>OY740718.1:26870509-28127887 GCA_963513945.1 Hydrotaea diabolus
TGTATTGAGTTGGAAGGAGATTATGTTGAAAAATAAATAATAATAATTCCAAAAAACGGTTCTTTTTATGTTAGGCCAGTTACTTTTGCGGTCGCCCTCGTACTTTACTACAGACTGGTTCTCGTTTATTTAAAATGTGCCTGCACTTAAGTGTAGCCATTGATCATGTTTAATTTCTTTACTTGTGGTCTACAGATGGTGAAGTAGCATTCACACCTGCTGGCAACTAAAAGTATTTTCGACTGCCGTTGGAATATATATCGAGCCATAAGCGCTAACCTATCGTAAGTCAAATTTTTGGAAAAAAAATTTTATTGCTGAAAAATAATCGTTAGGACAAGCCTCATCGTTTTGTATTTTTAAAATGACAAAATTGTTAGTAAAACATCAAAAAAAAGCTTTTGCATTTTATCGTAAATGATTGTTTAAATTTTATTGTGTAGCAATTTTATCGTAAGTCACACATCAAATTGCTGCAGCAATCGCAAATGTGTTCAGATTTTTTTTTTGTTTTTTGATACAGTTATATGAGTAGGTAGAAATCTTAAATTTTTGCATTAAAACATTTGCATTTTTAATAAAGTTGTTTGAAATAAATAATAAAAACCGTCTCCTGTAAAATTTGCATTTTTTCACTTACGATAGGTTAGCGCTTATGGCTCGATATTTTTGTTTCTTGAATAAAATGTTCACGGCCTCAAAATTGGGTATGAACTAATTGTAGTGCAATTTAAAATAACTTACTTGATAAAAATCTCTATTTTTGAATAACAACATAACCCAATCCTAATAAATAATTTTGGGGAAAATAGTATGGTTGAGTGTGAATCATACTATGGTTGTGGGGATCATAGTATGGTTGCGTGTGAATCATACTATGGTTGTGAAGATCATACTACGGTTGTATAAGAACCATACTATGGTTGTGAGAATCATAATATGGTTGTGGAGATAATAGTACGGTTGAGTGTGAATCATACTATTGTTGTAAGGATCATAGTGTGGTTGTGGAGATCATAGTATGGTTGAGTGCGATTCATACTATGGTTGTGGGGATCATATTATGGTTATGTGTGAATCATATTATTGTTGTGAGGATCATAATATTGTTGTGCCACAACCATATACCCAACAATAGTATGATCCACTTCGAATATTGTTACCCCAACCATACATATTTTTCTGCGTGTACATTACAAAATGTCAAATAGCGATTAAAATTTCTAATGTTACTTATAAACGTAACTTTAAAAATATAAATTGCTAAACAACCGTGGTGTGATGGGTAGTATGGGCGATTATGACACAGCAAGCCCAAGTTTAAATCTCAGTAAAGATGTTAAACATTTTGCAGCTCCACCTAAGCGGCTGTGGAAAGCAAACTAGAGGTCGCACTATTAATGCTAGGTGGCTAAAATTGTGTTGATGGCCTGGAAGGGTCGGACCAGATCGGCCAAGAGGTTACAATTCTCTCCTTACAAAGACTAGGCCAACCATTGAAAAATCAACAACCCTTAATTTTAAAACACAATATCTAAAGATATATTCATAGTGGGCCTGACACTGGCCACACAACCTTGTATGACAATAACCTAAATGACAATATCTTATGAACAAATAGAGATATGACGAAGATGTTTGGAACATTTAATGCTATAATGTTGTCATAGATCAAAATACATCCTGGAGACAAAGTAGTCGCTGCTACGGTCCATTACTTACTGCAAAAGACATGGATCGAAGTTTATAAAATCAATAACTGGCATATTATGATAGACTATATTGTATTTAATGGAACAAAAGTTTGTCACTAAAGGTAAAACTTTTTTCGCCATGAGACTTTTATGCCACTGTTTTATTGTGATACTATTTGTGCATTCTCCATTGGATGTTGGAAACTGTTTTTATATAGCCTTGATGAAGAATTTTTTCTGAATTGCAATCTTGTCACTCTAGAAGGCCTAATCCTCATCAAGTAATGAGGGATCGCTTGCCAACCGAAGTGAAGATGCTCCTTTTCGGTCCGTGTATTATAAAAGCCTTCATACCAAACATCAAACATTTTCTCTTCGAGATAATTTGTAAACGGATGCATTCCAATTTATACATTTTAGGTTTATAACCATTAAACATTTATAAACAATTACCATTTAATAGAGCCATTTGTACAGTTGAAAAAAGTTTTGTCTGCCATTTCTAAACTTTAAGTTCGGGATTAGAATTGATTCAAACCCGAGGAATTCAATAATTGCATACCAAGAAATTCGTTAAAATATTTTATATTACTTCCACCTTAATCGATAACCAAGTTATCTTGAAATTAACCCTGAACGAACCTTGCCACCTTTTTAAAAAAAGAATGTCACTTTTTTTTTTGGAAGAAATCCCTTTTTGTGATACTTTTGGAATTTGTCAGCGGTAACACTGAATACAACCCTGAACTTTTAAGGGTTATATATCGTGAACTAACATCGATATGAACTACCTCCGATATATATGATATTGGTATGAAAAGAAACGCACCATAGTAGAAAAGAGGCCAGTGACACGCTCCTTAAAAATTTTTTTCAAAAATACATTGACCAAACAATTATCAGAATATTAATTTATGTTGCAGATGGCGAAATAAGTCTACTCTGCTAGTCATAAACATTCCTTTAACAGCTCCCAATTCCGCCACGTTTTTGTTTCAGCTGTGTACCACCAAACGAAAATTTCTGAACGGAGTTTTCAAATCTGAGTTGTCGTTTTCATTGCTACGTATTTTTCTTATGAAAAGCATAAACTTTGTTTGAGGTGAATACTGCGCTTTTAATTGAAGTCTTAGACAATTGTAAATATCACATGAGTTTGACAAGTTTAGCCAATACAACTTTTTTGTTTATTTCCTAATATGCTTCTTCTTTTAGTAACATTCAAAATTAATGATATCAAAAAGTTTTGTCACAAACACAGGCTGCCCTGAAAACATCTAATATCAATATAAAAATTGATTTGGCAGCACAGTCCAGCGGTATGGTTAGGTTAGAAGGACTTGTACCGGTGTCTAAACCTGAAAGTTCATACGCGGTATATCCACTCTGACATCTACAAAAACTTTACGCTTTTCAAAAAGCTTTGAAAAACTTTTTCCGTACCGCTCTTAGCGTTAAAAATAAACAGCGGAGATTTAAAACCCTTAATTAAGTGGGACCAAAAAAAAATTTACAAAAAATTGCGCTGTTTCACTTGAAAAATAAAACTCGTCTGGATCGAGACAAATGCTGGAGGTAAAGTGGGCGGTGCCACGCACTGTCCATTAATAAGGTTAGGTTAAAAGGACTTGTTCCAGTGTCTAAACCTGAAAGTTTACAGGCGGTATATCCACTCTGACATCTACAAAAACATTGCGCTTTTCAAAAAAGCTTTGAAAAACTTTTACCGTACCGCTCTTAAAAATAAACAGCGGAGCTTAAAAAAACGCTTAATTAAGTGGAACCAAAAAAATCTACAAAAGAATGGCGGGGTTTCACTTGAAAAATAAAACTCGTCTGGATCGAGACACATCCTGGAGGTAAAGTGGGCGGTGCCACGCACTGTCCAATAATAAGGTTAGGTTAAAAGGACTTGTACCGGTGTCTGAAAAGTTCATACACGGTTTATCCGGTTTACGGATAAACCGTGTATGAACTTTAACGATTTTAAAAATGCGTTAAAAAAATTTCACTGTAACGATCAAAGCAGTAAAAATAAGCGACGATTAAAAACCCGCTTAATTAAGTAGGTCGAAAAAAAATCTCTACAAAAAGGAGGGGTTTTAGCTTGACAAATAAAACATGTCTAACGTTAGAAATCCAGGAGAGGCTGCCTGGAATTTAAGTAAAGAGTAGATGGCAAAAAATCTTGAAATTAGAAATCCAGAATCGGCTGCCTGTAATTTAAGTAAAGAGTAGATGGCAAAAAATCTTGATGGCATAAAATCTTGATCTTAAGCAAAAGCGGCGCCGTGGTGGATATACCTCCCCTGAAACATTAGGGGTTTTTAAGTCGTCATGTCACATTGCACATTCCGACACGTTGGTCGGTGATCCACTGTTGGATGCAGATTACGGCTTGGTTACCGCTCTCAGCAGCAAAAATAAGCGTAGATTAAAAAACCGCTTGATTAAGTGGGACCAAAAAAATGTCTGCAACACGCTTAACATTTGAAAATCAGAAGCGGGTGCCAGAATATTGGTCACGTAAAGAGTAGATGGCAGAAAAACCAAGCAAGGAGCCATCCTGAAGTAAAGCAACAGCGGTGGCAAGCTATTAATATCTTCCCAGATAGATAAGGGGGTTGTTTAGTCGTCATGTCACATTAGACATTCCGAAACGTCGGTCGACTATGAACTGTTGGATGCAGAAATGCATTTTGCCCTCCTTTCCTGTAAAAATGCCAAGAAATCTCAAACTCTTGGCAATCAATTCCTCATAGATTTGTCGATGAATCATGCGAAGTGTGGCTGGGAGGGGGTCTTAAAAAGTTGAGTTCCCTTTGTTTCTGTGAAGTGTTCGCTTTCTTTCAAGTTCATAGGCATTGTAAGATAAAGTTTTGCTTTGTACGACTCTTATCTTTCGAAATACCTGAGGGCATTTACACGTACCAAGTTCAGAGTTTTCGGATTGTTATAACAACATTTTAATGATGTTCTCAGTTTTCTTTTGTGCTTGTATTTTTATTGTTTTACCGCCTAAATTTTACACGTGTACAGAGAAGTCATGAGTATTCGAATTTATTGCCGGTTGATTTCATTTCATCTGTGTGAAGTTAGAATTTTACATGCGGAAGGTAACAAATTGTTTGATTGTTAAGACAGGTTTTATTTTCGATAGTTAACAAAAAAAATGAAGGGAGGGTTACAAAGCCACACAAGTAAATTTGTGGTTCGTAATTAACCTTATGCTAATTGGCGGAAGTTCAAAAAAGTTGATCTGCAATCAATCATATTGGTGGCAAATGAGGTCAATCTAGATGGCAAAATGTCAAAAAACCATCTATCATCTCATCATAATTGGCAGATATAAAGTTCAGAGAATAGTTTGTGAACGCAGTGACTTTCTAAGCCAACCCAGCAATTCCTTCCTGCTTACTCTGGCCATCATGGACACAATTTTGCTGAAGCCTAACCACATTGTCTGGTAATAGAATTAAAATCAATTTAATTGTCGTAACCCCATTTCAACATTAAGTGGTGGTGCCTTCGGTGTCGCACATGCTGCCACCAAATGACACAAATAACGCTGCTGTCAGCACGAGCTCCTTCAAGCACCTTCAACCCTATCCCTTTCCAATGAACGGTAGATAAAAAGCCAAATGCAAAATAGCCAAGAAACAATGACACTTTCACCAGAAGTGAATGTGAATTGAATGTCATTCTTTAAAAAAGGAAAACTCAACGAAGAAGAATAAAAAGGTTATAGAATTTTATTTAATTTTCTTCAAGAATATAAGAAAGCCAAGGGAAGAAAAAAGAATTCAACAAACCACTGAACAACACGGCAAAGTCGGTGCACAGACATGAGAACACAAATTGCTGGAAATGACAAGGACCACCAAAAAGGGTGGCAAGAAGTAACTGGCGCTGCAAAGGAGTAGGAAAGTAGAAAATGGTGAAGTCAAATTCCATTGTGTTGATGTAAGAAAGCGGGCTCTAATGAAATACGAAGGGAATTTAATTTTAAGTAAAATGATTTTAAGATTGACAGTTTATAGTTTTAGAGTATTTTTAATGCTAGCATTGTGGAGTTAAGGAGGGAAATAAGTTTAACTGATATACGAGGGAATATCAATAATTCCGCGACTTTTGAATAATTTTTTTATTTTTTTTTAATATAATCTCCTTTTAGCTCAATACACTTAGTCCAACGTTTCTCCAATTTTTGTATGCCTTCAAAAAAATAGGAGTTCCATAAAATAGGTATTTGTTTGATCAATAATTTCATCGTTGGAACTGAGTCTTTTTCCACCGAGCCATTTCTTTGGGTTTCGAAATAGGAAATAGTCACAAGGGCCTAAATCCGGAGAATATGGCAAATGAGGTAACAATTCCTAACCCAATTCATGTAATTTTGCCATTAAGACTGCAGACGTGTGCACCCGTGCATTATCTTGGTGAAAAGGGTTTTCTAAATCCTCGTTAAACCGGTCCAGTAAGTTAGCATAAAATTGCCGTTTATTGTGCATGCCAAAAAACTGTTGCCATCACCTTATTGTCCAACAAAGTCATCTTGGCCTTCTTCAAGCCGGTTCACCCGGAGAAACCCATTGTTTAGACTGCTGCTTGGTCTCCGGAGAGTTGTAATGGATCCATGTTGCAACCACCGTTACAAAACGCCGCAAAAAATTATTCCATTAGTTTGCCATTAAACAAATTCAAAGATTATTACGTTTATCGTCAATTGAGAGCAAACGCGGCAGCCATCTTGCAGGCAGCTTTCTTAAACCCAACTGATCATGTAAAATCGAAACCAAACTGCCATATGAAATGCACATGGCGTCAACAATCTCATGCACATTTACTCTTCGATCGGCCAACACCATATGTGACAGCGCATAGAGAAAGAGACCTAAGGGTAAAAAAAAATCAATTTTCACTTTTTTTTTGATGTGGACAACATGTGAGCATCGAATGAGACCGATCCCATGCCCAAAAGTGTTCCCTCCCAGAGATAAGCGCGTTTTATGAAAGTGAAGTCGACTATTCTACACCAAAGATACACGTATTTAAATCTTTAAAATGGCTCTCCTGAAAAACTGGTTTTTACCCTTAGGTCCCTTTCTATTTTGCGCGGCACATATGGTGGATTTTTTTTCTCGAAATTTTCAGGTGTTTTGACCTCAATTTGCCGTCCAGAACGTTTAGCGTCATTTGTACTTGTGCGACCACAACGAAAGTCGGTAAACCACTTTTTTTACCATCGAAATCGATGGTGCAGTCCACATAGTATTTATCACGCTGTTCCTTGGTTTAAATGACGGGGGGGGGGAGCACTCGAAATTCACTTTTTTCCACTTTAAACAAAATCCACGAGGTGGTATGGACGGAATTATTGAAATCCCCTTTTATATATATTGAGTTTTTTAAGCTCGATAGAAATTTAATTTGTACAAAATGACAAAAAAATTAAGTTCTTATCAAAAACAAAAAAAAAAAATATCGTTAAGTTCAATAAAATAGAATTTTTAAATTTCTCGAACAACGTTTAAGCGTTTTTTCATGTTGACACACTAGTCTCGAACATATGTTCCTAGTTGAGTTTGTTTGTGTTTACTTAATTTTGTTTGTGAGAGTATAACAGTTAGACGAGTTTTGCTTGTGCGGCGATTTTCTGCTGTGGAAAAAAAGATCAGAAAAATATTTACAAGTAGTACGAGTAATCGCATTTCAAAGAAGGTCGAAAAGATGTGAAAGGCGACGCTTGTCCTGGAAGATCCAACACATCAAAAACCCAAGAAAATTTTAAGAAACTGAAGAAAAAACCGATTAAAATGTGGAGAAAGTGAAGAAAATTGTTATGGAGAATCGTCGAATCACTAAAAGAGAAGTTGCAGAGGATGTCGGCATATCGGATGGCGAATGGCAAATTTGCCAAATTTTGGGCACGAAGTTTAGGGCAGTGAAGTTTGTTCTAAAATTCTGCACACTCGTTATTGCTAATTCGTAATTTTATGGCCGAAATGAATGCCATAATCATGCCTCAGCCACCGTATTCACCATATTTGGCCCCCTGTGACCTTTTCCTGTTCCCAAAATTGAAGAGACCCATTAATGGACGGCGTTTTGCGACAACTGAGGACATAAAAACGAAACCGCGGAGAAAGCTCAAGGTCATAACAGCATAACAATCGGGACTGCTTCGGGGACTGAAAAAAAAAATGCTAGCACAAGTGTTTTATACGAGTAGAAGGGGGAGCACTTTGAAGAGAGTGCAAAATATAAATTACACAGTACAACCCTCAAAGGGTTTTGCGTTCGTATGTGCCAGTTTTTTTTTATGACCTTTTACATTTTTTCCTTATCTTGATGTTTTTTCGCTTAGTTGTAAAATGTTGGCAAAAACGTAGTTTGACATAACTCGAGAACGACTAGTTCGATTTTGCTGAAATAAATTGAGAAAAATTAATAATTACATTTTCTTTAATCCATTAATATACTGTTTCTCTACCAAATCAACATTTTTGCAATTAAAAATAAATTTATGAAGAAAATTTTGCCAAAAAAATTTTTTTTTTTTTTAAAACATATAAATCCCAAACGGAAAGACGTGTAGAGTCTTATAACTTTCACGTAAAGTCACATAACCTATAAACAAAATGCGACATAGATCATAGAAATCGAGTAACGCGTTTTTATTTACAATTAAGTGAAGTTACTTAATTGTAAATAAAAGCAGAACGCGTTAATCGATTTCTATGATCTATGTCGCATTTTGGCACATACGAACGCAAAACCCTTTGAGGGTTTTAATATACTGACCTAGTACCATCACCCTGACTTGGAATTTCTCACCCCCCAAAAATGTTCCACAGTGTTATTGAATATATTAAAATTTTTTGAGAAAAATTAAATTTCACCTTTACGTTGCGTAAAGCGCAAAAAATGGTCCGTTTTTCTGGGCCCAACCGTCTGTTCCTAATATCAGCCAAAACTTAACTATTACTCTTTACCTGGAATAGAAAATATTCTTTAATTTAAGTACCCATTCCCATATTAACTATTGATCGCCCCTTTTGACTATGCGGAAAGTTTTTTAATCCACATCAGCCAAAACGTTCAGCAGCTTTGGACCTTTTTTGAGGTATTTAGTGAGCTCCAACTTTCAGTACCGATTTTAACTATTGTCCGTTTACAAAAAAATTATGATTTGGTAAGCAAAAACATACTTTTATAATTATAACCGAGGAGCCTTTGGTCCCTTTTTCCCCCTCGACCGTTTTTGCCCAATTACAGTTCAAAACAGCTTATGTGGTCATAAGCCATTTCATGCTAAATTTCAGGATGCTAGGTTGGTTTGTTCGACCGCTATGGTGCTTTCAACGGATACAAGAACGGACAGAACGCTTAAAGAATTTAAAAATGATTTAGAGCATATGTGACAGCGCATAGAGAAAGGGTAACAAACTTAATTTTAATTTTTTTCTTTTTTTTTTTGATGTGGGCAACATCTGAGCATCGAATGAGACCGATCCCATGCCCCAAAAGTGTTGCTTCCCAGAGATATGTGCGTTTTATGAAAGTGAAGTCGACGATTCTAAGAGCAAATAGAAAGGGACCTAATCTTTAAAATGGCTCTCCTGAACAAAACTGGTCCCTTTCTATTTTGAGCGTCACATATGGAGAATAATGTGCGCATTAAAAAAAAAGCACGAAGTCATCTGTAAGTAGTGCGAATCGATCAATGATTTAAAAAGAATATTGGGTGTTTTAAAACATAAAACAAAAAAAATAATTTTTATTGAAACTAATTGTTTTATTCCAATGATCAATGCGTTGTTTTATTCCAATGATCAATTTAAAAATGATTTGGGGCATAAAATATCGAGTTTGGAAAAAAATATGACTTTGAACCAGCGGGGAGAACTGTGCGCTGTACGAGCTCTACGTATCCTGACATGATTGCAGTCACGCGCTTCAGGTCGGTCAAATCGAAACAAACGCTCCAGGTTGAAAGGCGTTATACAATAACTTTCACGGAAGGTGCGGATAATAAAGACCAAGGAGAGTATGAGGGCGAGAAAAAATGAGTTGGAGTTTGGTTGGAACTACAAAAATTCTGTTGCAAAAGAAGAATTGCAGTTGCGATCACCGAAAGTTTTCAATAGTAATGCATATTCGGTTCGAAATACCACTAGATGATAAATATGATCAAAGTATTGTGCACACAACCAATTGATTTGTCATGCCAATGAAATGCAGAAAAATATTTAGTTGGTGGTTGTGGCAACCAATAGTTTTGCATATGATTAATTGTTGCAACCAATTATAATTGGTGGTGATAACAAACAATTTAATATAACGGCTTGTTTGTTGTTATAGTTTTTTGCTTCAAATGTAAGCTTACTTGAAAAACATATTCAAATATTCATAACTTCAAGCCAATCGGATTGAATTGCATATAATCGGAAGTATAATTAAAATATCCCGAGTTTGCGCTACAAATTACATTAGTCGTAGCTACAATTTCGTTTCGCGGTAAGGCAAATAATATGTTTTACTAAATTCTTCTTAAGGAAATCGTTACTATATGTGACAGCGCATATAGAAAGGGACCTAAGGGTAAAAAAAACAATTTTCACTTTTTTTTTTTGATGTGGGCAACATCTGAGCATCGAATGAGACCGATGCCATGCCCCAAAAGTGTTCCCTCCTAGAGATATGCGCGTTTTATGAAAGTGATGGTACACCAAAGATACACGTATTTAAATCTTTAAAATGGCTCTCCTGAACAAAACTGGTTTTTACCCTTAGGTCCCTTTCTATTTTGCGCGTCACATATGATAACATTATGTGAAGTTTGGACATTATGTGAAGTCAGGAAATATTTGTAGATTACATGACGTCAAGATGAGGATATGGAGGCGTGGCTCAGCGCATGCATTATTCATTACGATCATGCTATTTGGACCATTTTATGTGGGTATAAAAAGAAACGCACCCCGCTGGAAGAGTAGGCGGCAGTGGCAAATATAATGGATTATAAGTTATACACTTTTAACAAAATACAATTGATGACCAATACTTTGAAAGACCATATCTCATGAACGGATGCTGGTATGATAGTTGGAATGTATGAAGCTGGTTTGAAAACCCATGACAATTTGTTAAAAATTATATATATAAAATTATAAATATATATATTTATATAAATAACGAACCGAAAGTTACAAAATGTTTAAACTATGCAATGATTTCTTTTTTGAATGTTTCATAGATTGTATAAGGTCATGATTAGACAAAAGGGGCGTGGCATTGACACATTTTTATACTTCCTTGACAGATGATTAGAGATAAATGTGCAAGTGGAGAGCTTAAATAACTAGCGAAGAGATAAACGCATCGCGGGTCCGTTTGTCTTTCTGACGTCCATTGAAAAATTTCGAAAAAAATAATTTTAAATATTTCCTTGTATAGTCGTACAATATTGAATGGGCCATTTAAAATTTTAAATATGAATCGGCTGTAAAAAAAGTACTGACAATAACTTCAAATTTCTGTTTTTTTTGGAAAGGTTGAACTTTTTCATTAAAGAATGGAACACCATCCGATGCGTTTGGCAGTAGATGAAGAATGTTCACTGCTTGTTGTGGATCTTGGGCTGGCGGCATCATTTGGCAATTTTTCTTCGAAAATGAGCAAGAAGCCGCCGTTACTGTCAACGGTGAGCGTTACAGCGCTATGATCAACTAAGTTTTGTTTCCAACATGGACATGGATGACATTTGGTTTCAACAAGACGGGGTCACATCCCAACAGTTGTGGTTAGTCATATGAATGACATTGTGTTCCATTATTAAATTACCATTGTTAAAGTTCAACCTAACCAATAAAACTCGAAATTTGAAAAAAATATTAGTACTTTTTATTACACCCTGTATATCTAACATTCTTTAAACCGATAAAACTCGAAATTTGAAAAAATTATTAGTACTTTTTTATTACAGCCGATTCAAATTTAAAATGTTGAATCGCCCACCCTGTATATCTAACATTCTTTAAATGATTTGGCTTTGTAACGTTTCTATTGCAATAAACTCGAACGTGTCGTTGGCCTCCTTTATTTAAGGACAGGGTACTGTACTGCGTACCAAAGTGTATCTGTCCTAAATCTCTAGTACTGAAAAGCTCCTAAATTTATAGTACAATTTAAATGAGGATTAGCTTAGGTCTACTAAAAAGGACTCTCATTAACAACTAAAACGTACTCTAATTAAGTGTTAACAAATATATTTTTTTTGTATTCAATTCAAGTGGCGGCATTTGCTACTTAAAGTATTTATGGGCAATTATTCGAATTGGAAAAAAAAGAAAAATCCGAAAATAGACTCTCATTTTCGTTGGGTGTCAGTTTCCATTCCATTTCATGGCATTTGAAAATAAATACAAACACAATATTTTTGTAATATCCTTTGGTGGACTGTTTGTCATTTCCCCACTCCAATGCCAAAAAGTAAAAAACAGAAATACAAAAACTTTCGTGACAAACAAAACTTTTTCGGTGTTGTTTTAAAAGGATACCCCCACCAAGAGAACAATATCCCCATTTACCACAAGATACGCCACCACCACCGGAAGGTTACCCCTCAGTCTATTTGAAAAGGAATCCATAATGACTAGTGGAATACAGAAGAACAAAATCGACTAATAACATCGGCGTGCTGTATCTAGGAAATGGAGCTTAACGCTGGTGTTGTTAGCTGGCAAAGAAAATGAGGCCAAAACAAGTACGGTTCGGATGTGTCATTTACTATGCCAATAATCCCCTGCCATGTTATTGCCAAGCTAGCCGAGAACAACACTGCCTTGACAGCAGCTTCATCACCAATACACCCATAATTCCAGGCAGGACTATAGATGACGTCGACAACAGCTGTCAATCAAAATTGCTGATGTACGAAAGAAACGATAATGATTTTCTTATCATTCCAATACAAAAAGTAAAAAACAAAATCGCTGAAATCAATAAAAAAAACAACCCAGCTAAGTTGACGAACAGACAAGGATTGTTACTGAGATTGGTTTCCCAGGCCGTTTTTTGGGACCCACGTATTCCATAGTCCCATCTCATCCAAATCTTTATACTTGGATTCGTAGAGAAATTAGCTTTAATCTCAAAACCCGTATGCCCATATCTACAACTGGTCTCTTGTTCTGGCTAAAGCGGCCGTTTTTCGTCCTCAGAGGCCCCAGCCCCCAATCTCAGTAAAATTATTTAAATATAGCCATAGTTGAATTTGTATTGAACTTTTCGTTGTGGGTACTCAAACCTCTATTTTCAATTTACAATAAATCGCTTGTTTTGACTGAAAATCAACCTTTTTGGGCCCTAGTGGACCTCCATGAGTCCAAAGCCCACTGTATTTTAATATTAACAAGTAAAGCATCGTTAAGTTTGGACATGCCACACCTTATATACCCTCCACTGTCACTTCGATACTATAAGTAAAGCTCAAATAAAAATGGTAAATTTTTAGGGCCCCATGGGTCCTATGACTGAAAATCAATCTTTTTGGGCCCTAATGGACATCCATGAGTCCAAAACCCACTATATTCTAATCTTAATAAGTAAATCGTCGTTAAGTTTGGACATGCCACACCTTATATACCCTCCACCGTCACTTCGATACTAAAGCTCAAATAAAAATGGTAAATTTTTTGGGCCCCATGCGTCCTATGCTTATCTTAGCTAAAACTTCAAAATATATCAATATTTTGATTCATAGCAAAATTTGCTTTAATTTAAGTACTCATGTGTTCACTTCGCCCGTTTTGACCATTTTTGGGGCACATGATAAAAAACGTGCAGCAACTACCCCAGCTATAAGTACAAATTTGAACCACTGATTGTCCAAAAGGAAGATTTGTAAAGCAAATATTAAAAAAAGTTTAATTTTTCCGAACGATCTAAAGACCTTTTTTATGGGCCCATGCGTCCCACTCTTATCTCAGCCAAAACTTTAGAACCAATTTATATTTTGATTCGAAGAGACTTATTCTTTAATTTGAGTACCCATATGGTCATATTGCCTATCGATCGCCCGTTTTTACCATGCGGGCCGTTTTTTGGGACACATAAGCCAAAACGTGCAGCAACTATGCCTTTTTGGAGATATTGAGTCCCAACTAGCAGTACACATTTGAACAACTGTTCGTCCACAAAAAATAAAATCGGCAAAGGAAATACATTAAAAAGTGTACTTTTTTCGCGCGCATGTAGTCCTTTTTGGGTCCCTTCGGCCAATTCATTCCACCTTTTCTCAGCTATAACTTCAAAATAATCTTATATGTTTACATTTCCTACTGATTGGCCGTTTTAACCAAGGGGGCCATTTTTTGGGCCACAGGAGGTATTATATGAATCCCAACTAACATTACTCATTTGAACCACAGTTCTTCCACATAACAAAAAGGTTTGTGCAGCAAATGCTAAAAAAAGTGTACTACCTTTAGTCCCTTTTTTGGGCCTCTTCGGCCAATTCGCCCCATTTTGGTTCTAGGAATACTTTGCTTTTATTTGGGTACCCATATGTTCACATTGCCTACTGAACGGGCGCTTTAACCAAGCGGGCCGTTTTTTAGGCCACATAAGCCCAGTGGTGGAGCAACTATGCACCTTTTGGAGGTATTCAGTAAGTCCAAATTAACAGTACCCATTTAAACTACTGTTCGTCAAAAAAAATATGATTTGTAAAGCAAATACTTAAAAAGGTGTACATTTTTCTGAAGTTTTCTCCTTGGAAGGGAAGCCTTTTGACCCTGAGCCAATTTTTCTCATTTACAATATGACTATGAGCCATCATCATGCTAAATTTCAGCATCGTAGATTAATTCGCTCGAACGCTATCCTAGTTTTAATGAACACACGGGCGAATGGACATGCCTAGATCGTCTTAGAATTTTATGAGATCAATAATACTTTATAGGGTCTCCGATCAATATATCGTGGTGTTGCAAACACAATGACAAATTAAGTATACCATCAACCCTTCGGTGGAGGGTATAAAAATAAATCTATAATTGGATTGAGTACCCCTATTACTATATTTACTATTCATCGCCAGTTTTGACCAAGCGGACCGGTTTTGGGGCGCCTAAAGTCTCTACTTTGAGCCCACACTTTAGGCAGATTCAAATTCAAAACACGTGCATATCGAAATTTAATAAAATTTTACAAAGCTTAAATGACAATATATCCCTGCTAATTAGGGCGGGTAAATTTTTTTGGCGACAAAGCGTACTCCTCACGCGATGGATATCACTTTTAAAAGAGATGAAATGAACCAAAATTCGAACAGTTTTTATGGTTTTTTATCCAAGCATCGCAATTTCACACACAACAAGGAATAGAAGATCAAATACAATTGGCCCGAAAATACATTAGGTAGTGCCAGAATACTATTCAGAGTTTCATTATTTAATCTGACGCTTGGATTTGCCTTAATACGAGGGCTGCTGTATATTTTTATGGCCTAATAATGAAAATGCGAATATTTATCATCAAAAATGATTTTATTGTTTTTCAAAGTATTCTCCAGCATGATTTATATACTTTTACAAGCGCTCAAACCAATTGTCGAAGCACTTTTTCCACTCCGATTGGACACCTCCAAAACATGGGTTTTGAACGCTTCAACAGCATCTTCTGGCGACCAAAATCGCTGACCATGCATTTCTTTCTTGATGTGCGGGAATAGAAAGAAGTCACTGGGTGCCAAGTCAGGGCTGTACGGCGAATGACCCATCAATTCGACGTTTTGGCCGGTCAAAAAGGCGCTGGTTTGAGCCGATGTGTTAGAGCTAGCATTGTTATGGTGCACAATGAATTGTCTTCTCTTGTTCGTTTTTCGAATTTCTCCGAAGACTTCAGACAAACAGATTGTGGTGTACCACTCAGAATTGACCGTCCTACGTTGGTCAAGCGGAACAGTTGCCACATTACCAGTTTTGCCGAAGAAACAGGCGACCATTTGCTTCGAAGTGCTTCTTCCACGAACAATTTTCATTGGATTTGGCTCGTATTCGAAGACCCACACGGTCGATTGCTGTTTTGTTTCGGGCTCGTACTCATAGACCCACAATTCGTCACCTGTGACGTTCTTGTAAACGCCTTTTGAAGCATCGCGAAGGTATTTTTTAAAATTTCTTTGCACCAATCGACACGAGCCTTCTTTGATCGATTGTCAAATTGTGCGGGATCCAACGAGAACAAACCTTTTTTAGGACCAGGTGTTCGTGCAATATCGAATGTATACTGGTGGAAGAAATGCCCAAGGATGCCTCTATCTCACGGTATGTCACATGACGATCTTGCGTTATCAGTTCACGCACGGCATCAATGTTCTCCGGCACAACGGTCGTTTTTGGACGACCTTCAAGACCTTCGTCTTTGAGCGAGCGTCGGCCACGAATGAATTCATTAAACCAGTTTTCCACAGTTCTATAGGATGGTGTTTCATCGCCATACAAAGATTTAAGTTCATCGATGCACTCTTGTCGAAAGTTGTGAAAAATGATCGCACGAAAATGTTCAGGAGTTAATTCCATTTTTTTGCCAAATTGATTTTTTCAAGTCACAACGCAAATGATGGTCGTACGTCAAAACGTTCTGAGTACGTTTATGCTAAAAAATGTCAAACTTTCCAATGGAAATGTCAGATGGTGCCAGGCAACACTTAGTGTTGCCCAGGCCAGAAATATATAAGTATATAGCAACCCTCGTATAACAGTTTTGTGGGAATTACTGAAAAATTACACAATTTTCTACTTTTCATCCTGTGGCTGTTGAAGATTAATTTCTAGATATTTTTCCTTTTATCACAGTAACATTGGCACTATCCTCCAACTTTGTCTTGCCATTCCAAAAAATGTTTCAAAAAAAATTTTGAATATTTCATTTGCCCTAATCCTCATATAGGCAGGATGGAGTTTGTGCGCAAAATTGGCAAGCTCGAAAATGATTTTAGACAAATTGTTTCTTTGAAAAGTATGCGGAGAAATGTTCCTGAAATCGCGTAAGGGAGTTGACCCGTCCTAATGCTAATGATAAAATATTTTCTAGGGCCTTACTTATATTATTTTACATAAAATTTACGAAATTCAAATCGCCATTTTCGGATTTTATAGAATGACAAATAAAAAATATTTCGTCATTAGGTTCCTTTCAGACGAAGTACCTTTCAGGCGGTTTGTACAAATTTCGATTTATTTTCTTGGTGCCACTGTGCATCTTTAAAACACCCATTTTCAACGAAAAAGTTTTCCCCGGCCCTATGATATATGGCAAAAATACATTTTTTTCTTGCCCTAAACAAGCTTTTCCGAAATTTGTTTTCATTTATGCACAAATCAATGCAATACGGCAAAAAATCCCCCAGTGGTTTGGGGTTAGTTGACGATGCCGATGATTTATATTCGTATCCTCCGCTCACATTAGGCTAATTTACATATTGTAAAGTTTGCATTTTATACGCAAAATCTAGGCCACACGATAGGGGACACATACACAAGTGTGAATGCTGCCTTTAAAATTCAGGATCAAAATTGAATACGTGTATTTTTTAATAAATGCCTGCTAAGTCGACAATGAATAAATGCTAATAACACTAGTCGGTGTTGGTGACAAGGTGTTGAACTCATTTAAAGCCACAAATCATTTAGGATTAACGTTCATCAACTGCTACAAATATACACAATTAGGGAAATTAGTTCCAATAAACAAAAGCAGGTAAATTAAGGCAATCGTTTGCATACACCTGATAAAAATCCATCAACATATTCAACCATGTTGATGAATTTTGGGGGTAATGGTGGGTGGCATAAATTCAAATGGAAGTTGGGCACAGTAAAATGTTGCAAAATAATTTGGAGCATGGATATGATGGATGGTGGGAAGGAATCTTTATTCATATGTAACATCAAAGGCCTTCATCGGCTAGGGAAGCAAGGAAGAAACATTTTTTGATATAACACGCAGGGCTGCCAACGAAAATCAATAAAAGAAATCGTCGTTTTTTTTTTAAATAATCTTCAAAATTGTCATTAAAAAAAATAGTCAAGATCGTCATTATCGAATATACGATATAAATCATCGTAAAATCGTCACACAGATGTAAGGCAATTATCACATAAGAAATTTACTTTTTCTACGAGTGACTACTCTTGCAACCTGTATGATCACCGTTCTTATAGTTTCTCAAATGGGGACATCAATCAGCGAAGATTTTATATACACAACACCTCTCTCCTCACCTCAATACCTATTTTGTGCTTATTATGCCGATCTGCCTCACGCTTACTTTCCAAGCTGTATGTACAAATTATTGCATTAGTTTGAATACGAGTAAAAGAAAAATAACAAAAAACAGAGCTTTAGTCTGTAAGCTGCGCGAAATGGTTATTTAAAAAAAAACAACATATTTTTAAAGAAATTAAAAAAATAATTTTTCTATATTTCCTTTCCTTGCTCAGGCTGAAATGTCAGCATTTGCCTAAATATTTTTCTCTTAATACAAGTAAAAATTTACAAAAACATGTGAAGCACTTACATTTTCTTACTACGAACCTTTCGAATCCTTAGGTTTGTCACTCTAAACATTTGTTAATTTGAATTGACATGATTATTTCTCAAATCGTCATTTTCGGCGTTTATACTTAGTAGGGACATAAATACTGTTACATCATTGAACACACCCATTTCAATAGTATAACTGAACATACCCCGTTAATGTCATATGGGTTTGGAAAGCTAACCTCAATAGCGTTAGTCTGTAAGGGGATTTTAAAATTGTTTCAACTTTCATCTTGGAGTGGTCAGATAATGAGAACCGTATCGCTGTAATAGCGCTTTTTAAGTGTAAAATGAAGAAAGCGATATTTTCAAAACGCTTCGGCCACTAGGGGTTAGCCGCATGTTCGTCTACCGATGCACAAAACTGTTTGAGGAGACTGGAGATGTAAAAGACCGCCACCAAACGGGCCGCACACGCTCTGTTAGAACATGTCGTCCGCATGTCATCAAAGCCGTTAAATCAAGAATTCACAGAAATCCGCTCCGAAAACAGAAAATCATTGCCCGAGATGAATATAACGCAAAAGCCCATGAGTCGAATCATTAAAAAAGACTTGGGACTTGGAGCTTTCAAACGACGTACCGGACATTTATTGACTGCAGCTTTAAAAAAAATAGGATTGAAAAATGCAAACGTCTTTTGGTGAAGCACGCAAATAACTTGCACAAAAAAATGTTGTTTACCGATGAAAAAATTTTTACCGTTCAGGAAAAATTTAATAAGAAAAAAGATAGAGTTTATGCGCGGTCATCTAAGAAAGCATCTGAACTGATCCCAAGGGTGTAAAAGAGTCATCACCCAGCTTCAGTCATGGTTTGGTGAGGTGTCTCTTACGATGGGGTACTGACCTGCATTTCTGCGAACATGTAATCAAAACATCGGCCAAAGTTTACCAAGAAACCGTTTTGGAAGCCATTGTGAAGCCTCTTAACAATTCCCTGTTCCAAAACCAACTATGGACTTTCCAGCAGGATTCTGCGCCGGCCCATAAGGCTAAAACGTCCCAGGCTTCGAAACAATTTGCCAACGTCCATTTCCTCTGAAGAATGACCCTCAGGCAGTCCAGATTTGAACCCATTAGATTACAAATTGTGGACGGTTTTAGAGGACAAGGTTTGTCACAAAAGATACAACATTGGATCTCTTAAGACTGCTTTGGTTCGAGCTGTGGTCAATTTTCCAATGGACGAGGTTCGTGCAGCTATTGACGATTGGCCAGTGCGACTTAAGGCGAGTGTAAAAGCAAAAGGCTGACATTTCGAAAAAGTAGAATCTTTTTGGATACAATATACGATAAATCGTCAAAACAGGCACCACTGCTTACACGTGTTTTATTTAACAATTTGGCATTTGCAGTTATTTTTATACCCTCCACCGAAGATTGGTTGGTTTTCTAAGTTCTATTAATTTTTTTTCATAATAATGGATTATGTTCATAAGATTGTTAAATGGACGAAATCGGCCAAGGTGGAAGAGGTTCCCCTTTACGAGACTAAAGGTACATGGATAAAAAGTACACTTTTTTGAGTATTTGCTTAACAAATCACAACATTTTGTGAACGGAAAACGCTTAAAATGAACACTGGGACGCACTTAATACCTTAAAAAAGGACATAGCTGCTGATTGTTTTGGCTCAAGTAGCCCAAAATACGTCTCGCATTGTCAAAATGGGCTGTCAATAGTCAATATAAACATATAAAGTGTGTTCGTTTACTTGCAAATTTGTACAAACTTGTGCAAATGTTTACTGGTTCGTGTCCGTTTACACAAAAAGTCCAGTAAATGAGAGCCAGAGAGAGAAAACTTTGACAGTTCGATGTCAAAGAGTTTGCAAAGATAGAGCAAGATAGAGCAGATGTTTAAAATCAGCTGTTTTATGTAAACAAATAAAAGTAAAAATAAATTAACAACAGAATAGGTACGTAAAAATTAGAATATTATTTTATTTTATTTAATATATGTGACCCGGTGGGTTATGACTCAAAAAAGAAATAGCGAGAAACAGCTGTTAAAGATAAACAATGCATTTCTTCAGTTTCTTAGTAGTGGAAGTCATTTTGAAATGAAATTTGAATTGAATTGAAATTTGAAATGAAATCTAATGCAAACAGTAAACAAAATCAGCTGTTTCATTACAATTTTTTACTGGAAGCTGTTCGTTTACTTTTCTTGCAAATTTCAATAAAATGATTAAAATTGGCCTTACTCTCCCAAAAGTAGAAACTTGCAAATTTTTACTGGGAAAGTAAACGAAAATACTTATGGTTTCTAGAATTAAATAACATTTCGCTACAAATCCAAATATAAAGTAACTTTAAAGATTTGCTTAGATTAGGGTTGGACGCATGAACCGAGACGTCCTCAAAAACGGTCCGCTTTAGTTTCGTATGAACGGTGGTGTGAATAAAAGGTTTGGTCTGGACAAACTTACCAACGTTTCTACTTGTTATTCATTTAGTTAGTTTTAAATTTATTAGTTAATTAATTTATAAATTTATTTATTAGGCCATTTAGTTAATTATTTAGTTACTTTTTTCTAAATATTTATTTATACCCCCTCATTTGTGTACCCTACACTACACTGTGGTGTAGATAGATTCATAATTGATATAAGATTTAATTAAGCGATGTCCGTACTTCTGTTTATCTATCGACAGAACTTGTTAAATTTCTTAGGCCAAGGTCGAAATTTGTCCATATCAGCCTTTGTTTTGATATTATGCAAAGGTCCTTCCTTATTTTAACAAACCGGAACAAACAAACTTAATCCGATTCTGCTCAAATTTCACATATTACGTTTGTCTCTAGGACAATTGGACCTTGTAGGTCCATGCTATCGATAGCCCCTACGTAGTGTGTTGTACGTAGTTAACAAAAAGTGCCTAAGATGATGGATCTTATGGGTTCAAATTTTCGAATAGATTTAAGGTCCCGCCGCTCACGAAGCCACATATTAAATCCGATCGAGGCTTATACGAGTAACTACCCTGCTGATATTGGATCTTATCAGTCAATGCTTTCGAATAGTCTCCTCTCAAAGCTCCTTTAATACTTGGGTAATATTTAATTTGATAAATCAACAATGGAATATATATCAAGAACAGGAGCAAAAATAATATATCAACAATGGAGCATAAGGTGCTACCTTTAACTTTAATTTGACCACATAGGTTGATATCTTCCTACAGCCCCATTGAAATGGACCCTCCAGGCCCTATCGTTCTAGCAGTAACATTTCAAAGCAGATTTTTATTAAATCCCGCAAACAGAGAACAGATTCGTAGTCACAACCGATTTCTTTGCCGACCGAATGGTTAAGGCTGCATGCACCTCGAGTATGCCGTCCGCACAACCGAATGTTAGCTGGTGCTCAGTAGTTGTAACTCAGGTATCGGTAGAAAATACGAAGAATCCGAACCTTCAGAATTTTTAGATCTTAAAGTCCACATGCCGCACTTGTTTAACGAAAAAATTTTTAAGTTTAAGTAGAGGCAAAAATCTGTTTATTTATATACGTGAAGTACTCTCAAGCCTAGGGAGGGTCACGTCGAGGAAAACAGGAAAATATGATGGAAGATTTTTTCTAAATAAATTAGATTAAACGATTTACTTAAATCTGTGATAATAGGACTAATTTCGTTTCTGTTTAAGATACAAGTTTAGAAACCATCAGCATTATTTGATTACAACGGCAAAATGTTGGCTAAACTATTGGTAGCCACAACCACCAATTATGGCAACTAACTTCATTTTATGCGTTTCATTGGTATGACCGAACAATTAGTTGGGTCTACAATACGATAATCATATATGAGGAGGTACTTTTCAAAACATGATTATTCCACTTTTTGTGTTTTTGCACAAATTGAGAAAATAGTTTCTTGGGTATGCCCCTATATATTTAACCCGAAATTTTGGTGCATTATTAAAGGCGTAAAGATTAGTCATTGTTTTGTGTAGGATTTAAAAAGTTGGCACTTCTATATTTGGAATAAATGCATGATTTAAAATGGAATAATCTTGTTTTGATGCGGCTGGTTGGAATAATCATGTTTTGATTCAAACCACTGTGGATTAATCTTGTTTTGCTAAAACTAATTAGGTATCAGATATATTAAGTTGAAATAAAACAACATTAGGTTCATTTTAATCTAAAGAAATTAAAATTTTTTTTTTATTTTTTCTTCTGGATTAATCATATTTTGTTCCAAAAATGTATATTTGAAATGGATAATGTCATTCTAAAGTGGAATAATCTACTTTTGATGAAATCATGCATTTTTCAATTATTTTCCTGGTGTAATTATTGACATTTTGAAACATTTTATTTTCGCAGAGTATTCAATTCAATGCTACCAAACAAAAAAAAATAAAAATTTTTTTTTTTCAAAAGTGGAATAATCATGTTTTGAAAAGTACCTCCTCATATATTATCTTGTGGTATGTCGAGCCGAATATCCATTACAATTATTAACGTTAGTTAATTGCAACCGAAATTCCTTTTTTGCACCAGAATTTTAGGAGCTGCAACCGATTTCCAACTAATTTCTTCTCTGTGTGCGTACAGAAACTGTGAGAACAGTTTGGTATTTCAGAAAATAAGTCCTGACAAAGGTTTCTTCTACACACAGAGAAAAAAGCAGTTGAAAATCGGTCCGAGCTACAAAAATTCGGTTAGATAAACCGACTTTCTGTTGCAAGGACGAACATTTAATAATTAATATCACATGGTTCGAGATATTATGGTTACTTCAACCATATTACGGTATTAACAGACAATAACCCAGTTATACTAACCAAAATCCGTTTAAATATTGGTTATGGCAACTACTATATTAATATTTGGTACCAATAATTGGAGATTAGTTCTTTATAGTGACCAAACCCTGTTTAGGTGGCTGTATTAACGTAATATTAGGCATTTCAACATCAACATACTCGTACATTAATAATATTAATGGTAACATGGTTTGAGCTATCATGGTTGCTTCAACCATATTACGGTATTCACAGCCAATAACACAGTTTTACTAACCGAATTTAGGTTAACTATTGGTTATGGCAACTAGTATATTACTTTGATACCAATAATTAAGGATTGGTTCTTTATAGTGACCAAACCCTGTTTAGGTGGCTGTTGTAACATAATATTAGTCATTCCAACATCAACATATAAACCCTTTAATATTTTATCGGTTCTAGTTACAACAAAACCTTTGTTTACGAAATCCCTGAAAAATGTAAAAAGCCAAAAAAGGTCGGACAATTTAAGATTGTTGGGTTAGACGGTTAAAGCTTCCTAACTATACAAATAAACGAAATATAAATAAAAATATGTTTTCCAAAATATAAAAACAGGCTCAACTGTAATTAAGCGACATTACTCACAATTGATCAGAATTTTCGCCCTATAACCAACAACCACTACATGTACAAATTCAGTTCCAATAAACATCTTAATCTGTGAGGATTACCGATATTCGTTTTCTTCAACCGACAGGATCAGTTCCCTCTATCGAAAATTGCTGTGTACCCAAACAACATTTTGTTGTAACGATGGAACACACGAAAAGTACGTGCAACCACTAACATTCGGTTGGAAAAAAATCGGTTGTGGCAACAAATCTGTTCTCTGTGTATATGAACAGTGACTACCTCTGAAAATCGGTGCATTGTCAGTGTTTTTTCCGGCACTCCCAGTACAAATAGCAGCCGCAATTCCTCATTATCAACCTTTGGATGTTTAAAGGGGTTTCAAGAGCAAAAATAATTGTGGAGATATATTTCTCATAGTCATTAACTTCAACTGATTTGCAAGTCGTTTGGATCGTCTCCAACAGCAAAATATATTAAACAAAGATAATAAATACCCCAGATATCCGGCCACCTTTTTGCTATCTAGAGCCAAATCCTCAAAAGGTATTCAAAGCGTATAACATGGCCTAAGGACACAATAAACACCAACGATTTATTACGTCTGCCTCATTCTCTCAAGTCTCCTTTCAGAGGTAAACCATCCTTACTAAAAAGACATTTTTTATTTTCTTGTATGTGAACATTTCCCGTGTTTCAAATTTAAAATTTGAATTTTTCCGCTCTTAAAGATTCATCTAATGTTATCTTCGCTTTGTGCCCTGCTCCACATATTTGCCAAATCCTGTATGATTTATATCACTCATATATACGAGTATTTCAGGAATATTTTATGATTTTTGTTTGTTTGTAATTTCCGTAAGTATTCCGTCCGTTGCATGTGATATATTTCGCATTTTGGATTCTCGTCGTTTTTAATGAGAATACATAATTGGACATTAAACGTTACAAAATGCCAAAATTAACTTTCAGAGCGAATGGACATAAATAATTTGAAACTTTTATGGATGGGATATAAAAGTGTGGCACAGTGGTAGCGAACCATAAAAAAATTAATCTTGATTTGATAAAACTCGAACAGCATTTGAAAAAATATTTTCTAGACTTTGTAAAGTTGGTTTTCCAATTTAAAAACTCATTTTAATGTTCCCAGTATTTACGGCTGTATTTTAAAAAAAATTTCAGCGAAATAAAAGCCTGGGTGGACTTTAAATATCAATTTGAGCTTCTCATTTTACCTACTTCTACTTCTTTCAGTCAATTTCTACAGTTTTACGTTTCATTCCGTGGAAAGTTTTACAGTAAAAAACGCTCTAATTTGTGGAATCCTTTATAAACAGAATTGTAAAGCTCCTCATCCGGAAGAAAATACTTTAAATGTATTATTTTCAATCAATATGTAAGTACTGGTACCTTTCTCGATGATGACCGTATCATCAACACTGACCGTAATTATTCTTTTGCATTTAATCAAAACAGGGATTAGTGTGGATTACTTTCATTGAATAAGTAACCCATGGCCCACAAAATAGGCTTAACAGAAAATCCAACAAGCTTTTTCCATACTCTTCGTTTGGGCAGATGTTCTCAAGGGCCAAAAATCCAAATGGGGGGGGGGGGGTGCAATTTATGAGATGGTTTAAATTGTATCATTACCTTGGACGATTTGGGACGTTTTTGTTTCGTTAGGCGATAGAGGAAATTAATAATAGGACACAAAGAAGTGCACAGTAATGGCACGGATATCCCAGCAAAAACTTCAAGTATAAAATATTCTAGCAATATCAGCAGTCTATATGCGAAGGCAACAACTACTGGTCTCGATAAACACATAGAAATGATAGAAATTTGTAAACAAATATTACAATTTTTTTATACATGTGCCAGTCGCACACTCTAGACAATGTTTGGCGTTCTAGAGAAAGACATTAGAGACACGAAGCTAGACCGACTCATACACACGATGACATATCAATACTTCCATTATTTTCTCTACCTCCCTCGTGGTTATATGAAATGCAACACTGCTCTCATCAAGTACCATCTGTTAATAGAATACTGTCAAAATTTTGAGAGTTCCGTCATTTAGTTTGTGTTTAACAGCTGTTCAAAACACACAACCTCGTGGATTTTATTAAAAATGGAAAAAAGAGTGAATTTCGTTTGCTCATTAAACATTATTTTTTGCGGAAAAACACCTCAATCAAACCAAGGAAAAGCTTGCACCATCGGCAATTGCCGCTGAACGCCAATTAAGGTCAATACACCCGAAAATGTGGAAAAAATACACGATGTGTTGTTGGCCGATCAATGAGTAAAATTGCGTGAGATTGTTGATGCCATACGCATTTCATATGGCATTGTGAATTTGATTCTACATGATCAGTTGGGTAGCAAGATATCTGCCGCGTTTGCTCTCAATTGACCATAAATGAAACCGTGTGACAACTTCAAAGGATTGTTTGGAGTCGTTTAACCGCAGTTCGAAAGAGTTTTTACGGCGTTTTATAATTGTGGATGAAACATGGATCCATTACAACACTACGAAGGCCAAGCAGCAGTCTAAACAATGGGTTTCTCCGGGTGAACCTTCTCCGAAGAAGGCCAAGGTGATGGCCTAATTTTTTAGAAGCACGCGTGATAATCCACATCGATTACCTTCAAAAGGATAACACAAAAAACTCAAACTTTTTGGGCCGATTAACGAGGATTAAAAAAACGACCCAATATGGCCAAGAAAAAAAAGCTATTTCTCATCATGAAAATGAACGGGTGCACACGTGTGCAGACTCAATTTCAAAATTGCACGAATTGGGTTACGAATTGTTACCTCATCCGCCATATTCTCCGGATTTAGCCCTTAGTGACTATTTCCTATTTCCCAACCTAAAGCAGTGGCTCGGCGGAAAGATATGCAGCTCCAACAAAATTATTGATAAAACAAATGCCTGTTTTATGGAACTCGAAAATTTTGGAATTTTTTTGGAAGGGATGCAAAAATTGGAGAAACGTTGTTGAAAAATATTTTTTTTCTTCAAAAAAACTGTTTTATTCGAAAAGTCAAGGAATTATTGATATGCCCTCGTATATACCATTCACAGTTGAGCAAATACACAAAATGTTTAAAAAAAAATTTTCCCAAAAAAGTTTTATTCGAAAAGTCACGGAATTATTGATATGCCTTCGTATATACCATTCACAGTTAAGCAAATATACAAAAACTTAAATTTTTCCGAGGTACAGGTCGATTTCACGCATTTTCAATCCCTAGCCTAGCAACGATAAAAATCCATTGAAATCCAAAATATCAAACTCTGGGGTTCATATCTTCATGTTAGTAGTAGCCAAAATCACGGAGAATTGCTTCAAAGGCAAACAGGTAGCCAAACTAAGAGTTTCAGCTACTGACTACTGCAAATATTGTCGCAACAAGCAAGAGGATGAAAGCGTCGAACACCTAAAATACTTGTGTCCGACTTTATGTCTACGAAGGTTTAAGTTGTTAGGCCCACATTCCTTCTTGGACCTCTACGACAGTCTGAGCACAAAAGTAAATTATCTCAGAGGATTTCTAAGCTGTGCGAGTTGGTTTGATAAGGATTGATCAGAAGGATCATAGTACCATGGCATTTCGCCCCACTACCAAAAAGTCTATTTAGGTTGTACACTAGGTTTGTAACACAGCAACCTGAGGTATCACAATGGCCCCCAACTGGACTAGGAGTGTCAAAGAATTTCGACCCAACCCACGTCATTTTAAAAATGTTCGAAAATAGAACAGTCAATATAAGAGAATCTTGAAAATCAATTTTATTGTGCAAAAGAGAAATATGTGTTTGTACATAAAGAAAAAATAAGTTGTAAATCGGTTGGAACTACTTGGAATCAAAGAATTTCTACCTAATCTGAGTCATTTAAAAAAAGGTTCAAAAACATTACAGTTAATATTATAAAAGTATCTTGAAAAATGATTGAAAAACATAGAGAAAAAATTAGTTATAAGTCGGTTGGATGTACAAAAAATCACTTGCAAAGAAGAACTTCGGTTACAATCACCAAATGTTTATAACCGTAATAGATATTCGGTTGGACATACCACAAGGTGATAAATATGATGATCGTGTTGTATACACAACTAATTGATCGGTCATACCAACGAAACGCGAAAAGGCTATTTAGTCGTCATAATTGGTGGTTGTGGCAACCGACAGTTTTGCAATAAAAGAAATTCTTGTAACCAATTATTGGTGGTGATAATAAAAATGTAATCATAACCAAAAAAACGGGTTATTTAATTAAATTTGTATACGGTTCGAAAAGGCGTCATATAAATAATTCGATTATCACTGACTTTAAGATAATCAATAATTCTAATTTTTTGAGTTTTTAGTTTGTTGTGATCATTTATTTTTATTACTTTTGAAAGAGGAATTACTCCACAAGCTTATAAGATCGGGTTTGTTGCTGTTTGTCATAGAGGGAGGGAAAAATAAGTCAGCGAAGCAAACACATCACCGTCTGGTAGATGCGGCGTTTCGTCGTTGGTGTGGGCGACTTTTCAATACCATTTATGTCTGCTGCCGACCTGGCCTCTACTCGTTTAACGATCTATATATACGAAGAAATTAATGAAAATTACAGAGTACCAACTAACATTCGGCTGAACTGATGGCATACTCGAGTTGCATGCAACCTCAATCATTCGGTTGGGGGAAAAAATTCGATTGTGGCAATGAATCTGTTCTCTGTGTATGGAAGCAGAAAAGCCAAAATTCAAAATTGTATTTTTTGTTTTTAATTTTACATTCAAACTCAAAACTTCAATACCAGATCTATTTTACAAATTTTCCACCTTTATACATTTTTAACACGTTTTTTATTTAATAAATATTTTTTTATTGTAAACTATAAAAAAACTAACTAACTAATGAAAAATGTCTTTATGGTCCGTCCCTTCAGTTTCTTTCATGCTTTATTTTATGAGAAAAACCTTCAGTTTCTTTAATGAAAAAAATGTCCCAATGACCAACACAACCAACTGTCGTCTTTTATCGCATCCTCTCACACATTTCATGGCCGTTTCAGCACAGCCATAAAACAAAAGCAGCTGGGCAGCAGCGAGGACAATTTAATTTATTGTTTACACTAAATGGCTACCGTGGCATCTTAAATGTAGCCCACTTAAGCTAAAATGCCAAAGGGGAAAAACGCTGCAAAGTTTTAACCCCAAACAGAGAGGATGATTGTTTTGAATACCAAAAACAAGAACAACAATTATTCCCAATCGGTGAAAACTGTCTAGTTTTCTCCACGCTTTTCTTCCGCCACCCTTTGCTTAGGCTACAATATGGCCCCCAAAAAATACCCGCTGTCATTGCTTAAAAATTAAATTCGGCGAAAAGTGCAGGAGGAGAACAAAAACTTACACGTTCGTTCCGTACCAATTAAGCGTGAAAAACATCTTAAAGTAGGTACGAGTACGTGTGAATGAAGGTAGTCTACACTCTTCCCGCTTAAAGAGTGGCCTTAAGTGGCACTACTTGACAGTGTTGCATGTTAAGATGATATTGGCAAATTGAAATACCCTCATTCGAAATGAAGGAAGGGAGCGCAGATAATTTGCATGATGTAGCTCCAATTGACAATTATGGGGTAAACGAGGATGGAAAAATATTACCCGCTTCAAATTGCTGTGTTTTTAATTATGCCTAGAAGTACAACGTTTTGTTAACATTTGAAACATGTATTTTAAGCTGTCAAAACTGCTTAATGACAATGGGATGAATAGTGAGTAGCTGTTCAATTCCCTAGCACTTAGTGAATGAGAGTGTATGTTCAGTGCAGTGTTGCCAGAACTTGCTTACGAAAAAAGCTATTTTTTCAAAAAAAAAGCTAAAAACAAAACTCCTAGAAAATCTGTTATTTTGATTTAAATTTAAGGCAAAATCTACCATTTTGTTAAAACTTGTCTTCTTTTTAAATATAAATGCAAGAGGTCTCGAGCCGGTTAATCCCTGCTCAATAGGTAAAGGAAAAAGACCAAAAAAAAAATAACAAACGAGCTAAACAAAATCAATTTATTCATGTTTTACTATTGAAATGTCTGATACAACATATAAATTGCCGCTTACATTTTGAAATAAATTTGAAAATTACATTCGTTACTTAGGGTCAAGAGTGTTTAAAACTGAAATCGAAAACTTACATTTCCTTTTTTATGTCCAAACTCGATGTCAAAAATAGCTAAAACCCGACATGTCGGTTCACCAGCTTTTCGGGTTTTCCGGTTTTCGGGTATTTTGATTCCTGTATGTAAAACCAGACATGTCGGTTTACCAGCTTTTCGGCTTTTCCGGTTATCGGGTATTTTGATTGCTTTATGTAAATGCAAAGAAAATTCTTAATATTCAATTACGAAATACGTAAAAATCAAAAATATTTAAGCTCGACTTAGAATCACCAGTGGATTCATCAGCTGTTTCTTTAAAGCTAGTTTTCAAACAAAAGGTTCCAAGTGTTGTCCGATCTTCGTGAAATTTGCAAAAGCAAGTTTTTTGGATAAGGGCTGTTGACTTTTATGAAAGTTGGTTAAAATGCAGATGTAGCTCTCACACATGTGATCTACCGATGTAATGTATTAGCTCTCGGGTCATACCGGTCTACGTTTTTTATAGCCCCAGTGCAAAATTCTTCCGATATAACACACAACCGCTCTAGAACATCCATTTTAATTCAGATTTTCATTGAATTTGGCATGGTATATTTCAATAAACATACAACTTATTTTGGACCGATTAGTCATAAAGGGGCGTGACACCGCCTACATCTAAAAATGTTAAACGGTCGGAACTCTTAAAGTACAGGATGGAGCGCGGTAATTTGCTTTTTTCCACTGCATACTGTGGCGGCACTGTTGGTCAAAGAGAGTGGGGAGTAAGTGTGGCTGCCAGGAGATTTCTATTCGTCTGCCTTTCAGTTGCCATCATGCATTGGACACGTGAGGAAAGGTCATTTTGTGTTGAAGGGTATTTTTCAAATGCGCACTCGATCATTGCAGTGCAGCGTGCTTTTCGTTTACAATTCGCTGTTCCCCCACGCGCACTTGTTCCTGGACGGCAATCAATTGTAAATTGAAAAAGAACAGCAGGAAATATATCATGCGTACGAAGCAGACCTGAGAGAAGGATTACAACACAACAAAAAGATTTCAACAAAAAGAGGTAAAGCAGCAATACAGCAAACTCCGAAACGCAGCAATCACCTGCTCTTGGCATTTCCAGGCTTTTTTCAGCCGGCTCTTGAGGCAATGCAATTAGAGGATACATGGTTCCAACAGGATAGTGCCACTGCACACACAGCTAGGGTTACAATGAATTGTTTGAGGCAAATGTGGATAGCGAAGGTCGTCATTTGGCAGATACACTATTTAAAACTTCCCTTACTGTCGAATATAAATAAAATATAAAATAATTTCTTCTAAGGTTCATAATTTTTATATTTCATTTCCAAATAGGCAAATTACCGCGTTCCACCCTGTATCTATGTGAGGAACATCGGACTTGGAATTACTATTAAAGTGTAAATAAATAAGTTCGGGGGAAAAGAGGACTGTGCCACGCCCCCTTTTTAAAAGCAGTGCAATCAGCATAATTATAGGCAGATCGTCGTAAAAATAACGCTGTATGCTACTGTGTGCCAGGAAATAACTAGAGTGTATGCACATGATTTTAAAACGGGCGTGGCACCACCCCCACATTTGAAGCTTTAAACGACTAGAACTCATACTCATTAAAGTTTGGAACATCAGACTGGAAAACCATATGTACTAATAATGATGGATAGGAGAATAAATTTTCAAAGAGTATACATGGATGCGCTTTCACAGAAGGGCGTGGCACGGCCACATCCAAACGTTGAACGGCAGAACAGATAAAGTATTTAAATGAGTTACATCGGATTTGGCATACTATTAAAGTTTAAAGAAATATTATATAAGGAAAAAGTGGGCGGTGACACTCCCCTTTTTTAAAAGCATAGTAAATCCCATTAATACAGGCAGATCGTTTTGAAGTAAACACAGTGTGCTATTGTGGGCCAAAAAATTGTCAGTGAGTATATACGGATATAATATTTCAAAGGGGCGTGGCATTGCCCACTCATCTAAAGATGTTAAACAACCGAAACTCATAAAGCAATTTAGTAAGAAACATCAGATTTAAATTTTATACTTTTAGTGTGTTTAGAAATAAGTCTTGGTGAAAAGTGGGCGGTGCCACGACCCTTTTTCCAACGCGTCATAGTGGTTATAGTAAAATAACTGATCGTTTTAAAATGTACACCATATGCTACTGTGGATGAGAAAATTGATTTATAGGCATATCGATCAACTCGTCATCGTTTCCAGAAAGTGAAAATTTCTCGCACTTCATTGGGAAGAACTTTGCATTAAGACCTCGGTATAAAGGATTACAAAGTTTAATTGGTCCAAGAACTGAAGCCTAGTGACCATTTTCGCTTCGGCCAATGGGCTGAATATTGTTTGGCTGAAGATGAAGAATTTTACCAAAAACTCGTGTGTTCAATTGAAGCTCATTTTCAGCTCGGCGGCTATGTGAATAAGGAAAGTTGCCGCATATGGGGTTCAGAGAACACACACGTGACTATTGAGAAGCCAATGCATCCAGCACGAGTCACTATTTGGTGTGGATTTTGGGCTGGCGGCATCATTGGGCAATTTTTCTTCGCAAGGATCCCTCAATACCGTTAACGGTGAACTTTAGCTCGCCAAGCTTAACAAATTATTGTTTCCAAATATTTAAGAGAATGACATGGACGACACTTGGCTTCGACAACACGGGGCCACATGTCACACATCCAACGCAACCATCGATATTTTACGCACTGTTATTGAAAATCGAATTATCAGCTGAAATTGTGATGTCAATTGGTCGCCTTGGAGCTTTATCTGAGTCTATTGGATTATTTACTGTGACGAGCCGTTAAAGATAAATGTAACGCAAAGCAACCAGAGTTAATTGAAGCGTTGAAACATGAAATTGAAGTTGCCGTTGAAGAGATTCGATCCAAAACATTCGAAAATATACTGCAAAATTGGGTTGATCGGATGAGGTACTGCCAAGAGAGTTGCGATAGTCATTTAAAATATAGTGTGTTTCATTATTAAACGACCAAGTTCGGCCTTTCCAATAAAACCAGAAATTTGAAAAAATATTTGTACTTTTCTTTACAGCCGATTAAAATGTAAAATGGCTCACCCGTATTTAAAGTTCATGCATAGCGAATATTTTTATAGTGAACCTTTTCTCATACCGACCAAGTTCTGGTTTAAAACACAACAACTTTGCCTTGTTACACTTTCACGCCGTTATTAGATTTAAATTATGACAATTTTTTATATTTTGCTCTTATTAGATTTTATCATTTCTAGCATTCATTCGCAACGATTCTATATTATGGGCCATTTATTTATTAACACATAAAGAGAGCGACCTGGAAATAAAAAGATTATGATTTTAAATTGCATTCATAATAGATGCAAATTGCATTCGCAAACTGCTGTACAAAAGTATAGCACACTTTTCACCTGATCTGTAATATTAAAAGCAATTACATTTTGTCAGGAATCCAAGTACGATTAACTTTACGATTCGGATGAGTTTTAAGCCGCGACCCATAGGTGCAATTGCTATTAAATTGTTTATTAAATTTTAATTTTATTAATTTTCATCAAATAATTTTAATTACTAGTTAAAATTATTAAATTTATATAAATAAATATTTAATTTTTTGTAACCTCTTTTTTATTATTCAATAAATTGTAAAAAAAATTGATGAAAATTAATAAAATTTTAAATCTATCTATTTCAAACTTGATCATATGAATTCTCGAAAATGATGATAATTAGCACGATCCCAATTAATGATTTATTTGTTAAACTTCGCTTAATTGGAACCCCAAAAGCCGGTATAAAAATCAAAGTCCAATGCCCTAACGGCCCAAATCAGTCTCATTAATGTATAGACGTTTCGCATTTTGTACAAGAGTGCCACCACTTAGAATAGGGCCATTTTGACTTGAGTTCCATAAAATACTTCCAGAGCGAGTTATTTTATATGATCCCTACAACTTTCATTATCTACGGTATTGATCATTTTTCATTCTGAGTTTTGCGTTAGGCGCCAAACAAAATGAAATCTTATGACAGTTTTTTCGATTTCGGAACCTGCAGCTCTAAAAGCCAGATATTACACCCGACTCCGACCAAATTTCTCACAGAGCATTAAGAGTGATCAACACATATATCTGGTGAAAGTGGATATTGCATTTAGGTTAATTTTTTCGAATAGGTCCTCTCAATTTGAGATCCTGCAGTTCTGAAAGCCACAGCTTAAACCCGATCACGCTTTAATTTTGCATGGTACGTAATGAGCGACCATTAACTGTGGTGAAACTGGACCACATAGATCCATATTTTCGTATAGCTCCATACAAAGGTTCATCGCGATTTCAGATTCTGCAACTCTAAATGCCACATAAATGCCATTAATTCTGAGTTTTGCGTTAGGCGCCAAACAAAATGAAATCTTATGACAGGTTTTTTCCGATTTCCGAACCTGCAGCTCTAAAAGCCAGATATTACACCCGACTCCGACCAAATTTCGCAAGGAGCATTACGAGTGACCAACATACTCGTATCTATGGCGAAATTGGAATATTCTCCTACTGAAAAAACGTTAGTCGGGCAGTCTGACAATATGGTACGAATTGTCGACTTCACTTTCATAAAACGCGCATATCTCTGGGAAAGAACACTTTTGTTTTGGGCATGGGATCGGCGTCATTCGATGCTCAGATGTTGTCCACATCAAAAAAAAATGAAAATTGATTTTTTTACCCTTAGGTCTCTTCCTTTCTCTATGCGCTGTCACATATGCAAAATCAATGCATGCTTCGTAAATATTGGCCGTTAAACGAGTAGAGGCCAGGTCGGCAGCACACATAAATGGTATTGAAAAGTCGCCCACACCAACGACGAAACGCCGCATCTACCAGACGGTGAAGTGTTTGCTTCGCTGACTTATTTTTCCCTCCCTCTATGACGAACAACAACAAACCTGATCTTATTAGCTTGTGGAGTAATTCCTTTTTCAAAAGTAAAGTCTGTCTAAGTTTTCGAATAGATCCCACACAAAGGTCCTGCAGCTCCAGAAGCCACCCCTGAACACGCCCATGGTACGTTATGAGCAACCATTAATTAACTGTGCTAAAACTGGACCACTTAGGCCAATATCTTCCTGTAGCCCTTACGAAAAGCTCTTTCTAGAGCAGCCACATTTTTCATCCAATTCCTACCAAATTTTGCATGGAGCGTTACGAACGAACAACCAACACCCAATTCTGTAACCGTGGACCATGTTTTCGAATAGACCCCACTAAAGAACCATTCCAATTTGAGATCCTGCAGCTTAAGAAGCCACAAATTGTATTCCATCACGTTCAGATTTTGTGTGGTAAGTTATGAGCGTCAAATAATTAACTCTAGCATATTGAGTCCGGCCTTGAGCAAGGTCTAGACAGAGATGCTTAATCCTGTGTATAGCAGAGTAGTCAACCACGCCCGACTTCAACCTGTTTGCTTGTTATTTGATGTCTGATGTTTCATGTGCTTAAACTCAAGGGTATGAGCCAAAATTTAGTTGCACCGATAAAAAGATTGCAGTATTTTAATCATTCAGTTGGCAGAACAACTCGCTTGTGAGAGCGTATATGTGACGCGTAAAATAGAAAGGGACCTAAGGCTAAAAACCAGTGTTGTGCAGGAGAGCCATTTTAAAGATTAGGTCCCTTTCTATTTGCGCTTAGAATCGTCGACTTCACTTTCATAAAACGCGCATATCTATGGGAAGGAACACTTTTGGGGCATGGGATCGGTCTCATTCGAAGCTCAGATGTTGTCCACATCAAAAAAAAGTGAAAAGTTGATGACAAGTTTTGTTCAGGAGAGCCATTTTAAAGATTAGGTCCCTTTCTATTTGCGCTTAGAATTGTCGACTTCACTTTCATAAAACGCGCATATCTAAGGGAAGGAGCACTTTTGGGGCATGGGATCGGCGTCATTTGATGCTCAGATGTTGTCCGCATCAAAAAAAGAAAAAAAATGAAAATTGATTTTTTTACCCTTAGGTCCCTTTCTCTATGCGCTGTCACATATGTTATCTGTGTGAAGAAACTTTCGGAACCGGCACACAGTTTCTTAAATGCGTTTTAAGGCTATTTTAGCCACTCTTAGCAGGGCTTAATTTTTTTTTTAAAAATAAATTTAACGAAATTTTAAGAAAACGTAACCTAATTAGTTTGAATCTTGTCTTGAGTTTTGATTTTTTTACAAACCAGATTGGAACTTTTAATAAACTGAATTTTAACAAAAATGTTTGTTTATTTATAAGATTTATAACATTAATTATTATGGTATTTAGAATTAAGAATTTATTTAGCGCCCTCGCTTTTTATTCAGGTTTTCTATAGAACAGGGTGGCTGATGAAAGCCGCTACCAAAAAAAATAATAACTTTTTCTATGCAATGAATCTGGTTAATTATTGTTTATTTTGCAGATTAATTTTTAGGGACACTGAAACAAGAATTTGGGATGGCCGCCGCTATCACGCACTGGAGTCTGTAGTTTCGGTTCAAAGAGAGTATAGGAGCACGTTTGGCGGCAATCCTCCGAGCAGATGGACCATAATGAGACTAGTTAAAAATTTTGCCGAGCATGGGATAGTCAACGGAAGACCTTGCCATCGAAACCCTTCAGTTCAGATGGAGGAAACAATCGCTGCTGTAACTGCTGTCATACAAAACAATCCAAGAGTTTGGACAAGAAGCTTATCTGAGGAAACAATCGCTGCCGTAGCTGCTGTCATACAAAACAATCCAAGAATTTCAACAAGAAGCTTATCTGCTAAAATGGGTATAAGCAGAAAACCATTGCTATCAATTATGAACAAAGATTTTAACTTATTTCCAAAGGTTAAGACTTATTCCCAAATGGCCATCAAACTGAACGCAGCAGACATTCCGATTCGCTTGAAATTTTGCCAGAAGATGCTTCCAATGGTGGAAGAGGACGAAAACATGTTGTTCGATTTAAACGGCAACATAAGCAAACAAGATTGTCGAATATGGAGTGATTTTAACCCACAGATACTCCATGAGACGGAATTGCATCCACTTCGTGTCACATTGTGATGTGCAGTTTCATCGCGCTGCATTGTCGGGCCCTCTTCATCGAAGAAAACGTTCAAACTGTCACGGTTACTGGAGACCATTACTTGAGCATGTTGAGAGAGTTTTTCTATCCATAATTACGCCGAATGGGAATTTCTTTTTAACTCTGAGTGGTTTCAGCAGGATGGTGCAACTCTTCACATAGCCCGGCCTGTTATGACAGAATTGCGACGAAAAGTTCCCAATGAGCTGATATCCACATTTTGTTGGCCCCTGACCTTACTGTACCTGAGTTTTGCTGGTCCCCACCAGGAAGTCTAAAAAGCAAAACCCACAAATTTGAATGAACTAAAGCAATCCATTCGAGAAACAATTGCGGCTATTCCTGTCTCAACTCTCCAAGTAATGAACAACGTTTTGGTAAGGCGCCGCATATGCATCAACGAGCAGGGGGTCATTTAAATTCCATTATTTTAAAAACTAGTTAAGCTGCATTTCATAAAATTGAATGAGCTTTAACATGAATAGTTATTTGAGTTTCTTAATGTAGCAATATTCATCAGCCACCCTGTAGATAGCTGAAGGGGCCCATTATTTGGCTGCTATCTTTTTTAGGAAATCGTTTTCATTAGATTGATAAACTTCTTATTCAAATACTTCGATTTGCCGTTTGTTAAGCCGAATTGCCATTTGTTAAGTGTACTGTTTCTTAGTTTGAAAAGTATTTATTTATTTAGATTTTTAATTGAAAACTCGAGTTATTTCTCGATACGGGGTTACAGGGTTAGTGTTTGCTGTTATTACGTATTTTATATGTTTTGTTTTTGTATTTAAAATATAGATTTTTTGCAGATACCTTATGATGTTCTTCAAGAAAAATATAACAAAAATGAGAACATTGGCCTCGAGCTTGATTTTTCAATTATCAAGTAAAATTTTAAAATAAAGACCGAACACAAAAAATTACAAATTACTGCGTTAATTTATTTAGTTAAGAATCACTGATCCCATAATAATTTGCAGAACATTTTTTTCTATCGAAAATTTGAAAAAAAAAACTTTCAGCGTTACTTTAAACGCTCGACTTCAATATGCAATAATGTAATTTATTTTGATTTTTGTGTCACCCGGTTTTGGTCAACTGATGCACAGTTTGATTTATTTTCATAGTATCTGATAGAACTGCGTTTCTCTATTATTTGTTTTCAGTTATCAAAACCAGCTAATTTTTTAGCTTTATAAATAAAACACATCTAATACATAGTAGCGACAAACATGTAAATATTGTAATAAACCATAATTTGTGCTATCATTTTCAACCTGAGACTTCATGTAAGCGAAACCGTGTCTGAGAGGAGAAATCTAATATTTAACAATACAAGCAGCACGTGTTCTTTTATTGAAAAATACACTTTATAATGAAAATTAAAACCAATTACACACAGCTACAATAGAAAACGGATAGCTATGGTAGTACGTATCAACGTTATAATTAAGACAACGAGTAGTCCGTGTTTTAACTATCCAATAAAAAGAATAAACACTTAAAAAATGTTTATAATTTACAAGTTTTCAACAGCCAAGTTCTTTAATTCGCATTAATTAATTCAAGGTTGAAAAAAATAATTGTTCATGGGATATTTTTGTTGTTCTGTCTGTATTCACATAAAATTCAATTTGAATTTATGGTTAAAAAAATAACGACAAAAAAGCGAAACAAACTTTTAAATTGAGGCCAATTCGAATTTATCGTGTTGTGGCAGGGGAGGTTTTTAAAGCAGCACTAGTTAAACAGTTTTTTTAAACGTGCAAACGCATTTATATATATTTTTTTTTTTTGAAATATGAATTGAATTATTTCTTGCGTTACATTTTATTACTATTAATTAATTTTTTAAAATTGAATTATTTCTTTCGTTACATTTTTTACTGCCGTATTAATGGCAATTTTCACGTTTTTCTTGCGCGAGATAAAAGTCTGTAAAACTTAAACATTATCCAAAGGAAAGCACGATTAGACAGTTTGACGTCTCGTTCGACACTGTTTTGGTTTTTCAACTTTTCCTAGCGCGCGCCAAACAACAGAACCTTTTTCGTTCACAACAAAAGCTTTACACCCACAAAAAGATGTTAAATAATTTATATGAAACTACGCTCTCCGATGAGCGCTGTCAGAGCAATGTGAGTGTGTTCCAAGAGAGAACCTTTTAAGCTTTTTCCTTAGTCTTTTGTTTACATGAGCGTTTAAAAGTGTATTGCTGGTTGAAAACACCAACTTACACAAATACACGCGCGTTTAATTTCAAAAAAACCGACATTAAATGTGGAGAACTTTGATTTAAGTTAGTTTAGATTTTTAGCGAGACCAGAGTTGCCAATCCAGAGAATTTATGGCGATTCGGGATAATTTTAAGTTGTTTTATTTAATTTATTTGATTTTATATACCATGCATTGGGAATTATATATGAACATATGAGTGTACTTCAACATTTTTATTTGGGCAAAGTTTCCTTTCGTTGAACTTTGTTCGAAGCTGTATTAAAACTTTCACGATTTGACTCAATTTTCTTAAATCATCGGCAAATACAATTTATTGTTATGGTTGGTGTATCCAGTGGTTTCTTTTTGAATGGTATGTAATTTTGACAGAATGTCAGTATCATATCTCCGTGCAACAAGATAAATCACTACTTTTGATCAGCGTTGGGGAAAAGTCGATCATGTGGGGAAAACACTTTTTGAATATTAATTTTGGCTTATACTCGTATAAGATATTCAGCAGACATTATGACTTGAGCAGTTTTTTATTCTGGTTCGAGACCTTTACATTGTTTCTTTTTCAGAATCAACGTAAAAAGAAGAAATTGGTGAAATGTATTTGCTACGGTTGCCAGGCAGACTGTACAGCTGTTTCTTAACCCGCCAAGGTTTATCTTCAGCAGTCTTTGGCAACGATTACTTCGGCCACAAATCAAATGACTTATACGGGAGACTCATTTTTGTTAATGAGAATTACCCTTTGCGTATAGTCTTCGAACTGTGCGTAGAGCAATCTTCAACGCGCAATATCATTTCCACCAACTCCGTTTCGCATGGGTCTTCGTTGAAACCACAAATGCAAACAATTAAATTATTTTCCTGATGTGGTTAATTTTGGGTGGAAGTCCGGAACCTCCCGCTAAAAATCCTTTGGTGCTCACAGAGCAAAAAATAGTTGGAAATCGGTTGGAACTAAAATGATTCGGTTGCAAAAGAGGTATTTCGATTGCAATCACCAAATGTTTATAATCGTAAGATAAATATGATCACCTTACTGTACTCACAATATATTGATCGGTCATACCAATGAACGCGAAAAAGGTATGAGCCAATAATAATAATAAACCAATAATTCGGAAACATTATGTCTTTGTAACCAATTATTAGTGATAAACATAAACTGGTGGATTTTTTTAAATAAAATAAATTGATTCTTACTGACTTTAAGCCACTCGCTTAACCACATTTTTTCAGTAAAAATCATCCATCATCTTTTCCACTTTTTCCTTGCCATGACCCTCTCAACGAGTACTTCAAGTACTTCAATTGTGTAAGCCAAAAGTTTTTTGCCCCTGATTAAATCCATTTTATTCTCTTTTCCCGTTGAACAGGTCGATTTTAAGTTCCAAAATTCTCTTCTAAAAGTTCGGTTACTTGGTATGTTGCATCGATACTACAGTCCAATAACTGAAAATTACAGAGCATTAGCTAACATTTGGCCTTTACTGATGGAATACTCGAGGCCACGAATCTGTTCTCTGTGTGTACGAAAAATCGGCCATCTACAAATATATGTATACACAGTAGCACTAAACGAATTTATACAGAATTATCAGCTTTGCACTGAAATAATTAATTCTCAACTTAAAAATTATAAAATGTGTATATTCTTTTAATAAATTATTTAAAAATGGTGTGATAAAGAAAATCATAAATTCGGGGCACAAAATTATACGTGGTTTACTGAATTTTCACCAGAAATATATATATATATGTCTTTCATCAGAAATATATTAATTAAAACAAGTAAAAGCGTCGTGAAGTTTAGCCAGGTTGAACCAAGCTATACAAGCGGACCGGCCCTTATAACATCCAAAACTTCAAGATTAATTTCTATTGGGATTCGTAGCAAGTATTGCTTCAAATTAGGTACCTTTACATCCATATTGACTATTGATCACCCGGTTTGACCATGAGGACCGTTTTTTTATATTAAGACCAACACTCAGGGGGTGTCCCCTATATAAGTATTTGCAGCAGTGCATTGTATCGTTCAAGGGAGGATAGGTTAGGTTAGGTTAGTGAAGGAAAGAGGAAGTAATGTTTATGGACATTTAATTTGAACCTGTTCATATCGTACGTGGCAGGAAACTCCTCTGCGGAAAGTCTGTTCCACATACAGACAACACGGCTGAAGAACGAATTCTGCCTTAATGCGTCGTGCGATCAGTAGGCCAATCAATAAGAAATGAAAGCAAACTTCTAGACAAGCGGGTATTACGGGCGAACACTCTGACCTCGGGGATAATGTAACCTATCTCAGAAAAGCACATCCCGTTAAGTGCAGCACATCCCGATGCTTAAGTGAAACAACAGAGTTGGCTACCCTGATATCTCCAAAAAGCCTCAGCGCCCTCCCTTGTACCCGGTCGAGAATCTCCGAAGAAGACCTTGAAGCACCCGCTCAGATGTGGGAGTTATAAGTATACTGTATTTTTGGTGATGTAGATGTTGAGGAGGTCGAAGGAAGTGAAGTATATCTTTTGCCGCTTTAAAAAGCCCAGGCACCTGAATGCTTCTTTCGACACTTCAAAAATGTGTTTGTTCCAGCGAACATCACACTGAATTTTCATGCCCAGAACATCAAGAGCATCCGACTCCTCGAAAACAGTCCCATTCATCAGTATTGCCGACGATGTTATGGCTCAACAGGCAGCATTGGGTTTTGCTACCATTAAACTCGAACCTATATATTTTGCCTCATCGCCTCTGTATCTGTGAGGCCCGGTCTACGGTCGAACGAATATGAGTGACAGCTGCTGCTGTCGTCAGCAAACGAGTAAATAGGGTTTGTTGTCAGAGGTCAGGAAGTCATTGAGAAAAATGAGAAACAGAGAGGGAGAGAGAACAGAGCCTTGCGGTACCCCTGTATTTATTGCATACTCATCGGACGAGACTCCGTCTATAACAACACGTATAGAGCGATCACTGAGAAAACTCGATATGAATCAAGAGAAATCAGTATCGACTCCAAAAGTAATTAACTTTGATAACACATGAGCCAAAACGTCTTGCAAATATTACCTTTTCTGAGAGATTAGTAATCCCGCAAATATGCCGTTTTTGGAGATGAAGTATATCCCAACAAACCATTTCAACCGGCATTCATTCACAAAAAATAACGAGATGAAAAGCAAAAACTTTTTCCCTGGGTTGATTTCCCCCATTTACATCTGAATATCAATGAAGGATCAATTTCTCCTCTGAACACCGCGCTCATGTTTCTCAAATAAAGCAGTTAAGGGTACTTTTATTCAAAAAAAACTAAAATAACGGTTTATGTGAATATCCCCTTAACTTCAGCCGCAAATTTAGTGTTGACCAGTGTAATTTATTCGCATTTTTTTATTTATTTGGTGCTATTTTGAATCCTTCAAACAAATTTTAATAATAATCAGCAAAAAACGTTATTTGACTAATATTATTTTTTTTACAACTTTTTTAGTTGAATAAATCAGATTGTGTTTTGTTTTTGTGTACTAACAAACACATTAACTCAGTGATGGTCATTCGTCAGAGTCGATACTCGTAGTCACAAAATAAATTTACTTATATAACATAATTCATAGTCAGTCTTCGAAAACTTTGTTAAATTCGAATGAGGACTGCAAATAATCAACCAGATTCTGCAATAATTTTCTTTACCCTGGCAACCATGGCCAGTAAACTAGACATTAGGAAAAAGGCACACATGAAGTATTCTCAATGTGGCGAATAAAAAGATGCTCCGATAAACGACCGAGATAGAAAATATTTCACATAATGAAAATAGTTTCACTATTTCTTGATGTTCTTTTCATTCTCTCTCTTTCGGTCTTTTCCAAGCAACTGGTGAAATATGTATGGTTTTCACTTTTATGGAAAAGGAAATTCTTTAAAACATCCTTCGGTTGTAGAGGACACGCACAATGTGCAAATGGGCTTTGTTGGTGTTTGCCACTAATGATGCATTCGTCTTTGCGGTTTAGCTTTTAAGAATTTTGTCGCTGTGGCTAGTTGGAGCGTTTTAATCATTTGTTGAGGTCGGTGAGGTATTTGGATGGAACGTGTCTGAAAGCAGTTAAAACACTTCAGTGGCAAATATACACACATGCTGATGTTTGAAATGTGAAAGGAAGGGTGCATACAAATGGCTTGAGTAATATTTAAGGTGATGTGGAAATATCATGTACAGGGTGGTGTTATGAAGGCAAATCTAAATGCTGCTTTGACAATAGCTGCGTCGTGATATTTATACATCAACTAGGAGAATGGCGTTGATTGTCATTTTATTCGACCAAATGTGAAATTGTAACTGAAAAAGGATGACCCTTGTCATTCAATGGAGAAAAGCGATTATAAAGGATATGGCGTTGGTGATTTGAATATAAAATAAAATAAGCTGAAAGACGTTGTGCTGGCTGATAGAAATGATAGACGTTTTCTTATCTTTCATCTCGCAGTAAATTGTAGATTCTGAGTCTGAGAGAGAGAGAGAGTTCCATTGAAAAATAACGAATAGAGTGGAACCAGCTAAGGGGGCACAAAAAGATATGCCCTGACAGAAAAATACAAACGGTAAAATATAGGAAAACAGTCCGACTTCTGAAGTACATGAATATACGCTGGACAGGTTGCTTTTTAAAGTGCTGGTAAATGATTGGAAATACGAAACATAAAGGGCTTTACCAGCGGTCAAATGAAACACAATTCCACACTTAGGCAATTAGTCATTTAGGGTTTAAGGTTTTTTAATTTTTTGGGGAACATACTTTGGTTGTGTGTGAAACCTACTTCGGTTGTAAGGATCAAATAACATGGTTGTGAAAATCATAAAATGGTTGTGAGGATCATAAATTGGTTGTGGGAATCATAGTACGGTAAAGTGTAAATCATGCTATTGTTTTAAGGATCATAATATGGTTGTGGGGATCATAGTATGGTTGTGTGTGAATCATAATCTTGTTGTAAGGATCATAACATTGTTGTGCCACAACCATATTTCAAACAATAGTATGATGCTCTTCGAATATTGTAATCCCAACAATAACTTTTTTGTTCGTGTATGCATAGCCAGTGCGTGTATTACCGGCACCATGTTCTTTGCCAGTGCTTTTTTTTGAAGCATCAGCAAAAACTCACTGGATGGTTGCACTTTCGCAATAATGATAAAGGAAAAAAAGTGTACAGCCCGACTGGGCTGACTATATGAGTGGACCGTTTTATTATAGCCTGGTTACATTTCTCACATCAAAAATGTTGATTGTAGAGTGGCGGGTTTATAAGACTTTGACCGATTTGGTCCATTATCACTAGGTTTGTTAAAAAAATATTTCCTTACTCACCGTACTAAATTTAAGCAACATCGCATCGCATGTAAAACAGGACTGTTATTTGCATTGGGGATATAGAAACAAAATAACCTAATTCACCGTGAATTTACAATCATACTTCTGAGCGTTAGAACCTTTATTTGGAAGGCACCTTCGGGTGGAGGTTTTGAAAATAAGGAGCTATACAATCAAATTTAACCAGGCTTGATAATAAATCTCCCAAAATTGTAAAATGTGGTTTGTGGAGCAGCACAAATACAGCCGGGCCTCTGTATGGGGGCTATAAAAAACAAACATGGTAAACAGGGTAAACTTAAAGCCCCTTTAAAACGTATCATAAAACATTTGAGCAAGAAAGGATTTAATTTATGACTTTTAGAGCGAAGGGATCTGAAATCGGCAGGCAGTTATCGATTAGAATTGATCTTAGACAGTAAAAAAAACCTAGTCTTCGCGTAAAAAGAATCTGCAAAAAAAGGCAGTTTATACATTTTTAATTTAAATTTTCAACGAAAGGATTAAGTTCACCAACATTATATAGAGTGGGCCATTTAAAATTTTAAATTGAAATCGGCTGTAAAAAAGGACAGATAATTTCTGGTTTTATTGGAAAGGTCGAACTTTTTTGTTTAATAATGGAATACCATCTGATGCGTTTTCGATTCGCCCAATGTTCTAAAGATAGTTCGGCAGGAGATGAAAAATTTTACCGAAAAATCGTGTTTTCAGATGAAGCTCATTTTTATCTCGGTGGCAATGTAATATATGCTTCAGAGAACCCACACTTGACAATTGAGAAGCCAATGCATCCACAACGAGTCACTGTTTGATGTGGAGTTTGGGCTGGCGGTATGCTTGGGCCATTTTTCTTCGAAAATGAGCAAGGAGCCGCCGATGACGTTAACGGTGAGCGTTACCGGGCCATGATTTACGTATTTTTGTTTCCAAAACTCAGAAGAATGACATGACTGGTTTCCACAAGAATGGCCCACATATCGCACAGCTCACACAACCATCGATATTTTACGCACTGTTTTTAAAAATCGAATAATCAGCCGAAATTGTGATGTCAATTGGTCTCTTCGGAGCTGTAATTTGAGTCTATTGGATTACTTTCTGTGGCGAGCCATTAAGAATAAATGCTACGTAAAGCGTCCAGAGACAATTGAAGCACTGAAACATGAAATCGAAGTTGCCATTGAAGAGATTCGAACCGAAACAATCGAAAATGTACTGAATGATAGGAAGAGGTACTGCCGAGCCAGTTGTGGTAGTCATACTCGTAGTTATGATATTGTGTTGCAATAAAACCAGAAATGTAAAAAAATTATCAGTACATTTTTAACAGCATAATTATTCGAGAGTCTAGGTTACATTTTCTTTAAGTCATTTCAGGTCGTCATCTTAATATGAATTTCAATCAATTGATAGGCTATTCAATTTACTACCCACAAATTTTCCCTTATACGGTTTGGGTGTATTGGCAAATTCTTGATCGGTTGTCATCTCTTTATGAATTTTAATCAAAAGAAATTTTATCAATAAAGGTCAAACTGCTACTAAGGGATTATCACGACGAGAGGTTTGATTTTTTATAACAATCCTACAATATCTGTTATCTCTTTCGGAGTTTCAATCCAAAAAACTGACATCACACAAAGAAATCCTCGAACTTATAAAAGGATCGTTCTAAAATGACAACACTTAAATCTGGCAGTATAACAATAATAAACCAGGGAATTTTGTATAGCAATATTACCAGGATTCTATCAAGTCTTAGGTATGACTTTTTTGGATGATATATTTCCATGAATATCAAGCAACAAAAAATTTATAACATACAAAAATGTGGATTTTGCTAGGAATCTAAAAAAAGGTTTTCATCTCCCTATGAATTTCAATCAACATCACTTCTATCGACAAATTTGTTATCGACTTCGGGATTATTACAACGAAAAAATGGGTTTAAATAGGAGTTCTCTAATTTGAAACTGTTCGTTCTATGTTGTCACTTTTCAAAACAACCAGTTTCCATAAACGACGGTTGTGGGTTTGCTAACATCAGTTATCTGAATTCGTAAGTTACTGATAAGACTTTTCGACTAATTTATTATGGGTTGTCATTTTTTCGTGAATGCCAGCTGATAATTACAATGAGATAATCACGAAGAGAAAATTCTTTCTTTTCGCTAAAAAATTCCTTCCACTTTCGACGTTTACTATGGAATTATCACGACGAGAAGGTGGAGTTTGATAACATTCCTCCAATTATGTCTTATGGGTTGTCATCTCTCAGTGAATGAGTTAATATTAGAAGATGCTGCACTAATCTTCCTCGAGTAACATACTTATATATATTCACTACGTCGTTCAATTTTGACATTATGGAAGCTTAGATTTTATTTTTGTAGTTTACCTTTCGTTAAGGATCTAGGTATACCCTGGAACTACGAGTTGTGATAAGAATTTCCGAATCTCTCTAAATTTCAATATGCGAGATTATCACGACGGTATGATGGATACAGATAGGAGTCTTAAAATTAGAATGATCCTACTAAGATGTTGTTTTATACGCAAAGGGTAATTCTCAGTAATTCAAATGAGACTCCCGTACTCGTATAAGTCATTGGATTTGTAGCCAAAGTAAAAGTTAAGTAATTTGTAGCCAAAGACTGCTGAATAAAACCTTGGTGGGTTAAGAAACAGCTGTACAGTCTGGCAACCTATTCAATACATTTCTCCAATTTTGACTTTAGTTATGAAAAAGAAACATCCAAGGTTTCAAATCAGAATAAAAACTGACGGATTTAGGTATATCAATAATACTTAGTAAATGAAATCTTAGTTTACTGACACTTCTTTTTAACAAGTTTATTACAGGTTGTCATTTCTCCGTGAATGATTAATACGAGTATGTGATTAACGCGAAAGGTTTAATGCTGTTTGTGATGGAGCGCCATCTACCTCATCTACGAATTTCAATTGTAAAAACTGGCCACACCAAGTTCACTCCCGATCGCTCTTTCGGATTAATGAAACTACAATAAAGTCGCTCAAATGTAGATTACTACCAAGATTTGGAAGATGTGGTCAATAGAGTAACCACAGTAATAAATTTAACAACGCTGTGAATGGAACTTAAGTAGAGTGGCGAACATGGGATACGTATTTCGAAGGATTTTACAAAAGATTACCAGGTAAACTTTCGCGATTTTGTGATTTTAATTTTTCAAATTCATTTCAATTAATTTTGTAAACGTGTGCATTTTAGATATTACCAGGTACCACCGCTTTGACTTCAAAAAAACGAAATTGTATGCAAAGAACATGTGGACTCGGAAGAAGAAAGATTTAAACTGTGATTAACGGCTGAGCTACCAAGCGAATTACCTTCGCTCATTGCACCAAGCGGCTTATCGTTAGATCGCAAATGGTATTTGTATAAGAATGTCAGGGTCTTATGTACTGATTCACAGAAACGGGATTTTGTAGCTAGTAAACCGAGTGAACCTAAAGCAAAAAAAAATCGAAAAATAAATCTGAACCTGCCAACAAGAAAAAAAAAATCGAAGAGCCGGATCACGAATCTGTGATTAACTGCTCAGTTACCAAACGAGTTACCTTCGATCATTGCACTAAGCGGTTTATCGTTAGATCACAAATGGTATTTGTATGAGAATGTCAGGGTCTTATGTACTGATTCACAGAAACGGTATTTGTAGCTCCTAAACCGAGTGAACACAAAGCGAAAAAAATCGAAAAATAAATCTGAACCTGCCAGCAAAAAAAGAACCGGATAACGAGAAAAAGAAAGTTGAAGTCAAAGCACCGAAAAAATAATAAGCTGAAATTGTCGAACGGAAGAAAATCGAAGTACCAGATCACCAAACACCGAATAAAAATCCAAACCCCAAAAAATTTGAAGACTGACGAAAAAATCAATTTTAATCCAAAAAGTAAAATTTTAATGTTTTTCTCATTTTTATCGATTTCCCAAGTTCGTTTTGTACGTTTTTATAGGTAAATAAATTTTTATCAGAAATCTTACTTATTTCATCTTATTCTACACCCTTTTAAGTACTAGAATCCACTCTTAAGTCCACACCCGTTTTTTGACACATTAGGTCCCTTTTCTCGGAGAAGGTCACATATATGCTCGAATTATTTTTTATGGGTTGTCATCTCTCTGTGAATAAGTTCGGCTTGAAAAATCATGGTTGCAATCCTAGGCATTATATTTCGCTTACTAAGACTTTCAAGCAAATATATTTCAGTATTTATTAGAACAAAATGAACTGTAGCTCGTGGGCTTAAAAAAACCTTAAGATTAGACTTTATTTTCTATCAATCCACCGTGCATACCTATATCAAATCGCCATGTTTAGCTTATGTAAAAATGCTGTGGTTTATGTGTTAATCTTTATGTATCTTTCCGGCTCATAATAGCGCTGCTTGAGTGGAGGTTAAACTTAAATTTCAGGATAATTTACCATAACGTTGTGGTTGAATTTTGTCCAAAAGTATTTCTCTTCAACCCTAACATTGATACAAAACCTCAACGAATCCTATGAGAGACGACACATAACCGTTGTGGATAATTAAATATCCGCTTATACCAAGACCCTAAGTAGTGAGTGACATTGATTGTGTCTTTCTCTGTGATGCCTCGAGATTATGACATGGCCCAGATTGCGTGTGAGTGTCGTGTCAAATGTCACAGGGATGTGTGCCACTCACTTAATGATGTGTAAATGCCATTTCTATCAGATTAGAGGATAGTTTTTGTTTTATTTTTTTTCGAGACAGAATAAACGATTTCATATCTACTGAAATTAGTTGGCCTCTCAATCGACATAAGGTGGAGAGAACATAGGAGGTGGAGGTCTACGAATGGTAGCGTGCTTTCGATGGCAATTTTATTAATTTGAATAAAACGATTAAGGGCCGAAGGTAAGCGTAGACCACCAATAAAGTCCATAACAGTAAAATGTGGAATTTCGTCGTAGTAAAAACGCTTAAATCGCTTAAAATAACCTTGAGATTTGTTTTGTTCAACTTAAGGAAAATTTGGAAATATTAACTTCTCTGAGTAGTGAGCAACGTAATTCATCTCATACCCTATGGTTAGACTTCTAAGCATGAAATATATACGAAATGCGTTAAATGGTTTTTATAAGAATAGGTCAGCTTACGGTTCGTTCTTATGGTATATTAAATTTGTCATTCCGTTTTCAACACGACGAAATTTTGATCGGAGACCCTATAAAGTAACAAGTGATCAATCTAAAGTTCTTTTTGTAATAGGAGTTTTTAACAGATTACGAGGGTTGCTATTTATATTTCGGGTCCGACAATAAAAGCACAATAATTTATCATTGGAAATGGTTTTATTGTTTTTCAAAATATTCTCTTTTAAGATCAATACACTTTTGCATGCGCACAAACCAATTTTCGAAGCACTTTTTCCACTCCAATTGAGACACCTACAAAACATAATTTTTAAACGCTTCAACAGCTGCTTCGGGCGATGACCAACGTCGACCACGCATTTTTTCATGATGCTTGGGAATAATAAGAAGTCATTGGGTGGCAAATCAGGAGTGTGGATGGCCAATCAATGCGACATCTTGAGTGGTCAAATAGCTCATCGTTTCAGCTGATGTGTGAGAGCTCGCATTGCAAAATGATCCGTCTTCTCTTATTATCTTTCCTTATTTCTTCGAAGACTGTTGGCAAACAGATGGTTGTATACCATCCAGAATTGACCTCCTACCTTCCACGTTTAATACACTTGTCTCGATAACCCACGCCGAAAATCGTAAAAAATCATAGCACGAAAATGTTCACGGGATAATTGCATTTTTTGACCGGGCTGAATTTTTCGCATTGTCGTGATGCAAAATGATCCGTCTTCTCTTATTGTCTTTCCTTATTTCTTCGAAGACTGTTGGCAAACAAATGGTTGTATACCATACAGAATTAACCGTCCTACGTTCCACGTTTAACACACTTGTCTCGATAGCCCACGCCGAAAATCGTTAAAAAATCATCGCACGAAAATGTTCACAGGATAATTCCATTTTTTTTACTGGGATGAATTTTTCGACACACCGAAACAAAACAATTCGCCATCAAATGACAAAACGCTCTGAGTGATGTTCTGCTTAAAAAAGTCAAAGTTTCCAATGGAAGTTCCAGTTTGCATCTGAGAACACTAGTTTTGTCAGGACCCGAAATATAAACAGCAACCCTCGTAATAAGCCAAAAAGGGCATTGTTACGGACCTTTTCTGCTAATGTGGCCTAAAAAACGTTCCGCATGGTCAAAACAGGCAGTTTATAGTCGCTATGGACTTATTGGTAGTCAAATTTAAGTTGACTAACATTTTTGTTACCAATTAAAATATGGAGTATTTTTAAAGTTTTGGCTGAGATTAGGGATGGACTCATGGGCCAAAACAGCCAAAAAACGTACCATTTTTTTGAGCTTTAGTAGCGCAGCTTCGGTGTAGGGTATAAAGGGCTTGGCCTGGTGGAACTATACGACGTTTTGCTTGTTGGAACGCATTGCCCAGTCGATTGAACAAAGGCTGCTCTTAGAGTTAAAAAAATGTCTGGTTTTGGAATTAATTAATCTTTCTAAAAATGACTCTCTTAGTTCAAGAGTTATTGTCGATGGAACCTTTCTACAGCTTGAAGAGATTGAGTCTTTTGTGCTGAGTTCAAAAACGTCAAAATGCCTTCAATATAACTGTCTGTATTCGTTGGAACACACAAAGAAAAAGCAAGTTTGAAGTTAGTTTGAACTACATAAATTCCGTTGGACGAGAAGACTTTCAGTTCCAATCACCAAACGTTATAATCATGACAGTAATTCAGTTGGACATACCAAAAGATTATAGCTTTGCTTATATTTTGGCAAAGTTACTAATCGGTTTCATTATCTAAATGAATTGGAAATATTGATTGCCTGAACCGCCGGGTATGGTAGATAATAATTTAGAATAGACTTAATCGATAGAACCAACAATTGGTAATGACAACAAAGTGTTTTCCTTATTAACCAAAAACGAGGTCATCTTAGAATGTTAGAAATATATTTCAATGAAGATTGAAATATTGGAAAGAATATAAAATAAAACAAATTAATAGAAAACACCAACACCTGTTTTTTAAATTTTTAATGACCTCAAACCAGACAATTTGGATCAAAATAATATATACTTATATAATATAGGTCAACAATACATAACCAACAACAAAAATTAAATTGTTGACATAAGCTATTAAACGAAGGCGAAACTAACAATTACAATTTTTAATATTCCCATTAAAAAAAATAACAATTATCAAAACAAAAGAAATTAAGTCTTTTCTTGTTCTTCAAGAAAGACCTAAAAGCCCGACGAACTCAATAAAATTTATAAGAAAAGGTCTACAAAACACTCAACTCTGATATTTTAAAATTAAAATATAAAAATTATAAGTAAAAACAAAATTATTTCGGCAAATATCATGGTATTCCATTTTCTAAAAATCGTATCTCCGAAAGAGAAAACCAAACACAACCGAAAAGTACATCAAAGCGTCCCAAACTTGGACTTTAAAATTTTCATCTTCCTTTGAATATTTTTTTTCCAATTTGCCTGTTAAAAAAAAAGATTAACCTAAATTTAGATATAATTTACTTTGCCACAAGACAAGCCAAAAATTGAATCAGAATTAGGTTAAAGAGTGGTCAGTATTAAAAAACACAAAGAAATGCGATGTCTGCCCAAAATTCTACGAGAAGATATCAAAACTCTATGAGAGTATGTCAAACTATTTTGTATCCAAGCCCCTGAGGGTGTAAAGAAAATGAATGTAATTGCCTATTGCAATTCCCTCGAACTTTTGACCCTTCTACCTTTTTCTCTGCCACGTCAGTGTCACAGCTTAATTCGAGTTCACATTCATGTCATTTTGGCCACAAATTATACCCAAATGACTGACTCTTCGTTATTGACCAAACTTTCGATGTCTCTAAGGCCGTCCACAAAAATGTACAAATTGAGCTACGAGCTCAATTTATATACAGATACAATTTCGATTGGATTTTCCAACAGCAAACCGACAATAATCTAAACGCTTCGCTAAACATTCATGGAATTGATAAGAAAATACCCAAAAGTACGAGTATTAAACGAGTGGCTGTCGCATTAGGATAGTCGAAAGTTGTGGTCCGATGGTTATGGCAAAAGTTGGAAATCCATAACAGGTGGGGGGGATAAAGTATTCACTCTTTTCATCATGAAAATATGAGTGTCATAAATGCGGCGGAACAATGCACTTCAACAAAATAGATGTGCTTTGACAGTACGAGGGTTGGAAGGGAAAGTTTTTTTTTTTAGTTCGGAATAAAAAAAATAAAACTAATATTAATTTACAGAGGTATAGAAATTGGCTATAGAAATTGGAAATGGTTCGATTTAAGGTGAAAAATACTTTAAAAACATAAAAAGGATCATAATATGTTGGAAAGCTTGTTCTTTTTCTATAAAAGCTGAAACTGTTGCTACCTTTACACTACAAATTTTTTGAAGTTTTTAGAAAAATGAATTTATTGCTTAATTATTTAGCATATTGTCCTTAATTTATAAGGACATTGCTGAGGAAATAAGTATAACCAATAAACCAAAATGTTAAAAAACATTTCCTATTACAACTTGTTTTTAATTAACTGCATAAATTTAAAGTCACATTTCATATTAATTGTAGAAGCATTGCCGCACAGTGCTCTGTTTCATTGACAAAAGACCGAAAACTAACCTGCTTCGAATTTAATTTTTTTGCTATCATTTTAAAGTTAATAGTCCAACTAAGTAAAATTGGCAAATATTTTTTCATAGAAATAGTTTGTTTGGGCTTCAATCTATTCAAAGTAAGTGATTTGTATCCAGAATTAATTAATATTGCAGTTTTATCCCTGAGTAGTTGAACGAAAATATTTGTCAAAGACGCAGTTTTAGACGGAATCGAATTGGCTTATAACTTTTAAATACTTGAGGACTGGTACCAATTTATTTTTAAATCTTATAAATATCACTTTTGATTAATTGTTTAATATTTAATTTTTTTAGATGAATGCGATATGTGAAGAATTTTCAATTTTTGATGGTAAAATTGAAATAAACATCATAAAATTGGGTGAGATTTTTTTGCACAATAAATTAGTTTGGCCTTCTTCTATTAGAAAAAAACGAAAACGAAGATTTCGTCAAGTTTTTCAATTTTAATTTTCAAGAAGTGAATAAGACCATTTTGAATCAGTAAAAACTATCGCGTTTGAATCGCGTTTTACAAGAAAACCGCGAATGTTACATAAAAACCGATAACATTTTTGATATCAGCGTATCATAATCCATTTATGAATGAAGTTTCATTGTACTCTAAACACTCTTTCTATTTTTGTCCAATGATAGTGTGGGAGAGGAGCACTGTGTGGCGTTTCAAATGGGTTTATTTTAAATTGACTCATTAAAATTATCTTTATTTTCACTCAAGAAAAATAAGTATTCAAGTATGTAGAAAACAGATGTAAAACGAAAATGCAAGGACTAATAACTTTATTTGAGACGACTATAGGCCTCTGAGTCATTTTCGATTCAAAATTTAACAATATTCAGTTGCGTTTCCAGTAAAAATGCCATTTGTTAAAAACTTGTCTCCTATTTAAATATACAGGGTGGAGCACGGTTTTTTGTTTTTTTGCACTGCAGGCTGTGGCGGCACTGTTGTTCGAAGAGAGTGGAGAGTGTGCGTGGCTTATAGTGGCTGACGGGAGATTTATATTCGTCTGCCTTTCAGCTGCCATCATGCATTGGACGCGTCAGAAGAGGTCATTTTGTGTTGAACGTATTTTGCCATTGCGCACTCGATCATAGCAGTGCAGCGTGCTTTTCGTTTACGATTCGCTGTTCCCCCACGCGGACGTGTTCCTGGTAAAACAAACCCCAGAGAACTTCACGGACCGCGTCACTGTGTGATGCGCCACAGCACGAGTAGGCATCGTTGGCCCTTACTTTTTCCAGGATAACCGTCTTGTCATAACTTTAAACTCCGAACGGTACTTGACTATGATACATGATTTTTTTCAGCCGGCTCTTGAGTCAATGCAATTAGAGGATTCATGGTTTTAATAGGATGGTGCCACTGCATACACAGCGAGGGTTACCATGAATTTTTTGAGGCAAATATTTCCCGGACGGCTTATCTCTTTGAGGGGTGATGTGGACTGGCCGGCACGCTCACCAGACTTAGCCCCATTCGATTGTTTCCTTTGGGGATACCTGAAGTCGAAGGTGTATATCAACCGTCCCAACACCTTGGATGACCTAATTAACAATATTGAAATTGGCAGAATACCTGCCGACATGCTTGTTAGAGTTCATGAAAACTTCAGAAAACGTTTGTGTGTGGATAGCGAAGTTCGACATTTGCCAGATACACGATTTGAAACCATGTAATTTAAAAATTCCCTTACTGTTCAACTTACTTAAAATATATTTTTAAAATATATTTTTCTAAGGTTCACAATTTTTTTATTTTATTTCCAAATAAACAAATTGCCGCGCTCCACCCTGTAGATGATAGAGGTCTCGAGCGGTTAATCCCTGTTCAATGTAAAAAATAAGAAAATTCTTTTCAAATTGAGAAATTGATATTAATAATTAACAATTTCTATCCCTAATTAAGAACTTCTTCTTTTAAAATGAGCGATATTGTTCGACATTGATAAAAGTTCAATGTAAATTAAAATTAAAATTGAAGAAATTCTATGTGATATTGAAAAAATGTCTAACAAGTACAGACGCAGCAAGTTACCTATCTAGCAGATACATACTCGTACTTACTTAAGATCCTCAACATTCCATTAAAGAACAAAGGGGAACTACTCTCAAATCAAAGAGCTGTGTACGATTCGACCCTAGGCCGCGGGTTTAAAACCGGCTTCGAACGGCTAATGCATTTTATAGAGAAGTTTTTACATGAATTAGAGATAAATCTTTATCTCTTGATGTCGGCATTTACGAAGTGGAAACAGTCCGCTTAAAAATTGTTAGATGTTTTTAGCCGGGGTTGAACCTGGGTTAACTGGGATGAGAGTCATGCGCACTTCCATTACACAGGAGAGAAAATAGGGTCTATGGTATGAATAATTGGTTATATACGATAACAATAAACCTTATTTTGGGTTTCTATTCCTGGGATAATTATTTTAGAATTGTCTTTCTGTGGTCTGAAAAAAGCTAATCGGGAGCAAGACCGACCTGCTTGCCTCCAGTATACGAAAATTTAATTAATGCTAGTTTAGCGGCTACTTCAATCCCTTCCACGCCGCAGTGATCCGGAACCCAGCTACCTGAAGGCCGTTTGTGGCTTTTAAGGACTCTTGAGTCGAAATTACAATTACAATTTAATTTCCCCTTTTGCTAGGTATCAACTTGATGAAGGCTTCGCACTCCTGAAAATTGCTTAAATTTCCCCTTGAAAGACACATCTATCATTTGGCTGCCTAAAAGATGTCTTTCTGATTCTGCAGAACCAAAAAAAGTTGGTACGAAAACATTTGAATCGAAAAAATGTTCGGGGTGTACCAACTTTCGCTTTATAAGCATCTGTTATTACATCGTGTATAGTATAAAAAAAACGACGTTTTTTTAATGTTTAGTTACAAAAATTATTAATTAAAGTTCCGCAAAACTTTACTAACATCCCTCCAAAGAATGGCATAATTACTTGTTTCTAATACGCGTACAATTCCTAATGCGCTGCACAGTGGGGAGAATTAAGCATTTGTGTAGCAATATATCTGGACTTCTAAGTGGTTGGGGAAATTCTCATTCTTATAACGGGTGTTTTTTCTAAGATGTGTGGTTTTCAATCTGGCCACACTTTTTACTTGTTTCTAATACGCGTACATTTCCTAATGCGCTGCACATTGGGGAGAATTAAGCATTTGTGTAGCAATATATCTGGACTTCTAAATGGTTGGGGAAATTCTAATTCTTATAACGGGTGTTTTTTTATTATGTGTGGTTTTCAATCTGGCCACACTTTTTTCGGAGGCGAAGTCTTTTTGACAGCTGTCACTTGACTTATGCTCAGTTTGGTTTGCCATTTCATAATGAATAGACTTACTCCGGAACAATGTTTGCTCATCGCGAAAATTTGTTACCAAAATAATGTTTCGGTTCGAGCGACACATCGTGCGCCGCGCCCTATATTCAATGGAAATAACCGCTTATCAGAGTCGGTAATTCAAGCAACCATGGATCAGTTTCGCACCACGTTTACTCAAGTAACTTGCTGCTGTGGAGCAGAGTATCGAAGAAGACCCGAATGAATCCATCCGCCATCTCGCGAAAGCTGTGCCCATCCACTTTATGAAAGATTTTGCGGAAGGATCTTGGTTTGTGGGCTTACAAAATCCAACTTGTGCAAGAATTGAAGCCGAACGACTATCAAGCGCGTCGCACGTTCGGTGAATGGGCCCACAACGAGATTTCCACCGATCCTGATTTTTACAGGATCGGTGGCAATAACGTACCCATTCAACCCACTTTTGGTTGAATGGGTACGTTAGTAACCAAAATTGTCCCATTTGGAATAATGAAAATCCACAAGCTATTGTTGAGATGCCGTTACATCCTCAAAAAGTCACTGCCCTCTGGTGTTCTCTATTGGCAGAGGGAATCATTGGTCCATATTCCCTCAAAAATGAAGCCGTCCATAATGGTACAGTCAATGGGGAACGCTTTAGAGCCATGATTGATGACTTTGTCGTGCCTGAATTGGAGGACATTGATGTGAACGACCTTTGGTTACAATAACACGGCGCTACAAGCCATGCAGCCTATGATTACTTATTGCTACTTACAAATGTGGAGCCAAATTTTTTCCAAAAAATTGAAATATGATTATCTGTATTAAATCAATTAATGCAGACATGTGGTTCCATGTATATTAATCGGCTGACTTAAGAAATAAACTTTGATTTAAAAGTTTTTAAAAACTTGATTACGAATAATTTAAAAACCACTTGTATGACCTGATGGTTGTTAGTTTTTTAATCACACTTATTTTTTAAATAAAAGTTTTTTATACAAAGAAAACTTGTTTTCTATTGCAAAATATTGCAATTTCATTACATTAAAAAAGTCGACTTAAAACGACTTTTTTATACTAAAATTCGAAAAGTCCTAAAGTCCACTTTTGATTTTTTTTTGTAATAGACGAGAAGTCGATATCATCGGGTATCCGAACTCGTTAATTCGTTTGCCTCAATAACACTGCTTTGCAACAAAATCATCCTTTGAATGAAACCAGCTGATCCTTATACAAAATGAGTTTTCGAGATATCGTGAAAATTAAATTATTTGCCTTAAACTTCGGCAATTCTTATCCGATTGACTTAAAAATGAGCAATATGAATTGGTAAGAATTTTTGAGCTGATATTTTCTGATAGTCCGACGAAAATTGTTTGAGTTATAGCAGCTTTATAAAAAATTATAGGAGAATTGGGGTACAATTGGCAGTTAAAACACGGTTTCAAGGGACCGAAAAATCGCTATACTTCGTTAAAATTCCAAATATTTTAATCTCGATAATTCGTATTTTTCTGAAACAAAAGAAGTATTTTTAACCGCTTATTAATCGTAATTAGTTGTTGATAGTCTGTTAGAAAACATCATGCAAAGCACAAATAGCTCAAACAAAATGTTTTAAAATCAAAATAGCCAGCTAAATTTGTCATTCAATTTTTTGGCTTGATTTTCTTTCGGTTTTATTATGCTGAAAAATCAATTGAATGAAAAATCAATTGAATGACCGTAAGGATAACATTTCTTTCGTATTTTTTCTATTTTAAACCTCGTTAAATCGAAATATTGTTTACAGATGTAATTTGTTACAAGGCCTTGCGATTACAAATTAAACGGGATTCGATTTTTAGAAAACCTCTTCACACCCTATGTAGGGTGTTGTGCCAACGGTTTGTCTTTAGTATTTTTCATTCATCAATTACCCTTTTTTTACGAATTACTAAGCTTTCCTTCTCCAAAAGCATGGAACACGGCTAATGTTTCATTTTTGACCTAGTTTTATTTGTTGAAACATACAAAAGAAACTTTTCGAAAACCTTAGATATTCCGTATATACTGTGCTTTTCTTCTCCCAAAGCACGGAACACGGCTAATGTTTCTTTTCCTGACTTTGTTTCATATACTTAAGTATTAAATCATACGAAAGAAATTTTTGGAGAACCTTTGACAAGCCTAAGGTGAGGATATTCCGTAATTGCGGGTAAGGAAGTGAAAGGACAACGAACGTTTCCTATTTTGGCATTATGGCTTTGATGGCCTAATTGCTTTTGGTGTCAAAAATGTTAGTAATATCCGACATACGCATTTCCCATTGTGCGCAGTAACTTTGTGAACAGGCCATTAACATAAATGTTTTTTTTTCATTCATTTGTGAAATTATTACAGGGTCATTATACATAATTGGGTCACAATCAGAGATTGTTAAAGTCACATCGAATAGGAAATTTCAATGAGTCGAAGAAATTAATATGGATATGTGGGGAACAGACACTGCGGTACAAATCATGAAGGTACATCAAATTATTTTGGGTGTCAAAATTGCTTTATCAAAAGGGTTTTGAAAACTGAGACATTTTTTGGTTGGACGTTTTTACCCGACAATCTTTCTGGATGATAGTGTACACAGTAACGTCATACCTTGAAATAATTTTGAAAATTTAAAAAAAAAAATTTTATAAATATTTTCCGAGAATGGTTGGACAACTTTAAACACTTTTTGAAGTCTTTTTTTTTAAACTATAATGTACTTATATAATGTGACGTAAACATGGAAAATATCCACAATTTCAGTTAAGTTTTTCCTGCAAATTCAATTGCTTTTAAAAAAGTTTAACTTTGCCTTTAAGATTAGTTTTACAGGAAAGTCCACAAAAAAATCGACATTTTTTTTTGTGCTTTTCTCACTTTTAGCGTCGTTACAAATTGCAAACCAAACTTTACTGTTTTCTGTACCTCAAAAACCATCAGTCTCACACCCTTCCTGTCTCAACCGAAGTCACCAATAATTCAGTAACTGTTTGCAGGTGCGTCCTCCGCCTTTACTCTCTCACCACTCTGCAAACAGTAGGTGTTGTAGTCGTTTCCATTATTTGTATTTGAGGTAAATCATTTCTTGATAAGGACATTTTGGTAGAGTATCCTTGAAGACAAATGCACACAATTTGGTCGATATTGACCGAGTGTAGTCCCGACCGCCTCTTTCACAAACCATTTGGACTTCTTACATTGTTTAATGCTGAGGTTGGCGCAGTGACGGCTATAGTGTATGAACATTGTCTGTAACCCAGCAAACAAATTGTGGTTGTTAACAGTACAGATCGTACAAATATAATGTTAAGATACTTGAGCGGTTAAGGAACTTCATCAGCGGTGGGTTAAACAAATTATCGGGGGATGGAGTATGCCTTGACTTTGCTAATGCTTAGTTCAGAATTTTTTTTATTCTTTTCATCGTGAATATTAATAAAAACGTTGTAAGTGAATAGTTGACCTTTAGTGTTGTTATTTTATAAAATTATTTTTCGGCTTGAGGTCATTTATTTAAAATCGTTGTTCTATGTGCTGTTTAATTTTTATTTATCCCAATATTTCGATTGACTTCGTCAATCATCTTCAGGGGTTGTCAATTAACAAAACAATGTCGTCCGTCTGATTATCGATGTCAACTGATAAAAAACTAATAAAAACAAAAAAGAAATAAGTAACAAAAATGTAAGGTGAAAACTAGAGGCTCTAAAGTGAACATTTTTAAACGGTCAAATCTGGCAACGACATTAAAATTTTGTTCCATAAACATTACTTTTCAAAGAACGTGCCGTAGGTTTCTTTCTATTTTAAAAGTGAACGATTACACCCAAAGAATTATGATCGTAGTATTTACGAAACATTCTTCTTATTATTTTCTTGGTACATCCTTCATATTATTGAGGAATTTTTTCGTACATTCCGTGTAGTTTTTCGATTAAATTTTTTGTTTTACGAATTAAATTTTTGTGATGAATTTTTTTTTACAAAATAATAAAGTTTTCATAAAATATATGAAAGAAATTTATGACATTTATAAGAAGCTTGTTTTAGAAGGCGGTTAATAAATTCGTAAAACTGCCTAAAATTTCACAATTTTTCTTTCATATGTTTTATGGAAAGTTTTATTCGTAGCTTTCCGGAACATTTTCGTATAAATTTCGTAATTGAAATGTTTAATTACGTATAAATTTCGTAATTGAAATGACTTTACTAGAAACTTATTCGTCATTTTGAATAACAAAATTTGGTGCTTGTGCATACGTAAAAGGTAATTCTCATTAATTTGAATTCGTAACCACACTTTTTTGGATTTTAAGTCTTCAATCAGACAGAGATGTGAATGCAACAAGCCTTCAAACCAGCCCAGTATCTAACAAAACCCCACACAGAATGACTTGGCACCGTACAGCTGAAATGGGCATCGCCATAGTCTGAAGCGGTTGATTTTGGCTTTTTTCCAAATGCAACCGCAAAAATTGGAAACGGACGACCATAGTCTACTTGGGCATGGAAAATACTGGCCGGAAAATGAATTTTTTTAAAAAATATCTTCTGTCTCAGCGTCTATGTTTTGAGCTCAGAGGCTATTTTAACCAAGTGTTTGACTCCATCCACGAAAATTTACTATTGGGTGCGTTTTGAGGCACCAGTAGATATTTTTTTTTTTAAAATTACTAGCCTGGCAGTTACGATGATCTAAAAGCTCTGTCTTGTACCATTCTCTCTCTCTATAGATCATGAAGTTCGTCTGGGCGGATGCATCCAGTCTATAAGATGGTGGTTGGAACGACTACTGCGAGGACACACAAGCAGACACTGTTTATATAACAATAAGTTGTGTCTGCGCATGGTAAAGATCTTCGTCTACTCATGTAAATGGTCCTCAGAAGACATAAGGGACACCCTGTTCATGTTCTTAGGGCGTCATTCTAGCAAGTCTGAATTTTCTTCCACTGCGTCGTACTTATATTCGCCGTTCACACCGGCGCTTCGTAGTTCGACGGAACTTTCGCTTTGAAAGAGGTCAACAAGATTTCGTTGTCGGCTTCCCAAGTACTGCATGCAAGTGGCTTGAGGACCTGGTTCCTACTTTTGACATTATCGTATATAGCTGTAGGATTTGCAGAGGATTGAAAAAGACTGTCAAATGTAACCCCAAGGATTTTGAGGTGGTTAATTGTCGGGATGTTGATGTCAACGACTTTTTAATAAAGTGACAGCCGCATCACTGCGGTCCATGCAGTAAACTGTGTGGCTGATAATTTGGGGATGGATATTTTCATATTCCTCGCAGTGAAGTAGCGTGCTAAGTCAGTGAGGTAACAGTTGATTTTCTGGCCTATGTCATCCTCTTTAGGTCCTGACGCCAGAATTGTGCAATCATCAGCGTACGACACAACTTCAATGCTGTCTGGTGGTGCAGATTTTAGAGAGGTAGAGCTAACAACGGAGCAGGGGATATAACCCCACATTCCTGTTTAACTCTACGGGTCTTCGACTTTTTGTCTCTAAATTCTACATATAACTGCACGCAGAAAAAATTATGGTTGTGGTGACAATATTCGAAGAGGATAATACTATTGTTGGGTATATGGTTGTGGTACAACAATATTATGATAGTATGATTTAAATACAACCATACTATGATCCTCACAACATTAGTATGATTCACACATAACCATACTATGATCCCTACAACCATAGTATGATTCACACTCAACCATACTATGATCTCCACAACCATACTATGATCGTCACAACCATAGTTTGTTACACATACAACCATAGTATGATGCTCACAACCATAGTACGATTCACACGCAACCATGTTATGATCCCTACAACCATTGTATGATCACACACAATTATACTATGATCCCCAATATAATTTATTAGAATTTGTTTAGGTTGTCGACAATAGATTTGAATTATGAAAATTATTCAAAAATACATTAAATTAAAAATAATAGGAGCAAATTATTTCACAGTAGAAAAAATAAGTTTAAATAAACGTAAACGTTTTTATAAAAAATATTTCAGGTTAACAAAGCCAAAGTAGCATTTTAAAAAAAAAATATTTTGATAAAAAAAATACTATTATTGCATGAGGTCCGTACGAATAACATTTGTTCTAAAAAGCATATTTAAATGAAGAAAAATGTCAATCATACAGTACGATTGCCGTAATCATATTATTGTTAACATAAAACGCAACACACAATACTTTTGTCGCACCAACCATATTTATATTGTTGCTTTAACCATATTTTCATTTTTAAATTTGACAACAATACTATTGTTAAATTGCAAGAATATTAATATTGCAGCAATTATACTATTGTTACAATTAACTTCAGTTAACAATGCTATGGTTGTGACGAACATACTTTTATTGCGGAGAATATATTATTATTGCCGTGACCATGTAGTAACCATGTTTTTTCTCTGCGTGTGGCGGCCGAACGAATCAAAGAGACGTAGTTGTCGTCAATAGTCCTCAATATACTTAGTAGGGACATAGAACTGAACATACTCCGTTAATGTCTTATGGGTTTTGAAAGCTAACCTCAATAGCGTTAGTCTGAAAGGGGATTTTTAAATTGTTTCAACTTTCATCATGGAGTGGTCAGATAATGAGAACCGTATCGCTGTAATAGCGCTTTTCAAGTGTGAAATGAACAAAGCGATATTTTCAAAACGCTCCGGCCACTAGGGATTAGCCGCATGTTCGTCTACCGATGCATAAAACAGTTTGAGGAGACTGGAGATGTAAAAGACCGCCACCGGTCGGCCCGCCCACGCTTTTTTCGAACACCGCATGTCATCGCAGCCGTTAAGTCAAGAATTCACAGAAATCCGCCCCGAAAACAGAAAATCATGGCCCGTGAGATGAATATCACGCAAAAGTCCATGAGTCGACGTACCGGACATTTATTGACTGCAGCTTTAAAAATATACGATTAAAACATGCAAAACGTCTTTTGGTGAAGCACGCTGATAATTTGCACAGAAAAATGTTGTTTGTTGGAGGACAAGGTTTGTCACGAAAGATACCCCAACATTGAATCTTTTAAGACTGCTTTAGTTCGAGCTGTGGGCAATTTTCCAATGGACGAGGTTCGTGTAGCTATTGACGATTGGCCAGTGCGACTTTAGGCGTGTATAAAGACAAAAGGCGGACATTTCGAATAAGTAGATTATTTTTGGATACAATATACATCAATAAGTATATTAAAAAATATTTGGTCCAAAAACATTCAGTACTTTTTATTTTACAGCATAAAACGTGTGTAACAGTATTTATGTCCCTACTTAGTAGAATGATGCTATCTTTGGCTAGAGCTAGACAACCTCGAACGACCTTACGGCAAGTATTTGTAAATTGCCTCGTCCCCCGACCTCATGGAACTTGTATACCCTCGAATACATTCTCTGAGGCTGCAGCAAGTTCCTGGTTTATGCTAATAAGTCCAACACTTTGGACGAGATCGCGGCGAACTTTTGAGATGCTATTGTCAGATGACTCGCTCCGTTATGTGCGGCATTATTACTGATTGCCATAAAAAGAAGATCTAACATAACTATTAACATCCGAAGGTCGTTACGGATCAAAGACGCGATAAAAGCAGTGTACATCTAAGAAATTTCATTTTGTCATTTGCAAGCACTCAAATTGACTTACTAACGGAAATATGGATTTATTTGGAAAATTTGGCTGGGGTTGAGGCTAGAGCCTAAAAGACTATAAATAAGATAATTATTGTGGCTCCCAACTTAGTATCAAATCCATGGTGGAGAAAATATACGAATCGCCCTGGCCAAAATTTACGACTTTTTACTAGTTTTATTTAAATTATTTTCCTACACTACTACAAATGTTTAAAATATTCCAAATATTTAAGCATAAAATTGTTTACTGGGTTATGCGTCAGAAGTCATTAAAGACCCACAGTGTTCAGCAACTATTAGTAAAGTAACATTATTAAATATTTATACTTCAATACGTCATAAATTACAAGAAATCAACCTTTATTAAAATAGAAATAAGAACATAAAAGCTGTGTACACACCAATCACCATTTGGGCGTGTCGGTGACAACCCCACAGGCGAAAGCTGCGCCAGCCAGCGTTGGCATTCCAGACATTCCGTACAAGGATATATTGATTTAAGAAATTGAAACACATTATTTGATTGTACAAACGCAATAGAAAAGACGCTAAGCAACACCAAATAAATAAATGGAATGACAAATTTCCAATATTAACTGCTAAAGACTTTTTTTTTGAATATTATCACAAATTATGTCAAGATTGCAACATTAGCAGCACAGCTAGAAAAACATTTTTATTTTCTATTGTTTTTTTTTACAGACATTTGCTTTCGTGTAAATGCTACATTACATACCGGCGTCGTTGTCGTCGTCGGCTGTGACTAATCGACGTCATTTGGTTCGGTTTCTTCTGTTGCCCCACAACACCATACCCTAGTGGGGTAGGGTAGGGTACGTTCGAAAAGACCTTGTATTGCCATTGAACTCTGTGGCTTAATATCATGACAAGTGGGCAAGCGTGTATTTCAATTTCAGTTCATTGAGTTTAATTGAATATTAGAGAAAACACTTTTGTTGGTTGCTTTTCGAAAACTTTGCATTTTTTCTGATGTAATTTATTTTTCTTATTTACTTTTGGCCACAAAACAAAAAATCAATTAAATTTTTCTTGTTACGGCACGAGAAGTCTTGAAGACTGTAGAAGTTAATTGAAAGTTATGTCGTTTGTACTTGTCTTTTAATTCAAATTCAATGCCAACGTCATGTTTTGACAATTAGTGCAGGGTTGGGGGTTGGATGCTATGGGAACTTGATTTTTTTAATTAAGGCAAACTAAAGAAATTTTCCCTTATGGTTTGGAGATTGAGTGTCTTCATCGTACGTACCCAGTGTCCTTTTTTCAACATTTAATTAAGAAAACAAGAACAAGTATAAAAGTTTCAGTAGGTTGATTCGGCTTACATAGATCTTCACCCATATAGGGAATTTATATTCTGTTTCGGGATGTCGAAAGAAATCATTCGTTTGCTTTCGTTCGTTTTTACTACCTCAATTTTATACGAACGATGACTCGAAAGTCGAAAGAAAACCTAACGAAGCGGTTAAATTCGGTTTCTCTATTTAGAACACTGTGCATGGAAATTTCAAATTCAAACACACAATTTGACAAACGTGAGTGCAGATAAGTGGAACGTTCGAGATAGTGATTCGATTCGAGTTACTATCATTCGTTCGCTCATGTTTTCTTTCGTCTTCGATAAACAGGATTTTCAATTTTTCTTGCTTACGCCCTCCATTGCCTGAAGAGTACCGATTTTATCGAAATCTCGTAAAAGGTCTCTTAAGATGAAGGTGCTGTAATGGAGCGTGGCATGTTCTTTTTTTCCTTTGCATATACAAAGATGAAATAAGTGTATTGCAGGAAATAAGCTTCAAGGGAAATTCATGCGTTTGGAAAAGTTATGTGGGTTTTAATCTAAGCTCGGACAGTACCGTTTGTGTGGAAGGGGCAAGAAGGGGCTGGCTTCGGGTTACAAACTCGATATTTTTTAAAACATAAAATATATCGAAAGTCGACTTATCGACTTTCTGAAGGTAAAAAATCGATCAATAGACTGTTATTTTGACTTTTTCCTATTCAGGATGTGAACCACTTTTGAATTTTTATACGCTTCACCGAAGGGTGGAAGGTAAAATAAATTTGTGTCAGAATTGACACCTTTTAAGTATAGATATATTAATGATCTTCGTAAAATTTTAAGATGATCTAACAGTGGTTGTCCTTCCGTCCGTGTGTTTGTTTAAAGTACGATCGCGCTCAAACGAATTACCCTACGATTCTGACATTTTGTATGATGATGGCTACTGGTCATAAGTTGTTGCGATTGTAAAAAGGCGAAATCGACCCAGGGAAAACATCCTTTACTTTTAAGGACTTACATTCTTCAAGTACCAAGGGCGAACCCTATTGGTCAACATATCGTTTCCTTACCGCGAAAAAGACGTAAGCGCCACTCGCTTTTAAATGAAATTCGATAGAATGAACTTCGATAAAAAACACTTTTTTCTGAAAAAGCACTATTTTGAGAATTTGTTTACAAATTATTATTATTATAGCTCAAAGAAAGCATAATTTCTGAACGTTTTGGATCGGGGGTCGTTTCCCTAAATGTATCCAGATTTTTAAAAGTATGGCATATTCGAGTTGGTGAGAAAATTAATCTATTTTTTGGTACCCATTTTTTGGGTTTAACGTTGATATTGTCACGATCTTTGCCATTAAGTCCGTTTTTATATGAGTAATTATTTTTGTTTTTTTCAGCTTTCTAAATATAAATATTTAATGTTTCTTATTTTAGCTTAAGATCGTTGTAAAAATTTCTATCGTATTGCATTAAAAAGCGAATGGAGCTTACGTCTCTTTTTGCGGTAAGGGCCCGAGATCATTAGGGTTCGCCTTTGGCACTTGAAGAATGTACCAAGTTTCATCGAAATCGGTTCATAATTGCGACGTTAACTACATAACAACGAACGATGACAGACGGAAAAGAGTAATAGCCTGTCATCAGAGCCGCGGGGGCCATTTGACGGAAATTGTATTCCATATTTAATCGGAACATGTCTTCTTTACAATCCAATAAAAAACCACTACACTACGTATACCTCACAAATACGTGTTTTTATTGTTAAAATGAAAAAGCATATTTTTACTGAGACACCCTTTATATGCTATCATCGACAGATGGCTATCGATTGCCAGCCAGCTATCGTGCTTTAAGCACGCGCACAGTTACTCCATCTTACGAGGGATTTAAACATTCTTTCCACATATTTTTCGAAATGCAAAGGCATATTTTCATGATATAAAATAACCGCTTTAGCTTAAGATGTGATTAAATTTGAGTCCTGGACACATGGACCCTAGGGCCCAAATAAACGGACAACAATGAAAATGGAAATACAGAACTCAAATAAAAGACAATTGTCTAACGAGGCAAAATGTACATTTCCTTGGCGAAATTTGAGCCCAGACACATGCTAGGTCGTTCATTTAAGATCTCTGTATAAGCTTTGGATAATCTGAAGAACCTTGGGCCATGGGGTGGGAAAACCTCACCATCCTGTAAAATTGAAGTGTACCTAAACTAAAGGGCCTCTTTTATGATTTCAAATATGCAATTCTTTTTCAAATTAGGCTATAGTTACGGTCCGTGTTTTTAGGGACCCGAGTTGGTAATGCTATCTTCTGGAAAGATTGTTTTAATGAGCTCAAATAGGTACTTCAGCGTAAAATTTGGATCTAATATTAATCAAGGCCCTTAAGCATATATGGGGCGCAAAGAATGAAATTAAAGAAAATTTCTTTGCAATTTCAAATATGAACTTACAGTAAGATTTTGCACAAATTTGATACTGGGGCCCAGAGGTCATAGCCTGGACCATTGAAATTTCAATGCAATCACACTGAAAACATTTATGATTTTAGTTAGGAAAAGTAGTTTGAAATCGATATTAACCACTGTAAAAATCATCAAACTTAGTTTGAATAAACTTAAAATTTCCAAATTTTAAATTTTTTTGTATAAAAAGGCATTCAGAGCTCATTTCAACTTACTGTAAAAATCACCAAACGTTTGCTACATTCTTTTATCAAAAAAAAATACATTTTATATTCTATGCCCTAGAGTACAAGACAAAGAGTTTTATTTGAGTTTTGGAATAAGTACCCTTTAGATGAATTAGTCAGATACGGGTACTGAAAATAAAGGACATTTTCTCTTGAAGGGCTTGGCCCTTCAACCTCATTTGCTTGAAAGTTTAGCTTTTTGTTTAGAAATTTCGTTAATCAAACACCCAACCACTTACCCCTGCCAGTGCTATATTGGAACTAAATCCATGCTAGAGGGTTTTCACATTTCAAATCGACCCGAAATTAACCACATTTTCATTGGCAAATTGTCCACTTGTTTAACTTTAAAAGTTGTCCAAAGGATACACTAAGATTTTGAATTAATGAACCACTTTCCTCCTCGGACTTTATGCTGAATTCAACTTTTCATGTGGCCATTTCAATCGACTTCTCCCCCACGAAATGTTGAAAGCAACAAGGAAGCAAGTTGTGCTCATGGTCAGCAGATAACCCTAAGGGTTTTTGATATCATCGCCCTTATTTCCATAAAATCATCGTCTGTTGTCTTTGCTGTCCTTATGTGAAATCTCGGCCGTTTCAATGGGCAAGGCCAATGAAATAATCCCCCACCCCCCTTTAAACCCTGGCAATATGTTGCAAATGACCAGTAAATATTCTTCACTGACATAGCGCTCTGTTAGTGTCGATTAGAGTCAAATGAAGAAGTCCTTCGCACACACACATACACGTTGTTGTAACCTCTTTAAGTATCCTGGATGTCCTTTAAATCAATACTAAACAATTTTATTGGAATACAAAGCTTAACGTCGTTGTTTATTTCGTTAGCCCCAGGCTGATCCATTATCAGGGAATGATTTTTATTGAAATATCTTTGACTTCTATGTTTTCATCAAAAGCTATTAAGGGCCAAAATGATTGGCGCAATGAATGGCTAGTTTGGCATCGATACAAATTCCAGCTGAAACCTCCTTGGCGTCTCTTTATCAGCGGCAAATATTATTAACGAAAACCCATAAAAGGGACTCTTAGGAAAAGTCAAGCCTAGCATTATCCTTGCCTCCACTGGCACACATGTGAGTGTTCCAATTTAAAAGTGTCACCCTGGTGTATTTGGCGGACGGGGAGGACCATAAACTATTGTGCTGTGACATCGGAGCGTATAAATTGCGTTCGAATTTATTATTCATACGCTCCGATGGTCATTTGCTTGCAAAATAAAAAGGATAATGGCACAACGACACATATGCGTGTTCAACTAAAGCACATCCTGTGGTGGCAGCGGGAGCAGAGAAAGAGAGAGTGGAGCCAGGAAACAGGAACAAGCACACTCTCACACCCTCGCGCACAAAAGATGGCATTAAGGATGTTGTGGTATTGTTTTGAATGGGAAATTTATGCGGGTTCGGTTGTGGCATTGCTAAAGTTGCAAATAAAAAAACAGAAAATGTTAAAACGAAAAGAATAGAAGTGAAAAACGAAAAAACAAGGACAGAGTGTTATAACAATGATAACAAATACGACATGTTTAAGGATTTTAATGCGATTTAATCCTTGAAAATACTACACCTCTGCCAAGGATATACTTTTTTAAAAGCAGGGATGTGGATTTAGGGGAAACCATCGACGAGGAAAATTACCCTTAATCTGAAGAAACAATGCATATGCGCTTTGCCTTCCGTTAGCAGTTCCTTAATATATATTGGATGGAGGTCTTATAAAGTATATAGTCTCTGGGTCGTCGTCAAAATCTCAGACGATCTAGGCAAGTCTACCTGTCTGTTTGTGAAAAGCTGATGCTCTCAAAAAGTTGATATTGATAATGGACCACATTGGCGTAAATATTTTCTCCACACAGGAACTAAGTTAACCTTCGTAAAAAATGTTATCTATTTTTCGGATTTAAAAATGAATTTAAATAAAACACACATAAAGCTATAATTTCGGCATTACCGCCACTTCAATGACCTCTGGATTGGTTGTAGCAGTCAGTCCTATTTAGGTAATCTTATATTTCATAAACTATTGTATAAATGGCATGCCGACGGTAGTTGATATATGTAATGTTGGTAAGAAAATACCTTATAAACATTTTAAATCTTGCCGGACGGGACATAATTAGATCTACCGATTTTGAGACTATGGACCGCAATCCATAAAAGGGGGTATATACAATTCGGTCCCGTCGAACATAATTTGTGCACTTGTTACAATCTCCAACCTAGGCCGCAGTGATAACTAAAGTTGTCGTTTAGTTGGAGCATTTATACAGGGTGGCCCAAATAAGACCAGCTGATGTGAAACACAAATATCTTTTTTATTTTTCAACATAATTTATTTTTTCTTTTTGCAGATTATAACTGAGCTCCTGGAAATTTAAAATGAATACGTACAGTCCACAACAACGCATTAAAATTATTGATTTTTATTATTCTTCTCAACGATCAATTGTTCTGACGCAGCGAAATTATCGCCCCTTTTTTTAACGTAAGATCAGCGCCCACATCTTCCATGATTACAAGTTAAGTTCACAGTTTTGAGGAACTGGGTTCAGTTGCCGACCGTCTAGGAAGAGGTGCTCATCGAAATATTCGTACTGAAGACAATGTGGAAGCTGTGCAGCAGAGTGTTGCATATTTATTTGATAATGAGGATGAAATGCCAGAAACGGTCTCCGGGGCTTCTTACAGAACAATGATCGACAACTTTTTGCGGCCAATAGTAGAGCAACATCCTAATTTATGTTTTCACCAAGATGGAGCCACTGCGCATACATGCTGCGTGAAATTTTTGGTAAACGCATAATTTCAAAAAAATCAGATTTCCCTTGGCCTCCTCGTTCACCAGATTTAACTGCGGCCGATTTTTTTTATGGGTTTATTTAAAAGACAAAGTGTATGTTAACAAACCACAGACACTTGAACAGCTCAAGCAGAATATTCGAGACGAAATACGGCGCCTGCAACCAGAAACATAACGCCGTGTAATGCAAAATGCGCTCAAAAGAGCCAATGTCTGTATCGAGCAAAATGATGGTCCATTGTCTGATGTCATATTTCACACATAGTCACCTTAAATTTCCATAAAATGTACTTAACATATAAAAATAAATCATTTAAAAAACCCCGTTATTACAAGAGTAATACGTGTTTTACATCACTAGGTCTCATTTGGGCCACCCTGTATATGAGGCAGCATAAGGGACGTAGCTGTGATTCCAATTTACCGTCACTAAGTGTATCACACAATAGTTTTGGGGTCAATGCCAGCATGGGCTGTTCCACATACGTCGTCTTCTACGGTTAGTGCTAATCGAATGCACCTAGCCAGAGAAATTTCCAAATTTTCCTTTATCTATTGAACACACCTCGTATATTCTTAATACGGTCTTCGATCAATATTTTTCGGAGGGTAAAAAAGTCATTTGTAGTTAAAAATGTGATTTGAAATTCATATATTTTTAATTACAATAATTTCATTGAAAATCTGGAAACACAAGTTGAAATTCAAAAGATATCAATTGAAACTCAGAAAGTTTTATTTGAAATACATAATATTTTAATTGACTTCGAAAGATATTAAATAAAATATAGACAATTCCATTAAAACTCATAATATTTCAATTCAAAAGATACCATTTGAAATTAGGATATTCCTTTTACAGTTCAGACACATCTAGTGAAAATTAAAAGCCATCAATTGAAACTCAAAAATTTCCATTCAAAATTTTGAATTAATTTTATTTAAAATAGAAAATACTTGTAATTAATTTGAAATTTAAAATTCATCAATTAGAGAAATTGAAAAGATACCATTTGAAATTAGGAAGTTTCTTTTACAGTTCAGAAACATTTAGTGAAAATTAATGGCCATTAATTTAAATTCAAAAATTTCTATTTAAAATTGTGAATAAACTTTATTTGAAATACAAAATACTCGTAATTAATTTGAAATTGAAAAGTCATCAATTAGAGAAAAGTTCCTCTAAAAATCATTTAGAATATTTCATTTCAGATTGAAAAGATTCCATTTGAAATTAAGAAATTACCAATTGCAATTTAAAAGTCATTTAAGAGATTCAACTGATTTTTAAAATTAAGAATATTCAATTCAGCGTTCAGAAAATTTTACTTTTTAAAATCAAAATATACCATTTGAAATTCTGATAATCCTGAAATTTGAAATTCAGTTTCAGAATTTTAACTATGAACTTTTAAATAACAATTGAAATGGGAGTAGAACGACAGAACCTCCAATCGGAACGAACTATCTTTAGAATAAAATTCGTGTTTTTATACTCTCCATCATAGGATAGAGAGTACAGTCACTTTTTTATTTCGTTCGCAAACATCGGAAATACAGGTCGGAGACCTTATAAAGTATACCTATTTTGAATTGCCGTAAAATTCTTAGATCATCTTATCATGTCCGTCTGTCCGTGTGTGGAAAACAGACTACAGGTCGCACTATTTAAGCAAGGCGTCTGAAATTTTGCAGACATGTCAAGATGTAACAAATTTCCCCTCCCAAGGACTTAGTCAACCTATGGAAAAATGCCAATATTTGTAGAATTTTGCACCGCCCACACAACCCAGAACTTAGAAAACCATATCTTTAGAACTATAACAGATATGACTATTACATTTGGAACAGATGATATTGATTGCAGCAATACATGCTGTATTAAAAGTGGGCGCTTCCACACCCTCTTTTAAAAATCGCTTTCATGGCCAATGTAATGGACCGGGCCTCATAAAATTTAGCAGAATGCAACTAATGCTTAGCATATTTTTATACACTATGTTGTGTTTAAATTGGACAAAAGGGCGTGGCACCGCCCATGAAACATTGAACTTTAAAAGGCTATAGCTCGCGAACTAATACCGACATGACAATAGGCGTTATTATAAGTATATGGTGTTGGTATGGAAAGAAACACACCCTAATAGAAAAGAGGCCGGTTTCACGCCCCTTGACAACATTTTCATTTTCGACTGTAATCGATTTCGTCCACTTGTTTCGAAATTCAATCGGTGTTTTCTGAATTTTAAATGGAGTTTTATAATTGGGAATGCAATTTCTAAATTTCCAGCAGATTGTTTTCCCAACAAGATTGGTCGTGTCGTGCTTTAAGCTATGTTTAGCGCCTTGGCTTAATATCGATCTTATGCTTTAACACATTGAACAGGGATTTACCGGCTCGAGACCTCTTGCAAGTACATTTTAATAATGGGTGATCCAAGTATAGATACTTTTTTCAATAGATTTTTTTAGACAGATCACGCGTGATTCGTGTCATGCTGTCATGTTATTTTTTGTTTAGTATTGTTTGGCATTTCATCATGGAAAGTCTTACGCCTGAACAAAGTTTACAAATTCACGTTCTGTGAAGAATGTGTTTCGTGCACTTCGTTCAACTTATAGTCAACATAGCCGGCCTACTGAGCGTACTATTCGCAACACAATCACCCATCTTGAGACCCAGCATTCATTATTGGATAATATTCGAGCCAATAGATCACGTCCAGCACGCAGTAAAGAAAATGTAGCGGCCGTAGCTGAGAGTGTACACCAAGACCGTGGAGAGTCGATTCGGCGCCGTTCGCAGCAACTCGGACTGACGTATGGAACGACTTGGTGCATTTTACGTCGAGATCTTAAATTGAAAGCCTACAAAATACAGCTTGTGCAAGAACTGAAGCCGCCCGACGTTCCCAAGCGACATCGCTTCGCTCTATGGGCTCTTGAAAAGTTCCAAGAAGATCCGACGTTTTCGAGCCGAATTTTGTTCAGCGATGAGGCCCATTTCTGGCTCAATTGGTATGTATGTAAACAAGCAAAATTGCCGCATTTGCGACGAAGAGCAACCAGAAGAGGTTCAAGAGCTGCCACTTCATTCAGAAAAAACAACGGTTTGGTGTGGTGGGGGCCAGTGGAATCATCGGTCCTTTTTTGTTCAAAAATGATGCCGGTAAGAACGTAACCGTCAATTGAGACCGTTATGGTGCGATGATAACCGACTATTTGATGCCTGAAATTGAAGCTCGTGATCTCGGCGACATTTTGTTTCAACAAGACAGCGCCACTTCCCACACATCGCATCAATCAATGGATTTATTGAGAGAACACTTCGGTGAGCAGATAATTTCACGTTTTGGGCCGGTCGATTGGCCACCAATATCGTGTAATATCACACCGTGAGAATATTTCCTGTAGGGATATGTAAAGTCTTAAGTTTATGCGGACAAACCCGCTTCGATTCAGGCCTTGGAGCAAAACATCACGCGTATCATTCGCCAATTACCAGTCGAAATGCTCGAAGGAGTCATTGAAAATTGGACTCAACGGATGGACCTGATCTGAGACGTAGCCGCGGCCAACATTTGATAGACATAATCTTCAAGAAATAAGTGCCAAAGAATGTTTTTTCGAATGATAATAAACATTTCCCATTCAATTTCAATTTTTTTGTGTTTTTTTTTCTTTAAAAAAGTAGGGAACCTCGAAATGGATCACGCGTTAGAAGACAAGTTTTGACCAAAATGGCAAGTGGCATTGATTTTTGTGGCTGTACACGGATTTTATCGAGATTTCGGGGTCGTGACGACTATCTTTAGAATTCTGCGAAGAAAGGAACAATGAATTCTTCTTTTCAAGTTTTTCAAACAATGCCCCATTACCACCTCTACAGAGACTACACACGCGGAAAAAAGTATGGTGGGGTGACAATATTCGAAGAGGATCATACTATTATTGGGAATATGGTTGTGCCACAACAATATTGTGATCCTCACAACAATAGGATGATTCACACAAAACCATACTATGATCCCCACAACCATAGTATGATTCACACTCAACCATACTATGATTTCCACAACATTTTTATGATCCTCACAACAATAGTATGATTGACACTCGCCCATACTATTACCTTCACAACAATATTATAGTCCTTACAACCATAGTATGTTTTTCATACAACCATAGTATGATCCTTACAACTATAGTATGATTCAAACGCAACCATACTATGATCCACACAACCATAATATGATTCACACTTAACCATACTATTACCTCCACAACCATATTTTGATCCTCACAACATACTATTTTTCTCATACAACCATAGTATGATCTTCACAACCATAGTATGATTCACACGCAACCATGCTATTATCCCCAAAACTATTTATTAGGATTGGGTAATGTTGTTATTCAAAAATAGAGATATTTATTAAGCAAGTTTTATTAAATTACATCACAATAAGATAATAGCTAGAATTGAGGACATGTTTTGATTGAACATTTCATTCAAGAAACAAAAATATATATTCCAACGGCAGCCGAAAATACTTTAAGTAGCCAGTAGGGGTAAATGCTACTTCACCATCCGTAGACCCCAAGAAACGAAGTGCAGGCAGATTTAAAATAAACGAGAACCAGCCGGTATTAGAGTATTTCACCGAAAAAAGTAAACACAATAAAAATCCCTCGACCTACCTTCCGATTGTTGTTGTTTTTTTAATAACGAACAACCATTCACTGTATCGTATGTATGAGTTTTTTAGTATATCAAAAAACATACGCACACACTTACATGTATGCTCTATAAAACCTGTTTTGTTATGTTCATAGTCGCAACCATACTGTATGATTGCCGTAATCATATTATTGTTAACGTAAATTTTAAACAATACTTTTGTTGCACCAACCATGTTTATACACAACCATATTTTCAATTCTAAATTTGGCAATAATACTATTGTTACATTTCAACAATAGTAATAGTGTTGTCAAAATGAAATTTAAAAAACAATACTATGGTTGCGATGAGCATGCTTTTATTGTAGAGAACATATTATTGTTGCGGTGACCATAGTGTTACCATATCTTTTCTCTGCGTGCATATTCAGAGCCATCTACAGATCCTCTTTTACAATGTGTGTTGTGCCAAGAGTTTAGTTAGCATTGCACACTGTTTTGTCTGGCCGCGCTTTAAAATACTCGTATTTTTTTAAATATTTCGTATTTATAAAAAATATAAAAGAAATTCTTAAAAGAAAAGAACTTTCAATAAATTTTTTTTAAACACGAAATCTTATCATCAACCCGATTTCGTAATTTTCATGATTTCTTTCACATTTTTTATGAAAAGTCCATTGGCTGAAAACTTCGTAATTTTTATGAAATAGTTCGTGATTTTCGTGAATGTAATTTTTTCAGTGTAGGGTCTTCATACTACGGGGTCTATAATCAATTGGGTTTTCACATCACTTCGGAGGCAATGTTGTAAAATTTTGTTTTTTTTTTTATTAACAAATAAGCTTTTTCCTTTTTGTATTAAATAAGTAATTTTGTGATTTGTTGGTACTTACCCAATATGGCGCGCAGATGTCCCTCCAGCGTTTGCAGTATGGTCTGCTTGATTTCGCTTACACTCTTGCCCAGAAACTGTTCACTGGCCGTGCCCAGGAGTTCGTCAGCCTGATGATGAAAATAATAGACATTCATCATCTGCATAAAAAGAGCCATTGTTGGGACGAATGGAATTATTATTAGGAGTTGTTGCAGACATCGGTCAGTTTTGATGATTTTTGTTTTGATTTTGGTGGTGGTTCAAAGGCATATTTTATATATATATATTTATATATGAGGACATTTACATATACATACACATATGTACGTATATAAATGTATAGTTTCATATATGCGTTGTGTTTGTTGTTTGATGTTGGCATATGTTGCAGATGATATTGAATAGCACATGATGATTATATTGACAGTATATATATGTACACACACACACAGCGTAAGCGGTATGTATACACACACACAGCGCGAGAGAGAGAGATAGAGATACGACACACATGAATCCATCAACAACGGTTTAAATGAACGGAAACGGAAAAGTATGTTTGGCAAATGATTATGAGGGAAGAGAAAAAATAAAGAAAGAAAAGAAAATGTCGGCATTAATATTTTCACCTTATATAAAGCATAGATAGAAATTATTTTCAAGCAAAGGCAGTTTTCACAATTACAGGTTGAGTTGGGAGTTATTAAAGGTTAACAGGAGTTTAAACTTTGGCGGACATTATTCCGATTGAGTGCCTAAATCAAACAGAGAATAAATTCAAACGAAAATCGGTACGAAAAAGTCAAAAATTAGTAGCAATGCATAATTATACCCTATTCCACATGGTGACTAGAAAATAATGACTTAGTGATACGAAAAAAGATCTCAGTGTGTTCTATTTAGAATGACTTGTCTCATTCGATAACTAAGACTGGATGGCAAAACCGCAACAGTTAAGTTATTTGTTTCAAAAAAAAACAATTTTGATCATCTATTAAGAAAAATTACTGCTGTAATCTATTCTTAAAAATTTTGTTTAGAAAAATAATTTGTAGAAGCCGTTTTAGTACTTAGGTGAGTGAGATCTAAGTACTAAACAACAAAATTCACTGTTCTGCAAAAATTAACTTTTCAGCCCTACCCAAGACAACACCAACTGATCCTTATGCAAAATGATCTGAAAAAAGTTAGAAAGAACATGTTCACGATATCTCGAAAACTTTACGTTATGGGCCAAAACGGACATTCGGTTCGGATTTAGGAAAACATTTTACATAAGAATCAGTTTCGTCCAAAGAAGGATATTATTGCTGAACAGTGTCATTTATCCAATTATTTTCTAAGAATCGAGAACAGCAGAATATTTTCTCAAGACATGATCAAAGTTGGCACTTCTTGTTAAAAACCCTTTAATAAAGATTGTTACGCCCTAATGTGCTACACATATGTGAATAAATGTACGCATAAAATAGGCACACTTTGCACATTTTGCATCTGTGGATTTCAACGAAAAATTGGTGGAAATGATATTGTGCTTTGTAGATTGCTCTACGCACAGTTCAAAAGTTATACGCAAAGAGTAATTCTCATCAAGTTGAATGTACCTAATGTATAAGTAATTTGGCTTGTGCTGGAGGTAATCGTTGCCATAGACTGCAGAAGAAAAACCTTGGCGGGTTTCAAAAACAGTCTGTCTTACTACTTTAGCCAATTGATTTGCGTGTATTTTAAAAAGACCTCGAACCAGAATATCACTCTGTTGAAATAATACAACTGACTTAACTATTTCAGTCTTTTGAGTTTTTGGTTTGTTGTGGTCATTTGTTGTTACTAGTTTTGAAAGAGTGAATTTTCTTCACAATCTTATAAGGTCAGGTTTGTTGTTGTTTGTAAGAGAGGGAAGGAAAAGTAAGTCTGCAAAGTTAAAGTAAACACAGCATCTTCTGGTAGACACACGTTTCGCTGTTGACGTGGGCGGCTTCTCCATGTCATTATGTTTGCTTTCGACAAGGGTCTAGTCGTTTAACGATCTATATATATCTGTATATACCAAACATTGCTTGATTTTCGATATGCGAAGTATTATGTTCGAAGAGTGAAGCCACAAGTAACTCACTGAAACAATTCCTACCATATCGACAGACTGTACGACTGACGTTTTTTCAGCGACCACTAGTCAGTATAGTCAATATTTTGAAACATATCTAAATATAGAGTATTTTTTTCGGGAGTTTTGACTGACGCATGGGCCGAAGGTACGGACGCATGGGCCGAAAGGGCCCAAAAAACGGACTTTGATTTTTGCCTTTGAAGCGTTGGTACGGTGGAGGGTATATACGGTTCGGCCAGGTCGAGCTTAACTAAGTTTTTACTTCTTCCAACTATAATTCAGAAATGCCTCACTTAAACTCAGAATTTTTTATTCGAAATTCAAAATATTGCATTAAAAATTGACAGAACTTCATTTGAAAATCTAAATATTTCATTTAAAATGTGAAAAATATAATTTGAATTTTTTTATTTATTATCTGAGTTTCTGAATTTAAAACGTAAAATTCTAAATTTTAAATATAATCTTTTGAATTACTTTTTTTTTGAATTTCAAATAAAACTTTCCTAATTTCATATACTTATAGAATGTTCTGAATTACTAATAGAATTTCTCAACTTTAAGTGATATTTTCTGAACAATTGACTACTCTAAAATCTAGCATGATCAAGAGTAAAACATATGCAGTAGCATGACCTGAAATCGGGTGGTGTATTCAATTGGTGGCTATATAAAAAACATAACCGAACATTGTCTAATTTTGTCGTAGTTATTTTTTGACCGTTCCTATAGAGCACGCAAAATTTCCGCTCGATCGGATTCAATTTTTTGCTCCTAGAGGGGCAGGACCCTTAATCAGGGGCAGGACCCTTAATTAAAACTATGACAAAATTAGACAATGTTCGGTTATGTTTTTTATATAGCCACCAATTGAATACACCACCCGATTTCAGGTCATGCTACTGCATATGTTTTACTCTTGATCTTGCTAGATTTTAGAGTAGTCAATTGTTCAGAAAATATCACTTAAAGTTGAGAAATTCTATTAGTAATTCAGAACATTCTATAAGTATATGAACTTAGGAAAGTTTAATTTGAAATTCAAAAAAAAAGTAATTCAAAAGATTATATTTAAAATTTTGAATATTACGTTTTGAATTCAGAAACTCAGATAATAATTAAAAAAAAAATTAAAATGATATTTTGCACATTTTAAATGAAATATTAAGATTTTCAAATGAAATTCTCTCAATTTTTAATGCAATATTTTGAATTTCGAATAAAACGTTAAGCAACTATGCCTTATTTGAGGTATTAAATGCGTTCCAACTAACAGTACTATTGTTGGTCCACAAAAAATTATGATTTGTTAAGCAAATACTAAAAAATGTGTACCTTTTTCGAGGTACCTTTGGTCACTTAAAGGGAAACTTTTTTCCCTTGACAATACCTAACAGCTGCTGACAATAGGCCATCAGATTACTCTTTATTTGGATTTGTAGCAAAATGTGCTTTAATTTGAGTATGTACCCATATGTCCATATTGACTATAAATCGCCCGTTTTGACCATCCAGCACGTTTTATGAGCCACATAACCCAAAACGTTCAGCAACTTTGCCCTTTTATGGGATATAAGGTGCGTCCCCATTTAAACTATTAACCGTCCACCAAAAATCATGATTTATAAAGCAAATACTCTAAAATATGAACTTTTGACCGAGGTACTCGTACCATCGGTCCCTTAAAGGGAAACTTTTTCCCCTGGGTCGATTTCGCTCCAATTACAATCCCAAACAGCGTATGACCATTAGAGCGTACCAGGTTACAAGTAAAAAAAAAAGTTCGCCGTACACCTTCGAATATGAAGTATTATTGAAAGGTAGTTTCAAAAAAAATTTTTTTATTTTTTTTATGCCGAACGTAGGGGTCGCGCTTTTACATTTTTCTATATAACTTCTGCATTTATAAAAGGATTTTAAAGTGTGATACATCGATGTTTTTGTCTCGACGAGGCCGATTTTTTTGTCTTTGAAGTCATTGAGCTCAAGCACCCCGCGCGAGCTTTAATTTTCTGAAATTAGAGTGGTACATTAGGGTAGTAGCAACTGAGATATGATGGGTAAGTACCAGAAGGGGGTGCTTGAGCTCAATGACTTCAAAGACAAATAAAATCGGCCTCGTCGAGACAAAAACATCGATGTATCACACTTTAAAATCCGTTTATAAATGCAGAAGTTATATAGAAAAATGTAAAAGCGCGACCCCTACGTTCGGCATAAAAAAATAAAAAAAATTTCTTTGAAACTACCTTTCAATAATACTTCATATTCGAAGGTGTACGGCGAACTTTTTTTTTGAGGTACGCCCTAATGACCATATGTCGTCTTCATGTAAAATTTTAAGATCTTAGATTGATTCGTTTGACCACCCTTTCGACAGACACACGGATGGACGGACAGACTGGCTGATGGACGAACGGACATGGCTAGATTTACGATGAATATTTCGTGGTGTTGCAAACGGAATGACATATTTAGAATACTATCCACTCTTCGGTGGAGGGTATAGAAATACCAATGATAATTCAGAAATTCCATTTGAAATTCAAAACATTTTATTTGAAATTCATAAAGTTCCATCTGAAATTCAAAAGATTCTATTTGAAATTCAGAAATCTAAATATTTCGATTGTTATTCGAAAAAGATCAATTGAGATTATCAAAAGACAATTTTTACACTTTACTTACAAATTTAATTTTTTGAATTTCAAATAGATTATTTTTAATTTTCAATAGAATATTCTAAACTAAAACAAAATAGTTTCAGAATAACAATTAGAAACCCGTGCACAATCATACCTGGTTAAATTGAATAAAGTCTTTAGGTAAAGGTCCTTCCCAATTAGATATCGTATGGTACGAAACGTGCTATTAAAACAAATTTACATTTAATTTAAAAAAAACTTGTCTTCTAGTTAAATATAGAAGCAAGAGGTCTTGAGCCGGTTTTAATCCCTGTTCAATGTGTAAAAGCAACAGACCGAAATAAAACAAACGAGCAAAACATTTTAATTTAATTTAAATTATATGACCTTTGACCTTGCTCAGATTAATCAATGTTAGTTGCGAAAAATCTGTAAACATTTTAAATCCTATCAGTCCTTGTGAAATGGTACTACATCTGCCCTTTTTTATATTCTATATTATTTAAAAGGTCTATTTATAATTCAGGCTATGTCACTTTAGCAGTCAAACTTTAAATCCGATCAATGAACCCGTCAAGTTGTAATACGTAAAATTTAAAGTTACAAACAAATCCTAGTCACTTAGTCACAATGGACATGGATAAATGTCATTCAAACAGTTTAAGCTCCTAACCACAGATTAAGGACTTTTTCTATAAAACATGAATAGAATTTTATCATAAAAAAATTAAATGTTCTCCAACCTTTCACTGTGAAATCGTGCCTTTTATTTTATGAAATGCTTTTTTTAAATGGTTCTTAATAAATTCTTATGATATATGTATGTACGAAAATGGTAGATTGTTTTAATGTGCATGGGGTGCAGAAATTAAAAAAAAATGTTTTTTTTCTCAATATTAAATGGCAAAATATTCGAAAACAATAAATGACCATTTACGAAAATTCCAAATGAGATAGATCTTAAACTAATGCTAGTGAACAGGGACGGACAGAAAGATAGAGATAGAGTAAAATAACTGAAAAACACATTGATAACATACCTGAGACTTAAATAAAACATGTTGTCACATATAAAAAACTCAAAATAAATTCGAAGTGATGCCGGAATATACTCCAACAAAAGATACAATGAGTAATCAGGGTTTACCAAAAAATAAACGGGAAAATAATTAAAAAAAATTGTAATTGAATAACAGAAAAAGTAGTAAAAATGAATATGATAAATAACGAAAAAAGCAAATCATACCTCTTCAACTTCAACTTTTCCATATTTGTTAGACTGAAAAAAGTGTAGAGAAATAAAAAAAAACAAATCACTCAAATAATACAGGAATTATAAATACATTTTTTAACGGAAACTATAAATTTAAATGCAGGAAAAAAGATTGTACTTTTTTAAGCGATGCCATAAATTATTTATAAGACTAAAAATAAAAATTAAAACTTATAGAAATGCATACATAGGCGGTGTGGTAAATAATGGAAATAATCATACTGAAATGCAACAAAAATAGTCAACTGTATAATTTATAAAATAAATTGCAATATAATAATATAAAATTATATAAAAAAGACAAATTATTACAAATTTTGAAAAATTTATGAAAAATAAAATATTTTAATACATATACGAGGGCGGTTCGGAAAGTTCTTAGCCTATCAATGAAAGAGAATAGTTAATTTTTCAAAAATATTTTAATTTTTCAATATAATCTCCTGAAACTTCAATACACTTAGTCCAACGCTTATCTAGCAATTCTTTCCCTTGATTAAAATAGTTTTCCTCCAGGTCTTCAAAATAGTGGTTTACAACTGTAATTGCATCTTCATTTGAGGTAAAACGCTTGCCAGCAAGGAATTTTTTTAGATTTGGGAACATTTGAGGTAAAACGCTTGCCAGCAAGGAATTTTTTTAGATTTGGGAACAGGTTAAATTCACTGGGAGCTAAATCAGGAGAATAAGGTGGGTGGTCAAGCAACTCGTACTTTAATTCGTTGATTTTAGCCATTGTTAAAACACTCTTGTGCGCTGGTGCGTTGTCTTGATGAAAATTTATTTTTTTGTGTTGTAAGCCAGGACGTTTTTCTCGAATTTGTACATTTAACTGATCTAAAAGGTTGCAATAGTACTCTGAATTTATTGTTGTACCCTTTTGCAGATAGTCATTCAATAAAATACCTTTGAAGTCCCAAAAACCGTTGCCATAACCTTACCAGCCGATTGAATTGTTTTTGCCTTCTTTGGGGCACTTCCTCCAGCTTCAGTCCATTGTTTGGATTGTTCTTTTGTCTCTGGAGTATAGTGGTGGATCCATGTCTCATCAACAGTTATGAAACGACGCTTAAAATCCATTTTATTTCGCTGAAAACGATCCAAACAAGCTTGAGAAATGTTCATTCTTATGCGTTTTTGGCCGACTGTTAACAAGTGCGGCACCCATCTTGCAGAAAGCTTTTTCATCTGTAGTTCTTCATGCAAAATTAAATGGACTCGACCATTTGAGATGCCCATGATATTAGCAATTTCACGCACTTTTATTCGTCGATCATTTAATACCATATCATGCACTTTGGCTACAATTTCTGTTGCTGTTTTTCGACGTCCACTACGTGGTTCATCTTCAATGCTTGTACGACCACGTTTAAATTCAGCAACCCATTTTTTACTGTTGCATATGAAGGAGCACTTTCACCTAACACATTCACCATATCATTATGAATTTCTTGTCCCGATAAACCTTTTTTATATAAATATTTAATGACAACACGCATATCTAATTTTTCCATTGTAAAAAAATCGCGGATGCGTCTTTTGTGAACACCTGTTTCTATATGACAAAATTTAACATGTGTTCATAGCAGAGATGGAAGTTTCCAAAACACTTAACTTTTTTCTGTTTATACTGCGCTTTTTGTGCTAGGCCGAAACCGCCCTTGTAAAGCTTAAAATTTATTAACAAAAAAAGAAAAAATAACCCTAATTATAATAAGAATAATAAACATAACATATTAAAGAAACCTACGGTGAAGTTTTCCAAAATCAGTCAGTTCTTTTTGTTATAACTTATAAATCTTACAACTGACCACGCTTCTCCAAAATCATGTACTATAATCGTTTCATTTAACGCTTCGTGCACGCTTCTTGCTTGCTCTAAATCCAATAATATCCAAACACTCGTACACTTTATAAGGTGTAAGTGGCCTACTGTAAAGTAGAATAAGACTACTCTGAAATATTATTCTGGAAATTGCAGTCCGGAAAAAAGTTCTAAATACGAGCATACGTACTTATAAAATAAGACTACTCTGAACGCTTTGAATATTATTCTGGAAGTTGCAGTCCGGAAAAAAATTCTAAATACGAGCATACGTGCATATATCTATAAGTAGATAGGGACAGACGCAAAAGGTCTATGCCAAATTGGCGGGCAAAGGCAGTGTAGGGTTAAAACAAACAAAGACCGAATCAGTTTGGTTTAGCGGGAGAAACCTGATCCCAAATGTGGGACCAATCTCCTAGGCTCCAATCTCCTAGGAGAAGCTTTTTACTGCATACCGGATCATAGCATTTGTAATTATAGCTTTATGATGGCGTTCTGAGTCCGCTTTCGGAAAGTAAGTAGCCATCAGAAGTCCTAGAAGCTGTTCTCTTGTGTCCCTCTTGGTCCCATTTGTGTCGACCAGTAATTCCGGCTGCGTATGGATTTTAGATAGAAATTTCGTAGTTTTTGAAATTTCGTTTGAAAACAACCTCTAGGAGACTATTATAGGGTATCGTTAGATTCACTAAGTTTCTTGTAATATTTATCCTCATACTTAGTACGGACATAAATACTGTTACACACGTTTTACGAGGGCGGTTCGGAAACTTCTTAGCACAAAAAGCGCGGTATAAACAGAAAAAAGTTAAGTGTTTTGGAAACTTCCATCTCTGCTATGAACACATGTTAAATTTTGTTTCGATCTGGCAACTCCTTCATATAGAAACAGGTGTTCACAAAAGACGCATCCGCGTTTTTTTTACAATGGAAAAATTAGAAATGCGTGGTGTCATTAAATATCCAGAGACAAAAGAACAATCCAAACAATGGACTGAAGCTGGAGGAAGTGCCCCAAAGAAGGCAAAAACAATTCTATCGGCTGGTAAGGTTATGGCAACGGTTTTTTTGGGACTTCAAAGGTATTTTATTGATTGACTATCTGCAAAAGGGTAAAACAATAAATTCAGAGTACTATTGCAACCTTTTAGATCAATTAAGTGTACAAATTCGAGAAAAATGTCCTGGCTTACAACAAAAAAAAATATTTTTTCATCAAGACAACGCACCAGCGCACAAGAGTGTTTTAACAATGGCTAACATCAACGAATTAAAGTACGAGTTGCTTGACCACCCACCTTATTCTCCTGATTTAGCTCCCACTGATTTTTACCTGTTCCCTAAGCACTTTCCGAACCGCCCTCGTATGCTGTAAAATAAAAAGTACTGTATGTTTTTGGATCAAATATTTTTTAATAATTTTTTTCTAGAGAAAGGGAGCTTAGGGTAATAAAATCAGTTTTAATTTTTTTTTGATGTGGACAACATCTGAGCATCGAATGAGACCGATCCCATGCCCCAAAAGTGTTCCCTCCCAGAGATATGCGCGTTTTTATAAACATCTGCACAAACTCAAACCCCTGTACCACAGTGTGGTGAAGGTATAATAAGCCTAAATCGTCCAGTGGAAATATTAAACAGTTACTGCAAGCAACATTTTGGGAACTTCCAAAAGTAGTTTAAAAAAATAAAAATTTAACAAACTTCTGGGAGATTTATATTCGGGTGATAGCTTTTGAACTAAACGTTGCTCAGGAAAAGCAGTTATATTTTCGAAATATACAGGTTTAATTTCTACGGAATTAAATTAAGATTAAAGGCGCCACTGTCAGTATAAAATGGTATGATGGACCTTCTATAAATAATTGAAAAATAAGGCTCGATGGTCAAGGTTTTTTTTTCAATTATTTAGTAAAATTTTAAATAAAGAACATGACCATATTAACTTGTGGAATAATTTCTGTTTCAAAAAATAAAAATTAAAAATAACAGATTAATAATTTTCTTATAAATCGAACTTGTTTAACAGAATTTTAAATACAGTTCTGAGTTCAGTAGCTTAAACTCTATAAAAGTTAAACAAGGGTTTTGCTATTGAAAAGTGAAATTGAGAAGCCACACAAAGTGCAAATTGTTTTGTCAAAATAAAATCGAAAAATATAAAAGAAAAACATCAGCGAAATATGTGTATTTACATCAACCGAAAATTTGAAATTTCACTCAATTCTAATAAATCGAATGGAAAAATAATTACCGGTAAAAACTTACTTTTTTCTTATTAAATTCTCTTGGTGTCGAGAACTATAATAAAAAATACTTCAGATTAACAAACGAATAGAAAATAGTGTACAAAAATTATTTTTGTTTTGTTTTTGGAGAATTCTAAAAAAATTGAAAACAAATATTCCAAATTGTTTTGTAAGGAAAAAAGTAAAGATTTTCAAAATAAAGCCATCATGCATTGTTGTACATACAATTTCAAATAGAGGGAGAGAGAGATAGAGACTGTGTGTGTGTAGATGGTAATTTGGTTGGATTTTGAGATTTCCGATTTGAGAATAAATAGAATTTAGAAGTTTAGTTTAAATTCGTAAGAGAAATATCTTAAACGTACAAGATTCTAATATATTTTAAAAATACAATATTATTAATTACGTTAATAAGAAATAGTAAAAGATTATTTTACAGTCAGACTCACCTTCATGATTTTACACTGTGCCACACCGGTGACGGTGAGCGGTACACCCTGAGACGTCTCTACACTTTCGCACATAGGATTGAGGGTCATGACATTTAATGACAGCCGTTGAACATCTGTTACCAGCCACCAGGCCCATGCCCAGCCACCTACGATGGTTCGCTTTTTGGTCGAACCACAACAGCCACCTGTGAGGAGAGAAATTGAAAGGAAAACGATAAAAGGATATTTTCTAAATTAGCAAAAGTATAATAAGATGTTTTATAAGCTGTTGGGAAAAATGTTTTTCTACGATCAACGCACTTATTTTCAGTGTAAGCTAAAGCGCCATCTAGAGTCAGCAAAATGTTTTTCTACGATGAAGGCATTTCTTTTTATTTAAGCGACATCTAGAGTTTGTAGACGTAATACAACTCCTCTAAACATAAAAAGGTGGCCTGCCTTTAAGCTTATCTTTGAAGATGGCTTTAAAGAAAGGATGGTCCAACCATAATGCACGATGTAAATTGTGAGTCACACCTTAACGTCAGGTCTTTTGCTCAACTTAATTTGTTACCGTGTTTGTCAAATTCAATCATGGAGAAGTACACAATTGAGCAGCGCGTAAAGTTTGCTGAAGCCTTTTCCGAAAATGGGCGTTTAAATCAAAATGCATTTCGTGCACTTAATTCTCCCGATTGTGTAGCAACAATCGGGAGAATTAAGCGCAAATTTCAGCTAACGGGATCTGAAGGAAATGTATAAACACCGGTGCATGCTCGCCCAGTTCGTTTTGCGGAAAACATTGATATACGAGTAGTTCGCGATAGTGTGGCCCAATAACTGAACATTTCACGAACATTACTGGTCCCAATTTTGAATAAAGATTTGAATTTACACGCTGACAAGGATCAATTGACTCAAGAGCAAAAGTCTACTGACCACTTCAAGCGTCGCACAGTGGGGTATTTGACTACCATAACGGCGCTTAATTGAAATATGAAAACAGATATTTCGATTATATATTGGTACTCCATAATTGTATACAAAATTCTACATCACTAATTGAAAGAATGGATAAGATATGTTGTTTGCTTCTTCTGTATTCCGTCAAAAGTGGACATTTTTTTCGATTTGTTTAAACTCTCTCAGAAAGTGGCATTTCAGTTGCTTCAAGTGACAGGTTTTTCTATTCAACCATTCGAAAACAATATTATTGCTAGTGAATCTTCAACTTCACGTATTTTAGAACAATTATACATATCGGTTGTCAGTGAATATGTAGTATAAGTATTATTAATTATTTTTGGAAAAATGGTCTTACTTTAAGGCATTTTTAGTATATTTGTAGATTTTTAAAAGGGTACCGGGCAAAACCCCACAAAAAAATTTGTAGATATATATAATAGGATGCGTGTACTTATATAATTAAGAAAAACATCTTGCGCATTTTTGCGTCAATTCGTGTATTTACAGATTTTCTAAAAATATTCACATGTAGTTAAAATGTAGAAAATTAAGAGTGACCCTATTTATTGTGTACATTTAAATCGTTGTTGTATATATTGTTATTGTTATCTATATTTGTAACTAACAGTGCATTACCATGCAACCTAAGGCAATTCATTTTTGATTTCATATTAACAATAAAATGATCACGATAACTATTTTAAAGATTTTTTGTTAAATATAATTCCGTGTCAATATTCGGTGATATTTTTAACTCTACCATTATAGATGTATAAGGTGTTATCACTTCGGTGTGTTGGTTTTGATTTATTATTTTTAAGTACAAAGCAAACGTGGTTCCAAGAGGAATATATAAAGATTTAACCCCGTTTTCTTTTCACAGCAACATTAATAAGTTTACGAATACCATTGAGTTATGAAGCAAAAATATTTCAAAATTATAAAATAATTTGCTTAGTAGTTCTTTAATAAAAATATCAAAGTATTATTTTTTAAAAATATAGCTTTTATTACATTTGTTCATAACTAATAGAAAAGTATTACATAACACAATGTTAGCAACTTTATTCTCATGTTAATTCGAATTTAAAACTACGTTACGGCCAACATATAATAATTTTTCGTTGAAATATCTGTAAGGCTTTATAAAGCCGGTCAAATGTTTGGGGATTGTGTAGTATGTTACAGCGCCCATATTACACCGTTCAACACGCTTTTGCACACATGAAGAAGACCTATATATTCGGAATCTACGTCAAAAAATAAACTACCCGTGTGCCCCAGTTTTTCTAGATCAATTCGTATTTTCGCGAAAAATTTGAATATATATTTGGTTAAAAATTACTTATATAGACATATTTTGTATTAACATACAAGTCCATATCCATAAATTTTTTGCAAATATACGAATTGATGCAGAAAAAGTGGGATACACGTGTATTTTATTTTTTCCTCCTCTTTCAGAATATACTAATTTTTTCATATGTGCAACCAAAAGCTTAAATTTGTCATACAGTGTTATATATCATGGTCGAGGCATTATTTTGGTATCTGAGGGGTTTGCAATCACAGAGTTATATTGATACTCGTATAGCCTTATGTCGGTTGAAAAGATTTCTTCGGCTGTAGGTTTTTATTTTTTTACTCATTTCTTGGCCAGTTTAAGGTTCCGCGTGGGATATAAACATCGGAAGTTATAGCACAATATCGGATGTAAATATATATTTTTGAAATACTATAATCCATATTTTCGCCAGTTGATTATCGAATTTAATGAACTTAGCTGCAATAGACAGATCTCAGCTAGGGCTATCAAATTGATCTCTGATGGCTCCACGTGAGATATACATATCGGGAGTTATAGCCCAATATCTGCCGTAAATGTGTTTTTTCGACGTAATATCGACGATAGTTAGGCCGTTTGAATTGCGATTTTGATTAAATTAAGTGCAAAGGACGCATATTGTTGAGTGCTATAATTCTAGTATTTGAAGGTGCCACTTGGAATGCATACATCGGATGTTATAGCCCAATATACGTTAAAAAAATATATTTTTGGCATATCTTTTCCGATGTTTCGGCCATATCTAAGCCATTTTAAGGCCGATTAAATCAACTGGAATCGGCTAATAATCTCATAAATAGTAAATATAAATAAAGATTACATCTCCGAAAAGCGCCCTTTAATTAATCTCCATTTTGGGGGTACAATACCCCACTGTGCGTTGTCAATACGCCGAATGGTAGGTAGGTAGACAGAAGTGAATGATGACTTTACAAAGCAAATCATATTCGGAGACGAGTCACACTTTTATCTCAGTGCATTCGTTAACAATGAGAATCAACGAGTGATTGCGGAAAAGGATTGATCCAGGATTGATTTACATCGGCCAAAATTCTATAACTGTTGATCAAGTAAATATTTTTGAGTTCTCTAAAAGCACAATAGTAGCCAAAAAGTTCTTTTTTTTGCGCATTTTTTGAACGATTACTTGCAAATTTTTAAAAAAACTAAAACTAACAAAGAAATTTACTTTTCTTTAAAATCGGAATATACTAAATGCAGTGAACTTCAGGCTAATTTCTAAAATATTTCCCGATCTCAAATGATAATAGCTCAAAATAATCCTTGAGTCTTTGGCTACATTTTTACCAGATCAATAGTTATAAAATTTTAGCCGATGGATATCGATTCTGGACCAATCTGCGGCGTACCTCTTCGAAAATAAAGTCGATCAAGCAGTTACTGTGAATGGTGTTGGCTATCGCGAGATGATAGCGAACTTCTTGTGGGCAGAAATTAAAGATAAGGAACTGAACTATAAGTGGTTCTAACGGGATGGTGCCACTTGCCACACAGCCAACGAAACAATGGCTCTGTTGCGCGAGAAATTCAATGGCCGTGTTATCTCACGTCGTGGCGATGTTAAATGGCTTGGTAGGATTTCTTTCTTTGGGGATATTTAAAAGAAAAAGTGTACTTCAATAAGTTAAGAACAATTCAAGAGCTAAAGGTTAAGATAATTCGGCACATGTACGACATTTAACCGCTGAATATATCAGAGTCATTGAAAATATGGACCGTCGGATAGAAGTATGCCACCGAAGCCGTTGCGAGTATATGGCTGATATTTGGTTTTTCATAATTGCCATATATCCTTCTACAGGGTGGAGCGCGGTAATTTGCTTTTTTGCACTGCAGGCTGTGGCGGCACTGTTGGTCGAAGAGAGTGGAGAGTGTGCGTGGTTTATAGTGGCTGACGGGAGATTTATATTCCTCTGCCTTTAAAGTTACCATCATGCATTAGACACCTGAGAGAAGGTCCCTTTCATACACATGACAAATCATCGAGAGTAACAGCAGCAGTACTGCAATCTCCGAAACGCTCTGCTCGAAAGCAATAACTTGCTCTTAGCATTTCCATACGTTCTCTCCACCGGATTCTTCATGATGAACTGAATTTTCACTTCACCAGAGACCTCAGCATTCGGACCTCGTCACTGTATGGTGCGCCATATCACGAGTAGACATCATTGGCCCTTACTTTTTCCAGTATAACCATCTTGCCGTAACTGTGAACTCCTACCGGTACTTGAATATGATACAGGATTTTCTTGAGGCAATGCAATTAGAAAATACATGGTTCCAACAGGATGATGCCACTACCCAGCAAACCAAACCTTCAGAATTCGGTCAGAATTCTGTACGACAATCGGCAAAATGTTCCGATTTCGGATCAGAATTCTTAGCGAGTTCGTAACGAAAAACATATGAGAGGGTTGACACGGATTCTGAACTACTTCTCTGAGAGAATTCTGATGTTTTCGCAGACAATTCGAACCGATGTCTGACCGAATTCTGAACTGTAGTCTTGGGAAATTCGAAAGGAAATTTCGATTTGTCGTCTCGAATTCTGAACTAATTCTGAACGACTTCGGTCAGAATTCTGGCATTGACTTATTAAATTCTGATGTTTTTACCGACATTACGAACCGAATTCTGAGCTTATGTCATGGTAAATTCTGAATGTAAACAATCAAAAAGAAGAAAATATTTTTGTTCTACAAAAAAAAAATTGTAAAACATTTTCAAAAAGCGTTCGGAAAGACTTTTAGTTACAAGCAGGGGTGTCTGCAGTTTCGCAAGCAATAACTATGCTGTAACTATGTTTAGTGGTTATACACTTAAGGGCAACCAGTTTTGCATTTAACGAGAACTGCCGGCAGTAGAATTTTTCTCCGAACACAAAAAAATCCCTCGCACAGCTAAGCTAACCAAACGTTCCGAATTTAAATTTGAAATATAAAAATACCTCAGACAAACAGTTGAGAATTCGTTCAAAATTAGTTCCGACGTGTCTGTACACAAGAATATCAACTGTAAAATATGAAGCAAAAATATGAAGCAGATAAATAGTTCAGAATTCGTTGCGAGTTCGATAAGAGAAGTCTGAACAAAAAAATAATAAAAATCCCACAGAAAAGTCTAAGAGAATTCGGGCCGAATTCGTTCAGATATTACTTACTCGTAACATAACAAATCGAACAGAATTTGTAACGAATTCGGTAAGAATTCTCGATTCGAGTTCAGATATTGTTCAGAATTGTCTGATATCTGACATTGTCGGCAAATTTGGTTTACTGGGTACACACACAGCATGGGTTACCATGAATTGTTTGAGGCAAATGTTGCCCGGACGACTTATCTTTTTGAGGGGTGATGTGAACTGGCCGACATGCTCACCAAACTTAGCCACTTGCCAGTTTTTCCTTTGGGTTTACCTGAAGTCGAAGGTGTATATCAACCGTCCCAACAGCTTGGAAGACCTAATTAACAATATAGAGGCTGAAATTGGCAGAAGAACAGTCGACATGCTTGTTAGAGTTCATGAAAACTTCAGAAAACGTATGCAGCTTTATGTGGATAGCGACATTGGCCCGATACACTATTAAAAACCATGTAATTTAAAAATTCCCTTACTGTTCAATATAAGTAAAATATAAAATACATTTTTCTAAAGTTTTTATTATTTCATATTATTTAATTCCCAAATAAGCAAATACCGTGCTACACCCTGTATCATAAAAAATATTAAGACAATTATCTGAAAACTTTTTGTTTTATTTAAAATTTACATCGTGCGTTTCAGTTGGACCACACTTAAGTTTTAAGCGATAAAGCTTACTGCAAGCTATTTTATTTTGTCCTAGCCGAAACTTTCACCCAGGCCCTCGCAAGACCTACTCTCTGACTTTTCCCTAAACATGACATTTTCGCTTGACATTTACAAATTTCAAACCGCAGCTGTCAGCAAGTGACAGCCTAAGTGAACTACTCTTTTGTCAAAACTGTCAACATGGCAGTTCACTGCAGAGAAAGCCCGTAACAAAGAAAGACAACTTAAGAGAAAAATTACTTTTTAGTAATGTTTATCTTTAAAAAGAGAATAAATTCCTCAGATTCTCTCTTACCAAACATTGTGTGCACCGGATAGCCAATCTCGCAGAATCTCTTTAGTTTCGACTGTCGCCTGCAGACGGCCTACGTGAGTGTAGACACGTCTTTCCGCTCCTGGCCTTACATTTTGCATAGAGTTTGGACTGAGCTCTGTAATTATGGCGAGAAAATTCAACGGTGGTGTGCCAGCAGCATAAGGGAATTCTTCTTTGGTAGTCAACCTGGTCACCATTAAATTGCACGATTACCACAAACGATTTATGGTTAGAAATTAAAATTGTACAACACGATAATAGGAAATATGAATAAAAGAGAATAGAAGAATGTAGCCTCCAAGTGGCCTCTTGTGCTGTATGTGGTAACACACGTAACTCTCGGCGGCGGATGAATGGATGGTATTGGGTTTCCAAAGAAATTGAAAGTGAATGTTTTTTTTGTTTGTTTTCTCATCTGTTTGCTTTCGAGTTAAACGAAGAAAGAAAGATTTTTTCAAGTTCGATTTGGTGATTTGACATTAATTTGAAAAGTGATATCGAAATAGGTTAAACAGATTCCATCGTTACGAATTTTGTTCGATAATATTTAGCGTTACTTGTACGTGGTACGGAGTGTTTTGGTAGCGGCACGTATCCCATTGATTAGAGACCTTTTGCGTCTACATATAATTTTATTAAAGGGGAGTTTTTAAAAAAAATGGCAAGTGACATGTATTTTTGTGGCTACTCTAGTCTGTGATGGCCTTCATCAAAAAGCTTTCAAGAAGTTTGTGAGACAGGCATGTTAGTGGACAACACTCACGACCTAGTGCACACTGACGAGAATAAGGCTTTCGTAGCCGTGTGTCCTGGAACATAGACCTCAACAACCCAAAATTTTACGCACCAGCCTGATGCCAATTTCGCCGAAAACCTTGCATACAAGGTCCAATTGAAGACAGACAACCAACTGCTTCGTTGTCGCTTCTTAGTTTAAGCCTTAGAGACTTTTGGTGCGCTAAGTTCACTAATCGTGTTATCAGTCGCCTCGGTGATGTCAATTGGGCCCCTCAAAGCTGCGACCAACACATAAATAATTCTTATCCAAAAGGCAAATATCGAGCTTTATGTGAGATAGAGCCAAAACGCCTTGGAAAATTGACTTGGCAGGATGAAATCGTGGTTTACCAAAAAAAACTAATTTTTGTTGATTTTTTGAATTTTTTAAAATAATCTTTGATTTATGATACCTACTTTAGTATAAGTATATTAGGGTGGGCCGATTTGTAAGGAAACAATTTTGATGGCATTGTGCCATCGATTTTTCGATAGCTTTTGGCATGAGGAAAAAAAAGTTCCACTACGACATATCAAAAAAATCACCTAAATTTCAATTTTGTGACTTTTTCCCAAATTTTATTTTTAAGGCTTTTTTATTGCGTAATAAAAAAATCGGCTGAATTAATTTTTTTTAAATATTACCTTTTCAAGGTAACATACAATACGTACGAGGGCTGCTATTTATAGTTATGGCTTATAATAAAAATGCGAATATTTATCATCACAAATGGTTTTTATTGTTTTTCAAATTATTCTTCAGCATGATTTATACACTTTTGCATGCGCTCATATCAATTGTCGAAGACCTTTTTCCACTCCGATTGAGACAACTCCAAAACATGGTTTTGAACGCTTCAACAGCGTCTTCTGGCGACAAAAATCGTTGACCACGCATTTTTTATTGATGTGCGGGAATAAAGAGAAGTCATTGGGTGCCAAGTCAGGGCTGTACGGCGGATGGCCCATCAATTCGAGGTTTTGGCCGCTTAAAAAGGCGCTGGTTAGAGCCGATGTGTGAGAGCTCGCATTGTCATGGTGTACAATGATTCGTTTTCTTGTTTGTTTTTCTAATTTCTCCGAAGACTTCAGGCAAACAAATTGAAGTGTACCCTCAAAATTGACCTCCTACGTTAATCAAGCGGAACAGTCGCCACATGACCTGTTTTGCCGAAGAAACAGGCGACCATTTGCTTCGAAGTGCTTCTTCCACAAACAACTTTCGTTGGATTTGGCTCGTCTTCGAAGACCCACACAGTCGATTGCTGTTTTGTTTCGGGCTCAAACGCATAGATCCATGATTCGTCACCTGTGACGATCTTATAAACGTCTTTAGAAGCACCGCGATCGTTTTTTTTTTTCAAATTTCTTTGCACCAATCGACACGAGCCTTTTTTTGAGCGATTGTCAAATTGTGCGGAATCCAACGAGAACAAACCTTTTTTACGACCAGGTGTTCGTGCAATATCGAATGTATGCTAGTGGAAGTAATGCCCAAGGATGCCTCTATCTCACGGTATGTCACATGGCGATCTTGCATTATCAATTCACGGCATCAACGTTCTCTGGCACAACGGCCGTTTTTGGACGACCTTCACGACCTTCGTCTTTGAGCGAGCGTCGGTCACGTTTGAATTCATTAAACCAGTTTTTTAAGTGCTAAAAGATGTTGCTTCATCGCCATACAAAGATTTAAGTTCATCGATGCACTCTTGTCGTGATAATCCACGTTGTGAAAAATGATCGCACGAAAATGTTCACGAGTTACTTCCATTTTTTTGCCAAATTGATTTTTTCAAGTCACTGTAAATGACACAAATAATGGTCGTACGTCAAAACTCAAACTTTCCAATGGAAATGTCAGATGGCGCCAGAAATATATATATAGCAACCCACGTACAAATAGAGACCCTCGCATAGAGAAATGGACCTAAGGGAGCAATTTTCTTTTTCTTTTTTTGATGTGAACAACATCTGAGCATCGAATGAGACCGATCCCATGCCCCAAAAGTGTTCCCTCTCAGAGATATGCGCGTTTTATGAAAGTGATGTCGACGATTCTAAGCGCAAATAGAAAGGGACCTAAGCTTTAAAATGGCTCTCCTGAACAAAATTGGTTTTTAACGTTAGGTCCCTTTCTATTTTGCGCGTCACATATGAGCATATAAATACAACTGAAAGTACTCTTTTCTTGATGCGGTCCTATATGTAAGATTTCTTCAGTCGTATTTCTATTCTCACTTGCCCACCTCTTATGTTTTATTGATTTGTGGAAATGAAAAAGAATACTTTAAATAATCTATTTTTTAATAGAAGAGAAATCATATGAAGAAGTTTAAAATGAATCAATTCTTTACTTAGATTTATTCTCACATTTTAAGTCCTAAATTGCGCCAAGTACATCACAAAGTAATAACACTGTGCGACAGCCACAATCGGTTTGGGATGAAACCACCGGGGAAAGTTATATCGGTCAAAAAAAGGTCATACGTGTCCCAGCGTTTCGTTGGGTCTCATCTAGGAATCGAGATATATCGATTTGAAGTTAGTAAGTATCGTATAGGGGAATTTGTCACGTTTTTGGCTCTTTTGCATCGATTTTCATGATTTATGTCTCATTTTGGTCATAGGTTATGTGACTTTACGTGAAAGTAATAGGACTTGACACTTTTTACCGTTTTGGATTTTTTATGAATTAAAAAAAAAAAAAATTTTAATTTTTAGGCAAAAATAATTTTTTTTTTCATACATTTATTTATAATTGCGAAACTGTTGCTTAAGTAGGAAAACGGTTTAAGAACAGATTAGAGGAATTGTAATTCTTAATTTTTCTAAATTTGTTTCAGCTAAATCGGACGAGTGGTTCTCGAGTTATGTCAAACAAAAGAGCCTAAAACGTGACAAATTCCCCTATACGATACTTACTAACTTCAAATCGATATATCTCGATTCCTAGATGAGACCCAGAGAAACGCTGGAACACGTATGACTTTTTTTTACCAATATAACTTTCCCCGGTGGTTTCATTCCAAACCGATCACTGACCCTTACCATTTGTCGCAGAGTGTAATCGAAGCATATTTAAAGATGTGATATTAAATATTAATAAAAGTGGTGCATAAGGTTAACTATTGCGGTTTTCCTATCCAGTCTTAGTTATCGAGGCTTAACCTCAAACCCATATTCATATTTGAGACCATGTTTCTATTGATTGATTCATTCAAAAGAAATTAAAATCGGTTCAAAGCTGTCAAAACGACTTTTAGTTGCAAGCAGGGATGCTAAACACTGCTTCACCATCGTCAGACCCCAACCATCAAATGTGCTGTAACCATGGTAAGTGGCTATTCACTTAAGAGCAGGCAGCTACGCATTTAACGATAACATCTTAAGGTAAAGTATTCCACCGAACAAAGTCAACACTATTAAATTGCCTTCACACTGTTTTTTTCATCTGGTTTTTGAACAATTTTTTTTTTTTTAAATTTTCAGTCTTTGCGTTTGCGAAAATTATTACAGCGTCCCATCTGGTCAAGTTGAGATGAGGAAATAACATGCCTCTATTCCCTACTATGGAACCTGATTGAATTCAGACAGAATAAGTTTCGCGGAAAAAATGTGTTGAAAAACAATGAAAATAAAAGAGAAGTTTTTTTCAGTTTCATAATGGGATGTTGTAGGACTTAAGTAAGTTGATTCTTATGCAAAATTCGTCGAAATTTCTTATTTTCCAAACTGAAGAAAGGGCACTATTTTGCCGATTCATTTGGTGTAAAAAGCTAAAAAAAGATTCTAAAGAGTGGTCCAAACACAATGCACGATGTTACATGTGAATCAAACCTTAAGTTTAAGTTTTTGCCCAACATAATTTGACATTTCTTTGTTTCAATGTTTGACAAATTTAACCATGGAGAGGTACACAATTGAGCAGAGCATAAACATTGTTGAAGCTATTACGAAAATGGGCGTTAAATCAAAATGAATTTCGTGCACTTCATGGTTTTTGTGGTCCACAATCGGGGGAACTGTGCGCAAATTTCAGCCGGGTCTGTAGGAAATGTTAAAACACATGTACATGCTCGAGCATTTGGTTCTGTCATTATGTGTTTCACGAATATTAGGTCGGCCAAGCAGCTACGGTAAATGGTGTTTGCTATCGCGAGATGATAACTGACTACTTGTAGCCAGAAATTGAGGATATGGACCTGGACGATATGTAATTCCAACAAAATGGTGCCACTTGCCACACAGCCAACGAAACAGTGGCTCTTTTGCGCGAGAAATTTCATGGCTGTGTTATCTTAGTCGTGGCGATTTTGATTGGCCGCCACGATCATGTGATTTGACACCGTTGCACTTCTTTCTTTGGGCAAATTTAAAAGAAAAAGTGTACGTCAATAAGACAAGAACAGTTGAAGAGTAAAGAGAAGAGCTTATTTGGCACATTAACATTAAACCACCATTATGTCTTAGTCATTAAAAATATGGACCATCGGATTGTGGTATGCCACCAAAGCCGTGGCCAGCATTTAGCCGATATATTGTTTCACAGATATTTGTCATAGATCCATCTTTCATAGCAAGACATATTAAGACAATTCTCTGGAAACTTTTTGTTATAATGGGTGATCCAAATAGAGATACTTTTTCAATAGCCTTTTTTTGACAGATCACGTGTGAGTCGTGTCATGCTGTCACGTTATTTTTGTTTAGTATTGTTTGGCATTTCATCATGGAAAGTCTTACGCCTGATCTTTCATCTTTATTACGAAAATTCACGTTCGGTTAGGAATGTGATTCGTGCACTTCGTTCAACTTATGGTCAACATAATCAGCCTACTAAGCGTACTATTCGCATCACCATCACCCATCTTGAGACCCAGCATTCATTATTGGATAATATTCGACCGAATAGACCACGTCTAGCACGCAGTGAAGAATATGTAGCGGCCGTAGCTGAGAGTGTACACCAAGACCGTGGAGAGTCGATTCGGCGCCGTTCGCAGCAACTCGGACTGACGAATGGAACGACTTGGTGCATTTTACGTCGAGATCTTAAATTGAAGTCGTACACAATACAGCTTGCGCAAGAACTGAAGCCGCCCGACGTTCCCAAGCGGCATCGCTTCGCTCTATGGGCTCTTGAAATGTTCCAAGAAGATCCGACGTTTTCGAGCCAAATTTAGTTCAGCGATGAGACACATTTCTGGCTCAATGGGTATGTAAACAAGCAAAATTGCCGCATTTGTGACGAAAAGAAGAGGTTCAAGAGCTGCCACATCATACAGAAAAAACAACGGATTGGTGTGGTTTGTGGGCCGGTGGTATCATCGGTCCACATTTCTTCAAAAATGATGCCGGTGAGAATGTAACCGTCAATGGTGAGCGTTATCGTGCAACGATAACCGACTATTTGATGCCTGAAATTAAAGCTCGAGATCTCGGCGACACTTGGTTTCAACAAGACGGCGCCACTTCCCACACATCGCATCAATCAATGGATTTATTGAGAGAACACTTCGGTGAGCAGATAATTTCACGTTATGGGCCGGTCGATTGGCCATCAAGATCGTGTGATATCACACCGTTAGACTATTTCCTGGGGGGATATGTAAAGTCTAAAGTTTATGCGGACAACCCCGCTTCGATTCAAACCTTGGAGCAAGTCGTGTCATTCGCCAGTTACCAGTCGAAATGCTCGAACGAGTCATCGAAAATTGGACTCAACGGATGGACAATCTGAGACGTAGCTGCGGCCAACATTTGATAGACATAATCTTCAGAAAATAAATGCCAAAGAATGTTCTTTTAAATGATAATAAACATTCCCCATTCAATTTGAATTTTCTGTGTTTTTTTCTTTAAAAAAGTAGGGAACCTTGAAATGGATCACGCTTTATTTTTCGTAGTGCGTTTTAATTGAACCCTTTATTTAATTTTTGAAATCTATAGGTTAACGTTGTTAATCACTCTTTAGTCAACAACGCATGTACAAAATATGCTCGATATTAATAGCATTATTTAAACTATAATTTTTAAGATTTGTGCAGATGACCTTAAATTTGCAGGTCGAAAATGCCCGGAGTTGTATTTAGTGCTAAACAACGTTGCTATTGTAAAAATAAGTCAAATTGCTTGCTAAATCGTAAGTCCTCTTTACTTTTTCTAACAAAGAATGGTTCGACGTACAGGAAATTTCAATATAATTCATCCCGGTCAGAATCCCTGGACATTTTTTACCAGGAAAAGGAAAAGACCGGAAAAATCTCTAACTGTTAGTTAAACCATAGTTTTTCGATTTACAAAATCCGTTAGTAACTCATTTTTACAATAACAGACATAAGATGCTTTACTGTGCACCGATATGACCTTTTTGTATACTTATACTTTAATTCATCTGTAAAAAATTACACATAAGTTGATCTAATAATACTCGTTTAATTAAACAAATAGGCCTTAAGGAACGGGGTGTGAATGGAAAAATATTGCCAAACAATTCGTCAATCATAGCCATTTAAGAGAAAAACACCTGGTTTTGGGTAAGCTAAACTAATCAATATGCTGCACATGATTGTAGACATTGTGAAATGTAAGTTCTCTTAAAGAAATGCGTAAGCATGCGCGCATGCGCTCATTCAGAGTGATAGCTAGAGCGAGAGAAAGAGACTTTATGGCCTCTTTGGTATAGCCAACTCTTTACAATTAGCGAAGATGGCCAACAAATCATTTGAAATTTACCAAAAGAAATCAGTTGACTTCTGTAAGTCGAGCAGTAAAGACGGTTAAACGGAGTACAGGATAGCAAAAAGAAAGAAAATAAAAACTTCAAAACGGGCTTTTTGAAGACGAAGAAAACAAATAAAAGAAGATACGTGAAAAAAGAAAGTGAAAGAAAACACATGCAAACAAAGAATTACAGAGGAAAACGGAAAAGAAACCAAAAAAGGAAATTTTAAGCATAAAACAAAAAAATAAAACAAACAAAGCATTAAGTTGAGATTTTAGAGGCACAAGTATTACAACAACGAATTTATTAAGTAAGTGTGAAAAGCTGAATAAAACAAAAATGAGACAGACGAGTGTAAAGAAAGGCCAAACGCAAGTGCACAAAAAGAAAGAAAGAAAAAAGTCTTGGGGTAATAAAGCGCAGGCGCAAAATATCACGTTAACCACTGGACGGCACGACAACGTATCCGTCGTAATCGATAACGAAATAATGAATTGCAAATTGCATAGCTTTTATTTGGTGGCCCCTTTTTATCGTGTCATGTTTTCGTGATAACCTTTTTTTTGGTTTTTAGAAATGCAAAACAATCAAAGCGTTTATTTTTGTTTTTGTCATATGAAATTAACCATTTCTTTTGAATTTCTAAAAACCAAAAAAGGCTTATCACGAAAACATGACACGATAAAAAAGGGGCACAGTGAAATGAAAAGTGATTCAACGATTTAATAACAAAATCCTACCCTAATCAACGCTCTAAAGATTTCTTCTTAAAATATGTTAATTATCCAAAGCCAAATGTTAATATCCCGGTTTCTTTAACGAATTTATGTTAAATTTTTGGCTTTTCATTCGATGGAAGGCAAAACCATAAAAAACAAAAGAGAAATTTCGTTAAGAATTTTTTCTGCCAACGCACACACACTCAGTAACGTTCACATTCTTCTGCGCATGCGTGACTGTCTTGTTTTGGTAGCACTTCGACTGGCGGTTCCCGCATCGACGTTTTGTAGTGTGTCGTCGTTGTTAACGCCCTCCAAATCACCACCACCACGGCCCACCGACCGCCCGCCCGCTCGTCTTTTAACATTTTCGTTTTATTTTCCTTTTGGCCATAAACTTCATGCTAAAGTCGTAAAAAACCGAAAAAAAATATTAAAATAAAAATCGAATCGGTGCTACCTAACGGTATTCAAATGAAAGTTGGAGGTAGAACGCAGCTTTAAACATTAAATAAGTACTCAAAGGCAAATAATAAGAATTTTGTTTTTGAAGAATTTTGTTTTTTTAGCCCAAGAACGAGGTTCACTTTGCCAGTGTTAAAGCAAAGAAGACCATTCATTGATTATGGAATTGGCTTTGTTTTGAAGCTTTATTTACGCTCTTATGTATGAACTAATACTCCACACCAAAATGGCCGTTTTGACTTCGCAGACAGTTCTAAGCGGTCGGTCCAAATTTTTAAGACTTTCTAGACAGAAAAATTCAAATGGCAAACCAGTGCTCCAGCACTTTACATGGTGGTACAAGTATTGGCAAACGATTAAATTTTTAAAGTTTGAATACGGTCAAAGAGTACTTTGTTTCTTTTTGCCAGTGGTAATTTAGAGAAGGTCGTTCATTTATTGGTATGCTAGAATTCTTGACATTAAAAACAGAATTGGCCCTGGAAAAGCAGTTCACTTTATAAATGCCAAATAAGAACGACAGGAATATAAATTTAAATTAAACAACAATGGTGTGAGGCTTATACTTGTACTACGTGGAAAAGGCTTCGTTTTGAAGCTTTATCTATTTAAATTAATACGCCAAGCAAAATGGCCGCTTTGGCTTCGCAGATAGTTCTAAGCGATCGGTCCTGACAGAAAAATTCAACTGGCAAACCTTAGGTCAAGCACTGTTCATGTTGAAACAAGTACCGGCAAACGGTTTAATTTCTAAAAATTTGAAAACGGGCGAAGATTCGATACATCAGAAAACGCTTGGTCGATTTTATTTGGAGAGCTGATGAAATGTGGGCAATACAGAAAGTAAAGTGATTTGCCAGCGGCTAAATAAAACGTAAATTTATTTTTTTTTATAACCAACACTCGGGTGATTCCCCCTATGCAGGCAGAGCATTGCGTTGGCGAGCGGAAAGTTAAGAATCAGAGTGGAAAAGAGGGATTAATGCTTATTGGCACTTGCCTTGATCTTCCTGGACTCATAATTAGTGGGAAATACCTTTGCCGGAAATCGGACAGGACGAGCGAAAAAAAAAATCGATCTGTAGTGCGGTCAATTGGTCAATAAAAGATAACAAACGGGTGTGAGTTTCTGAAAAGTTGCGTATCCCTGCCGAATATCCCCAAGTCAGGGAAAAAGACGACAAATGTCTAAGGCACATACGACATGAAAGTAACGAGAGAACAGTGTCACGCAACCCATATTTCGTTGATGCTCAAGGGAAGAAATAGAGTTAGTTAATAGGTTACTAAACTGTCGCCTATCAGCACCATCGCTCTCCTTTGAACCAGATCAAGTAGCTCCTAGGTTGATTTAAAAGCTCCTGCCCATATATGGGACTTGTATTCCGTATTCGGCCTAATGACAGTTGTGTAGCTATTAAATGAATCAGAAGGAGTGAACTATTTCTTGCAACGCTTAAAAAAGTCTATGTACTTGAGAGGTTAATTCGACACTTCGAATACCTGACTCGCGCAACGAGCGTCACATTGTGTCTTCATGCCCAGAACATTGATGGGTTAGCGAATCGCTATAAGCACCTTTGCTCTCCTTTGAACCAGATCAAGTAGCTCCTAGGTTGATTTTAAAGCTCCTGCCCATATATGGGACTTGTATTCCGTATTCGGTCTGATGAAAGTTGTATAGATATTGAAAGGGTCAGAAGGAGTGAAATATTTCTTGTAATATCGCTTGTAAGACAATAAGTAGCACTGTGGCTTACGCGTACTAAAATTTACTCTATTTACTCGACCATTTTTGGAAATGCCAGTAAATCTCATCCATGATTAAGACAACTTCAATTTCTTGAAGACTCGGCCTATGGTCAAATGAATATGAATGACTAAGATTACTGTCATCTGCAAATAAAGTAAGTAGATTTCATAGTCTTACTCAAAAGCTCGTCTATCAAAATAAGAAAAAGTGATAGAGAAAAATCAGCAGCCTGTGGTACACCTGCGGTCAGCCTATGTTCGCTGAATGAGAACCCGTCTATAACAACTCGTTTAGTGCGATCTCTCAGAAAGCTTGATATAAATCGAGCAAAGTTATTTAAGACACAAAAACTATCGGCTTTGATATGAGTGCACCCAAGGTACATTAAACAAGGTATAGTCACTAGCCCAACAACCAGTTCGCTAAACTGTCAAAGTTAATTAAAAAAAATGCCAAAAATAAATTTCTGTGAATGCTGGACGATTATTGTGAATGTTTGAGACAGAAATTAAGTTCGCTTAACTGTCAAAGTCAATTAAAAGAAAATGCCAAAAATACATTTTTGTGGGTGCTTGACGATTATTGTGAATGTTTGAGACAGAAATTAAGCCTTTCAGTTTAAATTTCTACGAGAAAAATTGTAAATCAGCTGATAGCATAACTCTACCTTGTATTTTATTGTATCATGAGTGACTCGTGCCCGACTCTACTAAAGACCTTGGAGATATCCAGAGCCACGACCTTACTCTCACTAAACTGGTGGATAGACCTACTCCAACGATGTCTACGGAAGTCACACTGTCGATCATTCAGCAGGTCGTTGGTCCTTAAATACCTCACAAGATGGAGAGCGCTGAGCAAATCGCAATTGGCCAATAACTAGCAGGATTATTGGCTTCGGCCTTTTCGGGGATCGGCTGGATATTTGCAACCTTCCAACACGCTGGGTCTTCTTCACACGGTAAGCAAGGTTGCGTAAGGTTGAAAGGACTAGCGTCGAAGAGCACTTGTATAAGACAAGTGCAGAAATGCCATTCAGGCTCGGGGATTTATTTACTTAAAGATTCGCAAGAACCCTTTGTATTCCACGTGTTCGGAAAATTTTCTGAGGCATGGCACTAAATACGTTTTGATTGCTTATCAACCGGGTCAGTGAATACCTTGGCGTCCTTAGCAAGAGTTGGGCTAGATAAGAGAACGATCCTTTACTTTTCTTACAAATGACAAAAAGCTCTTACTTTTCCCGGGAGAAGCAATAACCTTTGTACGCAGGCGTTGTTCCTGCAGAATTTTTTTACGCCTAAGTACTTAAGCACACGAAGTTCTTGAAGTTCTTGTTCAAACGCCAATTTCTAAACGCATTTTTGTTAGATCTGACAGCATCCCTGTAAATCTGGTTAAGTGTTTTTTGGCTGGTTAAGCTGAACTGAAAATGAGCTGCAAGGCTTCAAGTTTCAGAAGACTTTGCCAATCCGTTGTAGTGGTAAAAGCTTCATTGCAGCTGGCAGTCGCCAATTTCTAAACGTCTTCTTTTTAGATCTGACAGCATCCCTGTGAATCTGGTTAACTGTTTTTGGCTGGTTAAGCTGAACTGAAAATGAGCTGCAAGGCTTCAAGTTTCAGAAGACTTTGCCAATCCGTTGTAGTGGTAAAAGCTTAATTGCAGCTGGCAGTCGCCAAAGAGTATGTACTTATTATCAAAAAAGATTCCATCAATTTTTTTGGTTTTTTGTGTCTCGAAATTAATATGGAAAGAGTTTCCTAGAGTGGCCTATTTTGCCTGAAATGATTATAAGTTGAGTAATCAGTTAAGCTGTCTGCTGTATTTTAAAACATTAATATAATCAAGTATTTCTATAGTTAATAAATCTTTTGTCAATTATATCGTAATGACGGCAAGGTATAGTCATTTTAACGAGACAACTTTTAGAATATTAACACATTTAAATTTGATCAAGTAAAAGATAGTAGTTTCATTTACCAATCTGACCGTACCATCCTCGCTCAGTCATTTATATTTCCTAATTTTTAAGAAATAGTTAGCTAGATCATCCCATAGCTTCCGAATCAACATATCCACATTATGTACTTTAGTTAGGAAATGTTTAAACTCCACCTCTGTTATCCGCACAATTAACTAATTCAAAAGTTTTTCTTGCGTTTAATACCTTGAACTTGACTTTTCGATGTTAGCGTACCTGAATGAGAGCATTTCTGCTGTTGAAGTTGAATCTCATGTTGTTAATTTCCCCCCATGTTACGCTATGGATAGTCAGCGAGTAAGCTGAGCTTGGCGTTTTTCAGATATCTATTTTCCACCAAAAAACCTGTCTTGATTTGTCTGAGCCTTGTTTTCTTAATTTGTTTTCGCTTTGGAATTAACAAACGAATAAAACAAGCGCAACATGATTATAAGCGTGTTTTTTTGCATTTCGCGCATTACAGCATTGCAGTCAGCCAGTGTCGGGGAACTTGTTTTTCTTTCTTTCCTACTTATTTGGCTGGGTTAAGAAGTGATTATACAAAGAGGTAACGTATCGTAAGAAAGCTAACATGACGTAACGTAGGAAATGTAGAGAATGACAGATGGATGGACCATACTTGAGTAGGTGACAGCTCCGGTCGAGAATGAAGATAATATTTAATTCATGATACAATGAAAAAGATAGAGTTTGGCAGTCAGCTGATTTACAATTTTTTTTACGTAGAAACTTAAACTTTTAAATTTGAAATTTGACATAGACAATTTGTTAAGCTAAATTTGTATATTAAACATTCACAATAATCATCGTTTGATGATTATTGATGATTCACAATAATATATGTTTGGCATTTTGTTTTCAAGTGGCTGACAGTAAAGCGAACTGTTTTTTGTTGTTGGGCTAGTGACAATACCTTGGGTATCGTACCATTATTTTATTCTACTGGCATTTTGAATTTGGCTGTCACATTCGCTGTTATTTAATTTTCATCAGCTGTTTTTAATTTGTTGTAGAACTTTTAGATATTCTGATGTACGTTTCACATGTTCCGAAGACGTTCCTATTATTAAATATTATTAATTTGAACTTTTCATCAGCTGTTTTTTATTTGCTGGAGAACTTTATTCATACCATGTTGTACATTTCACATGTTCTGAAGACGTTCTTCTTATTAACGAAATATTAAGTTTGCATACACAAATGTTTGTTCTGGATATAAGCAGCTTGCGTAAGAATTAAGCTGATGCGTAACTTTAAGTCAGCAACATTACGTTTCTGTATTATCAGAGACGCTGTTGCTTTTATTTAGGTAGAGATAAGATCAGCTGTTGGTGCTTTGACATAAAAGATTAGTTCATAGTCAGATTTGGACCATGTTCCTATTGAAAATTTCATGGAATAAACACTAAAATACTGCATTTATTAACTACAAAAATACGTCTTTACCAAATAGGTCTTTAATTTATAGGTCTTTACCTATTTTTGTAGACCTCCACCTAACTTAAGGGTGGTTCACATTTAATGTAATCAGAGAGTCACACGGTTTGAATTGTAGTCCTATTTTTGTAGTCTCCAACCTAACTTAAGGGAGGTTTACATTTAATGTGATCAGAGAGTCACACGGTTTGAATTGTAGTCCTATAGTCCTATTTTTGTAGACCTCCACCTTACTTAAGGGTGGTTCACATTTAATGTGATCAGAGAGTCACACGGTTTAAATTGTAGTCCTGTAGTCCTATTTTTGTAGACCTCCACCTAACTTAAGGGTGGTTCACATTTAATGTGATCAGAAAGTCACACGGTTTAAATTGTAGTCCTATAGTCCTATTTTTGTAGACCTCCATCTAACTTAAGGGTGGTTCACATTTAATGTGATCAGAGAGTCACACGGTTTGAATTGTAGTCCTGTAGTCCTATTTTTGTAGTCCTCCACCTAACTTAAGGGTGGTTCACATTTAATGTGATCAGAGAGTCACATCAGTCCCTTTCTCTATGCTCTCTCATATATGTTAATGAAAAAATTAATTTAACTTAAATTATTTTGCTTTCAAGTACGGGTCAAAAGTCAGGACATCAGAATTCGTATTTAAAATATTGCTCGTCGAAAAATTCTAAGACGACCTAGCCATGTCCGCCTGTGTGTCTGTTGAAAGCACGATAACGTTCAAACGAATCAACCTAGATGATGGCTTATGGACATAAGCTGTTTGGGAGTGTAATTGGTCGAAATCGGCCTAGGGGGAATAAGTTTCCCTTTAAGGGACTAAAAGAACCTCGCTCAAAACTACACAATTTAAAATGTTTCTTTTACAAATCATAAATTCTTGTTGACGGACAATGATTTTAACGGACGCACTACACATGAACCTCAAAAAAGAGCATAGTTGTTTAAAGGTTTGGCTCATATGACCCCCAACACCTCCTAAATGGTTAAAATTGGCGATCAATGGTCAATATGGGAACTTAAATAAAAGCAAATGCAATGATACCAAAAATAGAGTAGTTTTAATGCTTTGGCTGAGAGATGGGACGGGCGCATGGGCCTAAAGGAGCATTTTTGCGTTTTGTTGAGTAAGGACGGTGGAGGAGGTTTAATTTTCGGCCTGCCGGACTTAACGACGTTTTACTTTAATTAATTGTTATTTATTTATTCATGATAACAGACCTAAAAAATTTTTCGTCAAAACTAAAATTTTTTTTTAGTTAGTGAAAATTCAATAAACGGCTTAGAATTTTGAGCGTTGATTGTTTTAAATGTCTTTATCACAACATATTAGAATTATTTTTTAACTGAATATGAAATTTTGTATTCAATTTGGCAAGAAATTTTTAGAGAAGGCCTAAGAAAATTTTATTTTGAGTCTTACAGAACTTTTGTGGAGAATATAAAACCATTTCGTTCGCACTAAAATACCTCAACTACACACAGAGATAAAATCATTAGTTAAATCGGTTTGAACTACAAAAATTTGGATGGATTACCATTATCCCATGGTATTGATGGTTATATGGTTGCATTATGTGCAATGGTAGCTAGAACAGTTTCACGTTTTCTTCTGAACAATGGCCAGAGTATCCAAAATAACCGGTATTTTAAAAAAAAACGGCATTTTGGTTTTTTTTAACCGTGCCTTAAAAAAACGACTTTCTTTTTAAAAGTAAAAAACCGGCATTAATCGACGTTCCGGTTTTAGCCTTTTGTCTAAGAATGTAAAATATTTTTATAATCAGAAGTGAAGTCGTTGTACCCTTGAGCAGGCTCTAAATATACCCAGATTTTAAAAATAAGGTCATATTTAAATTTGTCTGAAAATTTTATTGGTGATAAGATCATGATTAAATGGGTCTGATTTTCAGACGTAAGTAGGATCCTTCACCTAAATTTAGCCAAACTGAGGAACGATTTTATTTTCAGCTTTGAATTTGTCTGAAATTTTTTATTGGTGATATGATATCATTAAATGGTGCTGATTTTCAAACGCAGAGTCCTTCACCCTAATTAAGCCCAACTGAAAAATGATTTTATTTTCAGCTTTGTGAGCAAATTTTATAGATATTTTCAAGCCAAACGACTTCATCAAAAAATAGACCTACATGACTCAAATCGGTTCTAGATTTGATGTTTGTCACTCGTTACATATCATACCAAGTTTGATTATAATCGAAACTATTAGGAATGTTCTAGAGCGGTTGTATTTTATATGGGCAGAGATCTTTGCCCTTGGGCTATATCGAAGCGGGGACCGGTGTGACCCTTGTACAGTGCCAAATGTAATTTACGTTGGATGTATTACGTGGCTTTTAAAGCTATAGACATAAAATCGGTTGAACATATGTGTTAACCGATTTTTCATAGAAGTCAATAGCCTTTGTCCAAAAAATTTACTTTATCAAATTTCATAGAGATTGAACCATAAATGCGAAATGAAGTTTAAAAACGAGCTTAAGATAGACAGCAGACGGACAGATAGACAGGTATTGGACCAATCAGCTGTTTCTGGTTTACTATAAAAGCCTTATTTCCTTCTCTACCTTACTTTTTTATATATTCTTCAGCCATTTGCTAATTTCAAAGAATGCTAAAATTGTTTTCTGTGATATAATCAGGCTTTACGTAAAAAATCAGCTGATACGTAGCTTTAAACTGGAAAGTAGTTTTTCTGAACAACGTTCATCGCGGCCGATTGTTCCTGGTTTAAAAAAAATCGTTTTATTATGTAAAGGATTTTCTTACAGAATATTATGGCTGCGTATTAAAAGAGTCGCAATTGCTGGCAGCGGAAAAGAAAACTGATCAGCTGATACGAGACTTTAGATGAGAAACACTTTTTTTTACAAATAACATCCGTCGTTTTATTTAAATAGATCTCAACAACGGTTGTTTTTGTTTGCCATTAAAGCTATTTATAGTTTTCTCTATAAATTTGAAGCTTTCGGCAACTGAATTTCTAAAAGAATGTTGAGATTATGCATAAGCATTGTCTCATATGCAAGCTGCGACTAAAATAAACAAGCTCAATAGCTAATACGTTACTTTACGTCAGCTACGTTACTTTCCTCTATAATCGCCATACAAAGCCGACAACTTGTAGTGTCTTTGGCTGCGTTTACAATAAAAGAACATTACTCTGTTACTTTAATTGCGTTGGTTTGTTAAAAACTAATTGGCCAATTGATCACTATTTGTTCCAAATGATTTATGTTTCTGGCAAAGAAGTTCAGCTAGTTCTCCCATTTGACTTTAAGTGGTTCTGCAGGCCGTGTAAAATAAACCAAATAATTAATCATTGGGAAACTTACATTTGCGCGCCAATTCATGGGCCATGACCACAGTGGGACTATTTGCAGATGATGTTAATATGTAAGCCCACAAAGAAGCGTCTTCTATTTTCTATGGAGCTGGCAAGTTTCAGTTAAAAATCATAGCTCTCGGCTTACTTTGTGTTTTTGTTTCCTTAAGTCCTTAAATCCTTGGTATGAGCAAAATTCAACAACGATGTCAACATCTTTGCTGAGAATGACAAATTAATTTTCAAACAAAGTCAATTTAGGCGTTTTGTAAGGAGTGGCGGTATTGCTGCTTCTTGATTTTGTGATATCCAGAAAAGTTAAAGCGAATAGATATTTGAGGGATAAATAGCACAAAATCTTAACGAACCCTTAAAAATGTTGACAATAAAGTTTGTCGATAACTTTTATTGGGGATTTGAAAGAGAAGCTTAAGCAAATCAATGAAGAGTTGCCACTTTATTGAAAAAGTGTTTAAATTCAATAGACAATTACGGGCATGTATTAACTTTTGGGAAGCAGGTGGAAACGTTGGTTGAAAAACTCCACCAGATTGACAGAAAATTGCTTAGTAATTCGAACTTGACACAGGATTGGTATTGTTCTTTGCATATCTTACTGGCTACTCTGATTAAATGAGACTGCAAAACTTTCTTTTTAAATAACCAACACTCAGGGGATGCCCCCTATACATGCGGTGCATTGCGTTGGCGAGTGGAAAGTAAAGGATCGGAAAGGGGAAAGAGGGAGTAATGATTATTGACGCTTGCCTTGAACTTCCGGATGTCGCAATCAGTGGGAAATACATTTGCCGGAAGTCGATTCCACATACGGACTGTACGAGCGAAAAACGAATTTGATATGTAGTGTATAGTGCGGTCAACTGGCCAATCGATAACAAACGGATGTGAATTTCTAGAAAGTCGCATATTCCATCCTTACGTCAGAAATAAGGCGACGGATGTCTGATGAACACACACCATGAAAGTAACGATAGAAAAGCGTCATGCTACCCACATTCCGACGATGCTCAAGGGAAACAATAGAGTTGGATATCCTACTGTCACCTGTCAGCACCATCGCTCTCCTTTGAACACGGTCAAGTAGCTCCAAGGATGATTTTGGAGCACCTGCCCATATATGGGAGTTGTATGCCATCTTTGGCCTGATGTAAGTTGTATAGATATGGAAAAGATCAAAAGGAGTGAAATATTTCTTGCACCGCTTTAAGAAACCTATGCGCATGAGAGCTTCTTTCCACACCGCGAATACATGACTCGCCCAACAAGCGTCACATTGTATTTTCATGCCCAGAACATCGAAAAATTCTGATTGTTCAATATCCATACCATCTATATAAATTGATGATATTTTTGGGTCAGCGAATCGCTTGTGAGACAACAAGCAGCACTGTTAAACATCATAGCAGATTTACAGAAGTCTAGCGGTGGAATGTTTAAGCTAAAACCTCACGGGTGGACCCTTTGGGCCAAACGGACAAAAAACAAAAAAAAAAACAAAAATCAGCAACATTTTTTTTTATGGTGGAAGGTATAAAAAGGCAAATCGGGACGCCTTTCTGTAGAAACAAGCAGGCATACCACCCTGATATATTGTTCGGAGACTAGTACAAACTCATTCTTGATTGTCGTTAAGTTCTCAACCACGTCTGTCTGTGCACTGAAGCGGCCTATGGAAATAAACAAGGATGACTTATAGTCATAAGCGGTTTTGGATTGTAAATGGGCTAAATCAGCCTAAAGTAAAAAAGTTTCCCTTAAAGAGACTAAAAGGGGTAAAGGGTACTTAAAATAATGAAAATTTTTCCACGAATTCATATATGAAGTCAAAGAAAATAAAGTAGGACTGGTCAATTTTTCAGGATGATAACTTATAGTCATAAGCAGTTTGGGATTGCCAATGGGCTAAATCGGCCTATAGTGGAAAAGTTTCCCTTTAAGAGACTAAAGGGGGTAAAGGGTACTCGAGTTAATGAAAATTGTACAACGAATTTAAATATGAAGTCAAAGAAAATAAAGTAGGACCGGTTTTTCAGAATGGTGATTTATAGTCAAAACAGGTTTGGGATTGTAAAAGGGCTAAATCGGCTTAAAGTAAAAACGTTTCTCCCAAAAAGACTAAAAGGGGTAAAGGGTACTCAAATTAATGAAAATTTTACAACGAATTCAAACATGAAGTCAAAGAAAATAAAGTAGGACTGGTCAATTTTTCAGGATGATGATTTATAGTCATAAGCAGTTTGGGATTGTCAATGGGCTCAATTGGCCTATAGTGAAAAAGTTTTACCTTAAAGAGACTAAAAAGGGTAAAGGGTACTCAAACTAATGAAAATTGTACAACGAATTCAAATATGAAGTATAAGAAAATAAAGTAGGACCGGTTTTTCAGAATGATGATTTATAGTCAAAACAGGTTTGGGATTGTAAAAGGGCTAAATCGGCTTAAAGTAAAAAGGTTTCTCCCAGAGAGACTAAAAGGGGTAAAGGGTACTCAAAGTAATGAAAATTTTTCAAAGAATTCAAATATGAAGTCAAAGAAAATAAAGTAGGACTGGTCAATTTTTCGGGATGATGACTAATAGTCATAAGCAGTTTGGGATTGTCAATGGGCTCAATTGGCCTATAGTGAAAAAGTTTCCCTTAAAGAGACTAAAAGGGGTAAAGAGAACTCAAATTAATGAAAATTTTACAACGAATTCAAATATGACGTCAAAGAAAATAAAGTAGGACTGGTCAATTTTTCAGGATGATAACTTACTCGTAAAGTCATAAGCAGTTTGGGATTGTCAATGGGCTAAATTAGCCTATAGTGAAAAAGTTTCCCGTAAAGAGACTAAAATTTCACTAAGAATTCATAAATTAATATTTTTTAATAATGATTTTACTTAAATTAGTGTTGGTCTCATGAAATCTAATGCCGCGAAAAACAGTGCTAATAGTGACAACTCGCAGTCATTAGTAGAAATGGCCGTTTGGGTATTGAAATTCAAACATATTTTATAACGAATTAATATTTACTGCTAAAGTAAAGATTAGGCAGCGATATGGATTCATAAAAAAATAGTAAAACCATGGTGAGGGATTATAAGCTTTCAATCTTTCCAACTTATTGTCGTTTTTTAGTTGTTAACTTTAAGTCTGGCTATGGTCCATTATTATGAATTTCCAAATCTAGCTCATGCGCCTATGAGCTTAAGTCTGAAAAGTGGCCAACAACGACCTAAAGGGGGCGTGACTGTTACCCAAAGTGTGCCTAAAGTGAGTGACTAACTTATTGTCCTTTTATAGTCATTAACATTAAATCTATTACTTCTAACTAGCTATGGTCGATTAATATGAATTTTCAAAGAGATCTGGCGGATGCGCCATAAACATAAGCCTGAAAAATGGGCATCTTAGTCTTAAAGGGGGCGTGTCTGTGAGGGCCCAAAGTGGATGAGTACTGAATTTCATGTCTTTGGATTATCTTGTACTGATATCAAGATATACTTATGCAGTAGAACCACATAAACGTTTGGTAATGCTCAGTCATACTTTTTGCATTACTTAGTAATGCAAGGTCATTACACTGTACATTATTTTATTGATCTAAATAAGTAGAAAGGTAAATTACTTATTATAACGTCTTATTCTTATTCAAGAATATAAGGAAGATAATATTTCGGAAAACGTGTTCAAGATACCAAAGCCGAATTTTAGCCCTCCGTCATGCACATGTATCTGGCCACCGAATTTAGCTGTGATTTAAGTATATTTCTAATTTGGCTAATTTGGCTTCCCCTCGTCATGCACATGTATCTGGCCACATAATTTAACTGTGATTTAAATATATTTCAAATTTGGCTAGGAGTTTGAGTCTCCAGGTACCCTCTGCAGACATTGTTAGGTATCGTTTAATGAAAAAAACACATTAAAAAACACAACAAACTAAATTTATGTGGATTTTTTCATCAATACATCGTATATGTCGGTACATGTGCACGACGGAGGGTTAAATGCCTCTAAAATGAAATAACGGATGGGCCATTTAAATTTTACATTTGATCGGATGTAAAAAAAAAATTCTGATCATTTTTGCAAAATTTCTGGTTTTATTAGAAAGGTTGAATTTTGTGATTTAATAATAAAACACAAAATCATTCATATGACTACCACAACTGGCTCGGCAGTACCTCGTCCGCTCAACCCAATTTTTAATACATTTTTGATTGATCGAATCTCTTCAATGCCAACTTCGTTTTATTTTTATTTCAATGCTTAAATTGCCTTTGGATTCTTTGCCTAACATTTATCCTCAATGGCTTCCCACAGAGTTAAATTCGAAAAGGCACAAATCTCAGCTCCGAAAAGGCAAATTTACATCACAATATCCGCTGATTATTCGATTTTCAAAAACAGTGCGTAAAATATCGATGGTTGCGTCGGCTGTGTGACATGTGGCTCCGTTTTGTTAAAGGCAAATGTCATCCATGTCATTCTCTTGAATTGTTGGAAACAACAATTCCTTGATCATGGCGCCGTATGGCTCACCTTTGACGGTAACAGCGAATGCTTGCTCATTTTCGAAGAAAATGGCCCATTGATTTCGCCAGCCCAAAATCCACACCAAACAGTGACTCGTTCTGGATGCATTGGCTTCATAATAGCCACGTGTGGGTTCTCTGAACCCCACATGCCGCAACTTTGCTTATTGACATAGCTACCGAGATGAAAATAAACTTCATCTGAAACATGACTTTTAGGTAAAATTCTTAATCTCCTGGCAAACAATATTCTTTTTGGTCAACCGATTCAAATTTTAAGTGGCCCACCCTTTACTTTCCAAAATGGAGTTGTTTGTAGTGGATGATGCGTGTTCAGTGGTAGGATTTAACATATTTTTAACAGGATAATTTGCTAAAAATTGTGGCAAGAAAAGTAAAAGACTTCAGAAATTGCCCTTATACATCTTTAAGTGAACCATAGATTTGAATGCTTAAAGAAAATTTTAATCATCCATGTTTGATATGGCTTTAAGGACCAAATGAGTTATTATTATTATTGAACTCTGAATAGACTTGAAAAGAAGTACTTACTCTATAACTCGGGTATGCTTCCTAATAAGTACTTAAACTAGAGCTCGGTTATGTTTACAAATAATTACATATTCTTGTATGCTTCAGGAAAGTACTTATTTTCGAACTCTTTGTAAGCGAGCGTGGAAGTACTTTTTTAACGTTATCACCCTGTTAAATTTATTTAAAGAGCATCTCGAAATATTGCTTGGAAATGAGACGTTATTACCTGCTCACAAAACCTAATAACCCAAAAAACGCTTGGCTGAATTTCTTACAATCTGGCAGCCCTGTAGGCACAATTGAACTAAATAACCAGGCCATAAACAAAAAGTTTTGTCTCTTCTGATTTTTGTTTCTTTGCTTGAGTAGGTTTTAGTTTCCAATTTAATTTTCGTACAATGGAGACATACTCGTACACGCACTTACACACAAATCAAAGCCACTACACCACTTCATGTCATGATTCGTGGTGACTGACAAATTGTAATGCCAAGTGAATATTAACAAGGAAATCTAATCAAACCAATGCGAATGCGTGCTACTACGATTGTGCTGTGCCCGTTACACGCTCTCAACAGTTTCAATTTCATTAAAATACAAAAAAAAAAGTTCAGACAAAAACGCTTTGACTTTATGGCACCGTTTTGTTTTCTTTTTGGGGGTACATTTTATTATTAAAGATTATGTCGGCTTAAATGTAGGTGAATGTGGATATGCGAGTTTGTCTGGCATAAATAAAGTCACACAAAGTTGGCAATTTAAAATTCCGGAAGCATGGCCTGCACAAAACTGTAACCGATACTCAAATCTGAGTGATGTGAGTGGAATCTTTAATCATCCAGTAACAGATGGTAGGGCACATACGAGTACGTTTTTGTTAATGACTTCGATGATCATCTTGATTATGATTGTAAGTTTTGTTGGGATATTATGGAATCCAATGAAACCAAATGTGTCTTATAGACAAAGAGAGAAAATTGCATAATTTTTCGTTTTGGCCTGATTTGTACGGGAAAATATTGAAATTGATTTAAATGAAATGCAATTATTTTATGTGCAGAGTGAATGTAAATGAGCACGCTTTAGAAGTTTATCTTCTTGAGACCCCATTCGCACTAGGCAACTTTACTTGCAGCAACTCTCAGTTTGTAGGAGAGAGGTAAAGGGAAATGGGGAAATTTCCCCACTGAGAGCTGCGAAAAGTAAGTAAAGTTGCCAAGTGTGAATGGGACTAATTAATTGTATTTCAATTGGGTTTAAAAAAGAATCAACTGATGAAAAAGAGTCATACAAAAAAATAAAAAGGAGATTTCTCAAATACATTTTATGTGAAATAAGGAACAAAATAAAAAAATTATGACTTGAACCGTTTTTATTCTAGTTCTTTTGAGACCTTTTGTTGTTTCTTTTCTAAAAAAAACTGCTCAAGTCATAATAATGATTAAAGACCGAATAAATAACAAAAAAAGAAAAAACTATTAAAAAGGATTGGTACGCCCTAATGTGCAACGCATGTACGAGTATATGTATGTACGCACAAAAAAACATGCACACTTTGGTTGTGCTTTTTTGCATTTGTGGTTTACAACGAAGACCCATGCGAAACGGAATTGGTGGAATTTGATGGATTTGAAGACTATACGCAAAGGGTAATTCTCATTAATAAAAATGAGTCTCCCGTATAAGTCATTTGATTTGTGGCCGAAGTAATCGTTGCCAACGACTGCTGAAGAAAACCCTTGGCGGGTTTAGAAACAGCTGAACAGTCTGCCTGGCAATCCTAGCCAATACATTTAATCAATTTTTTAGTTGATTCTGCAAAATAAACAACAAAAGTTCTCGAACTAAAATAAAAACTGTTCAAGTCATAATAATGATAAAAGACCGAATAAATGTAAACAAAACAAAAACATAAAAATATTAATATTTAAATATATATAAATATTTATATTAAATATATTATATTTAAATAGTTTTTTTTATTGCTGTTTATATTTATTCGGTCTGTCATCATTGACAACCAAATTTACAAAATTTATTAGAATTATTTAAAGACAAATTTTAGCTGGACGAAATCAAAGTATATCTTGACACTAGGCGGGTTATAAGTATAGGTAATTGCTGGCTAAACGAGTAAGTTGTCGCTAAGTCAATAACTTTAAAACTAACTCCATTTATTCCAACGCTACAACCGAATGTATATTGGATACGAGGCAATTTTTGGGAAGTGGAAACAACAGTATCGGACAGTAGAGACAAAGTATGGGTAACCCTAACTAATTAGGATGATTATTGGAACTGAAACTGTACATGTATAGGTTGTTGAAATAGCTTATTGGCTATGAGTACTCTTTGAATTTGGTTGTCATTACCACGAGCATTTGTTAACTGGACTAACAGATAGTACCTTTCGGTTGTCTGAACGAAATAAAAAATATTTTTTTATTACATTTTTATATTTAACGATTTGAAAATATTTATGCTGCTATTTGAATTATGCGCAGGTTTTTTTTTTAATTTGCATTTTACTTTCGGATCTAATAAGGGGAACGATTTTAAATTGGTAAAATTGGTCAACAAAAATTCAATTTTGGTTTTAAAGTGTCAAGTGAATTAATTTATTTAAGTGAAGTAAAGTAGAATATTAAACCTTTATATTTCCAGCTACTTAAGAGTTAATGACACAAAATACTTTAATTAAATGCTTAAAGTCTTGGCTATAGATTTTCTAAAAAAATATACTTTCATATCAGTCATATTTTGCAGTTTATTAAAAACACAGGTGGAAAAAATTTATCGATGCGTCGATTTTGGTTTCCACTCTCAAAAAAAAAAACTTATTGATAAAATTTTATTACATTTTTTTTTGTTAAAGGGGCGAAAAGAGACAGTTTATCTTGAAAATATTCAGATTTTAAATTTTACTAAATAATTCAAAAATATAAAATACAGGCCGAATACAAAAAATTTAAAATTACTGCGTATTCTGAGTTTATTTTAGACGATCTTTACTGAAATGAGAAACATAGTAGAACACTTTCTCTTAAATACCACCATTTATACAATTTCTTTCAAAAAGGACACCCCCGAACTAAAATTAATTGTACAACATTTTTGTAAAATATAAAAATCCTAAAACTTCAGTTAAAAAACTATCTTTTTTACTTGGCTTTATAAAAAGTTCCTCGAAAAGTGGATGAAAAGGACACTCCAATCCTAGAGATAGGATGTTAAAATGTTCTAAGAAAATAAACTCCACACGATTTTACTTCAGGCATATAATCTCGAAAATTTGCTAGAACAAGGAATATTTTTTAATTTATAACGTTAGTCTTTCTTTTCAAGAAGAAATCATTCATCCCCGAGAAAGTCCAAACTATTGTTGCATATGTTACAACAGCGAACTAAAAGGAGTTTAGTGACTACAAAGAACAATTCTTGAAACAAATAAATTATTTAATTTAAGCCAACTGAAAACGGGGCTCTAATTTTTCCTAGATTTTCAAACTACTAAACCAATTTTAAAACCAACCCCATATTTGTGTGTGAGACTCAAACTCGAAATAATCTGACTGTGTCAACTGGCCGCAGTATATTACCATTAAATACGGGTGATCAGGAGGAAAAACCACATAGAGATGGGTGACAATATTCGAAGAGCATCATTCTGTGGTTCTATTAACCATAATATTGTCATGATATTATCAACCTCGACCTGTTATTTATAACCTCTTTTTATTAAATTAGTTTTCTTCAAGCTTAAGGTCAGCAGTGTGGTCTTTACCACTATAGTATAATGTGCACAGCTATTTAATGATCCCTAAAACCACTCTATTTCAACATTGTTATTGTTGCCAAAATCCTACTACTATTGATAAAATGAAATTCTAATAACAATATTATGGTTGCAATATTTGTTATGCACACACAGAGAACAAATCACTTGGAAATCGGTTGGAACTACAAAAATTCAGTTACAAAAGAAGATTTTCCCTTACCATCATCGAATTTTTTCGAGCGTAAAAAATAGTTTACAACAATAAAGAACATTCTTGGACAAATATTAATACAAAATTGTACAAAAGTTTTTTGTGAGGACTTGCTAATATGTGTATATGGGACTCAGGCCAATACAGATCTAGATGTTCGCTCACTTGAAGGTTTGGGTTCGTTGTTATCTTGAAATAAGAAACTCTAGATAGTACTTCAAATCCCATGACTCTGACAAAATACCGCCAATAGAGACTTTAAATAGTCTTAACATTAGGACTCACATGAATGGGGGAATCCAAAATGTATTTTATACCAAAAGCTGCAAAATTCGACACACAGAAGTCCTAAGGACTACTGGCCTTACGGTCTTTTTTCGAAATACCATGCAGAGGGTGTCTGGTGCTACCACTGGAAGCTTTATAAGGAATATTATTCCTCATTATGCTTCTATAGAGATTAAGGGGTCGACTTTAAATAATTGATCCGATATCGAACGACTTATCGATTTTTCGCAACTGCGACTAGACTTCGCTCTAGTTCTTATGAACCTTACTAGCAGGATGTACAGAGGAACAGCCATCCCAATTACTAACTACGATTTCCGAAAACTATTGATTGGATCCATGGTACCTCTTGTTTTAAGGATATATACGGTTCGGCGAGTCAGAAAAACAGAAATAAACTATCATTGTCTTGGCCCCTAAGACAGACGATTTCACTCAAAGACATAACTATGGTCAGTAAAATAGTTAAATGATTATAAAGACTTATTAACTTGCCATAGTCTTCCCAATGCTGTCCATAAAAAGTAAGCTTGATAGGCTAAGTGCTTATTTTTAAGCTACAGCAGTTCTCGAGATGCAACATTCTTATACTTCAACGTTTCAGGACTCCTATGGGGCTTTGGTGAACCATTTGCTAAACTCGAATAGCGCTTAACTTCAGCTTGGATTCAATTTTCTTGGCAGCTTTAAATCTCTTTAAATCATTCTACAATTTTTTCTTTTAAATTTAAAAAGTCATTAACTTTACTTTTCCTTTTATTTCCAGTTTAAATCTGGCAATGTTCGTTTTACATCTCTAATAGCACCTGCTCTCCACTACAACTGCTTAATTTTTCCGAGTGTAAGCCGCTACAATGAGTGCGATAGTCAATACAGCCGCCGTTATAGGCGGCGCTGTTACAGCTGCTACCAGCAACAGCTGGTTCATACCCATGCTCGTCGCGGCCATAGCTTATTTTCAATATGAAGAGATCATGGATCCAGAATCGAAACCCATTGATACGGGAAGTGATGAGATACGCGATCACTACGATTTCATAGTGATAGGAGCAGGATCGGCGGGAGCCGTGGTGGCCAATCGCCTAACGGAAGTGGAGAATTGGAATGTTTTACTGCTGGAGGCGGGTGGTGACGAAACGGAAATCTCCGATGTGCCCCTGATGGCGGGCTATTTGCAGCTGAGCAAAATGGACTGGAAATATAAAACAGAACCAACGGGCACCTCGTGTTTGGGTAAGTTCGATATGGCATTTAAGTGGTCTTAAAGATCTTAACTAAATCTTTATCCCTCTTCTTACAGCTATGAATGGCGGCCGCTGCAATTGGCCTCGTGGCAAAGTCTTGGGCGGCTCCAGTGTGCTTAACTACATGTTGTATTTGCGCGGCAGCAAACATGACTACGACACCTGGGAAACTTTGGGCAATCCCGGTTGGGGCTATCGCGATGCTTTGTACTACTTCAAGAAATCCGAGGACAATACCAACCCCTATTTGGCCAGTACGCCCTATCATTCTACCGGTGGTTATCTTACCGTGGGCGAGGCTCCCTATCACACGCCTTTGGCGGCCAGTTTTGTGGAGGCTGGCGTGGAAATGGGCTATGAAAATCGTGATTTGAATGGTGAGAAGCAAGCCGGCTTTATGATTGCCCAGGGCACTACGCGACGTGGTAGCCGCTGCAGCACCGCCAAGGCTTTTCTAAGGCCAGCTCGTCTAAGACCTAACCTGCATATATCCATGTATTCCCATGTCACGCGCATTATGATAGACCCAGTCACTAAATTGGCTTTTGGCGTAGAATTTGTCAAAGATCAAAAGCTATACCATGTGAGAGCCAAAAAAGAGGTCATACTGTCGGGCGGCTCGGTCAACTCTCCCCAGCTTCTGATGCTGTCCGGCATCGGTCCTCGCAAAGAGTTGGCCAAACATCGCATACCTGTTGTCAAAGAACTCAATGTGGGTGAAAATTTGCAGGATCACATTGGCCTTGGTGGCCTTACTTTCCTCGTTAATCAGCCCGTTTCGATTGTGGAAAGTAGATTCCATTCCATGTCGACGGTCTTGCAGTATGCTGTCTTCGGCCAGGGTCCCTTGACCATACTGGGCGGAGTGGAAGGTCTTGCCTTTGTTAATACCAAATACGCCAATGCCTCCCAAGATTGGCCGGATATTGAATTTCATTTTGTCTCGGGCTCTACCAATTCCGATGGTGGCAATCAGCTGCGCAAGGCCCATGGTCTGACAGATGCTTTCTATCGGGCGGTCTTTGAGAAAATCAACAATCACGATGTCTGGAGCATTATACCCATGTTGCTGAGGCCACGCAGCAAAGGTTCAATCAAACTGAGATCGGGCAATCCTTTCGACTATCCCTATATTATACCCAACTATCTGACCGATGAGCTGGATACCAAGACCTTAGTAGAGGGCGTCAAGATAGCGGTGGCCCTATCGCGAACCCAGGCCATGCAGCGGTTCGGCTCACGCCTGTCGGCCATTAAATGGCCCGGTTGCCAAAATCTACAATTGTTTACCGATCCCTACTGGGAGTGTATGATCCGGCAATATACCGTGACCATTTATCATCCGGTGGGCACCTGCAAAATGGGCCCCTATTGGGATCCGGAGGCCGTGGTAGATCCCCAGCTCAGAGTCTATGGCATACGCGGCCTGCGCGTCATCGATGCCAGCATTATGCCCACTTTGGTGAGCGCCAATACAAATGCCCCCGTCATTATGATTGCTGAGAAGGGCTCCGATATGATAAAGGAATTCTGGATTAAGAACACCGTGGTCTAGTAATCGAAAGCGCAAGTGGGCCGACAGTGGGGCTGAATAATTTAAGCTTATTTTTTAGTCTTTTGTGAAACCAAATTAAATTTAACATTAAATAGTGTGCCTGTTATAGATTATGTTAATTTTGAAATTAATTCTATTTTAAGAAGAGCTGAGAAGGAAGTTACTAATTTATTTAGAGATTTAAGGAGTTACTTTTAGGTTGAACATATATCGTAAGAACATAAAAGCATATCTGATATTATAATGTATTTATTGTAAGCATAGAGCAAGTATTGAATAAATAAAAACATTAAAAATTAAAATAATAAGAGGTAAACGATACTGTAAGGTTTGTAAAATAGGTTTCGATTCCAGGGGTTAAGAGAACACCCAAATAGAGTTACATAAGAAAAGACTATAGATTCCATTAAAAATGGGAGTCCATAACAAACCTACGATATACGCGCCATAAGTGAATAAGAGCGAGACAAATAGAAGGCCATAAAAATGGGTTGACAATAGAAAAGAATTGATGTACCAATCACTTCAAAAATAAAAAAAAAACGTAGTAGAAATAAAAAACTCTCCACAACAACGAAAATTCAGAGCCTGGCGCCATAGGAATTGAAATGAACTACTCTCAATTCTATGATAGAGCATTTAAAAAGAAACACTTCATAATCGATTTTGTTGTTGTTGTTAATAGCCACACTGTTTTCTTTAATCTCATTCCATTGGGGTGTATTGCAATAGCGGCCGAGTTTGGAGAAAACGTCAGCACGTATGGGTAATTGACTATTTTTTTAATTCAAATGCTATATTGGTGTAGGCCCTGGGTATAAATTAAAGGCAGGATGCCTGTTGGCTTTTCCTGGTAAGAGATCGTTTAATTAATCTAAAAGCAAAAGTGCTTAAAAGCTTCTTTGATGCAAATGTATCGCCACTTTGTTTCAAAAATGTACACTTATAGTTTGCTTAAATACGCATAACGCCCGACTTTGAGTAAACCGCCAGCCCTCAAACTTGCACTGAAGTGGCGCCTGATTCTGATAAGAATACGGTGACTGTTGGTCTCTAAGGGTTTACAACACGATTTTTCTAAAAATCCAAACTGCTCAAACTGGCATAGGGGACGGCTTGCTTCAGCCCACGGCCCAAAAAAAAGGGCCAGACGGGTTTGGACAATAGGTAAAAAATATGTTGATTTTTGGTTTGGATATACGAGGGCGACCGCAAAAGTAACTGGCCTAACATAAAAGAACCGTTTTTTTGGAACTATAATCATTTATTTTTCAACATAATCTCCTTCCAACTTAATACACTTCATCAAACGTTTTTCAAGTTTTTTAATTCCATCCGAAAAATAAGACCTTCAAAATATGCCTCAGTTTCAGCAATAACCTCGCTATTGGACGAACATTTTTGCCACCGAGAATTTTTTTTTAAATTTGGAAACAAGAAATATTCAGAAGGAGCTAAATCTGGACTATATGGTGGATGCAAGCAATTTCAAATTATAATTCGGCCAGTTTTTGTTGAGTTAAAAATGCAGTGTGTGAAAGAACATTATCTTGATGAAAAAGAACTTTTTTGTTTCTAAATGCGGTCGTTTTATCTTGATTTCTTCACTCAACCAATCCAATAATGCACAATAATATTCACTATTTATAGTTTTTCCTTTCTCAAGATAATCAATAAATATTATACCCCTTGCATCCCAAAATACTGTGGCCATTACTTTTCCTGCTGACTTAACAGTTTTCGACTTCTTGGGACCACTTTTACCAGCTGCTATCCATTGTTTTGACTGTTCTTTGCATTCTGGGATGTAGTGATGGATCCATGTTTCATCAACAGTTATGAATCGGCGCAAGAACTCTATTGGATTACCCTGATAAATCGCTAAAAGCTCCTCAGAATTGGTCCAACGGACGATTTTTTGGAGCAAAGTCAACAAACGCGGCACCCATCTTGCGGATAGGGTTTTCATGTGGAGTTCATCATGTAAAATACTCCAAACTTGTTTTTCGTGTATTTTAACAATATCAGCAAGTTCTCTGAGCTTTATTCGTCTATCTTTAGTCACTTCATTAAATATTTTTTTAATGTTTTCAATAGTAGTAGCAGTTTTCGGTCTTCCAGAGCGTTGTTCATCTTCCGTACTTGAACGACCCATTTTAAATTGTTGTACCGAGGATTTCACGGTGGAGTATGATGGTGCATTATCACCATGAACAAAATCCAATTCATCTTTGATTTATTGTGGCGTATAACCTTTCATAAAAAATTGTTTAATTACCGCAAGAAACTCTTTATTTTCCATTTTTCAAAAATTATAAAACTTGTTTACTTCAATCACCTGTAACAAAGAAAATAATCATTAAATATTTCGGAAATTTTGACAGATGGCTTATAAAAGATTGCTTTTAAAAAACAAAACAAAAAAAGTTGCTAGCATTTTATCTACGATTCTGCACACATCCTAATTTTTACCCATATTCCCTCCAACGATCATGTGTCGCTTTAAAGGCAATGGTACTTCGGAAGATGATACGAAAAAAAAGATATTCTTCCCGATGAAATGTCCACATGTTCTCTTTGAAACATTTTCTCATTCACTAAGAAAATTCGATGCTCTGGACAAGGCGTAATTAACAACAATTCAAACACTATTTTGGAGGTGGAGCCGTGGTCAATAAAAAGTTTTCGCATCTTGTCTCTAGATTCACCCCAATGGAAAAATCACTCGTTACAAACCGCATCTGGTTACAAACCGCAGATGGCGATGTCGTTCTTAGACAAAGGATAGTAGCTAACGGCAACTGATGTCAGCAATTTAAGGCCCACAGCGTTCTTTAGTTGTCTCCACGTAATTAAAAGCCGCAACCAAAAGGACAATATTATTATGAATCGGCGATAATATTCGAGCATTGTGAAATATCTCCTACGACAGCAGCCATAGAAAACGAAGAACACGCAAAACCGATCCCACATAGCCCATAGTACAAGAATGAGTGTGAAAAGCTACAGCAGCAATAAATGCTGCCCATAACGCGCAGCTGCAGGGCGTAGCAGCAAAATCAGCATTGAAGGTATATCAAAAGTATAGAAAAGATATGCATATTAATAAGACTATTAACGGAATTAAGCAAGTGCCAGGAGAATGACGACGTTAGCTTAGGTACAAGTTTTTCAATGATAATAAAATTTTAAGGCGAAATCGGTCCAGGGGGAAAACGTTTTCTATATGGGACTAAAGAAACCTCGCCTTAGCAAATAATAATTTTGGTGGACAGATAATGGTTAAAATGGATACTGTTAGTTGCATTAATTATCTTAAAAAGGAAGTTGTTGATAGACTTTCTGGCTTATATGTTTCAAACAGGCGATTCAAAGACAATTGTGGACATAGGAGTACTCAAATTAAAGCAAATTTCAAAAATAGAGTAATTTTAAAGATCTGGCTCAGATAAGGTTCGAACGCATAGGCCGAAGAACGCTGAAATACGTACCATATTTTGTTGCATTTTAGTCGCGAATGAACGGTGGAGGCTTTAAAAGGCTCGTCCTGCCAAAAAAAAGACGCTTTTAATTTTTTTAAATTATATATTCCCGATAATGGGCCTACTAATGTTTTAGTTACTACCACAATTTGTTTATTGAGTGACAAATTCACTAAACGTCTTACAAGTGTTACAAGTTGTGCGCTGATTGTATGCCTTTCTTTATGACACCATATTCAAAAAACTTTTAATTGAGTACATATTCTGTAAACAGTTTTGAAAATTGTTTTAAAATTGTTTATATGCGAAAACACACTTTCAATTTTTTGACACCTCCTGTGTCCGTTGAAGAAGATGATCCAGTAGCAATCGTGGATGATGACCTAAAATAAGCCATACAGAGACTGGTGCGAAGTAAAAACAAAAACGTCTCCGTCGCAGCGACCAGTACCGTAGAACACCAACAAATGTGGATTCCGCGACGATTGGTTCAATTAGGTACACCAGCGAGTCAAAAAAAAACGTGTTTTGAAAAAAACCGACACATTGGCGTGTTTTTTTAAAACTAAAAGTTTTAAGTAAACAACAGCCCTTAACATTCCGGTTTAGCCTTTTGCCTAAAAATGGAAATTATTTTACGAATCAAAAGTAAAGTAATGGTGCGCTGCAAGAGCTCTTAATTTACTTAGATTTTAAAAATAGGGTCATATTTGAATTTTTTTTTTTGGAAACCGATATGTTCATGTTAAATTGGTTACTACAAAAATAATTTTATATTTATATGGATGTCCATGAATATTGGAAGTCATTTTATGGCCCCCAGAAAACTTTACGGGGACTAAATAAAAAATAATCCAAAACTCAAACTCAAATCGGTAGCAAATTTGTTGTTTGTCAATCAAAATATACCATACCAAATTTAATTGAAATCGAAACTAAAATGGATGATCTAGAAAGGTTGTACATTATATCGGAAGAAATCTTGCACTGGGGCTACATCAAATCTTGAACCGGTATGACGCATTTTTATCTGAGCTGATTACTTATCGATCGTGATAAACTGTACCAAATTTCATCAATATTGGATGTACTTTGTGGCTTCCAGAGCTAATGAATAAAATCGGTTGAATATATGTCTAAATCTATCTAAATTTTAACCTATTTGCATAAAAGTCAACAGCCTTACTTACTTTTGTAAATTTTATGGTGATAGGACCATAAGTGCCAATTGTAGTTTGAAAACATGCTTTAGATATGCTTTTTGAGGGACAACAGGCAGATATGGATTAATCAAATCAACTGGTGATTCTGAGCCGAGCAGTACACTTTTGGGGGGGGGGTAACTTAAATATTTTTGATATATATGTAATTCGTATTTGAAAACGAGTTCTAGGGAATTTCTTTGCTTTTACAACAACAACAACAACCAAACGAAAAAACCGGGTAAACCGAAATGTCGGATTTTAGCTATTTTTAAAAAAAAAAACAACTGTCGGGTTTGTATGTAAAAACCAGAATGCCGGTTTTTGGTTTCGGCTTTGGACACTCAATGTCGCACCCTTCGGTGGAGGGTATAAATATACTTCGGTGGAGGGTATAAATCTTCGAAGGCGCACAGTGTTGCAGGATCGATTTCCATTGGCCAAAATTTTATAACTTTTGATCTAGTAAATATTTTTGAGTTCTGTAAAAGGATCAATTGTCATTATTGAGTTATTAAAATTTAAAATGGGCCAAAGTAGACTAATTTTCTTAGTTTCCGATTTAAAGAAGAGTATTTTTTTTTCTTTTTATTTTTTACAAAATACTTAGTAGGGACATAAATACTGTTACAACATTAAGCACACCCATTTCAGTAGTAGAACTGAACATACCCCGTTAATGTCATATGGGTTTTGAAAGCTAACCTAAATATCGTTTGTCTGTAACGGGATTTTAAAATTTTTTCCACTTTCATCATGGAGTGGTCAGATAATGAAAATCGTATCGCTGTAATAGAGCTTTTCAAGTGTGAAATGAAAACAAGCGATATTTTCAAAACGCTCCGGCCACTAGGGATTAGCCGCATGTTCGTCTACCGATGCATAAAACTGTTTGTGAAGACTGGCGATATAAAAGACCGCCACCTGTCGGGCCGCTTACGCTCTGTTCGAACACCGCATGTCATCAAAGCCGTTTAATCAAGAATTCACAGAAATCCGCTCCGAAAACAGAAAATCATGGCCCGTGGGATGAATATCACGCAAAAGTCCATGAGTCGAATCATTAAAAAGAATTGGGACTTTCAAACGACGTACCGGACATTATTGCCTGCAGCTTTAAAAAAAATAGGTTTGAAAAATGCAAACGTCCTTTGGTGAATCACAGAAAAATTTTGTTCACCGATGAACAGATTTTTACCGTTCAGTAAAAATTTAAAAACCAAAATGATAGAGTGTATGCGCGGTCATCTAAGGAAGCATCTGAACTGATCCCAAGGATGGAAAAGGGTCATCGCCCAGCTTCAGTCATGGTTTGGTAGGGTGTCTCTTACGTGGGTCACTGACCTGCATTTCAGCGAACAAGGAGTTAAAACATCGGCCAAAGCTTACCAAGAAACCGTTTTGGAAGCAGTTGTGAAGCCTCTTAACAATTCCCTGTTCAAAAACCAGCCATGGACTTTCCAGCAGGATTCTGCGCCGGCCCATTAGGCTAAAACGTCCCAGGCCTGGCTTCGAAACAATTTGCCGGCGAAGAATGGCCCTCAGGCAGTCCAGATTTGAACCCATTGGATTACAAATTGTGGACGGTTTTAGAGGACAAGGTTTGTCACAAAAGACACCCCAACATTGGATCTCTTAAGCTGCTTTGGTTCGAGCTGTGGCAAATTTTCCAATGTGCGAGGTTCGTGCAGTTATTGACGATTGGCCAGTGCGACTAAAGGCGTGTGTAAGGGCAGAAGGCGGACATTTCGAATAAGTAGATTCTTTTTAGATGCAATATACATCAATAAATATATTAAAAAATATTTGGTCCAAAAACATTCAGTACTTTTTTATTTTACAGCATACTCGTAAAACGTGTGTAACAGTATTTATGTCCCTACTAAGTAATCCTTGAGTCGATGGCTACAATTGCCCTTTTTATAGATCTCAAAAATATTTACTAGATCAAAAGTTATAGAATTTTTGGCCGATGGAAATCGATCCTGGACCACTGTGCGGCGAAGTTGTGAAGGTACGTTAAAGGGAAGACCGAGACTCCGGCCAAAGAAGCAGGAAAAAGAAAGCGAGCAAAACTTCCGCAAAAATTTAGTGCAAAATGAACTGGACCCGAAAATTTTTAAGTTTTAGTAACAAACTATTTTTAACATCTGAACTTTTAAGTTATTTTTGTTTGACTGCAGTAACTTTTATATACGCCACGACTGTCATTGCGCAAAGCTTTCTACTAAGAGGGCTAAAGAAAAGCTTTCTGTTAAGTTAACATAACAGACGTTAATAAAACGTTAACAGTGGCTAAAATCTTTATAATTTCCGGATAAAATAACAACGAAACACGAAGCTGCGATAAAATGCGAACAAAACAGAAAGAATACAAAGCGCAAAGAAAGGAAAAGAATGAACAAGGGAAAGTGAAATGTTTGTGTACGCAAAATATACAACGGCGACGACGACGACGACGAGGGCGATAAGCATCAATATTTAAAAAAAAGTGATAACACAACCAATTTGTTGAATACAGTTTAAAAACACAAAAAAGTATTAATTATTAAAAGATAATTGTCAATAAAACACGGGCGGGCATAGAGCATAGGGAACTTTTGCCAATGCAAACAATACTGCCGCGCGTTTTTTATTTATTTTATTTCCACTTCTGATATCAAACGAAAATGAATTAAATTTTCAATTAATTTTTAGTTTTACCAGTCAGTAGAGTGCGAGATTCCATAAGGGACAGTAATGCAATTTCGTTACAAAATGTGGCAAAAATTCGGTAAGTTGTCAGAAAATATATTTTTCTACAAAAAAAAAACTATACAGCATTTGAATTTCCTTACAAGTTTTCCGTTTAGCTTTGCTGTTGCTGAGCTTTTCCCCAGCTTTAGTGTTGGCGGGAAATGCCAACCATTCAAGTTCCTTAGATTTGGTAGACAATTTATTTGCCCAACTCTTTGAGAATCTTACCACGGCAAGAGATGATTTAACAAATCCCGATTTATGGCCTCGAGATTATGACGAGGAACTGTTGGGCCATGGACCACCCATACATGATTACATTGTTGTTGGTGCGGGCAGTGCCGGCTCAGTGGTGGCCAGTCGTTTGAGTGAAGATCCCAATGTTAGTGTTCTGGTGCTGGAAGCGGGTGGAGATCCACCATCACTTTCGGAGGTAAGTTTTTTTCCCGTAGATTATGTGCGTCTATCGGCATTTACTCCACACTGTGGTAATTTTGTGGTAAAGGGAAAGGGGATATATTCCACCGATCGATTCAGAATTACTATCTGATTCCACTGAGCATTGTCCCTCTGTTCATTCATCGTTGTCATTAAAGTGCAGTTCGACTGTTTCTGACAAAACTTGGCATCTTGTTCAGACTTGGGCCAAGCACGAACTCCCATTGATCCATATAGGGCCAAGTTTTGATATAACACAAAGGTGCAACTCTATAGGCCAGGTAGCACATACGATTCCAAACAAAAATCCACGCAGAATGGTCAATAACCAAACAATAACCAATTCTTTGGAAATTTAAACTTTTCTTTCTAAGCTCTTTCGATTGGCACATGCAAAGGTAAATTCCGATTTGAGATTCTGTTACTCCAAAGGCCACGTATTACTTCCCAAAGTGTTTAAATTTACTTTGACATATAAGATAAGGAAGATATATAATCAAGACTGATAAAATTGGATCATATCGTTCTAAGTTTTCCTATAGACCCGCAGAAACGTCCTGCCAGATTTGAGGTCACAACTTTCCATATCCGATCTTGTTAAATTTTAGCATATTACAGTATGGAAGATCGGGAAAGAGAAGCAGATACTTTGGCTATCACGGAGAGTGGTTGGTTGTTACCTGACAAGCATGAGGTCGTAACAAAAATTTTAGCCAATAGTTAAGTCTTATAAGGAAGCCAACTTTATTGTCTCCCTACTATCATTGTTCTATTGTTATGTCCCCGTTCTATCGTTACCTTCGTGGTATTTCTTCATCAGACATTCATCGTCTGAGTCATGACGTGGAGATGTTGGTCAGGGATACACGACTTTTCAGGAAAACGCATCCGTTTGTTATCGATTGGCCAAAATTTACAAATATCAAACAGATCTCCTAAAATAATACTTTCCAAAGCTTAAGAGAACCAACAGAACTTGGCACTCTTCAAGTGTAAACCACTTACCTACGAAAACTACATACCATTCAGCACGTTTATCAGCAAGACAAATTATTTCCTCCGGCCCATTGTGCTGGTAGATTGTCGGAATTTAAAGTGGCTGCAGTTATTTTAAAACGCAGAACAAAGCAGATCTTTTAGTGAAAAGAAACTACATTAATCACATTCTGCAATACAAAAGTGCTGAAGTGGAAGCACTTTGTAAGCAAGTGAATTATATACGAACTTTTCTTATTACAAGTGTGTCATAAAATTTTAATCCATTTCTTCAGCACAATGTCCAAACCATTAATAAATGTTTGATGTTGATTATGAAATACCAAATTTATGAACGAGTAAAAAAAATGATGATACACCTTCTCCTTGTCCCCTTATCAAAACTTTACTTATACTTTACATTTACTCCCTTTTCCAGATGTACACACTTTCCTTGCTGCTTAAGAATACCTCGTACACCTGGAACGATTACGCTGAACCAAATCCCACCAGCTGTCAGGCCATGAAAGGCGGCCGTTGCTATTGGCTGCGTGGCAAAATGGTAAGCGGTACCGGCGGTATCAATGGCAATGTCTTTCTGGCAGGACGTCCCGAAGATTACGATGACTGGAGCCAGCAGGGCAATAGAGGATGGTCCTGGCTGGAAGTTTACAAATATTTTATAAAGGCCACCGAAGACCACAGCCTGCCGGGCAACCCCAAGGGTTCCCTAGTGTTGAATACATTTCAAAGATTGGAAAATTTCCATATTCTGAATGACCTAATGTCCAATGGCACCACAGAGGTCGAAGAGGGCTGGACAATGAAAAGTTTTGGCTTTATGCATGACATGTTGGCCACGGTCGAACGCGGCAAGCGCATGAGTACGGGCAAAACCTATCTGGGCAAGGTGGACCGATATCGCACGAACTTGCATGTAATGAAAAATGCCGTAGTTAAAAAGATACTGATCAATAGTCGCAAAAAGGCAGTGGGCGTTGAGGTGGTATTGAACGGATCCAAGACTTTGAAAATACAGGCGAGAAAGGAGATCATACTAAGTGCGGGAACCTTCAATTCCCCCAAGCTTCTGATGCTGTCGGGCGTAGGCCCATTGAGACACCTGAAAAAACTCAACATACCATGTCTGAAGAATTTGCCAGTGGGTCAAGGTCTGCAAGATCATGGCATGATGCCCTTGACTTTAAAGTTCAACCGGAATGTACCCGATTTGACGGAAAGTGATTCGTTGCAAAACACATTTGAATATTTGGCCTATCAAAAAGGTCCCCTGGCTTCACATAAAAACTTGGTGGGCTTCATTAACACATTGGCTAGAGAAAATCTCAATCGAACCGATTTGATGCTGGTGACAGGCATAAGCCAACCCACCAAGGATTCAAATATGTTTGAGTTTTTGCAATTCCGAGAGGAGTTAGTGGCCCGTTACTTGGAACAGGCCGAAAACCACACAATACTGGAGATACAGGGGCTCATCATCAAACCGCTTTCGCGCGGTAGCATACAACTTAAATCGGCCGACTATATGCAGGGTCCGGAAATTCATTATAATTATGCCACCGCTGAGGAGGATCGTCAGACGCTGCTGCGTTTTGTGCGCTTTGTACAGGAACTCGCCAAGACACCCACGTTTCGTTATTATGACCTTGAAATTATAAGAATTCCCTTGGAAGATTGCGACTCACTCGTGTACGATTCCGATGATTACTGGCTGTGCTATGTGAAGTATTTTTTTATAAGCGCCTGGCATGGCGCGGGCACATGCCGAATGGGCCCCTCCTCAGATCCTTTGGCGGTGGTGGATCCCCAGTTAAGGGTGCATGGCATTCGCGGCTTGAGAGTAATCGATGCCAGTATTATGCCCAATATTACGAGTGCCAATACGAATGGACCCACCATTATGATCGGTGAAAAGGGTGCCCAGTTGGTCAAAGACGAGATATCGAATACGATTTGAGCTCGTGGGATGCCATAACTTACCCGAAAGGATTTAGAGAATGTCGTGAGTGGCAGTCTTTGAATTACCTGTAAATAGAGAAAAGGAAAAAAATAATTAGGAAAATTATAGAAAAAAGAAATGTAGAAAAAAATATAATTTATTATGAAATGTGCCAACTAATAAAAATTTAAATTGATTTAATTTATTATCAGTTTTTGATTAAAAACATCGTGTTGTGTTTGTAGGATTTTTAATTACTAAAGATAAATTAAAATGTTTTTTTTAGATTTAGTGTAAGACATCCATCCTACGCTTACAACCAGGTTCAAATCCGGGTGGAAACATCTTACATTTTTTTACCTCGTCGATGCAGATGGCTTTACCAGTAAGATTTCAGTCAATAATTTACTAAATTCTGAACAGGGATTAACCTCTTGCAAATATATTTTAATAGGGGACAAGTTTTTAACAAAATGGCAAAGTGACATTGATTTTCGTGACTGCACACTGCTTTTATCGCGATTTCGGGTCCGTGACGACCTTCATCAGAAAGCTTCGCAGCAATTATCGAAAGGACGGATTATTTAAAATTTTCTATAAGGCGTGCTTATTCTGCCTAAAAACGTTAACTAGTAATTGACAGTTCAAACAACACTTAAAAAAAATAATTTGTTGCAACATAGCCTGGATGGGGTCCCATACTTGACAGTTATCATGGCTAACTGCGTACTAGAACGGCGATAACATATTATCTAATCATATAGTAACTTTAGCCGCACCCTGTTTTAATTTTTTTTTTTGATAGTCAAGTACTCCTGGACTTTTTCCAAACATGCACTTGAACAAAATTGCCACTTAAAGTTATCTATTTTATTTTTTGCTAAACAGTCTAAATAAAAAAAAATCTTAAAATAACGCCATCACTAAGTATGGCACGCAGGTATAGGTTCATGACCGCTCTAGTGGATCAGCACGAAATTTAAAAAAGCAAGAGGATAAATTAATTTCGGCCTTGCCGAACCTTATGTACCCTCCTATATGGATTACGGTTAAATATGAACAACTGTCAAGGGGCGTGAGCCGACCTCTTTTCTTTTAGGGTGTGTTTCTTATCAGCATCATACATACCAACTAAAACCGTGATATCGGTATAAGTTGATCGGATACTGCCTTTTAAAGTTCTAAGTTGCATTTGCGGAGCCACGCCCTTTTTCCCCAGTTTTACCATAACATAGTCTATTATAACTTCCTAGCCATTGGTTTTCTTCGATTAAAATTTTAGCACGATCGGTCCATGAAGTTAGCCATTAATTTGATTTTTTAATGAGAGCGTGGCTACACCTGCTTTTCTTTTAGGATGTTTTTCGATCCTTGCCAGGATGTGTTTCTTCCAGGATGTTTTTCGATTCATTCCTAATGTTATCGTTTGTTCCAAATACTGTCGTCATATCTCTAAAAGTTCATCAGATATAGTTTTTTATTTCAGTGCTGTTGATTTTTTCCGCGTCGAATCAATACTTGTGTGGCAAAAATATTTACATCTTGACCGATCTGGCCTATTTTTAATACCAACCGTTAATCATGTTGTCGATGTCTAAAAAATTCAGCTACATATCTTCAATAGGTAATAGGACAATAGATAATAGCCAACTTTGAGTTTAACTACGATTCAAACATAATTGGATATGCCCTCTTATTGGAGGCTATAAAAATAACCCCAAATGTCTAGAATTATATTAAAATTAATATCAAAGCACTCAACAAGGCGTATGACGTACAAGTAAATCTGTCCTGCCTGAAGCCTGATGTGGGGCCAAAGCTGGGCAGTCACCTCTACGATGCTGTGTGCAGACTTTCAGTTTGTACTTTTCCAGGATCATCACATGTTGGCATTGGTATATATTAGGGTGGGCCGATTTGAAAGGACAATATTGTGCCATCGATTGATGGCGTCTGGGAGGAAAAAGCAGTTCCATTAAGACATTTTAAAAAAATCATTTTCAAGGCGCCCAAATTTCAAATTTCCAATCTGTGCGATTCTCTTAGTCTAATTTCTATTCTCACATGCTTATGTTTTACGAGTATTGTATTGTATGTTGAAATGTATATTTTTTTTACTGTCGTGTTGGAATGGTAATATTTAAAAAAACAATATTTTTTATGACCTTCTAAAAATAACCCTATAAAACAAACGTTGAGAAAAAGTAAAAAATGAAATTTGGGCGCCTCGAAAATGTTTTTTTTTTTTGGTATGTCGCAGTGAAACTTTTTTTCCCATGCCAAAAGCTATTGAAAAATCGATGGCACAATATCGATTGCTAAATCAGCCCACCCTAATCTACATATTGACGGACGTCCTTAGGTGTCGTGCTCAATATCATACAAGAAGCTCATTGACAGGTTGCCGAAAGATGGATCACTACACGTAGAAAAAAGTATGGTTAGGATATCAATATTCGAAGAGCATCATGTTATTGTTGGGTATATGGTTGTGGTTCAACAATAGTATGATTTAAAAACGACCGTACTACGATCCTCACAACAGTAGTACGATTCACACATAACCATACTATGGTCGCCACAACAATATTATGATCCTCACAACCATATGTGACGCGCAAAATAGAAAGGGACCTAAGGGTAAAAACCAGTTTTGTTCAGGAGAGCAATTTTAAAGATTTAAATACGTGTATCTTTGGTGTACCATCACTTTCATAAAACACGCATATCTCTGGGAGGGAACACTTTTGGGACATGGGATCGGTCTCATTCGATGCTCAGATGTTGTCCACAAAAAAAGTGAACATTGATTTTTTTTACCCTTAGGTCCCTTTCTTTATGCGCTGTCACATATTATGATTCACATAACCATAGTATGTTTCACATACAACCATAGTATGATCCTCACAACCATACTATAATTCACACGCAACCATGTTATGTTTCCTACAACCATAGTATGATCACACACATTTATACTATGATCCCAAAAATATTTATTAGAAATTGGTTAGTTGTCAACAATAGTTTTAAATTATGAAAATTATTTAAAAATACATAAAATTCAAAATAATAGAAGTGATTAATTTAACCCTAAAAAAATCAGTTTAAAAAAAGTAAGCGTTGTTTTTTTTTTAATAAAAGCAGTTTGCTTTAAAAATTATAATTTCCATATAAAACGAACCATTATTGCTCTAGATCCGTAACAATAACATTGTTCTAAAAAGCATATTCAAATGAAGAAATATGACAAGCATACAGTATGATTGCCGTAATTATATTATTGTTAACATAAAACCCAAAAAACAATACTTTTGTCGCACCAACTATATTTATATTGTTGATACAACCATATTTTCATTTTTAAATTTGGCAATAATGCTTACATTTCAACAATATTATTATTGCGGCAATCATACTATTGTCCAAATTAAATTCAGTAAACAATACTATGGTTACGACGAACATACTTGTATTGTGGAGAACTTATTATTGTTGCCGTGACCATAAAGAAACCATATTTTTTCTCTGCGTGTAAGCAAATCTGGCCTAGGGTAGATCAACATCGCACGAAATTCTTAGTATCCGCCTCTAAGGTCAACCTTTTTATGTTCGTTGCCTTGATTACGAGTCATTGTTTGATGGGCATATAAAACCCACTAAGTAAAAGGCTTATAAGTGCGCCAAAACAAAAGTTTAAAAACCTCGACAAGACCTACAAGACAAATTGAATCACTTCCCAGACATTTCAACTTCATTTTTTTTGTAGCGCTGTGTTATATTAATAGAGATACAGACCGGTTGGTTAACCCACCGATTAGTTAAGTCTTTAACACACAGAAAGAAAAAAATCTAAAACGAAGGCTAGAAATGGGTATATTATACTGAGGGTCGTCTGGCGAAGCCTAGATATAGAAAGAACGTCTGCAATGATATGGATTGGCTGGATAAGCCTACCACTTGTTATTGGGGTCATAACAGGCCCGTTTGAGCTAGGTTGAAGACTAACAGATCTCCAGCTTGCTGTAGAATAAGAGAGGATAAGGATGAACCGTTTTTGGAGACAGTTTGTTTGTAACTGTCCGAGTTTGCAGTGCTGCAGACAAAATATAAAGGCTGGTCCAACCGTAATGCACGATGTTAATTAAAGTCTAACCTTTTCGTCAAGTTTTTTGCCCAACTCAATTTGACATTTCTTTGTTTCAGTATTTGACATATTCAGCCATGGAGAGGTACACAATTGAGCAGCGCCTAAAAATTGTTGAAGCTTTTTACGAAAATGGGCATTCAAATCACAAAAAATGCATTTCGTAATTTTTTTTGGCAGCATAATCGACCAAATGTGTCCACAACCGAGAGAGTTGTGAGCAAACCCGGTCTGTAGGAAATGCGAAAACACCTGTGCATGCTCGGGCAGTTCGTTCTGTCTTCGAGTCGTACTTCTTCGAAAATGTGGTCGGCCAAGAAGCTAACGTGAATGGCGTTGCCTATCGCGAGATGATAACGGACTTCTTGTGGCCAGTAATTGAGGATATGGTCCTGGACGATATGTGGTTCCAATAGGATGGTGCCACCTGCCATACAGCCAACGTTACAATGACTCTTTTGCGCGAGGAATTCAATGGCCGTGCTATCTCATTTCGTGGCGATGTTATATGGCCTCCACGATCAGGTGATTTTACAACAAGTGAACGTCGATTTGCCAAGAACAATTCAAGAACTAAAGGATGAGATAATTTGGCACATTAACGACATTAAACCTCGATTATGACTAAGAGTTATTGAAAATATTGACCATCGGATATAGGTATGCCACCGAAGCCGTGGCGAGCATTTTGCCGATCAATCTAAAGGTATTTTTGTCAATAGGTTTTTTGCACAGATAACGCTTGAGTTGTGTTTAACTTTATTTCTTTTTTCTTTTCAATATTGTTTGCCATTTCATCATGGAAAGTCTACAAAGCGCGCCACCGTTTCAGTGTTTGGGCTTCTCAAAAGCTCGAAAAGATCCACTATTTACGACCGTAATTTTGTTCAGTGATGAGGCCCATTTCTGGCTCAACGGCATCGCCAATAAACAAAATTGCCGCATTTGGGATGTAGAGCAACCAGAAGAGGTTCAAGAGGTGCCATTATACACAGAGAAAACCACGGTTTGCCACCTAAAATTAAAGCCCTAGTTTTGTAAGGGGACGAATCTCCTTAAAAGGTTTATTAGGGTTTTTATAAATTATACCGAGACCTAATAAGGCAGTTTCAACGCACAGTATTCGTCTTCGGTTTCGCTAGCCTCGGTAGTCCTTTGTGGTCTTCCCAAGTCTTAGCAAAATAGAATGGGACCTAAGGGTAAAAACCAGTTTTGTTCAGGAGAGCCATTTTAAAGATTTAAATACCTGTATCTTTGGTGTACCATTACTTTCATAAAACGTGCATATCTCTCGGAGGGAACACTTTTAGGGCATGGGATCGGTCTCATTCGATGTTCAGATGTTGTCCACATCAAAAAAATAGTGAAGATTGATTTTTTTACCCTTAGGTCCCTTTCTATATGCGCTGCCACATATGGTTGAGTATAGACGGACCAACTGACTGAGACATTTTCACCTGTTAACTTTAGAATTTTTCACACAAAATGAAATCTCATTTTACTTAAAACTACCCTTATTGAGTCATAAACTCATTGCACATAAGTGATATGGGTGCCTCTGTTCTACATTAAATCCCTACTCCGAAATATTCTAGATAAATAGACTAATAATAACTAAGGTTTTGATAAGACCACGTTTAATAAAAAAACCCGCATGTCAATGACTCACTTTATTTGAAACCCATGACCGCCATTATTTCATTATATTTTTTTGTTTTGCAATTAAATTAACGATAAAAATTCGCTGATGCTGCTATATATTATGCCGGCATTAAGTCTGTAAACGATGACCCATTTTATGTAAAACTACAGAAAAATTGCCTAGGCTGGCAAAAGTGAAAAACAAAACAAAGCTAGCCAAACTGTTTCAACTTCCAAGAAGCCCAGATTCGCTGTCGGCAAATCAGTTGTAAACGGGAGTTCAAAGTGTAAAAACGTTTCGATACGCAAGTTTTGAAAATAAATGTTCGCAGTTAAGAGAAATTAAAATAAAAAAAACATGGTAAACGATGGTTCAGTGACTTTCTGGCGTTTCCTGTTGACTGCAGGTCCCAGCGCCGCGCTGCTTTTAATGCTTATCGACAGCATTAAGCAGTTTCGTCCCGACATTGTCGATGAGCACAATCGAGTGCGCCCCATACACATCGGCGATCTACGCGATAGCTACGACTTCATTATAATCGGCGGTGGTTCGGCCGGTTGTACTTTGGCTGCTCGCCTATCGGAGGTGCCGCATTGGAATATTTTACTTTTGGAGGCTGGCGGTGACGAGCCACTGATTGCCGATGTGCCCATGTTGTATCCGGTCTTTCAGCGCAGTCCCTGGGACTGGAAGTATTGGGCCGAGCCCTCGGATCGTTATTGTTTGGCCATGCAAAAGCAACAGTGCTATTGGCCGCGAGCCAAGGTGTTGGGCGGCTGCAGCTCCATAAATGCCATGATGTATCTGCGGGGCAATCGCCGTGACTTTGATCATTGGGCCGAGTTGGGTAATCCCGGCTGGAATTATGACAACGTCTTGCATTATTTTCGCAAATTGGAGGATATGCGTGTGCCGGGATTTCAAAATGATCCCTTTCACAGTCATGGTGGGCCGATAACAATAGAGAATTATCGATTTCCATCGCCGTTGCTGGATATTTTTCTAATGGCAGCCAAAGAGTTGAATATGGTAAGACAATAAGAAGAAAGGTGGAGGATAAGGGAATGCCTGTTTTTAGCAGAATTTTAAGGGGACAATCGGGAATGTATCTAGTTGGATAAATGGGAATTTTTTTATGTATGTATGTATTTATTTTCTATCAATATTACAGAGTTTGGTATTATTTCCAAGTTTTTGAGTTTTTATCTTATAGATATTTCAACAAATAATTACATTTAAAATGTTGACATATAAATAAATTTCAAATAAGGATAGGAAAAAGATAGTAAAAAACCTATAATTAATATCACAAAAATTATTAATAAGAAGTTTTGGTATCAACCGCTAAATCATTCTATAATTGTACATAGAATGAGTTAATTATTGATCAATCTAACTTCTCAGATGTACGTAATTAGACCTTCTGCATTTTTCGTTGAATGTCAGAGTCATGTCATTTATTAAGATCTGAATCGTTTTCTGTCTAGACCTTCTATGCAATTCTTCAGTGGAGAGTCTTTTTGGCAAATTGTATATAATCTTCAAGTTTTTATTCTGTATAACTTGCAAAGGTTTCTTGTGTGTTTTAGCACAATTTCTCCAGATCGCACACCCATACGTCAGAATTGGTCTGATGCACATTCTATATAAAATCAGTTTATTCCGGAGATTAAGTTTAGACTTTCTGTTCAAAAGAGTGAAAAGGGCACGTCCGCACCTTACGGCATTTTGACATACAGCATTTAAGTGTGCTCTAAACGTCAGTTTCTGATGCAGGATAATTCCCAGATATTTAATCTCCTTCGAAAACTCTATTTCCCTCCTTTGAACTCTGAGCCTCTGAGTAGGAATTTTTTTTGGAGATTTATTGAATGGAAAAACTATTGCCTGAGGCTTCTCCTCATTTATCTTTATTTTCCAATTTGTAAAATATTTGCTAGCTGAACAAAGTGTCTTTTGCATACGCTTGACTATTGCATTAGAAACCTTACCACTGCATATAAATGCGCTGTCATCAGCGTAAAACGCTACGTCATTTCCCACTGGAAGTTTGAAGTCTGAAGTGTAATGAGGGTACAGTTGGAAAACATAAACCGATAACGGAGAAACTTGATATGGGCCGACTTCTGAGATTGCTTCATAGCTGTCCTTATTTTAAAATAATACAAAGATCTTACCCGATTTTAGAACATGAAGCTCTAACAGCAGATTCCGACTAAATGTTATAAAATAAGTAACGAGCCATCAATATCAAATTCTGGCGGAAGTGGACATTTAACAGTCTGTCTTAAAATAGCCTATTTAAGGTTCTATTGCTTCAGACGCTTAAAATTAAATACGATGGCGATTAAATTTCTGATTTTCTGATTAAAAAGGGACCAGTAATTAACTTTAGTAAATTTCGACCATATCGGTCGATAACTATATATAAAAACCACACTACGGTTTCCACTACGGCCGCGTCCACGTCAACGATTTATTGAAAATTGTGTTTTGCGTCCACGTTTGCGTTCAAACAGCTGTTTGTGTTTATTTGTTTTTTTTTGCGGAGCGAAAAGTTTAATATTTTTGTGTTGTGACATTATCATGGAGTTAAATGATATTATTTTGCTAACCGCAGTGAAAAATGAGGATCAAATGGTATTGCTTTCAAGTTAATATTCTTAAATTTTATTTAATAGGAACATTATGGTACCTTTTGGGAGAGAGACGTGCCTCTGAATTCGGACGAGATGTTCAAAGAAAGTTTCCGTGTGAAGAGGAGTGTGTTTAACATTTTGGTACAACGCCTGCTTGCACTGTCCAAGAAGGACACCTCGTTTCGGCTCGCTATCCCTTTAGAAAAGCGGATCGCTGTGTCCCTTTACACACTTGGCTCCTCAGCGGATTACCGAACAGTTGGAAGGCTGTTTTAATAGGGATGTGCAATTTGCGGTGTTGCCATTAATAGGTATGGGTGGGTTTCGATTGCAAAAATAATCGAGTTTATAGTAAACCCGACTTATCGGAAAACGCGTCCAATATGAACGCGTCTTTTTCCCATACCTAACTGCCTATGTTTTTTGTATAGGCTTTAACGCTCGTTCATTGACTTTTTGGACGCGGACGTGGACATTCCTCCTAATTTGAGGTTCTGTGGCTTTTGACGTCAGAAACTACATCCGATGTTGTTAAAATAAAGCATAGGCGTTGTTAGAAGCCTATAACTAACCATACTAAAAGTGCACCATATGTTCCATGTTTTCGAATAGCCCCCACACAAAGGACCAGCTCAATTTGAAGCCCTGTCGCTCTAGAGTTCACATATTACATACGATTTTGCTTACAAAGGGACCTAAGGGTAAAAACCAGTTTTGTTCAGGAGAGCCATTTTAAAGATTTAAATACGTGTATCTTTGGTGTAGAATCGTCGTCTTCACTTTCATAAAACGCGCATATCTCTGGGAGGGAACACTTTTGGGGCACGGAATCGGTCTCATTCGATGCTCAGATGTTGTCCACATCAAAAAGAGAAAACAAATGAAAATTGATTTTTTTACTCTTAGGTCCCTTTCTCTATGCGCTGTCACATATAGTATAGTCCGTAGTACGAGGGCTGCTATATATATATATATTTCTGGCCTAATAATGAAATTGCGAAAATTTATCATCAAAAATGAGTTCATTGTTTTTCAAAGTATTCTCCAGTATGATTTATACACTTTTTCCACTACCAATTGTCCAAACACTTTTTCCACGCATTTTTTTCTTGATGTGCGGGAATAAAAAGAAGTCATTGGGTGCCAAGTCTGGGCTGATCGGCGGATGACCAACCAATTCGAGGTTTTGAACTGTCAAAAAGGCGCCGGTTTGAGCCGATGTGTGAGAGCTCGCATTGTCATGGTGCACAATGATTTGTCTCACTTGTTCGTTTTTCGAATTTCTCCGAAGACTTAGAATTGACCGTCCTACGTTGCTCAAGCGGAACAGTCGCCACATGACCAGTTTTGCCGAAAAAACAGGCGACCATTTGAAGTGTTTCTTTCACGTACAACTTTCGTTGGATTTGGCTCCTCTTCGAAGACCCACACGGTCGATTGCTGTTTTGTTTCGGGCTTATACGCATAGATCCATGATTCGTCACCTGTGACGATCTTATAAACGTCTTGTGAAGCACCGCTAGATTTTTTTTTTCAAAATTTCTTTGTACCAATCGATACGAGCCTTTTTTTGAGCGATTGTCAAATTGTGCGGGATCCAACGAGAACAAACATTTTTTACAAACAGGTGTTCATGCAATATCGAATGTATGCCGGTAGAAGAAATGCCCAAGGATGTTTCTATCTCACGGTATGTCACATGACGATCTTGCATTATCAGTTTACGCACGGCATAAATGTTCTCTGGCACAACGACCTTGGTCTTTGAGCGAGCGTAGGCGACGATTGAATTTATTTAGCCAGTTTTTCACAGTGCTACAGGATGGTCAGTTTATCGATGCACTCTAGTCGTGATAGTCCACGTCGAAATTTGTGAAAATGATCGCACGAAAATGTTCACGAGTTAATTACATTTTTTGCCAAGTTAATTTTTTCAAGTCACTGTAAACAACACAAATGATGGTCGTACGTCAAAACGTTCCGAGTACGTTTATGCTAAAAAAATGGCAAACTTTCCAATGTAGATGGCAGATGGCGCCGAAAGGCCAGAAATATATATAGGAACCCTCGTAGGATGCCTATAAGTCCCCTGGAAAAAATGCATCAAATCAGTGGCAGTTTTCGTATAGTCCTCATTCAAAATTCCACCCTATTTGAGGTTCCACCGCTATAGAGTTTACAAATTTAGCATAGTGCGTTAAGGACGACTTGTAAACACTCCTACCGAAGTGCGACCATATTTTGCCTTATCGTTTGATAAAACCCTTATACAAACGATCATTACGATTAAAAGTCTAGCTGCTATACAAGGCACATTTGTTCGATTCGATCTATCTCCAAAGAAGCGTAAAAGGTTAAGTGCGTCCAATAACAATAGCAGGTTAAATTGAACCATAATAGTCTATGTATCCCCAAAAAAGATTTGCTTTCCGTTCTTAAGGTAACGCATTAAGTCAGACCTTTGTCAAACTTCAGTTAGAGGCGCTACTAATAAACAGATTAGGGTAGCTCTTAGTCGGCCCCGTCCGGCGTAAGCTTTTTTGTACTTGCTTTTGTCTTGCACTACACCCAAGTCTTCTCAGGTGTGCGTTCGGAACCGGCTTAAAACAGTAGGTTCCGGCCAGTGAGTATAAGAATTGAAGCGTACACAGCTCTCTGGGATGCACTGTTTAAAACCGGTAGTTCGAAAACGGCTAATGCATTATTTAAAGAAGTTTTTACATGGCTTAGAGATAAACCTCTTACTCGTGAAGTCGCCAGCAATTACGAGGTGGAAACCCGCCGCTAAAAAAATGTTTAGATGTTCTTACCCGGAACCTAGGTTTACTGGCATGATAGTCGTGCATTCCATCGCATACACCACGGCGACCCGCTTTGTCTAGGCAGGTTATTGGCATTATACACCGTCACCTTTAAAGAATCTTCAGATGTCCATAGGTTAGTAAAGTATTACTTCCACATACTGTGTCCGTCAGAAGATCTCCATTTTAGCTGTAAATAAGTTTCTACCATTGGCTAGCACCTCAGTTTGATGTTTGCTTTCCCCATAGAATTTCTGGAATTATTTCTAATCCTGCTGATTTTAATCTCCTTCCCGTACTTTTTCGTTTTTTGTCCTTTCGTTGGAATACCAGATCCTCCTGTTATCTAGCCCTGATCCTCCTGTTACCCTGCTGATTTTAATCTCCTTCCCGTACCTTTTCGTTTTTTTGTCCTTTCGTTGGAATACCAGATCCTCCTGTTCCACATACTGTGTCCGTCAGCAGATCTCCATTTTAGCTCTAAATAAGTTTCTACCATTGGTTGGCACCTCAGTTTGATGTTTGCTTTCCCCATAGAATTTCTGGAATTATTTCTTATCCTGTTGATTTTAATCTCCTTCCCGTACCTTTTCGTTTTTTGTCCTTTCGTTGGAATACCAGATCCTCTTGTTATCTAGCCCTGGGATATTTTTTTTATTTCTAGTACTGCTGATTTTAATCCCCTTTCCTTACTGCTTCGTTTTTTGTCCTTTCATTGGAATACCAGAGCCTCCTGTTATCTAAACCTGGAATATTTTTTAATGCAGCTCTTGCTGCCAAACCGAGCTGCTTTGCGTTATGGGCAGCATAGTTTGCAGCTGTAGTCTTTTTACACTCAAGATCGTACTTTTGGGTTCCGTTGCATTTTTTTTCTTTGTTACTGCCAACATTGATTGGAAAATATGTGCCCACTGCGCCCTATTGTCATCGAAACGATAAGTGATTTTTGAGAGCAATTGGAATAGCTAGGTGAAGAAGCATGCAAAGTACTCGAAGCAGCTTCGTGACGTCAGGCTTTCTAGGTTTTGCGTGGTTTGCACTTCACTAGTTCTCTCTCTTACTCTCTCGATGGTAAACCCTGCAGTTTTACTTTGCTGCTGTAGATTTTTACTGGTATAGTCGTTCCCTTGGTCCAACTTTTAATTTGTCTTTAGCTGCTGTCTATGAGTATTTCGAGAGCAATTGCGATAGGTAGATAAATAACTAGTTGGCTATTATCTTTATCTAGCATTATTATCTAGCGCTCTTTATGCATTGTTCCGTATGAATTTGGCTTCACTAACACTCTCTTGAGCATGCAGCCCTTGTGGCTGTAACCTGCAAAGTTGCCGTATGGGCAGCATACTTTGCTGTTGTAGTGTTATTTCACTCGCTACTGTTGCCATTGAGAGTGTGTTCCCACTGCGCCTGAATATCATTAAAAGAAGACGTGTCTTTTCAATAGCAGTTGCAAAAAATAGGAAAGGAAATAGTTGGCTATCTGCGGCGTATGTAGCTATCTGCGGCGTATGTAGCTTCGTAGCACTTGTAGCAGCAACTGTGTGTCGGGTGACAGCCCTTAAATTGCTCAACCCGGTCTATAGAACCGGCTGTCGTAGGATTGTGGTATATACATTCGCAGCTTCAAGGTTATGATCTGGATCTATCTTCGTATCTTAAACCGCTTGCTCTTCTTTTACGCTATAAGTATGTTTTTCCATTATCAAGCTTTCGATAAATTTTCATGCGCTTTTTATGATCTAAGGCCAAAATATTTCGATGATGTTACAATGTTGGCTACATTTTTCGAAACTAGATCCAGAGATGTTTTTGTTCCTACTTTCATCTTAAAAACGCCCAAAATAAATTTTAAGGTCGTGGATGAAAAAGCGTTCGTATATCGGCTTTAGTTATTCTAAATGTCTGATTTTCTCTCGAAGCGTGTGTACATTTTGGGATAATAAAAAATACTAAGACAGTCACAGTTCAGCTGGTAGGCATCTAGGGCAATATGTCGAGGATTCTCTACGTCGAAGAATACTCCAAGTCAGAGAATTTAAAGGAAATTTTGACTTCAAAAGGTCTAGTAACCGGTTACTTGTCTTCTCTTAACCCACTTGGCACCAGAGTTTTAAATACAAAAAAATGCATTAGAATGATATCTGAAACAAAGACGAAAACTCTGGCAAATACTCGTAGTGGGTTATAAGCTTTTGGAGTTTAAACAAAATTTTGACTAAAATTAAGCTCTTTTGCCGTATATTCTCTAAACCTCCATGGACAGGAAATTTGATATTAAAAAATTTAGAATTACCTTTGAAGTGGACTATGCTTACGAAAAGCTTATGGTGGGTGTGGAGGAAATTTAACATCGGCATCTTTAAAAACTAAGTCTTTCTTAAGCGTATATCGAGACTCTAGGCATTATACTGTGAAATTCTGCCCTTAGCCTCTTTTGATATCTGAAAATTCCATTCCAAAAAAAAATCTAATCTCAGCTTATCTTTCAGCTTAATCCCTACCGAGACTTCAATGGTCGTTCCCAAACTGGATTCGCTGTACCTCACGCCACTTTGCGTAATGGCTTACGCTGCAGCGCCAACAAAGGCTATCTGCGCCCAGTCTGGCGTCGACCCAATTTGGATATTTTACTCAGAGCCTTTGTCGAGCGTATTGTCATTGATCCACATACCAAAGAGGCCAAAGGTGTGATCTTTGAGTGGATGGGTTTAAAGCATCACGCTGTAGCCTCACGAGAAGTTATACTATCGGCCGGTGCCGTAGCCAGTCCACAATTGCTAATGGTGTCGGGTGTGGGACCCACAAGGCAATTAATGCCCCTTGACATTCCGGTGCTGCAACATTTAGCCGGCGTGGGTGGCAATATGCAGGATCATATCTCTACCACGGGTAGTTTGTATGCCATACACGATGCGGTGACGGGTCATCGTTTGTCCTTTATTATGCCGGAAATGTACAATGCCCAGGCGGTGGATACATTTGTACACGGAGCGGATGGTTTCTTTTATGCAATGCCCGTAACTGAGATCATGGGGTTTTGGAGTAGTAAGTATCAGGATCCCCAGCTAGATTGGCCCGACATACAGTTTTTTATGGGCAGCTACAGCTACAGCACTGATGGTGGTCTAATTGGCCGGCGTGGTGCAGCGATTTCGTTTTCCAACTATGCCAATACGGTGGAGCCGCTCATATACGATGATAGTTTTATTATCACGCCCTTGTTGATGCGGCCGAAAAGTCGCGGTTGGCTTGAGTTGAAGTCGGATAATGCCAAAATACATCCGAAGATCCATGCCAACTACTATGATCATCCCATGGATATGGCGAGAATGGCAAGTAGAAGCCTATGGAATTTGTATTTTCATTTTTAAGTATTTTTTATACTCGTATCTCATAGGTTGATGCTTTAAAATTTGCCCATAAATTTACCCAAACCGCCATACTGAGCCGCCTCAATGCCACCCTTAACATTTACGTATGGCGCAATTGCCCCGAAGTGGAATATCTCAGTGATGCCTTCTGGGAATGCTTGGCCCGCTATTATTCGCAAACTATTTACCATCCTGTGGGCACGTGTAAGATGGGCCCTTACACAGATCGCGATGCAGTTGTGGATCCCCGTTTACGGGTCCATGGCATACGGCGGCTGCGAGTGATCGATGCGAGCATTATGCCCACTATAACCACGGGCAATACCAATGCGCCGACTATTATGATTGCGGAGAAGGGTGCGGACATGATCAAAGAAGATTGGCTGAAGTCAAGAAGTGCAGTTTGAGTCGAGTTCGATGGTTTGCGTATGTGTCTCCAGTTTTAAGTGTAATAAAAGAAATCAGTATTCATTTTTTGTTAACCGAATTGAATTGCTTAAGTGGGCACTTTGTTTTTGCGGGGTTAAATCGAATGTATGTCATGGTTATTGAAAAAATAGACTCTTTGAAGAGGAAACGAAAAAATATAGGTCGACGTGAAATAGTTTTTTGAAGACATTTAGGCGGACGACCTTTAGAGCCTTTGAAATTGTGAAGAATGGAAGAGGGATTTGCCCGCTCGAGAACTTCTGCATATGTGACGCGCAAAATAGAAAGGGACCTAAGGGTAAAAACCAGTTTTGTTCAGGAGAGCCAGTTTAAAGATTTAAATACGTGTATCTTTGGTGTACCATCACTTTCATAAAACGCGCATATCTCTGGGAGGGAACACTTTTGGGGCATGGGATCGGACTCATTCGATGCTCAGATGTTGTCCACATCAAAAAAAAGCAAAAAGTGAAAATTGATTTTTTTACCCTTAGGTCCCTTTCTCTATGTGCTGTCATATATAAATTTTAATAGAAGTCAAGTTTTTTTTTCAAAAATGGCAAAGTGACATTGATTTTCCTGGCTGAACACTGCTTTAACCTCAACAACGTTCCTCAGAAAGCTTCGCAGCAATTGTTGAAAGACAAACTGAACTCTTTAAGACCAGCTTCTAACCAAACGTACGAGAACTACTGTGGCAAATCTCACTTTTCAAGTGTTTTACAAACAATTGCCACAGAAAAGACATTTAACATTTCTCACCTCTACAGAGACTCCACATTCAGAACCTCTGTAGAGCTGGTAAATGTAAATTGTGTAAGAAATTTTTACTGACTCTTTAGCGAAAGATTTTAAATCACTATCTGATTCCGTTGATCGATGTCCGTCCGCCCCTCCCTTCGACCATCCGTCGTTGTAATCAAAGTACAGATCGCAATTATGGACCGATTTCGATGACTCTCAGTTAATTCAGTAAGTTGGTAAGTTGCAGGACGAATCTTATAGAAATTGCCCACATCGGTTTTGATATCATACATAGGTTTTTTCCGATTTCAGAACATATAGCTCTAAAAGCCACCTTTTACATTCGAATGCGACCAAATTTGGAACAGATCGTCCAACTCCCAACTCCGGCAAACCTAGACCATATTAGTTGGACCATGTTATCGAAGAGTCCCCACTTAAAGGTCCCTCCCAACTTGAAGTTCTTCAGCTCTAGAAGCCATAAATTTAACCCGATCACGCTCAAATTTTGCATGGTACATAATGAGCAATCAAAAATTAAATTTTAAATGGTACATAATGAGCAATCACAAATTAACTCTATTGAAACTGGAGGTATATCTCCTATATAAAGGTCCCTCTCGCGACCAAAGGTCCCAAATGCGACCAAATTTGGAACAGATCGTCCAACTCCCAACTTCGGTAAACCTAGACCATATTGGTTGGACCATGCTAATGAATAGTCCCCATTTAAAGGTCGCTCCCAACTTGAAGTCCTTCAGCTCTAGAAGCCTTAAATTTAACCCGATCACGCTCAAATTTTGCATGGTACATAATGAGCAATCAAAAATTAACTCTATTGAAACTGGTGGTATATCTCGTATATATAGGTCGCTCTCGATTTCATAACCAACCCATATAAAATCCCCTTCCGACCAAATTTTACTTAGCATGTTTCGTGCAACCAACATGTCTCGTGGCTGTTGGTGAAGTTGAACCATATCGTTTCATCTTTTTGAATAGCCCAAAAGGTCCTTCCTGATTTGAGGTCCTGTCGCTCTAAAGGTCACATTGTAAATGAAGCATGGTGCGTTATGTGCGACCTACAACTTCCTCGGTGGAATTGGGCTGAAATTTCTTTCTTAACTTTCTTTTATAAGCCCCCACGTAATGTGTCCTTACCGCTCTAGTATTAAAATGTTAAGGTCTACCTTACTCAAGCTCCTGACATAGGGGCAGAATCAGCTTAATAGTGGTGTTTGTTCGTCTATGGGGCAAGTTCGCAGAATAATGCACCAATCGTTATGAAATTTTGCATCTCAAACTATTTATCCAAAACTGCATATGTGACGCGCAAAATAGAAAGGGACCTAAGGTTAAAAACCAGTTTTGTTCAGGAGAGCCATTTTAAAGATTAGGTCCCTTTCTATTTGCGCTTAGAATTGTCGACTTCACTTTCATAAAACGCGCATATCTCTAGGAGGGAACACGTTTGGGGCATGGGATCGGTCTCATTCGATGCTCAGATGTTGTCCACATCAAAAAAGAAAAAAAATGAAAATTGATTTTTTTACCCTTAGGTCCCTTTCTCTATGCGCTGTCACATACGACATTAAAAATGGGCCACATTGGCATACCCCTTCTGGTGTCTACCACACCAATGTACCATTTGGCTCACTTTTTGTACAGTTTTTACATAATCTTACCACAAATCAGTACTTAAGAATTAACTTAAAAGGTAAACTTGGTGACCAAGAATTCGATTCCTTGCCACGCTCCTTTTGGAACCTACCACACAAATGATCCTGTTTCAGGGCAGATTAGAGCCCACATCACTTGTCACTGAGTGCATGAAATCTGCTAAAAATGAACGAAAGGAGCAACCAATCGTTTTTATATTTTACATCTTGACCTATTTTTTTAAACCTGCATATGACATTGAAAATGGGCCACTTTGCCACACCCCTTCTGGTGCCTTCTACACAAAAGGACCATTTGGCCCACTTTTTGTATACTTTCTACTTGATCTTACCATAAATCAGTACTGAAGAATTTAAGAAAAAGGTAAACTTGGTGATCTATAATTGGATTCCCTGCCACACCCTTTTTGGATGCTAATTAACAGATGACCCTGTTTTATGGTAGCTTAGAACCCACATAACTAGTCACCGGATGCACGAAATTCGCTTAAATTGTGAACTTAGTAATATTTTTATAACGGCTTAAAACTTATATATAAAATATGTGGTTGACACGCCCATTCTGGTACCTCTCATGAAAATAAACCCTTCCGCCCACTCTTGGATTTTTAGGAATTTCGGTAATGCTGTTCATATGAAGGTTAACTTGGTGACGATAAGTGACGATTAGTCACGCCCCCCTAGTCACAAATTACCTTTTTTTAGTGAAGATTAGAGCCCACATAACTTGTCTTCTTGTGAATGAAATTCGCTCTATAATATTTTTATAACGACTTTATATTTTGCATATGCGAAGTATTAAGTAGAAGACTGAGGGCACAAGCGACTCAATAAAGCAATTTTTCAGTACGAGCCATGTTATTTGGAAGTAATAACTGCCATTTAAAATAGTATAATAAGAAATAATTGTTTTGTTTTACAAAGTAGGATATTCATACAGCGGATTAAACTAGGTTACATGTATTTACTAAAAGTCGTTATATATGTGCGTACTAAAATAGAAGGCGACACGCCCCATTGAGATACCTCCAGCGCAAATGTACCGTTCTGCGCACTTTTGGCATTCCCATAAAAATTTGAATACTATTTATTCATTTATTTTGCTAAATATTAGTAGAAGGGATATAGAATATAAATTACACTAGCTGACGAAAATTTTGCAGCCTTAGCCACGCCCCTTCTTGCACCTTACAAATAAAACCACATAGCGTTTTTCCTAATAATTTCATATTTGTTTGCGCTCAAGGAAAAAGTGGACGAAAAGCCCCATTCTAGCACCTTTCTTTAAAGCGACCCTTTAGGAGATTTTAATAAAATCGGTAATTCGGATCAAGCGATTAAAACTTTTTTACTTGTTTCAATACTATTTATAGGATTGCGCTGAAAATTAGTAGTTGGAAAATTGATTATAAGTTCAAAAAGCAGGCGAATAATTGGAGTCTTAGCCAAGCACCCTCCTGTATCTTCCTCACAAACTACACTATTCGAGCGTCGATTGAAACCCACACGCAGAAAAAAAGTATGGTTGTGGTGACAATATTCGAAGAGGATAATACTATTGTTGGGTATATGGTTGTGGTACAACAATATTATGATCCTCACAACAATAGTATGATTCAAATACAACCATGCTCTGATCCTCACAACAATAGTATGATTCAAAAATAACCATACTGTGATCCCCACAACCATAGTATTATTCACACTCAACCATACTATGATCTCCACAACAATAGTATGATCCTCACAACCATAGTATGTTTCTTATGCAACAATAGTATGATCCTCACAACCATAGTATGATTCACACGAAACCATGTTATGATCCTGACAACCATAGTATGATCACCCACAATTATACTATGATAATTATGATAATTATTTATTAGAATTTGTTTAAGTTGTCGACAACAGATTTGATCCCCAATATTATTTATTAGAATTGGTTTAAGTTGTCAACAAAAGATTTGAATTATGAAAATTATTCAAAAATACATTAAATTCAAAATAATACGAGTGATTTATTTTTACAGTATAAAAAATAATTTGAAATAAACGTAAGCGTTTTTATTAAAAATATTTCAGTTAAATAAAGCCAAAGCAGCTTGTTAAAAAATATTAATTTCGATAAAAAAAGTACTATTATTGCATTCGATCCGTACCAATAGCATTTTTTCTTAAAAGCATATTTAAATGAAGAAAAATTACAATCATACAGTATGATTACCGTAATCATATTATTGTTAACATAAAACGCAAAACACAATAATTTTGTCGCACCACCCATATTTATATTGTTGCTATAACCACATTTTAATTTTTAAATTTGGCAAATACTACTATTGTTACATTTCAACAATATTAATATTGCAGCAATTATACTATTGTCAAAAATAAAGTCAGTTAACAATGCTATGGTTGCGGCGAACATACTTTTATTGCGGAGAACATATTATTATTGTCGTGACCATGTAGTAACCATGTTTTTTCTCTGCGTGCATATAACTTCTTAGTAGCGACATAAGTACTGTTACAACATTGAACACACCCATTTCAATAGAAGAACTGAACATACCCCGTTAATGTCATATGGGTTTTGAAAGCTAACCTCAATAGCGTTAGTCTGTAACGGGATTTTAAAATTGTTTCAACTTTTATCAGGAGTGGTCAGATAATGAGAACCGTATCTCTGTAATAGTGCTTTTCAAGTGTGAAATGAAAAAGTCGATATTTTCAAAACGCTCCGGCCACTAGGGGTTAGCCCCATGTTCGTCTACCGATGCATAAAACTGTTTGAGGAGACTGGAGATGTAAAAGACCGCCACCGGTCGGGCCGCCCACGCTCTGTTCGACCACCGCATGTCATCAAAGCCGTTAAATTAAGAATTCACAGAAATCCGCTCCGCAAACAGAAAATCATGGCCCGTGAGATGAATATCAGGCAAAAGTCCATTAATCGAATTATTAAAAAAGACTTGGGACTTTCAAACGCCGTACCGGACATTTATTGACTGCAGCTTAAAAAATAGGATTAACAAATGCAAACGTCTTTTGGTGAAGCACGCTGATAGCTTGCAAAGAAAAATTTTGTTCACCGATTAAAAAATTGTTACCGTTCAGGAAAATTTTAACAAGCAAAATGATAGAGTGTATGAGCGCTCATCTAAGAAAGCATCTGAACTGATCCCAAGGATGGAAAAGGGTCATTATCCAGCTTCAGTCATGGTTTAGTGAGGTGTCTCTTACGATGGGGTCACTGACCTGAATTTCTGCGAACAAGGAGTCAAAACATCGGCCAAAGTTTACCAAGAAACCGTTTTGGAAGCTGTTGTGAAGCCTCTTAACAATTCCCTGTTCTAAAAGCAGCCATGGACTTTCCAGCAGAATTCTGCGCCGGCCCATAAGGCTAAAACGTCCCAGGCCTGACTTTGAAACAATTTGCCAGCGTTCATTTTCTCTGCAGAATGACCCTTAGGTAGTCCATATTTGAACCCCTCGGATTGCAAATTGTAGACGGTTTTAGAGGACAAGGTTTGTCACAAAGGATACCGCAACATTGGATCTCTTAAGACTGCTTTGGTTCGAGCTGTGGCCAATTTTCCAAAGGACGAGGTTCGTGCAGCTATTGACGATTGGCCAATGCGACTTAAGGCGTGTGTAAAGGCAAAAGGCGGACATTTCGAATAAGTAGATTCTTTTTGGATACAATATACATTAATAAAACAATTATATTAAAAACTATTTAGTCCAAAAACATTCAGTACTTTTTATTTTACAGCATAAAACGTGTGTCACAGTATTTATGTCCCTACTAAGTATATCCCTAGGATATGATTTTTGCTTAAATTTTGCACTCGGCAATATGATTAATTTATCTTTATACACGCATTAATAAAAGTGGTTGCCACGCCCTATTCAATTACTTTCCATACAAATCGGCAGGCTTCAGGTGTCGGTTGTGAAAATGTGTGGTAGAAAATTTAAAATCTGGCCACGCACCTTTTAGGCAAATAGGTTTGAAAAACGATATGTTTATGGGTAAGGGTCGGATCAACTGGCAGAATCTAGCCTACTTGTTGTTGTGGCGGAAGATCTAAGTTATGGCTTGGCCCGACCTTTGATTTTAAAAGACGCGCCAAAGATAGATTTCTCGTCGGTAGACTTTTCTTTTGGTGTACAGTGGAGGAACAATTCATAAACGAACAATTCATAAACGATTCAGGCGCTTTAGAGCTACATCGAACAGGCCATTTGTAAGATGGAACGAGAAACCGTCACCGAGGTGTTAACAAATTGTGTTTTGCGCTGCGACGAGGCCAATCGGGACAGTCCCATGAATAGAATTATCTTCTATACTTATAAATAAAGGAATTTAGAAAAAACGAATATTTCAAAAAAATTAAAATACTTTTTTTAAAGTTTTTAAAAAAAATGGTTTTGTAACACCCTGTATACTGTCCAACAGGGCGGTATAGAAACTTTAAAGTTTAAGGATAGAATTCATGAATAAAATTATCTTCTATAAATAAAGGGATTTAGAAAGAACTAATTTGTCAAAAAAATTAAAATAATTTTTTAAAGTTTAAAAAAAAATGGTTTTGTAACACCCTGTATACTACTGTCAAACAGGGCGGTATAGAGACTTTAGAGTTTAAGGATAGAATTCATGAATAGAACTATATTCTATAAATAAAGGGATTTAGAAAGAACTAATTTGTCAAAAAAATTAAAATAATTTTTTTAAAGTTTTAAAAAAAAGGTTTTGTAACACCCTGTATACTGTCCAACAGGGCTGTATAGAGACTTTAGAGTTTAAGGATAGAATTCATAAATAAAATTATCTTCTATAAATAAAGGGATTTAGAAAGAACCAATATGTCAAAAAAATTAAAATAATTTTTTTAAAGTTTTTAAAAAAAATGGTTTTGTAACACCCTGTATACTGTCCAACAGGGCGGTATAGAGACTTTAGAGATTAAGGATAAACCCCGCCGCCGCAGATTTATGACAAATGAGTTGGTCTGTCTGCGATTCTAAAAATACTGGCAATATTTTGCACCTATAGCACATTCCAACGATCCGTCGTGACAAACCTCAGTTATACATTTTTCAAATGTCTGGCACCCGATATGTGAACATACGTACACACATAATTAATTATACAAACGATTAAATTAACAATATTTGCGTCCACTTAACAATTGCAAATTTCGTATTATTGTCAAAACAGAAAAACAAAACAAAAAATGTTAAAAAAACAAAAATCTTTGCAACTTTTTATTTTCTTGTTTATAAATAAAACAGCAATAACAACAACAACAGCAATAACAAGAACAACACTGTCTTTCAGAAACTGCAAAGTTAAACATTAACGACGACGACGACGCAGCTGACAAGTTTTACCAGTTTCTGAGCCACAAGCATATCGTACCACCATATGAGGTAAAGAATCGAACGGAGTGTCCGTCTGGTGCATATGTGAACATATACGAGAAGTACGGGTACTCGTACCATATGTTTCTCGATGGCGTTGACGCCGTACTGGGGAAAATTTCTGGTTTGTACTCGATATTGTCGTGAACATTTGCGGCTGCACATGATGATTATATAATAAAAATGAAGTAACAATGGCATAAGAAAATTCAGTTGCATTGCAACTGCAGCGATGATACCCTACACAAGGTGTTATTGCAGAAATAGACTTGGAATTGCTTAATGCATTGCATTGCTTAATGAAATCGAGAAGATTGACATAAAACTTATGTGAGGTATACAGCAGACTGGGAGTAAATTGACTACAATTCGGTTCGTACTACAAAAAATCGGTTGGCACACCCACATAATCAGTAGCAATAACCACCATTTTATACAGCCAAAGCGATAACACGATAGACATGCTTCAAAATTATAGCTCTGACAATATTAATTTGTGCGCAACCAATTAATCGGTTGTACTAATGGAATATCATCAAAATACACTGTTTTGCAAAAATTAACTGTTGAGCCCTCCATAGAATGATACCAACTGATCCTTATGTGAAATGGTCTCCTGAATCCGCATTTAATGTCCGTTTTGCCCCATCACATATAGTTTTCGAGATGTCGTCACAATGACATTTTTCATTAAAGTAATTTGCCTAAACCTTTGGCAATTGCTATTCGATTCACTTAAAAATTAATTAATTGGTAAGAAATGCTTTTTTTATAAAGCATATTTACATTTACAGCCAAAAACAGTAAAAATTTTGTTTTTTTTTTCAAAAATGTTGTTTTCCACTGCCCCAATTCTGGATCTCTCCCACTTGTTGGTGCACCACCACGAAGAGAAAAATCGTTGAAAATCGCTTTGAACTACACAAATTCCGTTAGCCAAAAATAATTTCCATTGCAATAACTAAAACTTAATAATCTTGTAAGCTATTCGGTAGAATACACCACAAAAGGATAACTTATATAATAATATGATACACACAGCCTATATATTGGTTATACCAATGTAATATTTTAAAATTCTTAGTTGCATGGGTTTTATTATCACGCAAAGAAAATGTATGGTTACACTACGGTCAACACAACAATAATATGTTCTCTACAATAAAAGCTTGTTCGTCGCAACCATAGTATTGTTTTTTGGACTGCATTTTGACAACAGTATGATTGCGACAATATTACTCTTGTTGAAATGTAACAATAGTATTATTGCCAAATTTAGAAATGAAAATATAGTTTTAGCAAACATATAAAAAAACAACATCAATCGGAAGGTAGTTCGAGGGATTTTTACTGTGTTTACTTTGTTTGGTGAAATACTCTACAACCGACTGGTTCTCGTTTGTCTAAAATCTGCCTGCGCTTAAGTATATAGCCATTGGTCATGGTTTAATCACATTCGTTTCTTGGGGTCTACGGATGGTGTAGTAGCATTCACCCCTGCTGGGACTTAAAGTATTTTCGACTGCCGTTGGAATATATATTTTTGTTTCTTGAATGAAATATTCAATAAAAACATGGCCTCTTCGATTATTGTCACCCCAACCCTAGTTTTTTTCTGCGTGTAGGCGCAGACATAAGACCCTGCACCACAGCCGGTCATACCCGATGACCGTCCACTCTGAGATCAGTAGGTTGATCAACGAATATAAGCGGAATATATGGCTAGATTAGTTAAAGCAGTGCAACTTAAGTTCCAGAATTGGAAAATTGTGGAAAACGCTCAAATTGCTCTTTAACCCTGGAAAAAAGAATGATCGGACAGCTGTCGCGTAGGGGGGGGGGGGCAGAACAGCGGTGCGCGTGTTATTTTAACCGACTTTTTGTTGAGCACCTAGAGAGCGGTGAAGCGAAAAGGAGTCGAAGAGGGACCACCACAATTTACCTTTGGCGAAGTTGCCTATGTTAACCGCGGCACAAAGTCATCAAAGGCGCTGGGTCCGGACGGAATCTCAATGCTGATGTTGAAGCACTTGAATACCCCGGCAGTAGAGTACATGACCAAAGAGCTCAATCTGTCGCTAGCCACTCACTAAGTTTCCGATGCCTGGAAAATGGGCCGAGGGAAACCGCTAATGATGCCAGGCAAAAAGCAAACAAAAGGGAATCGAACAGGGCGATGCACTTGCTTTCGACAGTAGCAAAGACGCTTGAAGCACTGCTTCTCCTTAGCCAGATCGAACACCTTCCATGTGCTGATCATCAGTATGGGTTCCGATAGCAGCACAGCACAACAACTGATTTACACGCCATAAGCACAGGTATCAGTGGCGGCCTTACCTAGAACAAGCCCGATGACAGGACGGTCTTCTTGGCTCTTCAGCTTACCAAGGCCTGCGAGGCGGCCATCGTGTCACTTTGTTCGAGGACATTGCTGAAAGTTCCTTTCGTCTACTTTGAAACGTTGGGCTGTAAACTATATGTGTGGGCGCCAGTCATTTGTAGAATTTAGAGACAGAGAGTCAAAGCCCCGTAGAGTTTAAAATGGTGTTTCCCAGGGTAGGTTAACCCTACGTCATGCACATGTTCCGACATGTACGGTTTATAGATGAAAAAATCCACATACATTTTGTTTGTTGTTTTTTTAATGTGTTTTTCATAAAACGATACCTAACAATAATTGTAGAGGGTACCTGGAGACTCAAACCCCTAGCCAAATTAGAAATATATTTAAATCACAGTTAAATTCGGTGGCCAGATACACATGCATGACGGAGGGTTAATTTCTCCTGCACTGTTTAGCCTATATATATCTAAAATTCCTGCACCACCAGATGGCGTTGAAATTGTGTCGTACGCTAACGATTGCACAATTCTGGCGCCAGGACCTAAAGTGGATGAAATGTGCGAGAAAATCAACTGTTACCTCTGATTTAGCATGCATTTTCACTGCCAGGAATATGAAAATATCCGTGTCCTAATCGTCCGCCATATTGATAACTGCATGGACCGCAGAGGTGCGGTTGTGAAAATCGATGAAGTTAACATCCCACCTACCCCAAAATCCTTGGGGTCACATTGGATAGACTTTTTTGATCCTCTGCACATGCTGCAGCTATCTGCGATTAGCTTAAAACTGGGATTTAGGTTCTCAAGTCACTAGGCGTGCTTTGAGAAAAAAACTTAAGTCCATTTTTACTTTTTCTTTCGCTGATCCTTGTAAGTCTTATGTTGTAACCTAAACGTGTATGCCACCTGTAAGGTGCCGACCTGACGAACAAATAAAAAACCCAAACACTCTCAATCGATTGCATATTGAAACAGGTGCACATAACCAATTTCGAAATCAGTTTACAACCATAAGTCCAACGTGAAACATGCTGACCGCCAGGCAACACAACGCAATCCTTCAAACGATCCTTTTGGCCGCCATACTATTGCCACTTTTTGTGAGAGGCGTACGAGCCGCCCCCCAGGGCAAGGAGCTGTATGCTGAAGGAGAAGGAGCCACACTGGACAAACTGGAGCAGAGCAATGAAAAAAGGCAATCATTGCACACTAAAGTGGAGCTGCATATACACATAAATGATGTGAAAGATAAGGAAGTGGCCACTGAGGCACAGCAGAATGAAAAATGTGCTACCGGCAAAAGGGAAGATGACAACGAATTGGAGCATCATATACAAATAAGGGAGGCCGGGGATGAACCTCCTTGCGGCAGTGGGGCAGACAAAGAACAGCGCCACAAGATTAAAGCCCGCCAAACGGAGGTGGACGACAGCGTGCCGAGTCAACCGGAAATCGATTTCACCTCCGATGGTAAGAATTTCTTTTAAGCTTTTTGGCAATAGTTTCTAGTTGGAACATCACACTGGACCCATTTCAGAGTTGGTGACCTCTCTTATAAGGCAACGCAATGACTTTATAGCGGCCGCTGGAGTAGCACAACCTCATAGACCGGTGCAGGTCATGCGCTCGAACATGAACAGTGGCCTGTGATGTTAATACGAAGAGAGCTAAAGAAAGGCGAGGATATTTGCTACTCTCCAGAAGAAGAAAAAACATGTTTAGGAAAGTGATAAGTGACGAATATTTTATAAACGTATGTGTCTTTCCATACTTGTATTAGGTTATGTAATATTTATTATATATAAAATCGGTAGATAAATTAAGTAAGCATCGCTGGTAAGCGTAAAGTGATTAAGTCTCAATATTGAAATATAAGAAAAATTCCGAACTGGGCAGATATTTAAAAGCCTATCTTTCAGCTGCGAAAAATTCCGAACTGGGCAGATATTTAAAAGCCTATCTTTCAGCTCCGATGGTAAGAATTTCTTTTAAGCTTTTTTGCAATGGTTTCTAGTTGGAACATCACATTGGACCCATTTCAGAGTTGGTGACCTCTCTTATAAGGCAACGCAATGACTTTATAGCGGCCGCTGGAGTAGCACAACCTCATAGACCGGTGCAGGTCATGCGCTCGAACATGAACAGTGGCCTGTGATGCTAATACGAAGAGAGCTGAAGGAAGGGGAGGACATTTGCTACTCTTCAGAAGAAAAAAAACATGTTTAGGAAAGTGATAAGTGAAGTATATTTTATAAACGTATGTGTCTTTCCATACTTGTATTAGGTTATGTAATATTTATTATATATAAAATCGGTAGATAAATTAAGTAAGCATCGCTGGTAAGCGTAAAGTGATTAAGTCTCAATATTGAAATATAAGAAAAATTCCGAACTGGGCAGATATTTAAAAGACTATCTTTCAGCTGCGACTTAAGCGATTTCATCTAATCCGTATCAGAGAGCCTGTGGATGAAGAGAACAAAATTTGGGTTTTTGTTTTGTATCGTTGGTCTACGAAAACTGTTGCGCTTAAATTATAGTCGGAATTAAGACGATGTTTCTATTGAACATTTTGTTCAAAGAAAAACTAAAAAGTTAGTCGAAATGACTTTAGTCAAAAGCAGGGAGACTGCAGTTTTGGTGAACACTTCTTCACCATCCTCAGACCCCAATTAACGAATGTGTTTTTACAATGATCACGGGCTATACACTTAAGTGCAGGCTGATTTCAATTCCATAAAAAACTTCTAAAGTCATTCAAAATTAAATTTTATAAAAATTTAAATGGAATTTTAAAAGTTCAATTCGTTTTAAAAAAATAAATGGTCAATAATGAATTTTCGTTCATGGTTTGAACGAAACGGAGCAGTCGTTTAAGTACAATAACGGTGGCTAATTAAGTTTCTTTGTTGTGGACTTAATCACTTTCTGCTTGCTGTGGGTGTTTACAAACAATGTAGCCTTAAGATATTATAATTTCAGTATTTTCTTATTGTTGAATGAAAGTATTTACTGTGCTTGAGATATGTGCTAAAAAATCTTTTGTTTATTGACTCAACTTCATTATCATTTTGAATCAGTCCGGCACCAAAGTTTGTTGAACTTCAAAACGATTTAAAGTTTGTTCTTCGCATGACATTTGCTTTGTTTCAATATTTACTTTCCTGTTGAATATTTGCCAATTAAATTGTTAGTGAGAGTAATTTGTTGAACTCAATATCAAAATAAATACAGTTGGAGTTGTCGAAATAATCAAAGTGACGATGAGAATGCTTGAATTTTTTGTAGAACTTATGGCCTCTTTGGACGAGGGGATTTTGTTAAATGGTTTTATAACGAAGAACCCCTTTATGAATTTACTTCAATCCTCTCCATTGGAGTTTTCGGAAAAATGAAAGTGATAATGACAATGCTTAGGGTTTTTTAATTTTTGGTTTTTTGGACGAGAGGATTTTGTAAAAAATAACCCTTCAGAAATTTATTTCAACTCAGTCCATTCGCTGGTCGAACAAAATAACCTAAGATCCTGAAATTTTGCGTAACAAAAGCTAGCCCATTGTAGTATAGCATCGTGCTTGTTATCTCTATATTAAGTAAAAAAACAATCAAAAATGTCGTAAGGATCAGCTAGAGCCTTATATTCTTTTCACCGTGAAATCGCTATTTAAGTGGGAACCTTTTATCCATTATTCCGAATACAATCATAGCCAAATATATTTATTCGTTAGAAAATTTGGATACGTTCGAAAATTTTCTTTTATTAAAGTACCCATATTTACTATCGGTCCCTTATTTTGAGCGCTAACAGTTTTTTATTTCGTGATCCAGTGTCCTTTTTACAGGACCTCAATATTGGAATCAATCTTTTTATTGAAAAAAATGTATATAAAATTCGGGAGTTATCCCACGAAGTCGACTTTGGTACGAGGGTTGCTACTTATATTTCGGGTCCTGACAATACTAGTGTTTCAAGATGCAAACTGGAACTTCCATTGCATGTTCATTTGGCCGTGAACAAAATTTGTTCCCGTTGGAACCCACATAATTTGACGAATGCTAAAAAAAAGTCTCGTATGGATTGGTGCAAAGAGACGTTGAAAAAGTATAACTGCGGTAGCTAAAAGGCAGTGTATACCATTGTCACAGGTGACGAATCATGGATCTATAACGAGTCATGGATATATGCATATGAACCCGAAACAAAACCGCAATCGGCCATATGGGTCTTTCAAGACGAGCCAAATCCAACAAATGTTGTTAGTGGACGAAGTACATCGAAGCAAACGATTGCGTTTTTTTCGGTGTAACCGGCCATGTTGCGGCAGTGCCTTTAGTGGAACGTAGGATGGTCAATTCTGAGTGGTATACAACCATCTGTTTGCAAACAGTGTTCGAAGAAATGAGGAAAGATAATAAGGGAAGTCGGATCATTTTGCATCACGACAATGCGAGCTCTCACACATCAGCTGAAACGATGAGCTATTTCACCCCTTAAGTTGCCGAGTTGACGGGCCATCCACCGAACAGCCCTGATTTGGCACCCAATGACTTTTTCGTATTCCCTAGCGTCAAGAAAAAAATGCGTGGTCAACGTTTTTCATCGCCCGAAGCAGCTGTTGGAGGCGTTCAAAAATCATGCTTTGAAGGTGTCTCAATCGGAGTTTAAAAAGTGCTTCGAAAATTGGTTTGCGCGCACTTAAAAGTGTTTTGATCTAAAAGGAGAATATTTTGAACAACAATAAAACCATTTCCATTGATAAATTATGGTGTTTTTATTGGCGGACCCGAAATATAAATAGCAACACTCGAATCAAGTTAAAGAGGAAAATTGAGGCTTTAATTTCCTGTTTATATTTTTTTTATTTAAAAAAAAACATGAAAAATGTCCTTTCAAAAATGTATCCATCAATATCCTTTAAGTGTACCGCAAAATTTTTACTAGAAAAAATATACGTTAAAGGTCTAAACAAGGAGTAACTCATGGGAAAATTTAATTTTTTAGCGAAATTTTTTATGAAGAAACAATTAATTAAAACTTTTTTCCTCACGCCGAAAAAAGTTTTAATTAACCATGAGAGCTCTTCAGGGTAGAATGGGTATTACCTTGAAATTTTCCCCTTCACTAGTCATCACCAATGGTCATGCATGTCCCAGTTCGCAAATTGCCCTTTTCCTAAGCCGTTCCTCTTTACTATAAAGGACATAAAAAAGTCCTTTAAGTATAAAAAAAAATCTTTTAAATACATTAAAATTGAGCTAAATGCTATAGATCGTAGTGATCTCTTTTCTATGACATAAATTTCACCCTGGCTAAACTGAACGACGTTTTTCTTGTCCAACAGTAGTCCAATAATATATCGCCTGAAGTTCTTGGTCAAACGATTTTTGATGAATAGAAGACCTCCTCAATAAGGGAGCTCACGTAGCCTATATCATCTTCAAAAACGAATAAAAAATTTTACTTTTTAAAAAAATTTACTTTTACTTTACAAATTTCGGCCAATCCGTTCCAGAACAGCAAGATATTTAGTAGAGCCTAAAAATGTTTTTTGGGTAATTCTAAATCTGGCAGACCCCCTCCCAAAAATATGAAAAACAATAAAAAAAAGATAATAGCAGTGATTATAAAAAAGCCTTTTTATACTTTTCGAGCACAAACAATTTTTTTAGGGTATGTAGTGTTTTTTTTTTGACGCGTGGTTTTTCAATCTGGCCACACTTTTTTCGGAATTGGTCTTTTTTGACAGCTGTCACTTGATTTATGCTCAGTTTGGTTTGCCATTTAATACTGAATAGACGGCGCTACATGCCAAACAGCCAACAAAACAGTCAATTTATTGAAGGAAACTTTTGGTGAGCGCCTGGCGGGCCCTCCAAGATAGTACAATTTAACACCACTGGTCTATTTTTTGTGGGATTATTTAAAGTGACTTGTCGACGCTTGACTCTGTAGCGAAAGTTAGGCGGATTCTTAGGAGTGACTGGGGCCTCAGCAGGCGTGCCACTCGTACTATATATGCTGGCCTATTTGTTGCTTGCGCAACATATAGCGCGCCTATATGGTACGAGACGGTTATATCTGTTGCAGGCAGAAACAAGGTTTTGTCGTGCCAGCGAGTAGACATGCTGGCTTGCATGCCAGTGTGCAGGACCGTTTCGACGGACGCGTTGCAGGTATTGCTGGGTGTAGCGCCTCTTGACCTTGAATTAATCCGCCGAGCGATTGCTTTCAAGGCCAAGAAGGGGCTACCACTTCTGGATGTAGATTGGCTTTCGGCGCCTGTGTCCGATATGCGGGAGGTGAAGGCACGCTTAGAGAAGTGCGTGATCTCGAGGTGGAGGCAGCGATGGACAGAAAGTGACAAGCGCCGGGTGACGTATGAATTCATACGGAACGCGGACTTTGTTAAGGGACGCCCTGACTTCGGCCTAAGTCTGGGATTCTTACTGACTGGTCATGGCTCTCTCAATGGGTTCCTTCATCGGAGGGGTCTCTCTGAGACTTCTGATTGTCGATGTGGTGGTGGTCCGGAGGACTGGAAGCATGTCCTGTTGGTATGTCCGTTGTACAGCGACATAAGGGACTTGGACGGGATGGGCATTGTCCAGACTGTCGACAGGTCTGACTTCAGTCGTTGCTTGGGTGATGATCGTGCGTTTATGAGGTTGGGGGAGTTTGCTCGTGTAGCCTTCAATAGGCGAAGACTCGCAGGAGCCTAACGGGGGTTTTTCTGATGTGACCATTCGCGGATAAGGCGTGGCATTGTCGCTGCCTCACACACTCGTCGTTGGATCGTTGTCGCCGTTGGATAGTCGTTGTTGTTAATCTGTTGTTTGTATCCCGTGAGGGAGGCAAAGTCCTTGTTGTTGTTCGTGATGTCCATGCAGGTGTCAGTCCCTGGCCATCGAATCGCCCGCGAGGGCGACTGTTAATTGTTTGTGTTTTGGTTGATAAGTTGCTGTGGGCAACCAGTCCCATGTTATATGGAACAGAAACTGGAAGTAGCCTTTTGGTTACGAGGTCTAACCGGAGACTTAAATCTGGTACCACGGGTAGTCAGGACCCCCAGAACTTGTTCTGGCCTGACTATATGGTGCGGTCCTTCGGGAAGTATCGTGGTAGCTGTGGTTTATACCCAAATCGCGGGGAGAACTTCGGTTCTCCCCCGAGTTGCATTGCGATTGGGTGCTGTGACCCATAGAACAGCAGAGGTTTAGATAGTCCTCGACCCCTAACCAAGAGGGAAGTCATGACCCATAACTGTTATGCTTCGAATTGGTATCGGCGGAATCAATCCAATGGGGCGTTGGCCGTCGCATTGTTACGGCCCTAGTGTGATGGCACACCGTGGTTCAGGCCATCGTGACGATAATCACGTTAAACTCGGCCACTCTGTCGCCTTGGAAGAGAATATTTGGCGCGTTATTGTTGGCATGCGGCCCCAAATGCTGCAAAAAGTGGTCGAAAATTGGGCCTCTTGGCTGGATTTTATACGAGCCAGCCGCGGCGGCCACTTGCCCGAAATCATTTTTAAGACACACTGGCAAACCCTTATCTTTATAATAAAGCTAAATTATTGACCATAACATTAAATTATATGCGTTATATTTCTTCTTGAAAAACACACGTCTGAAAAAAACACCCCTTACAAAGAATTTAGCCGTTGTCACCACCGATTATTGTTACTAGAGTACATGTACATTACAATTGGCTGGTTGTCATAGCCAACAGTTGTAGCAACCAATAGTTTTACTGAATTCGGTTGTTATAACCGACTTCTTAGCTGTGATGGTATGTCGCACCATGTTACCATTAATACCACATAATGTTGGTGATTGCACCAAAAAGTATGTTTGTCTAAACGCATTTTTTACGTTCGAACCGATATCCAACTTATTTTTCCACTGTGCGGAAAAACAGAGAACAGATTGGTTGCCACTACCGATTTTTAGCCAACCGAATGATTGAGGTTGCATGTACTTTGAGTATGCCGCCAGCTGTACAACCGAGTGTTTCTTGCTGCTCTGTACCGTTCAGTAATTGCAACTAAAGTATCGGTTGAAAATACAAAGAATCCGAACTTCAGTGCATGTCGCACTTGTTTAACGAAAACGTTTTAAATTTTCAGTAGATGCAACAAAATGTTTTCCTCTCTACTTAAAGTTATTTGAAGCATAAGCAGAATTTTACGGAATAAATTAGATTAAACGATTGGCTTAAAGCAGTAATACAAGTAATAGGATTATTTTCGCATTTGGTTGTGATGACAGCTAAGATATCATCACTAATATTTGTTAACAATAATATTTGTTAACAAAACGTTGGGAAAACTATTGGTTGCCATAACCACTTGTTATGGAAACTAAATACATTTTATACGTTTCATTGGTAAGACCGATCAATAAGTTGTGTCTTCAATAGGATATTCATATTTATCATCTTGTGGTGTGTCGAACCGAATATCCACTACGATTATAATAAGCAATACAACCGAAAGATGTCCAGCCGATTTCCAACGAATTTTTTCTCTGTGTGTAGAAAACACCTTAAAATTATAAGGATTTGTATGTACTACGAGTATATGTTTCTCTACATTGAAGGCTGGTTTCTTTAAACAACTGTACCTAAATCATAGGCAGTAAATATTTTTCTTGCCTTGGTTCCATGCCAACCTGATAACTTTGCCGTAAGAAATCTTGATAATTGTACTCATTTGGCTAGTGATCTTCTGTTTTGGCTCCAGCTGGTTAAACTTTATTCAAAAGAAACCTTGTTTATATGTAAATTAATTAATGCAACTTAATACGAATACAAGTTTTGGATTTATTCTTAATTAATAAAATATTTAATTTGTTAATTGCAAAATATATTAGTTAAAAGTAACGCTTAATGGTTGCATAACAACTGAATTTGTTTAATTGTTATTCAAAAAAATTAAATATTTAAAACGCCGACGAGTTATACCGCAGTTCATTCAATGCGTGTATACGAGGGCGGTTCGGAAACTTCTTAAATCGATCTGGCAAATCCTTCATATAGAAACAGGTGTTCACAAAAGACGCATCCGCGATTTTTTTACAATGGAAAAATTAGAAATGCGTGGTGTCATTAAATATTTACATAAAAAAGGTTTATCGGGACAAGAAATTCGTAATGATATGGTCAATGTGTTAGGTGAAAGTGCTCCTTCATATGCAACAGTAAAATATTGGGTTGCTGAATTTAAACGTGGTCGTACAAGCATTGAAGATGAACCACGTAGTGGACGTCCAAAAGCAGCAACAACAACAGAAATTGTAGCCAAAGTGCTTGATATGGTATTAAATGACCGACGAATAAAAGTGCGTGAAATAGCTAATATCATGGGCATCTCAAATGATCGAGTCCATTTAATTTTGCATGAAGAACTACAGATGAAAAAGCTTTCTGCAAGATGGGTGCCGGACTTGTTAACAGTCGACCAAAAACGCATAAGAATGAACATTTCTCAAGCTTGTTTGGATCGTTTTCAGCGAAATAAAATGGATTTTAAGCGTCGTTTCATAACTGTTGATGAGACATGGATCCACCACTATACTCCAGAGACAAAAGAACAATCCAAACAATGGACTGAAGCTGGAGGAAGTGCCCCAAAGAAGGCAAAAACAATTCAATCGGCTGGTAAGATTATGAAAACCGTTTTTTTGGGACTTCAAAGGTATTTTATTGATTGACTATCTGCAAAAGGGTAAAATAATAAATTCAGAGTACTGTTGCAACCTTTTAGATCAATTAAATGTACAAATTCGAGAAAAACGTCCTGGCTTCAACACAAAAAAATAATTTTTCATCAAGACAACGCACCAGCGCACAAGAGTGTTTTAACAATGGCCAAAATCAACGAATTAAAGTACGAGTTGCTTGACCACCCACCTTATTCTCCTGATTTAGCTCCCAGTGACTTTTACCTGTTCCCAAATCTAAAAAAATTCATTGCTGCCAAGCGTTTTACCTTAAATTAAGATGCAATTACAGTTGTAAACCACTATTTTAAAGACCTTGAGAAAAATTATTTTAATCAAGGGATAGAATTGCTAGATAAGCGTTGGACTAAGAGTTTTGAAGTTTCAGGAGATTATATTGAAAAATAAAAATATTTTTGAAAAACTAACTATTCTCTTTCATTGATAGGCTAAGAACTTTCCGAACCGCCCTCGTACTGTGAATATAAAATAGAACTTAAACGAGTAGAAAAATTTCATTAGTAAAAGTTGGGGAAAGTATGGGCTGTAGTTTATTTAGTATACAGTAAAGATTGGATACAATTGTGTCACTTAGATGGTCGGCTAGGAGGTTGAAATCTTCCCACGATTTACTTTCGGTATTGAAACACCTTTTATTTATTAAAAGAATAAACTGAAGTTTATTCAAAGAATAAACTAAAGTACACATTGGAGTTAATGATATGATCGGTTTGACTGTCGAACTCATTTCATCTCATTCTGGTTGACATTTTGGCAGCAAAATAAACGAAAGGGAGTAGCAAAGGATTGCCAGGACAGATATAAACATTAACACATACGAGTAAGGCAAATAATATTACTCGTATGTGACAATTGACGCTTTCCTCCTCTTCAATCTTGGCTTTTCCTTAAGCCAATTAGTACCATAACGCCTGATCGCTGCCAACAGAGGGACTTGTTCATTGCGTATGTGTGGATTAACGACATCTGTAGGGTGGTTACATACTAATACTCCTGCAAACAGAGTTATACCCATTGCATAGTCTTCGACTAAGGCAACTAGGAGCGACTTCTCTCAGACCGAAGAACGATATTCATTTAAAACTCACTTGTCAGCATCAACATCACCGTTCGGAACTTACGTCCGGCCCGGTAATATTTGAAGAGTTCATAACGATGTGACTGGACTAGGAAGATTGAGAAAGACCCACAAGTTATTTAGTCTTTGAAATGATCGCCAAATATACTGTACAGGTCAGCTGAGGTAGATCTGTTAGCAGGAGTATAAGTTCGTCTGCAAAATCTAGGTGTCGCTATGTCTTACTGAGCATTGAGTGCTGCGTTTGTAGAACAGTAGCCGCCCTCTGTAGGAAAAGTCTGCATGTAAATTAAGACTTAATACATAGAAACAACTTCAGGGGCCCTATTTAGGAATACGAGGGCGACCGCAAAACTAACTGGCCTAGCATATTTTCTGTTTTACTAGCAACTTTTTTTTTGTTTTTTAAAAGCAATCTTTTATAAGCCATCTGTCAAAATTTCCGAAATATTTAATGATTATTTTCTTTGTTACAGGTGATTGAACTAAACAAGTTTTATAATTTTTGAAAAATGGAAAATAAAGAGTTTCGTGCGGTAATTAAACACTTTTATATGAAAGGTTATACGCCACAATTAATAAAAGATGAATTGGATTCTGTTCATGGTGATAATGCACCATCATACTCCACCGTGAAATCCTGGGCCGTTTAAGTACGGAAGATGAACAACGCTCTGGAAGACCGAAAACTGCTACTACTATTGAAAACATTAGAAAAATATTTAATGAAGTGACTGAAGATAGACGAATAAAGCTCAGAGAACTTGCTGATATTGTTAAAATACACGAAAAACAAGTTTGGAGTATTTTACATAATAAACTCCACATGAAAAAGCTATCCGCAAGATATGTGCCGCGTTTGTTGACTTTGCCCCAAAAATTCGTCCGTTGGACCAATTCCGAGGAGCTTTTAGCGATTTATCAGCGTAATCCAATAGAGTTCTTGCGCCGATTAATAACTGTTGATGAAACATGGTTCCATCACTACATCCCAGAATGCAAAGAACAGTCAAAACAATGGATAGAACCTGGTAAAAGTGGTCCCAAGAAGGCGAAAACTGTTAAGTCAGCAGGAAAAGTAATGGCCACAGTATTTTGGGATGCAAGGGGTATAATATTTATTGATTATCTTGAGAAAGGAAAAACTATAAATAGTGAATATTATTGTGCATTATTGGATCGGTTGAGTGAAGAAATCATGATAAAACGACCGCATTTAGAAAAAAAAAAGTTTTTTTTCATCAAGATAATGTTCTTTCACACACTGCATTTTTAAATCAACAAAAACTGGCCGGATTACGATTTGAAATTGCTCCGCATCCACCATATAGTCCAGATTTAGCTCCTTCTGATTATTTCTTGTTTCCAAATTTAAAAAAAATTCTCGGTGGCAAATAATTTTCGTCCAATAGCGAGGTTATTGCTGAAACTGAGGCATATTTTGAAGGTCTTGAAAAATCTTATTTTTCGGATGGAATTAAAAAACCTGAAAAAACTTTTGATGAAGTGTATTGAGTTGGAAGGAGATTATGTTGAAAAATAAATAATAATAATTCCAAAAAAACGGTTCTTTTTATGCTAGGCCAGTTACTTTTGCGGTCGCCCTCGTATATCAAGAATAAATTAAAGTACAGATGACCTAAGTGAGGTTAAAGAAATTTTCGTACATGTTCAAACTTTAGATGTCACAAATACATGTCTCGTTCATACTGAATGCCATACGATCTAAGTGAGGTGAATGAAATTCTCGCACATGTTCAAACTCCAGATGTCACTATGTCACAAATAAATGTCTCGTTCATAATGAAGGCTTCACTGTCCCCTATTGTATATAGAGGGAATTGGCATTCGTTCCATATTCCTTGAAATTCAATATGTATACCCTGAAATTCCGCCCATAGGACAGACGAACTTAGTGAGGTTAAAGACATTTTCTTACATGTTCAATCTCTAGATGTCGCTATGTCACAAATAAATATCTTGTTCATAATGAATGTCTCGCTGCCACTATTGGAAAAATCAGCATGTGACGGATATGGGTAGGATATAGAGTAAATTTACCTTGACATTCCGTCCATGAGACAGACAAATTTAGTGAGACTAAAGAAATTCTCGTACATGTTCAAACTCTAGATGTCGTTATTGGGAAAATGTAACAGAGAGGATAGAGCGTATATTCACCGTTACATGCCGTTTGCAGCACCGCGAAATACTGATCGTAGAACCCATAAAGTGTAAACATTCTGAATCGTCGTTAAATTCCGCCCGCCCGTCTGTCTAAGTAAAGCATACTACAGGTCGCACTATGAAAGCTAGACGGCTGCAGTTTTTCAGAAACATGTATTGATGGGCTGAAGCGGTTGGTATTGAAAATGGACCAGATAGGTCAAGGAAAATAAGTTATCCCCTACGCAAGGACTGAGTCAACTTCTGGAAAAATCAACAACCCTGAAATTTAAAACGCCACGTCATTTGGCATGATATTGACATTGATTGTAACAACCCTGAAATTAAAAAGACAATATCTTTTTGGCATGATATAAGCATAGATCGAAGAACATCCTGGAAAAAATGGGAGTTGCCACGCCCCCATTAAAAAATTGGATGTATGGCCAAAGTCATAGACTCATTGACAAGAAACAAGGTACCGCCCACACAACTCTGAAACTAAAACGACAAGAACTCATGAGCTGATAGAGATATGACGATGATATTTGAAACATAAGAGGTTGACATGGATCGAAACACATCCCGGAGGAAAAGTCGGCGGTGCTATGTCTCCTTTAAAAATAGCATTTATGAAAATGACATCCATTGGAAGCATTTTATTATAGAATAAATTGTGTTAAAATTCGACAAAAATGGTGTGGTACCGCCCAAACAACCCTGAACTTTGAAAGGCTAAATCTAGTAAACTAATACCAATATGACGAGTGTGGTTGGATTGTATGATGTTCATATGGAAAGAAACACACCCTGATAGAAAAGAAGCGGGTGCCACGCCCCCTTGACAAACTTTTTATACTGCAATCTCTAGATGTCTTGTTAGCGAAATCTGCATATAGGGTGGGGCGTCCTAGCTTTAGATAGTTTAAGATCATCGCTTTAAACTGTTCAAAGTTTTATTGTGAACCGAAACTGAGGTAGGGCACCCTAGATTTAGATTGTTAAAAATTACTGCTTTAGACTGTTGGCAGTTTTATTGCGGACCGAAACCATATAAAATACGAGTACATTCTAGGTGATTGGTAGCAGAGAAGTAGTATCATAAGGAGAAGCACCATTAAACAGCTCTCTTTAGGGAAATATGCAGCAGACCTACGGCGCCTTAGCTTTGTATTGTAAATGATCATCACTTCAGATTGTTGGAAAATTCAGAGTGGACCTAATAAGTAGCTAATTAGCGAATACTTCAACCTACGTTAAAGTCTTATCATAAGGAGAGAGGCCATTAAAAAGCGCCGTTGTTAGACGTGGCGTCGAGGCAAATGCTTAATTCTTTCAGTAGCAAACCCTTTGATATTTTTAAGCTTTTGTCTCATACACCGTACAGCTTTTTGATGGTACTTCTTTGTATAATTTAAGCAGAATAAAACGTAGAAACAGCTATTAGCGCCCTCTGTAGGAAAATTTGCATACGGCTCCGGAACTTTATACTGTCTCTTTGACCAGTAAAAAACACTGCAGTTATAGCGTAATGTTTAGAGGCAAACGCTTAATTCTTTCCGTAGCAAAGCAATTGATATTTTTGAGATTTAGTCTTCATCAAACATAACACGAGAGATAGTGTTTGGAGGCGAACGCTTAATTCATTCCGCAGCAAACCAATTGATATTTTTGAGCTTTTGTCTTCATACACATAACACGAGAGCTTCTTTTTTGGTACTTCTCTGTATAATAGAAGTAAAAATATTTGCGCCCTCTGTAGGTAAATTTGCATACGGCTCCAGGGCTTTAGAATGTTAATGTCCATCACGTTAAACAGTCAGACCTATTAGTAAGGACACAAACCCGTTTGTTTTATAGCTTTTCGTAGTTTTTCTATCGAATACCTAAACCATATACGACGAATAGTAGTACGTTTACGAGTTTCTTTTTTTCAAGCATAACATTGAGCCACCCAAAGTCATGGCACTCCCGGTAAATAATCAGATCTAAAAATTGGCATGATATTAAGGCATGTACGAGAGCACATCGAGCTCTTATCAGACGTGGTATTGGAGGTTTATCTTGACGTTGAAACCTTCGAGCGGCACCTGAACAAATCAACAAAACCAGAGCAATAAAAATTCATTTTTTAGCTACGAATACAAATTCTTAATTAACGGGGCATTTATCATTCAATTTGGAAATGTCTTTGATAGCAGCAGCAACGGCAACAGCACCGATTGCCGCTCAGTGCCCCATACCGAGTGTGGGTGCTATGAATAGCCTGGTGACGCTGTTGGTGGAAAGTATTTTGGAGGCTCAGTGTAATATATCGCCAACGGATAGCTGGCCGCCTGACTACGGAGACATAGCTTTGGAGCAAGGCCTGGAAACGTATGATTTTGTGGTGATCGGTGGTGGTTCGGCGGGTTCGGTGGTGGCGAGTCGTTTGAGTGAGAATCCCGATTGGAATGTATTGGTCTTAGAGGCGGGCACAGATCCACCGCAGGAATCAGAGGTGAGTCTGTGCGAATTTCAAACATTTTCCGAATTCACCCGGTTGCAAACTTGTGAATTTTAAAAGAGCTTAAATTTATGAAATTTCTTGATAGCAATTTCCCTTCTTCTCTAGGTTCCCTACATGCTGCCCGCCTTGCATCGTTCAAATGTAACCTACGTCTATATGGCCGAGTCCAATGGCCGCTCTTGCAAGTCGACTCCGGACGGTCGTTGCGGCTGGATCAGCGGCAAATGTTTGGGTGGCTCCGGAGCCATAAATGCCATGTTGTATTTTAGGGGAACACGGGCTGATTATGACCGCTGGTGTTACGAAGGCAGCGAGGGTTGGTGCTACAACCAAATTTGGCCATATTTCCAGAAATCCACCCAAATGCAGGGCAATAACACACACCCTCGTGGCTTTATAAGCCTCAACAAGTACGGTTCATACGATAAAGATCTGATGGAACTCTTCTTCAAAGGCTCCAGTGAATTGGGTGTGCCCAGAATTAAGGATTTCGTCGAGGGAAGTTATATAGGCTATGGCAATTTTCGCGGAACTTTGGAGAATGGACGTCGAATAAGCAGCGCTAAAGGTTTTCTCGGACGAGTGTCGCAAAGACCCAATTTGAAAGTCATCAAAAATGCTCAAGTCACTGCTCTTCAATTCAATAGCCAAGGCGATCGTGTCACTTCTGTAGAATTACTCCTACAACAAAAAGCACGCTTAAGGGTCAATATAGGGCGAGAAGTTATTCTATCCGCCGGTACGGTAGAGTCGGCCAAACTGCTTATGTTGTCCGGGGTGGGACCGGCCCAAGTGTTGAAACCTTTAAACATTCCACTGCTTCACAACCTGCCGGTGGGTGAGAATCTACAAGATCATGTAGCCGTCCCTCTATTCTTCAGAAGTCCAGGCCCTATAGAAGCCTTGAATACGGATGTTATCTATGAGTATTTGAAACATCAGCGGGGACCTTTAAGTTCTATTGGCACTGGATCGCTCAATGGTTTCATTAAGACCGACGCACACTTGCCGGGGCCTTATCCGGATATTCAGCTGCAACATTTCACTGTACGCCGGGGCGCTCCCCTCGGTTTGGGTTTCTTAAGTAGTTTTGCGGCCATAGAGAAATTGAATTCCTTCTTCCTGGATTTGGTGGACAACTTTGATGTTGTTATTGTTTTTGTCATTTTGTCGCAGCCCAAATCGAGGGGCAGCCTCAAGTTAAGGTCGCCGTTTTACCAAGATCCTCTTTTAATTGACAGCGGCTATCTAGCCGCACCGCAAGATATAGAAGGACTCCTAAGAGGTATCAAATATGTGCAGCGCCTTGAAAGGACTTCAGCCTTCCGCAAGAAACAGGCTAAAATTGCCAAGGTCCCTGTGGAGGAATGTCGGGGCTACGATTTTAACTCGGAAGATTATTGGCGCTGCTATATCTCGTATTTTTCATCGACTGCTAGCCATGTGGTGGGTACAGTTAAAATGGGCTCTACGGAGGACACTTCCGCCTGTGTGGATCCTCGCCTTAAGGTAAAGGGTGTGAAAAATCTGCGTGTAGCCGATGCTTCTATTATGCCCCATATAACGAGTTGTAATACCTATGGCCCCACCCTGATGATTGGCGAGAAAGCAGCGGATCTTATTAAGGAGGACTGGCGGATTAAGGGATAGATGCCAGAGGAGATCGAAAAAGGATTTTTAATAATTTGTGGGGTCTCGAAAACATCAGGAAATAACACTTTGACATTTATGGAATACAAGCTAACATTCAAAATAAAGGAATTTTAAAGAATTTTCTAATTTTAAATATTTTTTTAACTTATATAAAAGGATGAAGAGCAAATTAAGGACCTTTGTTTCTGTCGTATTACTTCCTTTATCGTGCCAGTCTCATTTCAGTCACAACGAAAGAATTTTAAAACGTTTGTGTTACAAAACCTGAGAAAAGATTAAATTTTCTTGCTTAGCGAAAAAATCTAAGACGACCTGCCAGTCTGTTGAAAACTTTAGTCCAATTTTGTTCAAAAGTAAGTAAAAACGTATTAAATTCGTCCAGGACAAACCTTTTAAAGACTTTTCTATTTTTTAATATTTTTTTTACTTATTCTATAAGATGGAGAGTAAATTAAGGGCCTCAGAATCTGTCGTAATATTCACTTTATCGTGTCAGTCTCATTTCAGTCACAACGAAAGAATTTTAAAACGTTTGTGTTACAAAACCTGAGAAATGATTACATTTTCTTGCTTAGCGAAAAAATCTAAGACGACCTGTCAGTCTGTTGAAAACTTCTGTCCAATTTCGTTCCAAAGTAAGTAAAAACGTATTAAATTCGTCCAGGACAAACCTTTTACACCCTAGATAGTCACTTAGCACCTTAAGAGCAAAAAAATCCGTTTTAGGGCCTTTTATAACCTCCATCGTCACAACGCTACTAAAGCGCAAAAAGGTCCGATTTTTTAGGCCCTTGCGTCCATCCCTAATCTCAGCCAAAACTTCAAAATTACTCTTTATTTGGATTCCTAGCAAAATTTTCTTGAATCTGAGTACCGATACGTCCATGTTGTTAATCGAACGTTTTGGCCATAAGGTACGTTTTTTGGGCCACATGAGTTAAAAAGTCCAGCAACTATTCTCTTTTTTCGGGTACTTAGTGGTTCTTAACTTACATAATCATTTTAACCATTCGTCCACAAAAAAAATAATATTTGTTAAGAATATAAAAAAGAAAACTGTACTTTTTTCGAGGTACCTTTAGCCGCTTGAAGGAAAACTTTTTCCCCTTTGGGCCCATTAACATACCCACGGACAGACGACGGGAGAAGGGCATGGCTTGATCATCTCAGAATTTTACGGCGATCAATAATACGTGTACTCTGTAGGGTCTCCGATCTATATCTCGTGGTGTTGCAAACGGAATGACAAATTTAGTATACCATCCACTTTTCGGCGTAGGATATAAACATCCCAGCCAAACGGACACTATTTCCATACCTAAAGAGCTCTCAGAATAAGGCGATTACATGTAAGCGATTACGTGTAAGATAAGGACGTATCTGTCCGTCTGTCCACATACTTGAAGAAATAAGGGCTAGGACTCTAAAACGATGATGGTTTTTTTTCCTGAGAGAAAATTTGTACTTTAAGGGACTAAATGTTCCTCGGAAAAAAGTTCACTTAAGTGAGGGAGGACATAAAATCCTATTTCAGCACAAGTGGCCAAAATACCGGCTTTCGACAAATACGATTCTTAAAGATATTTAGGCAAACAAAATTGCGGCAGAAATCCAAGTAAGAATCTCTTGTTAAGACTTGGCTATGTATGGCTCAAGAGCACAAGTGGCCGAAAACCGACCTCCTATAATTAAGATCTCTTATAAACTTCTTAAATCCCTAACTCAAAACCTATAATTAAGATTTCTTATAAACTTCTTAAATCCTTAATTCAAAAAATATATCCTCGGGCATCCAAGTACGCATTTTTTTTTTGAACTGGCCAAAATGTGAATACCGGTCCCAAGGGGCGGAAACTCGGTCCCTTTTAAATTGATATTAACAAAACTGAAGCAATAGAACCACTGAAATCCGAAACCATGTCATTCTCTTGAATGTTGGAAACAAAAATCCGTTGAGCATGGCACGGAAACGCTTACCGTTGACGTTAACGGCAGCTCCTTGCTCATTTTCAATGAAAATGAGAAAGCCCGAAATCCACCTAGTGACTCGTTGTGAAAGCCTTGGCTTTTCAATAGTCACGTGTTGGTTCTCAGAACCACATATGCGGCAATTTTGCTTATTGACATAGCCACCGAGATTAAAATAAACTTGAAATGAAAACAGTTTTCGGTAAAATTCTTCATCTTCTGCCAAACATTCTTCAGCCAATTGGGCGAAGCGAAAATGCATCGGCTGGTGTTCCAAAATTAAATGACAAATTTTAAACTTTTCAATAAAACCAGAAATTTGAAAAAAAATATTATTACTTTCCTTTACGGCTGATTTAAATTGAAATTGTAAAATCACTCACCCTGTATATATTTAGTGTTTTAAACCCCACAACACTCATACAGGGTGTCCGTCGGGAAGGTATACTACTTTGTTTATAATTTTTGATTTAATGAAAGTGAATGGATCTTATATTGAGAAATGTTTTTTTTAATGTCGGCAATTATGTAGGAATACAATATCAGAGAAATGTCCGCCTCACAAATGCGAGCCCTTCTGAGCTCATTTTTCATTACATTCAGCTCGGCCTCGAATTGAGGTTGACGGATTGTTTTGAACACTTTCTTGAGCAGCAGTAATGTTTTCATCCGATCTTGCAGTACGTTGTGGTCCACACTCAGGCCTATCAGCTACAGACCCTCTTTCTTCGAAAACATTCACTACACGATAAATAGTGCGCTTTGTTGGCACATTGTTTCTCCAAAAATGTTTACCTAACTTTCTCATCGCCACAGTAATCGATGATTGATTTTGATAAAATGTTTTAACGATTAATCGAATAATTTGTCCATAATAAATTTGCCACGTCTCTACTTCACGACTGCTAAATATGAACTGTCAAGACTAATGTTTACCAACATGGCGACAAAACAAAGTAGTATACCTTCCCGGCGGATACCCTGTATATACACATACAAGCCTGCTTAATTATTGACATTTTTCCCTTTTTTATTGAAAATGGGATTTTGTAAAACTGAATGTGGATTTTTATTAAATTATGAACATTGTGTATACTTAGTAGGGACATAAATACTGTTACAACATTGAACACACACATTTCAATAGTAGAACTGAACATACCCCGTTAATGTCATATGGGTTTTGAAAGCTAACCTCAATAGCCTTAGTCTGTAACGAGATTTTAAAATGGTTTCAACTTTCATCATGTAGTGGAGATAATGAGAACCGTATCGCTGTAATAGCGCCTTTCAAGTGTGAAATGAAAAAAAGCGATATTTTCAAAACGCTTCGGTCACTAGGGATTAGCCGCATGTTCGTCTAACGATGCATAAAACTGTTTGAGGAGACTGAAGATGTAAAAGACCGCCACCGGTCGGGCCGCCCACGTTCTGTTCGAACACCGCATGTCATCAAAGCCGTTAAATCAAGAATTCACAGAAATCCGCTCCGACAGACAGAAAATTATGGCCCGTGAGATGAATTTCACGCAAAAGTCCATGAGTCGAATCATTAAAAAAGAGTTGGGACTTGGGGCTTTCAAACAACGTACCGGACATTTATAGACTGCAGCTTTTAAAAAAAATAGGATTGAAAAATGCAAACGTCTTTTGGTGAAGCACGTTGATAACTTGCACAGAAAAATTTTGTTCACCGATGAAAAAATTTTTACCGTTCAGGAAAAATTTAACAAGCAAAATGATAAAGTGTATGCGCAGTCATCTAAGGAAGCATCTGAACTGATCCCAAGGGTGGAAAAGAGTCATCACCCAGCTTTAGTCATGGTTTGGTGGGGTGTCTCTTACGGGGTCACTGACCTGCATTTCTGCGAACAAGGAATCAAAACGTCGGCCAAAGTTAACCAAGAAACCGTTTTGAAAGCTGTTTTGAAGCCTCTTAACAATTCCCTGTTCCAAAACCGGCTATGGACTTTCCAGCAGGACTCTGCGCCGGCCCATAAGGCTAAAACGTCCCAGGCCTGGCTTCAAAACAATTTGCCAGCGTTCGTTTCCTCTGAAGAATGGCCCTGAGGCAGTCCATATTCGAACCCATTTGATTACAAATTGTGGACGGTTTTAGAGGACAAGGTTTGTCACAAAAGTTACCCAACATTGGATCTCTTAAGGCTGCTTTGGTTCGAGCTGTGGCCAATTTTCCAATGGACGAGGATTGTGCAGCTATTGACGATTGGCCAGTGCGACTTAAGGCGTGAGTAAAGGCAAACGGCGGACATTTCGAATAAGTCGGTACTTTTTGGGTACAATACAATACATCAATAAATATATTCAAAAATATTTGGTCCAAAAACATTCAGTACTTTTTATTTTACAGCATAAAACGTGTGTAACAGTATTTGTGTCCCTACTAAGTAGAAACGGATAGCTTTTCTCGAATCTACTGTTTTGGGCCGGTTCTGCAAGGCTTATGTATTTTGAGAGGTGGAATACTCGTCGCTGCTTTTTGCTTGTTCCGGTTAACAATGATTTGTTTTACACAATTGATTTTTTCCCAAGTCAACCGATTATTTGCACAACTTTTAAGTCACTTGAAACAACAGAAATAGTATGAAATGTCAATAAATTTTGAATAAGTCCACGGTTCCAAATATCGAACTTTCCAGTACCAAAGTCCACCAGGTACCACAACACAGCACATTTGTGCACATTTAACTTCACCACTTCTATTTATTTACATTTTTATCAAAATTTTTTAAAAACTGCACGACTGATGTCCGTCTAAGTGTTTAAATAAGTGTGACTTTATTAGTGCCAACGCCACACGTGCTTAACACAATAAACACGCTGGCGATCGGCGTCAATCACCGAAGCTTCTACTGATCAACATAACATTGTATAATTAACATACTCAATTATTAATTTATTTAAAAAAAATACCAATGATTTTAGATCAAAGAACTAGACGATAATTGGAATTATTATTGGGCCGATATAATTCCGGTTGAATTTTCCAAATACTTAACAAAATCCGACTTTCAACCAAACAAGAAGAATAGAAGATCCTTATAAGCATCCCGTTCCTATTGTTATTGTATAGTATTTATTTGTACAGCCAAACTAAACGCTTATCCAGATATTGTCAAAGCCTGCCAAAACACTACCGACGTAACACGCTCTTCAGCCGAAAGCGAATTAGCCAAACTTTCCCAGCGCTTGAGACTTTCCTAGAATTCACTTTCAAATTTCAACGTACGTGGTGTACGCCAACACTTTCAATATTCCCATATTCTGGGAATATTCAAAATAAAGTTCGTAGAAATAATCCTCTTCTCTTAGAAAACGTAGCACACCAACAACAACCGTGCCAAATATATGAAATCCATACGAGCAGATGCTGAAAAAATTAAAACAAAAACAGCTTTGTGACGTCTGTTCCAATCTCTTAATCAAGTCTAATTCGAAGCAGCCAATAATTACTTAACCAAATACTGGATTGAACTGAAAAAACTTGCTTAAAGTGAGACGGCCCAAAAAAGCGCGTGTATAAACTCGAACAAAAAAATATCGTTCAAAAAGGGGATGCGGCTATTTAAGTTAAGCGGTATGAAGAGAATTTTTTTAAGAATCTGTATCTTAATCTGAACCTATCTTTCCAATTTCAACAGAGCGTGTCCCTTCTATAAGGAAATTACTTGTGCCAAATTAAATCCAGATTGGATGTTACATGTGGCTTTATCTAAATCTGAAACAATTTTCTTTAATTTAAATAAAGCCTTTCCTTGGTCCAAAATACTAGCTCGTGCCAAATTTTGACCAGATTGCATGTAACATGTGGCTTCTAGAGCGAAAAACATAAAAATCGGATCTTTAACTAAATCTAAACCGATTTCCTTCAATTTCTATAGCGTCTGGCCGTGCTCGAAAACTATCTTTTTCCAAGATTCATAAAGATCGGACAACAATTGCCACCAGTAGTTTAATTAGAAGCTTTATATGGACCGACGGACAGACAGACATTGGCATCCTTAAAGGTGGGTCTAGCTTAAATATTTTTGATAGTTACAAACATTTGCCAGGAAACAAACTTATAACACCCTGTACCGCACAAAAGTGCAGGGTAGAAATGCTTTTAGCCAAATGCGAAATCTTCCTGTGTCTGTTCAAAACCCGCTCAATCTAGCGGAAAAGAACAAAATTGGCAACGTCGTTCACTCGAACCATTGTTCAATTCTATGTTCAATTTTAAGGCCAGGTGTATCCTACATCTGTCCACCTCTTTGTCCGCCCAACTGTCCTGCTACCATCCTTTCGCTCTCCTGCGTTTGTCTTTTATCCATCTTCCGTCTGTCCTTTTTTCATCCTTCGTCTGTACTTTATCCATCCTTCGTTTATTATTTGTCCATCCTCCGTTTAACATTTATCCATCCTCCGTCTGTCATTTGTTCATTCTCCGTCTGTCCATTGTCCATCCTCCGTCTGTCCTTTGTCCAACCTCCGTCTTTCCATTGTCCATCCTCCGTCTTTCCATTGTCCATCCTCCGTCTGTCCTTTGTCCATCCTCCGTCAGCCCATTTTCCATCCTCCGTCCGTCTCCCGCCATTCCCTTGCAAGTCCTCCAACTGTGGCCAGTTCTTGTTTCGTCTTTCCTCGGTCCGATGCCAATGCATTGTTCCTTTGTTATTCGTCCGCTTGAGGGTTTTTTGTGCCAGCCCGGGTTTTCCTTGTCCATCCTTCATCTTTCTCCGTCCTTCCCACGTCAACCCTAAGATTGTCCTGCTACCCTCCTCCGTTCATTATTTGTCCATTCTACGTCCGTATCATGTCCTTTCTTTGTCTTTCCGCCGCTTGTTCTCTTTCCTTCCCTTGTCCATCATTAATCCGCATTTCCCATCCTCCGCTCGCCCTCTGTCCATACTACGTCCGTAATCCGCTATCTTTTCGTCCATTCGCCGTCTTTCCTACGCCCTTTACTTGTCTGCCCATTATGCGTTTACCCGACCATTCGTCCGCTATACAAATATAGGTATTATCGATCTGCCAAACAAAATAAACAGTAATTTTGGCCGTATCGCATCCTTTCCTTGTCTTTCCACCGCTCGTCCTCTGTCAGTTCTCTTTGTGTCCCCTGTTCATTTTTAATTCGTCTTTCACGCCCTCTGTCCATCCTACGTCCAATCATCTACGTCCGTTACTTGTTAGCCCATTTTCCGTTTGTCCTCCGCCCAAGCCCAGGCTTCGTTATTTTTTCTATTCATCCATTCTTTCGTCCGTTTATCTATTTCACTCTCCATCCGATCATTCGTCCGCTATACGAATATATGTTTATATTCAAGTCCGATTTAAGGTCCTACTATTTTCAGCTGTCAATTAAATTTCCTTAAAATCCTGAGTAATTTGAATGAATTGCCTAGTATGTCTGGTTGGTTATTATTTTTTTAAGTCCTTTATGTGGCAGAGTGGTGTAGGGTATCGCATAGTCGACAACGTCCGATATTAGAATTAGAATCTGTACTTCTTTTTTTTAATATTTTTTTCTCTGTAAATCTGTTTGATTTCTTTTTATTTTGTACTCGTACTTTTCATTTTTCATTCTAAATATTTGACATTTAATTATTAATTTTTTTATTTTCAAAGTTTTTAAATATAATTTTTTTTTTGACTATGTATCGCTAAATCGCTGGCTTAAATTTTGGTTTTTTGCCCTATAACGACACGACAACACAGCACAGCCAGTCATCATTCATTGCCATACCCCTTTTGCCATTATTTTTTTTCGTTTTTTTTTTGTGAGTGTAAATCCCAGAATTGCGCATAAAAAAAATAATAAAACCGGAACGATCTGTCATCTATTCGGCTCGCCGCCTTAAAGAAGTATTTATAAAAAGGCAATATGCAATTCTAATTGTTAGTTTGAAGTGAAAAGATGTTCCAAGCGGGAGTAAATTCGATGGCGGGCACCTTGTCCGCCCAGTGTGCCATACCGAGTGTGGGTACCATGAACACGTTGGTTTCCCTTTTGGTAGAGGGTATTCTATCCTCGCAATGCAATATATCCCATCCCAGTGATTGGCCGCCAGACTTTGCTGGCGAGGCTTTGACAAAAGGCTTGGACACGTACGATTTTGTGGTGATTGGCGCCGGCACTGCGGGTTCCATTGTGGCCAGTCGCTTGAGTGAGAATCCTGACTGGAGTGTTTTGGTGTTGGAGGCAGGCGGTGATCCGCCTCTAGAAACTGAGGTAAGTTGCGGTAGAGTAAAATAACCTCTAAAACCTTTTGTGATTTTGTTTTTCTTTTGTATCGTATTAGATACCCAGTCTATTTTTCGGTGTACAACATACCAAGGATGCCTACAGCTACTTTGTGGAACCGAATGGCCATTCGTGCAAGGCTTTCAAAAACGACGAATGTCATTGGCCACGCGGCAAAGTGCTTGGTGGCACCGGCTCCATTAACGGCATGATCTATGTGCGCGGCAATCGGGCGGACTATGACCGCTGGTGTGCTGAGGGCAGCACAGGCTGGTGCCACGACGATGTCTGGCCCTATTTCCAGAAATCCATTACACCACAGGGCAATGATAGCCATCCGATCGGCTTTGTTACGCTTAATCATCTGAACCGCCTGGACAATGATTTGGTGTCGATGATTTCCAAAGGAGCGGATGAACTAAAACAGCCCAAGGTGGACGACTTCGTCGAAGGCAGCTATGTGGGCTATGGCTTTGTCAAGGGCACATTTGAGAATGGACGTAGAGCCAGCACGGGCAAGAGCTATTTGAGCAAGGTTTCGCAAAGGCCCAACCTGAAGGTTATCAAAAATGCCCAGGTCACCAAGTTGGTGTTCGACGACAAGGGCGAAAATGTCAAATCGGTAGAATTTGTGGTGCAGCAAACCAAACCGTTAAAAGTCAACATTGGCCGAGAGGCTATAGTGTCGGGAGGCGCCGTAGATTCCCCTAAATTGCTGATGTTATCCGGCGTAGGTCCTGCCGAAGTGTTGCAACCTTTAAATATACCCGTAGTACATGATTTGCCTGTAGGTCAAAACCTACAGGATCACCCCATTGTAACCTTTTTCATGCGCATACCAGCCCCACCACCAGATCCAAGATCGGCTATCAATGTCACCTACCAGTATTTGATGGAAAATGACGGACCTTTAAGTTCGAGTGGAACTGCCCCCTTTGTGGGTTTCATTAAAGCTGATCCCACTTCCACTAGCCTCTACCCAGATATGGGCAATTACCATATCTCCTTTAGAAGGGGCGACAGGACGAGCATGGAACTCTTTACCAACGGCATATGGATGAAGAAGCAAATGAAGGCCTTCTTTATGGAAGAAGTTGAAAAATCCGATATTATCTGCGTGTTTGTGGTCTTATCCCATCCCAAGTCTAGGGGCAATCTTAAGTTGAGGTCTGCCTCCTATCTAGAGGCACCCATCATTAATGCCGGCTACCTGAATGAACCCGAAGATCTGGACGTTTTAATGAAGGGCCTGGAGCATCTCATGAAAATGGTGGATACTGAGGCTTTCAAGGAAAAACAGGTGGAGGTTATGCAGGTGCCCATTAAGGAGTGCGATCAATTTAAGTTTAAATCCCCAGAATATTGGCGCTGTTATGCCTCGTATTTCTCCAGTACGGCCCATCATCAATCGGGCTCGGTTAAAATGGGTGCCGTCGGCGATAACACCACCTGTGTGGATCCCACGCTTAAGGTGAAGGGTGTCAACAATTTGCGCGTGGCCGATGCCTCAATAATGCCCTACGTCAGCAGTGGAAATACAAACGCTCCCGCCATTTTGATTGCCGAAAAGGCCGCCGATATGATCCACAAACAGTGGGCCAAAGAAGGAAAAGGGATGTGATTTATAAGAAGACCCCCAAACGCCACACCAAAGTTGTTTTCTTTTTTTTATTAAGATTTACGTTTTTTTATAAGGTAAGGCAAAGCAAAATGATCAGTCTACAATCTTGTTTGGCCAGTTAACAAATTTCTATTATAATGAATAAATAAAAAAATCTGTCTTATTCCAAATTTTATTTCGTAATAAAAATTATTGGGCTCTTAATTAGTAGGTCGGTGCATTTTCAAAGCCGTTCGATTCCTAGACTCGCTCGCACGCTTTCGGTGCTTAGCATAATTGCTAAGCGTTATGACGCACCACTTCCCCATACTGCAGCACAGTCTTCACAACAAGTCTCGGCAAATAGCGTCACTGGGTTTTTCATTTAGTCTTGGTCGGCTGATCAAAAAATACCATTCAAGACTTGTTTTCACTTTTAGATTTTGTTCTATTTCAGGTTATTGAATTTCGCCATACGTGACAAAAAACTAAAACCACTAAAGCGACAAGAAATAATTGTGTTTGTATGTCAGCCAGTCCGCCAAGTTTCAATCATTTATCAAATTTGATTTTACGATTGCATGTCAAAGCTACAGTGAGCGGCCAAAGTATTATGACAACTATAGAAAATATGTTCTAACAATATTGGTTGTGACCGACTAAGTGTATCTAATCGACATAGATTAGCTTGCGTCTGTGCTCAGACCTGCCAGTACGGCCTTTTTATCTATCTGTCGATCTACCTATCTGTCGGTCCTTATCCCAATTTGTTGGACTTTATACCCAATCACTAATTTTCATCCTCACTCACGCTCTCAAAGTCCAACATTAATAAAAGTTGTTAAAACAAGTGGACAAATGAGGTCCGCCCGTGCAGAAGCTTATACACCCTCTATCATGGAATATGGTCGAATATGAAAATTGTGTCAATGGGGTGTGGCTCCTGCCTCTTTCCTCCCAGGGTTTTTTGCCATACCGACATCATTTATACCAACTACTATAGTCATATTGGTATTAATACAAGAGATATGGCCTTGCAAGGGTTGTATAACTGGAGCCACGCCCATTTGTCCAAATTCAAAACAATATATTTATAATGATGTGATTATCATTGATTTTACTCTTTAAATTAATGCGATTTTAAAGGGAACTTGGCAACGCCCACTTTTCCTCAAGACATCACCATATGTATGTTCCAAATATCATCGTCATACTCGTATCTCTAATAGTACATGTGACGTTGTTGTTGGGGTTGTATGGGCCGTGATACGCCCTTTTGTCTAATTTCAACACAATTTACTTAATCTATAATAATATTACAGTCATTGTTTTCATTCTGATTTTTTAAATGGGCGTGCCATCGCTTACTTTTTCTCGTGGATGTGTTCCGATTATATATTGCATATATCATCTCTAAATGATGTGTGGCCTATACCACGCCCTTTTATCCAATTTTACATAATTTATAATAGTTTTCTAGCCATTGATTTTAACCTGTTAAAATTTTGTAACGATCGTTCCACTAGTTTAGTCATTAATGCGATATTTTAAAGGGGGCGTGGCATGTACCTGTTTTCATCCAGGTTGTGTTTTGATCCACGCCAAAATCATATGTTATAAATGTCATCGTCTTATCTCTAATAGATTATGAGATTTTGTGGTTTAAGGTTTAGGATTGTTGATTTTGCCAGTCCTTGTGAGGGAACATTTTTTACCCCTTGACCAATCTGGTCCAACCGTTTCAGTTCATCAGCGAAATTTCGTGCTCCTAGCTTCAATAGCGACCCGTAACTGCTTTCCACAAACGGACATGGCAAAGTCACTTCAGAATTTTACTACGATTCAAAAGATATAGACTTTATGGGATCTCCGACCAGTATTTCGAGGTGTCCTATGATAGGGGTATAACGAGCTAAAGTCGGGTGAGGGCCAGTACTTCTGAATGTTAAGAACAGCTAATAGAAAACAGGTTTGAACACCCCCTTGGAAATGCTGGACAAAAGTAAGGCAAGTAAGGTATGACGGGTAAGTAAGGTAAGTAAGGTAAGTACGGTAAGTAAGGTAAGTAAGGTAAGTAAAGTAATTAAGGTAAGTAAGTTAAGTAAGGTAAGTACGGTAAGTAAGGTAAGTAAGGAAAGTAAGGTAAGTAAGGTAAGTAAGGTAAGTAAGGTAAGTAAAGTAAGTAAGGTAAGTAAGGTAAGTAAGGTAAGTAAGGTAAGTAAGGTAAGTAAGGTAAGTAAGGTAAGTAAGGTAAGTAAGGTAAGTAAGGTAAGTAAGGTAAGTAAGGTAAGTAAGGTAAGTAAGGTAAGTAAGGTAAGTAAGGTAAATAAGGTAAGTATGGTAAGTAAGGTAAGTAAGGTAAGTAAGGTAAGTAAGGTAAGTAAGGTAAGTAAGGTAAGTAAGGTAAGTAAGGTAAGTAAGGTAAGTAAGGTAAGTTAGGTAAGTAAGGTAAGTAAGGTAAGAAGGTAAGTAAGGTAAGTAAGGTAGGTAAATAAGTAAGGTAGGTAAGGTGAGTATGGTTTTTTACGGTAAAAAAGTAAGTTGGCATGCATATGGTAAAAATACCAATAGCAATCATTATTTAGGACCAATTAGCGAAATTAAAGCGTTCTCCATAACCTTCTGTTTTTAATTGATGCATTATGACAATCTTATAGCGATGTAACCGCAAAATAAATCATGTGACTTTCAGGAGATGTTCAATTAAGCTAATCGGAGACATATTAACAGTGCAACAACTTAATGAATATTTTGAATTCTGAATGGCAAATGGGTAAACTATTTCTCTTATATAGTCACCCATAAGAAGTCATGCTACCACGACTGACGGGTGAAGGCTTCACGAAATGTATTCGAATCAGTTGCAGGTAATTTAAAAAAAAGACGTTTTGCAGAAACTTGAAGGCAGAATTGCTCCACCATCTATTCTCTTAACTCCGATTTAGCCCAAGAAAGCCCAGATTGTGTTGCTGAGATATATAAGTACACTTACAAAACATGACCAGGCCATATCCGTGTGTCCAGTTGATTAGCACGATTGCCTGCCTAAGAACATTTAGGAATATTGTTTACCCTCAAACAGCATGAGCTCAAGCCGTGAGAATCATTAAGACCAGAGAATCATTTTTAACTTACATTTACCACAATAATCATTACAGCCTTCCGGCAGAATTTGGCTACGAATATTTAAGATTCTCGTAGAATTTATGATATTTTCTGTGAGCAATCGACATTTTACAGACATTAACGCTAAAAAAAATTAAAAGTTGTTAAGCGTTATTTGTGATCTCAGAATCAAATAAAAACATTGCATTAAACAAGTAGAAACGAGTTAAACCAAAATGTGTACTGCAAATGAATGTTGAACTACACTCGCAGAAAAATAATAATTGAAAACTAAGTAACCCAGCAAAAACTCTCATAACTAAAGAAAATAACGGGTCAGGCAAATTTAAATGTATGAAACACGTACAATTTGATTCCCTACGAAATCAAGAAAGAGAAATCAAGTTTAAGAAAAATTAAATTATAAACAAAGTTGAAATTTGAACTCAGGACATTCCGCCTTGTTGGCGTACTTTCTAGACATTGAGCCACAGATTATGACAATCTGTTAGTGGGTTTTTTACCTTTGCCCTAGGTACTCCATAATAAACCATTTTGTGAATAAGAGAGGCATGGAGTATAATCATTACAAATATATACAAATACAAAAAGTAAATACCTTTACAGAAGCAACTAAGAAATAACTACTCTTAAATAAGCCATTATTTTCTGCCCCGAACTCACGTTAGTGGTAATAAGAAAATACAAATTAATATAGAGATACGCAAATCGAAATTGAGAAAAAAGAATTGAAATTGGAAAACGAAAATTTACATTAAGAAAATACAAAATTCAAACTAAAATTTAGAAAATACAAATCGAAATTGAGAAAATAGTATTTGAAATTGACAGAAGTAAACTGAAATTATTTTGAAATTGAAAATTAAGAAAACGCATTTAAATTGAAAAAGGTAATTTGAAATTGAGAATAGACAAAATAAATAAGGGATATTAAAACTTCTAAAGTTGGTATTGAGACAATTAATGAAAAATGGTTATTTCTAGGAACAAGCACGCGATACTCGTATGCCTTTGACAAAAGAAAAACGCAAAGTAAAAGTATTTTTTTATCCTTTTCATTTGTTAAAAAGTGTTCTTTTTAGCAATGTACACGCTGAGAGTCATTAAAATCTTAGTCTTAAGATATTTACGAATAAAACGCCGTTTGTAACGTGACAAAAGTACAAGTGGGTTCTGCCTGCATTTATAAAATTTGAAAAGTTTGTAAAACAATATAACATTTTTTGAAGCAACTCATTTAAATATGAAGTGGAGTCATGGTACCCAATATTCGCGGCAACGAATGTAGAATTTTTGTTTCATAGGCCCTAAATTAAAAAGTTACCTGACATGACCTGAAGTGACAAAAAATTTGCTATCCAAAGATTTTTCAAATATTTTTAGTTTTTAGCATTTCTTAAACAAGGATATGGTTAAACCAGTTGGAGTCGGTCGGGGCCGACTGCGAGATATCCTACAACTCATTATTATTCAAAATATTGTGGTGAGATGTTCTACACAAAATAATGTGGTCAAATATCCTAACCACGTTATTATTCGATATATACTGCGTGCCTTCTTGGAGTTTAAGCCTCGAATTTAATATGGCATCTCTATAGCGGAAGGAATATGTTTTGTTTCGGCTATATGAAAACATGGACCGATATGGTGCAATTTTGATTAAGGATAGTTTCTGGTCAACAAAACGAGTTATGCTTCATTTCAGCTAAATGAAATTTGACATGTACCATGTGTAGAGACAGGACTGAGTTGGAGCACAATCGGATTTAGTTTGTGACTTTAAGAGCAGCGGAACCTTAACTCTTGAAGGACCTTTGTGTAAAGGATATTTGAAAACATAGACCGGTAAACTACAACTTTATCGGGTTTGGAAATTGTTCGCTCACAACACATTAGACAAAATTGATCAGAGTGGGATGTAATTTGTGGCTTTTAGAGCGACAGGAGCTCAAATTGGTAGGAAATTTTTTTGTGTGGAGGCTATTCTAAGCAATACTTATACTATGGATATGGATCAGTTTCGCCACAGCTAATTATGGGTCGCTTATATCGTATCGTACCATTCGCAAGTTGAACCCAATAGGACTTAAGAAGATGTAAACAGAATGTTAACAGCAAAATTACAAGCACGCAGAAAAAAAGTATGGTTGGGGTGACAATATTCTAAGAGGATCATACCATTATTGGGTATATGGTTGTGGCACAACAACATTATGATCCTTACAACAATAGTATGATTCACACTCATCCATACTATTATCTCCACAACCACATTATGATTCTCACAACCATAGTATGCTTCTCATACGACAATAGTATGATCCTCACAACCATAGTATGATTCACACGCAACCATACTATGATCCCCACAACCATAGTATGATTCACATTCAACCATACTATGATCCCTAAAATTATTTATTAAGATTGGGTAATGTTGTTTTTCAAAAATAGAAATTTTTATCAAGTTATTTATTTAAAATTGCATTACTATTACTTCATAGCCAGATTTGAGGCCATGTTTTTATTGAACATTTCATTCAAGAAACAAAAATATATATTCCAACGGCAGTCGTAAATACTTTTAGTTGCCGGCAGGGGTGAATGCAACTTCACCATCCGTAGACACCAAGTAACCAATGTGATTAAACCATGATCAATGGCTATATACTTAAGTGCAGACAGATTTAAAATAAACGAGAACCAGTCAGTACTCGAGTATTTCACCGAACAAAATAAACACAATAAAAATCCCTCGAACTACCTTTCAATTGTTGTTGTTTTTTATAATGGAAAACAACCATGCACTGTAACGTGTGTATGTTTTTTGGTATATCAAAAAAAGCAGACAAATACATGTATGCTCTATAAAACCTGTTTTGTTATGTTCATAGTCGCAACCATACTGTATGATTGCCGTAATCATGTTATTGTTTAAATTTAATTTTAAACAACAATACTTTTATTGCGCCAGCCATATTTATATGGTTGCTACAACCATATTTTCATTTCTAAATTTGGCAATAATACTATTGTTACATTTCAACAATATTAATATTGCCGCAATCATACTGTTGTCAAAATGAAATGTAAAAAAACAATACTATGGTTGCGACGAACATGTTTTTATTGTAGAGAACATATTATTGTTGCGGTGACCATATAGTAACCATATATTTTCTCTGCGTGAGCAAAGAAAATTTGCAATGTAAAAATGCGATGAAAGAAAAAGAGCAATTTCTTCAAATTGCAGTCAGTTTTATGGTTGTACAAACAGAGAAGGACTGGAAAAGCTTAAAAATAAAAACATTTAAATGATTTTTCAGCATTATATGAGACTAAAAAACCTTTTTGTTTATATTATTTTTCGGTCACGGTTGGCCTTTCTCTGGAAATACCCATATGCAAAAAAATCCTAACTTATTTTTCTTTGTGTATTAACTATATGTGACCCGGTCTACGAAAAGGGACCTTCGGTGTGAAAATATCATTTTTCACTTTTTTGGCGATTCGGATAGACTAAAGTGTGCTCTTTCTAATGGCGCAAAGCAGAAGTTTCCAACTCGTAAAGAAGTTTGTCAAAGAACGAAACTAACCTCTTCATCTACACTCATTTCACATGACTTGTTTATCTTTAACAGCTGTTTTCTCGAAAACTTGTTTTTACACCGAAGGTCCCTTTTCGTAGACCGGGTCACATATAACGAAACAAACTCAAAATGAATGTAATGATAAAATCTGCTCATTAACAGGCATATCCACTTTTCGAATGCGCCTTTGGTAAAATCCTTTTAATTTTTTCTTAAATATCTTGTTTTCACTAGCTGTTGTGTTTTGAAAAACGGTTTCAATTTGTTGTTACAGGGTGCTTTAGACCAAATCACTACTTCTTTTTATAACTAAATTCCCTGCTCATTCTATAGGTTTGCTTATTATCTTATTTGATCTGATCTCTAGCATACTGTGTTTTAATGGATCCACGTTATCTATTTCTAGTAAATAGTAGGAGAATGAATTACACTAAAGAATACTGGGAACCTTTCATTAGTGTTACCGATCTTCAACTTAATGTTCATTCAGAGAAATTAGGCTTCAATGTATTAACCACAAGGCCAATTTATAATGAAGACAAAAAACTCTTAGAGGCAATAGTTGAATTAGTAACCTTACCAGTTTTCTTTTTTCAATAATAATTTCTCCATATGAATTCACATTTTCTCAATATTAATTTACCTTTTTTAACACCAATTTGTACTTATAGTTTCTCCATTTAAATTTGGGTTCCTGAATATAAATTTGTATTTTTTTATTTTTAAAATGTCCTTTCACAGTTTCACTTCGTTTCTTTCAATTTCAATTTGCGTATCTTAAATTCAATTTTAATTTTTTTAGTATAATTTTGGTTTCTCAATTTAAATTTTTATTTTAATAATTTCAATTGTAAATGGTGCAGTAAGCTAAGCCTCCATTATGGGTTGCGATCCTTATTACCACAGTCAACACACCTTCTTATCGTCTTTCTAGGATGCATTGAAATATTTGAATGCCACGCCCCTTTGCCTATTCATAATCTTATATAGCCAATGGCAATTTTCAAATACAGGACTGTATAACGGGTAGTATGTCTAGTGTTTATTTGAATCAAGTGCTGTTTTGACAGTCCAATCTCTCGAACGAAGTGAAAAACTTTGTGCTTCATCAAAATAGGAAAAATCAATTCAAAAGTCAATACAGTGAAGCCCAAACAGTGCGTTTAATGATAAGTAGTTTTGGCCGAAATTAGCTTCAGCGAATGAACCCACACGATGAATCGCTACTTTAGTACTTAAGGCCTTAGATCAGCTCGAAAAAGACTATAAAAATAGCAAATAAAACAGCCGGATCAAAAACCCAGCACGTGATCGTCGAGTGTGTCATAGAGTGACAGTTTAACGCAGATTTTGGAGCATCAATCGTTCATATTTTTGACTGAGGGCCTATGCCCTTTGCCATTCCATTTGCAACACCTCGAATTACTGGTCGAAGGCATCATCACGTATATAAAGGGGATTGTTTTAGACATGTGGTTTTCAAGAAGAAATAAAACGCATATAATTTAATGGTATGGCCAAGAATTTTGCTTTATTATAAAGATGAGGGTTTGCCATTATGTTTTAAAAATAATTTCAGGCAAGTGGCCGCCGCGGCTGGCTCGAATAAATTCCAGCCGACAGGCCCGGTTTTCAACTACTTTTTGCAGCATTTGGGGTCGTTTGTCAGCAATAACGCGCCGAATATTCTCTTCAAAGGCGTCAGTCGTGTCGGGCTTATCTGCCTATACTTCACATAGCCCAACAATAAATAGTCCAGCGTTGTTAAATCGCACTATCTTCGAGGCCACGCCACAGGCCCACGACACGAGTTAATACACTCACAAAAAGTTTCCTTCAATAAATTGATTGTTTCGATGACTGTGCGGCATGTAGCGCCGTCTTTTTGGAACCAAAGGTCGTCAACATCAACATCCTGCAATTCAGCGCCGAAAAGGTAATTAATCATGGCTCTATAACGTTCCCCATTGACTGCAACATTATGGGTGGCTTCATTTTTAAAGAAATATGAACCGATGATTCCCCATATAGAAAACCAAACATAGAGAAAACCAAACAGTAACTTTTAGAGAATGTAACGGCGTCTTAACTATGTCTTGTGGATTTTCATTACTCCAAATGCGAAAATTTTGGTTATTAACGTACCCATTCAACCAAAAGTGAGCTTCATCGCTGAACAAAATGTTTTTGTAAAAATCAGAAACGGTAGCCATCTCGTTTTGGGGCCAATTCACCACGATTTGCAAACGTTGTTCCTGAGTAAGTCTATTCACTATGAAATGGCAAACCAAACTGAGAAAAAATCAAGTAACAGCTGTCAAATAGTCTAACTCCGAAGTAGTATGCCCAGGTTGAAAACCACGTGTCTAACAAACACCCTATACTTAAGGGTAGGTAGTTTTATATTTAACGAGAACTGCCGGCTGAAGAGTTTTAAAGCGAACACAATAAAAATCCCCCACACTGGATAGATGCCAAAACACACACACGCGATGTAGTGCATGCATTTTATGAATTATTTTGTCCATTTCATTTAATATCACTGCAATAACTGATAAATAAATAAGCTTATTTAGGAAATTTTTAACTGAGTGGAATAAAATTCACATACAATTTTTTTGGTTGAAATTTAAAGTTTGTGTTTTTCGCTGTGTACAATATTATGGCTACTTTGCTACAGCTACTGTTCTTTTGCGTATTTGCCAATGATACTGCTACAGTGCCCATGCTACTGGGCTTTAGCTACAATGCCTGCTACCTTGTTAAAGCGATTTTTTCCATATCTACTTTGCCATATCCACTTTTCTCTATCTAATTTGTCCCCGCTTGTTTTGACCATTGCCTTGTTACCCTACCCACGCTATATTGCTTTGGCTACCGCCTCCTTGCTATACGCCATTGCTCTCGCTCCCTTGCAACTTTGCCATTGCATTTTTGCTACGGCATTTGTGACAGTGCCTTAATCCAGAATTTAATTACAAAAATTAATTCGGCGGGACTAACATATTTTTAATGAGAGTAAACAATAACCTGACTTTGAAATTAAAAAGTAAAAAAACCGGAATACCACCATCACTAAACGCCAGTTAAAAGCATATGCACAACAAAGCTTAGACTGCATTTACAAATTCACCTTCTGAATGTGAAGATGTCACTGGCAATAGATAGTCCGGCAGCGGCCCACTGTTCCATACCGAGTGTGGGTACAGTCAACACTTTGGTTTCGCTACTGGTAGAGGGTATTCTAGCCTCTCAGTGCAATATATCACATCCCGATAATTGGCCGCCAGATTATGCCGAGAAGGCTTTGAAACAAGAAGGCTTGGAAACGTACGATTTTGTAGTGATTGGTGCTGGTTCGGCGGGGTCCGTGGTGGCCAGCCGCTTAAGTGAGAATCCGGATTGGAATGTTTTGGTATTAGAGGCTGGTGGGGATCCACCACCAGAATCGGAGGTGAGTCAAACAAATGTTTCAAATTTACTTTGGGCTTTAAATACTCGTAATCCACCCTTTTTAGATACCCTCCATGCTGTTGGCTTTACAACATTCACCATTTGCCTACGCCTACTATGTCGAACCAAATGAACGCTCATGCAAAGCCTTCGCAAATGATAGCTGCCATTGGCCTCGGGGCAAAGCTATCGGTGGCTCAGGGGCCATCAATGGCATGCTTTATGTCCGGGGCCATCGTGGCGACTATGATCACTGGTGCTCCGAGGGCTGCACAGGCTGGTGCTACAATGATGTCTGGCCATATTTCGAAAAATCCATTACACCACAAGGCAATGCTAGCCATCCTGTGGGCTATGTAACGCTTAATCCATATGGAAATTTTGCCGATGAACTGGTGTCGATAATTTCCAAAGGTTCAGCGGAGCTTAAACAGCCGCAAGTAGACGATTTCACGGAGGGCACCTATGTGGGCTATGGCTTCATCAAGGGCACAATTGAGAACGGTCGCAGATCAAGCACGGGCAAAAGTTATTTGGCCAAAGTTGCTCAGCGGCCCAACTTGAAGGTAATCAAAAATGCCCAAGTCACCAAGTTGGAGTTTAACGAAAAGGGTGACACTGTCACGGCGGTGGAATTTGTGGTAAAACAAGAAAAACCATTGAAGGTCAACATTGGCCGTGAGGCTATAGTATCGGCCGGCACTATAGATACCCCCAAAATACTCATGCTCTCCGGAGTGGGGCCCGCACATGTGTTGGAGCCTTTAAAAATACCCCTCGTTCATGATTTGCCAGTCGGTCAAAATCTACAGGATCATGTGGTGTTAACCCTTTATCTCAGTATTCCCGGTTCGTTGCCCAATCCAGTTGCGGCACTGGACAGTACCTATCAGTATATGATATACAATGAGGGACCTTTGAGTTCAGCTGGCACCTTACCACTGGTAGGTTTTATTAAAGCCAACTGGACAGAGTCCGGCCCCTATCCAGATATGGAATTAATCCATTTGTCCGTCAAAAGAGGTGACAAATCCGGCATGGAGTTCTTCGCCAATGGTCTATCGATGAAAGCGAATTTCAAGGCTTTCTTTATGCAAGAAATCGAGAAATCGGATATAATGGCAATCTTTGTGGTTCTGGCTCATCCGCGCTCGAGGGGAACGGTGAAGTTAAAGACGGCTTCCTATAAGGATGCTCCAGTCATTGATGCTGGTTATTTTACGGAAGTCCAAGATCTGGACATTTTATTGCAAGGAGTGGACTATTTGATGGAATTGGAAAACACTGCGACCTTTCGAGAAGAGAAAGTGGAAATAATGAAAGTACCCCTAGAAGAATGCGATCAGTTTGAGTTCAAATCCAAGGAGTACTGGCGTTGCTATGCCGCATATTTCTCCACCACCTGTTATCATCCTGTGGGTACAGTTAAAATGGGCGCTGCTCAAGACGAGACAGCCTGTGTGGATCCTGGCTTGAAGGTGAAAGGTGTGCATAATTTAAGAGTGATTGATGCCTCCATTATGCCCTACGTTTCGAGTGGCAACACTAATGCACCTACCATAATGATAGCCGAAAAGGCAGCCGATCTTATTAAGGAAGAGTGGCTGAAGTAAGGCTTAATGTAAAGTAATTGCTATTTTTTCGCTCTTTGCTGTTGTTAGAAATTCTAAAATCAGTTTCTTTATTTTTTTTAAACTGTTCACGTGAACGATTACTATTTCAATTGATAATAAACTAAGGGGTCTTAAGATAATTTTAATATCTGTTTTTGCTTATTCCAAAACGACAACAAGATAAGGTGTTTCCCGCCGCCCGGCAGTTCTCGCACCTTGCCCGTGATAAAAACTTGTCATTCGAAATGAATATGATTGTTTTACATCTACGTCTGTCAATTTGATGTATTTGAAACTTCATCGTGACGCGGCGGCGTCTGAATACGTTGCATTTGAGTCAATGGCCGCGTAGCCGATAAGAAGTCCATGCAGCCAGACGTTTGTTTGCCTTGCACTTCATATCGAGTCGCAGATTTGCTAAGTTATGAAGGGCATCGGTATAAAAGAGTGATAACAACTCTACAATAAATCATACACTCTAAGAAAAATGTTAGTGGTAATAACCGACACACAGCAATTCGTGGTAGTAAAATGTTTGGACAGCGCTACCACAAAAAGCGCAGAAATATGGTTACTGCGAGGGCGACCGCAAAACTAACTGGCCTGGCACATTTTCTGTTTTACTAGCAACTTTTTTGTTTTTTTTTTTTAAAGCAATCTTTTATAAGCCATCTGTCAAAATTTCCGAAATATTTAATGATTGTTTTCTTTGTTACAGGTGATTGAAGTAAACAAGTTTTAGAATTTTTGAAAAATGGAAAATAAAGTGTTTCGTGCGGCAATTAAACACTTTTATATAAAAGGTTATACGCCACAATTAATCAAAGATGAATTGGATTCTGTTCATGGTGATAATGCACCCTCATACTCCACCGTGAAATCCTGGGTTCGACAATTTAAAATGGGTCGTTCAAGTACGGAAGATGAACAACGCTCTAGAAGACCAAAAACTGCTACTACTATTGAAAACATTAGAAAAATATTAAATGAAGTGACTAAAGATAGACGAATAAAGCTCAGAGAACTTGCTGATATTGTTAAAATACACGAAAAACAAGTTTGGAGTATTTTACATGATAAACTCCACATGAAAAAGCTATCCGCAAGATTGGTGCCGCGTTTGTTGACTTTGCCCCAAAAAATCGTCCGTTGGACCAATTCCGAGGAGCTTTTTAGCGATTTATCAGCGTAATCCAATAGAGTTCTTGCGCCGATTCATAACTGTTGATGAGACATGGATCCATCACTACATCCCAGAATGCAAAGAACAGTCAAAACAATGGATAGAAGCTGGTAAAAGTGGTCCCAAGAAGGCGAAAACTGTTAAGTCAGCAAGAAAAGAAATGGCACCAGTATTTTGGGATGCAAGGGGTATAATATTTATTGATTATCTTGAGAAAGGATAAACTATAAATAGTGAATATTATTGTGCATTATTGGATCGGTTGAGTGAAGAAATCAAGATAAAACGACCGCATTTAGAAAAAAAAGTTTTTTTTTTCATCAAGACACGAGGGCGGTTCGGAAAGTTATTAGCCTATCAATGATCAATCAAGTTAGTTTTTCAAAAATATTTTTATTTTTCAATATAATCTCCTGAAACTTCAATACACTTAGTCCAACGCTTATCTAGCAATTCTATCCCTTGATTAAAATAGTTTTCCACAAGGTCTTCAAAATAGTGGTTTACAACTGTAATTGCATCTTCCTTGCTTGCCAGCAAGGAATTGTTTTAGATTTGGGAACAGGTAAAATTCAGTAGGAGCTTAATCAGGAGAATAGGGTGGGTGGTCAAGCAACTCGTACTTTAATTCGTTGATTTTAGCCATTGTTAAAACTCTCTTGTGCGCTGGTGCGTTGTCTTGATGAAAAATTATTTTTTTGTGTTGTAAGCCAGGACGTTTTTCTCGAATTTGTGCATTTAATTGATCTAAAAGGTTGCAATAGTACTCTGAATTTATTGTTTTACCCTTTTCAATCAATAAAATACCTTTGAAGTCCCAAAAAACCGTTGCCATAACCTTACCAGCCGATTGAATTGTTTTTGCCTTCTTTGAGGCACTTCCTCCAGCTTCAGTCCATTGTTTGGATTGTTCTTTTGTCTCTGGAGTATAGTGGTGGATTCACGTCTCATCAACGGTTATGAAACGACGCTTAAAATCCATTTTATTTCGCTGAAAACGATCCAAACAAGCTTGAGAAATGTTCATTCTTATGCGTTTTGGTCGACTGTTAACAAGTCCGGCACCCATCTTGCAGAAAGCTTTTTCATCTGTAGTTCTTCATGCAAAATTAAATGGACTCGATCATTTGAGATGTCCATGATATTAGCTATTTCACGCACTTTTATTCGTCGATCATTTAATACCATATCATGCACTTTGGCTACAATTTCTGTTGTTGTTGCTGTTTTTGGACGTCCACTACGTGGTTCATCTTCAATGCTTGTACAACCACGTTTAAATTCAGCAACCCAATTTTTTACTGTTGCATATGAAGGAGCACTTTCACCTAACACATTCACCATATCATTATGAATTTCTTGTCCCGATAAACCTTTTTTATGTAAATATTTAATGACACCACGCATTTCTAATTTTTCCATTGTAAAAAAATCGCGGATGCGTCTTTTGTGAACACCTGTTTCTATATGAAGGAGTTGCCAGATCGAAACAAAATTTAACATGTGTTCATAGCAGAAAGTTTCCAAAACATTTAACTTTTTTCTGTTTATGCCGCGCTTTTTGTGCTGGGCTAAGAAGTTTCCTTCACACACTGCATTTTTAACTCAACAAAAACTGGCCGAATTACGATTTGAAATTGCTCCGCATCCACCATATAGTCCATATTTAGCTCCTTCTGATTATTTCTTGTATCCAAATTTTAAAAAATTGCTCGGTGGCAAAAAATTTTCGTCCAATAGCGAGGTTATTGCTGAAACTGAGGCATATTTTGAAGGTCTTGAAAAATCTTATTTTTCGGATGGAATTAAAAAACTTGAAAAACGTTTGATGAAGTGCATTGAGTTGGAAGGAGATTATGTTGAAAAATAAATAATAATAATTCAAAAAAAACGGTTCTTTTTATGTTAGGCCAGTTACTTTTGCGGTCGCCCTCTTAATACTTGTTTTTCCAATAAAGATTTTTTGTTTAATTGATTAACGGAAATTTCTTGAGCTTTTTCAATTCAATACTTTCCAGTTTACATAACTCGGAAAAGACTTTAACGTAACATCTGGATTTGTAGAACTGATTTATTTTCAATAACTGAAAAGCTTACGTTTTTTAAACTGATTTTTCTTCTCCTAAATAAATTATTCCTGTTATATAAAATGTTATGTATTTTTAAATAAATTACTTAATACAAATCTCTATTGTTGACAACATAGCCCAATACTAATAAATAATTTTAGGGATTATAGTATGGTTGAGTGGATTCATACTATGGTTGTAGGGATCATAACATGGTTGCGTGAGTATCATACTATGGTTGTGAGGTTTATAATATGGTCGTAGGGATACTAGTATGGTTAAGTGTAAATCATACTTTGGTTGTGGGGATCATGGTATGGTTGTGTGTGATTCAAATCTTTGTTGTGAGGATAATAATATTGTTGTGCTACAACCATATATTCAACAATAGTATGATGCTCTTCGAATATTGTTATCCCAATCATAGTTTTTTCTTTGTACAGGCAAGAAAAATACTCTGGTGAAGGGGCTAAGTAAAGGGGTGGCAAGAATCTTTGGTATTGGAAAAATGGAGGAAGCACACCCAAGACAGAAGTTCTTATAAATTATTTATCAATAAGGCCAGGACAGACAAGAGGCTGCGGGGACAGCACCACCACAGGACCACAAATCTTAGACATCCATATTTATTGGTGTGTTATATTACAATCTATCCAATCTTGGGCCGATTTGAGTTATATAGGCTTATTTTTGATATTGTCCCCGTACAAATTGTCTGGGAACACAAAAAATTTATATTATACAATAAAATTTATATTATATCGGCAAAAGTTGTCCTGTATATGTTGTTTGATGTAATTGCTATAAGAAACATAGGGCCAACACAAGTAATTCTATAAGTCATGCCGAAACGTCAACCTCCAGAAATCTACTAATGGAAAACAACCTTTAAAAGCCAACCAACAGATGTCAATCTACTGAATTCAATCTGCACAGGTCAAACAACAGAAGTCAACCTACAAATTCAACTTACAGAGGTCAACCTACGGATGTCTACCTATGAAAGTCAACCTACAAATTCAACTTACAGAGGTCAACCTACGGATGTCTACCTATGAAAGTCAACCTACAGAGGTCAACCTACGGATGTCTACCTATAAAAGTTAACCTATGCAAGTCAACCTATAAAAGTCAACCTTTACAAGACAACCTCTTGAAGTCAACCTAAAGATGTCTACTTATGAGTGTCAACCTATTGTCTGGGGACACAAAAAATTTATATTATACAATCCATCCCATCTTGAAACGATTCGAGTTATATAGGCTTATTTTTGATATTGTCCCCGTACAAATTGTCTGGGAACACAAAAAAAATTCTGTAAATATATATAAAATGGCAATTTAATTTTCCCACAAAGCTAAAAATAAAATTATTTCTACAGTTTGGCTTAATTGGGGTCCGCAAATCCGACCTATTTCCACATGAACATATGGGATCCAAAAATAATGCAATTTGAAAACGCTTATCCCTAGGGCGCCGAAAATATATCCTTTCGAAGATGAACAAACGAGACGATGAACATACGAAGATGAACATAGCCACAAATAGTAGAAATTACTCACTAATCTATAATATGCATAAACTTTTTGGATTTTAAAAATTTCGGGTTTAGTTCTTTCGTTCATAGGGAGCCAAGAATTGACCCCTTTAATAATGGACATATGGGTATTCAAAAAGAATATGACACTAGTTTTACGATGTGGCTAAATTGGAATAAATGGCCCATTGGCTTATTGTCCATGGTGCCCCGAAAACTAGATTATTTTAAACATTTCCCCAATACAACCAAGGCCATACCGGAACACTATACATGGTGGAGAGTACTACTATAAAAGCTTTGGCCCGGCCGAACTTACGAGTTCTCCAGTTGTTTTGTTTGCTCTATAGTAGCGCATCGACGGTAAATGGTATATAAGGTTCGGTGAGTACCCCATTTAATTAACATTCTCCATATTTTCATACACGAGGAACATTCAAGTACAAAATTGAATACCTAACCATAATTCCTATTGAATACCTTTACAGAGTTTCTTGATACAACATATCCTTTAGTCTGTTCAAAAAAAATTAGCTTCTATGAGATAAAATTCGACAGAACAATTTTTTTCCCATTATGTCGTGAACAGCCCAAATGTCTTTGCTATTTCTAAAATCTGACAAATAATCTGAAAATTAATTAAAAAATAATTACAAATAAATCATTGCATGTCAACAGATTGCTTTCGAACCCAGTCTACCTTTTGTACTAACCCAGTCTCAGTGGTTCAACTGACATTTTTCGCTCAGTGTAATGGTTCTCGGTGTTAACATGCAGGCACCGAAATCTTATCAAGTCAAGGCAACTTTAGCTTCTGACTGCTACAATTGAGTTGCTACTCAAATGCTGTTATATTTGACCGGCAGTTACTTTTCACATTGCATTGAGTTAAGATGTCTGCTGCAGCTGGTTCTACGCTGTCCGGCTATTCGGCCCAATGTGCCATACCGAGTGTAGGCACCGTCAACGCAATGGTCGCACTGTTGGTCGAAGGCATACTGGCTGCTCAATGTAATATATCACGTACGGATTATTGGCCAACAGATTATGCAGAGGAAGCAGTGCAACATGGCTTGGATCGTACGATTTTGTGGTCATTGGTGCAGGCTCGGCGGGATCCGTGGTGGCGAGTCGTCTAAGTGAGAATCCACAATGGAAAGTTTTGGTGTTAGAGGCGGGTGGTGATCCACCGCCAGAGTCGGAGGTAAGAGTAATAATAGCTTTTCAGATGATTCTTATGCCTTATGGTTTATTTTCATTCTGTTGCTTTTAGATTCCGGCCATATTTTTCGGTGTACAACACTCAAAATCCACCTACGAATATTATGTGGAGCCGAACGGTCGCTCCTGCAAAGCCTTTGAAAATGAAAAATGCCATTGGCCACGCGGTAAAAATATAGGCGGCACCGGAGCCATCAATGCTATGCTCTATGTTAGAGGCAATCGGGCCGACTATGATCGCTGGTGTTCCGAAGGCAGCACGGGCTGGTGCTACGATCAGGTTTGGCCTTATTTCCAAAAATCCACCACTCCTCAAGGCAATGACACACATCCCAGGGGCTATGTTAGCCTTAACGATTTTGGGCTCTTCGATGAAGATCTCCTGGATATGCTGTTCAAAGGCTCCGCTGAATTGGGCGTTCCTAAGGTGGACGATTTTGTAGAGGGTAGCTATATAGGCTACAGCAATATCAAGGGTACGGTGCTCAATGGTCACAGAGCTAGCACGGGCAAGGGCTATTTGGGCAAAGATGCCAGAAGGCCCAACCTAAAGGTGATCAAGAATGCCCAGGTCACTAAGATCAACTTCAATGACAAGGCCAATCAAGTGGAATCCTTGGAGTTTATGGTGAGGCAAACCACAAAGTTGAAGGTGAACATAGGCCGGGAGGCCATATTGTCGGCCGGTAGTATTGACTCTACGAAACTACTGATGCTGTCTGGCGTGGGACCCCAAAAGGTATTAAAACCCCTTGGCATACCCATGCTGCATGATTTGCCAGTTGGTGAAAATCTACAAGATCATGTGCTGAGCCCCGTCTTCATACGTATACCGACAGCACCAGCCGATCCTAAGGCCGCCATGGACGCTATCTATCAGTATTTAGTGCACCATCAAGGCCCTTTTAGTGGCATAGGCACCACTTCGCTGGTGGGTTTCATTCAAACCGATCCCTCGGCTAATTCGGGCCCGTATCCCGATGTCGAACTGCATCATGTCACATTTAGAAGGGGCAATCAGTTGGGCCTGGCTCTCTACATGAATGGCTTGGCGGTGAAGAAGCAGTACCAGGATATCCTTAGGCAAGAAGTGGACAGCTACGATGTCATAACAGTCTTTGTATTGGTATCCCATCCAAAGTCAAGAGGAAAAATCACTCTTACGACGGATTCTTATGAGGATCCTCCGGTCATTGATGCCGGCTATTTTGCTGAATCGCAAGATCTGGATGTTTTGCTAAGGGGCCTTAAATACGTAACGAGTTTGGAAGACACGTTAGCCTTTAAGGCTAAGCAAGCGGAAATTATCCACATACCCATAAAGGAATGTGATCAGTTTGCCTTTAAGTCCGAGGACTATTGGCGCTGTTACGTTTCTTACTTTTCCAGCACTTGTTATCATCCGGTGGGTACGGTCAAAATGGGATCGGTGGACGATAAAACAGCCTGCGTTGATCTCCAGCTAAGAGTGAAGGGTGTGGATAATTTGCGAGTGGTTGATGCTTCTGTTATGCCGCACATACCCAGTGGCAATACAAATGCTCCCACAATAATGATAGCGGAGAAGGCAGCAGATCTCATACGGGAAAGGTGGCAGATGAATGGCGATAAAGAGGAGGATCAAGTGGTTTGGCCTCATGATCGTGAATTGTAATGCAGATAGCAGATATATTTAATAATAACATATATTAAAAAAATAGTTTTTAACTGAAACAATTAATTTTCTGATTTAATCAAACTAAAAAACGTTAACGATAAAAATGTAACAATTTGAGATAAGGTTCCCCCTAAATGAACATATTTCCCTTACGATCCCTAAAAGGAACTCAAGCAAATCTTATTTCACTTTCATAGTTTCTTTTATATACTCTTTGAATAAATTTGTCTAGTTTTGGTTATTTACTCATAAAATATTTAAAAAAAATCAATTGTTCAATAACAAAATACAAAAATTGGTAACTGTTCTTCTCAAAAGTGATAGATATTTTTAAGTTTAGATAGAATTTTACATTAGTATTTTCACCTATTGAAAATCTAATGCCAATAAAAACGACAAAATATTTGTTAATATTACAAAAAAATAATTAAAATATAAATTTCATATTTTAGGCTCGTTTGTTTTATTTCGGTCGGTTGCTTTTACACATTGAACAGGGATTAACCTGCTCAAGACCTCATGCTTCTATATTTAAATAGAGACAAGTTTTTAACAAAATGGCAAAGTGACATTGATTTTCGTGGCTGCACACTACTTTTATCATGATTTCGGGTCCGTGACAACCCTCTTCAGAAAGCCTTGCTGCAATTGTTGAAAGTAAAACCGAGCTCTTAAAGCCGGGCTCTCCCCAAACGAATGAGAACTACTGTTGTAAACCTTACTTGAGGAAAACTTGAATCCCTTTAAGGCCAGGCTCTCCTCAAAAGAATGAGAACTACTGTTGTAAACCTTACTTTTCAAGTTTTCTTCAAGTACGGTTTACAACAGTAGTTCTCATTCGTTTGGGGAGAGCCTGGCCTTATAGAGTTCGGCTTTACTTTCAACAATTGCAGCAAGGCTTTCTGAAGAGGGTTGTCACGGACCCGAAATCATGATAAAAGTAGTGTGCAGCCACGAAAATCAATGTCACTTTGCCATTTAGTTAAAAACTTGTCTTCTATTTAAATATAGAAGCAAGAGGTCTCGAGCCGGTTAATCCCTGTTCAACGAATATAACTTTCCTTTATTAAGACACATTTTGTTCCAAGGATACAAATGTTTTTTGACGATTTGACCGAGATTTTTAATGATTTCACCTGCTCCTAAATCCGTTACAGTTTATTACGATGGACCTTTACCTAATCATGCTTAGCTTTAAAAATATAACTCTTTTTTAATATAGCGATAGGTCTATATAATATAGGTCTAATAAAAATGGGGTTGATCTACTTTTCTTAGAGGTGTTGCGAACATCTGCACTAAGACATAATATGCTTCAAAATGTAATAAGGGATTAATAACTGCCATCACGGGTAACAACTTCTTCAAAAGAAGACTTAAAGAAAACATTTCCAGGTTATTTTTTTTGGAAATACTGTTTAGAAGACAAACTAGAAGACCAATACGAGATCATTAACTTCGATTTAAAAATCAATCAAACCAAACTTGCCTAAGCTTTCGAACATACACTTTCTGTCATTGATTGTTTTAACATTTTAAGTAAATTTTGATTTTGTTTTACAGTGAAGGTGTGATAAATTCTCCAATTAAACAATTAAAGTAATTTGCAAAAAAATGCAATAATAAAGACACAACAATTAAAATAATTTGCTTTTCCTGTAAACTATTTATGCCGGGCTATTTCATGGCATTTGTAGAGCGAACGGCAATAATCAAGCGCCTCAAGCTTCTAAATAGTTGACTGATAAGCACGACAATAGTGGCTTCGTATGGCCAGTGTTGTACGAGGGCGGTTCGGAAACTTCTTAGCCTAGCACAAAAAGCGCGGTATAAACAGAAAAAAGTTAAGTGTTTTGGAAACTTCCATCTCTGCTATGAACACATGTTAAATTTTGTTTCGATCTGGAAACTTCTTCAGAGACTGGTGTTCACAGAAGACGCATCCGCGATTTTTTTACAATGGAAAAATTAGAAATGCGTGGTGTCATTAAATATTTACATAAAAAAGGTTTATCGGGACAAAAAATTCATAATGATATGGTAAATGTGTTAGGTGAAAATGCTCCTTCATATGCAACAGTAAAAAATTGGGTTGCTAAATTTTAACGTGGTCGTACAAGCATTGAAGATGAACCACGTAGTGGACGTCCAAAAACAGCAACAACGACAGAAATTGTAGCCAAAGTGCTTGATATGGTATTAAATGATCGACGAATAAAAGTGCGTGAAATAGCTAATATCATGGGCATCTCAAATGATCGAGTCCATTTAATTTTGCATGAAGAACTACAGATGAAAAAGCTTTCTGCAAGATGGGTGCCGCATTTGTTAACAGTCGTTCAAAAACGCATAAGAATGAACATTTTTCAAGCTTGTTTGGATCGTTTTCAGCGAAATAAAAAGGATTTTAAGCGTCGTTTCATAACTGTTGATGAGACATGGATCCACCACTATACTCCAGAGACAAAAGAACAATCCCAACAATGGACTGAAGCTGGAGGAAGTGCCCCACAGAAGCCAAAAACAATTCAATCGGCTGGTAAGGTTATGGCAACGGTTTTTTGGAACTTCAAAGGTATTTTATTGATTGACTATCTGCAAAAGGGTAAAACAATAAATTCAGAGTACTATTGCAACCTTTTAGATCAATTAAATGTACAAATTCGAGAAAAACGTTCTGGCTTACAACACAAAAAAAAATAATTTTTCATCAAGACAACGCACCAGCGCACAAGAGTGTTTTAACAATGGCTAAAATCAACGAATTAAAGTACGAGTTGCTTAACCACCCACCTTATTCTCCTGATTTAGCTCCCAGTGACCTTTACCTGTTCCCAAATCTAAAAAAATTCATTGCTGGCAAGCGTTTTACCTCAAATTAAGATGCAATTACAGTTGTAAACCACTATTTTGAAGACCTTGAGGAAAACTATTTTAATCAAGGAATAGAATTGCTAGATAAGCGTTGGACTAAGTGTATTGAAGTTTCAGGAGATTATATTGAAAAATAAAAATATTTTTGAAAAACTAACTATTCTCTTTCATTGATAGGCTAAGAACTTTCCGAACCGCCCTCGTACTCCCAGTTGACATGGCAAGCACGACAATATTGGCTTCTTACAGCCAGTATTGTATACTCAGTGAAGGTGTGGTGAACTCGTCAGACTCTCTCTCTTAACCGAATGTCTAATGGGACCCAATGTGCTTTATTCCAGCGGGACTACTATTCCCCCGATAATGTGGGCACAGCATTGGCTCAAACTTTGGATACCTATGAATTTGTGGTAATTCGAGACGATACTGCGAGTTCTCTGATCTGATGGCTGATCAGAGTGAGAATCCCAAAATGGAAGGTATTGGTTCTGGAAGCAGATTGTGATCTACCTTTAGAATCCGTGGTAAGATTTAAAAGTTAATTATAGATAATTTTAAAAAAATTTAAATGAAGTCCTTCAAAATAGGTACCCAGCTTGTTAATGACTATACGCCATATATTTGGGGAACCCAATAAAAGATCGTTCCAGGTGTTTATAAATGTTCCATGCTATTGACTCAAACTACAGATGTAACATATAGAAGTCAATCTGCAAAAGTTGTCCTGTATATGTTCTTTGATGTAATTGCTACAAGGAACATAGGGCCAACACAAGTGAATCTATAAGTCATCCCGAAACGTCAACCTCCAGAAATCTTTTAATGGAAGACAACCTTTAAAAGCCAATCAACAGAAGTCAATCTACTGAATTCAATCTACACAGGTCAACCAACAGAAGTCAACTTATAAATTCAACATACAGAGGTCAACCTACGGATGTCTACCTATGAAAGCCAACCTACAAATTCAACATTCAGAGGTCAACCTACGGATATCTACCTATGAAGGTCAACCTACAAATTCAACATACAGAGGTCAACCTACGGATGTCTACCTATGAAAGCCAACCTACAAATTCAACATACAGAGGTCAAACTACGGATGTCTACCTATGAAGGTCAACCTACAACATTCAAAATACAGAGGTCAACCTACGGATGTCTACCTATGAAAGCCAACCTATGCAAGTCAACCTATAAAAGTCAACCTTTACAAGACAACCTCTTGAAGTCGACCTAAAGATGTATACTTATGGAAGTCCACCTATACAAATCAACCAATAAAAGTCAATTAATAGAATCCAACAGATTTTACCTATAGAAGTCAAGATACAAAATCAACCAACCTATATAATTGAACCAACAAAAGTCATACAGTAGAAGTCAACTTGCAGAAGTCTACTTCGCAAGCAAACCTGCTGAAGTCAATCTACAGAACACCACATACCGAAGTATATCTACGGATGTCTACCTATGAAAGTTAACCTATGCAAGTCATCTTATAGAAGTCAACCTCTAGAAGACAACCTCTTGAAGTCAACCTAAAGATGCCTTCTTATGAATGTCAACCTATACAATTCAATCTATGACAGACAGCTAATATAAGCCAACAGAATTTACCTAAATAAGTCAAGGTACAGAATCAAACAACCTATATAATTGAACCTACAAAAGTCAGCCAGTACAATTCAACTTGCAGAACTCTATCTGAAGAAGTCAACTTTCAGCAGACTGCCTGTAGAAGTCAACATGCCGAAGTCTACCTACAGCCGGAAGTGAACCCACTTCTGAAGTCAGACTACCTACATAAGTCAGCCAGTATAAGTCAACTTGCACAACTCTATCTGTGGAAGTCAACTTTTAGAAGACTACCTGTAGAAGTGAACTTGCCGAAGTCTACCTACAGCCGGAAGTGAACCCACTTCTGAAGGCAGGCTACCTACAAAAGTCAGCCAGTATAAGTCAACTTGCAGAACTCTATCTGTGGAAGTCAACTTTCAGAAGACCACCTGTAGAAGTGAACTTGCCGAAGTCTACCTACAGCCACAAGTAAATCTACTACTTTATTAAAGTCAATCTATGAGCTAAAGAAAAAGTCAGTCAATCAACCAAATAATATTTAGCAGTGACCTAATATCATCCTATAGAAGTCACCATGTAAAAACAAACCTATTTATTCACAATCAATAAAATCCAACAGAAGTTATCCTATAGAAGTCAACCTGTAAAAGTAAACTTGTCTACCGACGAAATTAAATCTACGGAAGTCAATCTACTGACGTCAGCCTATAGAAGTAACTCTATTAAAGTTATACTAAATAATGCATTCTATCCAAGTCAAGCAATAGAAAAAGTCAGTCAATCACGAAATAATAGTAGTTAACTTATAAAATACACCTTATATAGGGTGATCTGTCTAAAGGTCTGTTTTCAGAACAAAAAAACTATATAAAAATTCAAATCAAATGTGGAATCTTTATTGGTAATTTGAAAGGACATGTTATGGAATTTATTTTTTGAGTATAATTTCCTTCAAATGTTGGCCGCAACTACGCCTCAGGGATTCCATTCTGAGGGTCCAATTTTGGATGACTCGTTCGAGCATTTCGAACGGTATGGCTTTAATGACACGCGTAATGTTGGCTTCCAAAACCTGAATCGTAGCTGGTTTGTCAGCATAGACTTTGGACTTTACGTAACCCTAAAGAAAAATGTCTAAAGGTGTGATATAGCTCGATCTAGGCGGCCAACTCACCTGTCCAAAAAGTGAAATTAGCTGCTTTTCGAAATGTCGTCAAGATTACGGGCTTCAATTTCAGGTAGCATAAAGATCGATATCATCACCATTCGCGGTTACGTTCCGGCCATTATCGTTTTTAAAAAAATGAATTAAAAATTTATCTCAGCAGTTTTTTCTGAGAAAAGACGTTATGGTATAGAAAAATTATTGCAGTTTACTTATTGAAACCACCTCGTAGAAGTCATGCTTTTAAAAAATTATTGCAGTTTACTTATAGAAGCAACCTCAAAGAAGCCATCCTATTTAAGGTATCCAATAGAAAAACTACAGTAGTTTACTTATAAAAGGCATCCTACAAAAGATATCCTATAGAGTACTAATTTGTTGCAGCCGACATAAAAAAGACATCCTATAGATGTCAAACTGTAGAACTAAAGCTATAAAAGACGACCAATCGAAGTCGACTTACAGAAGTTTATTTATAGAAGTCAAAAGACAAAATACTACAAACAAATGAACCCGTGGATTACGACCAAACTAAATAAACCCGTGGAATAAAACCCATAGAAGTCTACCTATGAAAGGTCATCTCCAAAAGTTAGTCTTCCTAAAATAGTCGATCTGTTGAAGTCAACCCAAAAAAGGGAAAGTGTCGACCTAATGATGATTACCTGTTAAAGTAATAGCATACTATAAATGTCCACCAAGAAGGGTAATGTTTTACTCTGCAGAATTCTACCTTAATAGATCAGGTCTTGTCCCACAAAAGAAGGTCCAGAATTTTTTCATAAACATCCAACCAATGATACAACCACAACATGATCACTTATGTTTTTAAGAAACACTGTCATCGAAGGTCATCTGCAGAAGTAAGTTTATAGAAGTCAATCTACAGAAGTCGATCTGTGAAAGTCAACCCATAAAAGGCAACTTATAAAGTGTCAACCTAAGGATGACTATCTGCTTAAGTAATATAATACTAAAAATGTCCACCAAGAAGGTTATGTTTTACTGTACTGATGTCTGCAAAAGTAGATCAGAAGAACGTCTTCTGTTTGCAAGACAGCAACAATTGAAGGTCGCGATTTTTTCATCCGTCAAATGATTCCACCGCATAATAATCACTTAAGTTTTTAAACAACACTAAATTGTACAGACGGGAATTTTTCAAGACAGCAGATCGCTGGGGTGTATTTATGGTTCCAGCACACATTATTTTCTCTCGCTCTACATCAACTACACATCAACGGTCAAATTGTTAAATTTTATTAAGACAGGTGAGCATTTCCATTAAATGAAAATGCGCACAGAACTACCAAGACTCTTTAAGGTAGTTGTAAAGGTTTCTTTCCCATGTTTAGCACAGATTTGGTAGAAGTGTATGTCGGTAGTTGATCTATTATCTATCTATCTATTGTGATCTATTACCGTGCGGGAGTTTTCCCGGCGTGTTGGAAGGTTGCGAACGTCCAGACGATCCCTAAAAGGGTTAAGCCAATAATCCTGCGAATTATCGGCCAATTGCGATTTGCTCTGCGCTCTCCAAGATAATGGAGAGCATGGTAAACCACCATCTTGTGAGGTATTTAGAGACCAACGACCTGCTAAGTGATCAACAGTATGGCTTCCGTAGAAATCGCTCTACCGGAGACCTGTTGGCGTTGTTGTCGGAGCGTTGGAGTCGATCTATCCACCAGTTTGGTGAGAGTAAGGTCGTGGCTCTAGATATCTCCAAGGCCTATGATAGAGTCTGGCACGGTGCACTCATATCAAAGCTGATCGCTTTTGGTGTCGGCAATAGGTTTGCTCGATTTATATCGAGCTTTCTTAGAGATCGCACTATTAGAGTTGTTGTAGATGGGTTCTCATCCAACACCCATAGGCTGACCGCAGGTGTGCCACAGGGCTCTGTCCTTTCTCCCTCTTTATTTCTTATTTTCATTGACGTTCTTTTGGGTCAGACCGTGTATCCAATCTACTCTTTCGCAGATGGTAGTAACATCTGTCATTCATATTCATTCGATCGTAGGCCGAGTCTTCAAGATATTGGAGACAAAAGGCGAATTATGGATTAGACACTTGGCCGGGATCTACTGGCCATTTCCGAATGGGGTCGAGTGAATAGAGTAGATTTTAATGCACGTAAGACACAGTGCTGCTTTTTGTCTCACAAGCGATTCGCTGACCCAACAATATCGTCAATTTCTATATTTCGATGGAACGGATATTGAACAATCAGAAGCTCTCGATGTTCTGGGCATGAAAATACAATGCGACGCTCGTTCGGCAAGACATGTATTCGAAGTGTCGAAAGAAGCACTCAAGTGCATAGGCTTCTTAAAGCGGTGCAAGAAATATTTCACTTCATCTGATCTTTTTAATATCTGTACAACTTACATGAGGCCAAAGATCGAATACAACTCCCATATATGGGCAGGTGCTTCAAAATCATCCTTGGAGCTACTTGACCGTGTTCAAAGGAGAGCGATGGTGCTGATAGGTGACACTAGGGTATCCAACTCTATTGTTTCCCTTGAGCATCGTCGGAATATGGGTTGCGTGACGCTGTTCTATCGTTACTTTCATGGTGTGTGTTCATCAGACATCCATCGCCTAATTCCTGACGCGAGGATGTTCGGCAGGGATACGCGACTTTCTAGGAATTCACACCCGTTTGTTATCGATTGGCCAGTTGACCGCACTATACACAAATTCGTTTTTCGCTCGTACAGTCCGTATGTGGAATCAACTTCCGGCAAATGTATTTCCCAGAAGTTCATGGCAAGCGTCAATAATCATTACTACCTCTTTCCCCCTTCCGATCCTTTACTTTCCACTCGCCAACGCAATGCACCGCATGTATAGGGGGCATCCCCTGAGTTTTGGTTATTAAAAAAAAGAGAGGTTACGCAATATATTTCTTATACAGGGTAGCGCAATGTATTGTTAGTAATGTCGAGTGGCACAAAGGAGATGTAACAATGTAAATTACCTATCATTTTGTCATTTTGCAGCCACGAAAATCAATGTCACTTTGCCATTTTGTTTAAAACTTGTCTTCTATTTAAATATAGAAGCAAGAGGTCTTGAGCCGGTTTAATCCCTGTTCAATGTGTAAAAGCAACAGACCGAAATAAAACAAACGAGCTAAACAATGTTAAGTTTATCATAACATTACTACTGCGTCACCCTGTAAATATGGCTATAAGACAATATAATAATTGTGAAATTGACGTCTTTAAAATGGGGAATTTGCGAAAAATTTAATGGCAAAGGAGTATATTGTTATATGTCAACGTAATTATATACCCAAAAGTCTTGCCTATCATCATTCCCATTAATGCCAGTGTTACAGTCTTCCACGACCTTTCTAAATTCATAGTTTGTTACCATGAAAGACTTTTCAGGCAAGAATAACTAATGAATTGCCTTTACATCGCCTTATTTTTTTCCACTAAAATATTAAAAGTTAAAATTAAAACACAAAATCGATGCAAATTTGAAAACTTTTTCCAACAAGCGCACGCATTTATAAAATTTGTTTTAAGGGGATGGAGAGTAGCGGAAAAAGTGTAAAAAAAGCAAGCGACAATTAACTACGGCAGTGTGGAAATACATATGACCTACACCAAACAGATATACATTTTTTTTGCATAACTTTGGTCTACTTTGAGGGACTTGAAGGTTTACTCTTCTGAATACTGACAGTAGCTACCACACGCAGAGAAAAAACATGGCTACTACATGGTCATGGCAATAATAATATGTTCTCCGCAATAAAAGTATGTTCGTCGCAACCATAGCATTGTTAACTGGATTTATTTTTGACAATAGTATAATTGCTTTAATATTAATATTGTTGAAATGTAACAATTGTATTATTGCCAAATTTAAAAGTGAATATATGGTTATAGCAGCAATATAATTATGGTTGGTGCGACAAAAGTATTGTGTTTTGCGTTTTATGTTAACAATAATATGATTACGACAATCATACTGTATGATTGTAATTTTTCTATATTTAAATATGATTTTAAGAACAAATGTTATTGGTACGGATCAAATGCAATAATAGTACTTTTTTATCGAAATTATTTTTTTTTAAACAAGCTGCTTTTTAATAAAAACGCTTACGTTTACGAGTATTTAAACTTATTTTTTCTACTGTGAAATAAATCACTCCTTTTATTTTTAATTTAATGTATTTTTGAATAATTTTCATAATTCAAATCTATTGTTGCCAACTTAAACCAATTCTAAGAAAAAATATTAGGGATCAAATCAATTGTCGACAACTTAAACAAATTCTAATAAATTATATTGGGGATCATAGTGTAATTGTGTGTGATCATACTATGGTCGTAGGGATCATAACATGGTTGCATTTGACTCATACTATGGTTGTAGGGATCATACTATGGTTGTATATGAAACATACTATGGTTGTGAGGATCATACTATGGTTATGGAGATCATAGTATGGTTGAGTGTGAATCATACTATGGTTGTGGGGATCATAGTATGGTTATGTGTGAATCATACTATTGTTGTGAGGATCAAAGTATGTTTATATTTGAATCATACTATTGTTGTGAGGATCATAATATTATTGTACCACAACCCAAATATACCCAACAATAGTATTATCCTCTTCGAATATTATCACCACAACCATACTTTTTTTTGTGCGTGCAGCAAATAAACTTGATTCCAAAGAATATGGACTAGGGGTGGGATAGTGCACGAGTTTTCGATTTTGATACGGCTCACCTCCTTATTTTGTGGGGTTTGGAAAAAAAATGCATGGGCCAAAAATGGGGAAGGTGAGATGGGGGCAAGTGACAGCTCATCGAGTTCAAAGGTCGTGGGATGGGGGAACAAATTCACAGAAAGCCCCGCAACTACCTACACGCAGAAAAAAAGTATGGTTGTGGTGACAATATTCGAAGAGGATAATACTATTGTTGGGTATATGGTTGTGGTACAACAATATATGATCGCCACAACAATAGTATGATTCAAATACAACCATACTATGATCCTCACAACAATAGTATGATTCACACATAACCATACTATGATCCACACAACCATAGTATGATTCACACCCAACCATACTATGATCTCCACAACCTCACAACCATAGTATGATCCTCACATCCATAGTATGATTCACACGCAACCATGTTATGATCCCTACAACTATAGTATGATCACACACAATTATACTATGATCCACAATATAATTTAATAGAATTTGTTCAAGTTGTCAACAATAGATTTAAATTATGAAAATTATTCAAAAATTCATTAAATTCATTCCAAAGTAGAAAAAATAAGTTTAAATAAACGTAAGCGTTTTTATTAAAAATATTTTAGTTAAATAAAGCCAAAGCAAAAAAAAATTAATTTCAATAAAAAAAGTACTATTATTGCATAATATCCGTAACAATAACATTTGTTCTTAAAAGCATATTTAAATGAAGAAAAATTACAATCATACAGTATGATTGCTGTAATCATATTATTGTTAACATAAAACGCAAAACACAATACTTTTGTCGCAACAACCATATTTATATTGATGCTATAACCATATTTTCATTTTTAAATTTGGCAATAATACTATTGTTACATTTCAACAATATGAATATTGCAGCAATTATACTATTGTCAAAAATAAATTCAGTTAACAATGCTATGGTTGCAACGAACATACTTTTATTGCGGAGAACATATTATTATTGTCGTGACCATGTAGTAACCATGTTTTTTCGCTGTGTAGGAGTCGCACCTAGAGGGGTAAAATGTATGACCGACCCCCATTAATTTTTCCCTCCCAATATTTTTCCAAAACATAACTAACCCCTATATTCACCTCCTAAGGGGGCTCTTTTACAAAAAATTATTTTTTTTTAAATTTTTTTCCCACCTCTTTAAGTACCCCTAGAGGGGTTAAACGTAAGACCAACTTCCAATAATTCTGCAATTCCAACAGTTTCTTAGAACAAATCTTCAACCATTAAGGGAGTCCCCATACAATTTTTTGTCATGAATACCCTCTATCGCTAACCCATAGGAAGAGTCCAATGCAAAATGCACTTAAAACGACCAAACAAAACAAAATTCACCACAAAATAATATTTTCGTTTAAATTTTCTGTTATTATTGATGATAATTTATTTTCGTTTTTATTAAAAGTAAAAATACATCGAATTTAAAATTCGAAATTTTTTATAGCTCGAAAATGTTAGTCAAATTAATTTAATTTTTTCATGTGATGGATATTTCTTCCGAAAATCGGATTAAATGGAGTGAAGACAACATGATATAACACCACGATCTCAACTCAGTCATAATGTTGTACTCGTAAACGTATAGGTAAAGGAACATATTTGGTATCTTTTTGAAGAAGTACCCAGCGGTAAAAGGAAGAGCCCAGCAAGGCTTTCGAGAATGCCAACTTAGGGTAAGTGGAGGCGTGCTTGGTGCATTTTACTTTCATTTTTAATTAACATATATTTTATAGCAAGGCCTTCCACGCTTCTTTCTATTAAATGACCAGCGGAAAATAGTCTTCTTGAATGCTTATAGCAAACATTAAGAAAATTCTAGCTTTGAAAATAATTTAAAATTACACAATTTTTCAGTTTTATTTTTTTATATTTGCCTACACTGGAATTCGAACCTTGGATCTTCTGGGTGCTTCTCCGATACGTACTGGACTACCAGAACAAATTCGGTGTACAAAACATCACTGCTCATCGTTGTGACCAACATTATTCTGTGCTGCCTTCACTTACCACGTATGGTAACAGACCTTCCAAAAGAAGGTAGCCAGAAGAGGATAATTGGATCATTGTCATTGAAAATATAATGGCCATCTTGCAGGCCTTCTCAAAGAATGCAGCCACGAATGAGTACGTATAGGAATAATTACAAGGCCTTCTTAGAGAAGCGACAGGAGAATGTGTGCGGAATCATTTTTCATGTGCAAAGAAGGCGTTCTTTAATGGCACTTTTCTGAATGTGTAATGGATTCGGATATAACATGAAGAAGGGGTTCTAGAAGGCCTGGCATTTTAGAAAGCTGGCTTCTCGTTCTCTTTGAACTTTATCCTTTGGCGATTTCAGATTTGCAATCGGTTCTATTCTCATTTGGTCTGGCCGTATACCGATGTCCAAAACTATATGTCTCAAAAAAACTTACTTCCTGAAATAAACTTTCTCCTTATTAAGTTTTATCTTTTTTGGCCCCTTACACTTTTTAAAAACAAGCCGACGTTCCTATCTTTTTCTTCCAATGTCTTACTTCATACAATGTTTACACACGGGAGATCTCAAAAAGCATTAAATTCAATTTCATAGAATCTTTCATATTCGTGTCGCTTGCTTTTAGATAATCTGCAAACTCCTCTAAGAACATTTTACAATTTTTCACTATGCTTTCATATAGCTTTAGATCCGCAATAGGTTTTAAATGCTCCATTTTGTTTTTTCATCTTTTTTCTTTTAGTTTTCATTGTTTAGAATATTTTTGAAATGCAAACGTAAGTAAATATTTTTTTATATGACAGCGTCATGTCGAGTTATTGACTGTCGGAGCAAAACTGAATATATTTCGTTGGAAATATCATTGACTGTATAAATAGCAAAACATATCATAAATTAAAATAACAAAGTAGGTTTAGAATATAATAAGGGTTTGTACCTTGGGAATTTTCCTGCGGGAAAACTCGGAAAATTTTCAAGATTTCATCTCCTGTGTCCCGGGAAATCGCACCATGAACCCGATACTTTTCGTTAGCCTTTTGTATACCCTTTTTAAAGAGCGGATAGTGTAAAAGTGTCATTCCATTTGCAACACCACGAAATATTGCTCTGAGGTCCTATTAGACGCTATATATATTACTGATCGTCGTAAAATTTTAAGAAGATCTAGCCATGTCCGTTCGTTTGTCCTTGTGTCTGTTGGAGACTGGCTAGGATCCTTAATTTTACATGATAATGGCGGCTTGTGATTGTAAATGTGATTGGTAAAATGGCCCAGGCGGTAACAAGTACCCGCTTAAGGAATTAAAGGTACATAGAGCATACATGCATGTATGTCATATGTTTTTTTTGATATACAAAAAAAAACACATTCACACGATATAGTGAATGATTGTTGTCCATTAAAAAAAAAACAAACTGAAGATACTTCGAGGGATTTTTTTGTGTTTACTTTGTTCGGTGAAATTTTCTAATACCGATATAAAATCTGCCTGCACTTAAGTATATAACCATTGATCATGGTTTAATCACATTTGTTTCTTGGGGTCGACGGATGGCGAAGTAGATGGCATTTACCCCTGCTGGGAACTAAAAGTATTTTCGACTGCCGTTGGAATATATATTTTTGTTTCTTGACTGAAATTTTTAATAAAAACATGGCCTCAATTTTGGACTTTAACTTATTGTACTGCAATTTTATATAATTTTCTTGATAAAAATCTCTATTTTTGAGTAACAACATTACCCAATCCTAATAAATAATTTTGGGGATCATAGTATGGTTGAGTGTGAATCATACTATGGTTGTGGGGATCATATTATGGTTGCGTGTGAATCATACTATGGTTGTGAGGATCATACTATGGTTGCATAAGAAACACACTATGGTTGTGAGGATCATAATATGGTTGTAGAGATAAAAGTATGGTTGTGGAGATAATAGTATGGTTGAGTGTGAATCATACTATGGTTGTGTGGATCATAGTATGGTTGCGTGTGAATCATACTATAGTTGTAAGGATCATACTATGGTTGTTTGATCATAGTATGGTTGAGAGTGAATCATACTATAGTTGTTGGGATCATAGTACGGTTATGTGTAAATCATACTATTGTTGTGAGGATCATACTATTGTTGTGAGGATCATATTGTTGTAAGGATCATAATATTGTTGTGTCACAACTATATACCCAACAATTGTATGATCGTCTTCGAATATTGTCACCACAACCATACTTGTTTTCTGCGTGTGTGAGGAATGTGTTTCGTGCACTACGTAAAACTTATGGTCAACATAATCGGCCAACATTTCTGGCTCAATGGGTATATAAACAATCAAAATTGCCACATTTGTGACAAAGAGCAACCCAAAGGGGTTCAGAGCTGCCACTTCATCCAGAAAAACAACGGTTTGGTGTGGTTTGTGGGCCGGTGGAATCATAGGTCCATATTTCTTCATAAATGATGCCGCTGAGAACGTAACCGTCAATGGCGACCGTTATCGTGCCATGATAACCGACTATTTGATGCCTGAAACTGAAGCTCGTGATCTCGGCGACATTTGGTTTCAACAAGACAGCGCCTCTTACCACACATCGCACCAATCAATGGATTTATTAAAAGGACACTTCGGTGAGCCGATAATTTCACGTTTTGGGCCGGTCGATTGGCCACAAAGATCGTGTGATATCACACCGTTAGACTTTTTTTCTTTGGGGCTACGTAATGTCCAAAGTCTATGCTGACAAATCAGCTACGATTCGGGTTTTGGAAGCCAACGTTGCGCGTGTTATTAACGCCATACCTGTCGAAATGCTCGAACGAGTCATCAAAAATTGGACTCGACGGATGGACCATCTGAGACGTAGCCGCGGCCAATATTAGATAGACTTAATCTTCCAAAAATAAATGCCAAAGAATGTTCTTTCAAATGATAATGAACATTCCCCATTCAATTTGAATTTTCTGTGTTTTTTCTTTAAAAAGTAGGGAATAAATCATATTTTTTTGTGGACGGGCAATGGTTAAAATTCGCAATGTAGGGACGCACTTAATACCTTAAAAAAAGAGCAGAGTTGTTCGATGTTTTGGCTCATGTGGCCCAAAAAACATCCCGCGTGGCCAAAACGGACGATCAATAGTCTACATATAGGTACTTAAATGTAAGCAAATTTTGCTACTAACAAAAATACCGGGTTGCCCATATTCGACGGACCCATGTTTTTTTTTTAAAAAATCAAAGAAAAAAATAAAAATTTGGCGGTTGGCAATCTTAATCATTTAATTTGTTCCAAGTAGATTTGTTTACATCAATTTTTGAATATGATATCTCTCAAATGGCCGCCTCTGGCGTTGGTGGCGTATTGTGCCCTTTTTGCAGCATTTTCCATCGTTTTCGCCAACATTTCGGCCGGAATAGCGGCTATTTCTTCACGAATGTTGTCCTTGAGCTCTTCTACGGTCCTTGGCTTGTTAAAGTAAACCTTTGACTTCAAATATCCCCACAAGAAGAAGTCAGGCGGCGTCAAATCGGGCGAACGCGGTGGCCAGTCCAAATCACCACTTTTCGACATCAAGCGGCCCGGAAACAAATTCTTCAGAAAATCGATTGTTATGCGACTTGTGTGCGGTGGAGCGCCGTCTTGTTGAAACCAGAACTGCCTCATACGCTTTCGACGAATAATTGGCATCACAAAATTGGTCATCATGTCGCGATAACGCTCCTGGTTGATGGTAACAGCATGGCCATTTTCATTTTGGAAGAAAAACGGCCCAATGACCGTTTTCGCACTAACGCCGCACCAAACTTTTTCGTCATGAAGAGGCACTTCTTGAATCTCCTGAGGATTTTCAGTGGCGTAAATACGGCAATTTTGCTTATTTACGGTCCCATTCAATGTGAAATGGGCTTCATCGGACATGATAATTTTGTTCCAAAATTGCTCGTCATCTTCGGCCATTTCGATGACTCTTTGGGCCCATTCCAATCGACGAGGCTTGTCCACAGGCAACAATCTTTGCGTCAATTGAATTTTGTACGGGAACAAATGCAAATCAACGCGAATAATCCGTTGTAAAGTGGACCGAGCCATGCCCAACTGCTGAGAACCAGCGTTTTTGGGATGTTCTTGGGGACCTCTCAACACTGGCTCGTACGGCAGCGATATTCTCGGCCGATCGCCTTGGTCGACTTTTATTTGGCCTCTTCGGATTAGAAAGAGCCTCACCAGTCGAAAATTTTTCGTATAAACGCTTAATGGTGTTCTTAGAAGGCGCACTTCTCACATTTTTTAATATTTTAAAAGCACGTTGAGTTTTCACAATTGACTTGTTCTGTTGAATGTAAATTTCAACTATTTCAGAGCGCTCGCGTGGCGTGTATTGTTGCATGGTAAAAATCTGCTTGGACTGACGCCTCAAACGCGGTATGTCATTAAGCGATCTGACATCTCTGTCAAAAGTTATGGCGTTGCCAGATGGGTCCGTCGAATATGGGCAACCCTGTATAGAGCAATTTGGAAATATGGCTGGGATAAGGGATAAACGCATGGGCCTAAAATATGGACCATTTTTTGTGCCTTAATAGCGTAGGGACGGTGGAGGGTATATAAGGTTCGACCTGACCGAACTTAACTAAATGTTTAACTGTATAATTTTTTATTAAAAAAATGTATTTAATTCTAAAAATTTCTTGTCCCATCCCGGGATTTGACAAAAATATTTCCCTTGTCCCAGGGCAACAAAAAATACGGAAAAATGCAAACCCTAAATTTAGTTCATAAAGCAAAGTACACATTGCAACTTCGTATAAATTACAAAAGGTATAAATTAAAAGAACCGGTTTAGATTACAATTCATAAAGTAAAGTATATACGAGCACTGCAACACAGTTGGCCTTCTCAGCTGGGATAGACGAATGGATGTGTGAATATAGAAACAAGACTCAACCGAATAGATGGACAGATCTGATCTAGTGATGAGACAGATCTAAGTTTATATGCAAAGAACAGCGTTAATGCGATGGACAGATCCTGGTTAGGTTGAACAGATCTATGGGTAGAAGCTGGAGTAAGTTGTAAAGTACAAAATGGTTCAAAATTCAGTTCACTCAACTGGGATAGATGGACGAATTAGTGATCATATAAAGACTACACGAAATAATAGATAAATCTTCATTAGGAGGATGCGAGTGCTATGTTAAAATAGACAAATCAGCGTCATGGATCCTGGCCTGGTTGGACAGATCTATGGTTAGGAGCTGCAGTAAGTTGTAAAGTACAATATGGCTCAAAATTCAGTCCAGTCAACTGGGATAGATAAACGAATTAGTGGTCATATAAAGACTACACGAAAAAAATAGATAGATCTTCATTAGGGCGATGCGAGTGCTATGTTAAAATAGACAAATCAGCGTCATTGACAGATTCAAGCTAGGATGGATAGATCTAGATCAGGATGGACAAATTTATTAAGAGCTGCAGTGCATTGTAAAGCATAGAATTGAACTAATTCCCATGCAGTCAACTTTGATCGAAGGAAGAATTTATGAACTAATAAAAACGACACGGACGAATAGATGGACAGATCTGCATTAAGGTGATGACGTAGATAATTTTCCAGATGGATAGATTAGTGTTAAGGTATTGCTAGGGATCCAGGTGAGGAAGGACAACCCACAAACGCATAGATAAATAGATCTGCATTAAGCTGATGCGACAGATCTATGTTAAGATGGACAGATTTGCATTAAGTTGATGCCACAAATCCAAGGTAGGCTGGACAGATTTGTGTTAAGGAACTGCAGTAAATTGTAAAGCATAGAATGGAACCAAATCATGTGCAGTTAAGGGACAAACGAACGAACTTGTGAACAGATAAAGATGACAAGAACAAATATAAGTAGATGGACAGATCTGCTTTAAGGTGATCCGATCGCTGTATAGATGGGCAGATTTACAGTAAGGCGAATCAACAGATCTGGACAAAAACGACACAAACGAATAGATGGACAGATCTGCATTCAGGTGATGCGACAGATCTTTATTAGGGTGGACAGATTTGCATTAAGTTGATGCCACAGATACAAGGTAGGCTGGACGTATGTATGTTAAGGAACTACACTAAATTGTTAAGCATAGAATGGAACTAAATCATGTGCAGTTAAGGGACAGACGAACGAATTTGTGAACAGATAAAGACGACAAGAACAAATAGATGGACAGATCTGCTTTAAGGTGATCCGATCGATGTATACATGGACAGATTTACATTAAGGCGAATCAACAGATCTGGACAAAATAGACACAAACGCATAGTTGGACAGAGCTGCACTAAGGTGATGCGACAGATCTTTATTAAGGTGGACAGATTCGCATTAAGTTGATGCCACAGATACAAGGTAGGCTGGACAGATCTCTGTTATGGAACTGCATTAAATTGTAAAGCATAGAATAGAACCAAATCGTGTGCACTTAAGGGGCAGACGAACGAATTTGTGAACAGATAAAGACGACAAAAACAAATAGATGAACAGATCTGCTTTAAGGTGATCCGATCGATGTATAGATGGATAGATCTGCATTAAGGTGTTGCGACAGATCTATGTAAAGATGGACAGATTTGCATTAAGTTGATGCCACGGATCCAAGGTAGGCTGGACAGATCTATGTTAAGGAGATGGAGTAAATTGTAAAGCATAATTCTGCCCAGCCAATAGAGATAGATAGACGAATTAGTGAACAAATAAAGACGACTGATACGCATAGATAGACAGACCCGCATTAAGGTGATGCAACTGATCTATGTTAGGTTGGACAGATCAGGCTTTAAATGATGGATGCAAGTTAGGCTGGACAGATCTTTGATAAGGAACTGCTGTGAGTTCTAAAGCATAAAATGAAACAAAATCCAGATCAGTCAACTGGAAGATACGAATGAATTTTAGTATTTAGTGTTGAAGCGATGGACAGTTCTAGATAAGGCTTGACAGATCTATGTTAGGGATCTACAGTGAATTTTAAAGCATAGAATGAAACAAAAATCCCGTGCATTCAACTGGAATAGAAAGAGTGGACAAACAAACATGACACGAACGAATAGATGAGCAGATCTATGTTCAGGTTGTGCAATGAGTCATAAAGTATACAACATCGGATAAAAGAGGAGGAATCTTTAGATGGAGAATGATATGGATGGACATGCAGGCAGATGATCACACAGATGGACAGATCTGCGGATAAGCTGGCGGTTATCAGCTCTATGTTACGATGGTAAAGAAATTATTTTCAGCACTACCACAAATATTTTCTAGATTCGATCGGACCAAATCTCTTTGCATCACATCTTAACAGGTAAAGCGTTATACGTTATAAAAAATAAAATGTGTCCAGCTTTAAACCTATGTCTATTTAAAGAATTTTTTCTTAGTTTAAACAAGAAAGTAATGATTTTGCCGTAGCGAACTAACCTTGATTTTTCAATATCAAGTTTATTTCGGGATCAGAAGCAACGAACTTATGACTAAGGTTAAGTGCTTATACTTAAGCCATAATAGGCGGAGCCGTACCCCTGAGGTAACACTTCCATGTTGTCCACACATTTCTTCAGCTTTTACCATCAATTTGTCACATACATTGTGCCAGGTTTATACTCGTATTTGGCACCTCCACCACTGCCATGATTCCAAGTGGAGCAAACAAAAATAATAACAACTTTTTTAAATAATCATAGCCACAAGAAAAATCCACCACATATGTGGTTATTCACCTTATAAAAAATGCATAAACTATTGAAAAGAAATTAATTATTAAGGAAAATGTGCAGGTATTTATTTAAAAGCCACACACGCCAACGTCTACAGTTCCAGTTCGTTGGGTTTACAGAAAAGATGTCTGCTCCGCCTATGGCTACGTTTGCCGCTCAGTGTCCCTTGCCCAGTGTCGGTGTGGTCAATACTTTGGTGTCCGTGTTGGTGGAATCGATTTTAGCGGCACAGTGTAATGTAGCGCGCAAGGAATTCTATCCACCCGATTATGCTGGCGAAGCCCTGGCCAAGGGTTTGCGCAACTTTGACTTTGTGATTATTGGAGCGGGATCGGCCGGTTCGGTGTTGGCCAGCCGTTTGAGTGAGAATCCCCAGTGGAACGTATTAGTCTTGGAAGCCGGTGGGGATTTTCCCCAAGAATCAGAGGTAGGTGATTGAAGAATCTCCCATTAAATGAATCTAAATTTGCCATTTCATATTTCCAAGATTCCCGATGTATTTTTTGCCCTTCAACACACCGACTATACGTACGAGTATTTTGTGGAGTCCAATGAAAGGTCCTGCAAGGCCATACGCAATGGCCGCTGCTATTGGCCGCGTGGCAAAGGCATTGGCGGCTCGGGCGCTGTCAACGCTCTCATGTACTTCAGAGGCAATCGTCGTGAATATGACAAGTGGCTGCATTTGGGCAACACTGGCTGGGGCTTCGAAGATGTTTGGCCGTATTTCGAGAAATCCGTTAGACCCCAGGGCAATAGCACTCATCCAAAGGGTCATGTGTCCATTGGAGAATTCGAGCCTGCCGATGAGGATATAGCCAGCATGATTTTCCGGGCGGCCCACGAAATGGGCCAGCCTCTGCTCAAAGGCTTCGACAAAGACAGCTCCGTTGGCTACTCGCACATAAATGGCACCGTACTCGGTGGCCACCGTACCACCTCGGGTAAAGGTCACTTGGGCCGAGTTTCACAGCGAAAGAATTTGAAAGTTATTAAAAATGCCCAAGTGAAACGATTGAATTTCGATGTTAGCGGCAAACGTGTGACCTCAGTGGACTTTGTGCTAAAAACCGGTGAACATTTAAAGGCAAATGTTGTGCGTGAAGCTATACTATCAGCTGGAGCCATTGACTCGCCCAAAGTTTTGATGCTTTCCGGCGTAGGACCCAAAGAGGTTTTAAGGCCTTTGAATATTTCCGTAATTCACGACTTGCCGGTGGGTAAAAACTTACAAGATCACGCAGTGGCGGGATTTTTTGCCAAATTCGATGGTGAACAAGCAGATCAGAAGCTACTGCTGGACGCCATTTATCAATATTTGATTTACAATAAAGGACCTCTGGGCAGTATTGGCACCATGGATGTGGTGGGTTTCATACAACTTGACGCAAGTAGCGGCCCTGCCTATCCGGATCTGGAATTTATCCACAAGGCTTTTAGGAAAGGTGATACTATGGGCTTGGGTATATTTCTAAAAGGTGTAGCCTTCAATGATGAGGTAGTGCAGCATTTGCTGGCAACGGTCCAACATCAATCCATTATGGCAGTTTTCATATTGCTAGCCCATCCTGAATCCCGGGGACAAATTACCCTCAAATCGAATTCTTATCTGGATCTACCCGTAATTGATGCCAACTATTTTGCTAAAAGCATTGATGCCGACAAGCTGTTACGCGGCCTGCAGTATATGGAGCGTTTTGTAAACACTTTGGCTTTTCAAGAAAAACATGGCGAAGTCATAAAATTGCCCCTGAAAGAATGTAATCGGCTGCCATTTAAGTCGGAGGCCTATTGGCGCTGCTATTTGAAATATGTCTCGACTACCTGTTATCATCCGGTAAGTACGGCCAAAATGGGACCCAGTGGAGATGAGACGGCAGTGGTGAATCCCCGACTAAAGGTAAGGGGTGTTGAGAATTTGCGTGTTGTGGATGCTTCGATTATGCCGCTGGTAACGAGTGTCAACACGAATGGGCCCACGCTGATGATAGCGGAAAAGGCGGCCGATATTATCAAGGAGGATTGGGCAAATGGGATCGGTAAAAGTGGAAGGTAAGTTTGTTGAATGCAAAATAATGCCAGAAAATTCGACTTAAGGATGAAAGCTGGCCAGCGTAAACCACAGCAGCTAGTTAAAGGACATAGTCTACTCATAATATCAGCATTGGAAGGTCTTTCGTATTTTAGAAATTCAATATCAAGTGAAAATAGCTTATATCTGCAATAAATGGCTTTAAATGTTTTTGGTCTTTTCTTTATAGCAACATTATAATACCCCTAGACCATGTTTGTAATATCCAAGAGAACGATTAATAGACCTACTTAGATTATACCATCGCTTTATGGTTTAATATGGCACCCCAATTTCAGAGAGGCCGCTCAAAACCTTCTATGTGCGGCAAGGTCTATAAGCGGAAGGGACCTTTTTATGGTTTCTTTATTCAAACCACAATCAATGAGGCCCATTCGAACCTTCACCATAGACAAGAGTGTATGCTAAATGTGTCATAAGGTTTGTAATATCTCGGAATATAGATCGGAGTCCATTCTTATGTGTCCCTGTTAAGAGTACGATAGCGGTTAAACGAAATAAGCTACAACCCTGAAATGTTCCATGATAATCGCTTGTAGCCATAAGCTAGTTAAGATAGTAAATTGACCAAATCAAACTTACGGGAAAAAAGTTTTCCTTTAAGGGACTACAGGTACCACTGAAAAACAGCTCTTTTTAAAGAATTTTGCTTAGCATATGATATTTTTTTGGGGTCGAAAAATAATTAAAATGGTAACTGGACGCGCATAGCTGGATGGAGGTTATTACTTGACGTTTTGGTTCAAGAGGCCTGTATGGTCAAAACGAACGATCCATAGTCAAAATGAAAATATTGATACTCAAAAAGAAACTAAACCCAGATTGATGTATTTAAAGATGTTGCTGATTTTATAGGTCGGAAATTAAATGGTTAAAAAGTTGCTAGACCCGCATAGCTGGAAGGACATAGTTACTTGACGTGTTGGTTCATGTGGCTTAAAAAAAGCCTGTACGGCCAAAACGAACATCCATAGTCAATGTGGACATATGGGTACTCAAATAGAAGCAAAATCCAAATTGAGTTATTTAAAGAGTTCGCTGGTATGAAACGTCGAGCTCTTGAAATTAAGTGGCTAAATCGTTGGTGGATGCGCATAGCTGGAAGGACGTAGTCACTTGCAGTTTTGGTTCATGTGGCCCGAAACACGGTCAGTATGGCCAAAACGAAAGATCCATAGTCAATACATATGGGTACTTAAATAGAAGCTAAATCCAAATTGATTTATATAAAGATTTCGATGATATAAAAGGTCAGATTCTTGAAATTCACTCACACTAGGCAATTTTACTTGCTGCAACTATCAATTTTTAAGAGAAAGAGGTAAGGGGAATGGAAAGGGGAAAAAAGACGCTCGTACCGGCAATTTATGTTGTGTTTTGCGTAGTGTGAAAATGGCTGAAAATTGTGTTGACATTTTATTTTCAAAACATTTCTTGTGCAAAAAACCTTTCCCCATTCACACTCGGAAATTTTACTTGCCGCAACTCTGTGTGTAGGAGAAAAAGGTAAGGGCAATGGAAAGGGGAAACAACTTGCTCGTACCGGCAATTCATGTTGTGTTTCGCGTAGTGTGAAAATGGCTGAAAATTATGTTGACATTTTATTTTCAAAACATTTCTTGCGCAAAAAACCTTTCCTTATTCACACTCGGAAAGTTTACTTGCCGCAACTCTCAGTGTGTATGAGAAAAATGTAAGGGCAATGGAAAGGGGAAACAACTTGCTCGTACTGGCAATTTCTTTTGCGTTTTTTTTCGTAGTGTGGAAATGGCAGAAGATTATTTTGACATTTTGTTTTTACACCTTTTCCTTTACTTGCTGCAACTCTCAGTTTGTTGGAGAAGGAGGTAAGGGGAATGGAAAGGGACACTCTGTTTTTCGTAGTGTGAAGTTGGCTGCAGATTTTTTGACATTTAGTTTTCCCAACATTTCTTGTGCAAAAAAACTATTCCCCATTCACACTAGGTAATTTTACTTGCCACAACACTCAGTTTGCAGGAGATAGAGGTAAGGGAAATGGAAAGGGAAAAAACTTGCTTGTACGGGCAATTCCTTTTGTGTTTTTCGTAGTGTGGAAATGACAGAAGACTATTTTGGCATTTTGTTTGTACAACTTTTCTGGTGAAAAAAAATACTAATTAAAAAAGAAAAAAATTGTCAAAAATCTGTGAAAAATTCTCATGATTTGAAATTTCCTGATGTATTATTTTTTTACACAAAAATCAGAACGAAGAAATCACAGACTGTCAGAAAAGGCAATAATAAAAACTAAAATCGACGAAATCAAAGTGCCGTGTGTGAACACAAGAGGCAAGTTCAAAAGGAAATCATAAAAATTAACGCAAGTAAAATTGCCTGCTGTAAATGGGGTCAAAGGGTCGAAAAAAAGCGTCTTTCATGTTTAAAAGAAGGTTCCTTTGGTAAATATGGACATATGGGTACACAAATTAAAGCGGGTTTTACTACATTTTCAAATATGGGATAGATTTGAAGATTTTGCTTGGATAAGGGTCGAACTCAAGTAAAATTGCCTAGAGTGAATGGGGAATAAGGGATCATTAAAGCGGCCCTCGAGTTTAAAAGAAGGGAAAAACATGCTCGTACCGGCAATTCCATCATACAATTTGCCGCAAGTAAAATTGCCTACTGTAAATGGGGTCAAACGGTCAAAAAAGCGGCTTTCAAGCTTAAAAGAAGGGTCCATTATTAAATAAGGACATATGGGAACTCAAATTAAAGCGGGTTTTACTACTTTTTCAAATAAGGGATATTTTAGAAGATTTTGCTTGGATAAGGGTCGAACTCAAGTAAAATTGCCTAGTGTGAATGGGGTTTAAGGCATCCTAAAAGCGGCCCTCGTGTTTAAAAGAAGGGCCCATTCTTAAATATAGCCATAGGAAACCTCAATTAAAGCCGATTTAGCTTCGTAGCTACGTATGGCAATATTTTGAAGATTTTTCTGGTAATATTGCTTAGTGCGAATGCGGACTAAGAGACGCTAAAAGCAGTCTTAATGTTTAAAAGAAGGGTGCATTAGTGAATATGGGAAAAAATAAAAGCGGGGTGCACCACGCATCCAAATAAGGCATTATTTTGAAGCTTTTGCTTGGATAACGGCCAGACTCTATGGTTTATTTAATACAAGGTTACTAAACGAAGATTTTTCTAGTTTTTAAATGACTTTGCTTATTGTGTCTTAAGCGAAGTCAAAAAAAATAAATTTATAACTGCCATTCTATGTACCGGCATTCCATGTACTGAACTAACGCGGTTGAACTGGCGGAATACTTGTATAGGGTGAGCATTTAAAATTTAAATCGGCTGTACAAAAAGTACTGATAATTTTTTCAAATTCCTGGTTTTATTGGAAAAGTTAAACTTTGTCATTTTATAATCGAACACCATCCGAGGCATTTTCGCATCTCTCAATGGGCTTAAGATTGTTTTGCAGAAATGAAGATTTTTACAGAAAAATCGTGTTTTCAGATAAAGCTAATTTTCGTCTCGGTGGCTATGTCAATAAGCAAAATTGCCCCATATGAGGCACTTGATAAGCCAATGCATCCACAACGAGTCACTGTATGGTGTGGATTTTGGGCTGGCGGCATCATTGGGCCATTTTTCTTCGAAAATGAGCAAGGAACCGCCGTTACAGTCAACGGTGAGACTTACAGCAATGTTATTGAAAATCGAATAATCAGTCGAAATTGTGATGTCAATTGGCCGCTTTGGAGCTGTGATTAAAGCCCTTTGGACTATTTTTTGTGGGGAGCCGTTAAGGATAAATGTTACGCAAAGCATTCATTGACAATTAAAGAGTTGAAAAATGGAATCGAAGTTGCCATTGAAGAGATTTGACCCAGAACAATCGAAAACATACTGAAAAAGTGGGTTGGTCGGATGAGGTACTGCTGAGCCAGTAGTGGTAGTCATATGAAAGATATTGTGTTCCTAACGACAAAGTTCAACCTCTCCAATAAAACCAGAGATTTAAAAAAATTATCAGTACTTTTTTTTACAGCCGATTCAAATTTAAAATGTGAAATCGCCCACCCTGAAGTACACGCAACCACAGTCACTCGGTTGGCAAAATAAATCTTCCGTGGCCGAAATTCTCATAGAAAAATCGGCAATAATGTAATGCAGAGACTGTCACATACAGTAGAAACTCAACATGATTGGGTTGCAGTTAAAAAGGAGATGCTTTCCGTCTCTAACTTAATGGATAGGAAATTCCTTAATGGATGGGAAAGTTCGAAAGTCGCTTAAAAATCTCCTTTGGAGATGAAGAGAAGGCTGTCGCAAACACCAAATATTAGTAATATCGATAGAAATTTGGGCCGACTTATGATTAGATGGCAGCTACGCTCAGAGGAAGACTAAAATAAATATTAATTCAGATGGTGAAAATTCCATTGAAATAACATTTTTTGAACTCATCACAAAGTATCTTAACTCAGAATAAGGTTTCTGATTATTGAATATAAAATACTTAATAATCAGAATCATTTTCAAATGTAAATGTTAAGTGTTGATCTTTTATTGATTAAAATAAAGTTTTTTGTAAAAAAAATATTGTTCAGGTCCTCGCTATCAAGGTCCTTTGCGCATTATATTGTCAACATAAATATTTTTAATATTTTTCTGTTTTTTCCGATCGTTTGTAGGTTATCACCCACCGAAAAACTTAATTATGCCACTATTTTACTGACACTGATTTATATTCTCATCTCCTGATGTTCAGACGTAAGATGGTTATACTGGGACCGCTTGTTTGGATTTTTGGAAAGCGTCAACTAAAATATTGCATGGGATGCAGTTTGTACTGAATAAATAAAAAACCTTTTTTTAGACAAAAGAAATCAATTTCCTTTCTTTTTAAACTTGTAATAAATTGGCCTGAGTCGATTTTGTCTTTGCATTGAATTTCTACTCGTAGAGAATAACACCTAGCGTTAGAAATGAGTGCGGTTTCGGACGAGATAAGGTTGAAGGGTAGCTCGGCAGGAAGAAATGACAAGTTCCCTCAGTGGCCTAAAAGGCCCATTGTGGAACCCTGATGGAAGGGAGAGAACGAGAGAGAGTGAAGAGTTATAGGAAGGAGAGAGGCAGTATATGTGACGCGCAAAATAGAAAGGGACCTAAGGTTAAAAACCAGTTTTCTTCAGGAGAGCCATTTTAAAGATTAGGTCCCTTTCTATTTGCGCTTAGAACCGTCGACATCACTTTTATAAAACGCGCATATCTCTGGGAGGAAACACTTTTGGGGCATGGGATCGGTCTCATTCGATGCTCAGATGTTGTCCACATCAACAAAAAAAAAGTGAAAAGTTGATGAAAAATTTTGTTCAGGAGAGCCATTTTAAAGATTAGGTCCCTTTCTAGTTGCGCTTAGAATTGTCGACTTCACTTTCATAAAACGCGCATATCTCTGGGAGGGAACACTTTTGGGGCTCAGATGTTGTCCACATCAAAAAAAGAAAAAAAAAATGAAAATTGTTTTTTTTTTACCCTTAGGGCCCTTTCTCTGTGCGCTGTCACATATATATTTCTATTGCCTGGCGCCATCTGACATTTCTATTAGAAAGTTTGACATTTTTTAAAATAAACGTACTTAGAACGTTTTGACGTACGACCATCATTTGTGTTGTTTACAGTGACTTGAAAAAATCAATTTTGCAAAAAAACGGAATTAACTCGTGAACATTTTCGTGCTATCATTTTTAACAACTTTCGACGTGGATTATCACGACAAGAGTGCATCGATGAACTTAAACCTTTGTATGGCGATGAAGCACCATCATATAGCACTGTGAAAAACTGGTTAAATGAATTCAATCGTGGCCGACGCTCGCTCAAAGACGATGGTCGTGAAGGTCGTCCAGAAACGACCGTTGTGCCAGAGAATATTGATGCCTTGCGTGAACTGATAATGCAAGATCGTTATGTGACATACCGTGAGATAGAGGCATCCTTGGGCATTTCTTCCACGATATTGCATGAACACCTGGCCGTAAAAAGGTTTGTTCTCGTTGGATCCCGCACAATTTGAAAATCGCTCAAAAAAGGCTAGTGTCGATTGGTGCAAAGAAATTTTGAAGAAATACGATCGCGGTGCTTCAAAAGACGTTTATAAGATCGTCAAAGGTGGCGAATCATGGATCTATGCATATGAGCCCGAAACAAAAAGCAATCTGTTTGTTCTCGTTGGATCCCGAAGAATTTAAAAATCGCTCAAAAAAAGGCTCGTGACGATTGGTGCAAAGAAATTTTACCAAAATATGATCGCTGTGCTTCAAAAGACGTATATAAGATCGTCACAGGTGGCGAATCATGGATCTATGCATGAATGAAAGCCTGACTTGAAGTTAAATCTTAAAAGAACAACAAAATTAAATTTAAAACTCAGGTCGAAACGAAAATTTAAATTATATCTGTGACTTGCCAATTGAACATCGTTCTAATGACTTAATTCCACTAACACTTCACCCCCACCCCAGCTCTATACCCTCCAATACTTTAAAAACCATTGCCCTTGGCAGTTGAAACCAATGAATCTACTGACCTTCCCATCACGTTTTGCTATGTAAAGACTCGAATGGTGTTACTATTTCGAAGTCAACCGATTTGCAAGCCACTATATAATTATAAATAATTATAGCAACGCCTGCAAATATCCGATACAGCGAAAAACAATTACGAGTAATTACATTTGCATTTGGTAGTGTCTATATAAAGACCGATCCCCAGAAAGTGTCACACCGAAACCAAGTACACATGTTTAGAGCAACAACAGCAGCGACTCCCAGTGTGGGGGTGATGAACACTTTGGTCTCTGTCTTGACCGAGTACCTAATGGGGGCTCAGTGTGCTATACACCAGCCGGGCGACTATCCTCCCGACTATGCAGACACAGCCTGGTGTCAAGGTTTGGAAACCTATGATTTTGTGGTCGTGGGAGCCGGCACTGCGGGTTCGGTGGTGGCCAGTCGTCTAAGCGAGAATCCCAAATGGAAGGTTTTAGTTTTGGAGGCTGGAGATGATCCTCCTCTAGAATCAGAGGTAAGTTTTGAATTTCAAATTTAGATAATTTTCCCACTCAGTTAAAGCAATTCTCAACAAAAGGTACCCGGGCTGCCAATGGCCATGCACCATACGCCATATATGTACAACTATTTGGCAGAGCCCAATGAAAGGTACTGTAAGGCCTTCCAAAATGGTCAATGCTATTGGCCTCGCGGCAAAGTGCTTGGAGGCTCTGGTGCTGTAAATGGTTTAATGTACTTGAGAGGCAACCGTCATGATTATGACTCTTGGTCGGCATTGGGTAATCCGGGCTGGAATTACGAAGCTGTTTGGCCATATTTCGAGAAATCCGTCAGTCCTCAGCCACTGGGCTATATCGAAGTGAATGACTTCCTGCCTACTGAAGAGGATGCCTTCGATATGATCTTCCGGGCTGCCAATGAAACCGGCCAACCTTTGCCCAATGGTTTTGGCAAGGACAACTTCCTGGGCTACTCTCGCATACGGGGTACTGTGAAAGATGGCCGTCGAACTACCACCGCCAAGGGCTACCTAACCAGAGCGGCGAACAGAAGCAACATACATGTGATCAAAAACGCCCAAGTTACAAAAATACATTTTGAGGACAAGGGAAGACGGGTTAAATCTCTAGATTTTAAAGTAAAGTCAAAGAGATACATGACGGTTAAGGTGGACCGCGAAGCTATACTGTCCGCTGGTTCCATAGATACTCCCAAACTACTTATGCTCTCAGGCATTGGCCCGCCGGAAATTCTAAAGCCTCTGAGAATTCCCCTAATCCACAACTTGCCGGTGGGTAAGAATTTGCAGGATCATGTGACGGCTCTGGTATTTGTAAAGTTCGAGGGCGACGAACTGCAATTGCAGCAACAAATGGATATGATCTACGAATATTTGGTTTACCGCAAAGGCCCCCTGGCCACAATCGGTACCTTAAGCCTGATAGGTCTCGTCGAAGTTCAAGGAAAAGCCAACGCTACCTATCCAGACGTAGAAATCATTCATAAGATTTTCCAGAAAAATGACGTGCAATCTCTGGATAAATTTCTCATGGGCGTATCTATGCAAAAAGATAAAAGGAAATATTTACTTAAAGTGGTACGGGAGCATTCGATTCTACTGGCACTTGTTCTGCTCGCCCTTCCGAAATCCCGTGGAACGGTGGCTTTAAAATCTAGATCCTACAAGGATGCACCATTAATCGAGGCCAACTATTTTGGCGAAAAGGAAGATGTGGAAACTCTGCTACGTGGTCTAGAGTTCATGGTACGTTTTGTGGCCACTTCGGCCTTTCAGGAAAAACAGGCGGAGATCGTACGGGTGCCCCTGGAGGAATGCGATCAGTATAAATTTAAATCCGAACCATATTGGAGGTGTTATATCAAATATATGGCCACAACGTGCTACCATCCAGTGGGTACATGTAAAATGGGCCCCGAGGATGACACAACAGCGGTAGTGGATGCGCGCTTAAAGGTCAAGGGTGTTAGAAATTTACGTATCGTGGATGCATCGATAATGCCACTGTTGACCAGTGTAAATACCAATGGACCCACTATTATGATTGCCGAAAAGGCTGCGGATATGATTAAGGAGGATTGGTCAGACAATGCGACTACAAGAGGAAGAATGGAGCGATGCTGAAACACTTAAGAAATTCTTTATCAATGAACTTTTAGGTAAGGCATTAGTTTATTCGTTTCTTTCTAAAGGACTTTTATAAAAATTGTTTTATTTGAATTTAATTGGTGTCTTCTGAATAGTTTTGGTTAGGGGAAGTTTTCTATGTCTACCCCTACTAAGTAGGGACATAAATACTGTTACAGCACTGAACACACCCATTTCAATAGTAGAACTGAACATACCCCGTTAATGTTATATGATTTTTGAAAGCTATGTCTATAACGGGATTTTAAAATTGTTTCAACTTTCATCATAGAGCGGTCAGATAATGAGAACCGTATCGCTGTAATAGCGCTTTTCAGGTGTGAAATGAAAAAAGCGATATTTTCAAAACGCTCCGGCCACTAGGGATTAGCCGCATGTTCGTCTACCGATGCATAAAACTGTTTGAGGAGACTGGAGATGTAAAAGACCGTCACCGGTCGGGCCGCCCACGCTCTGTTCGAACACCGCATGTCATCAAAGCCGTTAAATCAAGAATTCACAGAAATCCGCGAATATCACTCAAAAGTCCATGAGTCGAATCATTAAAAAAGACTTGGGACTTGGGGCTTTCGAACGACGTACCGGACATTTATTGACTGCAGCTTTAAAAAAAAATAGGATTGATGAATGCTAACGTCTTTTGGTGAAGCACGCTGATAACTTGCACAGAAAAATTTTGTTCACCGAGCGAAATGATAGAATGTATGCGCGGTCATCTAAGGAAGCATCTGAACAGATCCCAAGGGTGGAAAAGGGTCATCACCCAGCTTCAGTCATGGTTTGGTGGGGTGTCTCTTACGATGGGGTCACTGACCTACATTTCTGCGAACAAGGAGTCAAAACAAAGCCAAAGTTAACCAAGAAACCGTTTTGGAAGCTGTTGTGAAGCCTCTTAACAATTCCCTGTTCCAAAACCAGCCATGGACTTTCCAGCAGGATTCTGCGCCGGCCCATAAGGCTAAAACGTCCCAGGCCTGGCTTCGAAACAATTTGCCAGCGCTCATTTCCTCTGAAGAATGGCCCTCAGGCAGTCCTAATTTGAACCCATTGGATTACAAATTGTAGGCGGTTTCAGAGGACAAGGTTTGTCACTAAAGATACCCCAACATTGGATCTCTTAAGACTGCTTTAATTCGAGCTGTGGCCAATTTCCAATGGACGAGGTTCGTGCAGCTATTGACGATTGGCCAGTGCGACTTAAGGCGTGTGTAAAGGCAAAAGGCGGACATTTTGAATAAGTAGATTCTTTTTGGATACAATAGACATCAATAAATATATAAAAAAATATTTGGTCCAAAAACATTGTAGAAGTGTCCCACAAAAATCTGGAGGTTCTATTAAAGAAAACAGGGAAACTTATTTATTTAAATACATGTTTTCAATATATTAAGGAGGCATGTTATGAAATACAGCGACAATATTTTAAAGAAAATGTTTGCATGATATCGAGCCTTTTCAATAAAACCAGATATTTAAAAAAATCTCAATAAGTTTTTTTTTACAGTCGATTCAAATTTAAAGTGTAAAATCGTTCATCCTGTAGTTGAGGTCTAATTCTTTCCAGGAATACTGTACTTTGAATCCCACTTATAACTATACATCCCGCAAAGTCCAAGCCACATTGGAGCCCAATCCATGGTAAGGCATATTGCCCACTTGTTTTTTGTGTTTTTTTAATTCGTTCATCTATCCTTAATTTCGAAATGTCCCATCCTCTTCCTCTATATTTGCTACAATTACTGGGAGAGCCCACAAGTATATCGAGCCCTAGCCGCGAAAATCACGTAAGTGCCAAAAAGGCAATTTTACAGTAGAGTTTTTTTTTTGGATTTTTGCCTAATTCATCTGGAGGATCCCGGTACAATTGAATTTGCTATACCTTTGGCAATGTTAATATTACATTTTTAATATTTAAATGGCGTTTTAATAGCGTTGTACAATTTTTCATTGAATTTCATTAAAAAGCGAGTGGCGCTTATGTCTTTTTTGCGGTATGGGCTCCATATACTCGTGGGTTCTTCAAATTGTAATTGTAGCAAAAATAAGGGAATGATGGGAAAGTTCAGAATTTAAGATAAATGGACCAATAAAAAAACACACAAAAAACAAATGGGCAATACTCCTTACCATTGGATTTCGCTAACTTTTGGTACACTTGTAATATTTTTAATGCTATTCATACGATCGTTCTCAAAATCAAAACTTAACAAGTAAAAAATGTTAAGTTTGGCTGTGCCTAACTTTGGATACCCTCCACCAGATTCCCAAATAAAACCAAATTTGGTGCGGAAGTGTGTTCTATATAGAAATCTTTATATAGAAAATTTCATCGCGATAGGTCAAGTTTGTAGTGAGATTCAATATATTCTTTGCAAAATATTGACCGACACAATCACTTAATTAGTTTGTTAATGTTGTGACAACAATATCTTTAAAACATTATAGTGCTTTCAGTCTACTTATATATGGAATTTGGTTCTCAATCCAGGTGACTGATGAAACACAACATTTGAACTGGTGGCACCCAAAAAGACCTCGATGTCAGCTCATAGGCTTGGCCGGACAATTAACCACATGCAGTACCTCAAGTGGTCCCTAACGACATGCAGGTTATAAGACGTTGTCATCACTTCGTGCCCAGTACCTCAAGCGGTCTCTGTTGGCATTTGGGTCATAAGGATCCAGGACGTTGCCATCAATTTGCGTCTAACAGGAATTAAGGCGCCTGCACTATAGCTGATCTTAGCTGAGCAAGAACCATGCGCATCTGCCGAGGTAGATGTTTACCCTCTGGTGAAATCTCCGGGGAACGTCCCCAAGCACCACATACTCGTACTTATACACGCTGTAGCTACCCAGCAAGCCAAACCTTCAGAATTCGGTCAGAATTCTGAACGACAATCGGCAAAATGTTCCGATTTCTTACCGAGTTCGTAAAGAAAAACATATGAGAGAGTTGACAGAAATTCTGAACGACTTCTCTGAAAAAAAAAATTCTCAGACAAATCGAACAGAGTTCGTAACGATTTCGGTAAGAATTCTCAATAGAGTTCAGATATTGTTCATAATTGTCTGATATCAGACATTGTCGGCAAATTTGGTTTACTGGGTAGACACTTTCGCTGCGATGTTATCTGCTTAAATGTTGTTTAGACCTGCTTGATATGCCATTCGGAGACAAATCGTAATTGCTTTGCGGGAAGTACAGGGTGGGCCAAAATTTAACATGGGGTTTAAAATTGTAATGACTTTCTTGTTTATATATTTTTTTCAGATTTTATTAATAACACTTGGAGAATAATTAATGGAGAGATTCACATGTGAACAAAAAACCAGAATAATAGAATTTTAGTATTTAAAGCAGCGATCAACTATTTTAACGCAAACCCAGGAGTGATGAAGAAGCTCACATTTATTTAAATGGCTTTATTAATAGGCAGAACTGTTCTGGGGTTCTGAAAATCCAAGAGACATTCATGAATGCCTTATTGGGTGTACAGTATGGTGTGGGTTCACACCTGCAAATATCATTGGGCCTTACTTCTTCGAGAATGAATATAGTAGAAGTGCTGTAACCGTAAATTTATGATAGAACATTTTTTACGTCCTGCTCTTCAAAACAGACTTGAGATGTGGTTTCAGCAGGACGGAGCCACTGCCGACACTTTTAAGTAAAATTTTTAAAGAACAAAAAAAAAGAAAAAACTATTAAAAATGATTGGTACGCCCTAATGTGCAACGCATGTATGAGTATACGAGGGCGGTTCGGAAACTTCTTAGCCTAGCACAAAAAGCGCGGTATAAACAGAAAAAAGTTAAGTGTTTTGGAAACTTCCATCTCTGCTATGAACATATGTTAAATTTTGTTTCGATCTGGCAACTCCTTCATATAGAAACAGGTGTTCACAAAAGACGCATCCGAGATTTTTTTACAATGGAAAAATTAGAAATGCGTGGTGTCATTAAATATTTACATAAAAAAGGTTTATCGGGACAAGAAATTCATAATGATATGGTGAATGTGTTAGGTGAAAGTGCTCCTTCATATGCAACAGTGAAAAAATGGGTTGCTGAATTTAAACGTGGTCGTACAAGCATTGAAGATGAACCACGTAGTGGACGTCCAAAAACAGCAACAACAACAGAAATTGTAGCCAAAGTGCATGATATGGTATTAAATGATCGACGAATAAAAGTGCGTGAAATAGCTAATATCATGGGCATCTCAAATGATCGAGTCCATTTAATTTTGCATGAAGAACTACAGATGAAAAAGCTTTCTGCAAGATGGGTGCCGCACTTGTTAACAGTCGACCAAAAACGCATAAGAATGAACATTTCTCAAGCTTGTTTGGATCGTTTTCAGCGAAATAAAATGGATTTTAAGCGTCGTTTCATAACTGTTGATGAGACATGGATCCACCACTATACTCCAGAGAGAAAAGAACAATCCAAACAATGGACTGAAGCTGTAGGAAGTGCCCCAAAGAAGGCAAAAACAATTCAATCGGCTGGTAAGGTTATGGCAACGGTTTTTTGGGACTTCAAAGGTATTTTATTGATTGACTATCTGCAAAAGGGTAAAACAATAAATTCAGAGTACTATTGCAACCTTTTAGATCAATTAAATGTACAAATTCGAGAAAAACGTCCTGGCTTACAACACAAAAAAATAAATTTTCATCAAGACAACGCACCAGCGCACAAGAGTGTTTTAACAATGGCTAAAATCAACGAATTAAAGTACGAGTTGCTTGACCACCCACCTTATTCTCCTGATTTAGCTCCCAGTGACTTTTACCTGTTCCTCAAATGAAGATGCAATTACAGTTGTAAACCACTATTTTGAAGACCTTGAGGAAAACTATTTTAATCAAGGGATAGAATTGCTAGATAAGCGTTGGACTAAGTGTATTGAAGTTTCAGGAGATTATATTGAAAAATAAAAATATTTTTGAAAAACTAACTATTCTCTTTCATTGATAGGCTAAGAACTTTCCGAACCGCCCTTATGTACGCACAAAAAACATGCACACTTTGGTAGTGCTGTTTGCATTTGTGGTTTTCAACGAAGACCCATGCGAAATGGAATTGGTGGAAATGATATTGTGCGTTGAAGATTGCTCTTCGCACAGTTCGAAGACTATACGCAAAGGGTAATTCTCATTAATAAAAATGGGTCTCCCGTATAAGTCATTTGATTTGTGGCCGAAGTAATCGTTGCCAAAGACTGCTGAAGATAAACCTTGGCGGGTTAAGAAACAGCTGTACAGTCTGCCTGGCAACCGTAGCACATACATTTCACCAATTTCTTCTTTTTACGTTGATTCTTAAAAAGAAACAACGTAAAGGTCTCGAACCAGAATAAAAAACTGCTCAAGTCATAATAAGAAATTAGAAAAAAAGAAAAAGAAAAAAAAGCGAATAATTTTCAGAAATTCGGAAATTTTTTGGCCTGTGCGATCGTTAGATTTGTCAGCACCTGACTATTTTATTTGGGGTTATTTGAAGGAGCGTGTATATGTGTAAAAGCCCGAGACAATCCTTCAACTCGTGGCCAACAGTGTTGCAAAACTTCGAACGCTACAGCCACAAATTTTGAAAGATGTTATAAAAAATGCTCTAAAACCAAAGCCCACCATTGCGAAGCTGAAAACGGAGGTCATTTAAGTGACATTTTTTTTTACTTAGTGTTAATTTCCTTTTTGTATACTCGTATAATCTATGAAAAAAATAATAAACGAAAGAGTTATTAAAGATTTTAACTCCATGGTAATTTTAGGCTACCCTGTAGTTTATAGGGCCTCCCTTCAATATAGCGAATATAGCAAACGGAATCCTCCACCCTTCCTTGGAAGGTATCATGATAAAACAATATTCTTTTACATTAAAAATATGAAAAAATTATAAAGGACATGACCACCAAAGAGAAAAAACAATTTAAACTTGCCTTGCAATTACACTTTAATGGCAAAATAACACAATATCATAAAAGATCTACCCCAAAACTGCCCTGCATTTACCGAAATCCCCATTCCGCCCAATCCTCCTTGATCAGATCCGATGCCTTCTCGGCAATCATTATGGTTGGTCCATTGATATTGACTCCGGTGATCGTGGGCATTATAGAAGCATCGACGACACGTAAATTCCCCACACCCTTAACCTTCAAACGTGCATTAACAACTGCGCTGTCGTCTGTGTCCGCACCCATTTTGGCCGTGCCTGCCGGATGGAAGCATGTGGTGGACAAGTATTTAACATAACATTCCCAATAGGTCTGCGATTTAAATTCGAACTGATCACATGCGTCCAAAGGCAGTTGAATAATTTCCACATGGTTTTCTAGGAAGGACGAAGTGTCGACGAAACGCTCCACAAACTGTAAGCCACGTACCAATGTTTGACGATCCTTTCTGGCGGCCAGATAGTTGGCATCTATTATGGGCGGATCGGCCGTAGATTTTGTTCTCAATTTTATTGTTCCTCGAGAATTGGGGCGTGAAAGTGAAATCGTCATAATCAGGGTGCCACAGCCTCTCGTGGTCTCTACCAAGTACTTCTTATGCTTTTCCTTCAGAGACGTCTGCGTGAGGAGGCCATGCAGGTCCAGACCATCGCCTCTTCTTATGGCTATGTGATGAATTTCCAAATTGTGATAGGGATTTGTGTCATGGCCATCGACATTGATAAATCCCACCAAACGTGAAGCGCCTATACCGGCCAGAGGGCCTCGTTGATGTACTAAATACTGATAGACGTTGTCGAGCAGCCGTTTGCTGTCTTCCTCATCGTTGAATTTCATAAATAAAACCACCGCCACATGATCTTGTAAATTCTTGCCCACCGGCAAATTGTGCAGAACGGGAATTTTCAAAGGCTGCAAAACAGCTTGGGGCCCTAGGCCGGAAAGCATCAGGAGTTGGGGTGTATTTATGGCCCCAGCACTTAGTATGACCTCACGAGCTGCCATAGCGCTCAGGCGTTTCCTTCGATTGACCACGAAATCTACAGCCAGGACACGTTTGCCGGTGATATCGAACTTTAGCTTGGTGACTTCAGCATTTTTGATAATTTTCAAATTGCCTCTCTGTGAGACTCGGCCCAAATGGCCTTTGGCCGAGCTGGTACGATGGCCTTGACTGACAGTGCCGGGTGCTAGAAAGTAACCCCGGTAGTTGTTTTCCTTACCAGCTTCATTAACACTGGGTTGGCCAAGTTCTGTGGCCGCCTGCATAATCATGTGGACCACATCATCATCAGTCGGCTCGAATTTGTCTACCACCACAAAACCCTGAGAATTGCTGGCATTGCCTTGAGGTCTGACCGATTTTTTCAAATACGTTTGGACCTCATCGAAACCCCAGCCCTTGTTGCCCAAGTTCAGCCAGTTGTCGTAGTCCTGGCGGTCACCACCAAAATATAACATGGCATTAATGGAGCCTGAGCCGCCCAAACCCTTGCCACGGGGCCAGTAGCAGCTGTCGTTAAGGAAAGCTTTGCAAGACCTGCCATTGGGCTCCGTGAAGTAATTGTACACATAGTCGGTGTGTTGGGGGGCCAGAAAAAGATTGGGCACCTTAAATGGAAAAACAATAAATCAGAGATTCTCTATATAGTAAGAGTTATAAGCCACCTCTGATTCTTGCGGCGGATCTCCGCCGGCTTCTAGCACCAAAATCCTCCACTTGGGATTCTCACTCAAACGACTGGCTACCACTGAACCTGCAGAACCGGCTCCCACAATAATAAAATCAAAGATAAGCGTCGCTTTGGCCATGGCTTCCTTGGCATAATCCGGTGGATAGTCCTCCGCATGGGCTACTTCGCAATAGGCCGTCAGCAGGGACTCGACTAAGAGGGATACCAATGAGTGCATAACACCCACACTGGAAGTGGAACACTGTGGCATGGATTGAAGAACTGCTAACGACGTTGACATGTTCGCGAGGGTTCAAAAGCTAAACTAATTTTGAGCTGAATATTTTTTCATTTAAATACTATTGGGTTTTTCGCTAAATGCAAAAACAGGTCGGTTAGTGTTGGCTGTCAATCGGGAATTATCAGGCGATATGCTTATGTTTTGTAAAGAATAGTGAACTCCATTGATATCGAAGAAACCAATTAAAATGCTAACAAGTAAAATTGTAAACTTATAGTGGAGAGTATTTGTAGCATAATATAAGGGGTAGTCTATTTTGTGGTTTCTTTTTGAATCATAAGCTTTTGAAACAGACACAGCTCCAATCGTAGACAAAAAGTCAAGTCAAGAAAATGCAATGATGCACCATTATCATTATCATTAAAGAAAATAGGTCTAGGCCGAAATGGGACGACTAAACCTTCTGCAGTAAACAAGTTTGTGCAAAAAGTTCATGAGACTGTCCTGTAAATGGATAACACTTGCGACTTATGCGTCGCACAGTGTTTGAAATACAAAATATTTTGAAAACATGTCCCTAATTTTCGTTGTGTTTGTCGTAGAACCAAAAACTCCACACAGCCATAGATTAAGTGGATTCTAGTTTAAATTTCTAGAATTGTTGCTCGCCAAAACCACAGCTATATACGATTTGAATGGCATTTGTCTTTTCGGAAAACTCTAGTCAGTATCTACAGAACATGTATTTACAACTCTGTGTGGTTTCAGCAAGATGGCGCAACTTCTCGCATAGCCCGGCCTGTTATGATAGAATTGCGACGAAAATTTCTCAATAAGCTGATATTCAGAAACTCCACATTCCGTTGGCCCTCCTAGGTCGCCTGACCTTACTGCACTTGCATTTTTCTTGTGGGGTTATTGCAAATAGGAAATACACAAAGCAAAACTAACAAATTTTAATGAACTAAAGCAATCCGTTCAAGAAATAATTGCGGCTATTTCTGTCTTAACTCTCCAAGCAGTACTGTACAACTTTTTGGTAAGATGATGCAAATGCATCAACGATTTCCATTTAAATTCCATTATTTTTAAAACTAAAAGATTGTAAAAATTGTACGAACTTTAACATGTGTGAAAGAAAAATAAATTCCATACACTGAAAAATAAATTCATTTGAGTTTCTTAATGTAACAATATTTATCAGCCACCCTGTATATCATACAGTGTAAGTATTAACAACTTTTTTTGTTCAAATTTTCACTGATTTTTTTTTAGTTTTATAAGATTTTTAAACAACTCAAGGTTTCAAAAAAATCTAGGAAGAGATTAACGCTTTTTATAAAACACAAATGCACTCCAATATGGAGAACATTTGTTGAGACAAAAATGGGTCATACCACAGTCCACATTTATATATGTGACAGCGCATAGAGAAAGGGACATAAGGGTAAAAAAATCAATTTGCAGTTTTTTTTTGATGTGAGCATCGAATTAGACCTATCCCATGCCCCAAAAGTGTTCCCTCCCAGAGATATGCGCGTTTATGAAAGTGATGATACACCAAAGATACACGTATTTTAATCTTTAAAATGGCTCTCCTGAACAAAACTGGTTTTTATCCATAGGTCCCTTTCTATTTTGCGCGTCACATATGCATATTAAAGTGTCAAATCAATATTTCGTGGTGCAAACGAAAGTAAAAATTTTATATATCAACCACTCTCGCTGGAGGGTATAAAAATAAACTGAATTCATCCTTAAACTGGACTTACATTCTTTCTGCAAAACACAATATTCCGTTGAAATTACCTGTAATGAAATAAAAAACAAAAACATTGTTAGTTTTGACAAATAAACAAATATATATAGAGTGATCCATCTAGAGGTATTTTTTCAGAACAAAAAATAAATATAAAACTTCAAATCAAGTGTGTGTGGAATATTTATTCGTAATTTGAAAGGACATTTTATGGCATTTATTTTTTGAAAATAATTACCTTCAAATGTTGACAAATACAAAATTGGAAGATAAATTTTGCGCCACCAAAAAACTCACAAAAATACTACAAATCTAGCGATTTTTCCGGAGGTTTACGTAGTCCCTGCGTGGAGAAAATTGTTACCTCTAGACCGATCCGACCCATTTGTACAATTACAACCATTTTAAAGTAACAACACATAATTCTGCCTGCTAGCTTCAAAATTACACTGAGAAGAATAATAACCTTATAACTTAACCATAAATAAACATGACTTGGAGTCTACGTTATAAAAGGTTAGTTTGAACATTTTGCTGTTGACTGGTATTTAACAATAATAATAGTTAATTTAACTATTCTATGGTTGAATTTTTTAAACATGAAAAATGTTAACTTTGACTTTTTTAAACATTAAAATTGTTATTATTAAAATAATAATTATTGTTGTTTAACCAATGCATTGTTTTTAACCATGAAAATTGTAAATTTTAAAATTTCATAGTTAATTTATTGAAACCATACATATTCAATTTAGCAATGAAATAGTTTATATTGAAGATTAACTTTGAAGATTGTTATAAAAATATTTTTTAATGTTAAGTTATATACTTATTAGGGACATAAATACTGTTACACACGTTTTATGCTGTAAAATAAAAAGTACTAAATGTTTTTGGACCAAATATTTTTTAATATATTTATTGATGTCTATTGTATCCAAAAAGAATATACTTATTCGAAATGCCCGCCTTTGGCCTTTACACACGCCTTAAGTCGCACTAGCCAATCGTCAATAGCTGCACGAACCTCGTCCTTTGGAAAATTGGCCACAGCTCGAACCAAAGCAGTCTTACGAGATCCAATGTTGGGGTATCTTTTGTGACAAACCTTGTCCTCTAAAACCGTCCACAATTTGTAACCCAATGGGTTCAAATCTGGACTGCCTGAGGGCCATTCTTCAGAGGAAATAAACGCTGGCAAATTGTTTCGAAGCCAGGCCTGGGACGTTTTAGCCTTATGGGCCGGAGCAGAATCCTGCTGAAAAGGCCATGGCTGGTTGTGGAACAGGGAATTGTTAAGAGGCTTCACAACAGCTTCCAAAACGGTTTCTTGGTAAACTTTGGCCGATGTTTTAACTCCTTGCTCGCAGAAAAGCAGGTCAGTGACCCCATCGTAAGAGACACCCCACCAAACCATGACTGAAGCTGGGTGATGACCCTTTTCCACCCTTGGGATAGTTTCAGATGCTGCCTTAGATGACCACGCATACACTCTATCATTTTGCTTGTTAAATTTGTCCTGAACGGTACAAATTTTTTCATCGGTGAACAAAATTTTTCTGTGCAAGTTATCAGCGTGCTTCACCAAAAGACGTTTGCATTTTTCAATCCTATTTTTTTAAATCTTTTTAAATTTCTGGTACGACGTTTGATAGCCCTAAGTCCCAAGTTCTTTTTAATGAACTTGAACTCAAGTCTTTTTTAATGACTTTTGCGTTATAGTCATCTCACGGGCCATGATTTTCTGTTTTCGGAGCGGATTTCTGTGAATTCTTGATTTAACGGCTTGGATGACATGCGGTGTTCGCACAGAGCGTGGGCGGCCCGACCGGTGGCGATCTTTTACATCTCCAGTCTCCCCAAACAGTTTTATGCATCGGTAGACGAAGATGCGGCTAATCCCTATTGGCCGGAGCGTTTTGAAAATAGCGCTTTTTTCATTTCACACTAGAAAAGCGCTATTACAGCGATACGGTTCTCATTATCTGACCACTCCATGATGAAAGTTGAAACAATTTTAAAATCCCGTTACAGACTAACGCTATTAAGGTCAGCTTTCAAAACCCATATGACATTAACGGGGTATGTTCAGTTCTACTATTGAAACGGGTGTGTTCAATGTTGTAACGTTATTTATGTCACTACTAAGTAATAATTGGTTATCTCTTTTAACCAGAAACATAGCTTGTGTTAAAATTTGTAATATTAAATGAACCTACTAATATTTGAATAAGGCAAGAAGTTTAATTTTTCACAAGTTTATTTTTTTAATTTATTTAATAGAAATAACGGGTGGCCCAAATAAGACCAGCTGATGTGAAACACAACTAACTTTTTTATTTTTTAACATAATTTAATTTTTCTTTTTGCAGATGATAACTGAACTCTTGGAAATTCAAAATGAATACGTACAGTCCACAAGAACGCATTAAAATTATCGATTTTTGTTATTCTTCTCAGCGATCAATTGTTCGTTTTTTTAACGTAAGATCAGCGCCCACATCTTCAAAGATTACAAGTTAAGTTCGCCGTTTTGAGGAACTGGGTTGCAATTGGCAATACATCAGCATCTGTTACACCCAATTGGTGCGGTGTTATGGCCACAAAAATCATCGGCCCATATTTCTTTGAGAATGAGGATGAAACGCCAGAAACGATCTCCAGGGCTTCTTACAGAACAATGATCGACAACTTTTTGCGGCCAATAGCGGAGCAACATCCTAATTTGTGGTTTCAACAAGATGGAGCCACTGCACATACTGCTGGGCAAACTATGCACATGCTGCGTGAAATTTTGGGTGAACGCATAATTTCAAAAAATTCAGATTTCCCTTGGCCTGCTCGTTCACCAGATTAAACTGCGTCCGATTTTTTTTATGGGGATATTTAAAAGACAAAGTGTATGTTAACAAACCACAGACACTTGGACAGCTCAAGCAGAATATTCGAGACGAAAAACGGCGCCTGCAACCAGAAACATTACTCCGTGTAATGCAAAATGCGCTAAAAAAGAGCCAATGCCTGTATCGAGCAAAATGGTGGTCATTTGTCTGATGTCATATTTCACACATAGTCACGTTAATTTTCCATAAAATGTATTTAACATATAAAAATTAATCATTTAAAAAAAAACCGTTATTACAAGAGTTGTACGTGTTTAAAATCACTAGGTCTCATTTGGGCCACCCTGTAAATATACATATGTATATAAATTTACAGATTTTTTAAATCACTTTCCTGGTTTTTTAAAAGCGCGAGATAATTTGTCTTATATAGTCTTTCTCAGAATTACACACACGTTCAGAGCAGTGGAAGAAAGGAAAACGAGTGGGGGGATAAGACTGTCGCCATTGTTGCAACTTAATTCTGAACTTTGTATAACACAAAGCAGATCAAAAACTTCGATACAACAGAGCCGAAAAATCTTTTAATTTTTGTTTTGGTCGCACATTTTTCTGTCTCTCTCTTGAAAAAATTAACCTTATAAAATGTTAATTCAACTATTTTGTAAGTACTTTTGACCTTATATAATGTTATTTCGTCTTTGTTATCAAACATTTACCAGATTTTTTAAATCACTTTCCTGGTTTTTTAAAAACGCGAGATAATTTGTCTTATAGTCTTTCTCAGAATTACACACACGTTCAGAGCAGTGGAAGAAAAGAAAAAGAGTGGGGGGATTAGACTGTCTGTCGCCATTGTTGCAACTTAATTCTGAACTTCGTATAACACAAAGCAGATCAAAAACTTCGATACAACAGAGCCGAATGATCTTTCAATTTTTTGTTTATGTAGCACATTTTTTTGCCTCTCTCTTGAAAAAATTAACCTTATAAAATGTTAATTCAACTATTGTGTAAGTACATTTGACCTTATATAATGTTATTTTGTCTTTGTTATCAAACATTTACCATGAAAAATTTAACCAGACACATGGTTAAAAAAATCATTGCATTTTCGGCTCAGTGTAAGTGTTCACATATCCCAGAATCAGCTCTAAGTTTTAAGGCGATTTGGGAATACTGCTCTGCGAGCAGTATTTCAAGGTGCTGTAAACGGAGTGACAAAGTCAATATACCTTCCTTTCTTCCGATTTAATTTGCAACTGCTTTAAGTTTCGATTTAAATCAAATTAAGTATTGGACCACCAACCATTCTGGACCATAAGGGTCAATTTTCTAATAAAGTTCCCACACAAAACGTGTTCGCGTAAATATATAACACAGTACAACATTTTTCAGGTGATTGATTCGGGTCTCAATTCTGATAATTGTTTGGAAAGTACGTTCACGTTTTTTCCAAAAAATCTTGTACATATCTCGAGCAAATTTTTGAAATTCATACCTTCACTTAATTGTGCATAAAAGCGAAAGGCGTAAATCAATTTTCATGATCTATGTCTCATTTTGTTCGTACGTTATGTGACTTTACGTGAAAGTAATAGGACTTGACACTTTTTACCGTTTTGTATTTTTTATGAATTAAAAAAAAAATTAATATTTTAGGCAAAAACATTTTATTCTTGATACATTTATTTATAACTGCGATGCGGGTGATGTTCTGGTGCTGACCAAACCTCTGGGCACTCAAGTGGCTGTCAATGCCCACCAGTGGATGGACCAGCCCGAGCGTTGGAATCGTATTAAGCTGGTCGTGTCTGAGGAGGATGTACGCAAAGCCTACCACCGAGTAATGAACTCGATAGCGCGCCTCAACCGCACTGCCGCTCGTTTGATGCACAAATACAATGCTCATGGGGCCAGCGACATAACAGGCTTCGGTCTATTGGGGCATTCTCAGGCATTGGCCTCTCATCAGAAGAAGGACGTCTCCTTTGTTATCGACAACCTGTCGGTTATTTCGAAGATGGCTGCGGTCGCCAAAGACTGCGGTAATATGTTCCAACTGCTCCAAGGTCACTCGGCCGAAACATCGGGCGGTCTACTCATCTGTTTGCCACGCGAACAGGCCGCCGCCTACTGCAAGGACATCGAAAAGCAGAAGGGTTACCAAGCCTGGATCATCGGCATCGTTGAGAAGGGCAACAAGACCGCTCGCATCATTGACAAGCCCCGCGTCATTGAAGTGCCCGCCAAGGACTAAACTGCTGTAATATTCTGTAAGAAAGAAACCGCCGTGAGGAGTGAGTAAAAAGGGGTGCTGCTGACGCCGCTGAAGTTTGTAATTTTAAATGTATATCTTTATAATGTCTATCCTTCTTCCGCCTATTTGAATAACAACGACAACAACACGTTTCGCTTACAATATCTTTCGTTCGTTTGAGCATTTTTCGTTTCTACTTTTCCTATTCTAGTTGTAGAACTTTTGGTTTAGATATTCTTACGACTTGTTTAGTTTACATCGGTTGCTGCATTACGATGCTTTGAAGGGAGAACAAAGTCCTCGGCCAGCCGCCTACCTTAATTAGTAATATATCCTTGGGAATATATATTGTACGTATGTATGTACGAATCACTTTTGTGTCCAAGAATCTAGAATTTTGATAACCAGTTAACAGATGCACAATGATATTTTCTCTGTTTATTTATACATTTTGGGCTAATTCTAATTTAGTAATTTAGACAAACATATATGATTTTTCTTTTTGGTTTTATTTGTAACTCCTAAACGTACGTATCGTATGTATTTTATTCTGAAAACTTGAAGAAACTTTTATAAAAGGAAAGAAAACAAAAAAAAGAAACTGCTGCTTATGAAGCGAAACGTTGTATGAACAGACTAAAGGAATTTTATTTTTTTTTAATTTGTTTCAGCTTATTCGGACTAGTGGTTTTCGAGTTATGACAAACAAAAGAGCCTAAAACGTGCCAAATTCCCCTTTGCGATACTTACTAACTTCAAATTAACTATTAAAGTATTATTTGATGTACCTTGACCAAACGAATGATGCAGAAGTTCTTCTTTTTAGGGCTACTTTCACAAACAATTATCAGAATTGAGTCCCGAAATCATGTGTTGTACTGTGTATTTAAATGGTTTCCAATAAATATGGATTTATGGGTAACAATATAACAATATCATTTTCTCAGGATGCAAAAAATGCAATTATTTTTGCAATTTGATAAACTAAGATATGGTTTTAATTTAAAAACTGGGTCTACAAATATTAACCTTTTTTCAACAGTTTCGTAAATTGATATGCTAAGTTCAGAGTACGATTTGAGACCGTGTTTCTATTGAACCTTCTTTCAATGGAAACCAAGAACTAAGACCTCTAGTTGCAGTCATTTTTAGTTTCGGTGAACACGTCATTAAATTAGGAAATTAAATTTGTTTCCAAGTTTTATGGCTTCCCATTCTTTTTAGAGTACAACTTCGTTCATGTGGTTGCCTCGGCCTGCTTCGCTGCAGCACCTTCTGTCACTCCAATTTTCCAAGACCTTGTTAATGGTTTCGCGCTGTAGCTCGCGATTTACTTAAATAATATTGCCTAAAGTGCTTGAATTAGTTTGGGTTGTCGTTCCTTCATGTTTCCTCACAAAAAAAAAACCAAAGGTGTCAAATCGAAACTCTGAGGCGGCTTATTGACACGATTTTTGATTTTTTGTACGTAAAAAATAGATTTTGTCATGAGCAACGTGGCATAGCGTTTCATGATGCATAAAGCAGAGGTCATTAACTTGCGCCAGGCCTAACCTTATATACCCTCCACCGTCCATACGCTACTAAGTCGCAAAAAATGGGTCCTTTCAGCACCTGCGGTCGCCCCTTATCTCTTATTTGGATTCGCACTAAAATATGCTTAAATTTCATTATAAGTATACACAGAAAACAGATTAGTTGTCACAACCAACTATTTTTGCTAACCGAATGATTGAGCTTGAATGCACCCCGAGTATTCCATCAGTACAACCGAATGTAAGTTGGTGCTCTGCACTTTCCAATAATTGGAACTGAAGTAAGAAGTCTCAAAAAATCCGAAAACTATAAGTACTCCTTAACATAGAGAGGGTCATGTCGAGGAAAAAGTGAAAAAGATGGTGGCAGATTTTTACTGAAAAAATTGTATTAAATGATTTGCTAAAAGTCAGTTATAATCGATTTATTTTATTTTAATAACGCCTATTCAAACAAAAAAAGATATAAAAACAACAGTAAACAACCTGTTTTTGGTTATGAAACCCACCAGTAGTAGCAGCTAAATACCTTTTCCGCGTTTTATTATTTTCAATGATAAGTGAGTTGTGTTTGCAATCTGAAGATCACATTTTTCTTTTTGTAATATGTGCAACCAAAAATCCAATATGATTATAAACTTTTGGGTGATTGTAGAGAAAAATTCTTCTTTTGCAACGAATTTTTTGGTAGTTCCAACCGATTTGGAACTAATATATTCTCTTTGTGTAACCATATGTTCTTATTGACTATTAACTGTCTGTTTCGACCATGCGGGACGTTTTTCGGGCCACATGAACTAAAAAACTCCCATTGTTGTGGTATTTAGTAAGTTCCAACTTACTGTACCCATTTTAACCATTGTCGGCCCCCAAAACTTTTGATTTGCTAAACATGTATTCCAAAAAGTGTACTTTTTACCGAGGTACTTTAAGCCTCATTAAGGGAAACTTTTCCCATAAATCCGACTTAGCCCATGTACAATTCCCAACAGCTTATAAATACTCGTTATCATCATGCAAAATTTCAAAATTCTAGGTTAATTTGTTTGACCCCTTTCGTGCTTTTAACGGACACACATGCGAATGGACATGGCTAGATAGTCTTAGGATTTTAAGAACTTTTAAGGGCTGTTCAATAGAAAATGTGAAATTTATTTAATTTTTTTTTTAAATAAAAAACCTTTACTTGCTTCTCTTCAAAGTATTTCCCCTTAAAACTATCTTAAAATACACTTTTCCACAGATAAGTGCAATGTATAAAAATAAAGCTGGCATCAATTTCATATTTTATACCGTTCAATCTGGTCGGCCTTATTTCGCAACCTGAAGGTATTTTCAACCTTGAACCAGGAAATGGGGGAGCTTAATTAGTTATTGCTATTTTCTGAAGTTCTGGGGTTCCGCAAATCCGTTTCTTTTAAAATAATGTCTTAACTTATAATAGTCTTGAATATTGTTATACAATTATAAGTATATAGTCACTGAAAATATATCATTAAAGCTTATCAGTCGTAATATCTGTTGGCCGCAGTTATTGTTGCACTATTCCTTTATTGTCAAATTAATTCCGGTGATTTTTTCCTCCTACAGCCATACATGATATTAAAACCAAATGCTTTGTTTTCGCCTTTGTGAGGACAGTCAGATGATCTCCCTTTTTACCACGCTCTTCTTTTCAACCGCAGGGACAAAAATACACCCATAACTAGTGTCCATAATCGGTCCATATTTCCTAAATTTCCAGCGTCAGACCCCAAGCGAAGAATGTTCTGTAACTATCATCAGCCATCTATACGAGGGCGGTTCGGAAAGTTCTTAGCCTATCAATGAAAGAGAATAGTTAGTTTTTCATAAATATTTTTATTTTTCAATATAATCTCCTGAAACTTCAATACACTTAGTCCAAACTTCAATACACTTAGCAATTCTATCCCTTGATTAAAATAGTTTTCCTCAAGGTATTCAAAATAGTGGTTTACAACTGTAATTGCATCTTCATTTGAGGTAAAACGCTTGCCAGCAAGGAATTTTTTTAGTTTTGGGAACAGGTAAAAGTCACTGGGAGCTAAATCAGGAGAATAAGGTGGGTGGTCAAGCAACTCGTACTTTAATTCGTTGATTTTGGCCATTGTTAAAACACTCTTGTGCGCTGGTGCGTTGTCTTGATGAAAAATTTTTTTGTGTTGTAAGCCAGGACGTTTTTCTCGAATTTGTACATTTAATTGATCTAAAAGGTTGCAATAGTACTCTGAATTTATTGTTTTACCCTTTTGTAGATAGTCAATCAATAAAATACCTTTGAAGTCCCAAAAAAACCGTTGCCATAACCTTATTAGTCGATTGAATTGTTTTTGCCTTCTTTGGGGCACTTGCTTCAGTCCATTGTTTGGATTGTTCTTTTGTCTCTGGAGTATAGTGGTGGATCCATGTCTCATCAACAGTTATGAAACGACGCTTTAAATCCATTTTATTTCGCTGAAAACGATCCAAACAAGCTTGAGAAATGTTCATTCTTATGCGTTTTTGGTCGACTGTTAACAAGTCCGGCACCCATCTTGCAGAAAGCTTTTTCATCTGTAGTTCTTCATGCAAAATTAAATGGACTCGATCATTTGAGATGCCCATGATATTAGCTATTTCACGCACTTTTATTCGTCGATCATTTAATACCATATCATGCACTTTTGCTACAATTTCTGTTGTTGTTGCTGTTTTTGGACGTCTACTACGTGGTTCATCTTCAATGCTTGTACGACCACATTTAAATTCAGCAACCCAATTTTTTACTGTTGCATATGAAGGAGCACTTTCACCTAACACATTATGAATTTCTTGTCCCGATAAACTTTTTTTATGTAAATATTTAATGACACCACGCATTTCTAATTTTTCCATTGTAAAAAAATCGCGGATGCGTCTTTTGTGAACACCTGTTTCTATATGAAGGAGTTGCCAGATCGAAACAAAATTTAACATGTGTTCATAGCAGAGATGGAAGTTTCCAAAACACTTAACTTTTTCTGTTTATACCGCGCTTTTTGTGCTAGGCTAAGAAGTTTCCGAACCGCCCTCGTAAATATGCAAAATGTGTACTCAAAAAAAAGCAATTAAAAAAGTTATTCTGTTGAGGTTGTAGGTAAATTTGGAAAGAGAAGCAACAGATCAAGAACTAACAACAGACACCGTAAAACATAAATGTAATGGTACGGAAAAACAATGGGATTTCCTCACGAATTCTTGTGGTTATGCAAATGAACTCTAATATGTTCGGCTTATCATACTCGGCTAATTTTGAACTAATTTTGTTGTACTATCGATGGCTTTTAGCCTTGCAAATCTATGGTTTTTGTCATACCATCAACAATTTACAGAATGCAGGGACCGTAACGGTTATAAGTGCTATCGAAAAAGTTATTTTTTAATAGTTATTTTGTGACTTAAAAAAACTCATGTAAAACAGTTATTTTCAACGTAAAATAAAAGGTCGGATGAAACTCTTAAAAAGAGAGTTTTATTTATCCGTCATAAATAAAACTCTTTTTAGGAGTTCTATTTTTTCCTTCAGAAAATAAAACTCTTTTTAGGAGTTTTATTTTTTCCTTCAGAAAATAAAACTCATTTTTCAAAGTTCGCCGCTGATCTGATCATTACAATTTGCTATACAAATGTAATCAATTCTCGTTGGTGACCAACTATATACATTAGGGTTAGTCACTTTTTTGACTTTTGTCGAATATCGAATTGCTCTCGCAATATGATGTAGGGCATGAAAAACCATGAAGAACTGCATGTTTACTTTTTTGATATGGTAAAAAAACTTCCCCCCCAAAATGCATTTACTTTTGCTGGAAATCGTTTTTTTTAATTTCCGTTTTTTGTGATATTAAAAATTTAAAAAAAAAAAATTCGTAATTGGACCTTCAAAAGTCGTTTCTTACATTATTATGGTACGCTGAACACGAATCTACAATTTAATTGAAGATAGCTCCTGTAGTTTTCGAGATATGGCGATTATGCACATATAGCAAAACAAGTAACATCTTTGCAAATTTTGCAATCGCCATATCTCAAAAACTACATGAGCTATCTGGAATAAAATAGCAGATTCGTGTTCAGCGTGCCAGAATTATGTAAGGAACGATATTTGAAGGTCTAACTTCGAAAAAAAAATATTCTCAAATTTTTAATATCACAAAAAATTGAAAATAAAAAATCGGTTTCGAGCAAAAGTAAATGCATTTTGGGGGGGAAGTTTTTTCACCAGTTCTTCATAGTTTTCCAAGCCCTACCACATACTGCGAGAGCAATCTCCGCAAAAAAAAGTGACTAACCCTAATATACATACATGCATACATACATACATATATATGTATATATATATACAGGGTGTTCCAAAACCTTTCCGAAAAATATTTCGATTCACAGTGGTGCCAGAACAAAAAATATTCATATTGATCCAAGCTATCGCGCGTTTAATTTTTTCGGAAAGTTTTTGGAACACCCTGTATATGTACTGACTATAAGTTATTTGTTTGCTGTTTCAAATCTCAGCTGCTCCTACAATGAATTTTGAATATTGTAATAAGTCTTTTTCTAATTTGCTTTGTGCTATGTTCGCCACATTTATTGCAACTAGTAGTTCATTGTTATGTTAAACTCACTCCACTTAGCTTTGATGGTTTAAGCACATCGTTTGTCTGCCACGCTGCATATTACTGCTATACTATACATACATAAACACATACTGATATCGTTTTTTTGCATTTAACAATTTTAGTAAATTAAATTTAGTAATTTTAAACAGTGAATCTGAAAAAGTGTTTCTAAATATAAATAAATTTAAACTTAACACAACATCAATTTAAAAAAGGTAAGTTTTTATTATTCTTTTTTGCTTTCCGTAAGTAATAAATTCGGTCATGAATATGTCTGATTTCAAATTTTTGTACATGAGTCATTCCATGTCAGACCGTACGATTTTTTTCTGGAAACACGGTTAAAATATTTTTTAATGTTAAATACGTCTCGCAAATTTAAAGTAAATCGGAAGAGGTGTTGTAAAAAATGTGTTCGGTCTGACATGGAATGACTCACATATTGTGTGTTTTTCTGAAAAACGCTAGGCTGCATTGAGCTGACGGAGCGTCATACAAGTAAATACATTAATTACCCATTGCAAGTGAAAGCTCCCCTTAATGTAATGTAAATTTATAGCTGAGTATCTAAAAGCTAAAGTTGAAAATGTTTTGGAGGGTTTCGGCATTGAAAATAATCAAATTTACACCATTACAACGGATAATGGCCGGAATTTGATTAAAATGGTAAGATTATTCGACGAGGATGATGAAAGCGAGTCTGATAACGCTGTCTCAAGGGACCTTCTTCAAGAAATCTCCGTGTTCTCAGTACAATCAGTGAAGTGTGCTGCTCATTCACTGCAACTGGTTGTAAAGGATTACTTTGATACAATTGATAAAGATTTACTGAAGCGCGTTCGAGATTTAGCGAAAGACTTACGGACCCCTACTTACAGGTTTGTTGTATACAAGATGCATATGATTGCCATTTTTAGACGCTAAGTTAAAAATTATTTTTGGAACAAGACTAGTCATCTTAATTTACCCCAAGTTTCCATTGATGTCCAGACTAGATGGAATTCAACCTACTTGATGCTAAAAAGCTTAATGCGTTACAAATCCTTCTGCTTGAGAAATGTCGATGCCGCGCTTAATCTAGGTCAGTCAGAATGGGAAAGTATGGAAGCCTTATTAGCCCTCTTGGAGCCTGTATACGTCGCCACACGAATGCTTCAAGGAGAGCAATTATTTTATAGCGATTTCTTTAAAATATGGCTTCAAATGAAGCTTGACGTTCAGACGAAGCCCAACAGCTCTGAATTTCTGACAATATTAGAACGGCGTGAGAAAGTGCTGCTCAAAAATCCAACACTCCTTGCAGCTTTATATTTGGATCCACGTCTTCAGCGCATCATAGCGATGGAGCCTTTGCAATTAATGTGTGCTCGAACACATCTGAAAGAAGTGATCGTTCGGATTTTGCAGTTGGAGAATCAAGTAAGTTGTAAACATATTTTATCAAAATTTTTCTAAAAATGCCATTGATTTGTTTTTCTCTTTGCAGATAAATAATAGCCAATGCGATGATCGACCGTCGACAAGCGAGGCAGCTTTACGATCTTCTCCGGATGTTATCCCATTTTCGCCGGATGTTTGCGATACATCGCAAGCGAATACATCGCTTTTGGGGCGATTTTTGAACTCCCTAAATGTAGACAGGGAACAAGAAAGCGAAGAAAATGATAATGAGGAAGAAAAAAAAAAGCTTTCTATGAAATCGATAACTTTTCGCCAAGGCCCTTGTCGATTGATAAACCTCTTTTTGAGTTCTGGGAGGCAAAAAAAAAATAAATTATCCGTATTTGTATATATTGGCAAAAACTGAACAGTGTGTTTCTGCAACCCAAGTAAGCGTGGAAAGAGCATTCTCTGCTCTTAAATTGGTACTGAGCGACCTGCGTTCAAATCTTTCGGTTGAAAATTTGGAAAAAATTATGTTCGTTAAATTAAACAAATAAATTAATACAAACTTTATATGAGATAGACTCAATTAAACAAGAAACTGTAAAAAAAGAAAATGAGTTTTATTTAAGACGGAAAAAATAAAACTCCTAGAAAGAGTTTTATTTTCTAAAGGAAAAAATAAAACTCCTAGAAAGAGTTTTATTTTCTAAAGGACAAAATAAAACTCCTAAGAAGAGTTTTATTTTCTGAAGGAAAAAATAAAACTCCTAAAAAGAGTTTTATTTACAACGGATATATAAAACTCCCTTTTCAAGAGTTTCATCCGACCTTTTATTTTTACGTTGAAAAAAAACCCTTAACTTTGGAATTGGGAGCGTTTTTTTAATATCACCATAGATTCTGAAAGAGCTTTCCGAGATGAATCTTTTTGTATATGACAGTATAGGTCTCCGTTGACTCTAACATGAAGAGTTTTTGAGTTAAAATTTTCTGGATAACTGTTATTTACGGTCCCTGACAGAATGTTTAAATGTTATCGCCGTTTCGTTGTACCCCACGTGGACTTTCACCACTCCGGCCACAAATATCGTAATACAAGACCTCAGTGCAATTTCATTAAAATTGACTTGTCCAACAATACTAGAAATATTTCGAAATACTTTTCGAATTAAACCACTGTACCCTGTTTACGATTGTCATGCCAATTTTAGCGGTAAAATGTTTGCGTTGTGACGCTCCATTCGAAAGCGCTTTTATGACTTTAATCCTCTGATATGTGCCAAATGATAAAGTTGAAAACAATACCATACAAATGACTATCTCAACAGTGATTAGAATCCAAATGTATAAGTATTCCTGTTATACAAAACTCACTTCACTTATAAACTGTGAAAAACTGCCATATCATCTTTAAACGCATGTACGTAGAGGGTGGTGGACAAGCCCCATTCCGATGCCTTCCATGCCAATGTACAATTCTGCCTTATATAGGGTGATTAATTTTGAGATTCCCTACTTTTTTAAAGAAAAAAAAAACACGGACAATTCAAATTGAATGGGGAATGTTTATTATCATTTGAAAGAACATTCTTTGGCATTTATTTTTTGAAGATTATGTCTATCAAATATTGAGCGCTGCTACGTCTCAGATGACCCAACCGTTGAGTCCAATTTTCGATGACTCGTTCGAGTAATTCCACAGGTATGGCGTTAATAACACGCGCAACGTTGGCTTCCAAAATCTACATCGTAGCTGATTTGTCAGCATAGACTTTGGACATTACGTAGCCCCAAAGAAAAAAAGTCTAACGGTGTGATATCACACGATCTTGGTGGCCAATCGACCGGCCCAAAACGTGAAATTATCTGCTCACCGAAGTGTTCTTTAAATAAATCCATTGATTGCTGCGATGTGTGGGAAGTGGCGCCGTCTTGTTGAAACCAAATGTCGCCGAGATCACCAGCTTCAATTTCAGGCATCAAATAGTCGGTTATCATAGCACGACAGCGCTCGCCATTTACGGTTACGTTCTCACCGGCATAATTTTTGAAGAAATATGGACCGATGATACCTCCGGCCCACAAATCACACCAAACCATTGTTTTTTCTGGATGAAGTGGCAGCTGGATGAAGTGGCAGCCTCTTCTGGTTGCTCTTTGTCCCAAATGAGGCAATTTTGCTGGTTTACATACCCATTGAGCCAGAAATGGGCCTCATCGCTGAACAAAATTTGGCTCGAAAACGTCGGATCTTCTTGGACCATTTCAAGAGCCTATAGAGCGAAGCTATATTTTGTACGCTTTCAATTTAAGTTCTTTAAGTGTTCCGCCAAGTCGTTCCATACGCCAGTCCGAGTTGCTGCGAACGGCACCGAATCGACTCTGCACGGTCTTTGTTTTCACTCTCAGCTATTGAACCTCTTTTGATGCGGCAATTTTGCTGGTTTACATATCCATTGAGCCAGAAATGTTGGCCGATTATGTTGACCATAAGCCAAACGAAGTGCACGAAACACAGTCCTCACAGAACGAAAACTTTCTTAATAAAGTAGAAAGAAAGTTTTTCCATGATGAAATGCCAAATAATACTAAACAAAAATAACATGACAGCATGACACGACTCACACGTGCTCTGTCAAAAAAAGGCTATTGAATGGATCACCCATTACTAGTATAAGCCCAATATCCTTAATACTCTTCATGTGAAACTTTTGAAAATATGGAATTGGAAATATTATAAATACATAAACTAGATGTCCGTATATACCCAGCAAACCAAACCTTCAGAATTCGGTCAGAATTCTGTACGACAATCGGCAAAATGTTCAGATTTCTTACCGAGTTCGTAACGAAAAACATATGAGAGGTTGACAAAAATTCTGAACGACTTCTCTGAAAAAAAATCCTCAGACAAATCGAACATAATTCGTAACGATTTCGGTAAGAATTCTCGATAGAGTTCAGACATTGTTCATAATTGTGTGATATCAGACATTGTCGGCAAATTTGGTTTACTGGGTAGTTATCCGAACTAGAATTCTCCTGGTACCTGCCATACGAAAGCCACTCACTATCTGAGCTTAGATTTGAACCTGCAAAGCCTTTTCCCTAACTCATGAATTTTGAATAACGCATAAGATTGAAATAATTGACACTTCTTATATTAATACTTATTACAAAACTAGCCCTTTACGAATTCGGCACTTCCCAATATTTCACTAGCAACCTTATGTCAGTAGAAATTGGAGTTTATAGCTCCTCTAACCTCTCTGGCACGGCCCTTATGAAAGGCGCATTTCCCTGCCTACTTTCCAATATGGGTTTCAATTTCATTACGTTTCCGACAATCTTAGTGATAATTTGTGCACGCAGAGAAAAGATATGGTTACTATAAGGCCACCGCAACAATAATATGTTCTCTACAATAAAAGCATGTTCGTCGCAACCATAGTATTGTTTTTGAATTTCACTTTGACAACAGTATAATTGCGGCAATATTAATATTGTTGAAATGTAACAATAGTATTATTGCCAAATTTAGAAATGACAATATGGTTGTAGCAACCATATAAACATGGTTGGTGCAACAAAAGTATTGTTGTTTAAAACTTACGTTGACAATAATATGATTATGACAACCATACGGTATGGTTACGACTATGAACATAACAAAACAGGTTTAAAAGAGCATATATGTATGTGTGTCCGTATGTTTTTTTTATATACTAAAAAACACATACACACGATACAGTGCATGGTTGTTGTCCATTATAAAAAAGAACAACAATCGGAAGGTAGTTCGATTTTTATTGTGTTTTCTTTGTTCGGTGAAATACTCTACTACCGACTGGTTCTCGTTTACTTAAAATCTGTCTGCACTTAAGTACGAGTATATGTGACAGCGCATAGAGTAAGGGACCTAAGGGTAAACAAATCAATTTTCATTTTTTTCTTTTTTGATGTGGACAACATCTGAGCATCGAATGAGACCGATCCCATGCCCCAAACGTGTTCCCTCCCGGAGATATGCGCGTTTTATGAAAGTGAAGTCGACGATTCTAAGGGCAAAAATATAAAGGGACCTAAGCTTTAAAATTACTCTCATGAAAAAAACTGGTTTTTAACCTTAGGTCCCTTTCTTTTTTGCGTGTCATATATAGCCATTGATCGTGGTTTAGTCATATTCGTTACTTGGGATCTACGGATGGTGAATTAGCGTTTACCCCTGCTGGCAACTAAAAGTATTTTCAACTGCCGTTGGAATATATGTTTTTGTTTCTTGTATGAAATGTTCAATAACATATGGCCTCAAATCTGGCTATGAACTAAGTGTAATGAGATCTAAAAAAAACTTGCTTGATAAAAATCTCTATTTTTAAATAACAATATTACCCAATCCTAATAAATAATTTTGGGGATCATAGTATGGTTGAGTGAATCATACTATGGTTGTAGGGATAATAGTATGGTTGAGTGTACATTACACTATCGTTGTGAAGATCATAGTATGGTTGCGTGTGAATCATACTATGGTTATATGAGAAATATACTATGGTTGTGAGGATCATAATATGGTTGTGGTGATAATAGTATGGTTGAGTGTATTTCATAATATTGTTGTGAGGATCATAGTATGGTTGTGGAGATCATAGTATGGTTGAGTGTGAATCATATTATGGTTGTGGGGATTATAGTATGGTTATGTGTGTATCATACTATTGTTGTGAGGATCAAAATATTATTGTGCAACAACCATATACCCAACAATAGTATAACCCTCTTCGAATATTGTCACCACAACCATACTTTTTTTCTGCGTGTGGCTAGAAATATTTTTTTTTAATAAATTTGGTAAATTAAGTGAAACCAGGCCACGCCCCCTTTAATATATCACTTCCAAATGACCACCTTAATTTCTTCCAAAATTTCGCGTTCACAATGTCTTGGAAGAACTTAAAAAAGTAAACCTTCTTAGCTTTTAAAAGAAGCAGTCGGCTCAATAACCTGTGAAAATTGCTAAGGTTTTGTGACTGTCAAGACCCATTTCGGTGTTAACACGTGGCCTGTAGAGCGGCAGCCCCTTGAATCGGAAAGGAAATTTGTAAGGGGCAAGGATCTTTGTAGAGGGCCTGGATTTAAGTCGCTCATAGCTTTTCGTGCTGAATATTAGCATGCTAAGATTTTATATGTTCTAAAGGAGCAGGGCCTTATATCGGAAGGGACCATTACTACATGAATAGGCCATCCATAAAGCAGTGTGCTTCTAGTGCAGAAGGGCCACAAATCAGAAGCGCTTTTGCCTTAAGGAATGTAGAAAGACATAAAACAATATGGTCCAGTTTTACTGTGGTTGGCTAATGCTCCCAAGCAATGTTCCATTCGAAATTCTGATTAAATTAGAGCGGCTTAACCTTAAATTTGAAGAGCGGCTTAACCTCAAATCTGAAGAGCGGCTTAACCTCAAATCTGAAGAGGCCTTTGAAACAATATGAGCCAATTTTTCCAGGATTATTTAAAGTTCTCTTACAAGGCACTATGATAAAATTGAGCAAGATAGAATAAAATTGGTGAGCTTAAGAGCGAAGCTCAAATCGGGAATATGTAAACAAGGACCGATGTGGTTCTAGGTTTTATATACATTTCTTATAAACGCACTGAACTTAATGTGAGTGCGATCGGAAGTTAAGTATGGGAGGATCTCTAATCAAGAGGGACTTTTGCTTAAATCATGCCAGGTCAGTATTTTCAACAGAGTTGTTTCAGTTGCGTCAGAATCGGCTGCATTGTGTGGCTTATTCAACGACAGGAACTCAAATCGTAGAAGCCATTTTTTGCATGTCAAAACATGGACCGATATGGGCTAATAAGAATCAGATAGGTGTTTTGAATCGATTGTCGTTTTCTTCTAAACAAACGCGTGATGCTGACTCTCATGTCAGACAACTCAGGTTCAATCCCGGGTAAGAACATTTAACAATTTTTCAGCGGCGGGTTTTCCACCTCGTAAGCGCCGGTGACTATACGAGCCGGTGTCTTAACTCGTTTGAAGACGGCGTTAGGCAGTAGGTCCCGGCGAGTGGGTACGAGTATAAGAATTAAATCGTGTACAGCTCTCTGATTTGAGAGAAGTTCCTCCAGGTTTCTTAATGGGATGTTGTAGAAATTAAGAATTTCAACATTCAATGGAGACTTGTAGAGATTAAAAGAGTTTTTCTTCCCTGAATTATGCCGAATGAGAATAACTTTTTTAACTGGTTTTCCACCTCGTAGGCGCCGGTGTCTTTACGAGTTAGAGATTTATCTTTAAGTCATGTAAAAACTTCTCTATAAAGTGCATAAGTCGTTTGAAGACGGCGTAAGGCAGTAGGTCCCGGCCAGTGGGTACGAGTATAAGAATTAAATCGTGCACAACTCTCTGATTTGAGTGAAGTTCCTCCAGGTTTCTTAATGGGATGTTGAAGGAATTAAGAACATCTACGTTCAATAAAAACTTGTAGAGATTAGAAGAGTTTTTCTTCCCAGAATTATGCCGAATGGGAATAACTTTTTTAACAGGTTTTCCAACTCGTTGGCGCCGGTGATTTCACGAGTTAGAGATTTATCTTTAAGTCATGTAAAAACTTCTCTATAAGATGCATAAGAATTAAGAACTTCTACGTTCAATAGAAACTTGTAGAGATCAAAAGAGTTTTTATTCCCAGAATTATGCCGAATGGGAATAACTTTTAATTCTGTAAGGCTTTAACTAAAGGGTGGTTAAATTTTATGGGCCGGTGTTGAATGTGAACCCCTACCTAAACGTCAAGTTTTTTTCTGCATTTCATTTGATATCTCTCAATTTCAGACTAACTAAATTTGAACCATGGAAAGATGCACAAGCGAGCAAAGCGTTAAAGTTATTCAGGCTTATTATGAAAATGAAAATCAATTTTCGTAGAAAATCATCTTCAATGATGAGGCACATTTTCATCTCAGTGGATTCGTCAATAAGCATAATTGCCGCATTTGGGCGAATGATAATCCAAGAGTGGTGGTCAAAAAACAATGCACCCACAAAGAGTGAGTGTATGGTGCGGTTTATGTGCTGGCGGCATCATCGGGCCGCATTTTTTCCAAAATGAAGCCGGCCAGGCAGTTACTGTGAATGGTGTTCGCTATCGTAAGATAACGAATTTTTTATGGCCCGAATCGGAAGATATGCACGCAGAAAAAAGTATTGTTGTGGTGACAATATTCGAAGAGGATAATACTATTGTAAGGTATATGGTTGTGGTACAACAATATTTTGATCCTCACAACAATAGTATGATTCAAATACAACCATACTATGATCCTCACAACAATAGTATGATTCACACAAAACCATACTATGATCCCCACAACCATAGCATGATTCACACTCAACCATACTATGATCTCCACAACTATAGTATGATCCTCACAGCCATAGTATGTTTCATATACAACCATAGTATGATCCTCACGACCATACCCTGATTCACACGCAAATATGTTATGATCCCTACAACCATAGTATAAGCACACACAATTACACGATGATCCCCAATATCATTTATTAGAATTGGTTTAAGGTGTCAACAATAGATTTGAATTATGAAAATTAATCAATAATACATTAAATTCAAAATAATAGGGAGTGATTTATTTCACAATAGAAAAAAATAAGTTTAAATAAACGTAAGCGTTTTTATTAAAAATATTTCAGTTAAACAGAGCCAAAGCAGCTTGTTCAAAAAATATTTAATTTCGATAAAAAAGAGTGCTATTATTGCATTGGATCTATACCAATAACATTTGTTCTTCAAAGCATATTTAAATGAAGAAAAATTACAATCATACAGTATGATTGGCGTAATCATATTATTGTTAACAAAACGCAATACTTTTGTCGCACCAACCATATTTATATTGTTGCTATAACCATATTTTTATTTTTAAATTTGGCAATAATACTATTGTTACATTTCAACAATATTATTATTGCAGCAATTATACTTTTGTCAAAACTAAACTCAGTTAACAATGCTATGGTTGCGACGAATATACTTTTATTGCGGAGAACATATTATTATTGCCGTGACCATGTAGTAACCATGTTTTTTCTCTGCGTGTGGATGTGGAAGATATGTGGTTTCAACAGGACGGTGCTACTTGCCACACAGCTAACGAAACAATAGCACTTTTGCGCGACAACTTTAAATGGCCATGTTATCTCACTAGGTGGCGATGTTAATTGGCGGCCAATATCATGTGATTTGACAGCGTTGGACTTCTTTCTTTGGAGTTATTTAAAAGAAAAGGTGTACGTCGATAAGCCAGCAACAATTCAAGAGATAAAGGATGAGAAAATTCGGCACATTAACAGCATAGAACCTCAATTATGCCTCAGCGTTATCGAAAATCGAGACCATCGGACGGTGGAGTGAGTGCCGCCAATTTGGCCGATATTTTGTTCCATACATAATTGAACCATACCAAATATCATAATATAAATAAATGACAAAAATTTCCCAAATAATTTGTGTTTTCTTTAAAATCAACATCGCCCCTTAAAACTGAACCACCCTTTATATAGCACAGCTTTTCAATTTCTGTCCCTTGATAGACAGGAATGATAACGAAGTGTTGCTAGTTGAAAGCTAGTAGAACCTCAATTATGCCTCAGCGTCATCGAAAATTTGCACCATCGGGTGGAGGAGTGCCGCCGAGGTCGCAGCGGCCATTTGGACGATATTTTGTTCCATACATAATTGAACCATACCAAATATCATAATATAAATAAATGACAAAAATTTCCTCAATAATTTGTGTTTTCTTCAAAATCAACATCGGCCCTTAAAATTTAACCACCCTTTACAAATTCGGTCCCTTGATAGACAGGAATGATAACGAATTGTTGCTAGTTGAAAGTAAAACTATGCAACAAAATATCGGACATTCACAGAGGGGTGGATGATTCCTTTGAAAAAAGAAAGTCTGAGGAGAGTACAGTAAATCCCCAAAACGACTGAGTCCTAGTAGGTCTCATTTTTCAATTTTTGTAAAGTTCATTAATTAGATAAAAAACAAAAATTATAATTTTGGTGTGTTACTTAAAGTTTTTGGATAAAGGACAAAAAGAACTTTTTATGTAAATATCCTGATTATATTTTAGACGACCTTTACTAAAATTCTAAAAGCTGTACTTTAGTAGAATATTTTAACCAAAAAATAACAATTTGTTTCACTTCTATAGAATTTTTTTAAGAAAGGGTATTTAGGACATTCTAAAATTAGAGATATCGATTTATCGTCTTTCCTCACGTAATCCCCTACCGAATTCAGCTATGCTTCATTATTGCAAAAATATCAAAAGTACCGTTTAACAATCCTCTTTATCGACTTAACTCAAAGAAAGGCGAAAGGACTCGCCAAATTTAGAGGTAGGATGTGAACATGTACTACGAAAATAATCTTTATAAGATTTCACTTTCATCACGAAAATTTGTTAAAATGATGTATAAGCGGCATTGCTGTGAAAAATACAAACTTTCTCGGTCTATAAAGGATGGAAAGACCTACCAGGACCCAGTCATTTTCGGGATTTACTTTACTCCCCTAAGTCTTTCATTTCGCGAAGAAATTATATACTCCCCTAAGTCCTTCATTTCGAGAAGAAATTATATACTCCCCAAAAATGTGTTGCCTAGTATAATTAGACCTACCACTAGAAGCGAAGCAACGGGTTTAATTGGATTTTTCCGCTCAGTAACTTGTTACTCCTCAATAGCCTTCTCGAGCAACGGCCTAAGCAAAGTCTTAGGGATTTGCCAAATTTAAAGATGCGGCTTTAACGAATGCCTTAACTCTGGCTTGTTTGTTTTTAGAAATCTCTTAAGACAGGGCCTTCTAGATGATCTTTTATGAGAAGGCCTGGCAAATACTTCTCGCTTTGGCGTATTTACTAGGTTTATTAAATCTTTTGTTTTTGCTAGTTTGTCCCTTTTACCCGCCTTATAGCATCGATAGATTAGAGCAAATCTAAATATTTGTTTTTTTGTCGCAACGATTCAGAACGAAAAGAATTTGTCAAAAACATTTGGCATACTATCTGGCATTAGCCAAATTAATTTGCTATTCAAATAGCCGAATATACGAGTAAACAAACCAAATTTGGAAATTATGTTATGTTTCGCCAACTATTTAAGCGCTAAACGTATCACCATGAACAGTTTTAGTTAGACCTGCTTACAGACTAGATGTCGGCAGCATTAATGGCAACGTGTGCCGCCCAGTGTGCGGTACCCAGTGTGGGAGTGGTGAATACCTTGGTCTCCGTGTTGGTGGAATCGATTCTAGCCTCGCAGTGCAATTTAGCGCGGCAGGACTTCTATCCACCCGATTATGCGGGCAAAGCCTTGGCCAACGGTTTAGGCGATTTTGATTTTGTGGTAATTGGAGCGGGTTCTGCCGGCTCGGTGTTGGCCAGCCGTCTGAGTGAGAATCCGCAGTGGAAAGTTTTGGTACTGGAAGCCGGCGGGGATTTTCCCCAGGAATCAGAGGTAGGCGATTTCGTTCTCAAGTCTCAAAGAAAATTTTATTAATCTGTCTTGTACAAAAGGTGCCCAATTTATTCTTTGCCCTTCAACACACCGACTATACGTACGAGTACTATGTGGAACCCAGCGAGACTTCTTGCAAGGCCCTACGTAATGGTCGCTGCTATTGGCCGCGTGGCAAAGGCATTGGCGGCTCGGGCGCTGTCAATGCCCTCATGTACTTCCGAGGCAATCGTCGTGAATATGACAACTGGCTGAAGTTGGGCAATACCGGCTGGGGCTTTGAAGATGTTTGGCCTTATTTTGAGAAATCCGTCAGGCCCCAGGGCAATGCCACTCATCCTGAGGGCTATGTGTCAATTGGCCCCTTTGAACCTACCGATGTGGATGTGGCCGACCTGATCTTCCGGGCGGCCCAGGAAATGGGCCAACCCATACTTAAAGGTTATGACAAAGAAAACTATGTGGGCTATTCGCGTTTCCCTGGAACCGTAGAAAATGGCCATCGCACCACCTCAGGCAAGGGACATTTGGGTAGGGTTTCTGCACACAGGACGAATTTGAAAGTTATTAAAAATGCCCAAGTGAAAAAATTGAATTTCGATAAACGCCGCAAGCGAGTGACCTCGGTGGACTTTGTACTTAAAACAGGCGAAAATCTAAGCGTAAATGTGTTGCGTGAAGCTATTGTATCAGCTGGTGCCATCGACACACCCAAAGTTTTGATGCTTTCCGGCGTAGGTCCCAAAGAGGTTTTGGCGCCTTTGAATATTCCCGTACTCCACAATTTGCCCGTGGGTAAGAATTTACAGGATCATGCAGTGGCTGCATTATTCACAAAATTCGATGGTGAACAAGCGGATCAAACGCAGTTGCTGGATTCCATTTATCAGTACGTTTTGCACAACAAGGGACCTTTGAGCAGTATTGGCGCCATGAATGTGGCCGGTTTTGTACAGCTCGACCCAACGGGCGGTCATCCATACCCGGATTTGGAAATTCTTCATGCGGTCTTTCGCAAAGGCGATACTTCATCTTTGGCTATGGTTTTGCACAGCATAGCCTTCAATGATGAGGTCACTCGACATTTGCTGGCAGATCTTCAAGAGCACAATATCATGATGGTCTTTGTGTTGCTGGCCCATCCAAAGTCTCGTGGAAGTATTACCCTCAAATCGAATTCATACCTGGATTTACCCTTAATTAATGCCAACTATTTGGTAGAAACCGAGGATGCCGATAAACTGATACGTGGCCTAAAGTACATGGAGCGTTTTGTGAACACCACGTCTTTCCTAGAAAAACATGGCGAAATCATACAATTGCCCTTGGAAGAATGTAATGGGCTGCCATTTAAGTCGGAGACCTATTGGCGGTGCTATTTGAAATATATGTCCACGACCTGTTATCATCCGGTGGGTACGGCTAAAATGGGACCCAGTGGAGATGAGACGGCAGTGGTAAATCCCAGACTAAAGGTGCGAGGTGTAGAGAATTTACGTGTTGTGGATGCTTCGATTATGCCGATGGTGACGAGTGTCAACACGAATGGGCCCACGCTGATGATAGCGGAAAAGGCGGCCGATATTATCAAGGAGGATTGGGCAAATTTTCATTAATGTCAAGGTAGACGATTGGGCTACTTATTATATTATAGTGAGATAAAAGGACCATAAAACTAAATAAAGCAATTAAATATTCTACAGTGAGCTTAGTTTGAATGGGAATTATTTGAGTTGTTGACAATAATTAACCGTACACTGAAAAAATTATATTCGTGAAAATCACGAAATATTTCATATCAATTACGAAATTTGTCTTGTGGAGAGTTTGCGTGGCTTATAGTGGCTGACGAGAGATTTGTATTCGTCTGCCTTTCAGTTGCCATCATGCATTGGACACGTGAGGTAAGGTTATTTTTTGTTTGAAGCGTATTTTTCAAATGCGCACTCGATCATTGCAGTGCAGCGTGCTTTTCGTTAAGGATTCGCTGTTCCCACACGCGGACCTGTTTCTGGGCGGCAATCAATTGTAAATTGGGTAACTTCAGTGAGAACAGCAGGGAATGTGTCATGTGTACGAACGGGACCTGAGAGAAGGAACAGCAATACTGCAATCTCCGAAACGCTCTGCTCGAAAGAAATCACTTGCTTTCTGCATTTTCAGGATTTTTTTCAGCCGGCTCATGAGATAATGCAATTAGATGATACATGGTTCCAACAGGATGATGCCACTGCACACACAGCGAGTGTTACCATGAATTGTTTGAGCCGAATGTTTCCTAGACAACTTATCTCTTTGAGGGGTGATTTGAACTGGCCGGCACGCTCACCAGACTTAGCCCATGCGATTTTTTTCTTTGGGGTTATCTGACGTCGAAGTTGTATATCGATCGCCCCAACACCTTAGAAGACCTAATTTACAATATTGAGGCTGAAATTGGCAGAATACCTGTCGACATGCTTGTTAGAAATCATGAAAACTTCAAAAATCGTATGCAATATTGTGTATATACCGAAGGTCGACATTTGCAAGATACACTGTTTGAAACCATCTAATTTAAAAACTCCCTTACTGTTCAATATAATTAAAATATAAAATAAATTTTTCTAAGGTTCAAAATTTTTTTTATTTCTTTCCCAAATAAGCAAGATACCGCGCTCCACCTGTTTATGAAGCAAAAATACAAAATATTCTACAAAATCTAAAAGGTACAAATACAATTTTTACGAAATCTACACAACATAAAAAAAGTTTATAAAACATATGAAGGAAACATAACAAAATGTTTCAGATGCTTTTTCTAGAAGTCGGGTTGTAAATTCTTTAAAACTTCTTTACGAAATACAAGAAATGTACGAAAAGCTTCGTCAATAATATGAAGAAAGTATCAAGAACATAGTTTAAAGAATGTATTGTAAATACTCGTAGTTCGAACATCATTTTTTAAAGTGTAGAAAACTCGAATTGCATCTCTTTTAAACGTGCGAAGCTGCTACTCTTACAAAAATAATAGCAACCACACAAAACACTTTAGATTTTTTTACAAAACTGCCTTCGCTCTTTGCGGTGGAATTGGATAACGTCTAGGAACGTAAGGACTTTTGCCATTATGAGAATTTTGAAAGCGTCAAAATGTCCACCTTACCGGTAGCATATCGTCTTTGGACCTGTGAATTTTTTTAGGCCCTCACGAGCATAAATATGACATTTTTTTGGAACGGAGTAATAGAGTTACGGATACCCCTATTTTAGACGTCGAAAGGGAACTTTAGCCAGTGTTCGCTCTTGTCTCTCGCTCACATACTCTTGGCTAAGAGTTACCAGATCTTTTTTAGTCTAATCCAAAATTATCTTACCACGTAATTTTTCCAGAAATCTACAAGAAAAAACAAGTATGTCCCTTTCACTATCACCAAATTGTTGCAAATTCCCTATAAGCTTGGTTCTTGGTTCTCGTTTGGAACTTTCATTCGAGGAGGGCAAAAAGCAGCCAAAACAGACTACTGACAAACAAGCACAGGCATGACCGAATTATTCGCTACTTATTTTAGAAAATTGTCAATTTTCGTTAGCAAATTTACTGTCTATCTAGTCTAGGTTATCGAGTATTTGCCGAACTTGCTTAAACTACAGACCGAATTAAGCTTTTATGACTTGTTTTTTCTTGTAGATTTCTGGAAAAATTAGGTGGTAAAATAATTTAGGATTAGACTAAAAAAGATCTGGTAACTCTAAGCCAAGAGCAAGTGAGCGAGAGAGAGGGCAAATAAAATAGAGGAAATTGATGCCCGCCCGCACATGGTAGATTTTAAAAGAGGCCCTGTTTGCATGATTGAAATTCTCAAGGACAGAAGACTGTAGGAGGAGAACGGGTGGAGTCCTTACCGCGGAAAAAGACGTAAGCGCCATTTTATTCAAAACTCGCTTTTTAATGAAATTCGATAGAAAATAGTACAACGCTCTTGATTACTCCTGACTTAAATATTTGTATATGTAAAAATATATAGCAAATTCAATTGTATCAAAATCCTCCAGATGAATTAGACAAAAAACTAAAAAACCCCCACTGAACAATATCCTTTTTCGCGATTATGGCCATTCCCATTTCCACCATTCGCCAGTGTGCTTTTTTTGGTAATCTGGGTGGACAAAAGACTTCTTTCAGTTTTTATAAAAAAAAAGCTATCAAAAGTAAATGTTTTGATGAATATTATTCAACAAAATACAAAACAATACAAATTTCAATAATTGGTTGATATCACAGGAGGCTAATGGCTTTCGGGATTTTTTTTTGTTATCACTGGAGAAATCCTGGGATTGGGCACATTTTGTACTATCAATTGTAGTCTTTCTTAGAACCTCTGAAAAAATTCCGCCATGTTTGGATTTTGAGGAACTCCTCGAGCTAAAAATGTTTGAATCTGAGAAAATCAGTAGTCGATGCAATAAGTCTGTGTACTAGGTTGGAGTGAAAACATGCTTTTTTTTTTTAATTTGAAAAAGTTAACCTCGGAAAGAGATGTAGTCTGGGGTCCTAAAGAGGGGAAAAATAAAGAAAAAAATTTAAAAAAATTTTTAGGGGTCGCGCCAAAATATACAAATACACGTGTTTGAAGGCGTGAATTTTCCTAACCCCTGAACCGATTTTAAAGTTGTATGCCAATAAATGTTTGCAATAGCGTAAACAATGAAATAAGGGCATGAAAAAATTAAAAAAAAAATTTTCTCATTGTTCAAAAATTTCAAAAAGTAAAATAAGTCAAATCGTCCCTTCTTCAGAAAATTGACTGAACAATGAAATCGCCACCAAAGCTACAAATATTAGCCGATTATCCTCATATTTGCCTCAAATACTTTTGTTTGGGCACTGAACAAGCTCAAACTTTTAAATTTCGAATAAGTTAAGTCGTTAATTTTTAGGATTTTTCTAAAATCAACGCCAAAATAGCGATAATTTCCAAATTTCTAGGGAGTGGCGCGACCCCTAAAAATTTTTTTAAATTTTTTTCTTTATTTTTCCCCTCTTTAGGACCCCAGACTACATCTCTTTCCGAGGTTAACTTTTTTTTTTTTGAATTTCACTCCACCCTACTGTGTACGTATGAACTCTAGAGGGTTCGCTTTCTAAGCTTTTTATTCTGTTTATTTCTTAAATCTTGGGCTGCTTTAGAGAGTTGGTTGAGTTGAAGTATGCACGAGGACCGTACTAATGTTCCATCACAAAGTATTTTGTAAATAGTTCCAGACACTGGATTCCAGGCATATTTTTCGATATTCTAGTAGTTTTTACATACTATTTAAACTTCAGTGTGTTTATCTAATACCCTGCGATTAATGCCTATACCGTGGAAACGCTTTATTACCTTAACGTCCAATCAAGGATTCTATAGGTCGGTAAGTCGACTCTTTGCTTTTAACAAAAGTCAAAAAGTCGACATGTTTGACACTTCAGAAATGTTCTAGTTTTTTAAAATGGCTGTTAATGGGTTTTAATGTTCTACTAAATTACTACAATTGTCATTCGTCTTAACTAAAATCCAAATATCTTGACAATAAACAAGCCTCTTTTGTCCTTTTCAAAAAAAATACAGTTTTTAATAAAATTTAATGAATAAGTTTTGTTCAGAAGGGTAGACAATATCGGCACAGAGGGGCGATTTACTAAATTAAAATTTTTAACGCCCATTTTTTTGAATAACCTGCAAAATCAGACCGATATGAACGTATATATTTTTTTTTAACACATTTAGGAAAGACTACAAGAATTCATTTGAGGTAGATTGTGGCACATTACCCTTAAGTAGCCGAAAACATTTAGGTTGAAAGTTCCACTTTCTTTACTCTACTTAAAACAAAATCTAGTTTTTTGACCTACTTTACTAATTTAATGCATAAAATCGTTCCATAAATTGTATACGATTTGAAAGAAAAAACCAAATTTTAAAATAACCTGCTCAAAATTTAAGGGAATAATTATTTTCCAATCGTTAAATATAATAATTTAATAGAAAAAAAACTGTTTTATTTCTTGATAAAATGTTGAATTCAAGCTCAACCATCGGTTGGTTCAGTTAACCAAAGTTCAAGGTAACGACAGATAAATTTAAAGCGAAATTATTGCCAATAACACTAGGTCACAAATAACAAAATTTTCTCTGTTATTTGTTTCTAGCATACTTTTTCCCATTGATTTTGACCTACTAAACACGAAAATGAGTTTTAAAAATTTTTCTGTCGATTGGTTTTCGAGATACAAATTTTTGAACTTTTTTTTTAAATTTTTGGAGGTACACTTACGATTTTGAGCATATCTTTCGTCTTCTTTGACCTATTTGATCCTACTACTACTCAAATTAAAGAAAATTGAGCCGTCTACAACTCATTCTCAGAAAATTTTCAAATCGGGTATGTAGTTTTGATGTTGGCGGCTTAAAAAGGTTAAAAAACGGCGTTTTTTTAGTAAAAATGTGGCAGAAAAAACCATATAAAAATTCATATAAAATATAAAACACGATGCTAACAGCAATTTTGGTTTTTTTACGTATAGCTGGCATTTTTACAAAGAAAATAAGCCCTTACTTAACAAAATCTGACAACAAATGGCGGACTTATATTTTTTTGGTAAAAGACCGACGATACGAATCGCTTAGGATTGCCGTTTCTACACGCGCCGTGTAACGAATTTTGTTTTCTCTGTGTAAGCTGAGCAAATAATGAAAATCAAAATATCGTGAAATAGCGGAATTTCGGTCTTTTACCAAAAAAATTATAAGTCCGCCATTTGTTGTCAGATTTTCTGAGAATGAGTTGTAGACGGCTCAATTTTCTTTAATTTGAGTAGTAGTAGGATCAAATAGGTCAAAGAAGACGAAAGATATGCTCAAAATTGTAAGTGTACCTCCAAAAATTTAAAAAAAAAAAGTTCAAAAATTTGTATCTCGAAAACCAATCGACAGAAAAATTTTTAAAACTCATTTTCGTGTTTAGTAGGTCAAAATCAATGAGAAAAATTATGCAAGAACCAAATAACAAAACGACTGTTGGCTAGTGTAATGTATAAAAGCAACCATACATGTACAAATTCAGTTCCAATAATCATCTAATTAGTTAGGATTACCGATACTTTGTCCCTTCAACTGATATCACTACTGAAAATTGCCGTTTACCCAATCAACATTCAGTTGCAGCTGTGGAATACAGGAAAAGTAGGTGCAACCACCAACATTCGGTTATGGCAACAAATCTGCTCTCTGTTTGCCTTTACAGACGGAAACTAAGAAACTAAAACTGTCTGACCCAAAATGAAATTAAAACCGATTGGACACATTTTTTTGTTTTTATATGCTTTTTGGGGATTTCCAAATATGTTTTCCTCGTTAATAAATATTTTGTAGTGACTAGAACTGATAATTTACTGAAGGAATTATATTCTGATTTTAGAATAAAAAAATTTAGGTTACAACGGCAAACTAAACAATACAAAGAACTTAATTGTTGTCACCACCAATCATTGGAACTAAAGTAACATAAACATCACAACTGTTTGGAAGCCAAAACCACCAGTTGTCGCCGCTAATAGTAATTGGTATAACCGTGTTATTGCCTGAAGATACCGTGAGAATATCGTTGCAATCATCGTATGATATCTTGAACCATGTTGCCATCAATATTATAACATGTTGGTAATTGTAGCAGAAAGTCAGTTTATGCAACCGATTTTTTGCATTTCCGACCGATTTCCAATGATTTTTTTTCTCCGTGCGCAACTAAGTCTATCAATTCCTTAAAGAACCATCCACCCAACCCCCCAAAAACGTTGCCAGATTGTAATTAGACCTCTACCACTACAAGAGAAGAAAGGTATTTTAATCCGATTTTTCCCTTGAGTAATTTGATCTGTTTTAAAAGCCTTTCCGAGAAACTGCCTCGGGAATGTCTAAGGCATTTGCCAAATTTAAAGATGCGGCACAGACCTAGACTTTTTAGCTTGACGGGGCCTTCTAGATGATCTTTGATGAGAAGCCCTGGCAAATACTAATACCTACTTTGGCGTATTTACTAGGTTTATTAAATCTTTTGTTTTCCCCAGTGTGCCCCTTTTACCCGCCTTAAAGTATAGATAGATTAAAGCAAATCTAAATATTTGTTCTTTTGTCGGAAACATTCAGAACGAAAAGAATTTGTCAAAAACATTTGGCATACTATCTGGCATAAGCCAAATTAATTTGCTATTCAAATAGCCGAATATACGAGTAAACAAACCAAATTTGGAAATTATGTTATGTTTCGCTAACTATTTAAGCGCTAAACGTATCAGCGTAAACAGTTTTAGTTAGACCTGCTCACAGGCTAGATGTCGGCAGCATTAATGTCAACGTGTGCCGCCCAGTGTGCGGTACCCAGTGTGGGAGTGGTGAATACCTTGGTCTCCGTTTTGGTGGAATCGATTCTAGCCTCGCAGTGCAATTTAGCGCGGCAGGACTTCTATCCACCCGATTATGCGGGCGAAGCCTTGGCCAACGGTTTAGGCGATTTTGATTTTGTGGTAATTGGAGCGGGTTCTGCCGGCTCGGTGTTGGCCAGCCGTCTGAGTGAGAATCCGCAGTGGAAAGTTTTGGTACTAGAAGCCGGCGGGGATTTTCCCCAGGAATCAGAGGTAGGTGCTTTAGTCAAAACGTTTCAAACAAAATTTTATTTATTTGTATTGTACAAAAGGTTCCCAATTTATTCCTTGCCCTGCAACATACCGACTATGTGTACGAGTATTATGTGGAACCCAGCGAGACTTCTTGCAAGGCCCTACGCAACGGTCGCTGCCATTGGCCGCGTGGAAAAGGCATTGGGGGTTCGGGCGCTGTCAATGGCCTCATGTACTTCCGAGGCAATCGTCGTGAATATGACAACTGGCTGCAGTTGGGCAATACAGGCTGGGGCTTTGAAGATGTTTGGCCTTATTTTGAGAAATCCGTCAGACCCCAGGGCAATGCCACTCATCCTGAGGGCTATGTGTCAATTGGCCCCTTTGAACCTACCGATGTGGATGTGGCCGATATGATCTTCCGGGCGGCCCAGGAAATGGGCCAACCCATACTTAATGGTTATGACAAAGAAAACTATGTGGGCTATTCACGTTTCCCTGGAACCGTAGAAAATGGCCATCGCACCACCTCAGGCAAGGGACATTTGGGTAGGGTTTCTGCACACAGGACGAATTTGAAAGTTATTAAAAATGCCCAAGTGAAAAATTGAATTTCGATAAACGCCGCAAGCGAGTGACCTCGGTGGACTTTGTACTTAAAACAGGCGAAAATCTAAGCGTAAATGTGTTGCGTGAAGCTATTGTATCAGCTGGTGCCATCGACACACCCAAAGTTTTGATGCTTTCCGGCGTAGGTCCCAAAGAGGTTTTGGCGCCATTGAATATTCCCGTACTCCACAATTTGCCCGTGGGTAAGAATTTACAGGATCATGCAGTGGCTGCATTATTCACAAAATTCGATGGTGAACAAGCGGATCAAACGCAGTTGCTGGATTCCATTTATCAGTACGTTTTGCACAACAAGGGACCTTTGAGCAGTATTGGCGCTATGAATGTGGCCGGTTTTGTACAGCTCGACCCAACGGGCGGTCATCCATACCCGGATTTGGAAATTCTTCATGCGGTCTTTCGCAAAGGCGATACTTCATCTTTGGCTATGGTTTTGCAAAGCATAGCCTTCAATGAAGAGGTCACTCAACATTTGCTGGCGGATCTTCAAGAACACAATATCCTGATGGTCTTTGTGTTGCTGGCCCATCCAAAGTCTCGTGGAAATATTACCCTCAAATCGAATTCATACCTGGATTTACCCATAATTAATGCGAACTATTTGGCAGAAACAGAGGATGCCGATAAATTGATACGTGGCCTAAAGTACATGGAGCGTTTTGTGAACACCACGTCTTTCTTAGAAAAACATGGCGAAATCATACAATTGCCCTTGGAAGAATGTAATGGGCTGCCATTTAAGTCGGAGGCCTATTGGCGGTGCTATTTGAAATTTATGTCCACGACCTGTTATCATCCAGTGGGTACGGCTAAAATGGGACCCAGTGGAGATGAGACGGCAGTGGTGAATCCCAGACTAAAGGTGCGAGGTGTAGAGAATTTACGTGTTGTGGATGCTTCGATTATGCCGATGGTGACGAGTGTCAACACGAATGGGCCCACGCTGATGATAGCCGAAAAGGCGGCCGATATTATCAAGGAGGATTGGGCAAATATTCATTAATGTCAAGGTAGACGATTAGGCTTCTTATGATCGATTATATTAAAGAAAAAGAAAAACTTCAAAGGACCGTAAAACCAAATAAAGCAATTACGGAATCTAGTTTGAAATGGAATTATTTGAGTTAAGGACTGACTGTCTTTCATCTGATGGCAGAAATTATCTTTGACTGATCTTTGTTTTCAGTAGGATTTTAGGTTTCTGATGTCCTTTAAGCAATGATTTAGCAGACTACGAAGATTAGTTGAAAAACAAAATATTTTGAAGGCGAATAATTGAACTTGTTTTATGTAGAAATCTCCTACGAATTGAATTTAATTTATTAAAGAACTGTTAAATGTAAAGATCTAAAGATCAGGGAAATAACAACAAACAATTGTTTAAAAGTGAAAAACTCTTAAACTATAGGATTAACTTAAAAATATGACTCTACTTTTTCTGTATGTAGAACTAGCGCTTTCCAGAAAGACAAATAGATAAAAACTGGTTGTTGGCTCGTAGTCGTGAACGGGGTGGCCTATAATTTCCTTGAACAATTTCTGAATAAAAAAATTCTTAGAATTTCGCCTGAATTAATGTGGGGCTTTTTATTGAGTGTTGTAACACGACTCTTTTAAATGAAAAGACATCCTGTTGATGTTCCAAAGGGCGGCATTCTGGCAAGTCTAAATTACCTTTCACTGCACGTTGTACTCACGTTTGTCGACCACCCCGGCGCTGCGTAGTTTGCTACAGACCGACTTATCACTTTGTAAAAGGCTGGTGAACATGTTTGCCAAAGAGAACAGCTTCATAAATAGCTTATGTCTGATTAGTTCCATTTTGTACAACACTAAAACATAGAACGATGTGGAACAACTACAGCCAAAGAGAACAGCTTCATAAATAGGTTATGTCTGATTAGTTCCATTTTGATCTAAACGGCAATGAAAACAAAAAAATTGCCGTATATAGAGTGCATCCAATCCACAAATACTTCATGAGTAGGAACTGCACCCAAAACGATGTCCTGTGTGGGGTGCAAATTCATCAAGCTACCTTGATAGGCCATACTTTTTTGAAGAAATCGGTATAACAGTGACTGTCAATGGGAATCGTTATTTAAAGACAATGAAGGAGTTTTTTTTACCCAGAATAGCGTATCCGATCCAGCAAGTTACAGCAACTGCACCAGACCGGTCATGGCAAAGCTCTAACGAAAATTTCCAAACAAGTTAAAATCCAGTAAATCCACTTGCCGCTGACCCCCATGGCCACCGGACCTGACATTTTTTATGGCGTTATGCCAAGCAAGAGTGCACAAAACGAAACCAAGTAGTTTGACGGAATTGAAGCAGTCCATTAAGAAAATAATTGAAGCGATCCCAATTTCAACCCTTCAGGCCGCAATGAATAATTTTCTAATGAGTAGGAGGTCATTGACGGTCTTTCATTTTTAAAAAAAATTTGTTTTATAAAATTAAATTGAATTTTCTATAAAATAAAAAAGTAAATAAATGAAATTCATTGATTAAAAAAATGTATTTCAATTTCTTATTGCAGCACAATTGGTGCGCCACCCCTAACTCAAGCCCGCGCTTGGAAGATGTTCAAACGAGACCCTGTTGCGGTGTCAAAATTTCCACAAACAAAAGAATGGCGGAGAAGAACATATTCTGCACCACGACAAGTTCGAAGAAAAACGGTCACAATCATTTCTTTTGTAAAGTCGGAAATTGGGCAAGGTAGAGCCGACTCGAAAGACAACAAGGTCCTACAGCGTAGTTACATGCACCTCCAGTATTCCATCAGTACTAGCGAATGTTGGTTGATAATTTCCAGTTATTGGAACTGCAGGATCGGTACAACATACCAAGTTTCCGAATCTACAGCAGAGAATATGTGGATCTAAAAATCCACATGCCACACTAGTTAAACGAAAAAATTTAAATTTTAGTTAGAGCCAAAAAACTAGTTGCTTAAACAATTGAAGTAGTTGACGTTCTCGTCAACGGGGTCAATTGGTGCGCCACCCCTTACTCAAGCCCGCGCTTGGAAGATGTTCAAACGAGACCCTGTTGCGGGGTCAAGATTTCCCCAAACAAAAGAATGGCGGAGAAGAACATATTCTGCACCACGACAAGTTCGAAGAAAAACGGTCACAATCATTTCGTTTGTAACGTCAGAAATTGGGCAAGGTGGAGCCGACTCGAAAGACAACAAGGTCCTATAGCGTGATAACCGGATTGACCTAGAGTGCACGCAGATTATTACTAATTATTGAGATTTAATGTACGAGTATCTTAAGAAGAATCGACAAATCATCGCTTCAAAGAGCCATAGTTTTTTGGCGTCAGAATCATTGTGTTGAGACTGACGCCAACGCCAGTGTTGTGTTTATACGCCTCTAGCCTTGTTCTGGATTACACCATTTCTGATTAATATGCAGGCCACTATAATATCGTCGTGGTGTTCCTTAAATAACAGAACCTTACAAGAATATCAGATTAACCGGCTCAACTATAAAAACAACCTTGTCGATGGACGGACGGACGTTTTATTTCTGTAAACAACTGATATTTGCGGTGACAATAACCGCTCACTTTGACAGCGAGCGAGTGCATCGCTAACTGGCGCCCCCTTATGTTAATCTTTATGGGGTGTGTACGTCCACGTCCACGTCCAAAGCTCATCTGTTTGCCTCGACTTTTGTGGTAACTAAAAAAAGCTCGTTGCCTCTGCTGCGAAAACTTACGAGAAATGTAAATAAAATGTAAATTGTGACACCGTACACTGGTGCAATAACAATTAGTTTTGCTTTTATTTCTCCTCGGGTCGTCGAGACTCTTTCTGCTATAAAAAGACCGAGAAAAAAGTAAAATAATTTTAGTTCTAAGCGAAAGTAAGTGAGTGCAGCGTAACGGGTGAAACTGCTACAGGGAAAAAAAGGAAAAGCAAAAATTTAAAGACGACAAAGGCATCCAACGAACGCCCCTGCCATGGATTATCTATTGACGGAATGTGCGGCCCGTTCAGCTGGACCGGCCAATACGTTAATGACGCTGCTGCTGCAGACCTTAATATCGAAATTTTGTGCCCTCAGCGATCGTTCGCATTGGCCCAAGGATTATGGTGACGATGTTGCAAAGAATGGTAGGATATCGCCAGCAAGCATGTCACAACCACTTACTAAAGAATTAATCGAGTTGATTTATCTTCACCTTTTCAGGTCTCAGTGAATATGATTTTGTGGTGGTCGGCTCGGGTTCGGCTGGTTCAGTGGTGGCCGGTCGCCTCAGTGAAAATCCCGAATGGAAAGTTTTGCTCTTGGAGGCAGGCGGTGATCCTCCCATAGAAACTGAGGTGAGTAGGATTAAATGAACGGTTTATTGGAAACTTAATGGAACGTATGTGAGTCATACTAAACTAGGGCAGAATTGAGTGCATGCAGTATGTACATTAGATTGGGTCGTGCCTGACAAAAAAAAAAAAAGAAAAACAAGTAAAATATGTTAAGTTTGGCAGTGCCGAACTTTGGATACCCTTCACCAGATTCCCAAATAAAACCAAATTTGGTGCGGAAGTGTGTTCTATATAGAAATCTTTAAGTGCACAATTTCATTTCGATAGGTCAAGCTTGTGGTGAGCTATCGTCATATTATTTCTTAAAGCCCATGAGACCGTTTGTGTGGGAGGTACCAGTAGGACTTTTCCGATCTCAACAGAATTTGGCGCAGAGGTGTGTTCTATATAAAAATGTGTAGCAAATTTCATCTCTTATGTAGAAAATTTCATCTCGATAGGTCAAGCTTGTAGTGAGTTATTGCCATATTATTTTTCAAGGCCCATGAGACCGTTTGTGTAGGAGGTACCAGTAGGGCCTTTCCGATATTAGCCAAATTTAGCTCAAAAGTCTGCTCTATATATTAATCTTTATGCCGAAAATTTCGTCTCGATAGGTCAAGTGTGTGGTGAGTTATTGTCATATTATTTTTCAAGGCCCATGAGACCGTTTGTGTGGGAGGTACCAGTGGGACTTTTCCGATCTCAACCTAATTCAGCGTAGAAGTGTGTTGTATATAGAAATCTTGATGTGTACAATTTGATTTCGATAGGTCAAGTTTGTGGTGAGTTATAGTCATATTATTTCTCAAGGCCCATAAGGCCGTTTGTATGGGAGGTACAAGAAATGGTGGCCCAATCTAAACCATTTTTACATAGATGAATGCGCCTATATAGAGATTTTTATTTGCAAAATTTCAGTGATTTTGCTCAAGAAACTGGACGGATATTTCCAAATAAAAAACTAATTTTTATGAGGTAGTGTCGGTTGAGGGTCTCCAACACCCGTAGAACTATATAGCCTATTTTCAATACCAACCATGCTAGGTTAACTACACATATTTGTGCCAAATTTCAGCTCCCTAGCTGTTTTCATGAAGGCTCTCTCTTGTGTTCAACAGACGGACAGCCGGACAATATGGCTAGAGGATCAAGAATATATATACTTTGTTGGGTCCCCGATGATTATTTCAAGGTGTTACAGACAGAATGACAAAACTAATATACCCTTTATTGTATGGTGAAGGGTATAACAAGTGGACTAGTGGACTAGTCGTAAGTTTAGCTGGTCGAAGCTTTTATGCTCTACACGATTGTTGCCAGTAGGTCTATGTTGGACTGGACCTAACTTTCGGGTCCCTTCGGACCATTCAAGCATGGTTTATGACCATCAATTCAACCAAATCGTAAAATTAATGTCATATTGAGAGTAAACTGATTCATAATTTCATATGTCCTTGTTCGAAAGGACCTATTTTGTCGGCCCCAATAGACCTAATCCAAAGGGATAAGGCCTCAAACAAAGACGAATTGTAGAATTAATCTTATATTCGGATTCGTGACTTAATTTATTTCTGCTGATCATACGTACACACAGACAACAGATTCGGTGCAACAACTACATTTTTTGTCAACCGAATGATTGAGGTAACATGCACCTCCAGTATTCCATCAGTACAACCGAATGTTGGTAGGTAATTTCCAGTTATTGGAACTGCAGGATCGGTACAACACACCAAGTTTCCGAATCTTCAGCAGAGAATATGTGGATCTTAAAATACACATGCCACACTTGCTAAACGAAAATAAATTAAATTTTAGTAAAAGCCAAAAAAGTGGTTGCTTACACAATCGAAGTAGTTGACGTTCTCGTCAAGGGGGTCATGAGGAGGAAGAAGGGTGAAACGAAAAAAAATAAATTTTAGTTAGAGCCAATTTAGTTAGCACAATCGAAGTAGTTGACGTTCTCGTCAAGGGGGTCACGAGGAGGAAGAAGGGAGAAGAAGATGTATGATTTTTACACGAAAAAAATGTGGTTAATCAATTCTCTTAAAGTCAGTAACAATCGAATTATATTAAATCCGTTTTAGGTTATGTTCATAACTACTAATTGGTTACAACAACAAAATGTTTGCAGAGGGATCTATTTCGTGGGGGCTATATGAAGACACAGACGATTTGTTCGGTCGACTTTAAAATGTGGCCTAAAAAGCGGCAGGATTTCAAATTGAGAATGACCTTTAAATAGTAGCTATGCCAAAAGATGTACACACACAAAAAAAGGCAGTTGGAAATCGGTCCGAACTACCAAATTTCTGTTTTGTGGACAAGAAGACTTTGCGTTGCAATTACCAAGTCTTAATACCATGATGGAAATTCCATTACGGTTCACACAACTTGCTGTGTTACTATTACGCTTTACACACATTAACCGAATGCTGTTGCAATTATTGGTTGCCACAGCCGCATCTTGTTGCAACTAATAGTTTTGAATGGAAATGTTCGATGCAATCAACATTTGGTAATGATAAACAGTTATTTCGCTCGAATAACCAAAAACGGCAGCATCTTAGAAATAATTTGATTGTAAAAAATCATCCTATTGTACACCCAACTATTTGATGGGTATACCAATGAAACGCGGAAAATACATTAGTTGCCACAGCTGGTAGAATTACAAACAATTTTGTTGTCGCAACCAATTGCACTGAGCAACAAAATTTGAACAAAAAAAAATCTGCAACAGAAGGTTTGATAGTCAACTTTAGTTGATTTGCTGATGATCACGAATCTGGCATCCGATTTGCCAGTTTAGCTCTAGAGATATTCATTTTCAAAAAGTTGAGTGCGGTGTAATATGGAGAAATTTACCTTTTCAACGATATGCAGCGCTTTTATTACGGATAAGAAGATATGGACAAGATTTTACAGAAATTTCGAAGCTTCATTACAAAAAAATACTCTGAGCTGCCTAAATTGTTTGGATTTTTTACCAGTGTTGTATTTGTTTGGGGTAGGCTTTAAAAAACAATTTGAATGGTATTTCTGTAAAAATATTCTATCATCTTTTCCACGTTTTCTTGAACTTGGCTCTCCCTAAATTGTTTGGATTTTTTACCAGTTTTGTATTTGGTTTGAATAGGCTTTTAAAAACAATTTGGATAGTATTTCTGTAAAAATCTTCTATAATCTTTTCCACGTTCTCCTCAACTTGACCCTCCCTATGTAATAAAGTATGAGCATTGCGTGTAGACAGTTTTTTTTGTCTCTACGTATGTTCCACCGATACTTCAGTTCCACTTACTAAAAATTACAGAGCTCCAACTAACATTCGAAGTATCCTCAACCATTTGGTTGGCAAAGAATTCCGCTGTGGCAACGAATCGTTATCAGTGTGTTCTAATATGGACTAGCTTCAGCAGGAAGCTTAATTTGAGGAGAAACTTATTTAAAATGCAGCTTTTGAAGTGTGTGAACTTAAACTAGGGAGGAACTAGTGTAAAGGGATACATGAAAACATTGACGGATATGGTCCAATTTCCACGCGGGTGGTTGACGATTTTTTTTAATTCGTACTAATATTGAGTTCAATTATATGAAAAGTGTGGTTGGTGGAGCATCAGGACCTTAGACCGGTAGTGTCCTTTACATGGCGCTATAGGAAAACATAAATTATCATGGTACAATTTCCATGAGAACCATATCGAGAAATTCCTTTGTACGACACTAAAACATAGAACGATGTGGAACAATTACAGCAGGTTTCGTAACAATGCAAACTTGCATCGCAACCAGTTCATATTTGCGACAGCTACTTTGATTAAACGTCAGATGAAAGACCGACGGTAATAGTGATTCTGAGTCGATCAGTACATGGGTCATAACATAGTTTATATCCCCTTTCGTATCAGATGCTATTAAATTCATAGTATCCTGTATCACGGTGTTGGGGGTAGGTTAAAAAATTAAATAAATTTAGGCGGCAACTGGGTATTGGCCAGAGATATGTCAGCTGATCGAATATATCACCTGCATGAAATGAAAAACAACGAAAAAAGCTCGAACATATTATTTACAGTGATTACTCTAAAACTGTATAATCAGGTAATTCAATGACACAGTAGGCTATTCTTCAGTTAAGAAGGCTTCAACAGAACACAGGAGCTTTTAAAAAATCGTTATATTTTCTAGTAAAAAATAAAACAGAAATGCTCTTCGGAATGTAGAGGAAATTTGCACATCTAGTGATCGTTGTGATCACTAGACTTGAAAAGTCTTTAAAGGAAATTTAATAAAAAAAAATAACTTTCCTTATACTCGTATTGTGTTAAGATATCCTGTTAAATTTTATTTCTAAATACTCTTTTTGTGACTCTAAATATAATAGTTCTGGGTGCCTCCACCTTCATTTCAGTTCGTCTTTCATAGTACCCTGTATCACAGTGTTGCGTAGGTTAAAAATGTACATAAATTTAGGCGGCAACTGGGTATTTTTTGTGGCGACCCACTCTAATGTACACAATGTGTGTATGAAAGCATTCGATTAATTTAAACTAAACGCTTTTAAATTCTGTGGAAAGCTTTTACTTATAAATCAGCTGTTCGGTGTTTTCTTTGGCAAGGTTAAGGTAACAATGAATGTCTTTGATCAAAAGACAGGATGCCAACACATATGTGACAGCGTATAGAGAAAGGGACCTAAGGGTAAAAAAATCAATTTTCATTTTTTTTTCTTTTTTTGATGTGGACAACATCTGAGCATAGAATGAGACCGATCCCATGCCCCAAAAGTGTTCCCTCCCAGAGATATGCGCGTTTTATGAAAGTGAAGTCGACGATTCTAAGCGCAAATAGAAAGGGACCTAATCTTTAAAATGGCTCTCCTGAACAAGACTGGCTTTCAGCCTTAGGTCCCGCGTCACATATGCCCATGATGGGAAATTTTGGAAAATCCATACCAAACTTTCATTAAAATATAAATTTATGGATTTTCTATGCTAATATTAGACATAATTTCTTCAACACTTCCCTAAATGGAAATTTGCACAATAATATTTGTATATACTCTGATTCCCCTCGGACTTTAATTCCAAAACGATATGGTCATCGTAGTAAATTTAAGTAGATATTTCGACCCTTTTCTTCGGAATGTTCACATAATTTGAGATAGAGAAAACAAGTAAGGCAAAGAGAATATCGAGGAATACATTGAATATCACTGTGAGAAAAAAAGAATATTCCGGGTGACATTAATTGCTATTTTTTTTTATAAAATAGGTGATTTTCTACGATAGGGCATTAACTAAAAAACCGAGTTTTCACGGCTAATGCTCCATGTGAAACAACCCACATCACAGATGGTATTTAGTGGGCCAAGTTCGGTAGCCGGCCATCTAAGGATGCCCCCGCAGAAAACGAGTGGGGTCACTTGATTACCCTTAGGTGATTTTTGAAGAGCTTTAACTGCAATATTAAAATGCATCACGAAAAATCCTATTCATCCTCTACGTTTATGGGTAACATGAAGCGAATTACTGGTGTAGACATTACTATACGAAGTATAATTTTGAAAATAAAAGAACTTTTTTTGAGGCTCTGAAACCGAACTTCTTTAAATTATATTAGGCCACTATATTTAGAGTACAGTATGATTAAGACCCCTTAAGCCTGATGAAAGATCAAAGTCAAAGTTCTTATAAGGATGTTACATTCAGGATATTTACATCCATAAAATTAAGTACAGCTTAGTCCCCATTTGCACGAGGCAACATTACTTGCCGCAACTCTCAGTTTGTAGGTGAGAATGGTAAGGGAAATGGAAAGGGAAAGAAACTTACTGGTACTGTCAATTCCTGTTGTGTTTTTCGTAGTGTGAAGTTGGCTGCAGATTATTATAGTATTTTTTGACACAAAAATCAGAACGAATAAATCACAGAATATCAAAAAAGGCAACCAAAAACAACCCAAAATTGCCGTAACCGAATGTCCTTGTGTAAACACAAGAGGCAAGTTTAAAAGGGAATTGATGCAAGAAAAATTGCCTCGTGTAAATAGGAACTAAGTTTTATATTAGACAGAGATTGAGTGATTGCTCTAAGCGAGATGTTAGGTTCATGCCACGCCTATATGACAAAACAAAGATGTACAACATTCCAGCCATGCCTCTTTTATATTTTCTGCACTCAAATTGGTTTAGCCAGCAAGGTGTGAGCCGAAACTGGAAGTTTTTTTTTATAGCTTAAGACTAAATCTTTAGAATCTATAGGAACTGTACACGACTATCAAGCCAGTGAACCCAGGTTTAACCCCGGGTAAGAACAACTAACAATTTTTCAGCGGCGGGTTTTCCACCTCGAAAATGCCGGCGACTAACCTAACAAGTAGCCATGTAAAAACTTCTCCATAAAAATGGATAAGCCACTGGGAATTGAAGAATTAAATCGTGCAGAGCTCTTTGATTTGGGACAAGTTTCCCCTTGTTCCTTAATGGTATGTTGCGGGACTTATGTATGTATAATTTTAGCCAATCTTTAAAGCAAATTTATGAAAATTGGTTCACAAATAATGGGACTTGTCTACTTCTTCGGAAAATTTTTCTAAGTTTTCAAAGATTCGCTCTCTAAAAATAGACACCCGTTTTACCAACGATACGTTGATAAAATCTCTTTTCGCTAAATGATTTTTAAAGTTTAGAAAATAGTTACTGTGAGTCAAATCCAGTGAAAATACTGGTAGTGGAATTACGTCAGACCTAGACCCATAACGATTAGGGCCATATGTACCAGTTTAATATCAGGATTATTTAACTCTTCTAAGTTTTGTTCAGGTTTGAATAATATTTTCCCCATTGACAAGAGAGTGGTTGTCTATCTAGAACCTCGGTTCTCCACACGGTTGAGTGCAACTGCACACCGAGACGAATCTCATCTCGCTATTGGGATTTAGGCCACTCTTCTGTGGGCCGACATATATTTCATTCTTTATTTTTATCTTAAACTACCGCCAAAATGGCACAGAGTGACTAATATATCATATATATAAATTTGGATTTTTCATTGAAAATTAGAGGTAGTTACAAGCTTTTTTTGTTCTAAGATCATTAAAGTTGTTTTTATACCCTCCACCGATGGGTTGCAACATCACGGACCCACGGGACCCTACAAAGTATACACTCCCCGGCACATGAATAGGACCCCCTTTACGATTTACCTTATTTGTGATTCTCTTAAATATTTGAGATCATTGAGCGGGATATTTTTGTTTGATTTTGAGATCTTCATATTCACTCTCCATGAGAAAAAAATTGTGTACTGGAAATGTACCGTTATAAGTTTTTTTTCCTCTAATTCGCTTTACCCTAACCTAAATTTGTGAAATTTCTTACGACACATGAATAGGACCCCCCATCGTAATCTTTAGTTTTCTTATGGAAGTGGCTGCGTGTAGTAAATTAAAATATTTTCAATTTAATCGATTTCAACTAAAATTAAATTAAAATGGGTGGAGGAAAATCTTTATCTAACGAGGAAAAGTTGAAAATTAAAATTTATAAAGAGTCCGGGCACTCAATCCATAAAATCGCTGATAAAATCGGAAGAAGCCGAAATGCAGTGTCTACGTTTTTGCGAAATGAGTCAAGCTATGGTAAGAATATGAAAGCACGAACCAAAAGTGTGCTTTCTGCTAAGATCAGCATCAAATTCGCACGATTCATCATCACAAATTAAGGCTAAAACTAGCGTTTAAGCTAAGCATTTAAAGCGCCTAAAACTAATGAAAAAACCACCCCTTAATGATGACCGCAAAAAGATACGCTTGGGGTTTTGCCGCAGTCGCATGACATGGAATAAAAATTTCGAGGGCCCTGATGGATTTAAATATTATTTCCATGATCTTCGCAAAGAGGAGCACCATCTGGATCGCTTACATAGCCGAGTGGGTGGTGGCATGGTGTGGGGGGCACATCCTATTATGGTACCTCCGAATTACAATTTTTGTCCACCACAATGAACGCAAGTTGCTATAATGGTGTACTTCAGCAAGCTTTTCCTTACTTCAACAATCTATTCGGATACTTACAATGGACATTTCAGCACGATAATGCACCGGTTCACACTGCTCGAGTGGTGAAGGCATGGATTCGGGATCAAAATGTCAAAGTTCTTGACTGGCCTCCCTATTCGCCAGATTTGAACATTATAGAAAATGTTTGGGGATTGCTCGTCCGCAAAATGTATGCTTCTGGTAAGCAATACAGCAACAAAGACGAACTAATTGAAGCAATTAGGGAAGCCTGGTCTTGACTACATTAAAACATTTTATGATTCGATTCCCAGTAGACTTTTCGCAGCTATCCTTAACAAAGGAGGCTCTACACACTACTGAACTTTCTTTAAAATGCATAAAATTCATACGAGTAATTACTTATTTAAAACTTAATAAAATGTATAATTTTGCTTTTAAACTTTACAAAAGCTATTATTTGATGAGGGGGTCCTATTCAAGTGGCGCAAAAACCGAAGCTCTGTTTTTCAGTTGTTTTAATAAAATGATTTTATAAAATTTACCAGTATACATATCAAATCCATTTATTCCCCATTCGTTTCAGAAGTAATGCACCTTTCATACAAATAAATATAGATTTAATTCATACCGTTTTTCTGCTGAAAATATTAAGTTTTAAAAAACCCATTGTGTGGGTCCTATTCATGTGACGGGGAGTGTATATATTCTCGATAGTCGAAAAATTCTAAGACGTTCTAGTGTCCAGCCGCCCGCGTAACTATCCGTCCGCGTGTCTGTTGAAAGCACGTGGTCAAACGAATGAACCTAGGAGACTGAAATTTTAGACGTTAATAGTCCATCATTAGTTAGAAAATGGGCGAATTCGGCCTATAGAGAAAAAAATGTTCCTTTGTGGGACTAAAGGTATCTCGCTAAAATGTACACTTTTTTGGGTATCAGCTTAGCAACTAATAATTTTCTGTGGACGGACAATAGTTCAAATGGGTACCGCTAGCTGCGACGCACGAAATACCTTTAAAGGGGGTAAGAGTTGCTGGACGTTTTGGCTCATGTTTCCCAAAAAACGTCCCACATAGTCGTAACGGGCGATTTATTGTCCATATGAAAATGACTACTCAAATTATAGCAAATTTTACTACGAACCCAAATATATTGCTATTTTAAGTTTAGGTTTTGATAAGGGGCGCATGGGCATGATCGAATGTATCAACTGCATGAAATGAAAAACAACGAAAAAAAACTAGCACATATTATTTACAGTGATAACTCCAAAACTGTATAGTCGGGTGGGCTATCTCAATGATATAGAGGGCTATTCTTTAGTTATGGAAGCTTCTACAGGACACATGAGCTTTAAAAGTCTTTAAAAGAGTATTTTCTGGTAAAAAAATAAATCAGAAATGTTCTTTAGACAAAAGACGAAATTAACACTTACGTTAGTTTCGGTTGGGATCGAAGGACTTGAATAGACCGTTGAACCTCCTGAACAAAATGTACCGTTGGACCGTTGGATTTAAAGGGAGAATTTGTAAAAATCCATATTTTGTTTAAATTGTGTTGGTTTCATTTCATTTCTAAATACCCTTTTTGTAAAACTAAAAATAATTTTCCCGAGTTCGTTGCAGTTCGTCGGCTGGCACATGTCCACACAATTCTCCGACTGGGACTGGCAATACCACACCGAACCGAATGGCAAGGCTTGCATGGCCATGGAGGGCGAGAGTTGCCACTGGCCGCGTGGCAAAATGCTAGGTGGTACCAATTGCATGAATGCCATGATCTACGCTCGCGGCACCCGCTCCGATTTCGATGATTGGCGTGATCGCGGCAATCCCACCTGGGGATTTGATGATGTCATGCCTTATTTCCGCAAAGCCGAAGACTTACGCTCGACCAGAGGCGACTACAAGCCCGGCGATCATGGCGTAGGCGGACCCATGATCATCAATAACTATGTATCGGATAATGAGTTTCGGGAGACCATTAAGGCGGGCATGGGCGAAATGGGCTATGGAACGGCGGCCGATTTTACTGAAGGCTCTTGGGTGGGTCAGATCGATATACTGGGCACGCAGGACAAGGGTCGTCGTATAACAACCGCTAAGTCACATTTGAATAAAAATCGTCAGAATTTGCATGTCTTACGTTATGCCCAAGTGAAAAAGGTGAATTTCGACAAAAAGATGAGGGCCACCGGTGTAACATTTGTATTGAAGGGCAAAAAGGATTACACGGTCAAGGTTACAAAGGAAGTCATCTTGGCCGGAGGAGCAATAGGAACGCCGCAGATGCTGATGTTGTCGGGTAAGATGAAATAGAGAACTTCAAAGGTACGTCGTTAAATCCCTTTCGTTTCAGGTGTGGGACCTTCATCACAACTTAAGCCTTTGGGTATTCCGGTACTGTTGGATTTACCCGTAGGCCAGAATCTTAAGGATCATGCCAGCCTGCCCGTTGTCTTTCAGATAGACAAGTCGACGGCTCGCAAGCCCACCGAAGAAGAGCTAGTCGATGCCATGTTCAACCTGATTATGGGCCGATATAGTAAACTTCTGCATCATGAGGCCACCGCTTTGACGGGTTTCATAAATACCACTTCCTTGACGGGCCCTAATCCCGATATACAGACCACCAACTTTTTCAGTCTTATGCAGTCGCCAGAACTGAAGGGCTACATCAAAGCCACCGGCTTTAATCAACAGGTGGCCCAATCGATTCTTAAGGCCAACGAGAAGACCAACACCTACATTACCTATCTGCTGCATTTAAAGCCCTTCTCGGCTGGTCACATAGCCCTTAAGAGCTCCAACTACTTGGATGCCCCTTTGATACATGCCAACTATATGTCGGATGAGCGTGATGTCGATACTTATATCAGAGCCCTAAATATCTATACCAAGTTGCCGGACACCAAAGCGTTCAGTAAGCGGGAGACCTCCTTGTACAAAATCGACTTGCCAGCCTGTAACTCGATACCCTTCAAGAGCGATGACTATTGGCGCTGTTACATACGCCATATGACCACAACGGTCTATCATCCGGTGGGCACCACCAAAATGGGTCCCAGTTCAGATGCGACCACAGTGGTCGACTGGCGTTTGAGGGTTCATGGCACCAAGGGTTTGCGTGTCATCGATGCCAGTGTCATGCCGGACATTGTGGCCGCCAATACGAATGCGGCCATTATAATGATTGGCGAAAAGGGCTCGGATATGGTTAAAGAAGACTGGCAGGGCAAGGAGTCGCATGAAGAGTTGTGATTACATACTCACGATTCGGTTTTATTTTAGATTAGTAGGTTATATTTTTGTAATGATTTGCTGTAGGAAATAAAGAGTTTTTTTTCTGTAGGTCCCGATTTTTAATTTACTATAGTTGGATTTTAGGGAAATGCCATAAATCCCAATAATCTGGTTCAGATTTAATAGGCTCCAGCTCTGAAGGCCACCACCTCAGCTCCTTTGCAGACCATATCGAAACTGTCTTAAAATAAAATGAAGGTCTCTGCTTAATTGTTAGAGAAACGTCGATAGTGCGACTGTCCAAGTTTTCATTTACGACGCCTCGCATATCGTGAATGCGGTTTTCTTGACGTGCCGCTGACTCTTAAAATATAGATGCAAAAGGTCTCTAGGCGGTTATAATACCTGTTCACGTTGGGATCTATCGGCACTATCAATGAATTCTCCCTCATCCTTCTCTCTTCACTCGCTAAAATGAAGTTTGTCGTTAAGCCCTCCGACCTTTCTACCCGAAAGGGTATCTTACGTTCGAAAATGACTCCAAAAGCTAGCTGCTGCTGGATCAGTGAAACAGTTAATGTGGGACGACTCAATTAAATTGGGAGCAAATTTTTTGACGACCTCGAACAGACTGCTACCAAGCCGCTGACTTCTATTTTTTTACTAGTACAAGCGGCTCTTAAGCTCATTCCTTCTTTTAAACTCCGTCATTTTCTACTACCCTTATCTCTAAAAAGGTATCACAATTAGAGGACTAATGGTCTCCGAATGAAGCCTAATCTCAAGAGCGGCCAACCTATTTTACCCAAGCTAACAGCTTATCAAGAATAAATAAGGAATCTGCGAAGGTGAATATATAGGAGAATGGATATAGGAGATAGAAAGTATAATCTTACAGACAAATTTATGCTACATTGGGCTAAACGCAGATCTAAAGAACTAAGTCTCTAGTAGATGGAAGGAAATCCCGCTTTACAAAATGCTTATTCTTCCAGACTTGTTTTGTGGCTTTCAAATATGGCAGCCGGCATAAATCAGAATTAAAGTAGAGTAATTGAGGCAAATGGATGCTACTTTGGGCTTTACAAAGAGGTAAAGAACTGAGCCCCTAATCGATAAACGAAAATTACTCATTCAAAGTCCTTATTCTTCCAAAGATTTGATGCGGCGTTTAAATATGGCAACTGGCGATATCAGATTGAAAGAAGAATCGTATATGCAAATGGATGCTACTTTGGGCTTTACAAAAAGGTAAAGAGCTAAGATCTCAGTCGACGAAGGAAAGTTACGCATTACAAAATGCTTTTTCTTCCAGAGTTTCAATGCAGCGTTCAAATATGGCAGCCAGCGAAATCAGATTGACAGGCAAATGGAAGCTACTTTGGGCTGCACAAAAGATGAAGAACTTAACTCCCAGTCGATGAACAAAATTTACGCATTACGAAAAGCTTTTTCTTCTAGAGATGATTAGATGCGGCGTTCCAATATGGCAGCTGGCGACATCAGACTGCAAGTAGAATCATACAGGTAAATGTATGCTACTTTGGGCTGTTAAAAAAGGTAAGGAACTGAGATCTCAGTCGACGAAGGAAATTTACACATTACAAAATTATTTTTCTTCCAGATTTTAGATGCGGCGTTCCAATATGGCAGCCGGCGAAATGAGATTGAAAGTAAAATCGAACAGGCAAATGGATGCTACTTTGGGCTTAACAAACTCTTTTGAAATGCTTATTATTCCAGAGTTTGTATGCGGCGTTCCAATATGACAGCCAACGACATCAGATTGAAAGAAGAAACGTGAATCCAAATGGATGCTGCTTTGGGCTTTACAAAAAGGTAAAGAACTGAGATCTCAGTCGACGAAGGAAAGTTACGCATTACAAAATGCTTTTTCTTCCAGAGTTACAATTCGGCGTTAAAATATGGCAGAAATCAGATTGAAATGGTAGAGGCAAATGGATGCTACTTTGGGCTACACAAAGAGGTGAAGAACTGAGTCCGCAGTCGTTGAACGAAAACATAATTGAAAAGGCATACTGGTGAAATTTTGGTCTAAACAAAGAGTCTTCCAGAGCTTCTTTATAACGTTCAACCTATTAAATCAGACAAAGTAATGTTGGGTTTGATTCCCAGAGAGAGAAAACCTTTGAGCTGGGCTTTAAAAAGTTACAGATGCCATACAAATGTGTTATGTTTTGAGACATGTCAGATGAATTAAAAAAGAACGCTCCAGGCGTAAACGACTTTAAGGGACGACAAAAAACTCATTAGGAAAAGAGACAAGACACCGATCAAAAGAGCAAATGGTAGACAAAACAAGTAAAAACTTCGTTAAGCTGGTGTTTTGTTTTGTAATGATCATTAGTTGTTTTTACTAATTAAAGAGTTAATTACTCCACAAGCTAATTAGATCAGGTTTGTTGATGTTTGGGGAAGGAAAAGTAAGTCAACAAAGTTAAAGCACATCACCGTCTGAAAGAATCACGTTCCACCGTTGGTGTGGGACGGTTCTTCGGTATCATATATGTGTGCTGCCCACAAGGTCTCTACTTATTTAACTATCTATATATATATACAAAACATTCGGCCAGGCCGAACCTTATATAGTATCCACCGTCACTTCGCTACTAACACGCAAACTATGACCCGTTTTCTGGGGCCTCTTCGTCCCATGCGTTCCAATCTAACCTCTGCCAAAACTTAAAAAAAATCCATATATGGATACGTAGTAAAATTTTTGATTTAATTTGATTACCCATACGTTCATATTGACTATTGATCGCCCGTTTTAGCCATGCGGGCCGTTTGAGTCAAAACGTCTAGCAACTATGCACTTCTTGAGTTATTAAGAGCGTCTCCACAAGCAGTATTCATTTTAACTATTGTTAGTCCACAAAAAATCATAATTTGTAAACAAAGACGGACGGACTTGGCTAGTTAGTCTTCAAATTTTACGAAGTCTCCGATCGATATTTCGTGGTGTTGCAAACGGGTTAAAAATTGAAGTTTACACTTCATTCTGAGGTGCAAAATTCTCCGCCAGGGAAAGTAACTAAAGGGTGGTCCAACTAAAACGCACGAAGTTAATTGTAAATAAAACAAAAAGTTTTAATATTTTTCATTATGAAAGAAGGCTCCCGGGCAATTATGTGTGAAATAAAATGTCGGACAAATGCACGACTCAGCTTTGGTGGCATTCCTCTATCCGATGGTATTTTCAATGACTCTGGGACATAATTGAAGTTCAATATCGGTTATGTGCCGAATTATCTCATGCTTTAGCTCCTGAGTTGTTTTTGGCTTATTGACTTACACTATTTCTTTTAAATATCCAAAAACAAAAAAGTCCAACGGTGTCGAATCACATGAGTGTGGGGGAAAATTAAAATAGCCACAACGTGAGATAACATGACCATTAAATTTCTAGCGCAAAAGAGCCATTGTTTCGTTGGCTGTGTGGCAAAAGGCACCATCCAGTTGGAACCACATATCGTTCCAGTTGCCAGACTATCGCGAACAACATCAATGTTTTCCGCAGAACGAACTGGGCAAGCATGCACAGGTGTTTTCAAAATATTTTACAGACCCGGTTTGCTAAAATTTGCATACAATTCTCCCAATTGTGGACACATTTGGCCGATAATGCAGACTAAAAAAAATACGAACGAAAAAATTACGAAAAAATTACAACTTCCACGCCCACTTTCATTTAATTTTAACAGTCTGCTTAATTGATCAAACACTGAAACAAAGAAATGTCAAATAAGGTTAGGAAAATACGATGGCTCTCGATGTGGAGTCTCTTTAGAGTTGGCAAGAGTGAGTTGTATTTTCGTGGGCAATTGTGTGAAGAAAACTTGAAAAGTAATGTTTACAGGAGTTCTCATTCGTGTGGGGAGAGCCTAGCCTTATAGAGTTCGGTTTTACTTTCAACAATTGCAGCAAGGCTTTCTGAAGAGGGTTGTCACGAAATCATGATAAAAGTAGTGTGCAGCCACGAAAATCAATGTCACTTTGCCATTTTGTTAAAAACTTGTCTTCTATTTAAATATAGAAGCAAGAGGTCTTGAGACGGTTTAATCCCTGTTCAATGTTAGGAAAAACCCTTAACGTTAAGGTGTGACTCACAAGTAACATCGTGCATTGCGTTTGGACAACCCTTTAGTTCAAAAAACTTTAACTTCACCACCTCTAGTTACCGCTTAATCCAGTCCCATGACTTTTTACTGTAAAAGTTAACATGGTGTTGTCCTAGAAGGGGTTAAATAATTCCTCTCTGCACTTCCTTTTAACAGCTGCTTCTATGTTGCATGCTACTTCTTTTGTGCCATATTTGCAGATGGGGAACAAGTACTGCCAAACTAAAAAATATTCTGTTTTTACTATTATTTTTTAAAAATTTAAATTTTGATTCCACTGGGTATCAAGCTTGTGATCTTGTAATTCCGAAGAGCGCACACAGCAGCTGAGCTATTAATGCAACACTTGCAATTGTGAAGATTTCCTAAATATACTAGGGCGGTTCGGAAAGTTCTTAGCCTATCAATGAAAGAGAATAGTTAGTTTTTCAAAAAAAATTTTATTTTTCAATATAATCTCCTGAAACTTCAATTCACTTAGTCCAACGCTTATCTAGCAATTCTATCCCTTGATTAAAATAATTTTCCTCAAGGTCTTCAAAATATTGGTTTACAACTGTAATTGCATCTTCATTTGAGGTAAAACCAGCAATGAATTTTTTTAGATTTGGGAACAGGTAAAAGTCACTGGGAAGTAAATCAGGAGAACAAGGTGGGTGGTCAAGCAACTCGTACTTTAATTCGTTGATTTTAGCCATTGTTAAAACACTCTTGTGCGCTGGTGCGTTGTGTTGATGAAAAAATATTTTTTTTGTTGTAAGCCAGGACGTTTTTCTCGAATTTGTACATTTAATTGATCTAAAAGGTTGCAATAGTACTCTGAATTTATTGTTTTACCCTTTTGCAGATAGTCAATCAATAAAATACCTTTGAATTCCCAAAAAACCGTTGCCATAACCTTACCAGCCGATTGAATTGTTTTTGCCTTCTTTGGGGCACTTCCTCCAGCTTCAGTCCATTGTTTGGATTGTTCTTTTGTCTCTGGAGTATAGTGGTGGATCCATGTCTCATCAACAGTTATAAAACGACGCTTAAAATCCATTTTATTTCGCTGAAAACGATCCAAACAAGCTTGAGAAATGTTCATTCTTATGCGTTTTTGGTCGACTGTTAACAAGTCCGGCACCCATCATGCAGAAAGCTTTTTCATCTGTAGTTCTTCATGCAAAATTAAATGGACTCGATCATTTGAGATGCCCATGATATTAGCTATTTCACGCCTTTTTATTCGTCGATCATTTAATACCATATCATGCACTTTGGCTACAATTTCTGTTGTTGTTGCTGTTTTTGGACGTGCACTACGTGGTTCATCTTCAATGCTTGTACGACCACGTTTAAATTCAGCAACCCAATTTTTTACTGTTGCATATGAAGGAGCACTTTTACCTAACACATTCACCATATCATTATGAATTTCTTGTCCCGATAAACCTTTTTTATGTAAATATTTAATGACACCACGCATTCCTAATTTTTCCATTGTAAAAAAATTGCGGATGCGTCTTTTGTGAACAACTGTTTCTATATGAAGGAGTTGCCAGATCGAAACAAAATTTAACATGTGTTCATAGCAGAGATGGAAGTTTCCAAAACACTTAACTTTTTTTCTGTTTATACCGCGCTTTTTGTGCTAGGCTAAGAAGTTTCCGAACCGCCCTCGTAATTTTAAGGGTTTCTCTTTAAACTTGAATATTTTCTAATCATTTCATTAGTTCTCAAGTGTATCGTGAGTGTCAGCGATACTTCCCAACATGTCGAGAGCTTACGAGGGCGACCGCAAAAGTAACTGGCCTAACTCTTACTGTTGCATCCCAAATTACTGTGGCCATTACTTTTCCTGCTGACTTAACAGTTTTCGCCTTCTTGGGACCACTTTTACCAGCTTCTATCCATTGTTTTGACGGTTCTTTTGCATTCTGGGATGTAGTGATGGATCCATGTTTCATCAACAGTTATGAATCGGCGCAAGAACTCTATTGGATTACGCTGATAAATCGCTAAAAGCTCCTCGGAATTTGTCCAACGGACGATTTTTTGGGGCAAAGTCAACAAACGCGGCACCCATCTTGCGGATAGCTTTTTCATGTGGAGTTCATCATGTAAAATACTCCAAACTTGTTTTTCGTGTATTTTAACAATATCAGCAAGTTCTCTGAGCTTTATTCGTCTATCTTAAGTCACTTCATTACATATTTTTCTAATGTTTTCAAAAGTAGTAGCAGTTTTCGGTCTTCCAGAGCGTTGTTCATCTTCCGTACTTGAACGACCCATTTTAGATTGTTGAACCGAGGAATTCACGGTGGAGTATGATGGTGCATTATCACCATGAACAGAATCAAATACATCTTTGATTAATTGTGGCGTATAACCATTATTAAATTGTTTAATTACCGCACGAAACTCTTTATTTTCCATTTTTCAAAAATTATAAAACTTGTTTACTTCAATCACCTGTAACAAAGAAAATAATCATTAAATATTTCGGAAATTGACAGATGGCTTATAAAAGATTGCTTTTAAAAAACAAAACAAAAAAAGTTGCTAGTAAAACAGAAAATGTGCCAGGCCAGTTAGTTTTGCGGTCGCCCTCGTATATAAGTACATAACCTGACTACCTACTGCACTACTTACAAAATAGTAAGGGTAATAGGTACTATGCAGGTAGTTACTTAGTAAGCGATAGCGTGCCATAAAAGTTACTAGCTGACTAAGTTTCTTGTTACGTAGCTAGTACTTCAGTACAAAATCATTCCCACATGCTACTACGGCCTAAATCCCCTTCATTGTGCCAAACAAAAACCGCTACTTTGTCAAAAAAAAACACTATTGTCAACACTATTTTTCTATAAACAACTTTTGACAAAAGCTTTGCACATGTATAGGTTTTTCTAAGAGCTTTTGTTAGCGCGTTCGCAAACCGGTTACAATGATTTTCAAACTGTTGCGTAGCTATGTTTTAACCCTCAGGTGGGTGCTGGAAATGTATATTTCGGTTAATATTGAAATTAGCACTTTGCATGGAGTTTCGATGTCCATTACATTTGGTTAGCTGAAAGAGTCCTGAAAAATGGGGTTGAACATTTGTTATATTTTAAAGGTGCAATACAATTTAAGTTTCCTGTTGTGATATAACGAAAATTCGGAATTTTTAGAAGTCGAAGACGTAATGCAAATGCAAAACATGTTTTTTTCATACGAGTCATACCCTAATCGGCAAAATGTTAGTACCTCAGTTTAGAGGATATACTGAAATCGAGCTGTAACTAACCCAGGTAAGAGCGGAAGACGTTCGTTCATGTTTTGAGAAGGTAAAGGTTTAATTTGATAAAAAGTCCTGCCGCTCTGGAAGACACATAATAATTACTTTTAGCTAACTGGTGCTATTAGATCATGGGTTTTTGGCCCATGCTTGATATAGCTCTCATTTGAACCGAGGCCTTTTCCGGTCGAGTCGGAATATAACTCTAAGTTTGACACAATATGCAATGGTTGACCCTTATGTATAGGGTGGTCAAACCATGCACGATGTTAAATGTGAGCGTCAAGTTTTTTGCCCAACTTAATTTGTCATTTCGTTGTTTCAGCGTTTCTCAAATTCAACCATGGAGAGGTACACAATTGAAGAGCGCGTTAAGATTGTTGAAGCCTTCTACGATAATGGGCGTTCAAATCAAAATGCACTTCGTGATTTTTTTGGTTGGCAAATCGACCAAATGTGCCCACAATCGGTAGAATTGTGCTCAAATTTCAACAAACCGGTCCTGTAGCAAATTTGGAAACAACTGTATGCTCGCCAAGTTCGTTCGGCGAAAAACATTGATGTTGTTCGCAATGTGTGGTAAAGTTACCTCGACTCGTAAATGGTGTTCGCTATCGCGAGATGATAACGAAATTCTTGTGGCCAGAAATTAGGGATATGACCCTGGACGATATGTGTCACACAAACAACGAAACAATGGCTCTTTGGTGCGAGAAATTCAATGGCCGTAGTATCTCACGACGCGGCTATGTTATGCGATCATGTGGTTTGACACTGTTGGATTTCATTCTTTGGGGATATTTCAAAGAAAAAGTGTTTGTCAATAAGCCAACTACAATACAAGAGCTAAAGGATGCAATGTCGGCACATTAACGACTTTGAACCTCCATTATGTCTTGAAAATTGAGTCATTGAAAATATGGAGACTCGAATGGAGCTATGCCACTGAAAACGTGGCGAGCATTTGGCATGTATTTTGTTTTACTCATAATTGTCATAGATTCTTTTATCGTAATAAAAAGTATTAAAATAATTTTCTGCAAATTTTTAGTTTTATTTGCTAATTACATCGCGCGTTTTAGTTGGACCACCATTCCACGTAGTGAAAAAATAAAAGACCGAAAATTGTAAACGGTTTCCTGTGGTCCATGGTGTTATTAGGTAGTTCGGAAGTTTGTAATAACTAAAAAGATAGACACTTTCTAAAAAATAAAAAAAAAAAATTTACACATCGAAAATAGCATTTAGACCCTTCATATGTTTTTACCGAAGTCGATTTATGATTTTTTAAGCCTTTGAAGCTATCAATCGTTTTTAACTTCCAATGGGATTGAAAACGGGTCATACGACCTCACCCCTTCTGGTACCTCCCACACAATTGTACCATTACGGTCACTTTTGTTATTCTTGAAATATCTTTATTGCCATTCATGCCATCATACCAAAAATCAATACTTAAAGACATAGTTATAAGGTTAACTTGGTGATTAGTAATTGGATTCATAGCCACGCCTCTTTTGGTACCTCCCACACAAATGACCCAGTTTCAGTGAAGATTTAACACGCATACCTTGTCAAGCATTGCGTGAGGTTTGCCTAAACTGTAAATACCAAAATAGTCTAAAGATGGCTTTGTCCTGGCGTATGGAAAGGGGTTGGCACGCCCCATTAATGTACCTTTCCTCACTAATGTACCATTACGCCCACTTTTGCTTTTCTAGAGATATCTTTAATGCCATTCATACGATCACCCCAATATCAATACTTTAGGACAGGGTTGTAAGGTTTACTTGGTTACGAATAATTTGATTCAGAGCCACGACCCCTATTGGTACTTTCCAGCCAAATGTAGCATTTGGTTCACTTTTGGCATTCTTGTGATATATTCAATACCATTTGCACGATCTCACTAAAAGTAAAAACTCAAGAACGGAGAGATAAGACCAACTTGGAGACAGACTATTGGATTTCTAGCAACAGCCGTTCTGGTACCTTTTACACAATTTATCCTGTTCCACTGAAGATAAGAACCTACAAAACTTGTCACCTAGCCCACAAAACTTCTGAAAGCGAAATACGCTTAAACTGGGAACACTGTTATACCTTAATATGGGCTTTGTACTCCTATGTGTTGGTTGACACGCCCAATTCTAGTACCTCCCAGACAAAGCACTTTTCCGCCCACTTTAAGTTTTGGTGTAATAACTCAACTGCTATTCATACGATCCTACTCGAAATCAATACATAAGTACAGAATTATTAGCTTAATTTGGTGACAAAAAATTGGCCACGCTCCTTTCTGTAACTCAAACACAAATGACCCTGATTCAGTGCAGATTTCGTCCACATAAAGTGGACGAAATTCGTGAACTTCATAATATATTTCTTACGGCTTTATACGCAGGTGCGCAAAAAGCGGATGACACGCCCTTTTTCCGGTACCTCCGTCCACTTTTCGTATTTGCAAAATAGTCTTGATACTATTTATACGATTGTGCTAAGTTTTGTACTAAGATGGAGATGGGTGGAGTAATTAGATGGATTAATGGAACCTCAGCCACGCCCCTTGTTTTACCTCACACACAAACTATCCTCACATAACCCACATAACTTTTTCCGTAATGCGAAAATTTCGCTTGATCTTTGCATTCTGCAATATTTGTATCTTATATTTGTAAGCGCATAACAAAACAGTGAATGCCACGCCCCTTTCACACCCACACAAACGACAATTTGCGTGATTTCAGTAAAATCGGTGCGGTACGCTTCGGGCAACAAAGGACAGAACGTAGGAAAAATACTATATCCATATGTGACAGCGCATAGAAAAAGGGACCTAAGGGTAAAAAAAATCAATTTTCACTTTTTTTTTTTTTTTTGATGTGGGCAACATCTGAGACCGATGCCCCATGCCCCAAAAGTGTTCCCTCCCAGAGATATGCGCGTTTTGTGAAAATGATGGTACACCAAAGATATACGTTTTTAAATCATTAAAATGGTTCTCCTGAACAAAACTGGTTTTTACCCTTAGGTCCCTTATATATATATAAGTAAGTATAGGAGAGGGTATATTTAAGTCGGATCGACCGACTGAAGCTTTCTACCGAAAACAACAACCCATTAAGGAATGAGGGGAAACTTCTCTTAAGTAAGAGAGCACGATTCAGTTTTTAAACTCACCGACCGGAACCTACTTTTTAACGTTGGCTCTGAATGTCTAGTGCATTTTATAGAAAAGTTTTTACATGACTTAGAGATCAATTTCTTACTCTTAAAGTCGCCGGCATTTACGAGGTTGAAACCCTCTCGGCATTCACGAGACGGAAAGCCCACTACGAACGGCTAATTATTATAGAAAAGTGGCTTAGAGATAAATTTCTAACTCTTAAAGTCGCCGGCATTTACGAGGGAGAAATCCTCCGTTGAAGTTTTTTTTAGATGTTTTTACCCGGATTTGAACCTGGGTTAACTGGTATGATAGGCGGGCACACTTCCATTACATCACTTCAGCATTACTGAAGCTTTTTTACGTGTTTTTAATTTATGAAACTTCCCACCTCTACGCGATATGTCGCACTTTCAGGATCGAATGTATTTATCTTCATATCTGAAAATCTATAACTACTTAAGGGTTGAGCATGATTCAGGCTTGAAATTATTGGTATATTGTCCTAGCGGCCGTAGTACTCTTACTTTAAACGCTTGTTGTATGTCGTCTAAGCGATGCGGTAATTGGTGACTTACTTATAGATTGAATAATTATAAATATAGCCATCGAAAGCGGTAATTTTTTGGGCTTTTATTATCTAATAATAATTTTTATTGACTACTTGCAATTCACACAGCGGTTTTCGCAAGTTCATGGATGAATGTTTAAACGAAATGCCGCGAACCATTGGACACTTTCACTATTGACAAATATTACGCTGGCCGAGTTGCCGGTACATATGTCTTCTCTAGAGTGGGGAAGTTTTCAAATTCAAACTGAAATTCAATTGAATTTAACAATTAAAGAAATAAATCAACGAAAACCCCAACCTACTGCTCTTCTCTAACACTGGAGAACAGCGAAAAAATAAATAAATAACGAAATAAGTTGTGGCCATTTGGTCATGCAAATAAAAATTTAAATTAAATTTCATACCGACAACACACGTACGAAAGAAAATACAACAAATAAATCGTTTATTAGTACGCATGCCCAAAGGGCATGTACGATAAGTACGAGTATGCGTATGTCTATGTATTCCCTTCCCACCAGCTGCTGCCGTCTAATAAAACATTTTCATTCAACTAAAAAAAAGTGATTTTGATCGATCGTTAACATTATCAACGATTTTGTAATTTTCTTGTCTTGCGGTTGAGGCACGAGTATCATTTGTTCGAAACAATCGAATCCATTTCACATTGTCTTGTGGTTATACGCATTATTTATTTGAACATAAGTTGGAAGTGAGTAGATCATTTCAATGACACTGTAGTGGCTATAGCATGCAATGATGTTCATTTCTGACACTTGCTGATTTGTTTGTTCAGCATAATGCAGTTCAAGGCGATACATGTGACAGCGCATAGAGAAAGGGACCTAAGGGTAAAAAAATCAATTTTCATTTTTTTTTTGATGTGGACAACATCTGAGCATCGAATGAGACCGATCCCGTGCCCCAAAAGTGTTCCCTCCCAGAGATATGCGCGTTTTTAAAAGTGAAGTATATCTTTAAAATGGCTCTCCAAAACAAAACTGGTTTTTACCCTTAGATCCCTTTCTATTTTGCGCTTCACATATGCTGGCGTTGATGCTTTCAATATCTACAGTAGTTTAGGAATGAGAGTGTCCAAAACCGATAACCGACATTCCGGTTGTAATGTCCAAATCCAACAGTCGGTTTCTCAAAAATAGCTAAAACCCGACATATCGGTTTACCCTATTTTTTGTCTGTCGGGTTTTCCGGTTTTCGGTTTTTTAGGTTGTTATATGTAAAAGCAAAGAAAATTCAAAATATTCAAGTATGAACAACGTAAATATAAAAAAAAATTTAAGCTCGACTCAGCATCACCAGCTGATTCGGTTTAACGATATCTGTTGTTGTTGTTGCGGCACACACAGTGCTGAGGTGACAGCCCTCGGCCGAAGAATTGTTGCTTCGGGTCAATCCGGTGCATAGAACCGACTGTCGTGTGATTGATCTGTCTCTCGGTCTGCTGTCTTTCTAAGGATTGTTTTCCAGGTACAGGTCGCAATTGTTGTCCGAGCTTTATGGAATTTGCAAAAGTAGGTTGTTTGGATAGAGGCTGTTGGCCTATATGAAAATTGGCTAAAATCTAGATATAGCTCCCACACATATGTTCAACTTAAACCAGATAGAAGCGAGATAGTATATCCAATATTGATGAAATTGGGTACAGGTAATTAGATCCATCAATAATCCGCTCTGACAGAAATGGGTCATAGCGGTCCACCTTTTGATACGAGGACTTTTGGAATGAAACTCAGTTTTTTTAAAAACAAATTTTCAACATAATCTCCTTTCAGCTCACTAAACTTAGTTCGGCGTATCTATAAGTACTTAGTAGGGACATAAATACAAATCTGTAAAATAAAAAGAACTGAATGTTTTTGAACCAAATATTTTTTAATATATTTTTTGATGTTACGAGATCTTTTGTGACAAACCTTTTCATCTAAAACCGTCCACAATTTGTAATCCAATGGGTTCAAATCTGGGCTGCCTACGGGCTATTTTTCAGAGGAAATGAACGCTGGCAAATTGTTTCGAAGCCAGGCCTGGGACGTTTTAGCCTTATGGGCCGGCGCAGAATCCTGCTGGAAAGTCCATGGCTGGTTTTGGGACAGGGAATTGTTAAGAGGCTTCACAACAGCTTCCAAAACGGTTTCTTGGTAAACTTTGGCCGATGTTTTGACTCATTGTTCGCAGAAATGAAGGTCAGTCAGTGACCCCATCGTAAGAGACACCCCACCAAACCATGACTGAAGCTGGGTGATTACCCTTTTCCACCCTTGGGATCAGTTCAGATGCTTCCTTAGATGACCGCGCATACACTCTATCATTTTGCTCGTTAAATTTTTCCTGAATGGTAAAAATGTTTTCATCGGAGAACAAAATTTTTCTATGCAAGTTATCAGCGTGCCTCACCAAAAGACGATTGCATTTTTTAATCCTATTTTTTTTAAAGCTGCAGTCAATAAATGTCCGGTACGTCGTTTGAAAGCCCCAAGTCCCAAGTCTTTTTTTAATGATTCGACTCATGGACTTTTGCGTGATATTCATCTTACGGGCCATGATTTTCTGTTTTCGGAGCGGATTTCTGTGAGATCTTGATTTAACGGCTTTGATGACATGCGGTGTGCGAACAGAGCGTGGGCGGCCCAACCGGTGGCGGTCTTTTACATCTCCAGTCTCCACAAACAGTTTTATGCATCGGTAGACGAACATGCGGTTAATCCCTAGTGGCTGGAGCATTTGGAAAATATCACTTTTTTTCATTTTACACTTAAAAAGCGCTATTACAGCGATACGGTTCTCATTATCTGACCATGATGAAAGTTGAAACAATTTTAAAATCACGTTACAGACTAACGCTATTGAGGTTAGCTTTCAAACCCCATATGACATTAACGGGGTATATTCAGTTCTACTATTGAAATGGGTGTGTTCAATGTTGTAACAGTATTTATGTCCCTACTAAGTATATCTAATATTGATGATATTCGGTACAGTTCATTACGAAGATCAATAATCAGCTCTGACAGAAATGGATCATACCTGTCCACCTTTCGATACGAGGGCATATAAATAATTCCGTGACTTTTTAAATAAAACGCAGTTTTTTTTACAAAAAAAATTAGTTTTCAACATAATCTCCTTTCAGCTCAATAAACTTAGTCCGGCGTATCTACAATTTTTTTTCCTTTTCTAAGATAGATTTTTTCAACGTCCATAAAGAAGGCATTTGTTTGATCAATAAATTCATCGTTGGAGCTGAACCTCTTTCCATCGAGCCATTTCTTTGGAAATAGGAAATATTCAATGGGGGCTAAATCTGGAGAATATGGCGGATGAGGTACCAATTCGTAACCGAATTCATGCAATTTTGCCATTTAGACTGCTCTCGTGTGCAACCGTGCATTACACAGCGCAACACGAAAAAATATAGCCATATGTGACGCGCAAAATATAAAGGGACCTAAGGTTAAAAACCAGTTTTGTTCAGGAGAGCCATTTTAAAGATTAGGTCCCTTTTTATTTGCGCTTAGAATCGTCGATTTCATTTTCATAAAACGCGCATATCTCTGGGAGGGAACACTTTTGGGGCATGGGATTGGTCTCATTCGATGCTCAGATGTTGTCCACGTCAGAAAAAGAAAAATGAAAATTGTTTTTTTTTACCCTAAGGTCCCTTTCTCTATGCTCTGTCACATATACGGACACTACTAAGGGATAAAAGACCATGTCACCCAGTTTTGCACCCAAAGTCATTCATTTTTAAGGGCCCCCAAAGATTTGGGGCCTCGGTGTCATTTTTGCAAAAAGGTCCTTGATGCCATTTTTGCAACAAAAAAAACGCTCATTTACTCAGGCTCATATATTGCAAACCGGAATTTTGATTTACTCTGAGGCATAGTTGGAGCTCTTGTCATTAAGAACAAAAATTGTGAAAATATAAATTCAAAAAACTTCATCTTCTAGGCAAAATCGCAAAAAACTTAAAAATAAATTGTTTTTTTTTACCTTTTTTCCCCTGTTCAGGTCCATAGGTAGAAAACTGTTCAAAATACAAGGAAACAATCAACTACAAAAGGAATGATTTTGTAGCACCATTTATGTAGCGTTAAGGTAAAAAATTACACCACCACCACGTGATAAAATGCCAAAAAAAGACCCGTGCCTCCCAGTTTTGCCCAAAGTCATTCACTTTTTTTTAACGACCCCCCAAAGATTTGGGGCCTCTGTGACATTTTTGCAAAAAGCGATCATTTTCTCAGGCTCATATCTTGCAAATCGGAATTTTGATTTACTCTGAGGCATAGTTTTAGCTCTTGTCATAAAGAACAATAATTATGATCATATAAAATCAAAAAAAGTTCATCAAGGTCAAATTCGCTTAAAAAATTCGAAAATGTTTTTACAATTTTCCCCTGTTTAGGTCCATAGGAAGCAAACCTTTTAAAATTCAAGGAAACAATTAACTACAAAAATGTACCTTAGATCTCAATAAACAACGTTCTAGAAAATATTAACTTCCTAGCATAACATTCGCCGTTTATTGTTTTTCCCTTTTGTAGGTAATCGATGTGGATTTTCCCGCATGCATCTCAAAAAAAAAACTGTTGCCATCACCTTATTGGCCTTGGCCTTCTTCGGAGCCGGAGAAACCCATTGTTTAGACTGGTCTCCGGAGCGTTTAAATGGAACCATGTTTCATCCACAGTTACAAAACACCTCATTCGAATTGCGGTTAAACAACTCTAAACAATCCTTTGAAGTTGTCATAAGATTACGTTTATGGTCAATTGAGAGCAAACGCGGCAGACAGCCCAACCAACTAATCATGTAATATCGAGACCACACTGCCATATAAAATGCGTATGGCACCAATCTCACGCAATTTTACTCTTCGATCGGCCAACACCATATGTGACAGCGCATAGAGAAAGGGACCTAAGGGTAAATAAAATCAATTTTCACTTTTTTTTATAGGGACAACATCTGAGCATCGAATGAGACCGATCCCATGCCCCAAAAGTGTTCCCTCCCAGCGATATGCGCGTTTTATGAAAGTGATGGTACACCAAAGATACACGTATTTAAATCTTTAAAATGGCTCTCCTGAACAAAACTGGTTTTTACCCTTAGGTTCCTTTCTATTTTGCGAGTCACGTTTGTTGTTTAGTCTTAGAAAGGTTATTAAATTCTTCCATCTTTTACAAACTATTCGAAAAAGTTACAAGAGATACATACATTTGCAGCAAAGTTGAAAAGATTTATTCCCCTACCAGCACCATTAATCGTAGTTGGATTGTCTCGAAATATCAGATACATAATTTCAACATGTGAGCAAAGAAAATAAAGCCAAAATCTGCTATTTATATTGCAAAAAAATTAACTTTGAAAGGTAAAATTTTTGATTTTTATTTATTGCTTTAAATAACTGTGCAAAAAGATCCATTTTAAAGATAAGGTCCCTTTCCATTTGCGCTTAGAATCGTCGACTTCACTTTCATAAAACGCGCATATCTCTGGGAGGGAACACTTTTGGGACATGGGATCGGTCTCATTCGATGCTCAGAAGTTGTCCACATCAAAAAAAGAAAAAAATGAAAATGGATTTTTTTACCCTTAGGTCCCTTTCTCTATGCGCTGTCACATATTTTGCTATTTTAATTGCTTCAAAATGTCACAAATAAGAACGAGTTAAACATTTCCAGCGCTTTTTTTCACAGAACCACTCCATAAAAACTCTACCAAAACATAAACCGATATGGCCTATTTTCAGTCCCACTAAAGCTACTCGTAGATGCCTAGTTTGAGTCATATAGCTTAATTATTCTTCAAGGTATTAAGTTAATACCGCTCATTTCGTCCACTTTACCTTCTTTACAACATTTGGTATGCTCAGTACGGGGAAAAGTTTCCTTGACCACTTCGAACACTTCTTTTTCATACTAATATCCTTCAACAGTTCAAAATAGTTCGGATGCCCCTCGTTTTAAACTCACACATTGTTCTTATTTTTGCCTTCGTAATTACTTTTGTACTCTACAATCAGTATACTTATATTTTGATGTAGTTTTAAGCTACATAATCTTTATTTAAACAACTCATTTTAACGAAAATTGTTCATCTGCTCTCTTTCTATGAAACACACAACTAATTTATGATATTTTCCCACAAAAGCCAATTTCGATTAAAATGTTTACCCGGCTTTGTTGGTTGCTCTCAGCAATACTTGAATTGTTTTCGGTACAAACAAAATTACAAATCTATGTACATTAGACCGTAACCACCAAACAGGTAAACAAAAAACAGTTCGCCGTACACCTTTAAATATAAAGTATCAACAAAATCGTCAATTTCTATCGATGGTACGGATATTGAACAATCAGAAGCTCTCGATGTTCTGGGCATGAAAATACAATGCGTCGCTCGTTGGGCGAGACATGTCTTCGAAGTGTCGAAAGAAGCACTCAAGTGCATAGGCTTTTCACTCCTTCTGATCTTTTCAATATCTATACAACTTACATCAGGCCGAAGATTGAATACAACTTCCATATATGTGACGCGCAAAATAGAAAGGGGCCTAAGGTTAAAAACCAGTTTTGTTCAGGAGAGCCATTTTAAAGAATTGTCGAATTCACTTTCATAAAACGCGCATATCTCTGGGAGGGAACACTTTTGGGGCATGGGATCCGTCTCATTCGATGCTCAGATGTTGTCCTCATCAAAAAAAAGAAAAAAATAAAATTGAATTTTTTACCCTTAGGTCCCTTTCTCTATGCGCTGTCACATATGGGCAGGTGCTCCAAAATCATCCTTGGAGCTACTTGACCGTGTTCAAAGGAGAGCTATGGTGCTGATAGGTGACAGTAGGGTATCCAACTGTATTGTTTCCCTTGAGCATCGTCGGAATGTGGGTTGCGTGACGCTGTTCTATCGTTACTTTCATGGTGTGTGTTCATCAGACATCCATCGCCTTATTCCTGGCGTAAGGATATTCGGCAGGGATACGCGACTTTCTAGGAATTCACACCCGTTTGTAATCGATTGGCCAGTTGACCGCACTTTACACTACAGATCTAATTCGTTTTTCGCTCGTACAGTCCGTATGTGGAATCGACTTTCGGCAAATGTATTTCCCACTAATTGCGACATCCAGAAGTTCAAGTCAAGGGTCAATAATCATTACTCGCTCTTTCCCCCTTCCGATCCTTTACTTTCTTCTCGCCAACGCAATGCACCGCATGTATAGGGGGCATCCCCTGAGTGCTGGTTATTTATAAAAAAAAGTGCCCTCTTCTAGTACTGACCCTTCACATCTCAGAGTCTACAACCCCAATGGTCCACTCTTATATCAGAAAATTAAGAATCGCTCAAAATTTTAAAGCTCTTGCCAAGAAAGTATGTCGATAATTCCATCAGAACAATTTTTAAAAATGTTTTTGCCTAATCGTAGATGTTTTTTTTTTTTTAAATTGCTCGTTGTATCGTATCTTCGGTGTTTAGAGACTGACATTAAAGTGGTCTTCTCTAGAGAAAAAACATCGATGTACTTTAAAATCCGACAGTAAATGCAGAACATATACCGAAAAATATAAAAGTGCGACTTCTATGATTGGCAAAAACAAAATTGATTTTTCTTCAAAACTGCCTTGAAAAATTATTTTATATTCACATATATTTTTTATATTTTTTTTAGGTACGGTCTAATGTACATGTACTATCTTTTTATATAACAACATCAGCCGGCTCGCTCGTGTTTTGATGGCATTTCAATGGGTTATTGTCTAGTACTTTGTATGAGATTTATAAAGTAGAGTTGTCGTTACGTCTTCCTTCTTTCTTTGCGATGGCAGTACGCGAATCTTCTTCACGCCAATGATTTAGCGTGTGTTATAGTCGTGGAGTCTATGGGGTTTATGAAATCATTTCATGCAATTGCCATTTTTTTTTGGAAGTGTGCATATAAGTGTTCATGTGTCGGCATACCTTTGTCGTGGGACATACGCAGGCGCCTTTTCTTTGCTACGATTCCAATTACATTTCACTATTTTTACGGTCGTCCGTAATAAATGTAGTGTGGCCTCTTTTTAAGGCTTATTTTTAGGTCACTTACTTGGAGCTTTTGCTGGCTTCTTTCTGTTTTTTTTCTTCTTTGTAACAAATAAATTCACATTTTTAAGCAGATGCATGAGTGGGTACATGATTCGTACGATTCAAGTGCTTGACATTTTATGACTTGCAGAAGGTCATCTCCATTTGAGCTGGTATCTTGTTATGATTTGCATAGAGTCAAAACAAACTTACCTGTAATGAAAAGAAAATAAAAAAGGTATGTGAGAAATGGTATGAAAAAGAGAATACAACATAAAAGCAGTACAAAAAAAATTAGATGACAATCAAGGAAACAAAAGTCCAAACAAGGTGCATACAGAGCACGAATTTGTTGCCACAACTGAATTTTTTGCGAACCGATTGTTGATGGTTGCAAGTACTTTGCATGTATTCCATTGCTACAGCCGAATGTTGATTGGGCACACTACAATGGACACACTACAATTTTTAGAAGTGGAACTGACAGTATCGTTTAAAGAGAGTATCGGGAACTCTCACTAATTAGGATGTTTTTTCTAATTGTAGACTTTGGCCTATGTTTTGACTCCTTGTTCGCAGAAATACAGGTCATTGACACCTCACTCTCACTAATTAGGATGGTTGTTCTTATAGATAATTGGCTGTAAAAAACCGACACACCGGTTTACCCTGTTTTTTTGTCTGTCGGATTTTCCGGTTTTCGGTCTTTTAGGTTGTTGTATGTAAAAGCAAAGAAAATTCAAAATATTCAAGTATGAAAAACGTAAATATCAAAAATATTTAAGCTAGACTCAGCATCACCAGCTGATTCGGTTTTACGATATCTGTTGTTGTTGTTGCGGCACACACAGTGCTGAGGAGACAGCCCTTGCCTGAAGAATTGTTGCTTCGGGTCAATCCGGTGCTTAGCACCGACTGTCGTGGGATTGATCTGTCTCTCGGTCTGCTGTCTTTCTAAGGATTGTTTTCGAACAACATGTCGCAACTGTCGTCCGAGCTTTATGGAATTTGCAAAAGTAAGTTGTTTGGATAGAAGCTGTTGGCCTATATGAAAATCGGCTAAAATCTAGAAATAGCTCCCATACATATGTTCAAGTTAAACTCTAGAAGCCACTTAGTATATCCAATATTGATGATATTAGGTACATGATATTACGAACGATCAATAATCAGCTCTGACAGAAATGGGTCATACCGGTCCAACTTTTGATACGAGGGCATACCAATAATTCCGTGACTTTTCGAATAAAACGCAGTTTTTTTAACGTCCATAAAGAAGGCATTTGTATGATCAATAATTTCATCGTAGGAGCTGAACCTCTCTCTTTCCATCGAGCCATTTCTTTGGAAATAGGAAATAGTCAATGGGGGCTAAATCTGGAGAATATGGCGGATGAGGTACCAATTCGTAACCGAATTCATGCAATTTTGCCATTTAGGCTGCTCACGTGTGCAACCGTGCATTACACAGTGCAACACGAAAAAATATTGCCATATGTGACGCGCAAAATAGAAAGGGGCCTAAGGTTAAGGAGAGCCATTTTAAAGATTAGGGCTCTTTCTATTTGCGCTTACAATCGTCGACTTCGCTTTCATAAAACGCACATATCTCTAGTAGGGAACACTTTTGGGGCATGGGATCGGTCTCATTCGAGGCTCAGATATTGTCCGCATCAAAAAAAGAATAAAATTGAAAATTGTTTTTTTTACCCTTAGGTCCCTTTCTCTATGCGCTGTCACATATACGGACACTGCTACGGGATAAAAGACCAAAAGAAAAGACCATGTCACCCAGTTTTGCACCCAAAGTCATTCACTTTTTCTAAGGAGCCCAAAGATTTGGGGCCTCGGTGTCATTTTTGCAAAAAGAGCCCCGATGTCATTTTTGCAAAAAAACGCTCATTTACTCAGGCTCATATATTGCAAACCGGAATTTTGATTTACTATGAGGCATAGTTGTAGCTTTTGTCATTAGTCAGTGTCAGTAACCCCTCACTCTCACTAATTAGGATGGTTGTTCTTATAGATAATTGGCTGTAAGAACTCTTTGAATTCGGTTGCTATTACCGCGAGCATTTGTTAACTGGACCAACTGATGGTTAAATTTTATGTTTTTGGTTAACTGACCGAAATATCCTTTTATTTAATTTTTATATTTTACGATTTAAAAATATTTATTCAGTTTTTTTAAATATTTATTTTGTTATTGGAAATATGAGCAGGTTTTTTTGGTTTTTATTTTTAAATTTAGTAAGGTATGAGCATATGTACAAGTGGAACGACAAATCAAATTGGGTCAAACAAATTTACTGGTGCTTTAGAAGTGTTAAAATACCTTAAATGAATTCTTAAAGTCTTTGCTACATGCAAAAAAAAATATAAACTTTCATATCGATCATATTTTGTAATCAAAAATATTTTCGTAAAAAAATTTAATTTAATAAATCGACCCTCTGAGTTTCCATTCTAAACATTGCCACTTCTCATGTTCCATTCTAAACATGAGAGGTGGCAAGAGGGAGTTGTATTTTCGTAGGTAATTGTGTGAAGAAAGCTTGAAAAGTAAGGTTTACAGCAGTAGTTCTCATTCGCTTGGGAAGAGCATGGCCTTATAGAGTTCGGTTTTACTTTCAACAATTGCAGCAAGGCTTTCTGAAGAGGGTTGTCACGGACCCGAAACCATGATAAATGCAGTGTGCAGCCACGAAAATCAATATCACTTTGCCATTTTGTTAAAAACTTGTCTTTTATTTAAATATAGAAGCAAGAGGTCTTGAGCCGGTTAATCCCTGTTCAATGTGCAAAAGCAACAGACCGAAATAAAACAAACGAGCTAAACATAATGCATTCATTTGATTTTATTTAAATTTTTTTATTTAAAAATGGACGAAAAGGTTCGTTTTAACTTAAAGATATTCCGATTAATTTAAGACGAGCTTAAATGATAATTGTTGTAATTTAGTCGAACAGTTTAACCCAAAATCGAACATTTTGAAAAACTTTTATACAATTTCATTAAAAAAAGTACACTACTCAACTGAAATTAATTTGAAATTATTTTTTTTCACTTAACTTTTTCGAAGAAAGTCCGAAAAGGACACTCCAATCTTAAAGATAGGATGTTTAAATGGTTTATGAAAATAAACTCCGTGCGATTTCACTTAAGTCAACTCATCACAAAAATTCGGTAAAACGGACAAGTATTTACTACTTAGTAGGGACATAATACTGTTACACACGTTTTATGCTGTAATATAAAAAGTATTGAATGTTTTTGGACCAAATATTTGTTAATATCTTTATGAATGTATATTCTATCCAAAAAGAATATTTTTATTCGAAATGTCCGCTTTTTGCCTTTACACACGCCTTAAGTCGCACTGGCCAATAGCTGCACGAACCTCGTCCATTGGAAAATTGGCCACAGCTCGAACCAAAGCAGTCCTAAGACATCCAATGTTGGGGTATCTTTTGTGACAAACCTTGTCCTCTAAAACCGTCCACAATTTGTAATCCTTCAGAGGAAATGGACGCTGGCAAATTGTTTCAAAGGCAGGCCTGGGACGTTTTGCTTTATGGACCGGCGCAGAATCCGGCTGGAAAGTCCATGGCTGGTTTTTGGAACAGGGAATTGTTAAGAGGCTTCACAACAGGTTTCAACACGGTTTCTTGGTAAACTTTGGCCGATGTTTTGACTCCTTGTTCGCAGAAATGCAGGTCAGTGACCCCATCGTAAGAGACACCCCACCAAACCATGACTGAAGCTGGGTTACGACCCTTTTCCACCCTTGGGATCAGTTCAGATGCTTCCTTAGATGACCGCGCATACGCTCTATCATTTTGCTTGTTTAGTTTTTCCTGAACGGTAAAGATGTTTTCGTCGGCGAACAAAATTTTTCTGTGCAAGTTATCAGCGTGCTTCACCAAAAGACGTTTGCATTTTTCAATCCTATTTTTTTTAAAGCTGCAGTCAATAAATGTCCGGTACGTCGTTTGAAAGCCCCAAGTCCCAAGTCTTTTTTATTGATTCGACTTATGGACTTTTGCGTGATATTCATCTCACGGGCCATGATTTTCTGCTTGCGGAGCGGTTTTCTGTGAATTCTTGATTTAACGGCTTTGATGACATGCGGTGTTCGAACAGAGCGAGGGCGGCCCGACCGATGGCGGTCTTTTACATCTCCAGTCACCTCAAACAGTTTTATGCATCGGTAGACGAACATGCGGCTAATCCCTAGTGGCCGGAGCGTTTTGAAAATATCGCTTTATTTAATTTCACACTTAAAAAGCTCTATTACAGCGATACGGTTCTCATTATCTGACCACTCCATGATCAAAGTTGAAACCATTTTAAAATCCCGTTGAGGTTATGGCATTAACGGGGTATGTTCAGTTCAACTATTGAAATGTGTGTGTTCACTGTTGTAACAGTATTTATGACCCTACTAAGTACATTTTAATTTACAGTATAGAGTTGCAAAATAAAAATTTCCTCGGCACATAGGAAATAAATTTGACCTACGACGTCCTTTTGGAAATTTACTTTAGTCACCTAATCCTTTCATTTCTAGAAGAAGTCATTCACCCCCAAATAAATCCGATCTTTTGTGGCATAGTAAAATATGTTACCACAGCGAACTAAACTGTGTTAGTACAAAAATTGTTTTTGCTGTTATAACCAATTATTGGTACGAACTTAACATGTTCTTTATAATTGGTTAGTTGTCGTAACCACAAGTTGTACCTACCAATAGTTTTACTGAATTCGGTTGGCATAATGAAGCTAACATCTTATGGCTAGTCGAACCATGTAACCATCAGCACCATGGAATGTTGGTAATTGCAACATAAATTATGTTTATTCAACCAAATGTTTTCAGTTTGGAACGAATTCCAACTAATGTTTTTTCTGTGTGTGAGTAGATCAAATCCAAGTGTTTTGCTTAACCAAATGGGGTCGACAAGGGGATATTTTTAGAAGGTATCGGTGTTCCATTTTAATGGTTTACATACGAATTAGAAATCTAATTTTAAGTATTTTTAAATAATTTTTATAATTCAAATGTATTGTTGACAACTTAACCCAATTCTTATAAATAATGTTGAGGATCATAATAAAATTGTGTGTTATCATACTTTGGTTGTAGTTATCATAAAATGGTTGCGTTTGAATCATACTATGGTTGTGAGGATCATGCTGTGGTTGTATGTGAAACATTCTATGGTTGTGATGATCATAATATGGTTGTGGAGATCATAATATGGTTGAGTGTGAAAAATACTATGGTTGTGTGAATCATACTCTTGTTGTGAGGATCAAAGTATGGTTCTGAGGATCATAGTATGGTTGTATTTGGATCATACTATTAGTGTGAGGATCATAATATTGTTGTACCACAACCATACACCCAACAGTAGTATTATCCTCTTCGAATATTGTCACCACAACCATACTATTTTTCTGCGTGCACTGACGACACTCTTTGGCGGTATACGAGTATTAAAATACAAACGTTTTTTTAAATTATTTCTTAATATTTCACTTAAAATCATTAAACCACCCTCATATGTTAAATGTCTTAGCGTGTCGTAGATTATCTGTGCGCCGTCGCAGCAAATGTGCTCATTATAATTTGTAATGTTGGGCTTCCGAAAAATATTAGATACTCAAATATTTGCGTGTGGGCCCAGTCGGGGCAGTAGTTAACAATTCATAATCACAACTGAATGAATTTCAATTTATTTTGTATTTAAACCCACACACACACACGTGAAAAGAAATGTTACGAATTTGCAGATCATTTCGGAAGATTGGAAATGAAATAAAAAAAAATTAAGGTGGTGCGTGATTTTTATTTATCTGCTAACAAAACTAAAACAAAATTTCAAAATCTTTGTTTGTGTTTTATTGCCATGGTAATTCCAAATCAAAAAACCTCAATTCAATTTAGTAAACATGCATGCTTGTTGTTGCTAAGTACTTAGTTGTAATTGTCAAATTGCCAAACTTCAAAGCCTCTAACAAAAAGATTGGCTTAAATTTTGGTTGAGAAAAACTCCATTTAGGCCAGGAAATTAAATGCCATGAATTAACGAATGTAACGGAAATTACTTAGGGTCCATTTACGCGCTCATTGCAAAGTATTTGCCCAGCGGTCTATTTCGTTTACTGTGTAATTGTTTAACTTTTAATGTTTATTTGCTATTAACGCCTTGCCTTTTTTCATTGTGAGTGGGGAGGAAACTGTTTTGACCAAATCACTGGACAATTTGATAACAAATTAGATAAGAAATGCTAATAAAAGATCAGAAACCATAACATTAAATATTGAAACTAGTTCAAGGTCATTCGTACCTATAAATATTGCCTAAAAAGATTACACAGAGTTAAAAACAAGTGAATAAAAATGACAAATTTCGAAAGCCACGGTCAAAAGAGAGCTCAGAATTTAAAAGGAATTGGTAGTACAGGCTTTGGTGAACTTAGCCATGAACCATACTCAATTGAACAATGCGTAAATGCGATAATCTATTCTTTTATTGAAAATGATCGTTCTGCAAGAGGGGAATTTTCTGAGCAATGACCATCTAAGCCTTTTAATGCAGAAATCCGGCTAAAGTGTTATTGCGTTTCGAGAGAGATCTCAGTTTTTAGGCTGTTTATCGAGCCCGAAATATCATTATTTGCCATCACACATAAGCCGTTTGATGCAGAAATCCGGCTAAAGTGTCTTTATTGTGTGGCGAAAGAGATCTCAGTTCTTAAGCTCTTTACCGAGCCCGAAATATCATTATTTGCCATCACGATCCTTATTTTTACCTCAGTGCTGACATACTTTTTTGGTTTGCCATCCATCTAAGCAGTTTGATGCAGAATCCGGTTAAAGTGTAATTGTTGTCGTTCGAAAGAGATCTCAGTTCTTAAGCTGCTGACCGAGCCCAAAATACTCGTATCATTATTTGCCAGTTCGACCCATTTTTTTAACTGTCTGATGTCATTTTTTGTTTGGTTTATGGCGACGTTGCAACTGCCGGCCGAAACTATTTTGCCTTTCTTTCGGAGCATGACCTTTTTTCGTGAGTTGGAACTCTTTATGAGATTCGAGATGTTGCTGGATATATCAGATTCTCACTGACTAAAAACCCTCCACCTGATTCATCCCCATTTCCCCGTGGAACTGCTATACAATATTAATCCACGGGGAGGTCGGCCATTTGGTCATTCTCAATTCAGCCGACCTGTTTTAATCAGGTGGCATCACCACATTCTTTCGGGCTTCTTCTTCCGTCCATAGATTTTTGTTTGCACATGTGATGAAGTAATGCACGGCCTCCCAGTTTTCCTTGCTGCTCAGCATCGTGTCGATCGCATAATCTGCTGTCACCCTGTCTATGGAAAACTCGGCGAACCGAGGCATTTTAGAGGCCTCGTGCCAAGTGCTCGCCTGTCTCTTCATCAGTGCAGCATGCTGTGCATATCGGCCATTCATCGTGAGCGAATCAATGCAGACAGCTCCTGTGTGCTTCATGTCCGCTAAGAAACTGGGTCAGATTTCTCCAAAGTACCTGTTAAAACACTTTTCTATATTTGGTATCAGCCTGAATATCCAACGTCCTTTCGTTGTGCATTACCACCTACATTGCCAGTTTAACATGGTCCTGTTTCTTTCTCGGTTTTAACTGTTTCGCCGTCGAGCTCTGCGGTTTCTTTTCGTCTCCGAGATGTTGCTGACTGTTCTCTTGCTGTCAGGTCCATTCGTATCATGTCTGCCATTACTGCTCCGGCCTTCAATCATTAGGTACGGTATCCACTGCACACTCTGAGGCAGCCATTTTTAAATATTGAAAGGTTTTTAGTGTTTTCTCCCCTACCAGGGACCCATAGAGAAAAACCGAATTTGTTTCCTGTGAGATAAGGTTTCTGCGGCTTAGTCGTGGTCCTCCTACATTCGACATCATTCAGGAGAGTGCATTTGATACTGAGGTCGCCTTTTTGCATGTGAATTCTATATGTCCTTTGAAGTTTAGTTTGTCATCTTCCATCATCCCGCGGTATTTTATTGCTTTCTTCAATAGGGTGATCCATCTAGAGGTATTTTTTCAGAACAAAAAAAAATATAAAAATTCAAATCAAGTGTGGAATCTTTATTGGTAATTTGAAGGGACATTTTATGGCATTAATTTTTTGAAAATAATTTCCTTCAAATGTTGGCAACTGTATTATAGAAATGAGCGTTCGGTGAGAAACGGGAAGATCCGCTGTTTTCGAACAGAATTTTGTTCAGTGATGAGGCCCATTTCTGGCTCAATGGCAAAGTCAATAAACAAAATTGCCGCAGTTGGGCTGAAGAGCAACAAGAAGAGGTTCAAGAGGTGCCATTATACCCAGAGAAAACCACGGTTTGGTGCGGTTTATAAGCTGGTGTAATCATCGGTGCATATTTTTTCAAAAATGATGATGGCCGGAACGTAACCGATCTTTCGTAAATCGATCTTTATGCTACCGGGAATATTGACGCCACTTGGTTTCAACAGGACGGTGCCACTTGCAAAACAATGAATCTATTGAGAGGTCATTTCGGAAAGCAGCTAATTTCACGTTTTGGACAGGTGAGTTGTGAGAGTGATATCACACCTTTAGCCTTTTTTCTTTGGGGTTACGTAAAGTCCAAAGTCCAAAGGTTTTGGAAGCCAACATTTCGCGTTTCATTAAAGCCATACCGGTCAAATGCTCAAACGAGTCATCCAAAATTGAACAATCAGAATGGAAACCCTGAGGCTAAGTTGCGGCCAACATTTGAAGGAATTTATATTTAAATAATAAATGCCATAAAATGTCCTTTCAAACTACCAATAAAGATTCCACACTTTGAATTTTTATATTTTTTTTTTGTTCTGAAAAATACCTCTAAATGGATCATCCTATATTTCTGCACCTGTAATAGCGTTCCGTTCTTTTTGAGGTGAGCCTCAGTCTTATGGTCTGCCAGCTCCTGGTTTACCACACTCAGCAGTGATTTTATCGGGCTTATTGCCTCATTAGCACATATCTGGACTTCCTCCTTCTCCCTTGCTTGGACTAGTATGGTCGCCTCCTCCGGTACTGTTAGGCTGTACACGCCCTCATACATCTTATAGGCTGTTTCCACTACGGTCGCGTCCACGTCCGCATCCAAAAATCAATGAACGCGCGTTAAGGCCCATACAAAAAACATAGGCAGTTAGGTATGGGAAAAAGTCGCGTTCATATTGGACGCGTTTATCGATAAGTCGCGTTTACTATAAAATCGATTATTTTTGCAATCGAAACCCATCCATACCTATCAATGGCAAAATCGCAAATTGCACATCCCTATGAAAACAGCTGTCAATCAGTATAAATAAAAAAATCCAAAATGCAAAAAACAAGAGGTAAGTTAATATTTTTGCTTTTGTTTAAATAATATTAATTTTTCCAATTATTTTAGAATTTAAAAAGACGGAATGGACAGCAGTAACAACACTACATCTGTTGGACCTCTGGGAGGAAAACATTGATGGCCTGAGGGGTGCTCGGAAAAACACCCACATACACAAAGAGATGGGCGAGAAGTTGGGAGTGACTGGCGCCGAAGTAAAAAACAAACTGGACAATTTAACGAAAAAATACAGGTAATTTTTTAAATATAAATTATATACCAATATTTTTTTGGAATTAAATCGATAGTGTTTATTGCAGAAAGGAGCCGGCGCCACTGCGGTTAGCAAAATAATATCATTTAACTCCATGATAATGTCACAACACAAAAATATTAAAATTTTTCGCACCCCTAAAAAAAACAAGTAAACACAAACAGCTGTTTGGACGCAAACGTGGACGCAAAACACAATGGAAACACCATTACAAATTTATCGATAAATCATGGACGCGGACGTGGACGCGACCGTAGTGGAAACAGCCTATTATTCTAGAACCTAGAACAAACTCATGTGGTACTCCGTCTGAAACCACAGCGTTCGGTCTGAAAAATAGTTCTTACATATTTTTAGCAAATAATCTGGAATATTTAGTCTCCTCAGCGATGCGAAAATGCGGTTTCATCCCGCTGAATTATATGCGTTTTTTACCGATCAGAGTGATGACGGCGCAGTACTCGTATTTCCTCTTCGCTCCTTTGCCCTGGATTGCACTCTTACACTGCTTATAGCGTCTATATAGACCCCGCTTTTCGTATTGTCTTTGAGAAAGACCGTGAACCTCATTTACTGCGTTAATAAATCTATTATATATTAGACGCTTCGGACATTTGCCAATGATATTCAAGAGACATATTGGTCTATATCATTGGGGTCACCGAATGTTTTTCCTGGCTTCGTATAAAAATGAGTGTTTGTTTCATTCGCCTTTCCTGGAATATACAATCTCTTAAGCAGTCACTGAATAGTTTCGGCTCTGGTTTTTAAAGCCACTTTCAGCGCTTTACTAGGTACTCGTTCCAGGCCTGGAAATGCTGTCGCCGATTCAAGAGCTTAGCTCAAGTATTTCATCCTCCGTCACTGCCGTAGGGGTTTCGACTGGAAGATGAGGGCTCACATGTATATGTGACGAGCAAAATAGAAAGGGACCTAAGAGTAAATAAAAACCAATTTTCACTTTTTTTTGATGTGGACAACATCTGAGCATCGAATGAGACCGATCCCATGCCCCAAAAGTGTTCCCTCTCAGAGATATGCGAGTTTTATGAAAGTGAAGTACATCAAAGATACACGTATTTAAATCTTTAAAATGGCTCATATGGTTTCCTTTGGGGGAACAGCGCTGCCCTTATTTACTTTACTAGCGCCGGGCACGTAATTTGTACAGTAATTTTTCCCTTGAGGCGGGACATTACTATGCAGTATGCACTGCTCTATGGGTTAGAATAGGCCTCCTTACTTATCTTCTTGAAACAGTTAGTTTTGCTCTGGTTAACCGCCTTATCTCGTTCCTTTCGCGCCTGCAGGTATGCCTCTCTCCGTATTGGGAAGAAAGGTGTTGATCTTCCTCCCTCATACAATTGTCTACCCTTCAAGCAATTTTTTTCAGTGCTGCTAATGTATTGTCCACCAGTAGTTGGCGTTTTTTCCTTGGTCGTGTCTTCTTTTTTTGGAATTGATGCATCACGCGCTGTCATTAAGGCTTCTGCTATCCACTCTGCCATCTCGGCTGTCGGGCTTTCGCATGCGAGTTGGTTGGATAGTACTTCCGCGAAAGTTTAGTCGTCGAACTTATTCTTTACCCATCCGTTAAACGTGGTCTTCCGCCTTATGTGACCTTGCATGACCTTTATCTTTTCTTGATCAACCACCGGACTCTATCTTTAAAGTATATCTAGTCTTTCCACTTCACTTAAAACCTACTTTTATATTTTCTCAATTCCGTAAATTAATTTATAATTTTATATATTCGCAGCACCTGTAATTTTCTTTTAAAACTCTTACGGTTTCGAACTGTTTTTAATGTTTCGAAATAACATTAAGAATTTTGAAATAATTTGCATGTTTTATTTTTGGAAACAACTAATTGCTGCAAGTGTTCACCTAAACTTGATGAAATTAAAGAGACAGTTTTCTAATCTTCAACCAATCTTCCAAATTTCCGCTAGTCTTCTTTGTCTCTAGACGAAGATCTTTTTAAGTCTTGTGCAAATTTTTAGTTATTATAAAAAAAGGATTTCTTAATTGTCGCGCTTAAATCACAGCCGGCAAGAGAATTGCCCAAAAGTCGCTTAAATGGAGTAATTAAAACAATATCTTCCAATGGTAATTCACGGCAGCTCTGTTGCATGTGTGCTGCATGCACTCAAAGAAAAATGTGTGTTCAATAGGTTGTTTATGGGTAGGTAAATTAAGCATAAGAAACTATGCCGCCAAAAGGCTGTCGGCCTTAACTGGGGAATGGACCCCAGAAGGGTTTTGGTGTTAAACCGCTACAGTCGTACGTGGCGACAGTCTGGTGCCTGACGTTAGAGAGAAAGGTGCATCAGAGAGCGTTCATGATTATTTATTGTTTTTGTTTTATAGACCGTTGGCGATTATAATAATAATCCAGGTGTGCGCCAGACGTTGTGCTGAAAGTAGTAGTTACGTGCACCGCGAAGCGATTTAGAGCAAAAGACGTTTGATGATAGAGGAACTATGTTAATGTCAAAATCTCAGTGGAGTCAGACTTAAGTATTGGTTTACATGACTATCACCATAAGCACCTTATCCCCGGCTTTCCTTACCACTGGGTTAGGCTAAACCCGTATTACCTACACTTCTCCAGATATTATAGAAGGAGCCAATTTCAGGACCAGCTTTGTGAGCACCAACTTTCCCTTGGTGAGCAGTTGAGGACCATCTTACACTCCTGGTGTTCTATGGGTCGTAGCACTCGGTTGTTGTGCAACCCCACGCCAAGTATTCACCTTAAATGCGGTTAGGTAGTAAGCCATAGTTACCGACAGCAGGTCAAGCATAGAGGATGAATAGTCTTATCCAATAATGTTAGTTTAATCTTGGGATCAGCAAATAGATAAATGACTATTTTAAGTAATTATCACAATTATGGGCTGAACCACAGTGTTCCATAGTACTGGGGTAAGCTAAGCTAGCAACGCTCCTCCAGGAGGGATCAATTTAAGGACCAGCTGTGCGGGCTTCACCTACCTCCAGGAGAGTGATTAAGGACTATATGTGACAGCGCATAGAGAAAGGGACCTAAGAGTAAAAAAATCAATTTTAATTTTTTTTCTTTTTTTTTGCTGTGCACAACATCTGAGCATCGAGTGAGACCGATCCCATGCCCCAAAAGTGTTCCCTGCCAGAGATATGCGCGTTTTATGAAAGTGAAGTCGACGATTCTAAGCTCAAATAGAAAGGGATCGTATCTTTAAAATGGCTCTCCTGAACAAAACTGAGTTTTAACCTTAGGTCCCTTTCTATTTTGCGCGTCACATATACTAACACCTCTGCTACTCTTTGGGTCGTAGCACCCGGTTTATACGCCACTCCACGTTAAGACTGCGCTTCACCTGCGATTTAGGTGGTAAACCACAGCCAACGCGAAACTGAAAGGTTAGGCTAGAACAGGGACTGACCTTATACGGTAACACACTTGAGTCTCTGGTTCGACCTCGTAGCACAAGATAACTGCCAGTATAAACTCCGCACACTTTGACTGGTAGAATCAATGTCTACACCAATAATTCAGTTTATATTACCCATAAACATAGAGAATGAATAGGATTATTCGAGATGTATTTTAATATCGTAAAGGAGCTCTTCGAATAATCTAAGGGAATTCGGGTGATCCCACACGCCCCTGAGCGACAGGGAAGTCAATATGACTCTTCTTGTTTACTACACCTCACAGGTTTACTTAACAGCAAAGCGTAGCAGTTAAAAGGAACTAACTAGCACAGAGAGCAAAAATACCAGGATGAGGAGGAAATATCCGAACCCCTTGTCTCTTCTTGTGTGGTTTTGGTGGCTGTTCTACAAACACAAACTGACAATCCCGGTCTCTTCGACAGTCATGTTTGCGGCATCCATACCATACCTGTGACAACGAACCTATGAAGTTTACAATGGTTTCATTCTGGGACGAGTTCACGGTATGACAACAGAACCTTCTTATTGACCCAAGTCAGCAATGACGTGGGTCAATAGCCTAAACTAATCTATCAATAGAAAACCAGTAAGGAAAGTCGTTGGTCAGGCGTCGCCGACTATGAGATACCCTATACGACTATTTAGAGAATTGAGCACCTCGGTCTGAAGCTTGTGCAAGGTCTGCTTTAATATGTTGGAGTTAATTAGTTTGTGGCTACTCCATCATTGCATCCAAATTTTGTGTACTGCTCAAGTAGCCTATTAGCTTTAATATGAGTAAAGGAAAATCGCTATCCGTAGAGGAGAAATCCAAAATTGAAGCTTACAAGGAAGCAGGGCTGTCAACAAGTTCAGTATCCAAAAAAATGGGCAGAAGTCGTAAAGTTACATCATCATTCCTGAGCAATAAGTTGAAATATGGCAAACATAATAAAGGAGGGAATAATAGAGTTGTTGTTGTTGTTGTAGCGGCAAACCGTACCGGGGTGACAGCCCTTGGCCGAAGAATTGGTGCTTCGGGTCGATCCGGTGCGTAGAACCGGCTGTCGTGGGAATAATAGAGTGATTTCCTCTGCTGATAAGAGAGCAATTTTGAGAGAAGCCTCGAACTCCCACGCCTTGACCGCAAAGATCAGGGAAAATGTTAATGTTAAAGCGAGCTTATCTACAATTCAAAGAGTGATACGTAGTGCACCCCATTTAAAAAGACTCAAATTGCTCGAAAGGAAGTGCGCTTGGATTATTCTCGGATGAAAAAAAAAATAATTTGGAAGTTCCAGAAGGTTACAACCATGATCTTCGCAAAGAGGAACACCGCCTTCTTAGTAGGGTTGGGGTGTGATGGTGTGGGGAGCCATCTCCTATTATGGTACGTGCGAGTTACAGTTTTTGACTACAAACACCTACAAAAAAGTACTTGAAATAGCTTTTCCCCATATTCAAAACTTGTTCGGAAATCTGCCATGGACTTTTCAACATGATAATGCCCCGATGGTTAAGTCATGGATTGAGTACCATAATGTCCGTTTAATGCAGTGGCCACCTTATTCACCCGCCATTAATACGTATAATAGAAAACGTATGGGGATGGCTGTCTCGTAAAGTTTACGAGTCTGGGAAGCAATATTCCAACAAAGAGGAGCTTATTGAAGGCATCAAGGACGCTTGGTCTAGTATTTCTCTAAACTATATTGGAAAATTGTATGAGTCGCTTCCCAATCAAAGGAGGATCGACACATTATTAAATTTTGTTTAAAAATGTTTAAATTACTATATATAAAAGTTCGTAAATAATTTCATGGCTAAAAACCTTATCAACGATGAAAAAAAGTGATCTGTGCTAACCTGATTACCAAATTTGAATTGTTATTTTTTGTGTTATTTTTCGAAAAAATCCAAAAAATATATATTTTAAAAATAAAAAATCAGTATTATTTGTTTTATTTAACTCAGAATTTAATTGGCCATAAACGAAAATAATTTAAATTAATTTTAAAACCATTAGTGTTTTAAGTTTCGATCCTAAACCACTTACACGAGGCTATGTGCTAACCTAATGACGCGCAGTGTATGTGTGGGAGCTAAATCTGAATCACTTTTCGTCGATTTCAATAGCGTCCGTACTTTGCCCAAAAAACTTACATCTGCCAAATTTCATAAAAATCGGATAACAATTGTCTCAAGCTTTAAATGAACGTTCGGTACGAGTAAAGTATACTAAAAGGTGGGTCTAGCTCAAATATTTTTAGTGGTTACAAATATTTGCCATTAAACTATTTTACTATATATTTTCCATAGTTTTCCATATATACCCTGTTCCACAGATTGGTTTTAAGCACCATTCTGATAGATAGTAAAATATGACCCTTTTTCCATTTACGAATTAAAGTCCCTAAAAAATTCAAGCTTTATCTACATAGAAAAAGTTGGAAAAACAAAAAATTTAGTTTTTGCTTTGAAGAAAAACCTGGTACATTTCAAATGACACTTTTCTTATCGAAAAATACGTAGAGGAAAATGCTACACTTTTTCTATGAAAAAATGCCTGTAAATAGGAAAAGAAGGTGATACTTTTTCTAAGTCCAAGGTTCAGGAATGTTCTGTTTAAAAAAATAACCTGAAAACCCTATTCTGAACAGCGTTAAATGTCCGATTTAAGGTATATGAAATTTTTTGAGTGTACCTTTCGCGCTTTTTGCATATGAGCTTACATCGGTTTAATGACAAATGACTTACAAATGCTTTTTCTGGGCTATGTACTTGACAATATAAATTTATCCCATGCTGTAATTAAGTACCCGTCATCACATGACGAACTTGCAACGTCTTTGCGTTGTGCTCGTTTTTATCGCGATTCCCAGTCGGTTTTTGTCATTGCATGTGGCATACAAATTTAGCTCTTGGGAGTTGAAAAGATGCGTTGATTTTGGAATCTTGACTTTATCAGGCTTTATTAAAACGCAGACGATTATTCACATACGCACCCAGACGGCTGGAGCTGTGTAACGTATTCATGTATTGCATACCTGTAATGTAACGAATCTGTCAGTGTGTAATGAGTGTCAGTGTTTAATGACTGTTGGAGTGTATAAGTGTTGGCTAACAGCGTGCGCAAACTGGTTGCCTGCAATCCCAGCAAGTGTTGCATGAAATGTAGAAATATTGCAGGCGGATTGTTGAGAATTGAGGAAATTAAATGAGGTGAGATAGTTGGGAATATTATAGGATATTCTGAAGAGAAAATAATGTGAATTTTCATTATGGTGTGTCCCGATTTTTGTCTAAAATACCATCTGATTTTCCTGAAAAGGCTACAATGCCCGCATTTCTTCAAGTTCTTTTTCTTTCATACACTACAAAATGTTTGTGTCTTAAGTCTTTTGTCTCAACAATTTATACATCAAAACCATGGACGGCAAAAAAAAACTGATGAGCAGGATTTTAGTAAAAAAAATATTATCTCTATCTTCTCTTATTCTTGGAAATGTATTTATTCAACTATTTTATTCAGAGTTGGCCTTTTACCTAATAGGTCATCTATTCGGCCTGAAATTACCGGAAATAGGTCGGAAATCGGTTCGAACTACTACAATTACATTGCATAAAAAGAATTTCGGTTGTAATGACAAAATGTTTGTAATCGTAATTGATATTCGGATCGACATACAAGATGATAAATATGATCATCGTATTGTAGACGCAACTTATTGATCGGTCATACCAATAAAACGCATAAAATGTATTTAGTTGCCATAACTGGTAGTTGTGACAACCAATAGTTTTACCCACATTTTGTTGTTGTAACCGAATATAGGTGATAATATCTAAACTTTCATCATTAACAAAAGCGAAACTAATCCTTTTTACACTACTTGAGGCAAATCGTTTAATCTTATTTATTATGTTAGAATCTTCCATCTTCTTTTCCTCGACATGGCCCTGACCCTCCATAAAGGGTGATCATTCTAGAGGTATTTTTTCAATATTTTTTTTTTAAATATTAAGCGTGAGTTGTGATAACTTTATTATTTTTTTCAGTATTCTTTGCTATTACCACATGGAAAGTCTTACACCGCGATAACTACGATATCGCAAAATGCTTCAACGAGTCATCTAAAATTGTACACTCAGAATGGATACCCTAAGACGTAGTTGCGGCCAACATTTGAAGGAAATTATATTCAAAAAATAAATGGCATAAAATGTCCTTTGGTATGAAGAACAAAAAAAAAATATTTGATTTGAACTTTTGTATTTTTTTCATTTCGAAAAATACACCTCTAGATTGAAGACTCGTTACATAAGGACACAGTTTTTCGCCTCTACTGAAAATTTAAAATATTTTCATTTTGAAAGAGTGACATTTTCTTTAAACAAGTCCGGCATGTATACTTTTAGACTCAAAAGCTCTTTTCTGGCGGTTCGGATACTTCGTATTTTCTACCCATACTCCAGTTACAATTACTGAACACCAACAAACATTCGGTTGTACTGATTACATACTGGCAAAAAATCTGTTCAATGTGTGTAGTTGTGGAGTTTTAGCGTTTTAGCTTCGACGCCGAAGTCGAAATTCGCTTCTTGCGGAGAATGGAAAATGCGGATCTCGACTTATCGTTTAAGGGTTTTACCACAATCTTAAACGTATACAACGGTGTTTGCTGGGTTAATGGGTTTAATGTGACAAACCATGCGTTATTCTTATTACGAGGGTTTCTATATACAATTCTGGCCTAGGCAACACTAAGTGTGGCCTGTCGCCATCTGACATTTCCATTGGAAAGTTTGACATTTTTTTAAGCATAAACGTACTCAGAACGTTTTGACGTACGACCATTATGTGTATTGTTTACAGTGACTTGAAAAAATCAATTTGGAAAAAAGGGAATTAACTCGTGAACATTTTCGTGCGTTAATTTTTCACAACTTTCGACGTGGATTATCACGATAAGAGTGCATCAATGAACTTAAATCTTTGTATACCGATGAAGCACTATTCTATAGCACTGTAAACAACTGGACGAAGGTCGTAAAGGTCGTCCAAAAACGGCCGTCGCCAGAAGATGCTTTTGAAACCTTCCAAAACCATGTTTTGGAGGTGTCTCAATCGGAGTGGAAAAAGTGCTTTGACAATTGGTTTGAGCGCATGCATGTGTATAAATCATGCTGGGGAATACTTTGAAAAACAATAAAAACCATTTTTGATGATAAATATTCGCATTTTCATTATTAGGCCAGAAATATATAGCAGCCTTCGTAATAACGTCTCCATCATTTCACAGACATTCACCAGACATCCTCGTTGCTTTAGAACATGTCAAGCTGTGGAAAATATGACCGACATAGAGGATAACCAGGGCCGAAATCTTATTTACCCCTTTTCAAGAATCACGGTCCATAATATCAAAGTCGGTAACCTACTTATCGTCAGTCAAGGAAGCATTAAAATGTTTTAATTTCTAATCATGGCGTATCACCATTTTCTGACCAAGAATTATATGCTATTTAATTTAACAACAATTGGGGCATTGTTTTGATCAAAATGAACTTTTTCAAGGTAGCATAGAACCGCCCCACTTGTGCACTAGGATGTAGTACTTTCCATGCCAACAACATATACGTATACCAACGACTATCGTCATATCGGCTTTAATAATTTCAACGTCATCTCTCTAATAGTTCATGAGAAAAGTCTTTCTTAGTTCAGAGTTGTATGTGCAGTGCCACGCCTTCTTTTGCCAATCATGACGTAAAGAACGCTTTCAATATTTCCTGGCCAAACGAAATTTTTATAAAGATCGGATTTGATAGCAGAGTGCGTAAAGCCCCTGGTATACACACTGCCGCTCATATATAGACTGTGGTAAGACAAGACATAATGGGTGGGCCAAAGACAAGTTTCTTTTTAAATCAAGTTAACACTGATAGCTACTTCCCGCTCGAAATTTTGACAGAAAGTCAGTGTCATACCTCAAAGTTGGGATATATTGAAAACTTATTTCCAACGTGAGTGCTGTGTAGCCCAAAACAGTGCGTGTTTTCATCTCGGCGGCTGCGTTAACAAACAAAATTGCCAAATCAGGAGTTAGGAAAACTCCCACGTTATTGCCGAGAAGCCAATGCATTCTCAGAGAGTGACAGTTTGGTGCGGATTGTGAAGTGGTCTCTTAATTGGAATATTTTTCTTCGAAAATGCGGCTGAAAAAAACGTTACGGTCAACTGAACTGAACTAAACTAAAACTAAGGTCATGGACGAGCTCTGGCTCATGCAGGAATAGCGTGCCATGCCACACATCCCATGTCACAATTCATATTTTGTACACCAAATCCCCAAATTGTGTTGTCAGCCGTCTTGGCGATGTCAATTGGCCGCCTCGGAGCTGCGATTGGCTTTCTTTGGATTTTTTTGTAGGGAACCTTGACTACCGATGTTATGCCAACAATCCAGAAACGATACAAGTACTTAAGGCCAATATCATCCAAATAATACAAAACCATCAACAAGGTCTTGGAAAGTTGGAGTGCTACATCGAATTCATCCGAGGCAGCCTCTTGAATGCAGGTGTATTCCATAGTAAATGGATATGTTTTCTCATACTTTTGAAGCCATAATGCTGCAATGTAGCTCATTATATTGCACTTTAGAAGAAAGCACTTGTATTTGAGCCACCCTGTATAAGTAGATTTTTATAATACCGGGCATAAAACAACAGTGCCGTATAACAGTGAGGGACGAATCCAGTATACTAAATCCGGTATACTAACTCGAGTATAGGCCCCAGCGCTTTCCTATGGCCTTTTTTCTCCCTAATGTTGAGTTAAAAAATAAGATGTCTGTCAAGAATTACTCATGACAGCGCATAGAGAAAGGGACCTAAGGGTAAAAACATGAATTTTCACTTTTTGATGTGGACAACATCTGAGCGTCGAATGAGACCGATCCCATGCCCCAAAAGTGTTGCCTCCCAGAGATATGCGCGTTTTATGAAAGTGATGGTACACCAAAGATACACGTATTTAAATCTTTAAAATGGCTCTCCTGAACAAAACTGGTTTTTACCCTTAGGTCCCTTTCTATTTTGCGCGTCACATATATAATTAGAATTATCTTTTTGCGGCCCTAAGAACCTTAAAGGGATTACAGCAAAAAATATTTATTATTTTTGAAAGAAATTTTCGAACCGCCTAGTGTCACTGGCTCAGTTTCCGGAATACGAGATAACTAGTACAGAGTTTAAGTTCGGCTTTATCTGGGATCAGTAGCAGCCCGACTTCTGATACACGTTTGGAAATCCTCAGCATCAAATCGTAGGGAATAGCAAGAAAGATGGAAGGTTTTTTTTTCTTGTATCGTCGTCTGCACTTTTGCAGTCTATTCTTTCTAGCTCTGGGCCAGGATCAAACTCGACACTATATTCCTAGTTAACACCTGATACCACAGTGGCTGGCATTACTATAACCACTTTTTATAACCTCACCCAATGTCTAACAGGGGTGCTATCAGTTTGTGCTGCTGTTTTTTACATTCAAAATAATATGCGATAAACCCATTAAAAACTATACCGATCGACCCAACGTTATTTTCTGAGTCGAATTAGACAAGTCCGTATGGCCTTCTATTCTTGTAGTTAAATTATAAGTCGAAAATTTAAACCGATCGCGATGAAACATTCCACATTATTTTGTTGCGGCTGTCGAAATTGGAAGCAATCGGACTAAGTTCGCCATACATATGTACCTCCCAATTTTAGTTTTAACCCACCAAGCGCGGCAAATTTTATAAGATTTTAACTAATTTTGGATTGTGGCAAAACATTGCTGAATATTGACAAGAGCAGCCCAAAGCTTAATATAGCCTCCATATAAATCTTCCACCCGCTTTGGTGTCTAACCGGCCTAACAGCCGCAAATTGTAACAAAAAAGAATGAAGTCAAAATACCTGGGAAGTGATATTCTTTTTCTTGTAGATATTGCTGCGTACAACAAGAAACCGGTTCAGAAATTTCCCAAACACCTCCAAAATCTGGAGTTACGGGTAAAAAAACCGGTTTTTCGGATCTTGCGCACTTATATGCCAGTAACTTGGTTGAATAACAACCAATTTTAGGTGTTTCGGCTGACTTGGAAAGAAGAAACTGCGGCCTTTCGAATGTTGTCTACATTTTTAAAATCACACCGAAAAAAATCTTTGTATTTTTCCTGTAAACTCATTTTTTTTAAATAGTTTTGTAATTTTTTAACTTTTGATGCGTTTTTACACAGAATTTTTTAAAAGGAAATGAACAATTTTTGAACTGAATAATAAAGAGAGTGTTCTAACGACTACAATTCCGACAAAATCCGTTAGAAACTGATTGAGTTATTCAGTTATTTATTAAAACAACATTTTTTGAAAAAATACAATTATTGGCCAAACTACTCAGAAATATTTGTTTGGCCGTTTTCTTTTTAATTGAACATCATCAGTATCCCGTTTAAGTGACCAGCAATATTCGGAAATCATTTTTATTTTATCTATTCCTTCAAAACGTTTTTCCATTGTAATTATTTCTTGATGAAAGTGTTCGCCTTGTTCATCACTGAACTGACCCAGGTTTTCTGGGAAGAAGTGGTTTTAACGAGTATGATGAGGGTATACTGTAGTCGACCTTGCCTGACTTAAGACTTTACTTACTAGTTTAATCTTTAGTATAAGTTGTTGCCACGCCCCTTTAAAGAAATTCCCACACAAACGACCCTTTACATGATTTAATTGTAATAAGCGAAAAAATCAGTTGAAAATCGGTCCGAACTAAAAATATTCGGTTGGATAAACATTAGGGAGGGGCGATTTGAACATCTTAATGGGCGCTTCGCGTTTCAGATTCTTGGGATTGTACCGAGCAAAAAAGTCCACTAGACCATACGTCTACGGTGAAAATCGAGCCTCCCGATTTTGAATTCCAGTTTTTTCTCAGACTTTATTTTTTTGGAAAAATTGCAAATTTTCTTGGGCTCATATTTCGTAAACTATTTCAAATTTTGACTTATTTTCAAAAGTAAAGTTGTAGCTATTGTCTCGGGCTACAATTTCTCTGAACTGAATAATAGTTTCATGGTCAAAAAGTCGAAAATACAGAAAATTCACGACTTTTTGTTACGTTTTTTTTTGGATATTTTGGCCTATAACAGCCAAACCATTGAGATTTTCCATCCAATACTAACACAAAAATTGTAGCCAAGACAATAGTTAAGAACTCTCTAGTACATCGCAAAAGCGTTGGAACGCTCCTTTAGGCAGTTTTGGCCTTGTGAAAGTGCACATTTTTCGTGAAAATATTGATAAATTACCATTTTCAGTTGTTCATAGCGCAAAATCATAAAAATGTTAATTTTCTTATTTTTATTCTGAAACGCGAAGCGCCCATTAAGATTTTTTTCCTTCCATACTAATCGCCCCACCCTAATAAACAAACTTTGTGTTGCAATCACCAACATTTCACGGTGTTGATGGTTATATGGTTCAACTGACCAATAGATGGTAGCTAAAATAATAAAGGGTGGTCCAACCTTAATGCACAAAGTTAATGGCGAGTCATACCTTAACGTCACGTCTTTTGCCTAACTTAATTTGACATTTCTTTCTTTCAGTGTTTGATAAATTCAACCATGACGGGGCGATGTTAATTGGCCGCCACGATCATGTGCTTTGACACCGTTAGACTTCATTCTTTGGAGAGATTTAAAAGAAACACGTCGCCAATAAGCCAAGAAAAATGTATAAGATAATTCGGCACATTAACGACATTTAACATTTTAACCGTCGAAAAGAGGAATGCCTCCGAAGCCATGGCGAGCATTTGGCCGATATTTGGTTCACACATAAGTGTCATGGACCCTTCCACCATTATTAAACATATTAAGATAATTCTCTAAAAACTCTTTGTTTTATTTACAAATAAAATCTTGCGTTTAAGTTGGACCAATTATTATGTTGAAAGATTTTTACTGACTTGTTCCTTGCACCCTTAATATTAAAGAAAATATGTATACTTTGGATCTATTATCTTTGATTTCTTCAAGGACCTTGTTAACCACAGTCCATCACTTCAATATTTAATGAATGTCAAAGTCCACTTACGCCACTAGGAGACCAGATTTATAAATAAACAGAAGCAAAAAAGCAAAACAAAATCAAAGCTGCATGATACCAGAAAGGCCGGAATTTCGTGATAAAAATAAACGTTAAAAATAGCACGTAAACTACTTGTACAAACTCAATACGATGAGGCAATGGCACATAGCAAAAAAATTATAAAAAATCAAATGAACAGCCCGAAAAAATAGCAAAATGTACGACAGAGATTTCAAATTTCCACGGACAATTCGCGCCACTTTAGCGCAAGATGTATTTAATGCCAAAACACTCAAACACAGGAGAAGATAAACGAGATAGGCCCACCTAAGAGCGAGCGATGATAACAAGCCATGGGAATGGCTCATACATATTACACGGCTTCATGCATAAATGACTCTTGAGTTGTTGGCTACCATGGCTAAAAAGCATACACATGGCGAACTGGCTGGCTGACAGCATGTTTAGTTTCTGGGCAACTCTCTGTGACTCGGTGTGCAGTCACAACGTTATAAGCCATATTGAGTGTAGCGCCGCCAGAGTTTTGAGCCAGTTTGTTGAAAGCCATCACAAGACACCACGAAAAAACCCCACTCACTCAGTTGTCGACAAACTTTGATACGAAACGGTAGACGCTGCGCATGCCCACACCAACACAGGCCGCTTGTGTAGACGCTTTTAAACCAGCGATTCAATGTTTAGTGTGGCATTTTGTGTGTGTTTTAATGTTTTTTTTCAAAATACAAACGTAAGTTAACTACACCGCCATGGAAGTTAAGCGAAAATAGTAATTGAAGAAAATCCAAGAAAAGATATAAACACAAAAAATCCAAGCAGTCAAGTTAAGCCATCACAAAGGAAAAGCAAAAAACGTGCAGAAATTTATAATAAGATTAAACAGAGAAGAAATTACAAGTGTTGAAAACCAAAAAAAAAAATACCTTAAAAAGTGAAAATTTGTTAAATTTAAACAAATTTTGAAATTCCTTAAAAATTTTCGAGTTAAATTTTGTAAAAAACAAAATGGTTGTTATACCCGCCTTGGGCGCCGCCGCCTCTTCGGTGGCCGGTTTACTGTTCAAAGCCAGCACCGCTTCCACAGCGGCCGCCACCGCCGGCATAGCGGCTATAGGTGCCTCAAAGCTAAGCCTTGCCATAGCGGGGGCCGTAAAGGTGGCCACCGCTATCATCGGCGTGGGCAAACTAACCATAATACCCTTTCTGATAGCCGCCATTGCCTATTACAATTACGATCTGTTCGATCCCGAAAATCGTCCGTTTAATGTTAAAGAAGTCGGTCGGGTGTATGATTTTATAATCGTGGGCGGCGGTTCGGCAGGTTCGGTTTTGGCCTCACGCCTCTCTGAGGTACCCCACTGGAAGATTCTTTTACTGGAAGCTGGCGGCCATGAGACGGAAATATCGGATGTACCGCTGTTGTCGCTGTATTTGCATAAAAGCAAAATGGATTGGAAGTATCGGTAAGTAAGGGTCAAGAAAAAAAAACAAAATAGAGAAAATAAAGTGGAAGAAATTGTTTAAAAGGAACTTGAGAAGAAGGCCAGGTTTTACACTCAAAACGTATAAAAAATTGTACAATAAAAATAATCGAAAGCAAAGAAAAAGTTTTCCGTAAAAATATTAAAGTTTCCGAACAACGAAGGCAAATAAATAAATTCGGGACTTGTCAGTTTTTTCTAGCAAAATAAAAAGTTATTTAAAAATATTCTTCACCTAAAATGGGGCATTATTATAGTCATTTTATTTTTTTGCGGAAAATACGGCGTTTAGGTTTACTCAACTTGAAGTACAGGGTGGCGCTCGAATCGTGCTACAAAAACAAAGCGTAACAACGTTGTTTTTCTGCGTGAGCCATCGGCTTATTATGTATTTTATTAAGAAGATTAGTAAAGAGTTTTTCATTAAGGACAAAACAATTTTATATTTTGAGAAAACACAGAACATTTAAAATATGTGACAGCGCATAGAGAAAGGGACCTAAGGGTAAAAAAAATCAATTTTCATTTTTTTTCTTTTTTTGATGTGGACAACAGCATCGAATGAGATCCCATGCCCCAAAAGTGTTTCCTCCCAGAGATATGCGCGTTTTATGAAAGATAAGTCGACGATTCTAAGCGCAACTAGAAAGGGACCTAATCTTTAAAATGGCTCTCCTGAACAGAACTGGTTTTTAACCTTTGGTCCCTTTCTATTTTCACGCAGAAAAAATATATGGTTACTATATGGTCACGGCAACAATAGCATGTTCTCTGCAGTAAAAGTATGGTCGTCGCAACCATAGTATTTTGTTTTGAATTTCATTTTGACAATAGTATGATTGCGGCAATATTAATATTGTTTAAATGTAACAAAAGTATTGTTGTAAGGATCATACTATGGTTGTACGTTAAACATACTATGGTTATGAGGATCAAAATATGGTTGTGAGGATCATAGTATGGTTGAATGTGAATAATAATATGGTTGTGGGGATCATAGTATGGTTGTGTGTGAATCATTCTATTGTTGTGAGGACCATAATATTGTTATGAAGATCATAGTATGGTTGTTTGTGAACCATACTATTGTTGTGATGATCATAATATTGTTGTGCCACAACCATATAACCAACAATAGTATGGTGCTCTTCGAATATTATTACCCCAACCATACTTTTTTTCTGCGTGTTGCGCGTCACATATAGAGTTGAAATTTATTTCAGGTGTAGTGCATTTTAAGAATTAAATTCGAATTCGGTCTTATTCTTTGGATCCACTTTTCCGCCACTCTTGCACACATTTCGACCGGAACGTTAGCAATTTCGCATTGAATGTTGTCTCTGCTCGGCATAAACTAATGACTTGATGTGGTCCCATAAAAAGAAATCCGATGGCGTTAAATCGCATGAGCGAGGTGGCCATTCGACCGGACCATTTCTCGAGATAACACTTTCACCGAATTTGCCTTCCAGTAAATCATTTGTAGTAAGTACTGTGTGCCAAGTGGCACCATCTTGTTGCAACCACATATTGGCGATATCAAGCTCATCCAATTCAGGCCAAAAATAATTTTCTAACATGGCACGATAGCGCTTTCCATTGGCGGTAACACGACGATGGTTTTTAACGACGAAAAAAATCTCACCTACGACATGAAAACCACACCACACAGTAATTTTTAGCGGATGCAATTGTGTCTCTTGAAGCACATGTGGGTTTGTTGCTGTCCAATAACGCGTATTTTGCTTATTGACAAAACCACTCAGACAGAAATGAGCTTCATCGCTGATGATGATTTTTCGATGAAATTCTGGATTCTCGTAAAACTTAGCCAAAGCCCAATAGGAGAAGTTTCGGCGTTTCAAATGATCATGTCGCTTTAGTTCTTGAGTCAGTTTGATCTTATAAGGATGAAATCCAAGATCGTTTCGCACGGCACAGCAAGTTTTAAGAGATGCCCAATCCATGATCAATCGACTGATTGGGCTCATTTTGAACGTATATAAGTACACATACGGCTGCAATATTTTCATCGATTCGCCAAAAAGACGCCTTACCGTCTTTTTGGCGCCGCAACATCCAATAGTGAAAATTTGGATCCAAATTTAAGCACTTTAGCGTGCACAGCCTGTTGGGTAAGAAGATTGTTAAGGCCGAAAATTGGAGAATGCGCCTTTAAAGTTGCGACCACTGAATCATAATTTCGGTAGCAATTTTTAATGATTTTCAGAACGTTGCTCCTAAGTGAACTTTACTAAGATGAAAATGTTGACTTCGACTAACGTTTGACACTGAAAGATCATTACACATGTTTGAGGGTGCGTTGACATAAAAATACGAAATTGTTAAGTCCCTATTGAAAACCCTCTTAATAAAAACCCTGTTAGAAATCGAGTTTTCTCAGAGACCATTGAGATGAGTAATTGAAAATTTCCTCCAGGAGGAAACAGTCTTGTATTTTTATCTGTAGAGACACTTAAGGTAATCGACAAGATCCAAATAAGAAAAACAAAGGCAAATTTGTCGTCCCCAATCTCAGTGGGGACGACAGCGTTTCAGCGTTTCAATAAGAACAGCGTTTCAATAAGATTTTCTTTCCGAACCACCTACTAAGTAACCGTTTGCAATAACCTTACGGCCTTCGTCTTTCATTGAATGCAAATTTTTAATTGTTTTTACCTTAAAAATCGTAAATGTATCCAAAATAAGTATAATGCAACCAAGATTTTCTTTATGTTTCATTTTTGTATTGTTTGTTGGCAAACTTATATTGGCTGTACGAGTACTTATTATTTACATTAAAAAAAAACTTGATATCGATTTAAGGCCAACATCATCATTCCAACCCATTAAAATACTGCATCATGGTCATGCTGGTTGCATTTCCATAGCTGATGATGTTGTTTTCTTTTTCTCAATTCAACGGTAATCGTGAAATGCCATGAATACTTTTTTAAATTTACATTATTTAAAACACAAATTCATTTGAGCCCTAACGAAAAGCGCTGTATGTGTCTTAAGTCTTTTGATTTTAGTGCGCCAAGAATGCATTAATATTCGAACAAAGTGTAATAAAGCTACACATTTTTCGACCTTCAGAGTGCAGGCACTGATTAAAGGGCAGACAAGATGTGATTCTTCAAACTTGTTAGATATGCTAAGTTCCTTAGAGCAGTCATTGGAGTGGTATTTTCAAATCCCATCATTTATTTTATTGAAGTTTTTATAAATGCAACACTAAAACTCATTTATATAATTTTATAGACTTGAACTGTATGTGGAGAATAGACTTGAAATGAGTGAGGGGGTGTGGAAACATATTGAAAAATGTGGCGGTATTTGTACAAAAAAATTAATGGGGTCATCTGTAAAAAATTTACGGCAATGGTATATAGTAGAATGTGTGAAAAGTATAGGGTGTCCGTCCGGAAGATATACTACTTTGTTTGTTTATAATTTTAGATTACGAGGGCGGTTCGGAAAGTTCTTAGCCTATCAATGAAAGAGAATAGTTAGTTTTTCAAAAATATTTTTATTTTTCAATATAATTTCCTGAACCTTTAATACACTTAGTCCAACGCTTATCTAGCAATTCTATCCTCAATTTTCCCCAAGGTCTTCAAAATAGTGGTTTACATCTGTAATTGCATCTTCATTTGAGGTAAAACGCTTGCCAGCAAGGATTTTTTTTAGATTTGGGAACAGGTAAAAATCACTGGGAGCTAAATCAGGAGAATAAGGTGGGTGGTCAAGCAACTCGTACTTTAATTCGTTGATTTTAGCCATTGTTAAAACACTCTTGTGCGCTGGTGCGTTGTCTTGATGAAAAATTATTTTTTTGTGTTGTAAGCCAGGACGTTTTTCTCGAATTTGTACATTTAATTGATCTAAAAGGTTGCAATAGTACTCTGAATTTATTGTTTTACCCTTTTGCAGATAGTCAATCAATAAAATACCTTTGAAGTCCCAAAAAACCGTTGCCATAACCCTACCAGCCGTTTGAATTGTTTTTGCCTTCTTTGGGGCACTTCCTCCAGCTTCAGTCCATTGTTGGGATTGTTCTTATGTCTCTGGAGTATAGTGGTGGATCCATGTCTCATCAACAGTTATGAAACGACGCTTAAAATCCATTTTATTTCGCTGAAAACGATCCAAACAAGCTTGAGAAATGTTCATTCTTATGCGTTTTTGGTCGACTGTTAACAAGTGCGGCACCCATCTTGCAGAAAGCTTTTTCATCTGTAGTTCTTCATGCAAAATTAAATGGACTCGATCATTTGAGATGCCCATGGTATTAGCTATTTCGCGCTCTTTTATTCGTCGATCATTTAATACCATATCATGCACTTTGGCTACAATTTCTGTTGTTGTTGCTGTTTTTGGACGTCCACTACGTGGTTCACCTTCAATGCTTGTACGACCACGTTTAAATTCAGCAACCCAATTTTTTACTGTTGCATATGAAGGAGTACTTTCACCTAACACATTCACCATATCATTATGAGTTTCTTGTCCCGATAAACCTTTTTTATGTAAATATTTAATGACACCACGCATTTCTAATTTTTCCATTGTAAAAAAAATCGCGGATGCGTCCTGTTTCTATATGAAGGAGTTACCACATCGACACAATTTTTAACATGTTTTTTTCTGTTTATACCGCGTTTTTTGTGCTAGGCTAAGAAGTTTCCGAACCGCCCTCTAAATGAAAGAGAATGGATCTTATATTGATTCAATGTTGTATTTGATTTCGGCAATTATGTACGTATGGAATACAATATCAGATAAATGTCCGCCTCTATTAGCCTCACAAATGCGAGCCCTTTTGAGCACATTTTTCATTACATTCTCACACATTGCACAAGGTATTTCATTAATTTCATCACGAATATTTTGTTTGAGTTGCTCAAGCGTTTCTAGTTTGTTTACATAATCCTTGCTTTTCAGAAGAAGAAGTCCGGAGCAGTCAAATCAGGCAACCGTGATGGCTAATCAACATCACTATTTCTTGAAATATCTTGTTGTAGCAAGAAGTCTCGCAGTAATTCTATTAAAATCCTGGCTGTATGCGATGTGGCATCGCCTTGTTGATACCACATACTAATCAAGCCCAAAGCATGCAGTTCTGGCGTTAAAAAGTTTTCGATCATATGACGATATCGCCCCTCATTGATAGTTACCCTTACGCCGTTTTCTTGTTCATAGAAGTAAGGTCCAATGATTCCTCCTAACCAAATTGCACACCAGACTAACACTTTTAATAGATGGATGCAAAGGTGGCTGATGAATATTTTGAGGGTTATCCATGGCCCAGAACCGACTATTCTGTTTATTTACATATCCATTCAAATGAAAGTGTGCCTCGTCACTCATTATGATTTTTCTAATGAAAATCGGGGTTTTCATGGGCGAGCTGTAACATCCTATTGGCATATCGACGGCAGGGCAAATGGTCTTGTGAAAGAAGCTCTTGTGTCAACTGAATCTTAAATGAAAACATGTGTAAATCCTTATGCAAAATTGTGGCCAAAGTTGTTCTTTGAAGACCAAGCTCCTGAGCACGGCGTCGAATTGAGGTTGATGTATTGTTTTGAAAACTTTCTTGAGCAGCAGTAATGTTTTCAGCCGATCTAGCAGTACGTTGTGGTCCATACTTGGGCCTATAAGCTACAGAACCTCTTTCTTCGAAATCATCTACTACGCGATTAATAGTGCGTTCTGTTGGCACGTTGTTTCTCCCAAAAATTTCACGTAACTTTCTTATCGTCACAGTAATCGATGTTTGATTTTGATAAATTGTTTTAACGATTAAAACACGTTAGTTTATCGAATATTTTTCCATAATAAATTTGCCACGTCTCTACTTCAGGTCTGCCAAATATGAACTGCCAAGACTAATGTTTATAAAAATGGCGGCAAAGTAGTATACCTTCCCGGTGGACACCCTGTACTTATACATGAACCTACAATAATCTCTCTCAATAATTAGAGAGCACAACGGGCCGATTACAGGTGGAACAGATCTGCCAATTCTTAATAATCGAAGGCAGCTATATAAATGCCGACTAAAGTGTTTTTTCGGATTATTAAAAATAAACTTGGATTTAGACTATCCTATTAAAAGCGGAAGGCAGGGGTAATTTTACCCAATGTCTGCGACAGGACTCTGTGGTTTTTCTTCAGGCTGTTTAACCTGGCCTACTCCCATAGCCAGATGGGTGTATTTGCACTTTTGTAGATCAGGACCTTGTAACAGAAGCATAGGCTTGAGCATTTAGTAGGCTGTAATGCAAACTAATCAACCTCCTTCTATATTATACTCGACGGAAAAGCTTAGCTTAGCCTCTTACTAAACATTGTCAATGTATCCAGACAAATTAACATCGTGGCACTGAATTTTAAATATCACTGCAGAAACATTTAGACTCTAAACACCAATGATGGTATCCATCATGCTGTCCGCTTTTATTAGCATTGATTTGCTAATTTCTTTTAAATATTTCCATGATCTATTTACTTGTGTTATCACTACGAACATTAACTTAAATACGCTCTATATTGAGGATTCATTTTTATTAAATCACATTCAAATACAACGGCCATAAAACCAACACACCGCAGACATTTTTGAGTTAAATTTCCTATTAAAATCACTTTGACTCTTTTTAAACCATTGTTTGTCATTTCTTTCTTGTTCACTCTAAACATCTTCTTCTTCACCTCGAAACTTTACAAATTAAATTCAAATTATCGCACTATCGCGTCATTTCTATGGAAAACATCGAACAGAGCCGATTTGCGGGCTCGTGGCTGCCGTACTGACCTAAGACAACAACTGGTGTGCGTGCCTAAGAGGTAAAACAAAAGACTTAAGCTACAAACTTCGATTCAGACAGTATTTTAAAAGACTAGCAGAGATGGTGGTGAAAAGATTTCCTATTTAGTTATAGATACTTTAGTCTAGTGTCACTTGCAGTTATTTCGCCGCCACTTTTGATGTTAGACCACTAAAGAAATTGGTGATTTTTCAGTCTTTCTTTTCTCCTACCTGTGATCTTTTTTGCTTAATTTGTGTTGACTTTATGGCACGCTATAAATCTTTTGTATGCCTTTGCTACAGCTAATAATAGAAACAATAATTTGCATAAATGCCAATAAATAAAAGATTTGAATAAAAATTGCTTTGTGGTTAACACGCCACTAGGACATTAGGGTGGACCTAAACCAAAGTTAGGTTTTGAAAAAAAATAAAATTTGTTTCGAATTAATTGTTTATTGATGATCGCCGAGGATAAAATCATTAACACAAATTCTAGCACTACGAAAATTTAAATTGAAAGTGCACATTCTAGGGAGTATCAACAAGTAACCGTATTTGAAGAGAGGTGGCAATGCTGAGGGAAGTTGGCATTACCATCGTGATCTGCCATATGTCAGGCATACAACATTTCAGACTAATTCAGAGGTTAGTTTTTATTTGGCAGCCAGTTGAATCACACGCGTTTCTCGCTAAAGTGGACAAGAACAATATAATTATAGATCCGTGTTTGTTTTATTTTTATTATTACTTTTGGATAAAAAAAAATAGAAACAAAAGCAAAGTTTTAGATCTAGGACAACCCAAATGTATTGGTTTAACAATCAGCGTGGTAGCACAACTGTTTTTAATGGGGAGCGCCCAGGCCACCCAGCAAAACGTTGGAAGTGTCAAAGAATTAATAATTTACATGATAAGTTATGGATGGGAAAGATGTCGGCCTGGTGGGTGCCGCGATTGCTTGCGGTAGACCACAACAGATACGGCTGTTAAAGGCTCTTAAAAAATTTCGCAAAATTTTTGCTTGGTTTCCTTACTTACTGTTGATTAAATCTGGATCCATTGTTAAACGCCAGAGACCAAGCGACAGTCAAAACAATTCAATATTCAGAATAAATTTGCTCTGAAAAAGTCAAAGACGGACCCATCGGATGGAAAGGTCATGGCAACGATTTTTTGGGTTCTTAGAGAATAATTCTTATTAAGTTTTTGAAGAAGGAAAAGTCAAAAAGTCAAAGACGGACCCATCGGATGGAAAGGTCATTGCAACGATTTTTTGGGTTCTTAGAGAATAATCCTTATTAAGTTTTTGAAGAAGGAAAGTACGATCTTGAATTGAAGGATACACGCCCCCATTTGAAGGAGAAAAAAACTGCTGGTTCTCTACCATAGCGTACCATTTATCCAGAATTGTAGAAGTCTTTTTAATACGAATTAAATGCTTGGAGCCAGCTTTAGGGATTATGGCCCTATCAGCTCACTGATTTTAAAGCAGTCCTCTGTTTGTTCCTAAAGTTACTCGTAATGTTGTTAAAACAAGTAGATTTTTCTTTAGTCCAGGCCGAAGCTTTTATAACCTGCACCTTAGAGTGTGTGCCAGTATTGTTGGAAATGGTTATGTTTGAGAGGACTTTGTTTTAGGGACCCTATGGGTTAATGGTTTAAATAAATGGCATATTTAGATTCGTGAGGAAACTTCATAATTTTTAGTCCTAAATGTCATTGGTTGAAGGATGCCGAGTTAAGGTTCCCTAGGGACAATAGATCCAGGCGCGAAATAACAATTTCCGCCAAATTGGACATTGCAGGTGAGGAATTCAATATTCTGAAAATTATTGCAGACAAACGGCGTTATTAGCCTATACTAGTAGCAATAATGTGGCATTAGTCCGATACATGTAATTATTTCCATTGGTCTTCCATGGAAGAACTTAGATCCGCTCTAGAGAAAATTGTGCAATTCTGTCATTCCAGGTGAATTTCAATTTTAATTTAATTTTATTATGCTCACGCTGCTGTAGCATCAAATATTTTTAAACTTGAATTTATCTTTTTTAACGCATTGTGTACGGCGAATTTAGTTGGACCGTCTTTAATGAAGTTCAACGTGATAATTGTACTTAAGAACTAATGTAACAAAAATGACGCCTGACATGAGCGAACTAGAAATTCAATCGCTTAAGGCTAGAAAAGGATAACTATTTGTGACGCGCAAAATAGAAAGGGACCTAAGGTTAAAAACCAGTTTTGTTCAGGAGAGCCATTTTAAAGATTAGGCCCCTTTCTATTTGCGCTTATAATCGTCGACTTCACTTTCATAAAACGCGCATATCTCTGGGAGGGAACACTTTTGGGGCATGAGATCGGTCTCATTTAATGCTTAGATGTTGTCCACATCAAAAAAAAAAGTGAAAAGATGATGAAAAGTTTTGTTCAGGAGAGCCATTTTAAAGATTAGGTCCCTTTCTATTTGCGCTTAGAATCGTCGACTTCACTTTCATAAAACGCGCATATCTCTGGGAGGGAGCACTTCATTCGATGCTCAGATGTTGTCCACATCAAAGAAAGAAAAAAAATGAAAATTGATTTTTTTACCCTTAGGTCCCTTTCTCTATGCGCTGTCACATATATAGAGTGACCCATCTAGAGGTATTTTTTTAGAACAAAAAAATATAAAAATTCAAATCAAGTGTGGACATTTTTTTTTGGTAATTTGAAAGGTCATTTTATGGCATTTATTTTTTGAAAACAATTACCTTCAAATGTTGGCAACTATATTATGGAAATGAGCGTTCAGTGAGAAACGGAAAGATTCGCTGTTTTCGGCACAAAATTTTGTTCAGTGATGAGGCCTACTTCTGGCTCAACGGCAAAGTCAATAAACATTTGGGCTGAAGAGCAACAAGAAGAGGTTCAAGAGCTGTCATTATAGCCAGAGAAAACCACGGTTTGGGCAAGTGGAATCATCGGTCCATATTTTTTCAAAAATGATAATAGCCGGAATGTTACCGTGGATGGCGTTCGCTATCGCGCCATGATATCGGAGTTTTTGGTACCTGCAATTGAAGCCCGTAATCTTGACGACATTTGGTTTCAACAGGATGGTGTCACTTGAAATACAGCTGCTCATACAATGGAACTATTTAGAGGTCATTTCGAAAAGCAGCTAATATCACGTTTTGGACAGATAAGTTGGTCGCCTAAATCAAGTGATATCACACCTTTAGACATTTTTCTTTAGGGTTACGTAAAGTCCAAAGTCTATGCTGACAAACCAGCTACGATTCAGGTTTTGGAAACCAACATTACGCGTGTCATTAAAGCCATACCGGTCCAAATGCTCGAACGATTCAGCCAAAATTGGACCCTCAGAATGGAAAGCCTAAGGCGTAGTTGCGGCCAACATTTGAAGAAAATTATACTCAAAAAATAAATGCTATAAAATGTCCTCTCAAATTTCCAATAAAGATTCCAAACTTGATTTGAATTTTGGAATTTTTTTTTGGTTTTGAAAAAATACCTCTAGATAGATTACCCTGTATTATTGAGGATATTCATTTAACATAGAAACTTAAAGCAATAAAAAGAAATGTCAAAAAATAGAAATGAAATGATAGTTATTAATCCTTGTTGGACGGTGCGTTCAACAGTAAGAAAGAAAAAAAAAACAAAAATAGTTCTGAGTTTTGCCTTTTCCCCTTTTTGGTCCATTTTACATATCAATGCTTGTAAAATTATCAAAACTATTTTATAATTAAGAAGACTCTATGTCTACAGACAGGTAGGGAGATGGACGGATGAAATTGCTAGATCGTCTACAATGATCGATAGTTAATATATTTATAGAGCATCAGATAAGCATTTCCAGATGCTAAAAACAAAAAACAAACTTATATAAGCCCAAAGCGGACTGAAACTGGAAACTTGCTTTTAAATATACAACATATGTAACAGCACATAGAGAAAGGGACCTAAGGGTAAAAAAAATCAATTTTCATTTTTTATTGTGATGTGGACAACATCTGAGCATCGAATGAGACCATTCCCCAAAAGTGTTCCCTGCCAGAGATATGCGCGTTTTATGAAAGTGATGGGGTACACCAAAGATACACGTATTTAAATCTTTAAAATGGCTCTCCTGAACAAAACTGGTTTTTACCCTTAGGTCCCATTCTATTTTGCGCGTCACATATAAGCTATGTAGGGGACTGGCGACTACTTAAAACCACTTGTCTGGCCCAATGAATTCACTATCACACGAAATATTCATAATTGAGGTCATGTCTTTTCTAGAGGGGTTAAAACAATGTCATACGCCCCAAATATACAAACTTATGTTTTGTACGATAAATTTGTGGTAAACTACCTGACCAGCTCTGATGGCTATCTTTGACATGTATCTCGATTTAATTGCCCTAAACCGTTGAATGTGATGTCTCTAAATGTTTTTTCTTTAACTATCATAACAAAGGTTATATAATAAATTATAAATAAAATTATGATTTTGTCTGTTAGGCAAACATAAAGTTTGATAAATGGACTGAAACTCTTTTGCACTATGATAATGCCCAGTGATGAATTATTTAAAAGAAAATTCACTAATTAAGTCAATCAGATGATAAAAGGCAAAGAAGCCGATAATGATAAGACAATAATTATACGAAAGGCGGTCATAGTTTGGCATGAAGGATATCACAAGTTGATACTTGATGCAATAAAAAAACTGGATAAAAAAAGATGAAGGCGGGCGTTGTCCTTCACTTTTAAATGTTCCAATCAGCCGCTATAGCCGGGCTCTAAATTCAATCAGATTTTAAAGCAAATGTTTTATTTGACCCTATAGTCCCATCCAACTTTAGTCATACAAAAACTACGCTTATTTTAGACTTTGTTAAAAAATGTTATAGTTGTACCAGTTGTATAGTTGTATCAGTACCAAGATTTGTTTATGTACTTATGGCGGTTCGGAAACTTCTTAGCCTAGCACAAAAAGCGCGGTATAAACAGAAAAAAGTTAAGTGTTTTGGAAACTTCCATCTCTGCTATGAACACATGTTAAATTTTGTTTCGATCTGGCAACTCCTTCATATAGAAACAGCTGTTCACAAAAGACGCATCTGCGATTTTTTTACAATGGAAAAATTAGAAATGCGTGGTGTCATTAAATATTTACATAAAAAAGGTTTATCGGGACAAGAAATTCATAATGATATGGTGAATGTGTTAGGTGAAAGTGCTCCTTCATATGCAACAGTAAAAAATTGGGTTGCTGAATTTAAACGTGGTCGTACAAACATTGAAGATGAACCACGTAGTAGACGTCCAAAAACAGCAACAACAACAGAAATTGTAGCCAAAGTGCATGATATGGTATTAAATGATCGACGAATAAAAGTGCGTGAAATAGCTAATATCATGGGCATCTCAAATGATCGAGTCCATTTAATTTTGCATGAAGAACTACAGATGAAAAAGCTTTCTGCAAGATGGGTGCCGCACTTGTTAACAGTCGACCAAAAACGCATAAGAATGAACATTTCCCAAGCTTGTTGGGATCGTTTTCAGCGAAATAAAATGGATTTTAGGCGTCGTTTCATAACTGTTGATGAGACATGGATCCACCACTATACTCCAGAGACAAAAGAACAATCCCAACAATGGACTGAAGCTGGAGGAAGTGCCCCAAAGAAGACAAAAACAATTCAATCGGCTGGTAAGGTTATGGCAACGGTTTTTTTTTGGGACTTCAAAGGTATTTTATTGATTGACTGCAAAGGGGTAAAACAATAAATTCAGAGTACTATTGCAACCTTTTAGATCAATTAAATGTACAAATTCGAGAAAAACGTCCTGGCTTACAACACAAAAAAATAATTTCTCATCAAGAGTGTTTTAACAATGGCTAAAATCAACGAATTAAAGCACGAGTTGCATGACCACCCACCTTATTCTCCTGATTTAGCTCCCAGTGACTTTTACCTGTTCCCAAAACTAAAAAAAATCCTTGCTGGCAAGCGTTTTACCTCAAAAGAAGATGCAATTACAGTTGTAAACCACTATTTTGAAGACCTTGAGGAAAACTATTTTAATCAAGGGATAGAATTGCTAGATAAGCGTTGGACTAAGTGTATTGAAGTTTCAGGAGATTATATTGAAAAATAAAAAATATTTTTGAAAAACTAACTTATCTCTTTCATTGATAGGCTAAGAACTTTCCGAACCACCCTCGTACTGGAGGTCCAAACCATTTTTATGAGAACTGTATTAAAAAATAGACTCATATGGTCCAAATTGGTATATGATTTTTAGGTTGCTTGACCATGATCATATAGACTTACTCCGGAACAACGTTTGCAAATCGTAGTGAATGGGCCCAATCGTAGTGAACGGCCACTGATCCTGATTTTTACAAGAAAATGTTGTTCAGTGATGAAGCCCACTTTTGGTTGAATCGCTAACGTACTCATTCAATAAACCAAATTGCCGCATTTGGAGTAATGAAAATGCACAAGCCATTTGACACAGTCACTGTTGGTCACTGTTTGGTGTGTTCAGAGGGCATCATTGGTCATATTTTTGCAAAAATTAACCCGGGGGAACGCTATAGAGCCTTGATTAATGACTGCTTTTTGCCTGAATTGCAGGATGTTGATGTGGACGACCTTTGGTTCCAACAAGACGGCGCTACATGTCATACAGCCAACGAAACAATTAATTTATTAAAGAAAACTTTTGGTGAGCGCATTATCTCGCGTCGTGGCCTGTGGCGAGGCCTCCAAGATCGTGCGATTTGAAACCGCTGAACTATTTTTTGCAGCGTTATTTGAAGTCGCTTGTCTACCCAGATAGGCCTGACACGATTGACGCCTTCGAAGAGAATATTCGGCGCGTTACGCGCAGACATACGCCCCTCAATGCTGCAAAAAGTGGTCAACAAATTGGGCCTCTCCGCTAGAATTTATTCAATTCAGCTGCTGCGACCACTTGCTCGAAATCACTTTTAAAACATAATGGCAAACCTTATCTTTATAATAAAGCTTAATTCTTGCCATTACATTAAATTATATGCGTTTTATTTTTTGTTGAAACCACACGTCTGAAAAAAACATCTTCTATATAAAATCAGGGGCTTTGTGCTGGGACTTATCACCCAAGTCTATGAGCTGATAACTCTTCGATCGTAACGAACTGTGTCAATTTTTAATTGGATGTTTTGTGTTTACCTTATACAACCTACATCAGGCCAAAGATAGAATACAACTCCCATATATGGGCAGGTGCTCCAAAGCCATTCATGGAGTTTCTGCATCGTGTTCACAGGAGAGCGATGGTGCTGATAGCTGACATTAGGGTATCCAGCTCTATTGTCTCCCTAGAGCATCGCCGAATGTGGGCTGTGTGTCGCTGTTCTGTCGTTACTTTCATGGTGTGTGTTTTTCAGATTATCATGATCTTATTCCTGGCGTGAGGATGTTTGGCAGGGATACACGACTTTCCAAAAATTTAACCACATTTGTTATCGATTTGCCGGTTGACCGCACTATATTCGTTTTTGGCCCGTAGTGTCCGTATATGGAATCGATTTCCGGAAAATTTGTTTCCCACCAATTACGAAATGCAGAAATTCAAGACAAATGTCAATAAACATTATTTTCCCAGCAAAAAAAAAACCTTTAGAATTCGTTCAGAATTCTGTACGATAATCGTTAAAATGTTCCGATTTCGGAACAGAATTCTGAGCGAGTTCGTAATGAAAAACTTATGAGAGGGTTGACACGAATTCTGAACTACTTCTCTGAGGGAATTCTGATGTTTTTGCAGACATTTCGAACCGATTTCTGACCAAATTCTGAACTGTAGTCTTGGGAAATTTCGATTTGTCGTATCGAATTCTGAACTAATTCTGAACGACTTCGATCAGAATTCCGGCATTTAGTCTTATTAAAATCTGATGTTTTTACCGACATTACGTACCGAATTCTTAACGAATTCTGAGCTTATGTCATGGTAAATTCTGAATGTTAACAATCAAAAAGAAGAAAACATTTTTCTTCTACAAAAAAAAAAGTTGAAAAACATTTTCAAAAAGCGTTCGGAAAGACTTTTAGTTACAATCAGGGGTGATAGCAGTTTCGCAAGCAATAATTGTGCTGTAACTATGTTTAGTGGTTTAGTGGCTATACACTTAACGGCAACCAATTTTGCATTTAACGAGAACTGCCGGCAGTAGAGTTTTCCTCCGAACACAATAAAAATCCCTCGCACAGCTAAGCTAACCAAACGTTCAGAATTTGAATTTGAAATATAAAAATACCTCAGACAAACAGTTAAGAATTCGTTCAGAATTTGTTCCGGCATGTCTGAACACAAGAACAACAACTGTAAAATATGAAGCAGATAAATAGTTCAGAGTTCGTTGTGAGTTCGATAAGAGAAGTCTGAACAAAAAATTAATAAAAATGTCACAGACAAGACATAATAAATAAAAAATCTTCAGACAAATCGAACAGAATTTGTAACGATGTCGGTAAGAATTCTCGATAGAGTTCAGATATTGTTCAGAATTGTCTGATATCAGACATTGTCGGCAAATTTCGTTTACTGGGTCCTTATATCCCCCTTCGATCCCTTGCTTTCCACAACGCATTGAGTGCTTCTTTCGACACTTCGAATACATGTCTCGCCCAACGAGCGTCACATTGTATTTTCATGCCCAGAACATCAAGAGCATCTGATTGTTCGACATCCATACCATCGATAGATAATGACGACACTGCTGGGTCAGCGAATCGCTTGTGAGACAACAAGCAGCACTTTGTCTTACGCGCATTAAAATCTACTCTATTCACTCGACCCCAGTCGGAAATGGCCAGGGGAAAACCTGTGAGTGTTAGATAATTAAAAACAAAATCGACTTTTAGTTTTAAGTATAGACTGTATGTGTCGCTTCTTGAGGTGAACCACCAAAGCTTGTATTTTTGCAAAAATTTCGTTAAACAAAAACTTAAATGACCCAGCCAATTACTGACGGGTTTAAAAAAAAATAAGTTGCGACTTACTCCTTGCTAAAAATGCCTTTATATAAGTTGTATTTGGTACCGTTCCCTCACAAACTTATTTGTTATAGTTGAAAAATGTCGAAAAAGGGTAAAAAATACGATTGTTTGAAAGAAATTTTCAAAGGCATCTCGTATAAGTGTGCGCAAATACTTAAAAAAAAAGGTTTTTTAGTCGGATTTCCTGGTATCGGAGGTGTTAAGTAAAATTTCACAAACGGAGTCTTATTTTACTCGAAAAGACCCTCAAACAAAAGTATCTCTTAACCGACATTTCAACTGCATTCTCTGATATCATCACCTGTAGTATCTGGTCAATTACTAGAAGTCTTCAGAATCCATTTCTACCGTCGTTTTTTCTAAGCAAGTAATTGTGACAAGCTATTGTTACTGGGACTTTTTGTTACATGTCATTGGAGGGCTTTTCTTTTAAAGGTTAAAGATTGAATCTTATCACTTCTATGAAATCACCCTATTGAATCTTCTTTTTGTTAATATTTTTCTATTTTTTTCCTACCACTTATTGCATAAACAAACTAATATTACATATTGTGTCTATAATCAGCAACATTAGCTAACCTTTTATAACACCTTTAATAAAAAGTTTACAACACGGATGATACACGTGTGTTTGAGCTCCGTTTTTTTTCGTCTTCTTTTCTCACGTCCCCTGTATTCGGAAGATTACAAATTAATGATTTTTTGATAGCCAACGAAAGCCCCCCAAACACAAACTAAGCGCCATATAATTGTTTAAAAGCAAACAATTAAATGTAAAGCTCGAAACAATGCGGAAACAGATTAAAAAGCAAAGCTGGCACAAGCCGGCACAAAAGACAAGTGAATGATTAAAATAACATCAGCGAAAGAAAAAAATTGTAAACCAAATTTGTTAGGATACTCGTACAATGTCTAAAAGTATAAAGTAAACAATTATGGCTTTTCATTACATTCGAATATCATTTCATTTTGTAATTAAACGTAGACCAAGTCTAGTGGTTAAGAAAAAATCTTGCTCTGGTAAAGCGATAAGCTAGAAATAAAAAGAAAAGAAATTTCTTTTCTTGGAGAAAGCCTAGTTGTAGTTAAAAATAGTTAAAGCAAGAGTTTTGTGGTTCATTCTTGGCTGGTGATTGGTGCGGAAATTGCTTTAGCCTCCAATCACCAACATGCGTTTGTGTCTTAAGTCTTTTCTGTAGAGTTGGTGTCTTAAGTCTTTTGTTGTTTACACAACAGCTCTAACGAAACACTTTAGAATGTTACTCGTTATAGTGATTGCGACTATTGTTGACGTTTGCTTCTTTCATGCCGAGTTAAGATGGAATTTCTCGTTGCGGTTTAGATGTGGTCTTAACAACGCAGTCTTTGTTGCTGCGATGTTTTCTGGCCTCAGAAAAGGAAATGTCAGAAAAATGTTGTACATTTTATGGTAAAAAAAAACTAAGCTGAAGCATTACGGAGAAGAGGTGGTTAAAAAAATGTTTTTCTTTTTACAGTTGATAAACAAGAAACAGGGAACATCTCTTACAAATAGGGGTTCACAGAAATGGAGACCAATAAATTACATCAGATTTCGAGGGAATAATAAAGGGTGTTTTTTTATTGCGATATAGAACTTTAAGTTGGCATCACTTTTTTAACTGGCGGCCATTTTGTCAGCTGTCAAGTGATTAATATTTAGTTTGGTTTGCCATTTCATCATGAACAGGTTGACAAAAGAACAACGCTTGCAAAATGGGCCGAAAATGAGATTCATCTCGATGCTGATTTTCATCCCAAATTTTTGTTTGGTGATGAGGCTCATTTTTGGTTGAATGGCTACGTCAACAAGCAAAATTGCCGCATTTGGAGTGAAGAGAATCCACATGAGACCCTTGAGACGCCATTACATCCACAAAAACTGACTGTTTGGTGTGCTCTATGGGCTGGTGGAGTCATTGGGCCATACTTTTTCCGAAATAATGCTGGAGAGTCAGTTACCGTTAATTGAGACCGGTATAGAGCCATGATAACCGACTATTTTGTTCCCGAATTGGATGGCATGAATGTGGATGAGTTGTGGTTCCAACAAGACGGCGCTACATGCCACACAGCGCACGTCACAATCGAATTATTGAAGGAAACATTCGATGAGCGCATAATTTCGCGGAATGGACCTGTTAATTGGCCACCAAGATCGTGTGATTTGACACCATTGGATTATTTTCTTTGGGGATATGTGAAGTCGCTCGTCTACGCCAACAAACCAGAAACACGTTAGGGGACTTGGAAGCCAACATTCGTGGCGTTATTGCCAACATACGGCCCCATATGCTCGAAAAAGTGGTTGAAAATTGGACCTGTAGAATTGGCTTTATTCGAGCCATCCGCGGCGGCCACATACCCGAAATCATATTAAAACATTAATGGCATAAAATTATCTTTCCAATAAAGCCAAATTGATGGACATTAAAACGATTTTCTTGTGTTTTATTTCAATTCGAAGTTCTATACCTCAATAAAAAACACCCTTTACAAGCTTGTTTAAAAGAAAAGACGTAAATAAAAAGGATTTGACTTGGTTTATTATAAATTTTTAGTATATTGTCCTTGCTATGTCGGGGTCGGGACACAGTAGTGTTGTAGGGCACAAAATAGCTGATGAACTATTCTATCTTGGCCATTAGGAAGATGTAACAGAGACTAAGAATTTGGCAAAGAGAAAAATTCATCAGAAAATAATAATTTGTTTGCTGAAAAATCCTCAGCACTTTCTCTATGCTTAGTTAGACTCTGTTGGATACTGGGAATGTTCATTTGCTACTTAAGGGAATAAAGAAGCAAATGAACATTGGAGGCATGGCCTTACTGAAGATGCTGACAAGTCAGGAAATAAAAGTTTGTTTGCTAAAAATCCTCAGCACTTTCTCTATGCTTTGTTAAGACTCTGTTGGGTAACTGGGAATGTTTATTTGCTACTTAAGGGAATAAAGTAGCAAATGAACATTGGCGGCATGGCCTTACAGAAGATGCTGACAAGTCTGACAAGTCAGGAAATAAAAGTTTGTTTGCTAAAAAATCCTCGCACTTTCTCTTTGCTTAGTTAGACTCTGTTGGGTAACTGGGAATGTTTATTTGCTACTTAAGGGAATGAAGTAGCAAATGAACATTGGCGGCTTGGCCTTACTGAAGATGCTGACAGGTCCGCAAAATTTAAATTTCGTCACTGAAGAGATTTTTTTGGAAAATCTTAAGTGTTTTTTTCTGCACTCTGCAATGAAATGTTGAAAGGGAGAAAAATAGACGAACAGAAGCTTCTGAAACAGTCTGAGGATCTACGATTGCTGACAGTTTTGCAAAGAGACAACTTGTGCCCCGAAGCCATTTTGTTTCTTGACAAATCCTCAGTGCTTTCTCTGATGAGTTTGCCGAAAGAGTGATGTTAAGACTAATAAAGTAGCCGATAATCTGAGGCATTTTGACTCGCCCTGGTGAGAATTCAACAAAGAAAAATAATCGTTTTGCTTTCCCAGACACAGAAATGTTAAAGGGAACTAAGTAAATATTGGCCCGTCTAATGATGCAGCAGATGTTAAAGGAAACTAAGTAAATATTGGCCCGTCTAATGATGCAGCAGATGCTGACAATTCTACAAAGAGAGCATTTTTTACAGAAAATGCTTTATTTTGCTGTTGTTTCAAAGACACAGAACGGTTTAAGGGAACGTAGAAAATGATGAACTGGGATTTTGGTTCGCTAGGAATGCTGCAGATGCTGATGAAAAAATTTTGTAATTCAAGAACTTTTGTTTTCTAAAAAAAACTCAGTATTTCTCTGTACACTTTTGTGTTTCTAAACTTAGTAACGCTAAACTAAGCGATGTAGGCCTAGAATGTTTCTATTAGGTTATACAAATACTAGTCTCCAGTTTTAATACACGCCGCGGAATACTCGAACTTTTGAACTTAGTTTTTGTTTAAATTTTTGTAAAAGCAAAAGACCGAAATAAAACAAACGAGCATAAACATAAATTTTATAAGTTTAAGTTTAACTTTATGAATAAGTTGATGTTATTTATCAAATATTAAAATAAATATTGACAGGGAATTGTCTGGGTGTCAAAAGATTGCAGACCTTTTTCTTTCAATTTTTTCTTTGTCTTTTGGTTCGCAATAATAGCAATCTCGTGTAGTCTTAAATAACTTAATTTGTATGACGTTTGGGTTCATCATCTCCCGATTAAGGGCTATAAAATTAATGCCGACATCAAAGATGTCCAAGCAGTTGAACAAAAACCCATTTAAAGTAAATGTGATATTTAGGTAATTTATTATTTGTTTTCTTTATTATGGGTATTAAAAATAAAATATGAAAAGCTTATTAAAGCTTCAGTCGAAATTAAACAAAAGAGATGACAACTAAAGAAAAAGAAGAAGAAAAACAATACGCCGATATTATTTATGACAATACATCAAATGAGGTGACTAAAAATATACAAATGACATTAAAAGGCTGAAAGTGTCTACTACAAATACCCGCTAAATATAACAAACATTTTCACTCAAAAAATCACTGCACCTCACCATGCACGGTAGCCTTTCACATCTTTTCAACCCGAAGTATGTGTCTTAAGTCTTTCGTTTCACCTATTAGGCACGCTTCGTGTTTGTCTGAGGTCAGTGCTGTAGCCAACGGCCAGTAAACCAGCTCAGTGGGATATTTTACATAATTTTGACGCATATAAATTTGAAATTAATTTGTGAATTTTTGGCCGAATGATAAAGATCGTTTGCGGTCAAAAGAGGGGAAGGGAGAGGTTGAAATTGAAAACGAACTATTCAGAAACAGTTGGGGTGCAGACATTTAATCGACAGCGTTACTGTTATGTTGATAGGGTTTATTTTATTGAAATTATCGCAAATTTAATCGTTTATGGGGATTTCAATGAAATAAGAAGCAGGACAGGTAGCAAGGAAAGGAGGATTTATTCTTAATTATGATGGAAATAAACTTAAAAAGAAATTCAATTGGAAGTAAAAGAAAAAGTACTAGAGGCCCAAGTTTACTTGCCTTTGAACCTGGATAATTGTGTGATAGTCTTACACACTAACCAACACGGCGAAGGCTCAAACGTAGCTGCCTGATAGATTTAAACATAGACATCCCTATTTAGTGTTTTTAGTGAGAAAGATGACAATGTTATTTGGAAAACTGAACTGCGGGTGTCCCAATTTTTAAATCTGGCAACATTCGAAGTGTCATTGTTTGACATTTGAACAATTGTTATTGGTTGTTAGTAGAAGGTACGAGGTTAGTAAAAATGGAGCGCTACACGAATGAACAACGCATTCTCATTGTGAAATTGTTTTTACCAAAATGGTGAAAGTTTTGCGGCTACAGTTCGCAAATTGCGATCAATTTGGGGTCACAATAATGCTCCAAAAGAGTCAACTGTAAAGAGATTAATGGATAAATTTGCCGAAACTGGGTCTGTTAGTGATATAAAGACAACAACGCGCCATCGACCAGGTCGATCGACCGAAAATGTCGCAGCTGTACGTGATGATGTCGCTCAAACTCCATCCACCTCAATTCGACACCGAGCTCAGCAAATTGGTGTCTCCAAATCCACTTTGCAGCGAATTTTGACGAAAGATTTGCATCTTCATGCATACAAAATTCAATTGACTCAGGAACTGAAGCCAGCTGACCATGGACAGCGAAGGGAGTTCGTTAATTGGGTATTGGAGAGACAACATGAAAATGCTGATTTTGCCGATAAAATCATCTTTAGTGATGGCTTGATGGCTTCGTCAATAGGCAGAAATTCCAACAAGACGGCGCCACATGTCATACAGCCAGAGAAACAATTCAATTGCTGCATCAGTCATTTAAAAATTGCGCTCTTCTTGGGACACCCTTTATAAACATATTTTGATGCCTTCTAAGCACTTAGGCATATCGTACATGAAATTCAATATGTTTGAAAGTCTACAGACTTGGGATAAATTTCGCTAAGCAGTCCATGGTAAGGTTTCATTAAAAAGTTTGATCAACAGGTAGCCGAACAGAAACGGATATGAAACAGATCCCCACCAACAAGCAATGTAAGGGGTGTTTTCAAATCAAAAATATAATTTAATGTTACGGCCAAGAATTTAGCTTTATTTTAAATATAAGGTTTGCCAGTATGTTTTAAAAATGATTTCGGGCAAGTGGCCGCCGCAGCTGGCTCGAATAAAGTGGAGAGACCCAATAATTTGACCACTTTTTGCAGCATTTGTGGCCGTATGTCAGCAATAACGCCCCGAATAATCTCTTCCAAGGCGTCAATTTTGTCGGGCTTCTCTGCGTAGACAAGCGACTTCATAAGCCACACAAAAAATAATCCAGCGGTGTTAAATTGCAAGATCTGGGAGGCCACGACCCAGGTACCCAGGTAGATACGCGTTCCTTTAATAAATTGATTACTTCGTTGGTTGCATGGCATGTAGAGCCGTCTTGTTGAAACCAAAGGTCGTCCATATCAAAATCAACCAATTCTGGCCCGAAAAAGTCATTAATGATGGCTCTATAGCGTTCCCCATTGACTGTAACATTATGGCCGGTTTTATTTTTGAAGAAACATTGACTTTTTTAAGATGTAACGGCGTCTCAACAATGGCTTGTGGATTTTCATTACTCCAAATGCGACAATTTTGTTTATTAACCTACCCATTCAACCAAAAGTGAGCTTCATCGCTAAACAAAATGTTCTTATAAAAATCAGGATCGCTATACAAAATGTTCTTATAAAAATCAGGATCGGTGGCCATCTTATTTTGGGCCCATTCACCGAATGTGTCGTTCTGCTTCAATTTTTGGACGAGTTGGATTTTTTCATTTCATTTCATTTCTTTATTGACATGTAATTCGAAGCCCATTGGGGCCTATTAAAGCTAAATAACAATATGCATCAAAATGTTAAATAGAACATCATAAACTACTAGAGAAAATTCAGTATAAAATCAAATAAATAATATAAATTAAAAAAATCCTAATATTTCCTAATAAAAGAGAAAAAAAAACCCGATGAAAGCATAAAAGTGATAATCAAGAAACCGAAGAAAACATACATATAAATAAAAGCATTACTCTGTACTTGAAGGAAAATGTTCCATTAAATGTTTACGAAATGTCATGGAAGATAAATTAAACGTTTTTAAACTGCTTGGCAAAATGTTAAATAGTCGGGCTACTCTTACGAGGAATGATCGATCCATAAGCGGTGTTACCTTTGGAATAATTAACTGTCTGTTGCGAATTGAGTGACTGAAAACAAATTAATTTGCTAGGAACAAAGGAGATTGAAGTTTGTATATCTTGTAAAAAAATATAGCAACCGAATGTGCACAAATTCCACAAAGGAACAGCCTAAAAAGTCATTCACAAACGGCGATAGGTGAGCATACGGTTTAACAGAATATACTCTATGAAGCACTGTCTTTATAATATTCATATTACTTTGAGTAGTTCCTGTATATACCTCTAGGCAGTACAAAATATTTGGCATAATTAAGCCATGAACCAGTTGTTGTATATTTGACGAAGTGTGAAACTAATACGTGAAGCAATACTGCGAATATGCTGCTCAAAGCAACATTTGTTATCCAGTAGTATTCCCAATATAATAATACTCTGAACGAATTCTATAGACGTATCATTGTATTGCAAATCTAAGCTGATAGAAGATGATGATGAAAACAGTATTGCCTTTGTTTTAGAAGGATTAATACTAAGCTTGTTAGAGGACATCCATACGCTCAATAATTTTAAAACATAATTCGTTTTTGCTTGTAAAACATCCAAATACTGGATTTCTCCGCAAAATAATAGCTGAACATCATCAGCTAAAGAGTATGGTGTACACCAATCGCCTAGACTTTTGAAAAGGTCATTAATAAATAGCACAAACAAAATTGGATCAAGAACAGAGCCCTGAGGGACGCCACTCCTAACAGACAAAACAGACGATGCGACTCCATTGAGACGAACAAACTGCTTTCTACCACATACATAAGAAAGCATTAAACTACAGGCACTTTTCCCAAGTCCATAATCTGTATCCAATTTATTTCTCAAAATTCCATAATCTACCCTATCGAAGGCTTTTTCTAAATCCAACGACAAAACCATACACATTTTTTGGTCATGAGTATTCTTCCTTATTGAGTCAGTAAGGCCAATTAAAAGAGCAGAGGTACTCCTGTCGTTCCGGAAACCACATTTACTCTCAATATGGTCTAACAAGTGCCGCTTAAGAATATTTTCCACAACTTTTGACAGGTTGGGAGGCAAAGAAATGGGTCTTAAGTTGTCAGTAGAATTCGAGCTGGACTTCTTTTGAATTGGTGTCACTATGGCTACTTTCCAGCAACAATAGCGCTTTCGGTGGGCACTGTATGGCGTCTCTGAGGATGTGCAATATCCACTAGAGTAAACGTGGTGCGAAACCGATTCATGATTGCTCGAATTACCGCCTTTGCTGGGCGATTATGTAGACCGAATATTGAACCGAATACTCAAATACGGTCTTGTTTTATATTAAGAACTCCAGAAAGTAGGTAGTTTTTCTACAGGCATATTTTTGGGCCTGTTGAAAAGTTCTATAGAAAAATATTGTAGCAGATATTTTAGAATAAACCATATTACACAGGAATTATAGCCGATTATTGCCTCTTACTTTTTTTTTTCTAAACCGCTGCCTACGCCAAATATTGAGAATTTTCGAGCCTGATTGCATTTCAAATGACAAATTGTTACAATAAACAACTACCAAACTTGTCAAAGTCAAAATCCAAAGAGGGAAGTGGGCCTAACTAGGCCACATCTAATGCAGACCTCAAGGACAACTAAAAATGGGCCTTCCCCCAGAAACACCTGGATGCTCTGCACCAAAAGTAAATTAGAATCCGCCCACATCCTCTGGAACAATGCAAAAACACTGGCCAACGATAGGGTAAGATGGAGAGATCTTGTCGATGCCCTATGTAATTTAAACCAATTGTAAATAAAGCACATATATAGGGTGGGTCATTTAAAATATATATTTAAATCGTCTGTTTCTTTCTGGTTTTATTCGAAAGGTTGAACTTTGTCATTTAGTAATGGGGCACCATCAGTTGAGTTTTCGCTTCGCCTAATGGGCTGAAGATTGTTTCGCAGAAGACGAAGAATTGTTCCGAAAATTAGTGTTTTCAGATGAAGCTCTTTTTCATCTCGGTGGCTATGTCCATATGAAAAAATTGCCGCATATGGGGTTTAGAGAAGCCACACGTGACTATTGAGAAGCCAATGCATCCAAGACGAGTCAATGTTTGGTTTGGGTTTTAGATTGGCGGCATCATTAAGCCATTTTTCTTTGAAAATGACCAAGGAGCTGTGGTTAACGTCAACGGTGAGCGTTACCGCGCCAAGCTCACAGAATTTTTGTTTCCAAAAATTCAAGAGAACGACATGGACGACAGTTGGTTTCAACTATACAGGGCCACATGTCAAACAGCCAACGCAACCACTGATATTTAACGCACTGTTTTTGATAATCTGTTATTATTCCTTTGGATTTTATTTTCTGTGGGGAGCCATTAAAGAAAGATAAATGTTACGCAAAGCATCCAGAGACATTTGAAGCGTTGAAAATTTGATATCGAAATTCCCATTGAGGGGATTCGTTTGATCGAATGAGGTGACAAATTGGGTTGATCGAATGAGGCACTGTCGAGCTAGTTGTGGTAGTCAGAGTTCAACCTTTCCAATAAAAATAAAAATTCGAAAAAATTATCAGAACTTTTTTTTAAGCCGATTCAAATTTAAAATTTTAAATCGCCCACCCTGTATATATTTATTTATTTTGAGCAGGCGGTCTTTGTATTCTCGAAAAAGGGCAAAAAGCCACCATTACCGTCAACGGTAAGCGTTACCGCGCCAAGCTTAACGAATTTTTGTTTTTTAAAGTTTATGAGAATGACATAGACGATATTTTATTTCAACAAGACGGGGCCACATGTCACACAGCCAACGCAACAATCGTTTTTGTTTTTTAAAATCGAATAATCAGCCGAATTTGTGATGTCAATTGAACGCATTGGAGCTGTGCTATTTTCTGTAAAAAGCCATTAAGCATAAATATTACGCCAAGCATCCAGAGCCAATTGAAACATAAACTCGAAGTTGCCATTGAAGGGATTCCACCCGAAACAATCGAAAATATACTGAAAAATTGGGTCGATCAGATTAGGTTTAGCCGAGCCGGCTGTGGTAGTCATATTGGCTCTTACATCTAAGGGCGGTTCGGAAACTTCTTAGCCTAGCACAAAAAGCGCGGTATAAACAGAAAGTGTTTTGGAAACTTCCATCTCTGCTATGAACACATGTTAAATTTTGTTTCGATCTGGAAACTCCTTCATATAGAAACAGGTGTTCACAAAAGACGCATCCGCGATTTTTTAACAATGGAAAAATTAGAAATGCGTGGTGTCATTAAATATTTACATAAAAAAGGTTTATCGGGACAAGAAATTCATAATGTGTTAGGTGAAAGTGCTCCTTCATATGCATTAGTACAAAATTGGGTTGCTGAATTTAAACGTGGTCGTACAAGCATTGAAGATGAACCACGTAGTGGACGTCCAAAAACAGCAACAACAACAGAAATTGTAGCCAAAGTGCATGCTATGGTATTAAAGGATCGACGAATAAAAGTGCGTGAAATAGCTTATATCATGGGCATCTCAAATGATCGAGTCCATTTAATTTTGCATGAAGAACTACAGATGAAAAAGCTTTCTGCAAGATGGGTGCCGCACTTGTTAACAGTCGACCAAAAACGCATAAGAATGAATATTTCTCAAGCTTGTTTGGATGGTTTTCAGCATAATAAAATGGATTTTAAGCGTCGTTTCATAACTGTTGATAAGACATGGATCCACCACTATACTCCAGAGACAAAAGAACAATACAAACAATGGACTGAAGCTGGAGGAAGTGCCCCAAAGAAGGCAAAAACAATTCAATCGGCGGGTAAGGTTATGGCAACGGCTTTTTGGGACTTCAAAGGTATTTTTATTGACTATCTGCAAAAGGATAAAACAATAAATTCAGAGTACTATTGCAACCTTTTAGATCAATTAAATGTACAAATTCGAGAAAAACGTCCTGGCTTACAACACAAAAAAATAATTTCTCATCAAGACAACGCACCAGCGCACAAGAGTGTTTTAACAATGGCTAAAATCAGCGAATTAAAGTACGCGTTGCTTGACCACCCACCTCATTCTCCTGATTTAGCTCCCAGTGACTTTTACCTGTGTCCAAATCTAAAAAATTCCTTGCTGGCAAGCGTTTTACCTCAATTGAAGATGCAATTACAGTTGTAAACCACTATTTTGAAGACCTTGAGGAAAACTATTTTAATCAAGGGATAGAATTGCTAGATAAGCGTTGGACTAAGTGTATTGAAGTATCAGTAGATTATATTGAAAAATAAAAATATTTTTGAAAAACTAACTATTCTCTTTCATTGATAGGCTAAGAACTTTTCGAACCGCCCACGTATGTTGTAGATAAAGGCAAAAACTTGACTTTAATTTGTTTAATCAAAGACCAAAATACACAAATATAACGAGTAATTTAAAAAATGTTCCAGAACTTCCAAATCTATAGGAAAAAAGTTATTTTCTTAGACAACAGCTAATCGATTTTTAATAGGAAGAACAAACCCAACCACTTAAATCACTGAAATCTATTGCCCAAAGCCAAGTTGAAAGTAATGGGTTGGTATCTTAAGTCGTTCATTTATCAATTCTTTGCAACCAACTGATATAATATCAGCCCTAACTTCATGAACGTAATTAAAACGAAGACTAATTCCTCTTCATAAAGTTCCAATTGACAAGATAACAAAAACCAAAACAGATATTTTTTTTTCAAGATAAAACCGACTGTACCAGCCTTAAGTCTTTTAACATAAAAAATATAACTAATGTCTGTTTGCTATCACATTAGAGGCTTTTGAGCTTCTAACAATTTGTATTGAGGCGTCTCGTTTTCATTTCCAATTAAAGTCTTAAATAAAATGACTTTAGATGTTCTAAATAAAAGAAATCCAAGAAATAAAATGCTTTCATGTAACGAAGGCAAAATAAAAGATGGCTTTATTGTTAAAGATAAGAAAAAGAAATTTCTTCAAAATTATTCTCATCTGGAAAAGCCTCTGAAATCTTATGCACGTTTTGTTTTATGTTAGGTTGAATTAAATTTCTTTAAAAGAGAAAATATTCTTTAATTATTTGCGAAAATGCTAGATTTCATATTTAATGACAGATTTCTATAAAGATTGATTGAAACGTGTTTGGAAGCAGTCATTTGAAAGTAGTTCATTAACTGCAAAAGCTATACCAACGCCACAGGTTTGTGCCTTAAGTCTTTTGTTTTGAAAATTTGTTTTGCTTCGGCACTTTTTTGTCACAACTGAGTTGATGTGTGCTTGTAGCTATAAAGTCGACAATTATGCGCGTTGTTAGTAGAGTGTTAAATTAGACACATTTATCAATTTAAATAAGTGGTTTTTATGGAATGTTTAATTGAAGCAAAGGCTTTTTCGATTCAATTCAATTTTTTATAGTTAATTTATAACATTACAAAATTATTCGATAATAAATCAAAGGGGTTTCCAATAGGGACATGACAATTTCGTTTCTTTATGTTAACGCAACCTCAAACATGTTTAATGATCTTTCAGCCTCAAAGTCAACATTTTCATTATGATAAACTTCAGTTATGAGCAACGTTTGGAAATCATTAAAAATTACTACCGAAATTCTGAGTCGGTGGTCGCAACTTCAAGAGCGCTTACTTAAATTTTCTGCCGTAAAACTCACCGACAGGCTATGCGTCCTATAATGGATAAGTTTGGATCCAAATTTTCACTTTTAAATGTTCCGGCGCCAAAGAGACGCCGTACCGCTCGAAGCGACGAAAATATCGCAGCCGTATGCGTTTAAAATGACCCAAACCAGTCTATTCCAAGTCGTTCTCAGGTATTGGGCATCAACACGCTGTGCCGTATTTTGCGAAAAGATCTTGGCCTTCGTCCTTTTAAGACCAAATTGACTCAAGAACTAAAGCCACATTATCATTTGAAACGCCAAAACTTTTCCGATTGGACTCAGGCAAAGTTTCATTATAATCCAGAATTCCATCGAAAAATCTTTCTCAGCGATGAAGCTAATTTCTGCCTAAGAGGTTTTGTCAATAAACAAAATATGTGACAGCGCTTAGAGAAAGGAACCTAAGGGTAAAAAAATCAATTTTCACTTCTTTTTTTCTGATGTGGACAACATCTGAGCATCGAATGAGACCGATCCCATGCCCCAAAAGTGTTCCCTCCCAGAGATATGAGCGTTTTATGAAAGTAATGGTACACCAAAGATCCGCGTATTTAAATCTTTAAAATGGCTCTCCTGAACAAAACTGGTTTTTAGCCTTAGGTCCCTTTCTATTTTGCGCGTCACATATGCGTTATTAGACATCAAGAAACCCAAATGTTCTTCGAGAGACACAATTGCATCCGCAAAAAATTACTGTGTGGCGTGGTTTTCAGGCCGGAGGTGTGATTGGTTTGTATTTTTTCGTCGATGAAAACAATCGTCATGTTCCAGCCAATGGAGAGCGCTATCGTGCCATGTTAGAAAATTAGTTTTAGCACGAATTGCATGAGCTTGACTTCACCGATTTGTGGTTTCAACAAGATGGTGTCACTAGCCACACAGCACGCGTAACAATCAATTTACTGAAAGGCAAATTAGGCGAACGTGTTATCTTGAGAAATGGACCGGTCGAATGGCCACCTCCTCGTCCATGTTAGAAAATTAGTTTTGGCACGAATTGGATGAGCTTGACTTCACCGATTTGTGGTTTCAACAAGACGGTGCCACTAGAAACACAGCACGCTTTACAATCGATTTACTGAAAGGCAAATTCGGTGAAGGTGTTACTCGTATCTCGATAAATGGTCCGGTCGAATGGCCACCTCCTCGTCAATGCGATCTAACGCCATTGGATTTCTTTTATGGGGCCACATCGAATTAGTGGTCTATGCCAACAACTTCAGACGAGCTCAGAGATCCAACATCCAACGCGAAATTGACAACGTTCCGGTCGAAATGTTTTTATGGGGCCACATCGAGTCAGTGGTCTATGCCAACAAGCCAACAACTTAAGACGAGCTCAGAGATCCAACATCCAACGCGAAATTGCCAACGTTCCGGTCGAAATGTGTGCAAGAGTGGTAGGAAATTGGGTCCAAAGAATAGATCACTATACACGGGTGGGCATGTGACCGAATTTCAATCATAAAATGTAACATTTCCACTACATCTGGATTAATTTGAAATCAATATCTTAAATATTATTTTTTTAATAAAAAATATATTATAAAATTGTTATGTCCCTAAGGGAAAACCCTGTAATAGATCGATTACTGATTTTGGAAAAATTTCCTGTTTATTTGGAAATAAAACTTGAGTAAGCTTGAGTTTGCGCATCTTTTATTAACAAATCAAAACAATTTAGTGTAAAATAATCATGGCTCCGGTGTAAATTAACAGACTTTTACTGCTTTTTTTGTAGTTATACCATCTTCTCATATATTTTCCTATATGATTTGTGCAATTTAATTTTATGGTTTTGCTAGATTCATTGTGTCTTTGTCATAATTGAAAGTATTGGCACATCTTGGCATTACACATTTTCCAGTTAAAACAAGTAGCATTTAAAAATCCCCAAACAAGTTCCCATACATTGTAAAGAGGGGCTTGGTTGAGACTGCAGTTTTAATTAACACTTTAAGCATAAGTCTTTGTCTTTGTGGAATTTGTAATTTTCTTTCTTGGTTTGGACAAAAGTTTAAACGTTTTTAATAAAGATTTGAGGTATAAAAGTCATGATAGGTTGTGGCACTTTGAAACAAAATTTACTTTCCGAGTATAATTTTAATCAGTGGAGGTCATTGACTTGTCTGGTACCTGGTGGGTAGATTCGTTGAATTAAAGTTTTAATTTTAATAAGACATGGTTTTTGAGGAACCATTTGAACCTTTGGTATAAGCTGAACCTTAATGCCTTTTCAAATGAAACGTGGTGGGATTTAATACATTTTTTTGTTTGTCAAGAAATTAGGGGGTATTTTTTGTTGTTGTCTAGTATTTATGTTTTCTGTCGGGCGGTAAAAGGTGGTTTAATTTAGAAGGGCTTGTCTTCACAAAGCAAAAAGAAAAACACCAGATTTTTTGATATTTATTGTCTGTCTAGGAGCCATCTGACCTTCACTCTGTTTGACTTGCAGTTTAGGATTTCAGTGGGGGCTGCTTCAATGAATTCAATTTAAAATGCGGTTGGCAATACCCTAAGATGTGCTGCAGTTGCTGTTCGAGGCCATCTGATATGACAGCAACACTTTTTGTTGTTGTCTGCTTTTGGTTTCATTTCGTGTGTATGTGTCTTAAGTCTTTTGTTTTGTCTTGAAAAAATATTGCAAATTATTCTAGTTTGCCGTTAATAATTACACTGAATTTGAGGTTTATAATGAAGATTTTTCGGTTCGTCGTAATTTTTGTATTCCCCTCGACCTGGTAGCCCGCCTCTGGTAACCCCTCTATACCCCTTTGCAAAGTGTTCTTCTATGCCAACAAAATTGCACTGAATTTTTTTCGTTATGGTAATTTGTCAGTTGGCCATAAATGTCGTATCCCCTTAAACCCCTCCCTTTTTTGGTAACCCCTTTATCCACTGTTTTGCAAAACTTGTACATGCTGTTTATGATGATTTAATGTTGGTTGCCTGTACCCCTTGGAACTCCGTCTCTCCCTTCGATTTTAGTTGTGTCTTAAGTCTTTTGTTTAGAATTTGCATTCAAGCTTGAAGCCATCAATTCAGAAAAGTTATACTTCTATTATTGAAGCATAGCATTTTGGGCCACTCTTAGACTCACCCCGCCAAAAGTTTATTAACCTTTTGGGTCACATTTGCCATAAATGCTCTTAAATGTTTTTCGGTTTCTGTTTTGTTGTGCTTTGCTTTAAATTCGCCATTATTTGGTTCAATGCCAGTTTTTAGGTTACACTTGTTTTATATTTTATTTTCAACTGAGTATTCATACATAAGCCATCTAAAGACCACAAAGTCATACCAAACGATTTCATAATTGAAGTTGTTTTGTGTTTTTACTTCGTCTTTCGTTTATGTTTTTGCTCTATACATTTTTTAAGTACTTCCCATTGAAAGGTATGCGAGTGTAAGCGGGTAGACGTGAAGTTTAGCATGGATGGAGACGACCACGTCAACTGCAATTACTTTAACTTATATACATAATATTCATACTCATAAAGACCGACGAGTATGTGCAGAAGGTAGTCTGTCAGACAGACACACACTAGTCATGTGTAATCAAATCATTACAGACGGCCTTCAGTTTTTTTTCATATATTTTGTCTTTACATCTTTTTCAAGTAGTGATGATACAGCGATTTAAAGGGAAAAATGCTGTGTCGTTTTGACTATTTTAATTAATAAAGAGGGTTTGTAGTAAAAAAACTACTCGTCATAAGTTTATGAACCTGTTAAACGTTTTAAGACGATGTGTTTTAGGCGTTTTTAAAGCCAGCCACTAAAGCAGGGCTCATTTTAAATGTAATGAAATTGATGACCTCATTAATTACTTGAATTATGAGACGGTTATCAGAAAAATACGTTTATGAGGCAAACAATCAAGTCACATGGAGGCTAAATATTAATTGAAATTTCTCAACCAAAACATAGACCTCTACGATGGTATTTAAAACGCCTCTTATTGGTTTTAGCCATAAAACTGAAATTGTTATTCATTCGGCAAGTTTAGCACTTAAACTTGTTTAAAATTTCTATTCCATCCAGTGACTGGCAGGTGGAGCGATTAATTAAGATTTTTCGTCTCAAATACTTAATTGCTCGTAAAGTATTTTAGTATTCGAATCATTTTTAACTTGACCCAAAGTTGGTGTCTTGAATCTTTTGTTTCACCCCAGCAGGGGGTCTTGTTATTAAGCACTTCTTGTGAATATTAATATTATTAAAATTAACAGCTGCCAACGGTTGAGCTCAAATAAAGGAATTCCCTATTGGTGTTGACTTCTATGAAGAGCATAATGACCTTAAGTCATACTTAACGCATTCTTTGCCTGGACTAATAGGGTTTTTACTACATGACCCTTTTAGCTGTCAGCTTCTTATTAGAGGACTCTTAATAAATTACACTAGGTTCATATATAAAATATACAGTTTTTCCCTAGCTAATATATTTAACTTACCCAGTAATCTCATATCAGTATACAATTATCAAAAAGTTCATATTTACCTGAAAAAAGAAGAGAGAAAATTATTAAACCAATATTAAAAACTGTTGAAACTTTCAAATAAAATACACAACTTTATTATCATTTGTCTGTGGCTAAAACAACCTTCCTAAAGCACGATGTTATTTGTAAATAAAACAAAAAAGTCAGAGAATCGAGTTTATATTTATTTATTATGGTAGATGGATCAAGTACAATTATGTGTGAAACAAAATATCGGCTAAAAGCCCGCCATGGCTTCGGTGACATATCCTTATCTGAGACATGATGGACGTTCAAGATGGACGTTCATTTTGCCACAGTGCCTTTAGTGGAACGTAGGAGCTCAATTCTGAGTGGTATACAACCATCTGTTTGCCCACAGTGTTCGAAGAAACGAGGAAAGATAATAAGAGAAGACGGATCATTTTGCTTCACGACAATGCGAGCTCTCACACATCAGCTGTGCCGTATTTTCTCAGCCTTTAGCTCTTGGATTGTTCTTGTCTTATTGACGTACGAGGGTTGCAATATACGAGGGCGACCGCAAAACTAACTGGCCTGGCACATTTTCTGTTTTACTAGCAACTTTTTTTTTGTTTTTTAAAAGCAATCTTTTATAAGCCACCTGTCAAAATTTCCGAAATATTTCGTGATTATTTTCTTTGTTACAGGTGAATGAGGTAAACAAGTTTTATAATTTTTGAAAAATGGAAAATAAAGAGTTTCGTGCGGTAATTAAACACTTTTATATGAAAGGTTATACGCCACAATTAATCAAAGATGAATTGGATTATGTTCATGGTGATAGTGCACCATCATACTCCACCGTGAAATCCTGGGTTCAACAATTTACGAGTAAAATAGGTCGTTCAAGTACGGAAGATGAACAACGCTCTGGAAGACCGAAAACTGCTACTACTATTGAAAACATTAGAAAAATATTTAATAAAGTGACTAAAGATAGACGAATAAAGCTCAGAGAACTTGCTGATATTGTTAAAATACACGAAAAACAAGTTTGGAGTATTTTACATGATGAACTCCACATGAAAAAGCTATCCGCAATTTGGGTGCCGCGTTTGTTGACTTTGCCCAAAAAATCGTCCGTTGGACCAATTCCGAGGAGCTTTTAGCGATTTATCAGCGTAATCCAGTAGAGCTCTTGCGCCGATTCATAACTGTTGATGAAACATGGATCCATCACTACATCCCAAGATGCAAAGAACAGTCAAAACAATGGATAGAAGCTGGTAAAAGTAGTCCCAAGAAGGCGAAAACTGTCAAGTCAGCAGGAAAAGTAATGGCCACAGTATTTTGGGATGCAAGGGGTATAATATTTATTGATTATCTTGAGAAAGGAAAAACTATAAATAGTGAATATTATTGTGCATTATTGGATCGGTTGAGTGAAGAAATCAAGATAAAACGACCGCATTTAGAAGATAATGCTCCTTCACCCACTGCATTTTTATCTCAACAAAAACTGGCCGAATTACGATTTGAAATTGCTCCGCATCCACCATATAGTCCAGATTTATCTCCTTCTGATTATTTCTTGTTTCCAAATTTAAAAAAATTTCACGATGGCAAAAAATTTTCGTCCAATAGCGAGGTTATTGCAGAAACAGAGGCATATTTTAACGGTCTTGAAAAATCTTATTTTTCGGATAGAATTAAAAAACTTGAAAAACGTTTGATGAAGTGTATTGAGTTGGAAGGAGATTATGTTGAAAAATAAATAATAATAATTCTAAAAAAAACGGTTCTTTTTATGTTAGGCCAGTTACTTTTGCGGTCGCCTTCGAATATTTCCGGTCCGGCAATAAAAACAATAGTTTATCATTGAAAATGGTTTTATTGTGTTTCAAAATATTCTCCTTTTAAGTTCAATACACTTCTCCTTTAAGATCAATTGGTTTGTGCATGCGCACAAACCAATTTTCGAAGCACTTTTTCCACTCCGATTGAGACAGCTCCAAAACATGATTTTTGAAAACTTCAACAGGTGCTTCGGGCAATGAAAAACGTTGACCATAGTTTTATTTTTCTTGATGCTAGGGAATAAGAAGTCATTGGGTACCAACTCAGGGCTGTACAGTGGATGGCCCATCAATTGGACATCTTGAGTGGTCAAATAGCACATCGTTTCAGCTGATGTGTGAGAGCTCGCATTGTCGTGATGCAAAGTGAACCGTCTTCTCTTATTATCCTTCCTCATTTTTTTGAACAGTGTTGGCAGATGGTTGTACTTAGTAGGGACATAAATACTGTTACACACGTTTCATGCTGTAAAATAAAAAGCACTGAAAGTTTTTGGACCAAATATTTTTTAACATATTTATTGAGGTATATTGTATCCAAAAAGAATCTACTTAAACGAAATGTCTGCCTTTTGCCTTTACACACGCCTTAAGTCGCACTGGCCAATCGTCAATAGCTGCACGAACCTCGTCCATTAAAAAATTAGCCACAGCTCGAACCAAAGCAGTCTTAAGAGATCCAATGTTGGGGTATCTTTTGTGACAAACCTTGTCCTCTAAAAGCGTCCACAATTTGTAATCCAATGGGTTCACATCTGGACTGCCTGAGGTCCATTCTTCAGAGGAAAGATTGTTTTGCCAAATTGTTTCGAAGCTAGGCCTGGGACGTTTTAGCCTTATGGGCCGGCGCAGAATCCTGCTGGAAAGTCCATGACAGGTTTTGGAACAGGGAATTGTTAAGAGGCTTTACAACAGCTTCCAAAACGGTTTCTTAGTTAACTTTGGCCTTATGGGCCGGCGCAGAATCCTGCTGGAAAATCCATGGCTGATTTTGGAACAGGGAATTGTTAAGGGGCTTCACAACAGCTTCGAAAACGGTTTCTTGGTAAACTTTGGCCGATGTGACCCCATCGTAAGAGACACCCCCCAAACCATGACTGAAGCTGGGTGATGGCCCTTTTCACCCTTGGGACCGCGCGTACGCTCTGTCATTTTGCTTGTTAAATTTTTCCTGAACGGTGAAAATTTTTTCATTGGTGAACAAAATTTTTCTGTGCAACTTATCAGCGTGCTTCACCAAAAGACGTTTGCATTTTTCAATCCTATTTTATTTAAGCTGCAGTCAATAAATGTCCTGTACGTCGTTTGAAAGTCCCAAGTCCTAAGTCTTTTTTAATGATTCGAATCATGGATTTTTGCGTGATATTCATCTCACGGGCCATTATTTTTCGTTTTCGGAGCGGATTTCTGTGAATTCTTGATTTAACGGCTTTGATGACATGTGGTGTTCGACCTCCTACGTTGCACTAAAGGCACTGTGGCAACATGACCGGTTATACCGAAAAAAAACGCAATCATTTGCTTCGACGTACTCTTCCACAAACAACTTTTGTTGGATTTGGTGCGTCTTGAAAGACTCATACGGTTTGCTGCTTTGTTTTGGGTTCAAATGAATAGATGCATGATCCGTCACCTGTGACAATGTTATACACTGTCTTTGAGCTACCACAGTTATACTTTTTTAACTTATCTTTGCACCAATTCATACTAGCCTTTTTTGAGCATTCATCAAATTATGTGGGATCTAACGAGAACAATTTTCGGCCAAATGATGCTTGTCATACTAATTATTGATGCTTGTCATACTAATGCCCAAGAATGCCTCAATCTCACGGTATGCAACATGTCAGTCTTGCTTATTCAGTTCACGCACAGCATCGATGGTTTCTGGCAAAGTGACCGAAGTTGGACGTCCTTCACGAAATTCATACTGGAGTGACTCTTGGTACCTGCGATTAACAGTGGTTTCTAATGGTGCTTCATCGCCAAAGGTCGAAACAAGTTGATTTAAACACTCTTGTCTCGATAACCCACGCCGAAAATCGTTAAAACTCATCGCACGAAAATGTTCACGGGATAATTCCATTTTTTGGCCCTGAAATGACAAAACGTTCTGAGTAAAGATATGCTAACAAATTTCAAAGTTCCCAATGAAAGTTCCAGTTTGCATCTGGGAACAATAGTATTGTCAGGACCCAAAACATAAATAGCAACCCTCGTATACTTTTGCTTTTAAATATCCGCAAAGAAAGAAGTCTAACGGTGTCAAATCACACGACCCTGGCGGTCAATTAACATCGCCATGACGAGAAACAACACCACCAGTTTTCAAAAGAGCCATTGTGTTTTTTGGCTATGTGGCAAGTGACACCATTCTGTTGGAACCACATATCGTCCAGGTCCATATCCTCAATTGCTGGTCACAAGGAGTTCGTTATCCGATCCGTTATCTCGCGACAGCGAATACCATTCATGGTAACTGCTTAGCTGACCTCATTTTCGCAGAAGTACGGCCCGAAGACAGAACGATTGTAGAACGAACTGGGCAAGCACACACAGGTGTTTTCATATTTTCTACAGACCCGGTTTGCTAGAATTTGCGCATATTTCTTTCGATTGTGAAGATATTTAGTCGCTGACCAAAAAAATCACGAAGTGCACGAAATGCATTTTGATTTAAAAAAGGCTTCAACTTTTGTTAAAAACGTATCGTCTTTTTTTATTTATTAATTCATTAATGTTTACAATTTTTGCTTTCATTTACATATGTACAGGTTTGAGTTTTTATCAATAAAAAATATTTATAATCACAGAATTTGAGAATTTGCCCGAATTTTAACATTTTTAAAGAAAAAGTTGGTAAACCTTTATGTGAAAAAGGTAGAAAAATTTAAATATTTTTAGAAAATATATATGTGACAGCACATTGAGAAAGGGACCTAAGGGTAAAAAATTAAATTTTCATTTTTTCTTTTTTTGATGTGGACAACATCTGAGCATCGAATGAGACCGATCCCATGCCCCAAAAGTGTTCCCTCCCAGAGATATGCGCGTTTTATGAAAGTGATGGTACATCAAAGATACACGTATTTAAATCTTTAAAATGGCTCTCCTGAACAAAACTGGTTTTTACCCTTAGGCCACATGGAAAAAATGGAAAAGATACAATAGTATTTTTCATAGGCCTGCATTTAAACATGATCTATGTTTTTCATTATTAATTTCATGTGTTTTTAGATGGCACAACTTTTCTGATATATTTGAGTATTTCTAGTTTAAAGTGATTTCTTTCCAACAAATTATAATCTTATATTTAATATTGGCATAAACGACTCATTACATAATCAAGCTAATTTAAGGTATTTTATTAACGATCATCTACAATGCGTCAGCTTTTTTTATGAGATGAGATTTTACATTCAAAAAAATGATAAAAAACGAAAAATTTAACAACTTACTAGCAACATTAAATTGATTACCAAACCTTTTGGGCTTGCCTCGAAGATGTTTTCGTCAAATTGAATATGTCCCCTTAACAGATTCCACAACACCCAGAGCACCTTTAATTTTCTTCTCACCAACCTGTCATTAATCATTTCGGACGAGAGCATATTTTAAAATATTTAATGTAAATACGAATAAAAATGGAAATCAAAACAAAAACTGAAAAATACAAAACAATCTCGACTTGTATGAGGCAATTCCCATATTTTCAATTTATTTTCAGTTTCATTTTCGTCACTCAACGAAACTCAGTGGCTCGAGCTAAGACGGCGGACACAAATTGAATAATATCAATAAAGAAGTAAAAACAAAAAGAAGAAAAATAGTAAAAACAAGCTCATAAAAACCACATTTAACTTGTCTTACCACCAATCCTGTATGAATGCCTGACTGACTGACCTGACCGACTCATTCAACTAAATTTTACACACATTGCATAATTATGAGACGGAGCAGAACGTACTCCGAAATTGTTGTAAATAACTCACTCAACGTGTTTTGAGTGGAAAACTTAGGTTGACTCATTTCGATCTTAAGATCTTAAGCTAAAAGAGCTACGTTACCAGCCGATTTTTTTCATTGGGTGCTTAAAGTGGTTGCTTATTTTACAAAACAAATCTGAGAGGAGAGTCGTCAACTAGTGCTAATGTTTTTTTTTTCGACTAGACTTGGCTAGAAAAGCTAAATTACCAGTCGAATTTTTTCATTGGGAGTTTAAAGTGGTTGCTTTTCTTACAAAACAAATCTGAGAGAGTCGTCAACTAGTGCTAATGATTTTTTTTTCGTTTCAGTCGAACTGACTTTGTCAGTTAGTGTTTATCTATGCTAACAAGTGCGGTTAGAGTTTTGGTTAAAAACATACATCAGATCACTCCCTTTTAAATGACCTTCTTTGTGGTTATGGCCAAACGACAAATAGTACAGTTCGAGGTTTTATTTATTTACATAAATTTGTTTGTAAATGTTAAAAGTTTACAGGAAACAAAAGAATGTTGACTAAATGCTACAGTACAATACTTAGTAGGGTCATAAATACTGTTACAACATTGAACACACCCATTGCAATAATAGAACTGAACATACCCCGTTAATGTCATAAGGGTTTTTAAAGCTAACCTCAATAGCGTTAGTCTGTAACGGAATTTTAAAATTGTTTCAACTTTCATCATGGAGTGGTCAGATAATGAGAATCGTATCGCTGGAATAGCGTTTTTTAAGTGTGAAATGAAAAAAAGCGTTATTTTCAAAACGCTCTGGCCACTAGGGATTAGCCGCATGTTCTTCTACCGCTACATAAAGTTGTTTGAGGAGACTGGAGATGTAAAAGACCGCCACCGGTCGGGCCGCCCACGCTCTGTTCGAACACCGCATGTCATCAAAGCCGTTAAATCAAGAATTCACAGAAATCCGCTCCGAAAACAGAAAATCATGGCCCGTGAGATGAATATCGCGCAAAAGTCCATGAGTCGAATCATTAAAAAAGACTTGGGACTTGGGGCTTTCAAATGATGTACCGGACAAAAAATTTCGTTCACCGATAAAAAAATTGTTACCGTTCAGGAAAACTTAACAAGCAAAATGATAGTGTAGGCGCGATCATCTAAGGAAACATCTGAACTGATCCCAAGGATGAAAAGGGTCATCACCCAGCTTCAGTCATGGTTTGGTGGGGTATCTTTTACGAAGGGGTCACTGACCAGCATTTCTGCGAACAAGGAGTCAAAACATCGGCCAAAGTTTACCAAGAAACCGTTTTGGAAGCTGTTCTTAAACCTCTTAACAATTCCCAGTTCCAAAACCAGCCATGGACTTTCCAGCAGGATTCTGCGCCGGCCCATAAGGCTAAAACTTCCCAGGCCTGGCTTCGAAACAATTTGTCAGCGTTCATTTCCTTTGAAGAATGGCCCTCAGGCAGTCCAGATTTGAACCCATTAGATTACAAATTGTGGATGATTTTAGGTTTGTCACAAAAGATACCCCAACATTGGATCTCTTAAGACTGCTTTGGTTCGAGCTGTGGCCAATTTTCCAATGGACGAGGTTCGTGCAGCTATTGGCGATTGACCAGTGCGACTTAAGGCGTGTGTAAAGGCAAAAGGCGGACATTTCGAATAAGTAGAATCTTTTTGGATGCAATATACATCAATAAATATATTAAAAACTATTTGGTCCAAAAACTTTCAGTACATTTTATTTTACAGCATAAAACGTGTGTAACAGTGGTTAGGTCCCTACTACGTATTATAGTACATAGGGTGGGTCAAGTTGAGGAACACGTAGAAAATATGATAGAAGATTTTTACAGAAATACTATTCAAATTGTTTTCCAAAGCCTATTCAAACCAAATACAACACTGGAAAAAAATCCAAAAAATCCCTACTGAGTATTTACTAATTTTATAATTGAGAATTATATCAATTTGTTGCCAGGCTATTTAAGTTTCAGACACTTTAAACTTTTGTTTATATAACGATTGCTTAATTCCCTTGCCATGCCAATAAATATTTATTTTCTCCTAATCCTGCTTCTCCTAACTAAAGCAAGCAAACAAAAGACTTAAGCCACAAACCTGTTCCTGTATAGCACACGCCTGCCTCCGGTGACAATTGTTGACTTCATCGCTTGTGTCATTAGCCTAATAAATGACAATTGCCAAAAAGACAATAGCAACAACAACAACCACAAAGTACCTGCTACATATTTCTGGAAGTCAAATCACATTTTCAACCAATTATTGTCAAGCCATCAATCAAGTGTTAACAGCAAAAACGCAACATACTTTGTTTCGGGCCTTGCCATTTAGCCTCAGCCAGTGTCTTACCTCGTGTATTGCCAAGGCTATTAACGGATTTTCGAGATCGGCTTTGGCTACTAGCCAATAGAAAAAACATCACAAACATAAACAAAACGTTTAGAAAACTAAAAACCATTTCAAATAGCTAAGCATGCAAACAGTTTTGGCCCCAATACTAGTCGACACTACCTATAATTACAAATATTCGACAATTGTAAACAATGCCAGCATTGAGAAATATTGAGTCAACACAGCTGAAGCAGCAGCAGGAGAAGAAGCACGCAAAAAAATACGAAAAGACAAGACTCAGTTGGGACCATCCCACTAACACTGAACAATTTATAATGCTCGCCGTACTTTTGACTTAAGCCTCGATATAAAACCTGAGAGATGAAAGCGAAAGTTCTTTTGTTTGTCTAACGTTGCGATCGGAAGTGATGAATAACAAATGGCCAAAGATAAACACAAAACAAAATAAAATAATGTCAAAACACGGGAGGGTAGTTAATGATGTATGAGGTAATAATGAATTAAAATCAAAAGCCAGTGTAGAGGTGAGAAAACCCAATAAATATTATCGATGGCGGGGTGTAGATAATAAATCGTTTGCCTTTAATGACAGGTATTGGCATAAAATAGCGCCACAACTGATGAAAGGTGATCAAGAGATAACACGAAACTGAAGCGAACAACGCAAGGGGGCGTTTTGAAAAGATCAACCGCCAAAACTGTCATCACCCAGTTCCATGAATTAAAGTAAAATAAAGATGGTCGAAGACAGTGCTGAAGTTTTTTTTTTTAATTTTAGGGACTGTCTAGAGCGGACAGACAACAGTCTAGACAGTCCCTAAAATAAAAAAAAACTTCAGCACTGGCTTTGATCAACCTTATTTTACTTTAATTTATGGAACTGGGTGATGACAGTTTTGGTGGTTGATCTTTTCAAAACGCCCCCTTGCGTAGACGATCCTCTTAAAAAGGACTTCGCAGAAAACAAAATCAAATGCTTTTAGCTCGATTATAACTTGAACCTGAAAGTCCACAGAAGTTTTATCACAACTGGTGTCGATTATTTAGAGTTTCACGAAAGTTTTTAGGTTAAGGCTTTTAAAATACCTCTAGAGACAGTCTTAAAGTTCTTCGTCAAGTTTTGTTTTATAACCATGTAAGAGTGACACTGTCATGGAAGAAGAGCTTCTACAGATGTTTTAGTAAACCGGCACATTGGGTACACATGGAAGGTTGCTGGCATAGCAAGTCTTTATCTCCCAGTAAGACTTCCACTCAGCTTTAAACAGAGGTACACATAAATACTGAGGTGCGAAGCTGCCCCTTCCTTCTCGGCATGAAAGTTTTGAACAGAGGTACACATAAATACTGAGGTGCGAAGCTGCCCCTTCCTTCTCGGCATGAAAGTTTTGAACAGAGGTACCCAGAAATACTGAGGTGCGAACCTGCCCCTTCCTTTTCGGTATGAACATTTTGAACAGAGGTACACATAAATACTGAGGTGCGAACCTGCCCCTTCCTTCTCGGTATGACAATTTTAGCACTCGTTGTACAGAAGGAATAAATTTTCAAATGCGCCACAAAAGAAAAATGTCTTTAAGGAACCCAAATGTAAATTTTTTCCTGGTGGTTTTCTTCACAAAGGAAAATGTCTCTAAGGAACCCGAATGCCACATTTTTTCGCTGCAAACTGACAACGCTTCTTTGCATTTTTATAAGAATTACGGCAGTCTTTGGTAATTTTTTTTATATTAAGAAAAACACTCAGGGGGTGTCCCCTATATATGCAGGAACCCAAATGTAAATTTTTTCATGGTGGTTTTCTTCACAAAATGACAAGGTCTCTAAGAAACCCTAATAACACATTTTTTTCGCTGCAAACTGACACCGTTCCTTGGCATTTTTATAAGAATTACGGCAGTCTTTGTTAATTTTTTTATATCAAGACCAACACTGAGGGGGTGTCCCCTATATATGCAGTGCATTGTATCGGTCAGGGGAAGATAGGTTAGGGTACAGAAGAAAAGAGGAAGTAATGTTTATGGACATTTGATTTAAACCTATTCATATCGCACGTGGCAGGAAACAACTCTGCGAGAAGTCTGTTTCATATACGGTCAGCACGGCTGAAGAACGAATTCTCCCTGTAATGCGTCGTGCGATCAGTAGGCCAATCAGTAACAAATGGATGCGAACTTCTCGACAAGCGGGTGTTACAGGCGAACACTCTGACCTCCGGGTTAAGGTCACCTATCTCAGAAGATCACATCCCGTTAAAGTATCTGTAAAAGAGTGACAAGCAACTAACACTCAGCCGATACGCGAGTGAAACAACAGAGTTGGCTACCCTGCTATCTCTAACAAGCCTCAGCGCCCTCCCTTGTACCCGGTCGAGAAAATCCAAAGAAGACCTTGGAGCACCCGCCCAGTTGTGGGTGTTATACTCCATTTTTGGCAGAATGTATGTGATGTAGATGTGGAGCAGGTCGGAGGAAGTGAAATATTTCGCTTTAAAAAGCCCCGGCACTTGAATGCTTCTTTCGACAAATGCGTTGGTTGCAGCGAACCTCACACTGAATTTACATGCCCAGAACATTAAGAGCATCCGACTCTTCGACAACAGTCCCATTCATCAATATTGCCGACGATGTTAAGCCCGTCCATCGTTTATGGCTCAACAGGCAGCATTGAGTTTTGCTAGCATAAAACTCGAACCTATTGGCAAAACCCCACTCTGAGACCCTCACAAGATCTTCGTTGAGTGTGTCAGTCACATTTTGCCTTATCGCCTCTGTATCTGTGAGGCCCAGTCCACGGTCTAACGAATATGAGTGACTGCTGCTGCTGTCGTCAGCAAACGAGTAAATAGGGTTTTTTTTTGTCAAACTCAGGGGGTCATTGAGAAGAATACTAGTTTCATTGCAAGTTTAACTCCGACAGCTTCAACCAAATTCTCATTATGAAAAAAATTAAGAAATACTAGTATGCCCACCGAAACGCAATTTTCAATACGCAACGCAAATGGCGAGTGGGCAATATCAGAGGAGGCAAAAGCCAATGTTTTTGCAAACCAACTGTCCCAGGTATTTAGCCCAAATCCAGCAAGTAGCGACCTCCTTCCACCTGACGATAAAATGTCTGCCGTAATTCCATTGTTTACTAACGCAAATGAAGTTCTGAATGTCATTAAAGAAACCGTGAATCCAGATAAAGCACCTGGATATGATCTTCTCACGCCTAAAATGATCTTGGATCTTCCCTATATTGCTGTGAAGTTCCTGGCAACTCTATTTTGAGACATGGTTACTTTCCTAAAGTGTGGAAAATGTCTCTGATTCAAATGATTTTAAAGCCAGGAAAGGACAAATCAATACCTTCCTCATACAGGCCGATCAGTTTGCTTCCCTGCTTATCCAAACTATTTGAAAAAGTTCTTTTATCGAAAATAAAACCGTTCCTCGTGTCAAATAACATAATACCAGACCATCAGTTTGGATTCCGGGAAGGTCACAGCACCATCGAACAAGTAAACCGTCTGACCCAAGCAATTGAAAAATCATTTGAACGGCGAGAATATTGCTGCGCCGTATATCTGGATGTTGCTCAAGCATTTGACAAAGTCTGGCACTTTGGCTTGACCTACAAAATTTGCAAATACTTACCGGCAAATACGCATCGAATTCTTGAGTCTTACTTAGAAAACCGCAGATTCAGAGTCAAATGTGGGCTACACGTCACCGATGACCGCGAAATACTAGCACGTGTGCCCCCAGGAAAGCGTCATGGGGCCTATCCTTTACCTTCTGTTTACCGCAGATATCCCTACCAACCCAAACGTGCTAACATCCACTTTTTCCGACGATACCGCGGCAAAAGTGGATGTTAGCTCGTATAGATCGATCTCTGAGAAAACTCTATATGAATCGAGAGAAATCAGTACCGACTCCAAAAAGCAATTAGGAGTTGATAAGAGTGCGCAGTGCCACACTCTATCGAACGCCTTGGAAATATCCAGAGCCACTACCTCACTTTCACCAAGGCGGTAAATTGATCAAACCCACAGCTCCAAAAGAAACGCCATCAGGTCTCTTTCTACGGAAGCCATACTGCCTACATAATGGTTTCTTATTTTATCCTTATATGTGATGTTAAGCATATCTGGTGTAGCCATAATCGAAGTGCCGTAGACTTAGCTCGAGCAAGGCTATTGGTTAAGCCGAAGGCTTTTAGACCGAAACTTTAGTCTTTCTATATAGCTGGGAATTGCAAGGAGACCACATCATTGCAGTATCGCATTTCTCAAGCGATGATTCCCCAATGACACGCTTTACCTTAAGACAGTTTCTAGAGGATGGATATATATAAAAACTAATACGAATTTTAAAAGGCCTTAAACTAAAAAATCTTGTAGCTGCACAGCAGGATCTGTGACTAATATTATTACACGTTTGCATGAGTCAGACCCGATGCTCATCTCAGTTATCGTTGGCTGATTCTGAACAAATAATCAAAAGTCTCTGTCGCCTTTATAATTCACTTTCTAAAACCGTAGACCCCCCATTTATATACGTACCTGACATTTCGAATACCTCTAATGCAAGTTTGTCATAGGGTGGCCAATATCAAACAAGCAAGAAAAGACTATGAGATACCCTACACCAATCTGCTATTCAGAGGAGTAAGTACTTCTCTCTGGTGCTTAAGCAAGGTTGGACTCAAGATGTTACCGTTAATAACTTGTTGCTCATACCGTACCATACGTAATTCGAGCGTGATAAGGTAAAATTTGTAATTTCTAAAGCCGCAGGACCCCAAATCGGGAGGGATCTTTGTGTGAAGGCTATTCAAATACACGGACCAATAAGGTCCACTGTTATAGGACATGGGTGTTAGTCGTTTGAAACGCTTCATGTAGAATTTGGTAGGAATCGGATTAAAAATGTTACTTCTAAAGCTGCAGATTCTGACATCAGGAAGATCCTGAAATCAGGATGTGTGGGGGCTCAATACGAAAAAAAGACCAATGTAGTTCAGTTTCACCACAGTACAATAAGCATCGCTCACAACGTAAAACGAGCGTGTTCCATGGTAATTTGTGGCGTCTAGAGCAGCAAGACCTCAAATCGGTAGGGACCTTTGTGTGGGACCTTTTCGAAAACATGGACCACTATGTTCCAATTTCACCAGAGATGCTGGTCACTTGAAATGATCTGTGCGAAATTGTGTTAAAATCGGATATGTGGCTTTGAGAGCTGTATGTTCTTAAACCGGGAAAAACCTATGTACTTGTATAAGTATAATATACAAATATTAACCGGTGTAGAACAATTTCAACAGAGTTCGTGGAGTCCTTGGAGAAGGATGTTCCAAGTTTCATCAAAATCGGTTAATAATTGTCACCTGTACTTTGATTACACCGATAGATGAAAGACGGAAGGACATCGCTCAATGGTATCAGATATGGATTCTGAGACTACAGGGTCTATCTCTATTCCTTTAAGGTGTTGCAAACATCAGCACAAAGTCCATATACGGCTGTTCCACAGTGTGGTGTCGGATATAAACAGGCCGTAGTTTAAAACACTTCCCCAATCTGTCTTTTTTGTATTTTTTTTTAAAACCCTTTAAAGGAACCGACGATAATCTGCTCTCGAATCAGTGAACTTAGCAGGAGATATATGTTTTTAAATCAATGACCGGGACCTGCAGTCCACAGCCAGCTTTAAATGTCGGTGATGTAAGAAAGTCGCTGCTTAAAAATGTCACTAGTTCTCATTCAAGCTTTGACCCTGTCCGCGTACATTTTTACCACAACATGGCGGTTTTGATCCGCATGGTGGAAGTTTGCCTAGCCACCGCCATACGAAATGCACTAAAATTACACTTATACAACTAATTAGAGATTGTCAGGTGATTGTTATTCTTTTAAATGTTCTGCTTTTGTTAATGTTTGGACCATTAATTTACTCTAGATGCTTTTGTATAACCTCCATCTTAGAATGGAGAGAACATACTTATACATTTTGTCATTCCGTTTGCTTTCCCCTCAAAATATATTTTGACTCGTTGTGAAATCTACGATGATCTGTGGAAAGCGAGCTAAAGGTCGCACTATTGAAGGTAGATGGCTGAAATTTTGCAGCAATATATGTCGATGATCTAAAACGGTAGGTATTGAAAATCCGCCAGATCGGTTAAGAGGTTATATTTTTTACCACACAAGAAGGACTGAGTCAACCACTGGAAAAATCACTATGTTTGTAGTATTTTTAGAGGCATTTTTGCTATTGTCACAAACATCAACTCAGATCGAAACGAAAGTTCGTTCGGCCAGGTGATATTTTTAAATGTACATTAACATGTGATTGTACAAGGAGACGTGGCAACGCCAATATAACCCTAATCTTAGAAGGACAACTTCTCTTAAACTATTTGAGATATATCGATAATATTTGGTACATATGAAATTGGCATTGAACGAAACACACTCTTTTTAAAAAGAAGGGGTTGACCGGCATCCATGAAGGAGGGAATGAGTATATGAGCTTCCACCGAACTTAATTTGCTCACTTGTTATATCCGCATGAACTATTTACTATTTATTTTTACGATGGCCAGATTTTATTAGATCGACCGGAATGCACGATCTTTGCCAGTAAAAGAATGCTGGAAAATTCGAGGCAGTTAATTTCCCTCCGCTAATTAAAGTCTGTCTTCGGCTGGCATTTACCTTTCGAATTTTGCTTAAGAACTTAGGGGTACAGCCGTACAAAATTCATCTAACCGAAGAGACAAAAGATATAATCGTTTTCTTTCGGCTCCTCGGTTAGATGAATATAGTATACGCCGATTCAGGATTCTCTATTGAATTTCACTTTAAGATTCGTACACTTATTGTTAGGCTCCTATGGAGCAGATCCAATAACACCAAATAAAGCACTAATAAAAAAAGTATACGGCGATTGTTTGCAGACTGGCTTCTGGCCCAAAATTTACAACGATGCCGATTTTCGGATGACTCCAAAGTTGTCTAATATGTGACGTGACCATTCTGTACAACGGCCACAAGTAAGCCACGTATCTGTATAATTGGTAGGCACTTTTAAAGAACGATTATGGCATCGCTATCGCTGTCAATGATAACCACTATCGATGTAATTTCACGATATGGTCAATTATAAATAACAAGCGGATGCCACAAAGGATTTTCTCGTGCCAAGGAAAAAGATTTTTTCGTTAATCTTTTTCTTTGAACTCTCCGTGGCACAACTAGTAACCTGGTTCAAATTTAGGTAAGAATCTACGAAAAACATTTTTAACAGCAGGTTACAACCTATTGAAAGTCGTCGTTATTAAAAAGTTGATCCCAGTCACTGAGCATAAGAAGTACAATTTCCCTTTTTTCCTCAAGGTAAGGGAATTAAGTAATGGGCAAACGATCGAAGTCCTCAAAGCCGTCAGGTTTAGTTCTAATTCAGCCTGATCTACGAGACAGAGTCAACAAAAAATTTAACCTCGCGAATAAGCGTGAATCTGCAAAAACGATTTACTTAATGAATATGGCATATGCGTATTTATGTTCTTAAATGTAAATCCATTTTAAAATAAGTCTATACAGGGTGGACTATGTCAGCAATATAACACACATTCACCTGATGATCTTTCAAAGTAATATCATGATTTTTGTCAATAAAAACTTCAGATTGTCTAAACCTAAAAACCGCAAATGTCTGAAAGTCGAACAAAAGTATAAGTACTCTAATGATTGAAGTTTTTAATTGTGGGAGGTTTTTAATGATGAAAGGTGCCAAACAATTTTAAACGGAGTTTACATACTCGTATCGTTTAGTCTGCAGGAACATTGCTTCTGACGGGCAAATTGTAGAGTTGTTTTGTCAAACTTTTAACAGTGCATGACCCCGAGGACCATGTGAAAAAACCCTGAAGGAGTTGTTACGATCGAGAGGAACTGATTTAAGGATGTACAAATTTAGCATATTAAACAAATACCGAAGCTAGGTTTTATTGTAGGATAATCGTTGATAACTTATTCTAACAATACTATTTTAAGGCAAATCTAATCAATTACTTTGATTGTGTTAAATTAAACTTTAAATTTCGTTAGCAGTAATTTTTAGATGTCATGCGGCTGCTTAAATGTGAGATTTTTCTTTTAAATTTTTTTGGATATTGTGTAAAAATAGTAAATTCACGGTGAATCTGCCTTTTAAACCTCAACGCATACAAACGGAGGAAATAAATTATTTACTTAATATTCTGTCACATTTATCAATTCTTTGAAACTAAAAAAACCCACTTGGCTCCCTGTTTATTCGGCTGTCCGACATAATACCCTTACGTGACTTTTAATTTGCTCTTCTGAGCGATTAGTTTGATTCTTCTTTAGTTGTTTTTTATATGACAGTTAATTTAAACATTGACCTGTTTAATATTTTTCCTACTGCTTCCTTCAAAGTGTTTTTTTTTGTCCGACTTGCAGGCCCTCAAATTAGCACCTCAGTTGTCCACCTAACTATTCATTTCATATGGTTGATCACGGTCATAAAAATAAACTAAACGACCGCCTACTCTTCCTTAAAAACTTGGTCTACTTTCAAACTTATTGCCCACTCAAACTAATTTCTAAACACCAAGATTCTTTTGCCCCAGATTCTTAACAAAATCATTATAATTTTCTAACGCTAATAAGCCAAACAACCAAAGATAATTATAGTCTGAAAAACAAAACTAAAGCCAAATGGTAAGAAAACATAGTAATGTAATAGCCATTAAAAAAAACGCATTGGTTTTCTTTGACAATAGAGGCTAAGAAGCGAACACGTTTTTTAAAAATAAACACATAGACAGCAACAGATTTCGAAGAGAAGAGCTTAAAGAAATCCATAAACAACTTTCTTTCTTTAAGAACGACATTCTATAGACAGGTTTTTTATTTTCTGAATGATAGGCTTAAAAAGCCAATTGTTAAGACGATTGTTGAAAACTGTACACTGAACGGGGATGAAGAAAAACGACGAACAAGAAATGGAAATGAAAAGAAGAGTGAAAATGTTTTAGAGCGACCAAGCACTAAAGCTATGGATTACACAGTTATCATCATGAAATCTAAGACTTTTGAGTAATTTCACGTTAACTTAGTCGCCACAAGGTGTCCAAACCGGTATAAAGAGACCAAAACCTCGTCAAGCCCTATGCATTATATACTTAGTAGGGACATAAATACTGTTAAACACGTTTTATGCTGTAACGTAAAAAGTACTGAATGTTTTTGGAACAAATATTTTTAATATATTTTTTGATGTACATTGTATCCAAAAAGAATCTACTTATTCGAAATGCCCGCCTTTTGCCTTTACACACGCCTTAAGTCGCACTGGTCAATCGTCAATAGCTGCACGAACCTCGTCCACTGGAAAATTGGCCACAGCTCAAACCAAAGCAGTCTTAAGAGATCCAATGTTGGGGTATCTTTTGTGACAAACCTTGTCCTCTAAAACCGTCCACAATTTGTAATCCAATGAGTTCAAATCTGGACTGCCTGAGGGCCATTCTTCAGAGGAAATGAACGCTGGCAAATTGTTTCGAAGCCAGGCCTGAGACGTTTTAGCCTTATAGGTCGGCGCAGAATCCTGCTGAAAGTCCATGGCTGGTTTTGGAGCGGGGAATTGTTAAGAGGCTTCACAACAGCTTCCAAAACGGTTTCTTGGTAAACTTTGGCCGATGTTTTGACTCCTTGTTCGCAGAAATGCTGGTCAGTGACCCCTTCGTAAAAGATACCCCACCAAACCATGACTGAAGCTGGGTGATGACCCTTTTCACCCTTGGGATCAGTTCAGATGTTTCCTTAGATGATAGCGCCTACACTATCATTTTGCTTGTTAAGTTTTCCTGAACGGTAACAATTTTTTCATCGTTGAACAAAATTTTTCTCTGCAAGTTATCAGCGTGCTTCACCAAAAGAAGTTTGTATTTTTCAATCCTATTTTTTCTAAAGCTGCAGTCAATAAATGTCTGGTACATCGTTTGAAAGCCCCAACAAGTCCCAACTCTTTTTTAATGATTCGACTCATGGACTTTTGCGCGATATTCATCTCACGGGCCATGATTTTCTGTTTTTGGAGCGGATTTCTGTGAATTCTTGATTTAACGGCTTTGATGACATGCGGTGTTCGAACAGAGCGTGGGCGGCCCAACCGGTGGCGGTCTTTTGCATCTCCAGTCTCCTCAAACAGTTTTATGCTGCGGTAGACGAACATGCGGCGAATCCCTAGTGGCCTGAGCGTTTTGAAAATATCGCTTTTTTTCATTTCACACTTGAAAAGCTCTATTACAGCGATACGGTTCTCATTATCAGACCACTCCATGATGAAAGTTGAAACAATTTTAAAATCCCGTTACAGACTAACGCTATTGAGGTTAGCTTTCAAAACCCATATGACATTAACGGGGTATGTTCAGTTCTACTATTGCAATGGGTGTGTTCAATGTTGAAACAGTATTTTTGTCCCTACTAAGTATAGACTCAATTTATAAACTCATGATTCTGTTTCTAGATGAAATGAACTTAAAAATAAGGGCCTGGCTTTTTTTTGAGAAAGCCAGCTGTTGGGAGACTTGCAGTATTCTGCTTTATGTTTATTTAGCAATCACAGTTTTCAATGTTTTTGTCAGCCTTATTTCCAAATCGCAGTTAATACTTTTTTATGAAAATCTTGCAAAAGCCAATGAAACGAATTGCCCAGCAACAGGTTTGGCCATTAAATTGTTGGCCAATACCAAAAGACAGCAACTTGTTATTAAGTTAGCCATGCTCTCATGTGAAAAATAAGCAAAAAACCAGCATAACCGCACAGAGTGAGTAGAGAAGAATTTTATGCGGGAAACTTAATAGGGAAAAGTTTAAAAGAGAATCACTGCCGCAACTAAATATTTAAGAGGTCACACTGAACAATTTCTACTGTAGATTATCCCCACCACATAAGTTCTAAAAACCTTTTAAGTTAACTTCCTGAAGCCAGAGTACAATTAATTTTTAGCACATTTTCATTGTCGAGATAACAAGGGGTGACATAAAGCCAATTATTCTCGCCCATTGTCTTACAAATCTTACAAACAACACAACGAAAGACTTAAACAAATTTTAAAAATTAAATAAAATCAAGTTAAGGCACTTCTTATAATTGCACAGCATGTTGTTCTATAGCACTTAATTTAGCCTTCTGTATGTTGAATGAAAACAAAAGACTTAAGACACATACTTGTTTTTATGGTAAGTGTAAAATTTATTTTAATTCTAATTGACTATAAGGATGAAGCAGTTTATATCACGAACGCAAGAGACTTCGTGACATAAACGTGGGGCAAAATATATAAAATAAAACCAAGGGATGTCAGAAACTAAATCTGCTCAAACTTTTCTATCACTCTTGAGAACCTATAGTAAATGCTCAAGACTTAAGAAAAAATTCGCTGCACACAAACATATTTTAAGCTGTAAACAAGACAAGATCCTAAAATTATTTTACGTAGTTTGTGGTTCAACAGAGATGCCTTATTAATGAACCCTTATATTGTGTTTTTAATGACACAGCAAAGCAAACTGCTCAGCCACTACACACCAGTTTATAATTTAAAATATTTTTGAAACAAATACCAGTTTTAAGAAAAGTTGAAATCGAAATACAACTGTGCTCATTATAAGCCATCATCATGAGATTCATAGGACTTGGCTGTGCCTTAACAAAAGACCAGCTGTTGAACGTTGCAAGACATTAAAAGGGAGGTTAACTCTGATACTTCAACAAAAGCAATTTATTTTTACAAATCAATAAAAAAAAAACAAAAATTAATTGAACTGAAAGTAGTGAAAGTGTTGTGTGTTTATTCCAAAATATTGAAAATTTAATTTCTAAAAAGGTGAATTCTTATATAGAAAAATAAAATCAAAGTTAAATATGTAAGCATAGAATACTTATACTTAGTACGGACATAATTACTGTTACAACATTGAACACACCCATTTCAATAGTAGAACTCAACACACCCCGTAAATGTTATATGGGTTTTGAAAGTTAACGTCAATAGCGTTAAATTGTTTCAACTTTCATCAAGGAGTGGAGATAATGAGAATCGTATCGCTGTACTAGCGCCTTTCAAGTGTGAAATGAAAAAAAACGATATTTTCAAAACGCTCCGGACTCAAGGGATTAACCGCATGTTCATCTACCGATGCATAAAACTGTTTGAGGAGACAGGAGATGTAAAAGACGGCCACCGGTCGGACCGCCCACGCTCTGTTCGAACACCGCATGTCATCAAAGCCCTAAAATAAAAAATTCACAGAAATCCGCTTCGAAAACAGAAAATCATGGCCCGTAAGATGAATATCACGCAAAAGTCCATGGGTCGAATCATTAAAAAAGACTTGGGACTTTGGGTTTTCAAACGACGTAGCGGACATTTATTGACTGCAGCTTTAAAAAAATAGGATTGAAAAATGCAAACGTCTTTTGGTTAAGTACACGATGAAAATTTTTTTACCGTTCAGGAAAAATTTAACAAGCAAAATGATAGAGAGTATGTGCGGTCATCTAAGGAAGGGAAAGGGTCATCACCCAGCTTCAGTCATGGTTTGGTGGGGTGTTTCTTACGATTGGATCACTAACCTGCATTTCTGCGAACAAGGAGTCAAAACATCGGCCAAAGTTTACCAAGAAACTGGTTTGGAAGCTGTTTTGAAGCCTCTTAACAATTCCCTGTTCCAAAACCAGCCATGGACTTCCCCGCAGGATTCTGCGCCGGCCCATAAGGCTAAAACGTTCCGAGCCTGGCTCCGAAACAATTTGCCAGCGTTCATTTCCTCTCAAGAATGGCAGTCCAGATTTTAACCCATTAGATTTCAAGTTGTGGACTGTTTTAGAGGACAAGGTTTGTCACAAAAGATACCCCAACATTGGATCTCTTAAGACTGCTTTGATTCGAGCTGTGGCCAATTTTCCAATGGACGAGGTTCGTGCAGCTATTGACGATTGGCCAGTGCGCCTTAAGGCGTGTGTACATTTCGGACATTTCGGACATTTTGAATAAGTAGATTTTTTTTGGATACAATATACATCAATAAATACATATTTGATCCAAAAACATTCAGTACTTTTTATTTTACAGCATAAAACGTGTGGAACAGTATTTATGTCCCTACTAAGTAAATCTTCATGCTCAGAATAGTCTTGGATAAACCACATCTTGAAATAAAACAATTAGAGTGAGGCCTTAGAATGACGCGTTTACAGTTCCAAAACGCTTTTGACTGTAAATCGTCTTTCAGGATACCAGCTCTTTTCTTAAAAGAGCAAATTGCTTCACAAGCTTGAAAGATCAGGTTTGGATAGTTTGTCATGGAGAGAAGGAAAAGTAAGTCAGCGAAGTTAAAGCAAACACATGACCGTCTGGTAGACGAACGTTTCGCCGTTAGTGTGGGCGGCTTCTCACTGTCATTTATGTGCGCTGCCGACAAGGTTTTCGTTTGAACGCTTTCGTGTTTTCAACAGACACACGGCCAAATGTCGCTAGGTCGTCTCAAAATTTTACGGCGGTCAATATTATGTTTACTTTAAAGGATCTCGACCAGAACTTAATGGCGGTCAATATTATGTTTACTTTAAAGGATCTCGATCGATTTTTAGAGGTTTTGTAAACAGAATCTCATTATAAAGGGTGTTTTTTTTTAGACTTGTGGTTTTCAATATGGCCACACTTTTTTCCGAGTTGGTCTTTTGTCACTTGTGCTCAGTTTGGTTTGCCATTTCATAATGAATGTAAGTAGACGGAACAACGTTTGCAAATCATGGTGAATGGGCCCTAAACAAGATAACCACCGATCCTGATTTTTACAAGAACATTTTGTTCTGCGATGAAGCTCAATTTTGGTTGAATAACCAAAATTGTCGCATTTGGAATAATTAAAATCCACAAGACATTGTTAAGAAGGCGTAACATCCTCAAAAAGTCACTGCCTGGTGTGCTCTATGGGCAGAGGGATTCAATGGTCGATATTTCTTCAAAAATGAAGCCGGCCATAATGTTACAGTCAGCCGGCTATAGTCATGATAAATGACTTTTTCGTGTCTGAATTGCAGGATATTGATGTGGACGACCATAGGTTTGAAAAAGACGGAGCTACATCCCATACAGCCAACGAAACAATCAATTTATTAAAGGAGCGCATTATCTCGCGACGTGGGCCTTTGACGTGGCCTCCAAGATCATGCGCTTTAACACCGCTGGACTATTTTTTGTGGCGTTAGGTGAAGTCGCTATTCTACGCAGATAATCCCGCCATGATTAACGCCTTAGAAAAGAATATTCCGAGCGCTATTGCTAACATACGGCCCCAAATGCTGCAAAAAGTAGCCAAAAATTGTGCCGCTCGGCTAGAATTTATTCGAGCCATCCGAGGCGGCCACTTGCCCGAAATCATTTTTAAAATAAAATGGCAATCCCTTATCTTCATAATAAAGCTAAATTCTTGGCCATTACAAGAAATTATATGCGTTTTATTTCTTCTTGAAAACCACACGTCTGAAAAAACACCATTCACTACTCCTTCGTCTGAATCAAATTTATGGCGTATCCCGTATTATGACGTATCGGTCTGAAAAAAACACCCTTCACTACTCCTTCGTCTGAACCAAATTTATGGCGTATTCCGTATTATGATGTATCGGTCTGAAAAAAAACACCCTTCACTACTCCTTCGTCTGAATCAAATTTATGACGTATCCCGGTTTGTCTCATTTGATGAAATTGTGATCTAGAGCGGATTTTGGTACGTTTATGGTGGCCAAAGGAGACCGTTTCGCAAATAATACCAACATTAGATTATAGCTACAAATATCTGATATAACCTCGTAAAGACCGTTTAACTAAAATTATTTTCAAATTAGTAAATTTGTCCGCTAGAATATCTAATATCGCGAAAATTGCTCTAATTCATTCAAAGAAAACAAGTGGAGACTTCTTTGTATATTAGACCAGCAGTAGAATATAAATACTAGTATCAGCCCAGCTAACCAAACGTTTAGAATTCGGTCAGAATTCTGTACGACAATCGGTTCCGATTTCAGATCAGAATCTCAAACATATGAGAAGGTTGACACGAATTCCGAACTACTTCTCTTCTCTAGTGATTTTGATGTTTTTGCCGAAATTTCGAACTGATTTCTGACCTAATTCTGAACTGTAGTCTTGGGAAATTCGAAAGGAAATTTTGATTTCTCGAATCGAAGTCTGACCGAATTCTGGACGACTAAGGTCAGAATTCTAGCATTAAGTCTTTTTAAATTCGGATTTTTTTGCCGACATTTCGCACCGAATACTGAACGTATTCTGGGCTAATGTCTTGGTAAATTCTGAGGCTTTGTGTGACGCTTCATTCTGAAAAGAGTGGTTGTTTTATATATAAATTTGGCTTTATTATTTTTTACATACAGAATTTCCAAAAATCCCTTGGCCTTCAGTATTTTCTTCAGGTTTCTCTGGTTCCAATAAGGAACTTAGTAAGTGTTGTGCCTCTTTTTTCCCTTTTTTTTGAAGGCTTGACGAGACATGTTTAACAAAACAAATGTAGCTAAAATTATTTCTTTTTCAAAAAATTATAAAAAACATTTCTTTTATAGTTTTAATTGCCACCTTTTTCTGATACACGATAAGAACAGCAGACCTGAGTGCCTCAAGAGAACTCAAAAACAGTTAAGAATTCGTTAACAAATAGTTCCGACATGTCTGAACACAATAACAATAAATGTAAAATACAAGGGTTGCTCTTTATATTTCGGATCCTGACAATACTAGTGTTCCCAGATGCAAACTGGAACTTTCATTGCAAACTTTGACATTTTCTAGCACAACTTCACTCAGAGCGTTTTGTCATTTGAGAGCGAATTGTTTTGTTTACAGTGTGTTGAAAAATTCATCTCAGTCAAAAAATGGAATTATTCCGTGAACATTTTCGTGCGATGATTTTTTACGATTTTCGGCGAGACAAAAGTGTTTAAATCAACTTTTTTCAACTTTTGGCGATGAAGCACCATCGAAAACCACTGTTAATCGCTGGTACCAAGAGTTCAGTCTCGGAAGGCTGCCCAAGGATGGCTCAATCTCACGGTATGCCACATGTCGGTCTTGCTTAATCAGTTCACGCACATCATCGATGGTTTCTGGCAAAGTGACCGATGTTGGATGTCCTTTACGAAATTCATCCTGGAGCGAACGGCGCCTAAGACTTAACTCTTGGTACCAGCGATTGGCAGTGATTTTTGATGGTGCTTAATCGCCAAAAGTTGAAACAAGTATGACAGGCGTCAATAAGATGTTGCATGTTCATTTGGCCGTGAAAAAAATTTGTTCTCGTTGGATCCTACATAATTTGACGAATGCTCAAAAAAAGGCTCGTATGGATTGGTGCAAAGAAATGTTGAAAAAGTATAACTGCGGTAGCTCAAAGGCAGTGCATAAGATTGTCACAGGTGACGAATCATGGATCTATGCATATGAACCCGAAACAAAACAGCAATCGACCGTATGGATTTTTCAAGACGAACCAAATCCAACAAAAGTTATTCGTGGAAAAAGTACATCGAAGCCAATGATTGCGTTTTTTTTGGTATAACCGGCCATGTTGCCACAGTGACTTTAGTGGAAGGTAGGACGGTCAATTCTGAGTGGTAGACAACCATCTGTTTGCCAACAGTGTTCGAAAAAATGAGGAAAGATAATAAGAGAAGACGGATCATTTTGCATCAGGACAATGCGAGCTCTCACACATTAGGTGAAACGATGATTTCACCATTTAAGATAACGAATTGATGGTTCATCCACCGTACAGACCTGATTTGGCACTCAATGACTTCTTCTTATTCCCTAGCATCAAGAAAAACATGTGTAGTCAACGTTTTTCATCGCCCGAAGCAGCTGTTGAAGCTTTCAAAAATCATGTTTTAGAGGTTTCTCAATCGGAGTGGAAAAAGTGCCTCGAAAATTGGTTTAAGCGCTTCAAAAGTGTATTGATCTTAAAGGAGAATATTTTGAAAAACAATAAAACCATTTTCAATGATAAATTATTGTGTTTTTATTGCCGGACCCAGAATATAAATAGCAACCCTAGTTTGAAGCAAATAACAAAAATTTTAAACGTATAACCTACCTCAGATAAATAGTTGAGAGATCGTTAAGAAACGTCTGAGCAAAAAATTAATAAAATCCCACAGACAAGTCTAACAGAATTCGGGCCGAATTCGTTCAGATATATCGAAACATAATAAATAAAAAATCCTCAGACAAATCGAACAGAATTCATAACGATTTCTGTAAAAATTCTCGATAGAATTCAGACATTGTTCAGAATTGTCTGATATTAGACATTGTCGGCAAATTTGGTTTACTGGGAGACAGAAATGCTAGAAGGCCATTTAACTAAAACTGTATTGAGAATATTAATTTCGTCTCCCGGAATTCCTATTTCTAAGTTTATACTTTAGCCTATGTTTTCGGTTTATTGAAATACGCGGACATAACTTTTTGTGAACAAGAAAACTCTCAAAGGTTTTGAAGTTTTATAATGAAAGCAGATCTTATTTTATACAAGATTTTTCCCAACATGTCTACGCTAACAGGGCCTAGAAGAGAGCATGGAGGAACTACAGATATTAAATATTTCCATTTCATTTGAATGACATATTAAAGTGATTAGCACGACTGATTGAATCTGTTACATTGTCCATAAGTGACAAATAAATCCAACTTAAGCACAATTTGTTTGCCAGGGTGTGTTGCACACACTCTCAACGCAGTGGCGCAAAACAAAAGACTTAAGACAGCAACTTTGTGTATACATTTCCAAAACAACACACGAAGTTGCACTTCCCGCATTCGACGGCAAGTATTTGAAATCTTACAAAATAACTGAAAGGCAAATATTTCAATTAACGAATGAATGAATGGCTCTTGGTGTGCATAATTTCTCTGTAGCCGCAATGGCTACATTTGAAATGGAATCCATGACATTATCGCACGTACAGAAAATATAATTTGAAAGAAAACAAAAAATCTTCAACTGAGATGCAAAACAATGTGTTGGTGTTTGGTTAATATGGACAAGCCGGGAAAATTGCGCTACGAAATGTTAAGCGTTAAATTAACAGCAAAACACAACTGGGGATACGGATATCATCCATACTTTCAATGATGGTGCTTGAAGTTATAAAAGTAATCGGTAGTCATAGTAGATGTACCAGAGGTCTCTTGAATACGACACATTAGGAAAATTTTAATATATGGAATTTCAGCGAGCAGAATATGAGTTTTGAGTCGTTATATTTGTAGGACTAAGCCTTAGTTTAATACGAGTTTTCCTAAAAACACCTAACGTAATGTTAAAAGAATTGGCCTGTTAGTTAGTCTCAGCGAATAAGGATTTTTTTTGGCTTAAAGGAAATAGTTCAGGGCCTAATTAATTGAAATCACATTGTTTCCTTTGTTTTTTTTTTGTTAATGTCGTTTTTGACTGGGCTGCCTAAGTGGTCAGCCAAGTAGTGGAGCTAACGATTCATCTGTAATCAATTTAATTGCCAGTCTTAAGAACCAACCGCCATAAAAATTAACCACAAAAAACTATCAAAGAACACGGCCCAATACGCCGGGAAACCCCTTAAGAATTCATTAAGATTAACCGCAGATAGCGGAAAAAGCAACGACTGAGATCGCCGGGGAAAAAATATGAAAATACACGGTTGACAAAAGCTGTTGAGATAATCATGGGTGGAGAAATGACGACTAAAGGAAAAGAATGAAGCAAGAAACAGGTTTTGAATTTATGGAAGGGTAGGCCAGAAATTGTTTTATGATAAACAACACTCAGGGGATGCCCCCTATATATGTAGATAGTAGGTGGAACGGAAGGGGGAAAAGGGAGTATTGTTTATTATTAAAAATTCTTAAAATGCACTGTATCTCCTGTGTGTTGATCACGCAAAAGAAGTCATTGGGTGCCAAGTCACGGCTGTACAACGGATGACCCATCAATTCAATCAATTCGACGTTTTGGGCGGTCAAAATGGCGCTGGTTAAGCCGATGTGTGAGAGCTCGTATTGTCATGCAGCACAATGATTCGTCTTCTCTTGCTCGTTTTTCAAAAACTTCAGGCAAACAAATTGTCGTGTACCACTCAGAATTGACCGTCCTACCGTCTTCGTTCGTTATTCGAATATCTCCGTCGTTATTCGAATATCTCCGAAGACTTCAGGCAAACAAATTGTCGTGTACCACTCAGAATTGACCTCCTACGTTGCTCAAGCGGAACAGTCGACCAGTTTTGCCGAAGAAACAGGCGACCATTTGCTTCAAAGTGTCTCTTCCACGAACAACTTTCGTTGGATTTGGCCATTCTTCGAAGTTCCACACGGTCGATTGTTGTTTTGTTTCGGGCTCATATGCATAGATCCACGATTCGTCACCTGTGACGATCTTATAAACGTCTTTTGAAGCTCCGAGATCGAATTTTTTCAAAATTTCTTTGCACCAATCGACACGATCATTTTTTAGAGCGATTGTCAAATTGTGCGGGAACCAACGAGAACAAACCTTTTTTACGGCCAGGTGTCCATGCAATATCGAATGTATGCTGGTGGAAGAAATGGCCAAGGATGCCTTTATCACTGTATGTCACACGACGATCTTGCATTATCAGTTCACGCACGGCCACAATGTTCGCTGGCAGTAGCTTAATTGGCCCCCACTTACGTTGGTAAAAGATTCCAATGGACGGTATCAACTTCCGGCAATCGACGTCTTCAGCTCAAAGCGATTTATGTACAATTTGGTTATAGTGGCGCTTGTGTCCACAATGGGTTAATAGAAAGTCCACTCCACTCAACTCTATTAAAAATTAAAAACATGTCATAAATACCTGGGAGGCTCACTCAGCAAGAGCATAACTAAAAAAGCCACTCAATTACATCAAATTGGCGCTTCAAACTTGAGTGAAACTCGAAGAAAAATAAAAAATACAAAAAGAAAAAAAGGAAGCTTTACAAGCTATACACGTTGTGTAAAATAAAACTAGTTTGTTTTGTTATTGTTTTTATTACATTTTGTTTTTATTGCATGTGGAACGGTAGATATGGAAAAACCTCATTGCGGACAATCACACGGAAATATATACTCGTGTAAGCTGATTTATTTTTTTCCTATAGCAAAGGCCGTCCGAAAGACCGGTGAAGACTGGTTTTAGTTTTTGCCTTGCGAATGCAAACTAGGTCACTATGACAATACAAACCCCCGGACGACACGATCCAAAGCCAAACAAGGACTTGGAGAGAGGAAATGGTTAAAAAACAATCGGTGGCTGCAAGAGCAGTGGAGGTAGTTGAGTGTAAAATTGCATTTTGAAATAATGTAAAAATAATTATTCTTACATTGCCGGTGACGAATTTGTAACGATGGCGTGTAAGTAAAATGATACAAAGTATACAGGGTGTCCGCCGGGAAGGTATACTACTTTGTTTTTACAGTTCATATTTGGCAGTCGTGAAGCAGAGACGAGACAAATTTATTATGGAAAAATATTCGATAAACTAACGTGTTTTAATCGTTAAAACAGTTTATCAAAATCAATCATCGATTACTGTGACAATGAGAAAGTTATGTAAATTTTTTGTGAAAAACAACGTGCCAACAAAACGCACTATTTATCGTGTGGTGAATGATTTCGAAGAAAGAGGATCTGTAGCTGAGAGGCCCAAGCATGGACCACAACATACTGCAAGATCGGCTCAAAACATTACTGCTGCTCAAGAAAGTGTTCATAACAATCCATCAACCTCAATTCGACGCCTTGCTCAGGAGCTTGGTCTTCAAAGAACAACTTTGGCCACAATTTTGCACAAGGATTTGCATTTGCTTCCATTTAAGATTCAGTTGACACAAGGGCTTCTTCCACAAGTCCATTTACGCCGCCGTACATATGCCTTTTAGAATGTGACAGCTCGCCCATGACAACCTCGATTTTCATGAAAACATCATAATGAGTGGCGAGGCACATTATCATTTGAATGGATATGTGAATAAACAGAATAGTCGGTTTTGGCCAATGGAAAACCCTCAAAATATTCATCAGTCACCTTTGCATCCAATAAAATCGACAGTCTGGCAACTTGTTCAGGAGGATTCATTGCATATTAGTTCTATGAACATGAAAACGGCGTAACGGTATCTGTCAATGGGGAGCGATATCGTGATATGATATGAAACTTTTTAATGCCAGAACTGCATGCTTTGGGCTTGATTAACATGTGGTATCAACAAGACGGTGCCACATCGCATACAGCCAGGATTACAATGGAATTACTACGAAACCTCTTTCTACAACAAGTTATTTCAAGAAATGGCGATGTTGATTGGCCTCTACGGTCGACAGATTTGACTGCTCCGGGCTTCTTTTTGTGGGGATATCTGAAAAGCAATCAAACAAACCAGAAACGCTTAAGCAACTCAAACAAAATATTCGTGATGAAATTAATGAAATACCGCGTGAAATGCATGAGAGTGTTATGAAAACTGTGCTCAAAAGGGCTCGCATTTGTAAGGCTAACAGAGGCGGACATTTATCTGATATTGTATTCCATACATAATTGCCGACATTAAAAAAACATTTATCAATAAAAGATTCATTCTCTTTCATTAAACCAACAATTATAAACAAACAAAGTAGTATACTTTCCCGACGGACACCCTGTATAAAAGAAAATAAAGTAGAATAGAATAGAGTATTTTACACTAGACTAGACAGAAACACAAGTGGTTATGCGTACAAGTCTATTTGGGAATATTGAACATTGTAGAAACAAAAGACTTAAGACACATAACAGAGCTTTGCTATGTCTGGGGTTTTGCTAAGTTTAGGGGCACTTTAGAAAAAAGTGCTAATAAATATAGAACTTCTAAATGAATGGTCTGTTCATTATATAATGTATGAGTTAACTAAAGAGGGGAAGTTACTCTTCCAGAAAGTCTATAAGCGATGCCCTGTTTAAGTACACGGTGGCCTAAAGAAGACCAAAGGGTTGACGAAAAAGGTTACGAAGCAGTTCCCTTGTGGCTTTTGCTGTATGCGCAGTGCCTCTAACTTACTAAAAACATATGTTAGGATTCATAAGCTGGACTCTTAGCTTGCGGACGCAAACAATTTTCAATCATGTACAAAGCCCCGTTTATTGTGTCCAAATTATCTTAATCTTTTTACAAAAAAAAAATAAAGAATCTTCTTCCTCTTTTTTTACAAAGCCCGGTTTATTGTGACCAACTTATCTTCCCCTTTTTTTTTTAAAAAAAAATATAGACCCTTCTTCCTCTTTTTTAAAAAAAAAATATAGACACTTGAACAGGGATTAACCGGCTCAAGACCTCTTGCATCTATATTTAATATAGACCGATAACTTTATCAACCATAATACCGCATCAAACCCTACATCTGGCGGGCTGTAATTAACGCTGATGTAATACTCTGGGATTCTGACACTGATTTCTGTTCCTCACAACAGTAGATTAAGTTCCTGATCATGTTGTTACTGGGTGCTGTTCTAACATTGAAATGACGACGATAATTTCGTTGAGTTAAGATAATAAACTTGCCAAAAGAATAATAAAATTCAACAATTTTGACTCGATGCCGAACTTCATATGTAGCCATCATATATCTCCAAAAAATAATAAACATAACTTGCAAAAGAGAAAAAAATTATGAACAAAAGAGTTATGAACGTTTTTAACCTTTTAGTCTTATTTGCGCCACCCGGTACATCCACTGTAGCGGGGGCGAAGTTCACTACCTCTTGTGTAAGAAGTATTTCATGGTCTCTGTAACTTTTCTTTTTATTTGCAATTTTCAATGAATTTTTTATAGGTAGTAAGTAACCTCTTAGACTAAGCATATATCCTTGAGTTAGTAAGCCATATTAGCCGAAATATAAAGATTTAAATTATAAGCCATGAGATTTTGGTAAATATCTGCTTTGACAGTTAGCAAAAAATTCTTTAACACTAACTCATGTTTTACCAACAGACTGAGAAACAGCACGTAAAAGGACTTTATAAGTTTACTTAGCACTTGTAGTGGGTAAAACATACTCAAATTCAATTTAGCTTTTCAATTTAAAAAATATTAAAACTTTTTACGAAAAAAATAACTTGATTAATTTGCACATTTTGCGAAATTTAATTAAATACTTAGAAGGGACAAAAATACTGTTACAACATTGAACACACCCATTTCAATAGTAGAACTGAACATACCCCGTAAATGTCATATGGGGTTTGAAAGCTAACCTCAATAGCGTTAGTCTGTAAGGGGATTTTAAAATTGTTTCAACTTTCATCATGGAGTGGTCAGATAATGAGAACCGTATCGCTGTAATAGCGCTTATCAAGTGTGAAATGAAAAAAACGATATTTTCAAAATGCTTCGGCCACTAGGGATTAGCCGCATGTTCGTCTACCGATGCATAAAACTGTTTGAGGAGACTGAAGATATAAAAGACCGCCACCGGTCGGGCTGCCCACGCTATGTTCGAACACCGCATGTCATCAAAGCCGTTCAATCAAGAATTTACAGAAATCCGCTCCGAAAACAGAAAATTATGGCCCGTGAGATGAATATCACACAAAAGTCCGTGAGTCGAATCATTAAAAACGACTTGGGACTTGGGGCTTTCAAACGACGTACCGGACATTTATTGACTGCAGCTTTAATAAAAATAGGATTGAAAATGCAAACATCTTTTGGTGAAGCACGCTGATAACTTGCACAGAAAAATTTTGTTCACGGATGAAAAAATTTTTACCGTTCAGGAAAAATTTAACAAGCAAAATGATTGAGTGTATGCGCGGTCATCTAAGGAAGCATCCGAACTGCATTTCTGCGAACAAGGAGTCAAAACATCGGCCAAAGTTTACCAAGAAGCCGTTTAGGAAGCTGTTGTGAAGCCTCTTAACAATTCCCTGTTCCAAAACCACACGCAGAGAAAAAACATGGCTTCTACATGGTCACGGCAATAATAATATGTTCTCCGCAATAATAGTATGTTCGTCGCAACCATAGCATTGTTAACCGAATTTAGTTTTGACAATAGTATAATTGCTGCAATATTAATATTGTTGAAATGTAACAATAGTATTATTGCCAAATTTAAAAATGAAAATATGGTTATAGCAACAATATAAATATGGTTGGTGCGACAAAAGTATTGTGTTTTGCGTTTTATGTTAACGATAATATGATTACGGCAATCATACTGTATGATTGTAATTTTTCTTCATTTAAATATGCTTTTCAGAACAAATGTCATTGGTACGGATCTAATGCAATAGTACTTTTTTATCGAAATTAAATTTTTTTAAACAAGCTGCTTTGGCTTTTTTTTAACTGAAATATTTTTAATAAAAATGCTTACGTTTATTTAAACTTATTTTTTCTACTGTGAAATTATTTTGAATTTAATGTATTTTTGAATAATTTTATAGTTTAAATCTATTGTCGACAACTTAAACAAATTCTAATAAATTATATTGGGGATCATAGTATAATTGTGTGTGATCATACTATGGTTGTAGGAATCATAACATGGTTGCGTGTGAATAATACTATGGTTGTGAGGATCATACTATGGTTGTATGTGAAACATACTATAATTGTGAGGATCATACTATGGTTGTGGAGATCATAGTATGGTTGAGTGTGAATCATACTATGGTTGTTGGGATCATAGTATGGTTGTATGTGAATCATACTATTGTTGTGAGGATCATAGTATGGTTGTATTTGAATCATACTATTGTTGTGAGGATCATAGTATGGTTGTATTTGATTCATACTCTTGTTGTGAGGATCATAATATTCTTGTACCACAACCATATACGCAACAATAGTGTGATCCTCTTCGAATATTGTCACCACAACCATACTTTTTTTCTACGTGCAGCCATGGACTTTCCAGCAGGATTCTGCACCGGCCCATAAGGCTAAAACGTCCCAGGCCTGGCTTAGAAACAATTTGCCAGCGTTCAATTCCTCTCAAGAATGGCCCTCAGGCAGTCCAGATTTGAACCCATTGGATTGCAAATTGTGGACGGTTTAAGAGGACAAGGTTTGTCACAAAAGATACCCCAACATTGCATCTCTTAAGACTGCTTTGGTTCGAGCTGTGGCCAATTTTCCAATGCACGAGGTTCGTGCAGCTATTGACGATTGGCCAGTGCGACTAAAGGCGTGTGTAAAGGCAAAAGGCGGACGTTTCGAATAAGTAGATCCTGTTTGGATACAATACACATCAATAAATATATTAAAAAATATTTGGTCCAAAAACATTCAGTACTTTTGATTTTACAGCATAAAACGTGTGTAACAGTATTTATGTCCCTACTAAGTATTTCTTCTACTTTACTTGAGATGTTTGGCTGAGACTTTCTCTTAAATCATTTTCTATTGCAATTTTTAAAAATTAGTTCTAGTATAGAAAAAGCAGAAACTTGTTCATTACAGGCCCATCAAATATGAATTTAAACGTATTATAAAATCGAACACAAAATAAATATTATTTATCATTTCCACAAGAATCAATTTATCGAAGAAACTATACCGGAATATCTCCAAATATATGCTGGCATAACAAAAGGAAACTAATCGATATCTGGATTCCGCCTTTATCAACTGATATTTCTTCAAACAAAAGTAAAAGGATAGAGGTTAATATGTTTACATTAGTAAGGGAAATTTAATTCGTGTAGCAATATTTCTGCTAAGCAAAATATAATTCCTATAAAAATAATTCCATATACCATTAGAATGTACTTTTACCACTCGAATATACCCAAAAGTTCAACTGAATTGTAATGACTTAAATTCTGTATTACACAATTTATATTTCCATTTTATATATCAAGTCGACGTTGCCACAATGAAATGTGCTACAAAATAATAACAAAAGACTTAGGACACAAACGTGAAGTGCTTGTAGCGTAAGGCACCTTTTGGATTATAAACGTGGGACAGGGTTACTATGAAACAACCTTTTTTACTGCAAGCAAAAAGAACCGCGACTATTGTTTTTCTTCGTATACTTTCGCATGGTGCATATTTATTGCAAATTATTTTGTAACACTAACTGCAACCATGAGCCAGTCTAGTGACCGAAAAAGTCGTTTTTGGAGAATGAAACTTTAAATTTATCCTTCTAATCTTTTCAATATCTATACAACTTACATCAGGCCAAAGATGGAATACAACTCCCATATATGGGCAGGTGCTCCAAAATCATCCTTGGAGCTACTTGACCGTGTTCAAAGGAGAGCGATGGTGCTGATAGGTGACAGTAGGGTATCCAACTCTATTGTTTCCCTTGAGCATCGTCGGAATGTGGGTTGCGTGACGCTGTTCTATCGTTACTTTCATGGTGTGTGTTCATCAGACATCCGTCGCCTTATTCCTGACGTGAGGATGTTCGGCAGGGATACGCGACTTTCTAGGAATTCACACCCGTTTGTCATCGATTGGCCAGTTGACCGCACTATACACTACAGATCAAATTCGTTTTTCGCTCGTACAGTCCGTATGTGGAATCGACTTCCGGCAAATGTATTTCCCACTAATTGCGACATCCAGAAGTTCAAGGCAAGCGTCAACAAACATTACTCCCTCTTTAACCCCTCCGATCCATTAATTTCCACTCGCCAACGCAATGCACCGCATATATAGGGGGCATCCCCTGAGTGTTGGTTATTTAAAAAAAAAAAAAAAAACTAGGGAATTCATTCCTTTCCTTCTCAGAAATGTTGTTACATACAAAGGGCTGTTCATACAACAGGTTGCTCGCAAATGCTAGAAGATGATTTGATGGCAATCTAAATGATAAAGCAGCAGAGTATAGTGCCTGGAAAAGATTTGTCCTTTACGATGTACGACTTCTTTTAACGACAGAAAGAGTTCGAGTTGTTCCATTTCGTTTAAAAATAATTTATATTTTGAAATTCTTCTGCCAAAACTATGTTAGTATTTTTTTTTAATGCACACATCTGTTTGGCATTTGTAATGTTAACTTAAAGAAGGTCAAAATATAGAGATACCCTGATGGATTAACGGCGGTGGTTGCTTCACCAGGAATTACTCCGTGGGCCTTAAGCAACTTAGCATGCAATATGCCGCTTTTCTAGACCAAAGGGATTACTCTAAAGGCCTTTACTTTCCTAACTTGCTATATGTCGCTTGTCTAACCACCCCCTATTGACTGGAAGTAGCTTAAGCAGGCAACTCCCCAAATAATTTCCACTGCATTAAGCAAAAAATTATTTTTGTTCCATGTGATGCAACAAAAAAGACTAAAGGTGTAAACTTTAAAAACTAATAAACAAAGCGATGCTCCTTTGGAGACAACAAATGCTATCATAAAAATTCACACCATTAACTAAGGGAAAAAAACCTACTCTGGCCCATAACATTATGAAAGTAGGTAAATAAAATGGCAGTAACTTTACAGGTTTCTTTGCGGAGTCTCGAAATTCCGCAAAATTAATCATTCGCAATATGTGCCAATGGACTCGCCCACATCATAAAATAGAGGTGGTGCTGCACAACTATTTATCACCGTTTGGCTAATTTTTTAAATGCTTGGCTAAAGTTTAGTTTTCGGTTTTAGGACAGCTTGTTGGATTTTTGAATTTTGAAATTTCATTTATTGACATTATCGATGTAGATTCACTTGTCTAATACTGCAGACATTTGGCATACTTCATATCTTTGGTAAACTGCCTGAATTAATTAATCTATGATGACATTGAAGAGGTTTGGGATATTAATTAAAGCGTTGTTATTAAGAAAAGGTACAGGGTGCAGCGCGGCAATTTTATATTTTAATTATATTGATTATTGAGAATGTCGACCTTCGCTATCCACACACTGTTGCATACGTTTTCTGAAGAATTCATGAACTCTCTAAGAAGCATGTCGACTCTCTAAGAAGCATGTCTGCCAATTTCAGCCTCAATATTGTTAAGTAGGTCTTCCAAGGCGTTGGGACAGTTGACTAAACCTTCGACTTTATATAACCCCAAAGAAAAAAATCGCATGGGTCTAGTGAGCGTGCCGGCCAGTTCTCATCACCCCTCCAAAAGATAAGCCGCCCCGGAAACATTTGAGTCAAACAGTTCATGCTAACCCTTGCTGTGTGTGCAGTGGCACCATCCTGTCGGAACCATGTATCCTCTAACTGCATTGCCTCAAAAGTCGGCTAAAAAAATCCAGAAAATGCCAAGAGCAAGTGATTGCTTCCGAGCAGATCGTTTTGGAGATTGCAGTACTGCTGCTCTAACTCTCTCGATGTTTTGTGGTGTTGTAATCCTTCGCTCAGGTCTCATTAGTACACATGACACATTCCCTGCTGTCCTCAATGACGTTACCCAATTTACAATTGATTGACGTCCAGGAAGACGTTCACGTGGGGAAACAGCGAATCGTAACTGAAAAGCACACTGTACTGCAATGATCGAGTGCGCATTTGAAAAATACGCTTCAACACAAAATGACCTCTCCTCACTTGTCCAATGCATGATGGCAACTGAAAGGCAGACGAACGCAAATCTCTTGTCAGCTACTGTAAGCCACGCATACTCTCTTCGACCAACAGTGCCGCCACAGCCTGCAGTGCAACAAAACGCTGCAGGCGCGCTCCACCGTGACTTCAGAAGAATCCACGCCCGGAGAACTGAAAAATTGAAGCGCAATTTTTAAATGACTGATGCAGCAATTGAATTGTTTCTCTGGCTGTATGACATGTGGCGCCGTCTTGTTGGAACCACATGCCCTCCACATTCATTTCTTCAATTCTATGCAAGAAAAAACTGGTTATCATTTCACGATACCAAACACCATTGACTGTTTGCGCTTGACCTGCCTCATTTTCATAAAAAAAGGTCCAATGATTCCTCCAGCCCAAAAACCACACCACACAGTGACACGTTGAGGATGCATTTGCTTCTCGTGATTCACTCGAGGATTTTCCGCACCCCAAATGCGACAATTCTGCCTATTGACGAAGCCATCAAGATGAAAATGGGCCTCGTCACTGAAGATGATTTTATCGGCAAAATCAGCATTTTCATGTTGTCTCTCCAATACCCAATTAACGAACTCCCTTCGCTGTCCATGGTCAGCTGGCTTCAGTTCCTGAGTCAATTGAATTTTGTATGCATGAAGATGCAAATCTTTCGTCAAAATTCGCTGCAAAGTGGATTTGGAGACACCAATTTGCTGAGCTCGGATGGAGTTTGAGGTGGATGGAGTTTGAGCGACATCATCACGTACAGCTGCGACATTTTCGGTCGATCGACCTGGTCGATGGCGCGTTGTTGTCTTTACATCACTAACAGACCCAGTTTCGGCAAATTTATCCATTAATCTCTTTACAGTGGACTCTTTTGGAGCATTATTGTGACCCCAAATTGATCGCAATTTGCGAACTGTAGCCGCAAAACTTTCACCATTTTGGTAAAACAATTTCACAATGAGAATGCGTTGTTCATTCGTGTAGCGCTCCATTTTTACTAACCTCGTACCTTCTACTAACAAACAATAACAATTGTTCAAATGTCAAACAATGACACTTCGAATGTTGCCAGATTTAAAAATTGCGTTCTTCATGGGACACCCTTTATATGCTGCCTTAACACCAAAAATTTTGAACTTTTTGTGTAATATTTGAATTTTATTGAATCTGCCGCTTAAGAAGCTTAAAAAGACTTTACTAATCTTAAAACCTACTAACAAGAATATATTCCATTTGTGTTCGCAACGGCCTCTACGTACTTTCTCAGCAGGGACTTTGTAAATGGTTTAGCTACTAGTTCGTAAGCAGGAGGACTACCAGTTATTGTGTTGGCAAAAGTCTAGAGGTCCTTTGCAGTATAACATTGAAGAGGTAGGTATAGAAATTAAAGAGCTTTTACAGAGGGACTTCAAAACAGCTCTATTTGTAAATTAATAAAACTGCTGCGTGAGTACCTTAAAACCAGTACTGCAATCTTAAAATCTTACCTGGCAGAATATTATTCCTTTGCGTCAAAAGATTTTGTTTTCGCAATGGCAATTGCTTGCAAGCAGGGGCGACTGCAGTTTCGGTGAACACTCCTTCGCCATCCTCAGACCCCTAGCATTAAAATTGATTAAAGCATAATCCATGGCTATACACTTAAGTGCAGGCAGATTCTGTATTTGGTCTTAAAAAAATTGTTTACGAGGGCGGTTCGGAAAGTTCTTAGCCTATCAATGAAAGAGAATAGTTAGTTTTTCAAAAATATTTTTATTTTTCAATATAATCTCCTAAAACTTCAATACACTTAGGCCAACGCTTATCTATCTCAACGCTATTCTATCCCTTGATTAAAATAGTTTTCCTCAAGGTCTTCAAAGTAGTGGTTTACAACTGTAATTGCATCTTCATTTGAAGTAAAGCGCTTGCCAGCAAGGATTTTTTTTAGATTTGGGAACAGGTAAAATTCACTGGGAGTCAAATCAGGTGAATAAGGTGGGCGGTCAAGCCACTCGTACTTAAATTCGTGGATTTTAGCCATTGTTAAAACTGTCTTGTGCGCTGGTGCGTTGTCTTGATGAAAAATTATTTTTGTGTGTTGTAAGCCAGGACGTTTTTCTCGAATTTGTACATTTAATTGATCTAAAAGGTTGCAATAGTACTCTGAATTTATTGTTTTACCCTTTTGCAGATAGTCAATCAATAAAATACCTTTGAAGTCCCAAAAAACCGTTGCCATAACCTTACCAGCCGATTGAATTGTTTTTGCCTTCTTTGGGGCACTTCCTCCAGCTCCAGTCCATTGTTTGGATTTTTCTTTTGTCTCTGGAGTATAGTGGTGGATCTATGCCTCATCAACAGTTATGAAACGACGCTTAAAATCCATTTTATTTCGCTGACAACGATCCAAACAAGCTTGAGAAATGTCCATTCTTATGCGTTTTTGGTCGACTGTTAACAAGTGCGGCACCCATCTTGCAGAAAGCTTTTTCATCTGTAGTTCATCATGCAAAACTAAATGGACTCGATCATTTGAGATGCCCATGATATTAGCTATTTCACGCACTTTTATTCGTCGATCATTTAATACCATATCATGCACTTTGGCTACAATTTCTGTAGTTGTTGCTGTTTTTGGACGTCCACTACGTGGTTCATCTTCAATGCTTGTACGACCACGTTTAAATTCACCAACCCAATTTTTTACTGTTGCATATGAAGGAGCACTTTCACCTAACACATTCACCATATCATTATGAATTTCTTGTCCCGATAAACCTTTTCAATGTAAATATTTAATGACACCACGCATTTCTAATTTTTCCATTGTAAAAAAATCGCGGATGCGTCTTTTGTGAACACCTGTTTCTATATGAAGGAGTTGCCAGATCGATACAAAATTTAACATGTGTTCATAGCAGAGATGAAAGTTTTCAAAACACTTAACTTTTTTCTGTTTATACCGCGCTTTTTGTGCTAGGCTAAGAAGTTTCCGAACCGCCCTCGTATGCTTAGTTTATAGTCACACCCACACGGTATGATTGCCGTAATCATATTATGTATTGGCAGCAAAAAAGCGCTAAAAACCATACTTTTAATTTCTTTACTATAAAATTTGGCAGTTACACTATTATTACCATTTAACAGTTTTAATATTGCCGCAATTGTATTATTGTCAAAACGAAATTCAGAAAACATTATTATGACGTCGTCAGTCCATAAACCGAACCAAACAGTCACTCTTTTAGATGCATCGGCTTTTCAACAATCATTCATGGATTCTCATTTGCCAAAATGCGGTAACTCTGCTTGTTAACGAATCCACTGGGGTGAAAGTGTAGCACGTCACTGAAGAAGATATTCATCCTCACCATTCACTTCTTGAGTCACATGCTACTCTGCTTGTTAACGAATCCACTGTGGACACATTTGCTCGATTATGCTGACCACATAATTCTCGAAGTTGTCGAAATACATTTGGATTTGAGCGCCATTTTCATGAAAGACTTCAACAATCTTTACGCGCTGCTCAATTGAGTGCCTCTCCATGGTTGACTTTGTCAAACACTGAAATAAAGAAAGCAGATTTTTCCTAAAAACGAAACACTTAAGTGGGGAAAACATCCTTCCGTTTGATGTCCCTATTTCATAAACAATCCTTAAAAAATATGAGTTAATTAGCCAATATGTGGGCCATTCAAATTTGAATTGGTTGTAAAAAAAAACCAATATTATGATAAAAAAATTTCATTTAATAGTGGAACACCTTCAGATACGTTTTAGTTTCAGCCAATGGGCTGAAGATTGTTTGGCAGAATATGAGGAATTTAACCAAAAAAATCGTGCTTTCAGATGAAGCTATTTTTTATCTCGGTGGCTATGTCAGTAAGCAAAATAACCGCATATAGGGTTCAGAGAATCCATACGTGACTATGGAGAAGCCAATGCATTTACAACGAGGCACTGTTCGGTGTGGATTGTGGGTTGGCGGCATCATTGGGCCAGTTTTCTTCGAAAATAAGCAAGGAGCCGCCGTTACCGTCAACAGCGAGCAAGAAAATGACATGGACGACATTTTATTTCAACAAGACGGGGACACATGCCACACAGCCAACGCAAGCGTATATATTTGACACACTGTTTTTGAAAATCGAATATTCAACCGAAATTGCGATGCCAATTGGCCGCCATTGAATTATTTTCTGTGGGAAGCCATTAAGAATAAATGTAACGCAAAGCATCCAGAGACGAGCGTTGAAACATGAAACCGAAGAAGAGATTCGACCCGAAACAATCAAAAATGTGATGAAAAATTGGCTTGATCGGAAGAGGTACTGCCGAGCCAGTTGTGGTAGTCTTTTCAATGATTGATATTGTGTTCCATTATTAAATGGCAAAGTTCAATCTCTCCAATAGAACCAGAAATTTAAAAAAATTATCAGCACCTTTTTTTGACAGCCGATTTAAATTTACAGTGTTAGATTGCCCACCCTGTAATATTTGTAGCATTTTCAATGAAAAGAGGCAGTCAATTTTTAAAATTCTTTTAAATTTGAAAGCAAAATACGCCATTAAAAGACATGAAACATGCGAGTTTATGAATACTCTAATCAATTTTAAAAGCAGTTATGATTCATTTATGAAGAGATATTGCCTTTGAAATTTATTGCTTATTGGCTTTTATCGTTTTTTATGCCTGACCATTTAAACGAAGACCTTTGGAAGTCTTGTTGTTGTCTAATGCGGCAAAAGACGTTCGCCTACACTGACTGATGAGACATCACGGCCGCAGTAAATCCCATGTTGTGATGTTGACTTAAAACAAAACACGGAAGATCAAGTTCAATACTTTAATATGACTTGAGGAATTTTGAATAAAACGGAAACATGCAGTTACAAATAAATGATGATCAACAGACAAAACGCCAAAGCCAAATTTCTGATGAATCGCCAAACATGCCTGTTTAAAAGTAGATAATAGCCAGGCCATTGATAACACTAGGTCACAAATAACAAAATTTTCTCTGTTTTTTGTTTCTAGCATACTTTTTCCCATTGATTTTGACCTACTAAACACGAAAATGAGTTTTAAAAATTTTTCTGTCGATTGGTTTTCGAGATACAAATTTTTGAACTTTTTTTTTAAATTTAAGAGGTACACCTTCAATTTTGAATATATCTTTCGTCTTCTTTGACCTATTTGATCCTACTACTACTCAAACTAAAGAAAATTGAGCCGTCTACAACTCATTCTCAGAAAATTTTAAAATCGGGTAAGTAGTTTTGATGTTGGCGGCTTAAAAAGGTTAAAAAACGGCGTTTTTTTAGTAAAAATGTGGCAGAAAAAACCATATAAAAATTCATATAAAATATAAAACACGATGCTAACAGCAATTTTGGTTTTTTTTACGTATAGCTGGCATTTTTACAAAGAAAATAAGCCCTTACTTAACAAAATCTGACAACAAATGGCGGACTTATAATTTTTTTGGTAAAAGACCGACGATACGAATCGCTTAGGATTGCCGTTTCTACACGCGCCGTGTAACGAATTTTGTTTTCTCTGTGTAAGCTGTGCAAATAATGAAAATCAAAATATCGTGAAATAGCGGAATTGAGAATGAGTTGTAGACGGCTCAATTTTCTTTAATTTGAGTAGTAGTAGGATCAAATAGGTCAAAGAAGACGAAAGATATGCTCAAAATTGTAAGTGTACCTCCAAAATTTTAAAAAAAAAGTTCAAAAATTTGTATCTCGAAAACCAATCGACAGAAAAATTTTTAAAACTCATTTTCGTGTTTAGTAGGTCAAAATCAATGAGAAAAATTATGCTAGAACCAAATAACAAAGCGACTGTTGGCTAGTGTAATGATCATATTGCTTTTGGTCCCTATTGAACAAATAACTATTCTTGAGAGCATCACTAACTTAGATTCCAGCACACTTTAAAAAGCCACAAAATCAAGTAGCAAGTGATAGTACACGATTTGAATTTCAAATAACTCAAGTCCAGTGGACAACATTAGTTAGTCGAAGCTAATAATACCACAAAGAAGAATTCGATAAACACCATAGCACTTTTATTTTAAACTGGCTGATCATCCTCTAAACTGAATGGTCGTCTGATTAGCTGATTGGTTTTTGTTAATTTAGGGCAATATATTTTCAAAAGATTTGATGAATTCAAAGAATTATATGTTAATTACTTTGGTTTCTGTATCTAAAACATCCATTAAAGCAGTGAACTGTGCACTATATAATTCTAACACTCTCTGACCGGAAGCTACTGTTCAACACCAGTGCCAAAGGGCTTACAAATTTTATAGAGAAGCATTAACATTGCTTAGATATACATTTATTACTCGTAAAGTCGCCGGCTCTTACAAGGTGAAAACTTGTCGCTGCAAAGAATTTCAGGCCTTCTTAACGGTTCACTTTTTCTTATCTTTAATGGAATCTTTGTTGGCTTAGTGTCTCTGAGAAATTGAGGAAAATCAAACATTTAAACAACGTCAAATTGGCTCGAGACCAATCAATGCATAAGAACTGAATGTGTTGGTATGAGAAAATTGTGGCTTGTAGAATTTTAAAACAATTGAAAATTGTTGCTGGGAGTTATTGGTGATGTATGTCGTTAGGTAAAGTATCTAATCTGTTCAGCTTAAAGAACCCAGTGCGATCCTTGTTGACTATAAGTATACTACAAGTCATCTTACAGATCTCCCCGTAGTTACTCCGTCAAAGCAACGGCTAACATGTGAGAGGTGACCTGGCCTCAGGTTAAAGAGATTGAAGTTGAACATTGTTGAACACAATGAAAGCTACAATAAATGGAAACACCCAGGACCCCTCCTTACTATTGACGACCACCGCAAACGACAAAGGGCCACGTTTAAGGGGTTGGCGCATTAGGGTGGGTCAATTTTTAGGGAGGCAAAAAATCGCTCGGGTGACAAGGAAAACCGTATTCTAGGGATCAAAATAAGAAACTTTGACTAAGGAACCAAACATCTAAAATGAATGCTGATTGTGCTACTTTTGACCCGTAGGGTCAAATTTTGAAAAATCCCACTACGACGATTTTTATATCGACCTACCCTAATGCATATGGAATGCACGAACACACCAGCGTTCAGGTGCCTCAATCTAACTTGCGAATGTCCCCCAAGAATGAAGGGCGGACATCAGCGCTATGTAGAGGATATGGCGTAAATAAAATGAAAAATTGCGATATATAAAACAGCTGACATGATAATAAGCACCAATTCGTATGCGGAAACAGCTGACATGATAATAAGCACCAATTCGTATGCGGATTTGTTGTAAATAGGCAAACAAGGCGAACAAGATGACATCTTGTCGCTGGTTTCACCCCAGTAGACGAACGGCTCGCCGCAATCCGCAAAGCCAGCCAGAAAGGCGAAAGACGATAATAACCACGAAAATCGCATAAAGAGAAGACCATGACTCCGGTGGAGAGACCAAGTAGAGAGGCGAAGATCCTTGGGATTAGAAGTGCCAAGACCGAAGAGCTTTATCCGATCAACCCAATTTTTCAGTACATTTTCGATTGTTTCGGGTCGAGTCTTGGCAATGGCAACTTCTATTTCATGTTTCAATGCTTCAATTGTTTCTGGCTGCTTTGCGTACCATTCACCCTTACTGGTTTTTCACAGAAAATAATCCAAACGGCTTAAATCACAGCTCCGAGACGGCTTATTGCTATCACATTTCGGGTGATTACGTATTTGATTTTCGATTCATCTGAAAACACGATTTTTCGGTAAAATTCTTCATCTCTCTCCAAGCAATCTTCAGCCCATTGGGCGAACCGAAAACGCATCAGATGATGTGCCATTATTAAATGAAAAAGTTCAACCTTTTAAATAAAACTAGAAATTTAAAAAACGTAGCAGTACTTTTCTTTTACCGCCGATTTAAAATCAAAATTGTAAATGGCCTACCCTATACTAAATTTGGTTTCTCCCGATAGAATATGAAATTCGCAAGAAACTTAAATCCTAGGCTAGCTACAGGGTGGCGAAGAAATAGGCCACGACATTGTCGACATAAATAGCGCCCAACAGAACAGCTTGGCATTCTACCAATTCCAAAGGAGATTCGACATGAACACTAGAGCGCCCATGAAATGCATAGAAAAATGGTAAAGTACTTGTATATTGGGCATCAAAAATAATATCCGTGCAAACATTTTTTCAATCGGATGGAAACCGGCCAGACCATCACGACTTTTAGCCCTAAAAATGAAGTAAAAATTGTTGCAAGCTTTGATGAGCTATAACTCGTAGGTCCTAATCAGTGAGTATAAGAATCGAAATGTGCTCAGCTCACAGATTTGAGAGAAGTTTCCCATTGTCCCATAATGGAATGTTGAGGGACCTAACTAGTAGGTATATTTCGCATTTATTGAAGCTCAATTAATAAATCGGGACTCCTTAAAAATTTAGAATATTTATATTTTTATGATCCTCGTTTTTTTGTCAAAAAAAAAACCTAAAGTTAGCCGGGGTTCTAGAGTTACTGAGGTTTATGCCTCATTGATCATTTTCTGGACTTGCTTTAGTTTATCTTTAGAGAAAATTATAAAAGAATACGGGTTTCCTTCCCTTAGAACTACCTCAAATCCTCCTTTTTCTTTTTTTTCTCGTATTATTATCATTTTTTCTACACTCTCTACTTCTTGCAGAACTCAACCTCAAAACACCGCCTGTCAGGCCATGAAGGACAAACGCTGCTGTTGGACAAGAGGCAAAGTCTTGGGCGGCAGTTCCGTGCTCAACACCATGCTCTACATACGCGGCAATCGCCGGGATTTCGATAAATGGGCTTCATTCGGCAATCAAGGCTGGGGCTATGAAGATATCCTGCCATACTTTCGCAAATCCCAGGATCAACGGAATCCCTACTTGGCCCAGAATAAAAGATATCATGGCACAGGTTAGTTGTACTTAACAATCAGAAGAAATCAAATATTAAAACGTATCTTCCAGGTGGCCTATGGACCGTACAGGATGCCCCCTACAATACGCCCCTGGGACCGGCCTTTCTACAGGCCGGCGAAGAAATGGGCTATGACATTGTCGACATTAATGGCGCCCAGCAGACTGGCTTTGCCTTCTATCAATTCAATATGAGGCGTGGCTCCAGAGCCTCGGCGGCCAAGTGTTTCCTGAGGCCCGTGCGCCTGAGGAAAAATCTTGACATTGCTCTGTTCTCACATGTGACGAAAGTTCTGACTCATCCCGAGACCAAGCGTGCCACCGGAGTGCAGTTTATACGCAATGGCAAGCTACAGACGGCATATGCAAGCAGAGAAGTCATTTTGGCTTCCGGTGCTATAGGTTCGCCTCATTTGATGATGTTGTCGGGCATTGGCCCTGGCGACGAATTACAGCGTGTGGGTTTGCCCGTGGTGCAACATCTGCCGGGGGTGGGCCAGAATTTACAAGATCACATAGCGGTGGGCGGCATAGCCTTTCTCATCGACTATCCCATATCGGTGGTAATGAATAGAATGGTGAATGTGAATACGGCCCTGCGTTATGCCATAACCGAGGAGGGCCCTCTCACCTCCAGTGTGGGCCTGGAAGCGGTGGCCTTTATCAATACCAAATATGCCAACTCTAGTGATGACTGGCCCGATATTAGCTTCATGATGACCTCGGCCTCGGTCATGTCGGATGGCGGCACCCAGGTCAAAGATGCGCACGGCCTGACGGAGGAATTCTACAAGGACATGTTCAGCGAGGTGAGCAATCGTGATGTCTTCGGTGTGTTTCCCATGATGCTAAGGCCCAAGAGTCGCGGTTTCATGAAGTTGGCTTCCAAGAACCCCTTGCGTTACCCCTTGCTGTATCACAACTATTTGACACATCCGGACGATGTTAATGTCCTGAGAGAGGGTGTCAAGGCCGCTGTAGCCATGGGTGAGACAAAGGCCATGAAACGTTTCGGAGCCCGTTTCTGGTCCAAACAATTGCCAAACTGCCGACATTTGCCCCACTTCACCGATGAGTATTGGAATTGTGCTATACGCCAGTATACCATGACCATCTACCACATGTCGGGCACGGCCAAAATGGGACCACCCACCGATCCCTGGGCAGTGGTGGATCCCCAGCTGCGCGTGTACGGTGTGCCCGGTCTGCGGGTAATCGATGCCAGCATTATGCCCACCATTACCAATGGCAATATTCATGCTCCCGTCATAATGATAGCCGAAAAGGGAGCCGATATGATTAAGGAGCTGTGGCTGAGTGCCTCCGAATATCGCGAGAAACGCGATTTAAATGAAAGCGGGCCATTGCTCAATGTCACCGAGAGCTTACGGGGGACAGGCTCAAATCGCGTGGATGGCAATGCGTAGCGCGGCGTTGTAAAGCCAATGCGAATTCCTTGTTGAAGCTTTAAGGTTTTGTTTTATGATTCGACAGTTGAGTAATTTAGTGCAATTTTCAAAGAAATTTAATTTATTTTTCAAGACACGGCTTTCAATTATTTTATATTAAGTCTGCTTACCAGTGCTTACCTGTAGTTCTTAAGTTATGATTTTGTAAATGTTCTAAGTATGTTTAGTTATAGTGTATATAAATATGTAACGCTATATACTTATGAGTATATATATACTTTACATATATAAATATCGAGTCAATACTGCAAGTCTGTTTTAGGTAATATTTAAGTTTTGGTTAATAAACAAATTAATAAAATTTAAAGTGTTTTTTTTCAAAGATTTTGTGTAAAGAGTATAATTTTCCGGGTCCTAAGTTTCTGAGGATAAGGTTTTATTTAGAGATTTCCGGTTAAAGGTAAATTTCTCCAGTTTCTAAGTACCTGCGGTTAAGGTCTTTTCAGAGACAATAAATTTCTCCAAATGGTCAGATTTTTTCAGAGAAATGCATTGTCTTTGGAATTTGTTTTACAGAGGATTGTTCGGTTAAGAGGAGTTCTACTGTACGCCTGTGTTAGTGGGCAAAAAGGAAATTACATAGACTTTAGGCCATTTATTTAATTTAAAAAAGAGCAGGCAAATTTCATCCGCCTCAGGTCCTCGGACATGCACTTAAGCCATTAACCGGGCTACTTTGCGCTTTAGTTAGAAAGATTTTTAGAACTCTATACTTTTAGACTCGCCACAGAATAAAAGCTGCTTATCCCCCAGAGAGACGAATTTTGAACTCCGAACAACGCTCATTTGAATCCAGGGTAGCGCCAGCCATCGCCAGAGAATTCAGCCGAGAAGTAAACACATAAGGTTTAGCAAAAAATATCATCTTATCTCCTTCAGAGATATATGACGTTCCTGGCACCTTGCCTCAAGGTTTTGTATCTAACGGATCAATGGCTCATTACTATCAAGTAAGATGAAAATATATGGGGTGATCAATCTAGAGGTATTGTTTTCAATAGAACGCGTGAGTTGTGTATAACTTTATTTTTTTCTTTTCAGTATTGTCTGCCGTTTCACCATGGAAAGACTGACACCGCGGAGGCCACGGTTTGGTGGAGGTTTATGGGCTGGTGAAATCATTAGTCCATATTTTTTCACAAACGATGATGGCCGGAACGTATAAGGTTCTTGAAATATTTTTCTACATATGACACCACTTTTCTAGGGGTACGTCTCTCTGTTTAAAAACTCAAGGCTTTTTTCTATTTTAAAAAAAGTAAAGCTTCAGATTCAAGGGCTCCCGAAATCTCTGCCACAACTGCTACCTAAATGTCGTATTTGTGGGCCGCCCTGGTGTGATGAAAGTGTCTAACTGACTATCATGGCAGTAAGCGCGGGTTCAACCTTTGCTAAGAACTTTTAACAATTTTTCAGAGGCGGGTTTTCAACCTTATAAATGCCGACGACTTTACGATTAAGAGATTTATCTCTAAGCCATGTAAAAGCTTCTCTATAAAGTGTATCGTATTAGTCGTTCGAAGCCGGCGTTGAACAGTAGGTCCTAATCAGCGTTCGCATTTACTACTCCGTAGCAGCAAGAGCTTAACAAATATTGCTATGCTCTCGCTACCGCTCCCACTTTGAACAGAGCCCTAGCAGAGCCATAGCCGAAAAATGAAAAAGTATTTGCTCTGCTCTGCTTGTAGTTCTGTCGCGTCATAAACTATAGCAATAGAAACAGGCAAAAATCAAATGATGTGCTCTGCGTAGTCATAGCGGGAGCTGAAAACTGAGAGCGAGATGAGAGCAGATCAAGTGAAATTGTTTTTATTTACTATGGCTCTTCTGCATTTTTGTTTTTGCTAAAATTCTGTGTTTGTTTGGACGTTTTTGTTTTTGCTACAATTCTGTGATCTTTATTTTATTCATGTGTAGGTTAATAAATTGAAAAATTAAAACCATATTAAAATTAAATTCAATATTTAAATTAAATCAAAGTTTGTAGGTTAATAAATTGAAAAATGAAAATCCTATTTTATTCAGTCACAATATTTAAATTAAATTAAAGTTTGTATTAAGTAAATAGGAATAAGAGCTTATACGAATAGAAACTCAATTATATTGCGCATACTGCTTGAGTTGAGCACATGGAATGGAACGCTTTCTTCAGTGACGAGACCAATGTATGACCGAATTAAAATTTTTTTATTGATTTTAACTTTAGTTATTTGATATTTTAACTTTTTTGAAGAGACAAGGCGAACAGAATCATTTTCTTCTTCCTCAACTCGGATGTCATGCAATTGTAAATGCTTCTTTAAATTAAAAACACGATCCTTTTTCAAAACTCGAAAAGATTTTTGACATTTAACGAGGCCGTCATCATTCTCATCGAAATATTTAAATATGTTGAAAGTATTCTTTTTCGGTGCCATGTTCACGCATTAAGTCAATACTTGAAACTGCCAAAACAAATTTACCAAAACGCATTGTAGTAACCCACAAGCCTAAAATAACGGCAGCGATGAACAAAACAAAAACGTGCAAACAAGCACAGACTTTTAGCAAAACAAAAATGCAGAAGAGCCATAGTAAATAAAAACAGTTTCACTTGATCTGCTCTCATCTCGCTCTCAGTTTTCAGCTCCCGCTATGGCTACGCAGAGCACATCATTTGATTTTTGCCTGTTTCTATTGCTATAGTTTATGACGCGACATAACTACAAGCAGAGCAGAGCATATACTTTTTCATTTTTCGGCTATGGCTCTGCTACGGCTCTGTTCAAAGAAAGAGTGGTAGCGAGAGCAAAACAAAATACTACGAAGTAGCGTAGCATTTTCAAACGCTGGTCCTAATCAGTGAGTATATGAATCAAACCGTGCTCAGCTCACTGATTTGAGAGAAGTTTCCCCTTGTCCCTTAATGGAATGATGCGGGGCCTAGTGAAACCTATATTTCGTATTTATTGAAGCTGAATTAATTAATCGGGACTCCTTTAAAAAATAATAGAATTTTCTTTTTTTATGATCCTCATTTTTTGCCAAAAAAAACCTAAAGATAGCCGGGGTTCTAAAGTTACTGAGGTTTAAGCCCCTTTGATCATTTTTTGGACTAGCTTCAGTCTATCTTTAGAGAAAATTATAAAAAAATTATCAAAATATATCCTCCTTTTTTCTGGTATTATTAACATTATTTTTTCTATACCCTCTAATTCTTACAGAACTCAACCTCAAAACACCACCTGTCAGGCTATGAAGGACAAACGCTGCTGTTGGACAAGAGGCAAAGTCTTGGGCGACAGTTCCGTGCTCAACACCATGCTCTACATACGCGGCAATCGCCGGGATTTCGATCAATGGGCTTCATTCTGCAATCAAGGCTGGGGCTATGAAGATATCCTGCCATACTTTCACAAATCCCAGGATCAACGGAATCCCTACTTGGCCAAGAATAAAAGATATCATGGCACAGGTTAGTTGTACTTAACAACAGAAGAAATCAAATATTAAAACGTATCTTCCAGGTGGCCTATGGACCGTACAGGATGGCCCCTACAATACGCCCCTGGGACCGGCCTTTCTACAGGCCGGCGAAGAAATGGGCTATGACATTGTCGACATTAATGGCGCCCAACAGACTGGCTTTGCCTTCTATTAATTTAATATGAGGCGTGGCTCCTCATATTAAATCATTAGTCCATATTTTTTCACAAATAATGATGACCGGAACGTAACCGTGAATGGTCCTCGCCATCACGCCATGATATCGGACTTTTTGCTACCTAAAATTGAAGCCCCTTTTCTTGACGACATTTGATTTCAACAGGACGGTGCCACTTGCCCTACAGCTGCTCAAACAATGTCATTTCGAAGGGCAATTTTTTCACGTTTTGCGTTGGTCAGTTGGCCACCTAGATTGCGTGATATCACACCTTTAGACTTTTTGTCTTTGGGGTTACGTAAAGTCCAAAGTCTATGCTGACAAACCAGCTACGATTCAACTTTACGCCATACCGTTCGAAATGCTCGAACGAGTCATCCAAAATTGGACCCTCAGAATGGAAACCCTAAGACGTAAATGTGGCCAACATTTGAAGGAAATTATATTAAAAAAGTAAATGCCAAAAATGTCCTTTCAATTACCAATAAAGATTTCACACTTGATTTGAATTTTTATATTTTTTTTGTTCTGAAAAAATACCTCTAGATGGATCACCCTTTATTAATAAAATAAATGGCATAAAATGTCCCTTCGCATGAACAATAAACATTCCACACTTGGAAAAGTTAACGCTGACCTTCGCATTATTATGAACGCGACCACCTTTGACTACACCCAAAGAAATTGACCTTTACAAAATCTGGCGCCGCAATTTTCCTCATAACGAACGCCTCCACAATTACTCCTAAAGCTAGCGCCTTCCGTTTCGACTCAAAACGAATTCGTTTTATAAAAATTGGCTGTTAAAGGAATTCAATGTTTTCAAAAAAATATTTTTGTTACCACCCTGTACATTCGCCATCCATTTAGCAAAGACACCAACCATATCTAATCAAAGCGAAAGCTATTGTGTGCTGAGTAAATTATGCTTACCTGTAATGAAAAGAAGAGAAAAGAAAATGTTACCAATGTTGTCAACACTGAATAATAGAAAAACGTTAATTTTTACATTTCATAAAAATAAGTATTTTTAATATTAAGGAAAATTGTTGAAGGTTTTATATATTTAAATGTAGGCTTGGTTTAAATATTTAAATAGAAATATTAACTTATTATATTTTTATAGAAATATTCACAGAGTACACACAGGGAAAATATTTGGTTAGTATATGGCCACGGGAACGCTAATATGTGCTTAGTATTCCCTGCACTTAGTTTATCTACGGACGACTGCACTGGAAGATGACGGGACGGGGATGTAGATAAAAGCGCTAAACATCTAAAATGCCTGTACTCAGCTCAATTCCTGAGAAGGACTGCGTTTTTAGGCTTATACTCTTTGCGCAAGAAAGAAAGTGGAGAGTGTTAGAGAGGCTAATAGTGCCTGACAAGAAAATTGTAGTTGCCATCATGCATTGGAAACGTGAGGAGTGGTCATTTTGTGCTGAAGCGTATTTTTCAAATGCGCACTCAATCATTGCAGTGCAGCATGCTTTTCATTAACGATTCGCTATTCCCCCGCGCGGACGTGTTCCTGGACGGCAATCAATTCTAAATTGGGTAACTTCATTAAAAACAGCAGGGAATGTGTCATGTGTACGAAGGGGACCTGAAAGAAGGATGACAACACCACAAAACATCGAGATAGTTAGAGCAGCAGTACTGCAATCTCCGAAACGCTCTGCTCGGAAGCAATCACTTGCTCTTGACATTTCTAGACTTTTTTCAGCCGTCTCTTGAAGCAATGCAATTAGAAAATACATGGTTCCAACAGGATGGCGCCACTGTACACACACCGAGGGTTACCATGAATTGATTGAGGCAAATGTTTCCTGGACGGCTTATCTCTTTGAGGGGTAATGTGAACTGGCCGGCACGCTCACCCGACTTATCACCATGCGATTTTTTCCTTTGCGGTTACCTGAAGTCGAAGGTGTATATCAACAGTCCTTACACCTTGGAAGACCTTATTAACAATATTGAAGCTGAAATTGGCAGAATACCAGTCGACATGCTAGACATGTTAGACATGTTAGAGTTCATGAAAACTTCAGGAAAGGTATGCAGCAGTGTGTGGATAGCAAAGTAGTAGTGGAGAACTATCGATAGCACTATCGGCCCTATCGATGGGTGGGCACTATCGAGCTACCATCGATGGCAGCCAGACATTTTCGATAGTGCGCGACGTGCCATCGATAGTTTGGTTTTCACATCACCAAAAAGTAAAATTTGCGCATTTATTTGTGGCGTCTGCAAAAAAAATATTTGTGAAAAAGTGATTAAAATAGTGATACTACAATAAAAAGTAATGGATCGCTTTCTTCAAAGAGGTATAATGTTTACTTTTAAAGTAGTTATGAAGAATTTTGACTATGTGTTGAATTTAAGGTAAACGTCGGAGCTAGCTCACACTCAGTGTGTCGACCGAGAAAGATTTGGCGACCGAGAGTCAAACACAAAAAAAAGAAAAGTTAAATCTCACAAGTATGGAAATACTTTAAAAGGTCAGATGACAGAAAATTTGCAAAGTGCATTCATTAACTGCGGAAAGAGTACAAAACCAGCGGATTTACTTCAAATTTGCACGATCATCTGAAAAGATGCCACTCTGGCTTGGAAATTCATGTCCCAGATTCCAGCACTCCAGCTATTTCGGAGGATACGAGTACTAACAATATCACATCGACAAGCGGCAGTTGTAGATCGTCGATGCATTCTGTAGCTTCTTACTTTAAAAGAGCCGTTGTAAGAATGACATTGACAAGGCTTTGACGGAAATGATTCCCAAGGATGTTCAGCCTTATAACATAGTTGAAAATGAAGGTTTTGTAATCTAGAGTCATGTATTGGATCCCCGATATCAGCACGCAAGCAAAACACACTAAAGAGATGTGCTGATGCTTAAAATGTTCAAGAAAACTTCAGCTACATTAAAAACAATGCTAGAAGGTATTTCTGATATACCGGTCACATGTGATTTGTGGACATCGAGAGCCAACGATAGCCTTTTGACCGTCACATGCCATTTCGTGTATGATTAAAATTTGAAAACAGCGTCATTAGCCACAAGAAAACTATTGAATACAACTAACTACTCGGCGCAAAATATTGCAGACACTTTGAAAGATATTTTAAATCATTGGAATGTGCTCAACAAGACCGTTTTACCGTACGGATAATGCCGGCTCAATGCTAAAAGCGTGCAAAATATTAAAAATTAGAAATCTTCCATGCTTTGCTTACCCGTTGAATCAGGTGGTTCAAGATGGATTAAAATTCGACAACGACAATTTAGTAAAAGGCTTGTTGACAAAGTGTAAGACCATAGTCAGATTTTTCAAGCAAAGCTCCATAGCGGGCGAAAAATTTAAAATGAATTTAAATAATAATCAAGAAGTCTTCTCTTATTATACATTGTTACAAGAAATACCAACAAGGTGGAACAGTTTCTACCTAATGATACAGCGAATATTAGCAACAAATGATGCCTTCGTTACAGTTCTATTATCAACTACCAAAGCCCCGCTACCTTTTACGGCTGAAGAAATGAATATCTTAAAAGAGGTAGAACAAATATTGTCATTTTCCAACAAGCAACTGAAAAGATTTCTGGTGGAAAATGTGTGACTCTTTCGCTGATAATACCCGTGGCAGATGGGCTCTACCGCAAAGTGGAAAATCTTTTACCACAACTTCAAACTTTGCAAGGAAAAAATATGCAAAATACTTTATTAGAGTCTATAAAAAAAATCTATCAATTAATGAGCTACGGCAGTAACTAGGATGGCTACTATATTGGATTCAAGATTCAAAAAGAACGGTTTTCGGTATAATTCAAATGCTGAACAATTACCAGCAATTTTTGAAAATGAGCTTGTGAATTTGTCAGTCAAAGAAAATCCATTCAATTTGAACCTGGCAACGGAGACCAAAACTCAGGACACATTATTTGATTTTTTTAGATGATAGACCCATTAGCAAATCAACGCACAATCAGATGCCATTATTATTAAAAGACAATATCTGGAGAGAGCTTTAGCCGTCCAAGACATGGATCCTCTTTTATGGATTAAGGTAAACTAAAACAACAAATTATCAATACTCAAGTAATATACAAGTATATTTATATTAAAAAATATTTCAGGTGAACCAAACGGATTTTCCCTTGCTTAAATTTTTAAAATACTTGTGCATACCTGCGACACCCGCTGAGTCCGAAAAATAGGCGGGCAGATTGTTTCGGAGAGGCGAACCAGGCTCAAGGAAGTAAATGTGAACATTCTTTTATTCTTGAACCAAAACTTTTGGATCAAAAACATTAATATCGTTTATAAGTAAAAATTAAACAAACTTTAAAAACAAACCAAATAAAGGGTGACCCAAGAAGAGCGCAATTTTTAAATGACCGATGCAGCAATTGAATTGTTTCTCTGGCTGTATGACATGTGGCGCCGTCTTGTTGGAACCATATGCCCTCCACATTCATTTCTTCAATTCTAGGCAAGAAAAAACTGGTTATCATTTCACGATACCAAACACCATTGACTGTTTGCGCTTGACCTAACTCATTTTCATAAAAAAAAGGTCCAATGATTCCTCCAGCCCAAAAACCACACCACACAGTGACACGTTGAGGATGCATTTGCTTCTCGTGATTCACTCGAGGATTTTTCGCACCCCAAATGCGACAATTCTGCCTATTGACGAAGCCATCAATATGAAAATGGGCCTCGTCACTGAAGATGATTTTATCGGCAAAATCAGCATTTTCATGTTGTCTCTCCAATACCCAATTAACGAACTCCCTTCGCTGTCCATGGTCAGCTGGCTTCAGTTCCTGAGTCAATTGAATTTTGTATGCATGAAGATGCAAATCTTTCGTCAAAATTCGCTGCAAAGTGGATTTGGAGACACCAATTTGCTGAGCTCGGTGTCGAATTGAGGTGGATGGAGTTTGAGCGACATCATCACGTACAGCTGCGACATTTTCGGTCGATCGACCTGGTCGATGGCGCGTTGTTGTCTTTACATCACTAACAGACCCAGTTTCGGCAAATTTATCCATTAATCTCTTTACAGTTGACTCTTTTGGAGCATTATTGTGACCCCAAATTGATCGCAATTTGCGAACTGTAGCCGCAAAACTTTCACCATTTTGGTAAAACAATTTCACAATGAGAATGCGTTGTTCATTCGTGTAGCGCTCCATTTTTACTATCCTCGTACCTTCTACTAACAAACAATAAAAATTGTTCAAATGTCAAACAATGACACTTCGAATGTTGCCAGATTTAAAAATTGCGTTCTTCTTGGGAATTGATACTGTTATTGATACTATCGATGGCGCCGACTATCGATAGTTCTCCACCTCTATAGCAAAGGTCGACATTTGACAGATACGCTATTTAAAACCATGTAAATTAAAAATTCCCTTACTGTTTAATATAAATATAATACAAAATAAATTTGTCTAAGGTTCGTGGTTTTTTATTTCATTCCCAAATAAGCAAAATAACGCGCTCCATCCTGTAACATCAAAGGGGATTTCAAAGCAGCGTTTTTATATCCAGGTGGGGAATTTGCTTGAATTGGTACATTTTACAGAAATTAAATAAAATGACTTGTTATCAAAACGGGGCATTTAGTCCGAACTTGAGTAAAAGAATAAAATACCTACAATATAAAATAAATTTGTCTAAGGTTCATGATTTTTTTATTTCATTCCCAAATAAGCAAATTACCGAGCTCCATCTTGTAAAATCACAGGGGATCTCGAAGCAGCGTTTTTAATAAACTTCTTGCAAGTTTGAGGTGGGGAATTTGCTTTATTTTACAGGAATGAATTAAAATGACTTGTTCTCAGAAGGGGTTTTTAGTCCGAACCTAAGTAAGAGGATAAAATAATTATGAACAAGAAAAATAAGTGTTAAGTTCTGCCATGCCGAACCTTCTATATCCTCCACGAACCTTCTTAATATACTAAAACACAGAAACCGGGTCCGTTTTTTTGTGTACCCCTTCGGCCCATGCGTCCGAAACAAATCACAGATAAAAATTCATATTAATCTCTATTTGGATTTCGTTGCGAAATTTGCTTTATCTTGCGTACCCATTAGGGTGGGGCGATTTGAACATCTTAATGGGCTATGAACAACTGAAAATGGTAATTTATCAATATTTTCACGAAAAATGTGCACTTTCACAAGGCCAAAACTGCCTAAAGGAGCGTTCCAACGCTTTTGCGATGTACTAGAGAGTTCTTAACTATTGTCTTGTCTAAAATTTTTGTGTTAGTATTGGATCGAAAATCTCAATGGTTTGGCTGTTATAGGCCAAAATATCCAAAAAAACGTAACAAAAAGTCGTGAATTTTCTATATTTTCGACTTTTTGACCATGAAACCGAAGTTTTTTCTAAGTAATATTTTCAGAGAAATTGTAGCCCGAGACAATAGCTACAACTTTACTTTTAAAAATAAGTCAAAATTTGAAATAGTTTACGAAATATGAGCCCAAGAAAATTTGCAATTTTTCCAAAAAAATAAAGTCTGAGAAAAATCGGGAGGCTCGATTTTCACCGTAGACGTATGGTCTAGTGGACTTTTTTGCTCGGTACAATCCCAAGAATCTGAAACGCGAAGCGCCCATTAAGATTTTTTTCCTTCCATACTAATCGCCCCACCCTAGTACCCATGGTTCCATGTTGACTATAAATCGGCCTTTTTGACCATACGGGAAATGTTATGGGACACGTGAGCCAAAACTTATTTGAGATAATTAATCACAGCTAGCAGTACTTATTTTATCATTTGTTTGTTTAGAACAAATTATGATTTGTAAAGCAAATACTCAAACAAATGTACTTTTTAGCGAGATACCTTTAGTTCCTGAAAGAGACGCCGATTTCGCCCATTTTCACTCCCAAACAACATAGAACCAAAAGCCAACATGACAAATTTTAGGATCGATCCTAGTTTAATTTATTTGATCGCTCTCTCAACAGTTACACGCCCAGACGGACACGGTCAAGATCGTCTTTGAATCTTATGACGATCAATAACACAGGGCAACAGTGATTCTGCGGTGCGGTGTTTGTAAGGAAATTTTGGTGGATATGTTGATGAAGATCTAAGGCTATAATTTCCTTTTTTTAAATTGACTCTGGTTCTCGAGATAAACCGTTATTTTAAAAATGAAGGAGGTTTGACCACATATTTTAGCATAACTAAGGAATAGTTTGTCCGATTTGGTTAAGTAAAAAATTAAAAATCGGCAGCTAAATTACCTTCAGGTTACACCTACAATGTTTTTTGATATAGTCAATAGTTTCGAAAATATTGAGAAACTTTTTCAAAAAAAAATTTTTTTTTTCATGGAAAATTGAAAACTTTTTTCTATTTGTTAAATGCATATAAAATCAAAAAAGTCACAAATGCCAATTTTTGATCTTTAATTACAAACATAGATATGTTACAAATAAAAGTAGCCATATTTCAATAAAATCGATTAACAAGTTTTGGATTAATTCACAATTTAGTGATGGTATCTCATTGTGATAAATTTTTGAAATGAACATTAATAACAGAAATATTCCATAGCTATAGAAAACACGACACATAATTATAACAACTTAAGTAGGCCGAAAAGACGATATGTGACAGACAAGTGAATAAATACGTACATATGTCAAAAAAAAAATCTAAGACCTCGTTAATCGTTGTGTTGAAAGTGAAAAGGTGAGACTTATCCACAATAAAATTAAAAAAATATTAAGAAATAATAAAGTTTCTCAATTTATAAGGCATTGCTTATGATGAACTCTTCACGTAAATCTTGTGCTAATAACCCTGACCATTTCTGCTACATATGTGGTAAATATTGTGCAGAAAAGCAACTAAATAATATTAATGCTTTTGTAAAACAAGCTTATAAGGCTTATTTTGGACAACAACTTGGAAAACAAGACAAATGTTGGGTCCCACATAAAGTTTGTAAAACTTGTGTCGAGTCTCTTCGATATTGGAGCAAAGAAGAACGAAAAGGGCTTCCGTTTGGAATACCGATGACGTGGGCATAGCCAAGAAGCCACCTTGATGATTCTTACTTTTGCGCTGTAAATGTAAAAGGCATGAACCGATATAAAAAGCGGTCTTGGTTGTACCCAAACGTTCAATCCGTTAAGCCACCAACGCTGCATAGTGAAAATTTACCAATACCGGTATTTACTTCATTATCATCCAAATATTCTAATGATGTTGAAATGTTAGATAGTCAGAATGAGAACAGCAGTGAGAATGAGTACGAAGAATGCAGTTCTACTTATCAAGGATTTTCTCAAGGTGAGCAGAATGACTTAATTCGAGATTTAAATTTATCGAAAAAATCAGCTGAACTTCTTGCATCAAGACTAAAAGAAAAACGTTGCATTCAGCCTGGCGTAAGAATAACTACTTACCGAAACAAAGAGCGAGACATTCTTCAATTCTTTACCGAAGCGAATGATATTGTATATTGTTATGATATTTCTGGGCTTTTGAATTTAATGGGCCTTCCAATATACCAACCAAAAGACTGGAGACTTTTTATAGACAGCTCAAAAAAAGTTTGAAGTGTGTGTTACTACATAATGGAAATAAAGTGGCTTCGATTCCAGTAGGTCATTCGACTAAGTAGGTTCATTCCCGCGACTGCCGGTTCTATGTACCGGATTGACCCGAAACTCTTCGGCCAGGGGCAGTCACCTCAACAATATATGTTTTTTGTTCGTCCATTTTTTCGTCGTGGGAGCAGCACTTCCCGGAATGCCTGCTCCGAATACTACTGGTCCGAGCCGGGATCGAACAAAACCCCGGACCTTGGATCTGCTCGGTTTGTCAGAACCGAATACACCATCGTGCTACGTCTGTAAGGTGTAATCGTTGCATGGAGTGGGTGCACTTCAGGAGCTGTTCAGGTCTGAACCACATCAGGGAGTATAGCGAAGCAGACTTTGTTGCCTCATGCTGTATCAACGAAGTTAGCAGTGGGTCTCTGGATTTGGTGTTATCATCGTCGTCTGCATTTTCGTCGTCGTCGTCATCATCATCATCTAACTACGAGACTCCCCCGCAGTCGCCCTCGCAACAGCATCAACACATACAGCATCTTACACCACAGATTGCTGTTGCCACTCCTGACAGTGCATCAATCTTGCAATTTAATTGTAATGGCCTACGCAACAAAATCAGTGAGGTCATAGAATTTATGAATCGGAGAAACATCATGGTCGCCGCGATCCAAGAAACTAAGCTGAATGCCACCTGCAGCCTGCACAGTTGTGACGGATACAACGTGCTACGTAAGGATCGCACCAGAAGTGGAGGTGGGGGACTTGCTTTCCTGTTACACCATTCTGTGCAGTACAGACCTATTTCGCCTGAGCTTGACTCTAGAGACCCATACATGGAATGTATGGGGGTAGCAGTCAAGTCTGGAACTGCCGAAATAGAGCTGTACAACGTATACATCCCGCCGGTTGGTAGCTGTGCCCCGCGTTATCTGCCAGACATTAGCAATTTGCTACAAGGCAATAACCGCTTGGTCCTAGGAGACTTTAATGCTCACCACGAACTGTGGCATTCTCTCCTAGACAACGACCAGAGGGGCATAGCTTTGGCAGAGCAAATTGATAGCTCTACGTTCTGCACAGTGAATGAGGACGCCCCCACGCGGATTATGGGCGATTGCCATAGCTCGCCAGACATCACTTTGGCATCGCCTGGCCTGATCAACGACGTCACCTGGCAACCCGTCATCTCACTAGGATCGGACCACCTTCCCATAATTCTCTCCATTAATAGACCACCCGATTTCATAACCTCTGAACGCCGTACGTTTCTCAATCAGAAAAAGGCTGATTGGGAGGCCTTCAGAGAAGCCACCAACCGCAGCTTTAATAATCTAGCTATTCCGTCGGACGTTCGGGTAGCCGAGAAAAAGTTCCGGGCCATCATCAACGCAGCAGCCGCTCGCCATATCCCTGCTGGTCGAATACCCGAAGTACGACCAAACTTCCCAGCAGAGGCAGCGGGACTCGCAGACGAGCGTGATGACATTTGTCGCTCCAACCCTACTGACCCTAGAATAAGGGATCTCAACTCCGAGATCAGTAGGTTGGTCAACGAATATAAGCGGAACAAATGGCTAGACCACTTAAAGCAGTGCAACTTGAGTTCCGGAATTGGTAAGTTGTGGACAACGGTCAAATCACTCTCTAACCCTGTAAGGAAGGATGATCGGACAGCTGTCACGTTCGGTGATAGAACAGTGACAGATCCGAAGCGGTGCGCGTGTTATTTTAACCGGCTTTTTATTGAGCACCCAGAGAGTGATAAGGCGAAAAGGAGAGTATTGCGTCGTATCCGCGCTCTCCGAGTCGAAGAGGCACCACCACAATTTACCGTTGGCGAAGTTGCCCATGTCATCCGCAGCGCAAAGTCATCAAAGGCGCTGGGTCCGGACGGAATCTCAATGCTGATGTTAAAGCACTTGGATACCCCGGGAGTAGAGTACATGACCAAAGTGCTCAATCTGTCGCTAGCCACTCACGAAGTTCCCGATGCCTGGAAAATGGGCAGAGTGGTCCCGCTACTGAAGCCAGGCAAAGACGCAAGTAAGGGAGATTCGTACAGGCCGATCTCCTTGCTTTCTCCAGTAGCAAAGACGCTTGAAGCACTGCTCCTCCCCAGCCTGATCGAACACTTTCTTAGTGCTGATCATCAGCATGGATTCCGCAAGCAGCACAGCACAACAACTGCTTTACACGCCATCACCACACGTATAAGTCGCGGCCTTAACCAGAACAAGCCTAACGACAGGACGGTCCTCGTGGCTCTTGACCTCACAAAAGCCTTCGACACGGTCAATCATGCCACTCTCTTCGAGGACATTGAAGAAACGTCCCTTCCGCCCAGTTTGAAACGTTGGGTCGTAAACTATATGTGTGGGCGCCAGTCATATGTAGAATTTAGAGACAGAAAGTCGAAGCCCCGTAGAGTTAAACAAGGAGTTCCCCAGGGTGGAGTTTTATCCCCGGCTCTGTTTAACCTCTACCTCTCTAAAATTCCTGCACCACCAGACGGCGTTGAAATTGTGTCGTATGCTGACGATTGCACAATTCTGGCGTCAGGACCTAAAGTGGATGACATTTGCGAAAAAATCAACTATTACCTCACTGACTTAGCACGTTTCTTCACTGCGAGGAATATGAAAATATCCGCCTCCAAATCATCAGCCACACTGTTTACTGCTTGGACCGCAGAGGTGCGGTTGTCACTCAATGTGAAAGTCGATGACGTCAACATCCCGACCACCAACTACCCCAAAATCCTTGGGGTCACATTGGACAGCCTTTTTAGATCCTCTGCACATGCTACAGCTATCTGCGATAAACTCAAAAGTAGGAACAAGGTCCTCAAGTCACTTGCCGGCAGTACTTGGGGAGCCGACAAAGAAACCTTGTTGACCTCTTACAAAGCGATAGGTCGGTCTGTAGCAAACTACGCAGCACCTGTATGGTCGGCGAACGTGAGTACGACGCAGTGGAAGAAAATTCAGACATGCCAGAATGCCGCCCTTAGAACATCAACAGGGTGTCTTCTTATGTCCTCTGAGGACCATCTACATGAGGAGACGAAGGTCCTTACCGTGCGCAGACACAATTTCCTGTTGTCTAAGCAATACCTGCTAGGGTGTTTTCGCAGCAGTCATCCTAACCACCATCTCTTGAACAGGATGCCTCCACCCAGGCAGATCAGGAACGATCTTCATGATCTAGAGAGAGAGGTCCAGCGGTATAAGAGAGAACCTTTAGATCATCGAAACTATCAGGCAGGTTTGAACAACATTCACGCCGATGATGTCGCAGCAGCAGTATCCAGCTACCGTGTGAATGCAGTGCTAGGGGAACATCCCCCGGAGATTTCACCTGAGGAGAAGGTACTACCTCGGCAGACGCGCGTGGTTCTGGCGCAGCTGAGATCCGGATGGTGCAGCCGCCTCAATTCTTACTGGGCACGAATTGATGCTAACGTTCCGGACATCTGTCCCGCCTGCCATCAGGGACCACATGATGTACTGCACCTCTTCAATTGTCCGGCCAAGCCCACTCAGCTGACCCCCAGGTCTCTGTGGACGCATCCAGTTCAAATGGCGCGTTTCCTTCACCTGGATATCGAAGCAGATCCCCCATAGACGAACAAGACCTCAAAATAAATATATTGTTGTTACAACAACAACAACTAAACTTAAAGAAGACTATGAAAACGTCAAGCTGGTGTTAGAGAAGATTTCATATTATCAACACAAGTGGTCCGTCTGTGTAGATTTAAAGATGGTAAACTTTTTATTGGGCCAGCAAAGTGGATACACTAAATATCCGTGTTTTCTATGTCTATGGGACATTCGTGCAAAAAATGAACACTGGAGCAGGACAGACTGGCCGTCAAGACTGAACATGACTGCAGGAAAAGATAACATCGTTCATGAACCTTTGATAAGTCGAGAAAAAATCATTCTTCCACCACTCCACATTAAACTTGGCCTTATGAAACAGTTTGTAAGAGCACTCGATACGAATGGCGATTGCTTTAAATATATTTGTCAAACATTTCCTGGTCTTAGTACAGAAAAGTTAAAAGCAGGCGTTTTTGACGGGCCACAAATCCGTACTCTTATAAACAACGATGATTTCACAAATCACATGACTCAGATGGAAGTGGAAGCATGGATAAGCTTTGTATCAGTTGTCAACAATTTTTTGGGGAATAACAAAGCTAAGAACTATGCAGAAATTGTTAGCAAAATGCTCCAGAATTTCCAAAAACTAGGAGCTAATATGAGTATAAAAGTGCATTATCTGCAGTCATTTGGATAAATTTCCTGACAACCTCGGCGATTGTAGTGAAGAACAAGGGGAACGATTCCACCAGGACATCAAGATCATGGAGGAAAGATACCAAGGACGGTGGGATAGCCATATGATGGCAGACTACTGTTGGAACCTACAACGGGACTGTCCCAACAAAAAGTACCAAAGAAAATCCCATACAAAACGGTTTTCTTAACTCGTGTTTCTTATAATTATGGACTATTTCTGTTATTAATGTTCATTTAAAAAATTTATCACAATGAGATACCATCACTAAATTGTGAATTAATCCAAAACTTGTTAATCGATTTTATTGAAATATGGCTACTTTTATTTGTAACATATCTATGTTTATAATTAAAGATCAAAAATTGGCATTTGTGACTTTTTTGATTTTATATGCATTTAACAAATAGAAAAAAGTTTTCAATTTTCCATGAAAAAAAATTTTTTTTTGGAAGAAGTTTTTGAATATTTTCGAAATTATTGACTTTATCAAAAAACATTGTAGGGGTAACTTGAATGTAATTTAGTTGCGGATTTTTAAATTTTTTTCTTAACCAAATCGGAAAAACTGTTCCTGAGTTATGCTAAAATATATGGTGAAACCTCCTTCATTTTTAAAACAGCGGTTTATCTCGAGAACCAGAGTCAATTCAAAAAAAGTGAATTATAGGATAAGAATATCACTATCTCATACAACTAAATTGACTCAAAAAAGTTGAACCGCAGAAAATAATCGAAATTTTGTCACCCTGTGTAATATATGGTCTCCGATCAATATTTCGTGGTGGAGGGTTACAAAAAAAAAGATGAATGAATGGAAGCCCAGTTTGATTCCAAAAGATTTCTATATGAAAATAATGAGGAGTTACGCGGTGCATCTGCTAGGTCAATAGGGCCATCGAAGAGCCGGCAGTCCTTTGCAACTGTAGTCCTACAACTGGGACTCCCTTGCGAGAGGCCATTTGGCCTATCACGAAGAGCTCGTTAATGACCACAGGTAGAATTCTGAGTGTGCTCTTGTCGAGGGATAGCAGACCTTGCACTAAAGGAACAGTGCAATTCTGTACTATGTCCCAATTCGGCCTGGTTACTGCAGTTCCAGTTTGTCGTCATGATTTCCAAGATTCACAAACAAAATGCGGAAGTCTATGGTTTTTTTTTGGTATGGTTTTTTCTCAATCACAACCGCCTGCCAAATCCCTAATCCTCATACATTGTTATGACCTGGTACCCAGCAGAGCGTGATATCGTGCACCTGCTATTGTGTTAAGTATAGGAATTCGTCCATGGTAGAGCTTGATTTAATGGTCCTTGAGTCTAAGGCTTCGATAGTAAACCCGCTGTCGGCAATGATTTTAGCTAAACCTTCTTATACTCCTAATAATTGAAAAAATGACTGCGAGAACCCTTTAAAACAGCACAACATCCGTAGGCTATTTGCGACAGCTTCAAAGGATAATGTGACCTGGAAAGTATTTTAATGTCAATAGACTTTCTGACTTTCTATGCGGTGCCATAATGTAAGTGGACACAATTTTTTAGGAATTCACAGCAGGCCTAGACACAACACCCCAGGGGCTACATTCGTATCTTCTATTTAACCACCCGCAATGGCTTAAGGGCATATGCTTACTTACCAACTAAAACACGCCTATTGTAAACGTTGGACGTTATAACATGCCTAACCGCAGCACCCTTTAACCTGAAAAGGGGCATAAGGGGCCACAGTGATATCCCTGGTATCAAAACCGCCCTCAATGGCTTAAGAAGGAATACTTACTTACCAACTAAAACACGCCTTTGGCAAACTTTACGCCCTATTCCAAAGTAAGCTATATCTCATGCCACTGTCCGTTCGTCCATCTGCAAGTCTTTGATTAATGATCTTCCATGTTTTATAGAAAAGCCGCATAAAGTTCAAGCAAATTTGCAGTCCATCAAAGCAAACCGCAACACAAATTCCAAGGCTAATTTTTATATTTTTATTTTCGAGAGGGACTAATTTCCATTAAGCAGTAATACCAAATTAAATTAAAAATTTAATGAAAGCACAAGGAGGTAGTCCCCTCCCCCTTTTGTGTGAACAATACAACATTACCCTAAGGCCAGCTGGTGGATATTTCAATTCAGCACTAAAAATAACACGATCGCCTCGCTGTTGGAATAAGGAAGTGTTAAGCTGGACACCGGCAGAGGCGTTTTCGTATTCATGAAATGCCAAATCTATCTTCGCTGTTGGTCTTTGCCTTCAACTGAATGTGGCAATAAATTATTGGCCAAAATGACGGCACAAGGCAATACCAACTGCACACTTGGCCCATGCCAGTAATAGAAAGCAGCTAGAGGAGGAGGGGGCAAAACTAAAGGAATTTTAATATAAATAACGCGTGGCAATTATTTCCTTAGGCCGGAAAATGCAGTAAATGGAAGAAATGCACCTCAGCTATGGCAAGAAAGCTTCGACACGCTGCTTACAGTGGTTGGTTTATTATAAAGAATAAATGAATGAATGATTTTATTAACGTTTTTTTTCTGTTTCAATTTGATTTTTAATTCAAGCTACGCAATGCAAGACTGTTGTTGTTTATGATGCCTAATGAATGTAATTGGAAAAATTGTGGAAAAAATTAAAAAAAAAACGCATAGTTCGAAACTAGTCATAAATTAAGTGGGGGAAAATATCTGCGGTGGCAATTAGTATTTTTTAACTTTGATATACCCACACCACAACTGAGAGGAGGGATTATTTAATAACTTTTATAGCCATGATTTATTTCATTTTATTTTATTTTTTTGTTTTCCGATTTTTTCTTACTTTGTAAAGTGCTCGAAACAAGAGAAATGCAGAAAAACTCCACTTAATAAACTTCAATTAAATTTATTGCGATGCTTGTAGTTGCCATTTTATATTTGCTGTTTTAATTAATTGTTAACAGTAATTGTTTTTCCAGCATCTGCCAGGTACATTTCTCTATAATTTTTAAGTTTACAGAGATACCACCCTACACTGGACTGAATTACTTTGGGGTTATTTAAAGGAGCGTGTGCTATATGTGAACAAGCCCGAGACAATCCTTCAACTCATAGCTGACATTGTTGCAGAAATTCGAACGCTACAGAATTAAATTTTGAAAGATGTTATGGAAAATGCTCTAAAACGAATCCATCGAATACATGATGCCTTCATTGATACTACTCGCAAAGGATAATGCACGATGTAAGTTGTGAGTCACTTCTTAACCTAAAATTTTTGACAGACTTAATTTGAGATATCTTCTTTGTCAGAGTTTAACAAATTCAACCAAGGAGAGGTGCACAATCGACAAGCCCGTTTTAATTGTTGAAACCTTTTATAAAAATGGGCGAATAAATCAAAATGCAATTCGTGATTTATTTGGTCAGCATAAACAAGTAAATTAGTCGCAATCGTGAGATTTTAGCGCAAATTTTAGCAAGAAATGTGGAAACACCTCTGCAAGCTCACCCAGTACGTTCTGCCATCACACTTTCATCGGACCAAACGAACTTCTTCAAAAATTATCAAATCAAAATGCACTTTGTGATTTATTTGGTCCACATAATCGAAAAAATGTGTAAACAATTAGGAAACTTGTGCGCAAATTTTAGCAAACCGGGTTTGTAAGAAATGTGGAAACACCTCTGCATGCACGCAGAGAAAAAACATAGTTACTACATCGTCACGGCAATAATAATATGTTCTCCGCAATAAAAGCATGTTCGTCGCAACCATAGCATTGTTAACTGAATTTAGTTTTGACAATAGTATACATAATTGCTGCAATATTAATATTGTTGAAATGTAACAATAGTATTATTGCCAAATTTAAAAAAAAAATTATGGTTATAGCAACAATATAAATATGGTTGGAGGGACAAAAGTATTGTGTTTTGCGTTTTATGTTAACAATAATATGATTGCGGCAATCATACTGTATGATTGTAATTTTTCTTCATTTAAATATGCTTTTAAGAACAAATGTTATTGGTACGGACTAATGCAATAATAGTACTTTTTTATCGAAATATTTTTAATAAACACGCTTACGTTTATTTCAACTTATTTTATCTACTGTGAATTAAATCTCTCGTATTGTTTTGAATTTAATGTATTTTTGAATAATTTCCATAGTTAAAATCTATTGTTGGCAACTTAAACTAGAAATAATATTGGGGATCAAATCTATTGTCGACAACTTAAATAAATTTTAATAAATTACATTGGGGATCATAGTATTATTGTGTGTGATCATACTATGGTTTTAGGGATCATAACATGGTTGCGTGTGAAACATACGTTGGTTGTGAGGATCATACTATGGTTGTATATGAAACATACTATGGTTGTGAGGATCATATTATGGTTGTGGGGATCATAGTATGGTTGAGTGTGAACCATACTATGGTTGTGGGGATCATAGTATGGTTATTTGTGAATCATACTATTGTTGTGAATATCATAGTATGGTTGTATTTGAATCATACTATTGTTGTGAGGATCATACTATTGTTGTACCACAACCATATACCCAACAATAGTATTATCCTTTTCGAATATTGTCACCGCAACCATATTTTTTTTCTGCGTGTGCTCACACAGTACGTTCTGCCATCACACTTTCATCGAACCGAACTTCTTCGAAAATAAGGTCGGCCAAATAGTTGCCGTGAATGATGTTCTATTATCGCGAGATCATAAATGACTTCTTGTGGCCAGCAATTGAGGAGATGGACCTGGACGATGTTTGGTTCCATCAGGCTGGCGTCACTTGTCACTCAGCCCACGACATACTGGCAAGTCATTAAAAATATGGACTATCGATAGAGGTATGCCATCAAAGCCGTGGCGAGCATTTGGCCGATATTTTCTTTTACACATAATTCTCATAGATCCTTCCATCAAAATTAAAAATATTAAGATAATTCTCTGAATCCTTTCTGTTTTATTCACAACTAACATCGTGCTTTAAGTTGGACCACCCTATACAATTAGGAAATTACTTAGTATGGATATTAATACTGTTACAACATTGAACACATCCATTTCAATAGAAGAACTGAACATACCCCGTTAATGTCATATGTGTTTTGAAAGCTAACCTCAATGGCGTTAGTCTGTAACGGGATTTTAAAATTGTTTCAACTTTCATCATGGAGTGGTCAGATAATGAGAACCGTATCGCTGTAATAGCGCATTTTAAGTGTGAAATGAAAAAAATCGATATTTTCAAAACGCTCCGGCCACTAGGGATTAGCCGCATGTTCGTCTACCGATGCATAAAACTGTTTGAGGAGACTGGAGATGCAAAAGACCACCACCGATCGGGCCGCCCACGCTCGGCCGCCACACCGCATGTCATCAAAGCCGTTAAATCATGAATTCACAGAAATCCGCTCCGACAGACAGAAAATTTTGGTCCGTGAGATGAATTTCACGCAAAAGTCCATGAGTCGAATCATTAAAAAGACTTGGGACTTGGGGCTTTTAAACGACGTACTGGTCATTTATTGACTGCAGCTTTAAAAAAAAGTAGGATTGAAAAACGCAAACGTCTTTTGGTGAAATTGCACAGAAAAATTTTGTTCACAGGTGAAAAAATTGTTACCGTTCAGGAAAAATTTAACAAGCAAAATGATAGAGTGTATGTGTGGACATCTAAGGAAGCATCTGAACTGATCCCAAGGGTGGAAAAGGGTCATAACCCAGCTTCAGTCATGGTTTGGTAGGGTGTCTCTTATGATGGGGTCACTGACCTGCAGGTTCGTGCAGCTATTTACGATTGGCCAGTGCGGCTTAAGGCGTGTGAAGGCGGACATTTCAAATAAGTATATTATTTTTGGATACAACATACATCAATTAATATAAATATTTGGTCCAAAAGCATTCAGTACCTTTTATTTTATAGCATAAAACGTGTGTAACAGTATTTTTGTCCCTACTAAGTACATGCTTAAGGCCATACCTCAATTTTAAATAAATTGACTTATGACCTTTTAGTCATATCCACTGAGGTGACTTAACGTGTTCGGAAGTGCTTGAAAGCAAGAACTGCCTGATCGGGTTAAACTTAACAAAATACACTTCTTATTTTGCTTAAATTGTCATCTAAAGTGGATTCAACTCTCAGAGAGTCGCACAGTTGTCAGCTGAATCTACTTAGCTATTGAGTCGAAAGCTAACATGCCCCCCCCCCCTATTGCTTACGCAGAGATAAACGGCTGCCCACAATATGCATCATGGCTAAATCGGAGTTCAGCAGCCCTTGACCGCTGTGTCAATAATGACATTTGAATTATAAAAATAAATTTCTTTGCACCAATCGACACAAGCCTTTTTTTGAGCGATTGTCAGATTGTGCGGGATTCAACGAGAACAAACTTTTTTTACGGCCAGGAGTTCATGCAATATCGAATGTATGCTGGTGGAAGAAATACCCAAGGATGCCTCTATCTCACGGTATGTCACATGACGATCTTGCATTATCAGTTCACGGACGGCCTCAATGTTATCTGGCACAGCGGCCGTTTTTGGACGACCTTCCAGACCTTCGTCTTTGAGCGAGCGTCGGCCACGATTGAATTCATTAAACCAGTTTTTCACAGTGCCATAGGATGGTGCTTCATCGCCATATAAAGATTTAAGTTCATCGATGCACTCTTGTCGTGGTAATCCACGTCGAAAGTTGTGAAAAATGATCGCTCGAAAATGTCCACGAGTTAATTCCATTTTTTTGCCAATTGATTTTTTCAAGGCACTGTAAACTACGCAAATGATGGTCGTACGTCAAAACGTTCTGAGTACGTTTATGCTAAAAATGTCAAACTTTCCAATGGAAATGTCAGAAGGCGCCAGGCAACACTTAGTGTTGCCTAGGCCAGAAATATATAAAGCCACCCTTGAATCTTCATCTAAACTGAGTTTTTTTTCAATTTCAATAGCGGCCGCCCTTTGTCCAAAAAACTTACTTCTTCAAAATTTTATGAAAGTCGGACAACAATTGCGATCTGCAGTTTTACTACAAGCCAGATGGACAGACTGAGAGACAGATATCTAATCAGCTAGTGATTATGAGTCGATTGGTGCACTTAAAGGTGGGTCTAGCTCAATCATTTTAACCACCAAAAATATTATGAAACTTAATCATAAAACGCTGTTGCAGTGGTGCAGGGTATACAAATAAGCCGATATGACTCAAATTGGTTTTAGGATCGTAATAAATCATACCAAATTTGATTGAAATCGGAGTCAATATGAAATATCTGGAGAGATCTTTACACTGGGGCTATATCAAAACGTGGACCAGTAAGGTACTATTTTATCTGAGCTGATAATAAGCTAAAGCTAAGCTTAAGTTATAAAATCGGTATGGGAGCTATATCTTAATTTTAACCGATTTCCATTAATTAGTCAACAGCCTTTGTCCAAAAAAACATTGCGGCCAGTAGTTTGAAAACAAGCCATCGATAGAGAGCAGACGGGCAGATGGACGGACTGACAGATATCGTAAAATCGTTTTAACTGGTGATTTTGAGTCGATCGGTGCACCAAAATGTGGGTATTTGTAAATTTTAAACTTTTTTGATTTCTTATACAACAAAAAAAACCGAAAACCCGGGTAAACCTACATTTTGGGTTTTAGATTTTTTTGAGAAATTTTTTGCCGGGTTTGGACATATAAACTGGAATGTCGGTTTTTGATTTTGGACACTCTACGCGGAATCTTTTGAATAACAAAGTGGTGGTAAATTGCACCCCATTAGTTGTACAGTTTGGTGTGGGTTCACATCTGAAAATACCATTGGGCCTTACTTCTTCGAGAATGAAGATGGAAGTGCTGTAACCGTAAATGGAGAACGGTATCGGTTTATTAGAAAATTGTTCACGTTCTGCTCTTGAAAACAGACCTGAGATGTGGTTTCAGTAGTACGGAGACACTGCCTACACTGCCCAAAACAAGTCAAATTTTTGGAGAGCGAAAAACTTTCAGAAATACGGAAATTATTTGGTCAGCGCAATCGCCAGATTTGTCAGCATCCGACTATTTTCTTTGGGGGTATTTGAAGGAGCGTGTATATGTCAACAAGCCCGAGACAATTCTTGAACTCAAGGCCAACATTTTGCAGAAATTCAAACGCTGCAGCCACAAATTTTGAAGATGCTATATAAAATGCTCTAAAACGAGCCCTTCGTTGCGGAGCTGAAAACGGGGATCATTTAAGTGACATTATTTTTCATACCTAGTGTAAAAATATTTCAATTTTGTATATTATATAATCTGAGAAAAAAAATAAAAAAGGAATTAATAAACGAAAAAGTTAATAAAGTTTTTAACCCCATGGTTACTTTTGGCCCACCCTGTATACATATGTATATATGTGACAGCGCATAGAGAGAGGGACCTAAAGGTAAAAAAAATCAATTTTCATTTTTTTTCTTTTTTTGATGTGGACAACATCTGAGCATCGAATGAGACCGATTCCATGCCCCAAAAGTGTTCCCTTTCAGAGATATGCGCGTTTTATGAAAGTGAAGTCGACGATTCTAAGCGCAAATTGAAAGGGACCTAATCTTTAAAATGGCTCTCCTGCACAAAACTGGTTTTTAACCTTAGGTCCCTTTTTATTTTGCGCGTCACAAGGGTGATCCACCTAGAGGTATTTTTTCAGAACCAAAAAAAAAATATAAAAATTCAAATAAAGTGCGGAAAATTTATTGGTAATTTGAAAGGACGTTTTATGGCATTCGTTTTTTGAATATAGTTTCATATAAATGTTAGCCGCAACTACGCCTCAGGGTTTCCATTCTGAGAGTCCAATTTTGGATGACTCGTTCGAGCATTTTGACCGCCATGGCTTTAATGACACGCGTAATGTTAGCCTCCAAAAGCTGAATCGTAGCTGGTTTGTCAGCATAGGCTTTGGACTTTACGTAACCCCAAAGAAAAATGTCTAAAGGTGTGATATCACTCAATCTAGACGGCCAACTCACGTGTCTAAAACGTGAAATGAACTGTTTCTGGAAATGACTTCTTAATAGATCCATTTTTTGAGCAGCTGTATGGCAAGTATCACCGTCCTGTTGTAACCAAGTGTCGTCAAGATTAAGGGTTTCAATTTTAGGTAGCATAAAGATCGACATCATGGCGCGATAACGAGCACCATTCACGTTTAAGTTCCGGCCATCATCATTTTTAAAAAAAAAATGCGCACCGATGATTCCACCAGCTTATGAACCGCACCAAATTGTGGTTTTCTCTGGGTATAATGGCACCTCTTGAACCTCTTCTTGTTGCTCTTCAGCCCAACTGCGGCAATTTTGTTTATTGACTTTGCCGTTGAGCCAGAAATGGGCCTCATCACTGAACAAAATTTTGGTCGAAAACAGCGGATCTTCCCGTTTCTAACCGAACGCTCGTTGCCATAATAAAGTTGCCAACATTTGAAGGAAATTATTTTCAAAAAATAAATGCCATAAAATGTCCTTTAAAATTACCAATAAATATTCCACACTTGATTTGAATTTTTATATTTTTTTTGTTCTGGAAAAATCCTCCCAGAAGGATCACCCTATATATTATTGATCGACAACATTTGAAGGAAATTATTTTCAAAAAATAAATGCCATAAAATGTCCTTTAAAATTACCAATAAATATTCCACACTTGATTTGAATTTTTATATTTTTTTGTTCAGAAAAAATACCCCCAGATGGATCAGCCTATATATTATTGATCGTCGTAAAATTCTAAGGCGAGCTAGCCATGACTTCTTTAAGGTTTCTTAATGTATTGAATAAGTACTTAATTACTGTTAACACGCACGTGAGTTTTATTTCTGCTACCACCTTCTACTTGTTTATTTGAAAAATGTTTTATTGTTTGTAACTGTGAAATTTTCGTCCCTTTATTTTTTGAAAATGCATAAACTGTTTGGTATAGCAAATGGACAAAATCGGCCCAGCGGGCCTCGTTTAAGGGACTAAAGACACCTTTATAGGACTGAATTTTTTTGTGTGGACGAAAAAAGAATTTTATGGCTACATTTAGGTTAGAAGCACGAAAAACCTCAAAAAGGGAATAGTTGCTGGACTTTTTGCCTCATGTGGCCCCAAAAATGCCCCGCTTGGTCAAAACGGGCTTTAATAGTCAATATTGACTATTAAGCAAATTTTGCTAACTATCCAAATATAATTTTGAGCCTAAGGGAATATTTTGATAGAGGGATGGCATTGATAAGTTTAACAACAGCCTAAATGTAATAATGGGAAAAACTATCATTACTAACCGGTCGCCGTTAAAAAGGCCTTTAATGAGACTTTTCGGATAATTTTTTATCCATCCCAAAAACCTCTGCAGACTAGTGTTACTTAGCCATAACTAAATACAGAAATTATCGTAAAAGCCTATAATTTTGGACAAACAAAAATGCAACAACAATTAAAACAGACAAAGATGGATAATAAAGCGATTACAAGCTTCGTCTTCTTCGTCTTATTGGTCGAATTTTCAGACAAACCAAAAAAGGCGAAGCTCTTCCACACAAAACCTATACAGGTACAACAGCAGTGAGCAACAAAAACAAAATCGTATGCGCATTTTAAATTGATTATTTTTTTTTTCGAGTATTGCGTGGAAGAGCCCAAGCCGCTGCAATAGCAGCCGGTAAGTACTTGGCGTTCATTACAATGGAAGATTTCATTATTTAGTGTTCGCATTGCAATTAGCATCGTCTGCTCGTCCGTTTGGTGTAGTGCAGCTCGGTTCAGTTCAGGCTGCCTAATGAACGTTTTATGCAATGAAAAGTGGTAATTTATGGCCCAAACTCTGACGAGCGAACTGCGGTTTGGATGTTTTGGAACGGTTGTGGCTAAAGTGGATTTATGCTGGTCTTTTGTTAAGAAGAGATTACTCGATCGAACGCTTCTTTAGCAGTTTGCCATAGGCAACAGTAAACTGGTTGTTTTTCTTTTTTGGGGGAGACTACTAAAGGGTGAACGGTTGGACGGACTCATGTAGAGGTTGAGTGGTTGGGCGAATTGCTGGTGGACTGTCTGGGGGTTTGTTTGGCGTTTTTATTAACAAAATGCCTGCTGATAAACACCTATTCTTGTTGTTTTTGGTTTGTTTCTGCTCTTGTAGTCGCTGTGTTTATTTTTGGTGTTTCAATAATTAAGTGCAAATAACACCTAGAGTGTGTAATTATTTATGAAATACAGCAATGATAGATGGGCACAATGATCTTCATGGTATACGCAGCAGCGGGTGGTGATTGATTTCCATCATGGCCAAGCTGTTGGTGGAATTGTAGCAAACAAAAGAAAAACTGGTTCCTTTAAAAATCCTTTTAAATCCTGCCAAAATATGTTTATGATCTTATGAAAAATTGGATAAATTCTTTTATAAAATTATTTTTCGGCTTGAGGTCATTTATTTAAACTCGTTGTTCTATGTGTTGTTTTATTTTTATTTATCCCAATTTTCAGGGGTTGTCACTGACAAAATACAAAACATGATTACATTTAATAAACAAAACATTAACACAATATTTGAAAAATAATTACATCAACAAAACAATGTTGTCCGTCTGATTATCGCTGTCGTCACTAAAATTTTTACGTCGGTAAAGTCAGGCTTATGTCCAATCAATGTACAGTGGGCCGCAAGTGCGGTCTTCTGTTCCATGGGCCTATTTACGGCCTTTAGGTCAAATTTGTGGGACGAAATTCTTGTCTTAAGTTTAGTTTTAGTAGTGCCGACATATACCTTTTGGCCTATGTCGCACTTGTCACCCTTGCACTTTATTTGGTATACAACGTCTGATTTATCTTCGTTATTTATTCGAGATTTGATCCTGCTAAATAAACTGTTTACTGTACTGTGTGTCTTTAGTGCAAGTTGATATTTATCTTTGTTATAAATGTTGGAATGGCTAAGCCTTTCTGAAAAACCCGGTATACGAGTATATGTTGTAGGTTTATATATTTTTGTCACAGGTTCTGCGTCACAGCTGAGGAATTGGATTTCGATTTCCATTTGTTTAGTAGGTCTGTGATAGTTTTGTGTGGAAAGTCATTTTACCTTAAAATAGTTCCAATTTTTACTAAATTATGTTTGTGAATTTCTATGTCGCTAATATCTAAAATTCTGTTGTTGAAGTAAGTCGCTGTATTAATAACTACTCGTCTAGGATGCTTTGAACTAAAGTTAATAAGTCTGCCAGAAGCTGTAGGTTTTTGGTAAGAATCTAATTTTAGTAACTGGTCTTGTCAACAAGCTATTGAATCTTAATATGGTAATTTTCCGTCCTGTTCCATCTCCATTGTAAACTGTATTTGTCTGTTAAATGAGTTGAGTACATCCAGAGTGTTCTTAATTTCTTTTTTCTTGAAAATTCCAAAGAGATCGACCACATATTTCGTTAATAATTTTGGTTTGTATGTCATCTTGTCTAGTGAGGTGTCAAGAAGCTCTTCCATAACTATGTCGGCTATTACTGGAGATACTGGAGAACCCATTGGCACCCCTTTTCACTGCTCGTATATCTGTTGATCATATTTAAAATACCTAGTCTTCTTTATGCAAAATGTCACCAATTCTAAAAAAAGATCCTTTGTAATATTTGTAAATTCCCTTATAGTGTCCCATTTCTGTTTAATTGTCTTAATTGCGAAATTTACTGGATTGCTTGGAAATAAAGAAATAACGTCAAAAGAAACTGAAACCTCATCATCATTAATACACATATCGTCAATTTTACTTTTGAAATGCTTGGCATCCCTTAAGTTGTATTTCGATTCCTTCGTCAAGTTTTTTAAAATCTCAACTAAATATTTACAGAGCCCATATCCAGGGGAGTTTATTGAAGAGCATATGGGCCTTAGAGGAGTACCATCTTTGGGAGTCCGTAAATTCTGGGGGCATTCGTTGTCTTATTGGTCAAGTAGTTTTTGCTGTTCATGTCTATTATTCCCAAGTTGTATAATTTGTTCACTAATCTGTTGTTTTTGTTTTAAAGTTTTACAGAATAATGGGCAACGCTTAATTATCAACATACATGTGTGTGAACGAAAGTAAAATGTTCTCGCACTGAAAAACGTCAGTCGGACAGTGTTGTCAATATGGTAGGAATAATACTTCGCATATGCAAAATCAATGCAATGTTTAGTCTATCTAAATCGTTAAACTAGTTGAGACCATGTCGGCAACACACATATATGGTACCGAAGAGCCGTTCCACGCCAAATGCGAAACGTGCGTCTACCATCAGATGGTGAAGTGATTGCTTTAACTTCGCTGACTTACTTTTCCTTTCCTATGACAAACGACAACAAAAACCTGATCTTCCTAGCTTGTGGAGTAATTCACTCTTTCAAAATATGCTAATCATTTACATTTTTAAAACTTTTATAAATCTAAAAGCTTTAATATGGGCCGCTGTTGCGCGATGGTTAGCATTCAAGACTATCGCTTAAGTAAATCCGCATAAATCAAGTCCGGATAAAAAAATTTATTAGTCGCAGTCGGGGTTAAACAAAAGGTCCCGGTAAGTGGGTATAAAAAGTACATCATGCAGAGGTCACTAGCACTGCGCCACACTTTGTTTGGGGGGTGTATGATTTATTCGGAAAATGAATAACTTAGATGAGTAGCTAGCAAATTTTCGTGATATGATGTCTTAAGTGATGTTGTATTGAGATTATTTTCGTAGAACATTTCGGCATCCTATCTCTAAGTTTTGCGTATCCATTTTGCTTTTCTTTCGACAAAAGTAAAAAAAATGATACTTTAACGAAAGTTTTATGTATTTTTAAGCTCTACAAAAATGTTTCCTTAGTTAATATCAGTGGGGTTAGCTTGAATGTGGAAAAAATAGTCGTTTTTGAGTTAATAATTGGTTACAAATGGTGTTTATTTCAGACGTGTGGTTTTCAAGAAGAAATAAAACGCATATAATTTAATGGTATGACTAAGAATTTAGCTTTGTTATAAAGATAAGGGTTTGCCGTTATGTATTAAAAATGATTTCAGGAAAGTGGCTGCCGCGGCTAGCTCAAATAAATTCCAGCCGAGAGACTCAATTTGCGACCAGCATTTGGGCCGCATGTATGCAATAACTGTATGCAATAACTGTATACAATAACTATTAGATTTTCCCAATAATTTATTCCCGCTAAAATGAATTAGAACTATCGAGACGGTTTTAGTTTTTAGAATTTTCTCTAAATTTAAAAATATTTCTTTCCACAACTTGTCACGTTCAGGGTTAACGCAGGAATAAATGAAATGAAAAACTTTCTCGAACATTTGAAAAATCAGTCAAATAAAAAAAAACTCAAAAGAAACAATAATTCAAATATGAAATCTCCATAGAAACAAAAACTTAAACCTACTTTAATCGATGTATTTTTGCCCAGAAAGAAAAACAGAGAACACAGTAAGAATTACTGTGTCCATACTTAATTTTTCCAACAATAACGGGCCGAATATTCTCTTCCAAGGCGTCAATCGTGTCGGGCTTATCTGCGTAGACAAACGACTTCTTAAAACCCCACAACAAATAGTCTAGGGGTGTTAATTCGCACGATCTTTGAAGCCATGCCAAAGGCCCCCAGCACGCGAGATAAGGCGCTCACCAAAAGTTTCCCTCAATAACTTGGTTTTTTCGTTGACTGTTTGGCGTGTAGAGCCGTCTTGCTGAAACCAAAGGTCGTCCACATCAACATCCTCCAATTTAGACACGAAAAAGACATTTATCATGGCTCTATAGCGTTCCCCATTGGCTGTAGCATTATGGCCGGCTTCATTTTGGAAGAAATATTGTCCAATGATTCTCTCTGCCTTAGAGCACAGTGACTTTTTGATGATAAAACGGCGTCTTAGCAATGGCTTGCGGATTTTCATTACTCCACATGCGACAATTTTGGTTAGTAACGTATCCATTCAACCCAAACTAAGCATCATCGCTGAACAAAATTTTCTCGTAAAAATCAGGATCGGTGGCCATCTCGTTTTGGACACATTCACCACGATTTGCAAACGTTGTTTCGGAGTAAGTCTATTCATTATGAAATGGCAAACCAAACTGAGCATAAATTAAGTGACAGCTGTCAAAAAGTCTATTCATAATAAAATGGCAAACCAAACTGAGCATAAATTAAGTGACAGCTGTCAAAAAGTCCAACTCCGAAAATAGTGTGGCCAGATTGAAAATACACGTCTAAAAAACCACCTTTTTTTATATAGACAACCCTCCCCCTGATGTTAAACTGAAGGGACAATCGTACATTAGGTGAGACGATAACGCGCCCCTGCCAGGAGTTAAGAAGTAAGGGCGGATGCACCGCCTTCTCCGAAATTTGGATGTAATAGGTGACTTCTACAGCGATAGGTCCTGTCATCCTTTGTATGGGGGCTGTCTTTAAATATGAACCAGTTTCAATACATTGGTCGCTTATGACGTCCTTGAAAAATTTTAGTACTATCAGTTTCTAGAGGCGCAGTACCTCAAATCGGAAACCCACCTTTCGCTAGGGGTTGTCCTTGTCCCAAACCAGAGCAATGTTTCAAGCTTCATAGAAATCAGTTCATTTTTGCGACCTGTACTTTGTTACGAGTACCAGTACAAGCTCAATTAAATCACATAGTGGTTCTTAATCGATTGGTATACTAAACATGGGGTCCATCATGATTTGTTTGAGGTGTTACAAATATATGCGCACTATGTCATTATACCATGAACCACAGTGTGGTGTAGGGTATTAAAAGACAACAGACGTGACGGCGCACAGTGCACTTTTTTGGCAATTTTGGTGATCAAAAATCAATAACTTTTGATTGGGTTAACCATTTTTCTTAATTTTTTTTTGTTTTATTAGTATGTGTTATAGCTATCATTATATGTGATAAAAGTTTATAATTTCAAAGCCAGTCCTTGAGAAATAAAACACAAGTTTTAGAAAAAAAAAATATTTATTTTAAAAGACCTTCGAGGTCGGATATTACTTCTTTTTCGGTATTACTTTTTGGTACATATCGAAGAGATGAGATCAGAGGATCAGAGGAAATCATAAGCATTTTTATTAAATCCGCATTCTGGCTTCTTCTGTCGCACTTTCTTGTGTGCCGCAATCGAAATGCCTTGTATTCTTTGTTTTTCGCTTCTTGAGCCTCTTCTGACAGTTCGCCAATGGGAAAGTAGTGATGCTTTATTATGTTTTCACCATGGCATAGTACCTTATGAATTGTAGGCGACAGTTTTTTCCAGCTACCATAGAGATTATTGTACATTTTAAGGGTATCAGCAGAGAATTCTCCAAACTTTTCAGCATCAATAACTTGGCGACAATTTATCGCAGCCAGCAATTTTTTAAAATTTAGCAAGAGACCTTCATCAATTTTGGTTATGGATGCTGTAAGTGCAACATCTTCAAAAAACCGCCTAGCAGTATTGCCATCATTACTGTTACCGAAACCCTGTTTAGGGTAATCAATCCTTAGTCCAGTACTTTCTTTAAATTTCTTTTGGATTTCCTTTTTGGTCTTTGCTCTGAGTTCCTTTTTTATCTCGCGCTTCTCTTTTGAAGTCTTTGCATCAAAATCTGGATTATTTTCTTTAAATGTTTGGAATTCCAAGTCATATGCAATATTTAAACAATGCGCCATAAATCGAAGTCGAGCATGAAGTGGCGATAATCCCAGTTCATACATTGATTCCACTTCATTGCATTCTGAATTTTCCATGCAAAACTCCTTTTGAGTGGCATGACACACGGTACAGGACAAAGATGACTTGTTTCCTAGGAGTCAACCACATATTTGTCAACAGAATTTATATGAATACATCAATAATTACTATACCTGATATAGCCTGAGCAACTTTTCCATCCACCATTGTAAATTGCAGAATATGTCTTATCCTTATTTCCGTTCCCTGCTGTGTAGTAAAAACTGTGTTGGAAAGGTTTTTAATTTCATCCGTCATCAATTTGTGCTTCTCAACAATTAACTCCGAACTTTCCTTTGAATACGAAAATTCAATAGGACGACAGTACCGCACAGAGGATGGCTTTGGATTTCTCCAAATTTCTTCACAATTTTTAGGATCTTTCGAAGTACCAGCCGTGTCTTGCATTAATCGAAGAGGAACCATTGATACCATGAACATCTGAGAATCACAGTGGCCTTCATCTATAACAGAAAATAATATGCATAAGTACCAATTATGTGAATGTACCAATTATTTTACCAATTTTTTGTTTGTATTCACTCTGTCCTGATGGGCCATCACAACCCCATTTGGAATAAAGAACCATTTTGGAAGGCCAGTTTTGTTCTTTTTGATCGAAACTGAGGCTTTCCAATATGCGTTTCGAGGTATGGTCCAAGGAAGATTGAAGTGAAAATTTTGCAGATACCTCATCTACTGTAATATTTGCAGGAACACAAGCGTCTTTTTCTTCTGAAAGATGCTCTAGAGACGGCAAACCTCTATAGTTCTTTTTTAAAAACGTCGACCGAAGTATCTTGTACTGTCGGTATGACAAGTCAAGGTCAAAATATAAAGCAAGTGATTCAGCCGTAGTAAGTTCCTTACACTGATCTGCAGGTTTCGTTGCTTCTCTCAGTCTTCTAAGGACTTCGATGTCATTCCCATGCAAGGACTCCACCACTGACGCCTTATCATATTCGCCATTTTTTCTTAAGAGATATTTTAAAATGTTATATGCTTCCTCCAAACTTAATTCTTTCACTGAATCATGTGTCTTCCTACGCTTACTCGAGCGTGCTGAATTTGTATAAGACTTTCTTGGTCTTCCCCGGATAGTTTTGGATAATTCCACATCATCAAGCGATTCATTAACTTTTTGATTTAAGCTCAGTGATCCTAAGTACCAAGAACTTTCTTTATATTTTCGTAGAAACACGTTTTTTGATCGCGAACATTCTTTCCAATATCGAGAAAACCTTTTACCGAAGGCGTCCAGGTTAATTTTGTTTATTTCATTATTTTCAACATTAATATCATATTTATGGCAAACTTTCACTAGCAATTGGTTGAAAAAAAATTTTGCGTTATATTAGATTTATTTTCGGTATGTATTTCAAAACACTTTTCACATAGATCTTTTATAGATATATTTAATTTATCCATTATGAAAAATTATTTAACAAATTAAGAGGAATATTTTATCAGATTGCTTGTGTTTCCAAATTCATTAAAAATAACGGCATTTAAGTGACATATTTTCTCTACACTAATCTCTACTCTACACTACACTAATTCATTCTCAATAAGTTTTGATGTTTGACCATATTCACAATAATATTTCGTTATACTTGTCATAACTTTGAAATGCACGAAAATTAAAGTAATGCTATCATACATGGAGAGTTGCAGTTTGTTGCAGCTGAACTGTATATAGGATTATAGGGGATATATCAGAGAATAACTCTATGTCAATTGCTAGTGTGGCCGCAGGTGGCAACATAGTTAAAAGCTTAGATAAAGTTAAAAAATTTGGTAAAATAAAGTTTTTTTTTATGAATAAAAAAAATTGCTAAAATGCAACACATATGAGCTCATGTGAATATTTAAAGTTAAGATTGAATCCATCTTTCAAACAAAAAAAGAATCAGCCCGATATCTATAACCGTTGGTAAACTGCTTGTCCCGGAAGTTGAACTTTTTTTTCATTTTTTTCATCATTTTGCAATATTTATAAATTTATCCAACTTATACATCCAATATCTCCCGAACCAAAGAAGATGGAGCAAATCAGAAACCAGATTTGAAAAATGCAGCTATTTTTCATTTTAGATTCGTATTTGAAGTATGTAAATTCGAACATGCATTTTCATGTTTTTACATATTTTTGAGCACTCACCGGGCCAAAAAAGTGCACTGTGCGGCGCAGAGAAATTGACCTAAGGGTACAAAAAATCAATTTTCTTTTTTTTTATTTTTTTGATGTGGACAACATCTGAGCATCGAATGAGACCGATCCCATGCCCCAAAAGTGTTCCCTCCCAGAGATATGCGCGTTTTGTGAAAGTGAAGTCGACGATTCTAAGCGCAAATAAAAAGGGACCTAATCTTTAAAATGGCACTCCTGAATAAAACTGGTTTTTAACCTTTCTATTTTGCGCGTCACATATAGCAAATTCTTAAAAAAAAAGTTCAAAATGAGCCGTGGTTGTATCACCGTACTTTCGATGTCAAAAATGTATCAACAAAGTACAATTGTATCAACTTTTGCATCCCGGGTTTAAACCAGTAGGTCCTTCGTGTGGTGGCTGCCTATTATGACCCCAATTCACCAGAATTTTTTATGGATCGCTTTTAATGTCTTAAGCGAAATTTAGGCTGGCTTTTGCAGTTGCAGCGTTTGAAACTTGGAAGGACTTTTGTGTTATATTAAAACTTAGGAAGATACGGGTCAATAATAATAGGGTTCATTTTGGCGCGTACCTGCACAATGTGTACTTTTTTAGAGTTTACTACATATTTGCAATCTCTTGTTTGACAACAACGATAGATGGAAGGATTTTTTACGGGCGGATATCGTTCAATGGTATCAAAAAGGGAACTTAAGTTCATCGATATAATAAACTTGCAGTCTATCTTGTTTAGTTTTAAGTGTTATAAACATCAAAACTAAGTTAATTTAGGAATTAATGAATTAAGGAATAAATTGCCAACGAATTTTATTTAAAAGTTGTTTTTTTCCAAAAGAACTTATTTGCGATTAAATAGTTTATTATATTTTGCCATAAATGTTGAAATCATTTCCCAGATAAAATATAATCAAATACTTGCTTAAATGGCTTTGCTCAACCTTAAGAGGTCGTAGACCATGATAAAGTTTGAATTCCAAGCATTTTCAGCTGCTGCTTGTGACCTCTGGTAATTCCTTAGGTCTTGCTGGACTTGGTGTTTTCACCGGAGTCTCGGACGGCCACTTCTAAAGTTAAATGATAATCCTTTTAAAATCCTCAACATTCCCTTACTTAAATATCCTTAAATTTATTATTATATCTGTCAAGGCTGAAAATCCCTGAACATATACTTATACCACCAATCGGCAGCAATGATTTGAATTCACAGTACATTGGCAGAGAAAAGTGTTTTCTTTGTCACGATCGTTTAATCAAATCACAGTTTTTTAATGTAAATAAAGCCATTTTGAATATCCAACTCGCAATTAAGGATAAGGATCAAACAGTTACAGTCCAGCTTAGAAAAAAAAAATCGCTTAGAACTCTTGAAAAATGTCTGATAATAGGAACCCCTGCGTAAGAAAAAAAAAGGAAACAACACTTTATGTACCTACTAAAGTTTCAAAAAATCCTTTAAAAGACTAATAGACCAATCTCTATTTCCGCAGAGTATAGCCATCTCATCAAAATGCAGGCAATTGCTGCCGCTGGAAATAGCTATAAAAACTCCTTCCTTCCACCTTTAATTACATACACTTCTCCCAGGCCAAGTCCGTTGCATGGCTCCTATACACAAAATAATCCACTTCCGGTTGCCGCAACCATCGTTGCCTTGCAACTGCAATCGGGGTTTCTACTATACATTGTAACTTAATGTCCAGTGTCCAATTTATGCACATGTATCCATTTAATTCAGCATCAGCGTTTGATGTCGTTATAAATAGTCAGACGTAATAGTACAGACGACTGCCTTGCCTTCTTTCTTGCTATCCAAATACCAGCATGGCTGTATAACGCTCTCGAAGAAAGACCACAAGACCAAATTTCATTGTTCAAATGCATGTTTGCCTTTTGCATTGAATTTCATAACATTGACATTGGTTTCGGTTTCGGCCGCAATCGCAGTCACTGTCATTGCGACCATTTGCCCGAGTGGCGTCATTGTCAAGTTTAGCTGGCAATTGCTCTACAAATGGGCGACAGCGTAGTTGGTTTGGTGGGAAGGGTTGCAACACTTTTAGAAGACGGAGTTTCAAGAGGATTTTGAAGTTCACAACTTCATAATGTATTTTCAACAATATTAATATTGCCGCAATCATACTATTGTCAAAATTAAATTCAAAAAACAATACTAAGGTTGCGACAACCATACTTTTATTGCAGAGAACATACTATTGTTGCCGTGACCACATAGTAACCATATTTTTTTCTCTGCCCATGGGCAGACGAACATTGCTTAATAAAATCATAGTGATTTTGGTTCGCTCGATATAACAAACACATTAGCTCTTAATTATCATAGCTGTACCATAATATGGTATAAGAAGTGAAAAACACAAGGGTCTTTGCTTCGCCCCCCCCCCCCCCCTCCCCCTCCCTAACATCTTCAACGATGTCTTTGGTCATACCCAAAACTTCACCCACTCTTTTTTTGACGACATTCATAACTAAGCCTTTCCTAAGTAAAGAAGAATCGAATATGCAGCCGCAGTGGTCGCCGCAGTATCAAAAAAGTACCAAATAGGAACATCTGACATTTGTCAACGGTGGTCCTAGCGACTTTATGAGAAAGAGATTATTTTCTGAGCCATGTAAACGCTTCTTCTCCCCGCTCTAATTTAACAATATCAGTATGGCTTAAGAAGGAATAAATCTACAATCGGTAGAAATACCAGACGACGTAGATTTAACTGGAGTTTTTTTTAAAGATAGAATAAAATGATCAACTATTAAATGATGCTGGCAATTGTCAGAAAGGTCCTGCGACGAAAAAAGGCGAGGCAATTTCGGCCGGCAGTGGCATCAGCAAAATTCAAAAAAGCGATGTTGGCACTAAAATATTACGAGCGATAGTGTCGAAAAGTAGATGCTTCGTAAACTGATGGATTAAATAAAAATCCTTCGTAAACTCTCCGGCAACAGCTGCATAGGCTAAAAATACACAAGTCGGACCAACCGGGAGCAGAATCCCTACATGAACGAAGTAACTTAGATTACTAAAGTCCCCCAACATCCCATCCATCAAAGTAAAAGGGGAAACTTCTCCCAAAAGAATGTAGTTAATAGCGTCAAAATGCAAGTAAAAAAGCTTCAGTCCGTACCGTTTTTTATCCTCAGGCATATTTGGGTCCTGTTGCATAAAGCGTACCGATTTAATCGAAATCCCGTGAATGGTCTTTTGTGAGGGAGGTACAATAATGGGGCGTGGCATCCACTTTATTCTTTTGCGCGTACAAAGACAAAATAAACATATTGAAGAAAACAAAGTTTAAGCGAAATTTATACACTAAGGAAAAAGTTATGTGGAGGATTGTTTGTGTGAGAGGTTCAAGAAGGGCGTGGCAGAGGCTCCATTTATCGAGCTTATTACTCCGGCAATCTCCATATAGTTATTAATTTTAACCCATTACTGCCGTCCATAGGCTTGAGCGATTTTTATGAAATTTCGAAATTTATGTCCAAAAGACCATAAATAGACAAACACACCATGTCATTTGCTTTTGACCGGATCTGGAGGCCAGGTGTGTTGACGTATCGCTGCCTACATACATAGTAGACAACTTAAGCTATTCGGTAAAATTAGAAATTTTTATTCTGTACCATTTTCCTATGTTTGACAGCAGTTTTCCGAAGCATTTCCCCAAAAAATCATTTGTCTGCAAAAACAAAAGATAAAAAAAATCTAAATCCTAAATCCTTTAATGCTAAATCCTTTAATTTAGCCCAATTTTCCTATGTTTGTCAGCCCTTTTCCGAAAAAAACTCTTCGATTTTTGTCTGCAAAATTTAATTTAGCCCAATTTTTCCTGTTTTCTATAAAAAAAAAATTAACGCAATATCGTACCCCTGGCCCACGCTAAAATTATTTATGTACCAACACTTTCTTGGTTTTTTAAATACCCATTAGGCAGGAATGGGTTAAGCAGAATTGTATGAACAGAATTTCAATTATTATACATATATACAAGGTGGGTGGAATGTTCATCTGCACTTTAGGTACTCAAATAGGGGCGTGTAATCCACTATATTCGCAGTAGAGTATAAAGTCATTATAAAATTATTATGCAATTCGCAATTTAAGTGGATGCCATGCACTGGGCCGCAAGTTATGTGGTTTCTAATCTACACTGAAACAGTGTAATTTGGTTGGGAGGAAGCAAAAGGGGCGTGGCATATGGCTCATTTTCGATTTGTACTGAGATCATGCAAAAAGTATTTATTACCGATATTACAAGGCTACCAAAAGTCAACGTATTGGTAAAGTACATTTGTGTGTATTGTATGTGGCAATGTATATTTATGTGTACTGTTTGCCACCTTGGCAAGGTAATATGTAAAAAATAAAATTTTGTTTATTACCCACTAAAAAAACTTTAAATAAAAGTCAAGAAAAAGTCAACAAATTTGGGCGCCTCGAAAATGTTTTTTTTTGCTGTAGTGGAACTTTTTTTTCTCATGCCAAAAGCTATTGAAAAATCGAAGGCACAATATCGACAAATTGTTGTCCTTACAAAACGGCCCACCCTAATGTTCATTTTTTAAACGATTTTTTGAGAATTAACTTCACTTTAACAGTCTTGAAATGGATTTGGCCCGAACATATGTAGGGTCTAAAATGATGTTTTGAATGGCTTACACTCTTTGTCCATAACAACTGTTGGTAGGGTGAAGGTATAAAATTCTTCGTAAAATATAGGACCCCCGCTGAGTAGGCGGGGCGCACATGTGCTTATAAACCATTAATTGAGTAAGCCTGGACCTACTCAGTTAACGAGCCTAGGGCATTTCCCGAAGCTCCAAAGTACGATGTTAAGGCAGTAAGTAAATGTAATCTTACTTGTTGTCCCTTCGTTTTTTTGCACTACACGATGGGTAGGGTGACATCATTCTGGTCACATCTAGCTTATTAATATTAAATCTCCATCCAGCTAAACCCAAAACACGTATGGTTTCGTTATCGTTGTCTTATTTTCTTGTCATTTCTGCCACAAACCCAAGAAAAGCTAGGAAAACAACAAAACATAGAGAGAAAAACAATCTTAAACTTAAAGACATTCGTTATAAAAGCCAATAAAAACAAAAGCATGGAGCAATGCGAAAAAACCCCCACTACGACGTGTACAAAATGCAAATACATTAAAAAACGACAGCAACAATAACGTGGCTAGCATGCAACAAACGTTGCCGGCGTTGCTGTCATTGCAGTTTTCTGGAAGTAAAAATTGCAGAAACTCACTCACATGGCTTCGTGCCGCCATCCATATCAAACAGCGTGGATTTCGAACAGAGCGTTTTTTTCTAGGAAAATTAATAGCAACATTTTGCCGCCAAATGTTGCAAAAACAACTTGGCCGGAGCCACAGTTGCAGCAGTGCCACAGTTTGCGCTGGTTTGGTAACTTTCGTTTTCAATGTTGCACTTTTGAAGCTTCTAAGATTGGCTAGTCAAAGACATGATAAATTCAAAAGCAAAAAAAATCATTACCACATCATCTCAAGTGTTGTTGGCTAATGAATTTGAAATGTTTATGTAGGATTATTTAAATCGCCGTTCAGCTTAACTGAGTCGTTGGTCATATACCGAATATAGACGGGGTGCTTTAAAGTAAGTCTGTGGATTTCCCCATCAGTGGCCAATGTGTAGATACTCACAGTAGCTGTGAGTGTAGATTGGGGTCAAAGGAATCTTCAAGTATGCATTGCATAATTCTTAACATAAACAAGAGCTTGGCTGAAGTAACTTCGCAGAGAGTTAAAGATTATTGTATAGGGTGATCCATCTAGAGGTAGTTTTTTAGAACAAAAAAATATAAGTATAAAAAAATCAAATCAAGTGTGGAATCTTTATTTGTAATTTGAAATGACATTTTATGGCATTTATTTATTGAAAATAATTACCTTAAAATGTTGGCAACTGTACTTAGTGGGGACAAAAATACTGTTACACACGTATTATGCTGTAAAATAAAAAGTACTGAATGTTTTTGGACCAAATATTTTTTAATATATTTATTGATGTCTATTGTATGCAAAAAGAATCTTCTTATTCGACATGTCCGCCTTTTGCCTTTACACAAGCCTTAAGTCGCACTGGCCAATCGCCAATAGCTGCACGAACCTCGTCCATTGGGAAATTGGCCACAGCTCGAACCAAAGCAGTCTTAAGAGATCCAATGTTGGGGTATCGTTTGTGACAAACCTTGTCCTCTAAAACCGTCCACAATTTGTAATCCAATGGGTTCAAATCTGGACTGCCTGAGGACAATTCTTCAGACGAAATGAACGCTGGCCAATTGTTTCGAAGCCAGGCCTGGGACGTTTTAACTGTATGGGCCGGCGCAGAATCCTGCTGGAAAGTCCATGGCTGGTTTTAGAACAGGGAATTGTTAAGAGGCTTCACAACGGTTTCTTAGTAAACTTTGGCCGATGTTTTGACTCCTTGTTCGCAGAAAAGCAGGTCAGTGACCCCATCGAAAGAGACAACCCACTAAACCATAACTGAAGCTGGGCGATAACCCTTTTCCACCCTTGGAATCAGTTCATATGCTTCATTAGATGACCGCGCATACACTCTTTCATTTTGCTTGTAAAATTTTTCCTGAACGGTACAAATTTTTTCATCGGTGAACAAAATTTATCTGTGCAAGTTATAAGCGTGCTTCGCCAAAAGTCGTTTGCATTTTTCAATCCTATTTTTTTTTTAAAGCTGCAGTCAATAAATGTCCGGTACGTCATTTGAAAGCCCCAAGTCCCAAGTCTTTTTTTAATTATTCGACTCATGGACTTTTGCGTGATATTCATCTAACGGGCCATGATTTTCTGTTTTCAGGGCGGATTTCTGTCAATTCTTGATTTAACGGCTTTCATGACATGCGGTGTTCGAACAGAGCGTGGGCGGCCCGACCGGTGGCTGTCTTTTACATCTCCAGTGTCCTCAAACAGTTTTATGCATCGGTGGACGAACATGCGGCTAATCCATAGTGGCCGGAGCGTTTTGAAAATATCGCTTTTTTCATTTCACACTTGAAAAGCGCTATTACAGCGATACGGTTCTCATTATTTGACCACTCCATGATGAAAGTTGAAACAATTTTAAAATCCCGTTACAGACTAACGCTATTGAGGTTAGCTTTCAAAACCCATATGACATTAACGGGGTATGTTCAGTTCTACTATTGAAATGGGTATGTTCAATGCTGTAACAGTATTTATGTCCCTACTAAGTATACGTACAACTGTATCCTTGGCACCCAATGACACATACGAGGGCGGTTCGGAAAGTTCTTAGCCTATCAGTGAAAGAGAATAGATAGTTTTTCAAAAATATTTTTATTTTTCAATATAATCTCCTGAAACTTCAATACACTTAGTCCAACGCTTATCTAGCAATTCTATCCCTTGATTAAAATAGTTATCCTCAAGGTCTTCAAAATAGTGGTTTACAACTGTAATTGCATCTTCATTTGAGGTAAAACGCTTGCCAGCAAGGAATTTTTTTTGGATTGGGAACAGGTAAAAGTCACTGGGAGCTAAATCAGGAGAATAAGGTAGGTGGTCAAGCAACTCGTACTTTAATTCGTTGATTTTAGCCATTGTTAAAACACTCTTGTGCGCTGGTGCGTTGTCTTGATGAAAAATTATTTTTTTTGTGTTGTAATCCAGGACGTTTTTCTCGAATTTGTACATTTAATTGATCTATAAGGTTGCAAAGTACTCTGAATTTATTGTTTTACCTTTTTGCAGATAGCCAATCAATAAAATACCTTTGAAGTCCCAAAAAACCGTTGCCATAACCTTACCAGCCGATTGAATTGTTTTTGCCTTCTTTGAGGCACTTCCTCCATTGTTTGGATTGTTCTTTTGTCTCTGGTGTATAGTGGTGGATCCATGTCTCATCAACAGTTATGAAACGACGCTTAAAATCCTTTTTATTTCGCTGAAAACGATCCAAACAAGCTTGAGAAATGTTCATTCTTATGCGTTTTTGGTCGACTGTTAACAAGTGCGGCACCCATCTTGCAGAAAGCTTTTTCATCTGTAGTTCTTCATGCAAAATTAAATAGACTAGATCATTTGAGCTGCCCATGGTATTAGCTATTTCACGGACTTTTATTCGACGATCATTTAATACCATATCATGCACTTTGGCTACAATTTCCGTTGTTGTTGCTGTTTTTGGACGTCCACTACGTGGTTCATCTTCAATGCTTGTACGACCACGTTTAAATTCACCAACCCAATTTTTTACTGTTGCATATGAAGGAGCACTTTCACCTAACACATTCACCATATCATTATGAATTTCTTGTCCCGATAAACCTTTTTTATGTAAATATTTAATGACACCAAGCATTTCTAATTTTTCCATTGTAAAAAAATCGCGGATGCGTCTTTTGTGAACACCTGTTACTATATGAAGGAGTTGCTAGATCGAAACAAAATTTAACATGTGTTCATAGCAGAGATGGAAGTTTCCAAAACACTTAACTTTTTTTCGCTTTTTGTGCTAGGCTGAGAAGTTTCCGAACCGCCCTCGTACACTGCATAAAGTACTCATACATGGATCGGAAATAATAGAAAATGCATCACTGCCTATAGGACAACTGTATGAAGGGGCAGCAGAGGCTTGAAACAAACATTTTCGAACTTACAGGCAGGATTTTGCAAGAAAATTCTCCAGAGAATCCTGCCATCAGGACATCCTAAAAAGGCTTCTCTTGAGCTCAGATCCACTTCTTAGTGCCTCAACAACCAAAAATAAAATAAAGTTTTCTTCATTTTTGCCAGAAACTATACACGCAGAAAAAAAGTATGGTTGTGGTGACAATATTCGAAGAGGATAATACTTTTGTTGGGTATATGGCTGTGCTACAACAATATTATGATCCTCACAACAATAGTATGATGCAAATACAACCATACTATGATCCTCACAACAATAGTATGTTTCACACATAACCATTCTGTGATCCCCACAACCATAGTATGATTTACACTCAACCATACTATGATCTCCACAACGATATTATGATCCTCGCAACCATAGTATGTTTCACATACAACCATAGCATGATCCTCACAACTATAATATGATTCAAGCTCAACCATGTTATGATCCCTACAACCATAGTATTATCACACACAATTCTTCTATGATCCCCAATATTATTTGTTTGAATTGGGTTAAGTTGTCAACAATACTTATAGATTTGAGTTTTGAAAATTATTTTAAAAAAAACATTAAATTCAAAATAGTACGAGTGATTTGTTGCACAGTAGAAAAATTAAGTTTAAAAAACGTTAGCGTTTTTATTAAAAATATTTCAGTTAAACAAAGCCAAAGCAGCTTGTTTGAAAATTTTTAATTTCGATAAAAAAAAGTACTATTATTGCTTTAGATCCGTAACAATAATATTGTTCTAAAAAGCAAAATGAAGAAAAATTACAATCATACAGTATGATTGCCGTAATCATATTATTGTTAATATAAAACGCAAATAACAATACTTTTGTCGCACCAACCACATTTATATAGTTGCTATAACCATATTTTCATTTTTAAATTTGGCAATAATACTATTACTACTATTTCAACAATATTAATATTGCGGCAATCATACTATTGTCAAAATTAAATTCAGTAAACAATGCTATGGTTGCGACGAACATACTTTTATTGCGGAGAACATATTATTATTGCCGTGACAATATAGTAACCATGTTTTTTCTCTGCGTGTAGATAATTCTCTGAGCTTAACCATTTCTAGCCGCTGAAAGGCGTGTCGACCACTTTTTTCGTATGCGAAACCAAATACTCAAATATTACGGTGTTCACATTTTATTCGAATTTTACGCTCTGGGTGAAAAGTTATGTGGGCTCTTATCTGCACTAAATAAAACATAGCCATGTGTGTGGAAGGAATCAGGAGCACAAATTTTGGTTACCGAGTTGGTCTCATAGCTTCTAAAAGGTCATAAAGCGGATTTGATCGAAACATATGTTGGGTCTAAAATGCTTTTTTCTATGAGTTACACCCTTTGCCCGTACCAAATGATATATAACCACTAGAGTGAGGGTATACAAATTAATACAGACTCCAATCGTTCACTTAGACAAGGGTTAAAAAATCGATACTGGTAAAACTAAAAAAAAACTACCAAACCAGGCGCAAGTCTACAACCTGCTTCAATTATTTTTTGTCAGAAAAACATGGACATTTTTATCACAACTTTCAACGTGTGTGGTCAAAGACTCCTCCTAAAACAGCTTCGAAATTCATTTTGAAAGCAAATAGAAGAAAATTATGAAAAAGTTGATAAATGGCGATGAAAATGAAACTAATGCAATGGGCAATTAATTAAATACTTGTCAAACAAAACGATTAAATATATGTATATCAAATCATGTCAATGGCTTTAAGCCACCAGTAGCGTCCGTCCAGCGCGCCAGTCAAATTGTCAAAAACTAACCGCAGCCGTATGGGCCACACGCGACACTGCCAGCCAGCATTTGCCATAATTTTATTGTCACTTGAGGTGTGATGAAAATAACGCTCGGCTCATTTTTAAAACAAAACTTGAGAAAAAAACTCGTTATTTAATAAATTCACTTAACTTAAAACTTATGTACATAAATGTATATTTGCAAGCGTTTATGGACTTTGCTAATTTCGTATTACAAAATGCGTTTTTTTCTATTTGTTTGGCCATCCATGTCAACTCCCTAGTGCAGTCGGCATTGAAATGTACTGTGGACGGCAGAGATCGCACAGTAGGAATGAAAACGCCAATAAGAAATTAATATAGCGCCACTAATTGTCATGTAAACACAAGTGTTGGAATGAATAGCTGCACGACCGACTTGGCCGCTGAGATGTTTTTGGCAGAGTACAGCATCTAAAGTGGATTTCTATTTGTATTATGGCCAACCATAAAAATATATCGCGTAATAATGGCTAAAGTATTGCACGGTTACTAGTCGTTGTTGGCTTATCTGTTTTTTGCTGGCTTAATAGCCTTTAAAATTCAATAACTGCACGTATTTTACACCCGTTTTCCATGGAACATAAAAGTTTGTACGTCCGTCCATCCATACAAACGTCACGTAGTATCACTCTGTAGTTGCAGTTTTCTGCGCATGCTCAACTCGTTCGCAGCGCGTAAAAAGTGTCATTGCTTGTGGCCAGTAGAAAGCTTACACAGCAAAGCTTCTTTGGGAGGGCGAAAAAAATGTAAGAGAGAGAGAGAGACGAACACGCCGTGTCAAATTTAAACGAGAGTAGTTTTTTTGTTTCTTTGTGTGTCGGTGAGACAAACGAAAGCGAAAGTGTTTAGAGAGCCACTTCGAAAGGCAACTGTATTCCCATCAGAGATGCCAGATTATCGTAACGGGATAGGGAACGAAATGTTACCGGTTTATGGGATTGAAATTGAATTTTGATGATTCTCTACGACTAAAACTTCATGTACAAATCTTAAATTCTAGTTAAGTGAGGAATCCTTGACTGGATTTCAGGATTGGCAGGATTTAAATAAATTTGTTCTAGTTTTGTAGAACGGGTAACTCTAGATTGGTGGAGTCGATTTTATTCTCATGCGCGGTATTATACGTACTACTGTAGGCCTTTAAGCGTTCACATAACTGAGCATTTTAAACCAGATTTGGTTTAAACCTTGTGAAATAGAGGTTGAAGCCTCTAAAGCCAGACATTTCCGTTTTGACTGACGTTTGGTTTAAACCTCGTGCCGTTTAAAAATGAGGATTCTTCTGTCTTATGCTTGCGGGTGTTCGCGATATGCTGTGACGAGAGACTCACAGGTATAGATCAGAATACCGGGCGTTAATTTCTCGACACGCAGAGAAAAAACATGGTAACTACATGGTCACGGCAATAAAAGTATGTTCTCAGCAATAAAATTATGTTTGTCGCAACCATAGCATTGTTAACTGAATTTAGTTTTGACAATAGTATAATTGCTGCAACATTAATATTGTAGAAATGTAACAATAGTATTATCGCCAAATTTAAAAATGAAAATATGGTTATAGCAACCATATACACATGGTTGGCGCGACAAAAGTATTGTTTTTGGGTTTTAAGTCAACATTAATATGATTACGGCAATCATACTGTATAATTGTAATTTTCCCTCATTTAAAAATACTTTTTAGAACAATGTTATTGTTACGGATCTAATGCAATAAAAGTACTTTTTATATGCAAAGTACAAATTTTTAAACAAACTGTTTTGGCTTTGTTTAACTGAAATTTGTTTAATAAAAACGCTTACGTTTTTTTAAACTGATTTTTTTCTACTGTTAAATAAATCGCATATGTTAATTTCAATTTAATGTATTTTTTAATAACTTTCATAATTCAAATCTGTTGTTGACAACTTAACCCAATTCTAATAAATAATATTGGGGATCATAGTATATTTGTGTGTGATCATACTATGGTTGTAGGGATCATAACATGGTTACGTGCGACTTTCACTATGGTTGTGAGGATCAAACTATTGTTGTATGTGAAACATACTATTGTTGTATGTGAAACATACTATTGTTGTATGTGAAACATAATATGGTTGTGGAGATCATAGTATGGTTAAGTGTGAATCATGCTAAGGCTGTGGGGATCATAGTATGGTTATGTGTGAATTATACTTTTGCTATGAAGATCAAAGTATGGTTGTCAGGATTATAGTATGGTTGTATTTTAATCATACTATTATTGTGAGGATCATAATATTGTTGTTTCACAACCATACACCCAACAATAGTATTGTCCTCTTCGAATATTTTCAGCACAACCATACTTTTTTTCTGCGTGGAAAGTCTTCATTCTTGGAGTACCTAGAAATTGCCTAGCTTACTTAGTAGGGACATAAATACTGTTACACACGTTTTATGCTGTAAAATAAAAAGTACTGAATGTTTTTGGACCAAATATTTTTTAATATATTTATTGATGTCGATTGTATCCAAAAAGAATCTACTTATTCGAAATGTCCGCCTTTTGCTTTTACACACGGCTTTAGTCGCGCTGGCCAATCGTCAATAGCTGCACGAAGCAGTCTTAAGAGATCCAATGTTGTGACAAACCTTGTCCTCTTAAACCGTCCACAATTTGTAATCCAATGGGTTTAAATCTGGACTGCCTGAGGGCTATTCTTCAGAGGAAATGAACGCTGGCAAATTGTTTCGAAGACAGGCCTGGGACGTTTTAGCCTTATGGGCCAGCGCAGAGTCCTGCTGGAAAGTCCATGACTGGTTTTGGAACAGGGAATTGTTAAGAGGCTTCACAACAGCTTCCAAAACGGTTTCTTGGTAAACTTTGGCCTATGACCCCATCGTAAGAGACACCCCACCAAATTATGCCTGAAGCTGGGAGATGACCCTTTTCCACCCTTGGGATCAGTTCAGATGCTTTCTTACCTGACCGCGCATACACTCTATCATTTTGCTTGTTAAATTTTTCCTGAAGTTATCAGCGTGCTTCACCAAAAGACGCTTGCATTTTTCAATTATATTTTTTTTAAAGCTGCAGCCAATAAATGTCTGGTACTTGGTGTACAGCCCCAAGTCCCAAGTCTTTTTTAATGATTCGACTCATGGACTTTTGCGTGATATTCATCTTACGGGCCATGCTTTTCGGTTTTATGCATCGGTAACGAACATGCGGCTAATCCCTAGTGGCTGGAGCGTTTTGAAACTATCGTTTTTTTTCATTTCACACTTGAAAAGCGCTATAACAGCGATAGGGTTCTCATTAGCTGACCACTCCATGATGAAAGTTGAAACAATTTTAAAATCGCGTTACAGACTAACGCTATTAAGGTTAGCTTTAAAAACCCATAAGTCATTAAAGGGGTTTGTTAAGTTCTACGATTGAAATGGGTGTGTTCAATGTTGTAACAGTATTTATGTCCCTACTAAGTAGTTAAGTGAGACATCCTTGATTGAATTTCAGGATTGGCAGGATTTTAATAAATTTGTTCTGAATGGTATAGGATGGGCGATTTAACATTTTAAATTTAAATCGGCTCGAACAGGGATTAACTGGATCAAGACCTCTTGCTTCTATATTTAAATAGAAGACAAGATAGAAGACGGCTGCAAAAATAAGTACTGATAACACAGTGCAGCACTAAAATCTTGAACCAAATGAGACCTCCAAAATCTGAAAGCTTATGATGGTAGAAGAAAAACCCTATCTGGGTTTTGAATTATTAGCTAAGGTTTTTTTGTAATTCATTATTGAAGTTTTCGACTGGGGGGTAGATTTTAGTACAATTTTGAAAAAACATGTACTGATTCTTAAGTCTATATCTCGTAAACTATTCGAAATATTGCTTGATTCTCTTCGGCAAATTTTTAGCTCTTAATTAGATCTAAAAATGTTGCCTTAATACAAAATTAGAAAAACAACAACATCTTACTTAAAACAATAAAACTGTCGAAAAATCGTAAAATTTCGTCATAGATTTTTATTGTTAATGATGGAAATTATAAGGCCACTTCAAATATTTTAAAATACTTAGAAAAATTAATGTTTTTGAACATAAGGAATGAAAAATAAGGACACTTCAAATCTTTTTAAATATATATTGAACTTAATAGTCGCTTTCGGAGCTAGTCTTATCATCTGAAAACATGTTTCCGACCGTTCCGCTAGCTTGATTTTCGTATGAAAATACTTTATGGCTAGACCAGAATACTTCCCCAAGCATCGCATCTATTTTTTTCCCTTTGAACCGCTTTTCCATCGGAATGGTTACTTGGTGGAAGCGCTCTCCTTGCTCATCAGATTCTGTTGGCAATTGTTTTTCGAACTCTGCCAAATGATTATTTAAAAAGTGAAGTTTTAATGTCATGGTCACACCGATTGCTTGGAATGACTTAAGCATATTTTTTACTAAAACTTTCCATTCGTCGTCTCGATTTTTTCCCAAGACTCTTTCAATAACTGCCTTAAGTGCTTCCCAAGCAATTAAGTCGTTTCCGTGCAAAACCATATTGAAATCTTCCCTTTTTAGCAACTTTCGAATGTCTGGTCCATTAAGTACACCTATTTTAAGCAAAAAAATGCACAAATATTAAATAAAAGTTTGAAGAGATTAGTTAAGTAGTACATTACCGGCTTTGAATTTTTGATCACTGAGTCTTGGAAAAATTTTCTTAAGGCAGTGAAATACGTTGTCCTCATTTTTCGTTACCGTCTCTATAAACTTCTTCGTTATGCCCAACTTAATATGCAGCGGTGGCAACAAAATGTCACTTACATTTTTTATTAGTGGCTCTGCTGTCATGTCTAAAGTAGCATCTTTCACTCCCGACTTTCGTTTTTCCCAAGTGTGCGAGCCTTGCAAAATATTGACAACTTTAAGGTCGCAACAGATTTTCCATAAATGATCTGCGTATTTAAGGTCTCTTAGCAAAATTTCCATTGTTGCATAGCATTCCTTTAAGTCCGTGCTAAATGCTAAAGGTATTGAGGGCTTCAGGTTCGTTTTATGCAGTAACACTGCTTTTAAGCTTGTGACTGAGCTATCGATGAACAGTCGCCAGTCTTCAGCGATATATTCTAATCCAATTTCGTTGGCTAATCCTTTAATGTTGTTGCAGTAGGTGTAAGAGTTTTCGTCGTTAACGCTGTAAAACTTTTGAAATTCTGCTTGACGGTTACGGTGTATCGAGGTCTTAACATCAATGTCCGTTAGTTTTTTTTGTTTAAGAAATGCTGACAAAAATTCTGATTTGCGCTTTGACAAGCCTAACTTGGCGACAACATAGTTCATTTCGCATTGTGTTACGAGCTCAGACTTGTTGATTGTTTCTTTGGGATCGAACGGTGGATCAGCTAGCACATTGTAAAACGTTTACGCAGTCCATACAGTTGCTCTATCTGGACTCGGTGGTCTTGGTGGTGGATTGGCTTCAGAATGCTCTTGAGGGAGAGAAGCATGAGGACCAGGAATGTACACTACATTTGACATCTTTTTTCGATTCATTCCATTTTTAAAATTTATGCATCCGTAGCATGTGTTTTCATCGTGTCCCTTTGGGTCCATCCATATTACTGGTGTTCCATACAGCAGTGGGCTTGGTTTTCTGTTTATCCAGTTGAATATGTAACAAAAACAACGTCTGCATACTGCATCTGGTGTCCACGAACAATCGAATAAGTCTAACTGGTCAGAATAATATAAGAGGTACCCATTTCTAAATTCAGCAGTAAAATTAGTTTTTTGCGTTTTCATTGAACGTTTGGGCACATAAATACCACAAACGTAACAAAACAAGTTCAGCTTCCAACACTTTTCCATATCAACTTTTCTTTCTGCAATGTATGCCCTTAATATGAACGTGCAATCAAAACAATTCAAATTTTTTAACATTTGAAATATGTCGTTATTTGTCATTAAACAATCATTCAAATGGTCGGTAATTTCGATAAACATACAATTGAAAGTGATTTCTTGGTCCTTTATTGAATTTTTGATGACTTTGTGGGGCTATAACTATGTGAAGGAGTCATCAAATGAAATCGACTTGTTAAGAAGAGTTGTTTGATTTGTTTTTGGCTATCTTTCTGTCATATATTGGCTGGTCAAGTGTGTAGCAATTTCTGAAATAACTGTGAAAACCCATAGAAATATATGACGAAATTTTACGATTTTTCGACAGTTTTATTGTTTTAAGTAAGATGTTGTTGTTTTTCTGATTTTGTATTAAGGCAAAATTTTTAGATCTAATTAAGAGCTAAAAATTTGCCGAAGAGAGTCAAGCAATATTTCGAATAGTTCACGAGATATAGACTTACGAATCAGTACATGTTTTTTCAGAATTGTACTAAAATCCACCCCCCAGTCGAAAACACCGAAGCATGCTCGCTTAGTCTGTTCTGTCATCGGGTTATACTTCTTTAAAAAAACAAGGTCGGCCAGCAGTTACCGTTAATGGTGTCCGCTATCGGGAGAAGATAACAGACTTCTTGTGGCCAGAAATTGAGGATATGGAACTGGGCGATAAGTGGATCCCACAGGATGGTGTCACTTGCCACACAGCCAACGAAACAACTGCTCTGTTGCGCGAGAAATTCAATGGCCGTGTCCTCGTGTCGTGGTGAAGTTAATTGACCGCGACGGTCGTGTGACTTGGCACTTCTTTTTTGGGGAAATTAAAAAAAAAGTGTACGTTAATTAGCCACGAATATGTTAAGAGCTGGCACATTAAAGAAATTGGACCTCCATTATCTCTCAGAGTCGGTGAAAGTATCGGAAAGATAGGCGTGGCGAGCATTTGTCCTTTATTTTGTATTAGACATAATTGTTGAAAGATCCTTCTTTCATAAAAATAAATATTACGATTATTCTTTAAAAACTTTTTGTTTGGTTAACAAATAACATCGTGCATTTTAGTAGGCCCACCCTTAATAAGAAATATATATCAAATTTGTATCATTAGTACTTTATCAATTTCAACATGTTACAAATTAAACAAAACCAATCAATGTTTCATTGAAACTTAAAAATTATTATTGTCAAAAATGAAGAAATAAATTTTAAGATTTATAAGTGATTTATGAAAAGCAAACGTTATTGTATTTTATTTACCTTTTAATTTGGTTCACACTCGTTTTCAAATCGTTGTAGAATTTAAAATTGATTAATAAAATGCCAAAAGCACAAGCTAATCCAACAGTTCAGCGACCAGTAGGAACAACGGATAATGCTATTCCACCCGTAACAGTTACTCGACGAATTCCACGATTTTGGAAAAAGATTCCTGCTGTTTGGTTTGCTTAACTTGAAGCCCGATCTGAAAATTTCAGTATTGTCTAGGAGCGAGCGAAATATTTTTCTTTTCTGCCGAAACTTGATCTTGATTTATTGGCCCAAATAAATGACATAATTTTGGAACGTCTGGAAAAAGCCTACACAAGGATGAAAAAACGGTGTATTGCCCATTTCTCTATATGTGACGCGCAAAATAGAAAGGCCCCTAAGGTTAAAACCCAGTTTTGTTCAGGAGAGCCATTTTAAAGATTAGGTCCCTTTCTATTTGCGCTTAGAATCGTCGACTTCACTTTCATAAAACGCGCATATCTCTGGGAGGGAACACTTTTGGGCATGGGATCGGTATAATTCGATGCTCAGATGTTGTCCACATCAAAAAAAGAAAACAAAAATGGAAATTGATTTTTTTACCCTTCGGTCCCTTTCTCTATGCGCTGTCACATATGTAAAGAGAAAAGAGTAAAAAAGTTAATAATTGAAATACCCATCGGGGACATGAAACCTAATTCATGAGTGATGAGTTTCTCCAAACAATGTGGCTCCAACGTTTGCCATTGCAAACCCAAGCTATTCTAGCTACTACATCTGCACGTTTAAACAACATGGCCGTAATGTTGGACAGAATTGGAGACATTTCGAGTACATCAACAACATCCACTATTTGTGCTACAAATGAATCTTCCGGATTTATTGTAAGAAATCTGTCGTCAACATGCTTAAGTTATCTCCTTCCCCAGGAGGAGCAAGAGTGGTCGTTTGTTAAAAAAATACGGAATAAACCTTCTTTGATCCAAACCCTCATTAGGAAGGACCAGTTGTTCACTGGCCCGGTTGGCAAGGTTTATCTCTTGGCTAGCAATTTTGCAAGGAATTCGTCCTTGTCAGATAAAAACCAACCACTTCCCGTAAAAGAAAATGTGTCAAGGTGTAAGGTCTTTAGATATTTTTTCTAACTCGAGGAGTTGAAAAGGTTCTTGTAGAACTCAACGTAAATAAGTCCTCGGGCCCGGTTCTAAATAAGTATTTGTCGATGCTAGATCTTCCTTTGCGCAAACTGCACAAAGGCTCCGTGCGAGATCCTCTCTTCGTCTTGGAGAGTATGGTGAATCACCATTTTGTAAATAATGTAAAGTCAAAAAGTCTTATTAACAATCGGCAGTATGGCTTTCGTAGGAACCGATCAATGAGTGACCTGATGCCAGGAGTCGCTCAATTTACCAACTTGGTCAAAGTAATAGGCTGTTTCCACTACGGTGGCATCCACGTCCGCGTCAACGATTTATCGAATATTTGTGTTTCCATTGTGTTTTGCGTCTACATTTGCATTCAAACAGCTGCGAAAAGTGCGAAAAGTTTAATATTTTTGTGTTGTGACATTATCATGGAGTTAAATGATATTATTTTGCTAACCGCAGTGGAAAATAAGGATCAATTGGTATTGCGCCTAATGAAAATGTGCAGTAGCAGCAGCGCTTTATGTTCATGCTGATAAACAGCTGTTTTAATGGGGATGTGCAATTTGCGGTGTTGCCATTAATAGGTATGGGTTTCGATTGCAAAAATAATCGAATTTATAGTAAACGCGACTTATTGGAAAACGCGTCCAATATGAACTCGACTTTTTCCCATACCTAACTGCCTATGTTTTTTGTATAGGCTTTAACGAGCTTTCATTAATTTTTGGATGCGTACGTGGTCGCGACCGTAGTGGAAACCGCCTATAAGCTAGTGGTTGTTTTTTCAAGGCGTTCGATAGAGTGTGGCACGGCGCACTCTTACCAAAGCTTTTTATTTTGGTGTCAATAATGATTACTCTCGATTCATATCGAGTTTCCTTAGAGATCGATATATACGTGTTGTTATAGACGGAGTCTCAAACCTCAACCTCTCAAACCTCTCTTCTCTCGCTCTTTCTGTTTCTTATCTTCGAAATAATCTTTTGAGCCTAATAACTAAGCCTATTTATTCGTTTGCCGACGAGAGCAGCATTTGCCACCCATCGGGCCATAGACCGGGTCTCATAGATACAGAGGCGATAAGGCAAAATAGGACTTACACACTGAACGAAGATCTTGTGTGTGTCTCAGAGTAGGGGTATGCAAATAGGGTCGAACTTTAAGCTAGCAAAACCCAATGCTGCTTTTTAAGCCATAAGCGATCAACGAGGTTAACATCGTCGGCACTTTTGATGTATAACGTACCAGGCATACAAATTCAGTGTTATGTTCGCTGATACAAACACATTTTTAAAGTGCCGAAAGAACCATTCGAGTGCCTGGGCTTTTTAAAGTGGTGCTAGAAAACCCTATCTTCGCGTAACCGTTAAAATGCACTGCATGTATAGGGACTTTCCCCAAGTGTTGGTCTTTAAATAAAAAAAACAACTGGTAAGACCATATTTTCTACCATACATCTCGTTTTTTTTCTCACTGTGTATAAATTTACCTGTCGCACTAAATTCAATTTTGGAAAAACTCCCAAAATCTCCAAAAATCCCCACCTACTCCGGCAACATTGGCATGTTTTAATTTTGAGTTTTCCCACCGAAAGCTTTCAGCAGATGCACCCAATACAAAACAACTTTCGCTCTCTTTGGCTATGCCAACCGAAAAACAAAAAACTCCAAAAAAAATCATATTCCAAAAGCCCTCCAACTCTTTGACGAAATGTGGCTTTCATTACCACACAAGGTGATAATGAACGATGATCATGACGTTTGGACAGCACGTACCCGTCTGTAAAAAGCCAAAAGACACGGTAATGATGGCCAATAAAGTTTTGAAATGGCTAAAGAGCGATCATTGTACTAACAGCTTTCGGCGTGATAACAACATAACGGTAAAGGAACGGCCTAGCGCGTCTTTGGGAGCCGTGTACGCACACGCAGTTTGTGTTATCAGTTTTTTTTTGTTTTCGTTTTCGAAACGTTTTCGTTTTCATTTTTGAACGGTGAAGAAATCCGACCAAGAGGAAGTGGAGTGTGTGTGTGTGGAAGACAGCGACAACGACGAAGAAAGTAATCCATAAATGGATTAAACACATAAAGACAGGTAGTTAAAATACATGTATAAGGCATAAATGGTAATAAAACTAAAGCTAAAACAAACACGCATAGTTTAGAGAAAAAAAATGGCCAAAAAATAAACAAAACAAAATGAAAAGAAATTAAGAAAAATACAAAGAGACAAGAAACGCAAATAAACTTTGCTCGGCAAGGGGAGCCGTAAAACTAAACCAAAAAGTGACAGTGCCGCCGATTGTGCGCGGTGGCTATGCTCATGATTACAGCTCGGACAGACGGTCGTAAAGATGATCGCGACGATTATTGTGTTGTTTGTGGCGATGAATAAGTAATTACTTAATACTTTCTGTTTGTAGAAAAGGCAACAACAAATAATTGAAAAGACAAACAAGTATTGACCGAATTGATTTCTTTGCCAAGTGGGTTATTTCAAGACTGCCGGACGAACATTAAAAGCGTAAAGTGAAACAAGTGCAAAATGTCGAAAAAAACTCAAAAACAAACAGTGTAAAGGAAAGTTGAAGTCGTCGAAAAAAAGGTAGAAAAACCTGTTGAAAATATAAAAATTCAAAAGCACAAAAATACGACAAAGAGAATGACGTGTTTGAAAAACTACGTTAAACGAAACGAAAAGCGTAAAACATAAAAAACACCACAAGATTAACATAATAATAATAAATAAAATAAAACAGCTAAGGAGGTCTTAGGTATTCCTCCACTTTAAATCCAAACTTTGGTGACAAATATCATCTTTAGTCCAGTCTTCGTCTTAAAAAGCTTTCCTGCCCTCTTGCATGATTGTAAAAGAAACTGAAATTTTTCTTTATCTTAGTCACCACTGCTTTATCTTCATTTCATTTTGTCCTCTTCGCCTCCTCCTTCAACTTTCTTTAGATGGCAATTTTTTACGCAACACCCATGGAAGCGCGTTTTAGCACTTCTGTTTTGCTTCACTTTTATATTAACCAGTACCATATTCGGATATACATCGGATCGGATATACATATTAATGAAGTGACACCCTACACCACAGTGATATACACAAGCCACGCCGCTTTTGCATGACATTTATTAAAATCAGTGTACTTAGTAGAGACATAAATACTGTTACACACGTTTTATGCTGTAAACTAAAAAGGTCTGAATGTTTTTGGACCAAATATTTTAAAATATATTTAATGATGAATATTGTATCCAAAAAGAATCTTCTTATTCGAAATGTCCGCCCTTTACACACGCCTTAAGTCGCACTGGCCAATCGTCAATAGCTGCACGAACCATTGGAAAATTGGCCACATCTCAAACAAAAGCTGTCTTAAGAGATCCAATTTTGGGGTATTTTTTGTGACAAACCTTGTCCTCTAAAACCGTCCACAATTTGTAATCCAATGGGTTTAAGTCGGGACTGCCTGAGGGCCGTTCTTCAGAGAAAATGAACGCTGGCAAATTGTTTCGAGGCCAGGCCTGGGACTTTTTAGCCTTATGAGACGGCGCAGAATCCTACTGGAAAGTCCAAGGCTGGTTTTAGAGCAGGGAACTGTTAAGAGGCTTCACAACAGCTTCCAAAGCGGTTTCTTGGTAAACTTTGGCCGATGTTTTGACTCCTTGATCGCAGAAATGCAGCTCAGTGACCCCATCGTAAGAGACACCCCACCAAACCATGACTGAAGCTGGGTGATGACCCTTTTCCACCCATGGGATCAGTTCAGGTGCTTCCTTAAATGACCGCGCATACACTCTATCATTTTGCTTGCGGTAAAAAATTTTTCATCGGTGAACAAAATTTTACCCGTGCAAGTTACCAGCGTGCTTCACCAAAAGACTTTTGCATTATTCAATCCTATTTTTTTTAAAGCTGCAGTCAATAAAGGTCCGGTACGTCGTTTGAAAGCCCCAAGTCCCAAGTCCCAAGTCTTTTTAAATGATTCGACTCATGGGCTTTTGCGTGATATTCATCTCACGGGCCATGATTTTCTGTTTTCGGAGCGGATTTCTGTGAATTTTTGATTTAATGGCTTTGATGACAAGTGGTGTTCGAACAGAGCATGGGCGGCCCGACCGGTGGCGGTCTTTTAGATTTCTAGACTCCTCAAACAGGTTTATGCATCGGTAGACGAACATGCGGCTAATCCCTAGTGGCCGGAGCGTTTTGAAAATATCGCTTTTTTACATTACAGCGCTACGGTTCTCATTTTCTGACCACTCCATGATGAAAGTTAAAACAATTTTACAGACTTAAGGCTCAATTAGTCTTGACGGTTGACGGTAGGCAATCAGCTATTTCAGTCAGGGGTTGCATTTTGCATGTGTTAGAGGGAGATAACTACAGTTTGACGGTTGACGACGGTAGACTTCTGCAGGTTGCAGAATCAACCGTCAAGACTAATTGGGCCTTAAAGGTCCATTTAGTCTTGACGGTGGACGGTAGGCAATCAGCTATTTCAGTTAGGGGTTGCATTTTGCATGTGTTAGAGGGAGATAACTACAGTTTGACGGTTGACGACGGAAGACGTTCAATGTTGCAACAGTATTTATGTCCCTACCAAGTATTTCTCTTATGTGGCTTACTGAAGCACGCAGTTCCGTTTCCGTTGATTTCCCCTTACCATAAGCATGCATGCAATCTAATAGCATTATTTTTTACCACATTCAGACAATGGTTTGTCGTTTACTTCAATTATGTGTCTCGACAGGCAATTGCTTCTTATAGTACACTCCATGTTGTCAGGAAGAATGTATTCGACCCGGCAGAGAAATAATTTATTACATGCATTCTACATCCAGAATTGGATGGCTCTAATGGGTCGATTATGGATGGCAACCAAAGTTTAGTGGCGTTGGCAGTTGCCAAATTTGCATTACGGATGGCAACTACGACCGACAGTTGTCAATTTCAGTTGCTAAAAAGGGGATTTTTCGGCAACCATTTATTGCTGGTTGCCGTGTAATTTTTCAAATTGGTGTGTAATTTTTTAAAGAAATAAAAAGCGAAATTAAGAGGTAATTTACATTTATTTTTAATTATTCATATATTAAATACTACATATTTTTTTCTGGTGTTTAAAGGCTTCATGATGGTTAAAATTACCACAAAGCAACAATGTAGCAAAAAGTGGAAGTATTGCTGTCGACCGGTAGCTTTTTTTTAAAGCAATTTTTCAATTCTTCCACTAAATAGACAACGGCATCTTTTGGAAGTCGCCTTAAAGCAAAGACGAACAATTGATTATTGAAAAATGTTCAAGATAGAAACATCTACTCAAAGTACTGATGTCAATTCTAAGGGACTAGAGCTATCTCTTAAATTCCTCCCTTTAGACGCCACGTCCTGGGCATCTTCTTCTTCATCAAAAAAAAAAAGTTCCACTGAGCTAATCATTAAAAATAAATTTTTTATTGTTGAAATTTACTTTTTTGAGTTGAATTGTTTGTTTTGTTTACAAAATTTCAAGTTGCCGAAGTGTCAAAACACTATTATCGACGGCAACTGACAAAAGTTGCCATACATAATACTTATTTTTATTTCAGTTGCGTTTCCTCCCATTAGATGCCACGTCCTGGGCATCTTCTTCTTCATCAAAAAAAAGTTCCACTAAGCTAATCATTAAAAATAAATTTTTTATTGTTGAGATTTACTTTTTTGAGTTGAATTTTTTGTTTTGTTTAGAAAATTTCAAGTTGCCGAAGTGTCAAAACACTATTATCGACAGCAACTGACGGCAACTTGTCATACATAATACTTATTTTTATTTCAGTTGCGTTGCCAGTTGACAACTCAACTGGAGTTTGGTTGCCATCCATAATCGACCCATAGAATAGACAGAAGGGAGGGTTTTAAAATACACTTAATAGTTTTAAGATTAGACCTTTTATTTTGATTATCAGAACGTTGTAGCTATTTTAAGGCAACAGCTGTGGCGATTGGGGAAGTTAAGCGTTCACTGGGAAGGTGTCCAGCATTAGATTCTCTAAAAATACTTTCAACAAGTATTTATGGAATCAGGTGACCCAAAAAACACTTTCACCTACAATAGTTAGCATGACCATATGTGACGCACAAAACAGAAAGGGACCTAAGGTTAAAAACCTGTTTTGTTCAGGAGAGCCATTCTAAACATTAGGTCCCTTTCTATTTGCGCTTAGAATCGTCGACTTCATAAAACGTGCATATCTCTGGGAGGGAACACTTTTGGGGCATGGGATCGGTCTCATTCGATGCTCAGATGTTGTCCACATCAAAAAAAGAAAACAAAAATGAAAATTGAATTTTTTACTCTTAGGTCTCTTTCTCTATGCGCTGTCACATATTATGCAGCAAACAAAACTTTGTTTCCTCCTGCTTTTGATAAATTTATCTGGAAACTTGAACATTTTGACGTTTTCCTTTGCTAGCGTTTTATCGTATCTTTTTTCTCTCCTTGCGATTGTTACTCGTATATTGCAGGTGTGCGTACCTATCTTTATCTGTCTCCAAGTTGTGCTCTTATTTCCATTAGTTTTTATGACGACATTTGCTTTTGCTAGGAAATGAAACACGAATTGAGTCTCCTCAATTGAGGAAAACAAATGAATTCGTTGTAATTATTTTCAAATTGCATTACGCCACATTTCCATAGAGACCTGCAGATGAAAATGCCATGAGACAAACTGAATGTCGTATCTTTTTTTATTTTCTCACAACTTGGAAAGTAAGAGTGTTCACATTTGACTTCAGACAATGATATCTTTAAATTATGAGAAATAAAGTTATTTTGTTTTTCAGAAGGATTTGCAATAATACACGGAACAAAAAGAGTAAAGACAATAAAGTGATCAAAGCTGTATGTGACAGCGCATAGAGAAAGGCACCTTAGGGTAAAAAAATCTATTTTCACTTTTTTTTTGATGTGGACAACATCTAAGCATCGAATGAGACCGATCCCATGTCCCAAAAGTGTTCCCTCCCAGAGATATGCGCGCTTTATTAAAGTGAAGTCGACGATTCTAAGCGCAAATAGAAAGGGACCTAATCTTTAAAATGGCTCTCCTGAACAAAACTTTTCATCAACTTTTCACCTTTTTTTTTGATGTGGACAACATCTGAGCATCGAATGAGACCGATCCCATGCCCCAAAAGTGTTTCCTCCCAGAGATATGCGCGTTTTATGAAAGTGAAGTCGACGATTCTAAGCGCAAATAGAAAGAGACCTAATCTTTAAAATGGCTCTCCTGAACAAAACTGGGTTTTACCCTTAGGTACCTTTCTATTTTGCGCGTCACATATGGAAAGGGCCTACATAATTATTGGGTAAAGCAGACTATTGGGCAGGGCTTGTAATTATAAAGATCCAAACAATTTGATCCCGCGAAAACTGACTTTGCGTACCATTGTTTATTATTCGAACCAACAAATTGAACATTAATAATAAATTCGGCATAAGGAAATCTGCAGACAGAGTGTTTTAGATTACAAAAGACTTAACTCAAAAATTTTAAAATTTGAAAAGGCATTAATTGTTAGCAGGAAAGTGTTGGGTGCTGGGCTTCGTAAGTGGCTATCAAAAACTCGCTGTAAATACTTAGTAGGGACATAAATACTGTTACAACATTGACCACACCCATTTCAATAGTAGAACTGAATATACCCCTTTAATGTCATATGGGATTTGAAAGCTAACCTCAATAGCGTTGGTCTGTAACGGGATTTTAAAATTGTTTCAACTTTCATCATGGAGTGGTCAGATAATGAGAACCGTATTGCTGTAATAGAGCTTTTCAAGTGTGAAATGAAAAAGAGCGATATTTTCAAAACGCTCCGGCCACTAGGGATTAGCCGCATGTTCGTCCACCGATGCATAAAACTGTTTAAGGAGACTAGAGATGCAAAAGACCGCCACCGGTCGGGCCGCCCACGCTCTGTTCAAACACCGCATGTCATCAAAGCCGTTAAATCATGAATTCGCAGAAATCCGCTCCGACATACAGAAAATTATGGCCAGTGAGATGAATTTCACGCAAAAGTCCATGAGTCGAATCATTTAAAAAGACTTGGGACTTGGGGCTTTCAAACGACGTACCGGACATTTACTGACTGCAGCTTTAAAAAAATAGGATAGAAACATGCAAACGTCTTTTGGTGAAGCCCGCTGATAACTTGCACAGAAAAATTTTGTCCACCGATGAAAATATTTATTCCGTTCAGGAAAAATTTAACAAGCAAAATGATAGAGTGCCTGCGCGGTCAACTAAGGAAGCATCTGAACTGATCCCAAGGGTGGAAAAGGGTCATCACCCAGCTTCAGTCATGGTTTGGTGGGGTGTCTCTTACGATGGGGTCACTGACCTGCATTTCTGCAAACAAGGAGTCAAAACATCGGTCAAGGTTTACCAAGAAACCGCTTTGGTAGCTGTTGTGAAGCCTCTTTACAATTCCCTGTTTCAAACCCAGCCATGGACTTTCCAGCAGGATTCTGCGCCGGCCCATAAGGCTAAAACGTCCCAGGCCTGGCTTCGAAACAATTTGCCAGCGTTCATTTCCTCTGAAGAAAGGCCCTCAGGCAGTCCAGATTTGAACCCATTGGATTATAAATTGTGGACGGTTTTAGTGGACAAGGTTTGTCACAAAAGATACCCCAACATCGGATCTGTTAAGACTGCTTTGGTTCGAGCTGTGGCCAATTTTCCAATGAACGAGGTTCGTGCAGCTATTGACGATTGACTAGTGCGACTTAAGACGTGTATAAAGGCTAAAGGCGGGCATTTCGAATAAGTAGATTCTTTTTGGATACAATATACCTCAATAAATATATTAAAAAATATTTGGTCCAAAAACATTCAGTACTTTTTATTTTACATTATAAAAGGTGTGTAACAGTATTTATGTCTCTATTAAGTAAGTCCCCTTTCCCAAATGCTTAAACGGACTTGTCCTATGCAAGTGCTTTTCGACCCTAGCCCGTCCATTAGCAACTTTTTCAACCTTGCATATCGTGTGAGAGTCTTCCCAGCGCAAGGTTGGAAGGTTACGAACGTCCAACTGATAGGCCGAATCACCATCATTCATCCTCCCTTAGGCCGATTCGTCGGGTATTCTCTTTGCAAAAACCGAATCGAAAATAGGTTCCTTTTCAACCTTGCTTATAGTGCGGGAGTCTTCCCAGCGTGCTGGAAGGTGACGAACGTCCAACTGATATTCATCCTCCCTTAGGCCGATTCATCGGGTATTCTCGTCGCAAAAACCGAATCGAAAATAGTTTCAAGTGTTGTTGTTGTTATTGTAGCAGCAACTGTGGGCCGCGTCAATCCGGTCCACAGAACCGGTTGCCGTGGGATTGAGGTTCAGGTGTCACATAGTCAACCGGGATGACCACTATTGACTACATCCACGCCCCAGCGGCCGCATAGAACAGAATCGATTTTACTAAAAAAATCATAAAGACAGTTTACGTTTTAAGGCAATAGCTAGCTGTTGGTGCCTTAGTGGCCCCTGAGTGTGTGTTCAGGTTCCAGTTCAGTTTACTGTCCAGCACCAATCCAAGATATTTGAGAATATTGGATAAAGAAAGTGTTACTCCAACGATCATGGGTTAAGCCAATCGAGGGATCTTGTATTGCCTAGTGATCCTTGTATCGTTTCAGCTGGATTTTCAGTAGCACCACATTCCCGACATTAATTTAATAAAAACCATAGCGCAGACTCCAGTTCATTTGAGAGCACCTTTTAATCATTGTCCGTAGCTGCCACCGCCACATCATCCAAGTATGCTTCCAGAGATATATCCATATGTGACAGCGCATAGAGAAACTAAGGGTAAAAAAATCAATTTTAATTTTTTTTTCTTTTTTTGATGTGGACAACATCTGAGCATCGAATGAGACCGATCCCATGCCCCAAAAGTGTTCCCTCCCAGAGATATGCGCGCTTTATGAAAATGATGTCGACGATTCTAAGCGCAAATAGAAGGGGACCTAATCTTTAAAATGGCTCTCCTGGACAAAACTGGTTTTTAACCTTAGGTCCCTTTCTATTTTGCGCGTCACATATGGTTTTCACCGTTTCCAGGTTGCTGTATACCTTTTGTTGACTCCTGTCCGAGAGCTTTCATCTGTTGCCAAAATTCTGCCATTAAGGAAGATTTCCTTTAGATAGCCGTTGTGACTCGTTGAAGAAGGGGCTTTTCATAGAAACATAGACCGAGACTTGAGGAAACTTTTATCTCAAAGGGTGTTTTTTAGACGTGTGGTTTTCAACCTGGCCTTACTTTTTTCGGAGTTGGTCTTTTGGAAAGCTGTCACTTGATTTATGATCAGTTTGGTTTGCCATTTCATAACGGAAAATATTTGCAAATCGTGGTGAATGGGCTCAAAACAAGATGGCCACTGATCAAGATTTTTACAAGAAAATTTCGTTCAGCAATAAAGCTCTCTTTTGGTTGAATGGTTACGTTAATAACCAAAATTGTCGCATTTGGAGCAATAAAAATCCGCAGGCCTCAAAAAGTCCTTGTTTAGTGAGCTCTATGGGCAGAGCGAATCAATGGTCCATATTTTTGTCAAAAAAGAAGCCGTCCATAATGTTACAGTCAATGGAGAACGCTATAGAGCCATGACTAATGCGCTTTTCGTGCCTAAATTGGAGGATGTTGGTGTGGACGACCTTTGGTTCCAACCAGACGGCAATACATGCCATAAAGCCAACGAAGCAATCAATCTTTGACAGCGCAAAGAGAGAGGGACCTTAGTAAAAAAAAAAAAACAATTTTCACTTTTTTTCCGAGCATCGAATGAGACCGATCCAATGCCCCAAAAGTGTTCCCTCCCAGAGATATGCGCGTTTTATGAAAGTGATGGTACACCAAAGATACACGTATTTAAATCTTTAAAATGGCTCTCCTAAACAAAACTGGTTTTCACTATTCTATTTTGCGCGTCGCATCTATTGAAGGAATTTAGATGAGCGCATTATCTCGCGTTGTGGGCCTGTGGCTTGGCCTCCATGACCTTGCGATTTACCACCGCAGGACTATTTCTGGTAAGGTTATGTGAACTCACTAGTCTACGCAGATAAGCCCGGCACGATTGATGCCTTGGAAGAGAATATTCGGCACGTTATTGCTGACAAACGGCCCCAAATGCTGTAAAAAGTGGTCGAAAATTGGTACTCCCGGCTGGAATCTATACGAGCCAGCCGCGGCGGCCACTTGTCCGAAATTGTTTTTAAAACATAATGGCGAAGCCTTATCTTTATAAGCAAGCTAAATTCTTTAAATTAAATGAGTTTTGCTTCTTCTTAAAAACCACATGTCTTAAAAAAAACTCCCTCTAGTATGGAAAAACTACGAGCTACATTTCGAGCCACCTAGGCATATTGTTCCCTTACCTGTAAAGGTCTTTGCAAAATCTACAGTGGGGTTCTAACACGGCAGCACTTGGCATGAAGCCATTGACTGCCACTTTATTCCCCTGTTCTTGCACAGTGGTACAGTATGTGTTCTCCTAATCGTTCTGCTATGCATATCACACAACATCCCGCGATGAAGCTTGCCGAAAAGCCATGTTTCCTAAAACGCGCCCCAGAGAGTGGCGTATCTAATGTATTTCAGGAACGTCATCTAGGACGATTTGGCTAACTAAAACTACGGATTGCAGACTGATCGCAGTTTCTGAAAACCAGAAACTACGATCGCAGCCTAGTGCTAAAGACACATTTCCGCATTGATTTGTACAGTTTCGTGTGGTTCCTCACACGAGAGTTTAAGTCTTGTAAACAGCAAACAAACAAAAAACGTAATAATTAAAATTGGCCAAGTTAATAACGTTAATAAAAATAACACAAGTCAAAAGACATAAAAATCAAGCAATACCACACACTCGTCTATATTTATGTGATGGTGTTAAAGCGTCATACAAAGCATGTTTTATAGACCAGGTTAACACAAAGACTGGAACAAGCTTACACGAGAGTCATGCGGCCATAGGCACTTTTTAATGGCAGTTTTTCTCAGTGTATGTAATGTTTTTAAGTAGTTATTTGTTGTTGTTGATGATAAAATAAGCCATGAATAATAAACTGAACTGATTAATTATATATTTGATTATTATAATACCCGCTTGGTTTCCTATGGTCGTTTGGTTTTTTGAAGTCTTCGACATACGCTCCGGTCTTTTGCTTTTCTTTCCTTTTCTTGGCCACAGTCCCAGACCTAATTCAAGTGCTTCAAATAAGACCAAGCGAACGAGTTATTTCGAGCTTTGTCTACCGACATGCATCTGAATTTTAATTTCAGTTGGTTTCAGTTTAGCGGTAAGTAGGTTTATTTTTGGGCTATGCCATGTTTTATGACCCACAGTAATGAATTGTTAAAAAAATGCCTTTAGCGTTGTAGACCTGCCGACAGACCTGAGGGTATCGGTGGTGGTTTTTTTTCTTTTGGATTTTTGAGCGATTATAAGTGTTCACATTTTTTAAGATGAATATTTTCCAACGTTCCGTTTAGGTTGTTGTGGCTGTTTTGTATCTTTTTCGGAATGAATAATGATTTGTTGCTATTTTTGTTTGGCCAAGTTTGCTGTATTTGATTGACAGCAGCTGCCAAAGATCTGCGGAGTAGTGGCGTTGATGTCGACGCTGGTGGCAGCGGGCCACCGTCGCAGCGGCTTTGTCTGCTGTCGCTCTCAAACCTGGGCTAGCGAATGCCGAAGAAGATCTTTGTAATTTAGTTGATAATAAGACTTTCAGTCAATAAGTTGTTGCATATCGTTTGTCATAGACTGACTCCGGAGACGCGTTTACAGCCTCAGCCCATAAATCATTTATACGTCATCTTTTAACGCGAACTTTTTGATAATTGAATTTTTTTATTTTGCATACCGGTAGGTTATAAAGAAATTAAGTGAATTGTGGTTTTAAAATAAATAACTTGACATAAGTTTATTAAACTGAACTAAAAGTTTTATGAACTTAATAAAAATTACATCTCGGAAGGGAAAAAGTGGTCGGAAAAAATAAAAAAAAAAAAAAAAAAATTGAAAAAAAAAATCTAAAAATCACAAGTGACTTAAATAAAATAATTAAAAGGAAAAATAACTTATACAGTTTTTAGTCTGGTTCGAGACCTTTTTGTTGTTTATTTTTCAGAGTCAACAAAAACCTTGGCGGGTTTAGAAAGAGCTGTACAAACTGCCTGGCAACCGTAGCCTATACCGTTCACCAATTTTTAAGTTGATTCTGAAAAAGCACAACCAAAAAGTCCCGAACCAGAATAAAAACTGTTTAAGTCAAAAGAATGATAAAAGACCGAATAAATGTAACCAAAACAAAAACATAAAGAAAACCAGCAATTAAGCCACATATTAAGACAGAAACACTTTCTTAAAAAGGTTAGGTTAGATTGAAAGGGTAGAGCGCCAGGAAGAAATGGCGACTTTACTCGGAGGCCTAAAAGGCCCACTGTACAAGCCCTGATCATAATAATGATGTAAACAAAAACATAAAGAAAACCAGCAATTAAGCCACATATTAAGACAGAAACTTCAAACAATTTCTTAAAAAGGTTAGGTTGGTTAGGTTGAAAGGGTAGCTCGCCAGGAAGAAATGGTGAGTTTCCTCGTTGGTCTAAAAGGTCCACTGTGCAACCCTGATCATAATAATGACGTAAACAAAAACATAAAGAAAACCAGCAATAAAGCCACATTTTGAGACAGAAACTTCAAACGAAAGGGTAGATCGCCAGGAAGAAATGCTGAGTTTACTCGGAGGCCTAAAAGCTCCACTGTGCAACCCTGAAAGAAAGATAATTAGAGAGAGAGACAGGAGACAACTAGAGAAACCCTGGCTTCTGGAAAGGAGTCAACAAAGGTTGCTGTATGACTGTGGATACAAAATAGGGATATATCTCTGGAAGCATACTCGGATGATGTGGCAGGGGCAGCGACGGACAAGGATTAAAAGTTGCTCTCAAAAGCACTGGAGTCTTCGCTATGGCTTTTATGAAAATAATGTCGGGGATGTGGGCTTGGTGATATAAGGGGTGTTTTTTATTGGGGTATAGAACTTTAAGTTGGCATCACTTTTTTAACTGGCGGCCATTTTGTCAGCTGTCAAGTGATTAATATTTAGTTTGGTTTGCCATTTCATCATGAACAGGTTGACAAAAGAACAACGCTTGCAAATCGTGCAAATTTATTTCGAAAGTAATGGTTCAGTTCGCGAAGTTCACCGCAAGCTCCGTCCATTTTATGGTCGACATAATCGTCCATCAGAGCAATTAATTCGGTTAACCATGGATCGGTTAACATGGACCATTGGATTATTTTCTTTGGGGATATGTGAAGTCGCTCGTCTACGCCAACAAACCAGAAACACGTTAGGGGACTTGGAAGCCAACATTCGTGGCGTTATTGCCAACATACGGCCCCATATGATCGAAAAAGTGGTTGAAAATTGGACCTGTAGAATTGGCTTTATTCGAGCCAGCCGCGGCGGCCACATGCCCGAAATCATATTTAAACATTAATGGCATAAAATTATCCTTCCAATAAAGCCAAATTGATGGACATTAAAACGATTTTCTTGTGTTTTATTTCAATTCGAAGTTCTATACCTCAATAAGAAACACCCTTTACTTAGTAACAAATACTGTTACACGCGTTTTATGTTGTAAAATAAAAAGTACTGAATAAAAAGTACTGAATAAAAAGTACTGAATGTTTTTAATATATATATTGATGTATATTGTATCCAAAAAGAATTTGCTTATTCGAAATGTCCGCCTTTTGCCTTTACACACGCCTTGGCCAATCGCCAATAGCTGCACGAACCTCATCCATTGGAAAATTGGTCACAGCTCGAACCAAAGCAGTCTTAAGAGCTCCAATGTAGGGGGTATTTTTTGTGACAAACCTTGTCCTCTAAAACCGTCCACAATTTGTAATCCAATGGGTTCAAATCTGGACTGCCTGAGGGCCATTCTTCAGTGGAAATGGACGGTGGCAAATTGTTTCGACGCCAGGTCTGGAACGTTTTAGTCATATGAGCCGGCGCAGAATCCTGCTGGGAATTCCATGGCTGGTTTTGGAACAGGGAATTGTTAAGAGGCTTCACAACAGCTTCGAAACTTCGGCCGATGTTTTGACTCCTTGTTCGCAGAAATGCAGGTGACCCCATCATAAGAGACACCCCACCAAACCATGACTGAAGCTGGGTGATGACCCTTTTCCACCCTTGGGATCAGTTCAGATGCTTCCTTAGATGACCGAGCATACTCTCTATTATTTTGCTTGTTAAATTTTGCCTGAAGGGTACAATTTTTTTCATCGGTGAACAAAATTTTTCTGTGCAAGTTATCAGCGTGCTTCAGCAAAAGACGTTTGCATTTTTCAATCCTAAAAATCTGCAGTAATAAATGTCCAGTACGTCGTTTGAAAGCCCCAAGTCCTAAGTCTTTTTTAATGATTCGACTCATGGACTTTTGCGTGATATTCATCTCACGGGCCATGATTTTCAGTTTTCGGAGCGGATTTTTGTGAATTCTTGATTTAATGGCTTTGATGAGATGCGGTTTTCGAACAGAGCGTGGGCGGCCCGACCGGTGGCGGTCTTTTACATCTCCAGTCTCCTCAAACAGTTTTATGCAGCGGTAGACAAACATGTGGCTAATCCCTAGTGGCCGGAGCGTTTTGAAAATATCGTTTTTTTTCCATTTTACACTTGAAAAGCGCTATTACAGCGATACGGTTCTCATTTTCTGACCATTGCATGATGAAAGTTGAAATAGTTTTAAAATCTCGTTACAGACTAACGCTATTGAGGTTAGCTTTCAAAAAACCCATATGACATTAACGGGGTGTGTTAAGTTCTACTATTGAAATGGGTGTGTTCAATGTTGTAACAGTATTTATGTCCCTACTAAGTACTTTTTCCACTAAAAACTTTTGTTGGATTTGGCTCGTCTTGAAATACCCATACGGTCGATTGCTGTTTTGTTTCGGGTTCGTATGCATAGAGCCATGGTTCGCCACCTGTGACAATGTTATACACTGCCTTTGAGCTAACGCAGTTATACTTTTTCAACATCTCTTTGCACCAATCCATACGAGCCTTTTTTTGAGCATTCGTCAAACTATGTGGGATCCAACGAGAACAATTTCTTTTCACGGCCAAATGAACATGCAATATCTTATGGATGCTTGCCATACTTATGCCCAAGGATGCCTTAATCTCACGGTATATCAGATGTGAGTCTTGCTTAATCAGTTCACGCACAGCATCGATGGTTTTTGGCAAAGTAACCGAAGTTGGACGTCCTTCACGAAATTCATGCTGGAGCGAACGGCGTCCAAGACTGAACTCTTGGTACCAACGATTAACAGTGGTTTTTGAAAGTGCTTCATAGCCAAATGTCGAAACAAGTTGATTTAAACACTCTTGTCTCGATAACCCACGCCGAAAATCGTAAAAATCATCGCACGAAAATGTTTACGGGATAATTCCATTTTTTTGACTGATGTGAATATTTCAACACACTGTAAACAAAACAATTCGCCCTCAAATGACAAAACGTTCTGCGTGAAGTTATGCTAAAAAATGTCAAAGCTTCCAATGGAAGCTCCAGTTTGCATCTGGGAACACTAGTATTGTCAGGAGCCGAAATATAAATAGTAATAATCGTACTTAAAAGAATTTACTACAATAGAGTTTACTACGATTCCTTTTATTAGGACTGGCGTCTTACCAAAGAGGTTTAAACGGAAGACCGTCAAACTCTAGGGTCTGACTTGCGTAACAAACACCACTCTTTAGTACAGTTGTTATTGTTGTACTAGCGGCAATTGTGTACCGGGGTGACAGGCCTTGGCCGAATAATTGCTCTTCGGTTTAATCCGGTTCATGTTGTTGTAGCGGCAACTGTGTGCCCTGTTGACAACTCTTGGCCGAAAAATGTCTGCTTCGGGTCAATCCGGTCCATAGAAACGGCTGACGTTGGATTGCTCTTTAGTACGTTGAGTACAGCTGGAGGAACATTCAACCCATGTTGATTATTCCGATTGACTTAGATTACAAAAACTGATAGCATTTAGTTGCGCCTGTCGAAAAATTTGTGCGCCTACATTTGTAGCCAAAGAGCAGGTCACAAATATTAACCGATATCGATAATACGCATATTGCATATTGCGCCTGTTAGGACCGACTCTTTTAAAATTGGGGTACTTTGGGTAGTGATTTGATATATTCCCATAAAATGACTTGCGCCAAGGGCCTCAAGAGTAGAGCTCAATAGTAATCCATAAAGAAATGGCACTATTGAGGTCCTCGGTTTTAGGTAGGCCCTACAAAAAAGGCATGTACCATTTGAAAACCTGACGTTATAAAAGCCACATATAAGGTTAAATTTTAATCGAATCCAGTACTGTTTATTTTAAACAGCTAGTCACACTTGGCGAAATTAGATTATATCGGTCAATTTTTTTTTGGAAAATCTTCTGTACGAAAGTCCCTGCCCACGTTAGGTCTGGCCATTCTGGACACCACATACAAAGTAAGCTCTTGATCAAATTTAACACAGTTTAGTGTAAGACTACTAGTGACCAACTTGAGGAAAAATGGAACATAACTAGATTATGTTTTATATAGACTTGATACCTACGTCTCTCCCGAATAAAGACCTTGTCGCTCTCTAAAATCTTCTTTGCAGAGGATGACACAGATGCTTGCCTGGTTAGTGCCACTTCTGCTATTTTCTTGAATATAGACAGGTCTGAGATAAGTTAACTCATTTATAAGTCAAGAATCTTCGCTCGTAGCTCTAGTTTGTCCTGAAGTTTTAATATATTTGTTTCAGTTTGGTCTATACACCGTTTTCCTAGGAAAATCTACTGATCGCGTTAAGGATTGGATGTAAAATACTAAACAAAACTACCACCTCAATTTAAACAATTCCAACTGTTTCGAGAACCAAAACAGCGCAGATGTTGCGAAATTTTTAAACTAGACTTAATTCTAGGTCTTGCTCTTTGGGTCTACTCTATTTCTTTTTGATCTTGAATTTCCATTGATTCTCGTACGCCTTAAACTCTTCGAAGTTTTGTATCAATTTTCTTTACAAGGTAAATAATTACAATTTTAATATCTTTTGCAATTTGACTGCACGTGCGCGGCAGGCAGACAACGAAATTAATAACAGCAATTTTGTTTGGCACAAGGCCTTAATGTAATGAAATAAAACGAAAGACTTAAGCAACAAACCTGATAGGCAATAAAACGTTTTGTCATTCGAAGTGTTGGCGATGGCATTAATGCAGCGTAGCAATTTAATTGTGTCATTCGATGGGTTGGCATGGAAAGAGAAGAGAAAAGGGAAAGAGAAATAAATTAGAGAAATGTAAATCAAGCATAAATAGATAGATAGGCATAGTCAATTCTGTCGTATATAAAAATATTTGTATTTTTAACTTGTCTTATTTAAACGAAGACTAAAGAGTCTTAATAAAACTACTTGCAGTAGATATATCTCGTGTTTTTTAAAATAATAAATTGAACATGGTATTATTTGTGCACTAAGAAGAAAAATAACCTTATATTAGGTTAACTTAACCATAAATAAACATGATTTGGTTTCTACGTTATAAAAGGTTAATTTGAACGTTTTGTTGTTGATAATAGATAATTTAACTATTCTATGGTTATTTTTTAACATTGAAAATTGTTAATTTTAAAATAATTATTGTTGTTTTAACAACGCATTGTTGAGTTTTTTGTACCACTGAAATTGTTATTATTAAAATAATTATGGTTGTTTTAACAATGCATTGTTTTTACACATGAAAATTGTTAATATTAAAATTTCATAGTTGATTTATTGAAACAATACATGTACAATAAAGAACAATGAAATTGTTGATATTGCTATAGAAATCAATTTTATTGTTAAGTTAACTTATTATTGGTTAACTCTTTAAACGAGAAATATAGTTACTGCTACCATTTTTAATATTAAATTAACCACTAATTATGTTTTTGCTTTGTTTACATTTATTCGGTCTTTTTTTCATTATTATGATGATATTGAACAGTTTTTATTCTGGTTCGAGACCTTTTTGTGGTTTGTTTTTCAGAATCAACCAAAAACTTGGTGGAATGTATCGGCTACGGTTATCAGGCTGATTCTACAGCTGTTTCTTAGCCCGCCAAGGTTTTTCTTCAGCAGCCTTAGGCAACGATTACTTCGACTACAAATCAAATGACTTATACAAGAGTCCCATTATTATTAATGAGAATTGCCCTTTGCGTATAGTCTTCGAACGGTGCGAAAAACAATATCATTGCGCTATGAAGCTTGTAGAGCTAGCATTTGCATTTGGTGGCGGTTTTTTAAAAGAGCGAAATAAATAGTTTTATGATCTTTTTCACGCTAACAAATGTTCAGAGCAGAGGAAGAAAGGAAAAAGAGTGGGGGGATAAGATAGTCGCATTCGTTGCCACATCGTGTAACTTAATTCTGAACTTCGTATAACACAAAGCAGATAAAAAAACTTCGATACAACAGGGCAATAGTGAACTAATTTCATAAATAAAATCAAATTTAAAATGGGCTGGCCTCAGGACATTTAAACTTAAGTTAAAACGATACAAATTCTAGATAGATACTATGGTATACTAGAAGCACGTACTAGATATAATGAGATGAATATAACCTGTAAAAGTTTATGAGGAAAATAAATTAGCTATCGGCTAATTGGCTGGATTAGCTCGATACAACAGAGCCAAATAATCTTTACATTTTTGTTTATGTCGCACATTTTTCTGCCTCTCTCTTGAAAATACCAACCTTATCTAATGTTAATTCAACTATTTTGTATGTAAATTTGATCTTATATAACGTTATTTTACCATGAAAAATTTAACCAGACACATGGTTAAAAAAAAACATTATATTTTCGGATCAGTGTGGGAATGTTGACCTGCTAAGGGGACAACCCTACACCAGACATAAGCAACAATGCAAAGATATTTGAGTTCAAAGACACAATAAAGAAATTGAGAAAATTCCATTTGAACTTGAATAAGTTCAAGTCACACAAAGTGCGCGAAATTTCAATTCTTGGTTCTTTCGCCGGAACAGGAGTTTTTCTTAACTTAGGAGTTTATCTTAACTTCTAAACTTTTTCTCATTCACAAACAGTTTGCCTTTGTGATCGACAACATTCTTTCTTCCCATAGCAGGTTTACACTCTTTGTACAAGAATTCTGTGGGTGGGGTAATTAATGTGGTAATTACTTTTATTACTGTGGCCTCAGCTTACATGGAGTGAAAAATATGTTACCACTGCGCAATACTGTCATTGAGATAAGAGAGGAGCGGTATTTGGTTGCAGAAATAGGGATAGATAGCCGAAGAACTCACTAGATTCTTGTTATGGGTTGATATCACAGTTTTTTTAAAATAAAATGCAGCACATAGTAGTGGACCTCAATCCATGCTTAAGAGATTGAGACAAAAGACTTAAGCACCGAACGCAAGGTGTAAATGTGTAAATTCCAGATAAAAAAATTTAAAGAAATTTCTTCTAATACGTTTTAAAATCAAAATAATTTTGTTTTAAAAGGAGTAAATTACTTCACAAGCTAATTGGAAAAAAAAAACTCAAGAATTAATAATAATAATTTTATTTCTAAAAGAAACTTGCGAATTTAAACACAACTGCTGCCATCTCTTCTTTCGTAAAAGCACCTAGGCTTGTTTGGGGGATATTGTCTTAGGGGACTAGATAAGAACAATAGGAAAATCAATCAACAACCTAAGACAACCAAGTGGTTTTGATTTAACTCATCACTTTCTAATTTCTAAGCAGGCTTTACAAAGTTTTGTTGGTTTTCGCCTGCTCAATAAATGCCTTAAAACCTCAACGACCTTGTGCGTTTTTCCCCTGCGTTCAATATCAAGACCAATTTAAGCATATATAGGTTTTGGTCGCTCGTCACACTCCAAGCGAAATTTGGCCTAAGTCGGATGTTATATGTGGCTTCTAAACCCACTCAATAATTAACTAGAGACGGAATAATTTTACACGACATGGGTGGTGGTCGCTCGTTACGCTTCATGCAATATTTGGTGGTAATCTAATGTAATATGAGGATACTAAAAAGGCAGTTTCTTAAATAAGAAAAACCTTCGTATGCGTTCTATTTGGAAATAAGGAACGTTATATGTAATCCTGTTTCACCAGAGGTTGGTGTTGAGAGCTCGTAACGATCTGTGTGAAATTTGGCCCTTATCTAATATTACGAAGTGTGTTCATTAAAACAAGTGTTATTAGAAATTTCTCACTTGTTTCGAACATATGTTCTTAGTTGAGTGTTTGTTTGTGCAGTGACCTGTCAAGTAGATGTGTTTTGCTCGTTCGGCGATTTTCTGCTGTGGAAAAAATGTAACAAAGAACTTGCATCAAATATTGTGTAAAAAGGGAGTTAAGAGCTCAAATGCACTTGAAACGTTGAGAGTGTCATATGATAATTTTAGTCTGAGTCAGAAAAATGTTTACAAGACCTATATGTGACGCGCAAAATAAAAGCGACCTATGGTTAAAACCCAGTTTTGTTCAGGAGAGCCATTTTAAAGATTAGGTCCCTTTCTATTTGCGCTTAGAATCGTCGACTTCACTTTCATAAAACGCGCATATCTCTGGGAGGGAACACTTTTGGAGCATGGGGTCGGTCTTATTCGATGCTCAGATGTTGTCCACATCAAAAAAAGAAAAAATAAGAATTAAAATTGATTTTTTTACCCTTAGGTCCCTTTCTCTATGCGCTCACATATGCTTTACAAAGTGGGTCGATGAGATGTGAATGACGTGACGCTCCTCCCGAAAGATCCGTCACATCTAAAACCAATGAAAATGTAGGGAAAGTGACGAAAATTTTTATAGAAATTGTTCTAGTTGCAGAAAAATTGGAATTATTTTGGGCATGACGAGTGTGACAGCGAAGTTCGTTCCAAAAGTGCTGAGATTTGAACAAATGTCTTAGATTATGATTGTAGTTTGAGTCAGAAAAATGTTTACAAGTGGTATATGCTTTACAAAGGGGGTCGATGAGATGTGAATGACGATGACGCTCCTCCCGAAAGATCCGTCACATCTAAAACCAATGAAAATGTAGGGAAAGTGACGAAAATTGTTATAGAAATTGTTCTAGTTGCAGAAAAATTGGAATTATTTTGGACATGACGAGTGTGACAGCGAAGTTCGTTCTAAAAGTGCTGAATTTTGAACAAATGTCATAGTTTATGATTGTAGTTTGAGCCAAGGGGGGGGGGGGGGGGGGGTCGATGAGATGTGAATGACGATGTGCTGAATTTAAACGCTCCAAGAAAATATTGGGAAAGTGACGAAAATTGTTACAGAGATTGTTCTACGATAGTTGCAGAAGAATTTCACATATTTTGGGCATGAAGCGTGTGACAGCGAAATTCGTTCTAAAATTGCTGAAAATGTTGAACGACGGGAACAACGATTCAGATTGCTTGAAAAGGTCATAACTGGTGGCGAATCATGGGTTTATGGTTATGACATCGAAACCAAAGTTCAATCGTTCCAATGGCAGAGCCGAGATCAACAAAAAAGCAAGCCAAGTACGATCAAGGTTTTGCTCGCAGTTTTTTTCGATTATAGTGGCGTAGTGCACCATAAGTTCTTGCTACATGGTCGTACGGTTAATAAGGATTATTACCTCGAAGTAAGGCGCCTCTTGCAAGAAGTAAGGCGAAAAACGACCGGAATGGTGGCACAACAATTCAAGGCCTTTGCATCACGATAATGCACCTGCTTACTCGGCATTGTTTTTTTCGTAATTTTTTGGCGGAAAACGCACGGCACGGCACACAAGTTGACATAGTCAACTAAACTCTTTTCACAACTCACACACACGTTGTAAAAGAATTCCATTGATGGCTCTCGATGTGGAGTCTCTTTAGAGGTGGCAAGAGTGAGTTGTATTTTCGTGGGCAATTGTGTGAGGAAAACTTGAAAAGTAAGGTTTACAACAGTAGTTCTCATTCGTTTGGGGAGAGCCTGGCCTTATAGAGTTCGGTTTTACTTTCAACAATTGCAGCAAGGCTTTCTGAAGAGGGTTGTCACGGACCCGATATCATGCTAAAAGTAGTGTGCAGCCACGAAAATCACTGCCACTTTGCCATTTTGTTAAAAACTTGTCTTCTATTTAAATATAGAAGCAAGAGGTTTAATCCCTCAGGGGTTTAATCCCTGTTCAATGTGAAAAACAATGCCGTAATCCTGGCTAAGCCACCGTATTCACCAGATTTGGCCCACGGCGACGTTTTACTGTTCCCAAAATTGAGGAGACCCGCGAAATGACGGCGTTTTGTGACGTTTGATGGGATGAAAACTTTATCGCCAAACAAGAAAAAAGCGTCTAACTGTTATTTCAAACAAACTAAACACAAATAAACTCAGCTAAGACCACATACTCGAGACAAGTGTTCCAACGTAAAATACCTCTAATCGAATGGACGTAGACCGAAAAATTTCCAAATTTCACCTTTTCTATTGCACAACCTTGTCTATAAGGCATATCGAGCTGCAGCTTCTGAGTTGGGGAAAACGCTATGTATGATAACAAAACATGAACTTATATGGATTTATTTCAATAGGGTTCGACCTTGCCCCAGAATTTAAGAACTTACAAAATTTCATTAAAAATGTTTACTTTAATTACAACGACAGGCACTCAGAGGGATGGACACATCTTAATGGAATCAAGTTGAAGAGATAGTGAATCGATGGGTATGCATAACATAGCTACTTCCATTCTTAAGGTGTTACAAGCATCAGCACTACGTTTTATTGCCCCAGACCACAGTGTGGCGTATGGTTTATTAACTTATTTAGCGCTTGACCCAACAAAAATACTTATTTTTGGGAGATAAAAATGGGCAAGCTTGGCTGCTCACTTTTTGTTAAATGTCTAGATGTTCTTTTTGAAATGCCTTCAGACTATGGCAATTGTATTACATCGATTATCTTATATTTAGACTTCATTTATAGAGGCATGGTTTGTTTCAATACACCTTGACAAAATGTCAAAGAATTGTGCCCCATAGCATCTTTTTCTCGATGTCAACAACCGGAAACGCTTACAACATCAATTCAATTTAGTATTGCTAAAAGTAAATATACTGCACATGCTAAGTATTATGCTGCACACGCTAAGTATTCGGCATGCCACCACCACAGGCCTTCTTGAGGAAACAAAAGACTTAAGCAACAAACTTGTTGTGGCTAAACCAACACACCCTGAACAAACGCAGCAACCTCTAGGGCCAAACAATGGCTTAAATAACATTTTATTGGCATTTGAATTTAAATACGAGCAACGATACAATTTGTGGAAACAATGGCAGACAACATACTTAAGCTGCGTTGAATGTACATGGAGACAATAGAAGACAAAATATGCAGGCGGGATGGTATTTTTATGTTTTTTTATATATTGAGTCAAACTAAAGAAAATTTGTATAATCTTTTTATGGTACCTTAGTAAGTTCAGGTCATCGTTTTACTCAAAGACCATGCACGCACGCGATAGTTATGGTTATTCCCGAAAGACTTTCAAACCCGATTTTATATTTGTCTTTCTGGAACAAGGTCATTTACTACCTCTTGGTAATGTGAATTGAACAAGATTAAAGTGTATGTTAAATGAGAGTGATCAAAATGGTCAGTTTCACTAGTAGAGGGAACGTTTTAAGACCAAGTTTAAAATTCTTAAGTAAAAATCAAAGATCAGAGCTGATATATTTCAAGTTATGCACCAAAGTCTGTAGGCTGTGAATAAATAAGCAAATTTGTATGAAACTTAATCATACAATCATGTTGGAAGTCTTCAGGTGATCAAAGTCTCGATCAAAATTTGTAAAAGTCTATCTTTATTGTCTATTTTTGCTCGTTTTCCCTCGTAGAAGCATAAAGGTAGACAATATGTTTCCACCAAATATGTCATTAAAATATATCATTTAAATTGCCAAATAGTGATGATAATGATCTGCTGTGCCTATAATATTTGAGTTTTACATCATCATCAGAGTCTGAATACTAAAAACGAGAAAAATAAACTAAAATGATCGACCCTTTAGAGTTTTTAACCGATATTAAGACTTTAAAACTTCATAATAATATCTAAAACAAATTCATATTCACAACAATAGTTATGTCCCCATAACAAAAGACTTAGACAACAAACTTTAACTATCAACGCCAAATATTTCTTTGTCGTCTCTAATAAATCTCAAGACTTTTCTAAATCTTTTTGATGCTATTGATCAATTTTAATGACACTAGAGATTGATATGTTGTCATTATCAATCACTATGACCTATTGAAATCTCCAAAGAATTTGCATATTTTGCAAAAGACTTCTAAAAGAAAAGCAGCTGTCAAAGAAAGTGTTGTGCATACAGCTTGGCTGGCTTGGCAAAAAACGAAAGTAATGCCTTAAGGTCAGTGGTGACTAATATGATTTTTTTATATTCAGAGATTTATGGGGTTCAGTTGAAATGCTAGCAAATGTTAAAGTCACAAAAAATATTAAGCCAAAGAAAGTGTGTTGATCTAAGTAAAGCTATTTAGGGGACAAATTTTATGGTTTTTATTCAAATTAAAAAAAGAAAAACTTGCAGAAAATGAAGAGAAATTTTAATAAAGTGATGTGTAGAATTACATGAAGACAGACGAATCACGAGGTTGATAAATACGTCGGTTAATTCAGTTATATAGGATGTTTAGATAAGAACGAAATATACTTAGTGAGCCTTAACCTCTCTCCAAGAGAGGGGAAGATGCCCCAAAGAAGACCTTCAATTGGTAATCATTGTAACGCATCCCAGTACTAAAGGGGCACCGTGATTGTAGCCATAACTGTGTAGAATCATGTTAAACCTTGCGCTGTGGAATGTGTAGAGCACAGTGGAAGTTACGGAGCGAGGAGCCTAAGCAGTTCCGCTTTTCTCTATATGTGACATCGCATAGAAAAAGGGGGGGGGGAAATCAATTTTCACTTTTTTTGATGTGGACAACATCTGAGCATCGAATGAGACCGATCCCATGCCCCATAAGTGTTCCCTCCCAGAGATATGCGCGTTTTATGAAAGTGATGGTACACCAAAGATACACGTATTTAAATCTTTTAAATGGCTCTCCTGAACAAAACTGGTTTTTACTCTTAGGTCCCTTTTTATTTTAAGCGTCATATATATATTTCTGCCCTAGGCAACACTAAGTGTTGCGCCATCAGACATTTCCATTGGAAAGTTTGACATTTTTTAGCATAAACGCGCTCAGAACGTTTTGACGTACGACCATCATTTGTATTGTTTGCAGTGACTTGAAAAAATCAAGTTGGCCAAAAAATGGAATTAACTCTTGAACATTTGCGTGCGATCATTTTTCACACCTTTCGACGTGAATTATCACGACAAGAGTGCATCGATGAACTTAAATCTTTGTATGGCGATGAAGAACCATCCCATAGCACTGTGGAAAACTGGTTTAATGAATTCAATTGTGGCCGACGCTCGCTCAAAGACAAAGGTTGTGAAGGTCGTCCAGAAACGGCCGTTATGCCAGAGATAATTGATGTCGTGCGTGAACTGATAATGCAAGATCGTCATGTGACATACCGTGAGATAGAGTCATCCTTAAGCATTTCTTCCACCAACTTACATTCGATATTGCATGAACATCTGGCCGTAAAAAAGGTTTGTTCTCGTTGGATCCCACACAATTTTGACAATCGCTCAAAAAAGGCTCGTGTGGATTGCTGCAAAGAAATTTTGAAAAAATACGATCGCGGTGCTTCAGAAGACGTTTTTATGATCGTCACAGGAGGCGAATCATGGATCTATAAGTATGAGCCCGAAACAATATAACAATCGACCGTGTGGGTCTTCGAAGACGAGCCAATTCTAACGAAAGTTGTTCGTGGAAGAAGCACTTCGAAGCAAATGATCGCCTGTTTCTTCGGCAAACCTGGACATTTGGTGACTGTTCCGCTTGAGCAACGTAGGACGGTCAATTCTGAGTTGCCTGAAGTCTTTGGAGAAATTCGAAAAACGAACAAGAGAAGCCGAATCATTGTGCATTATGACAATGCGAGCTCTTACACATTGGCTCAATCCAGCGCCTTTTTGACCAGCCAAAACCTCGAATTGATGGGTCATCCGCCGTACAGCCCTTCTTTTTATTACCGCACATCAGGAAACAAAATGCGTGGTTTACGATTTTCGTCGCCAGAAGATGCTGTTGAAGCGTTCAAAAACCATGTTTTGGAGATATCTCAAACGGAGTGGAAAAAGTGCTTCGACAATAGGTTCAAGCTGGAGAAAACTTTGAAAAGATGATAAATATTCGCATTTTCATTGTTATGCGCAAAATAGAAGGGACCTATGGGTAAAAACCAGTTTTGTTCAGGAGAGCCATTTTATAGATTTAAATACGTGTATCTTTGGTGTACCATCACTTTCATAAAACGCGCATATCTCTGGGAGGGAACACTTTTGGGGCATGGGATCGGTCTCATTCGATGCTCAGATGTTGTCCACATCAAAAGAAAAAAAGTGAAAATTGATTTTTTTACCCTTAAGTCCCTTTCTCTATGCGCTGTCACATATATTGATACGATTTTTTGTCTTCAGCTCTAGAAGCCACATAGTACATCTAAAATTGATGAAATTGGGTACAGTTCATTACGATCGATCAGTAATCAGCTCAGATTAAAATGAGTCATAACAGTCTGCGTTTTGCCACATTCAACCGCTCTCGAATATTCATATTAATCCCGATTTCAAGCAAATTTTATATACGACGATTGACAAATAACCAATCTTAGACCGATGTGAGTCATAAATAGCCCCCTACAAATTGCCTGGGGCCCACAAAATGGCACATGGACATATGGCTTTAAAATAACTTTTCTTATAAAATAATATTTTATTTTTCAGTTTAGCTAAATTGGAGTGTCGCACCCTATGTCCAAAAAACTGACCTATTAAAATTAGGGTTCCCATAACAATGACGTTTTCACATAAATTCCAATACGAACTAGTTTCAACAATCTAGGCAAATTTAGAGCCTGCTCAAGGACACAGATACTTACTTCTGATTCGAAAGGAAATAAGGCTGGAACGAAAAAATCGGTCGAAGCCGGGTTTTTACTTTATTTTTACGATTTGGATGAATAGCAGGCGTTGAGCAATGGGTGTGGTCGATGGGACCTGGGCCAAAAATCTTCCCCTAATGTTCTGCGACATATGGGTAACCAGAAACGGTGAAAATTACACACAAATCCAAATATACCCCCATATTTAAGATATTGATCAATTTGTGATTTGTCCGCTTAGTTTCGAAATCTTGTCTGCAGCTGTACTGATTGTAAAAATCTCTGCCTAAAAGACCGTGCATTTGTCCGGTAGTCTTCGGGATATTTTAAGGTTGAGGGACTCCGAGTAAACCCCTGATCCAGTACCTGCTTTTATTTTCATACCATCCGTAACGATTGAGATTTCATTTCCAATATTACAGCATCCGATAACCCGAATTACCGGTTTGCCGAAAACCCCGGTTTTTTGGACACTCTAGCCCCAATATTCCCATCTTTGCTCCCAAAATCTCCTTACCAGTATCGCAATTGTTGGCATCGAAAACCCCTTGTCAAAAATCTGCCATATTTTTTTCGACTACCTAATTTCTTGGCAAAATTTAGCTTAGGCTAACTAATGCGCAAATGTGACCGAATTTCCCAACTCATGGCATTAGGAAACCTTTAACTGCTTGCCAAAAAATTAAATTTCATTGCGAAATTACCCAAATGCAACAATTCGCATGAGCTTCAACTTAATAAAAAAAAACTAAAATTAAACTGATGCAATGCTCAGTCGCAATTTGAGATCTTTACATGCTGAAACTTATTAAAAAAATTACATTAGCAACAAAAGTTAAATTCATTAATTTCAGTTGTTGGCCACTAAATGCGAAGTGATGTCCAAATTTATCGCTTATATATTTTATTCATCTGATGTCTTCACATACAAATGTACGTTCCGTTAAACATCTTAGGTTTCTTTAAAACACTTTAGTACATGCAAGTTAATGAACTTGTGAGACTTTCGTTGGGTTTACTGGCGAAATCCCGCCCCTGCTGATAACCGCAATGGAGCAAAGTTTTTTTGTAAATTATTTTATTACATTCGTGTGCTCTTTTATTTAATTTTATTAAATTTTATTATATGCAGATGGTTTAGATTTCGTTACGTGTATTCTGTTTTGCTTGCCCGTTGGTTTGTTTTGGATTTTTGCTGTGGCATCCCAGTGATATCCCATAACAAAAGTGAAAATTTCCACTTGGCTTAAACTACGAGTATCATAGAGGGGGGCCGTATATGCTCAACATGATTTAACAACATCTGCGATAACAGCCAAATACCGTGGAAAGAAAAACCGTTGTGAAGATTCCCAGAGGGATATGCCAGGGCGAAAGGGTAACACCCTATAGTAGAAATGCACGCATGAAGAGAGTCAGTAAGTTTCTAAAAGTAACGTAACGTATGGAATAGCTCGCATAGGTTAACCAAGGAGCAGTTTATGCTTGAAGGTTCCATAAAAGGGTAGCTCGCCACAAAGAAGTGGCCAGTTCACTCGGAAGCCTTAATGGCCCGTTGTGGAACCCTAATAAAAGGGAGATAATGAGAGAGAGGACAATTTATGGAAAGGAGAGAGGGAGTATTTGTATAAGAGAGAGCAGCTATACAGTTTTATTTTACTATCCATTATGATTTATTAACAGTTTCGAGTAGATCGGAACCAGCACTACCATTAAGAAAATTGTAAGAGCGATTTAGGAGCTACATCCGATATTGCTGTTTGGCCATCAAAGTATCTACTGCCTAGAAGGGTTAGTCTTCATTCTTGAAGACCCATGCATGGGCTTAGGAGCTGCTTCAATAACTCCTGTTCTTCTGCGTTCTGGAAACTTCTACAAACTTCTTTGCAGGAGATGCCCATACGCCCGATAGAGCAGTGAGGACTCCTATGAGGGCTGACATAGTCTCCATTTAAGCAGTGCCCAGTGAGGACTCCTATAAGCGTTGACATCGATAGTTTTCCTAGTATTGGCAATCCACTTGTTCTTTTCCGATCTATTGTCGGCCAGAGAGATCGGGTTATGCAGTTGTGAGTTTAGTTCCGTCTTAGCCCTTTTCGACAATCGCCAATTCGTCAATTACATTCAGCAGTTCGATGGGCGGCATGTGTATATCTGGGGTTGTTGCTGTCCACTGCTCCTCAGCCCATTCTGGCACATTCGTCTGCTATCTCGTTGACCGGTACGAGGGCGGTTCGGAAACTTCTTAGCCTAGCACATAAAGCGCGGTATAAACAGAAAAAGTTAAGTGTTTTGGAAACGTCCATCTCTGCTTTGAGCACATGTTTTTTCGATCTGGCAACTCCTTCATATAGAAACAGGTGTTCACAAAAGACGCATCCGCGATTTTTTTACAATGGAAAAATTAGAAATGCGTGGTGTCATTAAATATTTACATAAAAAAGGTTTATCGTGACAAGAAATTCATAATGATATGGTGAATGTGTTAGGTGAAAGTGCTCCTTCATATGCAACAGTAAAAAATTGGGTTGCTGAATTTAAACGTGGTCGTACAAGCATTGAAGATGAACCACGTAGTGGACGTCCAAAAATAGCAACAACAACAGAAATTGTAGCCAAAGTGCATGATTTGGTATTAAATGATAGACGAATAAAAGTGCGTGAAATAGCTAATATCATGGGCATCTCAAATGATCGAGTCCATTTAATTTTGCATGAAGAACAACAGATGAAAAAGCTTTCTGCAAGATGGGTGCCGCACTTTTAACAGTCGACCAAAAACGCATAAGAATGAACATTTCTCAAGCTTGTTTGGATCGTTTTCAGCGAAATAAAATGGATTTTAAGCGTCGTTTCATAACTGTTGATGAGACATGGATCCACCACTATATCCACCACTACCAGAGACAAAAGAACAATCCAAACAATGGACTGAAGCTGCAGAAAGTGCCCCAACGAAGGCAAAAACAATTCAATCGGCTGGCAAGGTTATGGCAACGGTTTTTTGGGACTTCAAAGGTATTTTATTGATTGACTATCTGCAAAAGGGTAAAACAATAAATTCAGAGTACTATTGCAACCTTTTAGATCAATTAAATGTACAAATTCGAGAAAAACGTCCTGGCTTACAACACAAAAAAATAATTTTTCATCAAGACAACGCACCAGCGCACAAGAGTGTTTTAACAATCAACGAATTAAAGTACGAGTTGCTTGACCACACACCTTATTCTCCTGATTTAGCTCCCAGTGACTTTTACCTGTTCCCAAATCTAAAAAATTTCCTTGCTGGCAAGCGTTTTACCTCAAATAAAGATGCAATTACAGTTGTAAACCACTATTTTGAAGACCTTGAGGAAAACTATTTTAATCAAGGGATAGAATTGCTATATAAGCGTTCGACTAAGTGTATTGAAGTTTCAGGAGATTATATTGAAAAATAAAAATATTTTTGAAAAACTAACTATTCTCTTTTATTGATAGGCTAAGAACTTTCCGAACCGCCTTCGTATATCCGGTTTCCAATGCTCAAGTCGGATTCGTATGAGATATTCAATGCATCTCTTTACACAGTTCCATGTCACTGTCATACAGTGCAGCACCTTTATGGCTGCCATGCTGTCTACACATATCTTGATATTTTACTGAGAAACTGTGGAATTTCCTGAAGAATCTGAATATGACATTACTTTTACAATTTGGCTAAAGTAGAGAGGTTAACCTTGGGAATCCAGAAACGGCGCAACCTTACAATTCCACATATGTGACGCGCAAAATAGAAAGGGACCTAAGGTTAAAAACCAGTTTTGTTCAGGAGAGCCACTTTAAAGATTAGGTCCCTTTATATTTGCGCTTAGAATCGTCGACTTCACTTTTATAAAACGCGCATATCGCTGGGAGGGAACACTTTTGAGGCATGGGATCGGTCTCATTCGATGCTCAGATGTTGTCCACATCAAAAAAAGAAAAAAAAATGAAAATTGATTTGTTTTACCCTTAGGTCCCTTTCTCTATGCGCTGTCACATATAGACCCAAATTTAGGAGTTTTATCAATTTAAGATTCGACCGGTGACAAAGCCCAAAATCGGCATTCTTGAACTATGGACTGAGGAGGTATTAAAAACAATAAAGTTTCTTTACAAATCAGCAAGTCACATTAATTCAACGATTCCAAGAAATTTAATGCCTTGATCTAAGGTCCATAGAGAGCCGAAAAATAGGTCCTTTCCAACACTTACATGGACGTACTCAGAAACAGTGGAATTATCTAAAAAAAAATCTGAATAGAACTTTAAATTCAAAATTTGGTTGAATTGGAGGATTTAACCAATAGGCATTCGGCAAAAAAACCGTCCCCTAATGTTCTCTGGCATGTGGGTAATAAGAAACTGTGAAAGCTACACACAAATCCAAATATAGACCCATATTTAAGATATTGATCAGTTTGAGATTTGACCGGCTTAGTTTCAGAATTGTGCCTGCGGCTATATTAATTTCAAAAATCTCTTCCCGAAAGACCTTCCATTTGTCGGGTAGTCTTCGAGATATTTTTAGGTTGAGGGACTCCTAGTAGCCCCTGATCCCATACCTGCTTCCACGTTTGAACCATTCATGAAGATTTAGATTTCATTTTCTGATATTATAGCGTCCGATGTCCTGTCTTTTGTTTTTAAATACGTTTAGTTGGATCGACCTCGGGGAGAGGTAATCAGACTCTACATCAGGCCTGTCCAAACTACCTGATAATGTCAGTATTGTTGCTGTAACAACAATATATGTGACAGCGCATAAAGAAAGGGACCTAAGGGTAAAAAAAATCAATTTTCATTTTTTCTTTTTTTGATGTGGGCAACATCTGAGCATCGAATGAGACCGATTTCATGCCCCAAAAGTGTTCCCTCCCATAGATATGCGCGTTTTATGAAAGTGAAGTCGACGATTCTAAGCGCAAATAGAAAGGGACTTAATCTTTAAAATGGCTCTCCTGAACAAAACTGGTTTTTAGCCTTAGGTCCCTTTCTATTTTGCGCGTCACATATAGCCATTGATCATGTGTTAATCACATTCCTTACTTGGGGTCTACGGATGGTAAAGTAGCATTCACCCCTGCTGGCAACTAAAAGTATTTTTGACTGCCGTTGGAATATATATTTTTGTTTCCTGAATAAAATGTTTAATAAAAATGGGCTCAAATTTGGTATGAACTAATTGCAATGAAATTTAAAATAGCTTGATAAAAATCTCTATTTTTGAATAATAACATGACCCAATTCTAAAAAATAATTTTGGAGATCATAGTATGGTTGAGTGGATCATACAATGGTTGTAGGGATAATGGCATGGTTGCGTGTGAATCATACTATGGTTTTAGGGATAATAGCATGGTTGCGTGTGAATCATACTACGGTTGTGAGTACCACGCTATGGTTGTATGAGAAAAATAATATGGTTGTGAGGATCATAATATGGCTTTGAGGATCATAGTATGGTTGAGTGTGACTCATAATATAGTTGTGGGGATCATAGTATGGTTGTGTGTGAAAATACTTTTGTTGTTGGAATCATAATATTGTTGTGCCATAACCATATACCCAACAATTCTTAGAATGATCCTCTTCGAATATTGTCACACCAACCATACTTTTTTTTCTGCGTGTGGTTGCAAATCGAAAGGCTTGTCACAAACACTAAAACCTTAGGATTTCACTACGATGTGGGTAGGGCTCTTTAAGGAGTCTTCTTCACATTACATCATTGCTTAAAGTTTTGAATGCTGTGGTTATTTCCGACTCGTTACAAGCCACAGCAGCCGAACTGTAATAAAATGTAATGAATTTACAATCCAAAACTCCGATAAGACACCAACAAACGAAAAACGCCATATTCACAGACATCCAATGAATCACAAGAAATTAAAGAAAACAACACGGAAGATTTGAGGCAGTGCAAAATGAAGAAATAAAAACGAAGTGGATACCACCAGCTAGAGTGGGTTTTCTTGAGTATTTGCCTCCATCACATGCCGTTGAAGTTGGCAGATTTGCAGCCCAACAAAAAGACAATGCGGTAATTGCGTGTAACAAAAAGTAAAATATGCACCATAAACATACATACTCGACATACACTGGATACCTGAAAAGATCGGGTAAAAAATAACCCCCCCCCCCCTCCAAGCGATCAACTTGGATTATGGAAAACAATTTGAAAAAGGAAAAAAACCCCACACACTTTATATTTATGGCTCGAAATGTTGAAAGAAAGAAATTACATTACAACTGAACAATTTTGAAATGAATTCAACGGGCGAAATACTAGATTAGCTGCATGAACAGCACAACGTCAGACATGAAGACAACAGAGTCAACACGATGACGTTCAGTGATATGTAAATTTGAACATGACTAATGATCAAGGCACTGGGTAGATAATTGAAATGTCTACATGGGCCGGTAAAATAAAATTAGATAATCTTTTTTCCCTACGGCTAGATAATAAGTGAAATAGTGCGTGTTGGAATTTTGCTGAAATTTTGTCGTGACTACACTAGAAAATTGAAAAAAATCACAGATCGTATCAAAGATTTTCGGTCTCTATACACACGCAATAATTAAAAAATATTCATTGTTTACATGGTGTAGCAAATGTTAAAATTATAGCTGCAGGCAAGGCAAATTAAAAATATGTTTGAGTTAAGTCTTTATAGAGCTAAACGTAACCAAATACAATTATTATAAATCATGCGAACTTTATTTTTTTATGGGGCATAATTAATATTAGCTAAACAATACCAGTTGACAGCTGCAATAAATAATATTTGCATTGCGGTTTCCTTTTTGGTAACAATAAGTCCGTGTCTAGACTCAGCAGAGAATAGGAAAATATCTCGCTGAAGTTATGAGGCTTTTGAGAAAGAAGGGACTTTAGTTTTCTAGTATAAGGAAACCCGAACAAGTCACATTAAATAAAATTGAACTCACAATAACGATTTTCTCTCACGTGCCTCCATAGAGGTAGCGTCTTCTCCTCTGGTAAAATCTCTGGGCTTGTTCCCCAAGCACTACATTCACGCTGCTGCAACTTCTCCAGCGTGATTCGATTTGGTTTTCGATTGTGGTTTTGGTGTGACGTAAAACAAACAAACTGAGATGAAAAGTTTTATTACAATGGCGCCCAACTTGTGGTGTTCATAAAATTATATTTTTTTTGTTAAAAAAAAAATTATTTTTAAATTTGACTTGCCAAAAAATACTTTTTCGTTAAAAATCCAAAAAGTACGTCTGTTTGCTGGCTGGGCCGGTCAATGAATTTGTACATAAGAAAACTCGGAGTAATGATAAAATCTCAGGGATTGTTCCCCAAGCACTACATTCACGCTTAAGCTGGTTACTGCTGCTGCAACTTCATCAGCGTGAATGTTGTTCAGACCTGCCTAATAGATTCGAAGATCTAAATGTTCTCTCTTGTGCGCAGGAACTCTCTCTCTCTCTTTCTCTCTCTCTCTCTCTCTCTCTTGATCATGAAGATCGTACGGAGGCAGAGGTATTCAAACAAAAGTTTGATTCAAATACAACCATACTATGATCCTCACAACCATACTATGATCCTCACAACAATAGTATGATTCACACATAACCATACTATGATCCCCACAACCACAGTATGATTCACCCTCAATCATACTATGATCTCCACAACAATATTAGGGTCCTCACAACCATAGTATGTTTCACATACAACCATAGTATGATCCTCATAACCATAGTATGATTCAAACGCAATCATGTTATGTTCCCTACAACCATAGTATTATCACACACAATTATACTATGATCCCCAAAATTATTGATTAGAATTGGTTTAAGTTGTCAAAAATAAATTTGAATTAAGAAAATTATTTAAAAATACATTAAATTCAAAATAATATAAAATTTATTTAAAGGGAAAAAAATTAGTTTAAAAAACGTAAGCGTTTTAATTAAAAATATTTCAGTTAAACAAAGCTAAAGCAGTTTGTTTAAAAAATGTAAATTCCATATAAAAAGTACTATTATTGCTTTAGATCCAATCCAATAACATTTTTTTAAAGCATATTTAAATGAAGAAAAATTACAATCATACAGTTTGGTTGCCTTAATCATATAATTGCTATCATAAAACCCAAAAAAACAATGCTTTTGTCGCACCAACCATATTTATATTGTAGCAATCATACTATTGTCAAAATTAAATTCAAAAATCAATGCTATGTTTGCGACGAACATACTTTTATTGCGGAGACAATATTATTATTGCCGTTACCATATAGTAACCATATTTTTTCGCTGCGTGATGTTTGTTACACACGTTTTATGCTGTAAAATAAAAAGTACTGAATGCTTTTGGACCTAGTATTTATTGATGTATATTGTATCCAAAAAGAATCTACTTATTCGAAATGTCCGCCTTTAGCCTTTACACACGCCTTAAGTCGCACTGGCCAATCGTCAATAGCTGCACGAACCTCGTCCATTGGAAAATTGGCCACAGCTCGAACCAAAGCAGTCATAAAAGATCCAGTGTTGGGGTATCTTTTGTGACAAACTTTGTCCTCTTAAACTGTCCACAATTTGTAATCCAATGGTTTCAAATCTGGACTGCCTGAGGGCCATTCTTCAGAGGAAATGAACGCTGGCAAATTGTTTCGAAGCCTGGATTGGGACGTTTTAGCCTTATGGGCCGGCGCAGAATCCTGCTAGAAAGTCCATGGCTGGTTTTGGAACAGGGAATTGTGAAGAGGTTTCACAACAGCTTCCAAAACGGTTTCTTGGTAAACTTTGGCCCATGTTTTGACTCCTTGTTCGCAGAAATGCAGGTCAGTGACCCCATCGTAAGAGATACCCCACCAAACCATGACTGAAGCTGGGTGATGACCCTTTTCCACGCTAAGGATCAGTTCAGATGCTTCCTACACTCTATCATTTTGCTAGCTAAATTTTTCCAGAACGGTAAAAATTTTTTCATCGGTGAACAAAATTTTTCTGTGCAAATTTTGCTGCGTGCTTCATCAAAAAATGTTTTCATTTTTCAACCCTTTTTTTTTTTAAAGCTGCAGTCAATAAATGTCCGGTACGTCGTTTGAAAGCCCCATGTCCCAAGTCTCTTTTAATGATTCGACTTATGGACTTTTTCGTGATATTCATCTCACAGGCCATGATTTTCTGTTTTCGGAGCGGATTTCTGTGAATTCTTGATTAAACGACTTTGATGACATGCAGTGTTCGAACTGAGCATGGGCGGCTCGACCGGTGGCGGTCTTTTACATCTCCAGTCTCCTCAAACAGTTTTATGCATCGGTAGACGAACAGGCTAATCCCAAGGGTTTTGAAAATATCGTTTTTTTTTCATTTCACACTTGAAAAGCGCTGTTACAGCGATACGGTTCTGATTTTCTGACCATTGCATGATGAAAGTTGAACCAGTTTTAAAATCCCGCTACAGACTAACGCTATTAAGGTTAGCTTTCAAAACCCATATGACATTAACGGGGTATGTTCAGTTCTACTATTGAAATGGGTGTGTTCAATGTTGTAACAGTATTTATGTCCCTGCTATGTAGTTCCAACCGATTTCTTTTTAATTTATTACACTAAGTGTACAAATATGACCGAAATGAAAGTATATTTTTTTTAATTTAATCTTTAGCCAAGACTTTAGATTTGAGCATCGATTTAAGGTATTTTGTGTCATACTAACCATTTCCTCCACTAAAGTACATTTGGTTTTCGGCTTTGGGCAGTCGAATCCAGAAACACTAGCGGTCCAAAAAACAGCCGATTTGATCATTACAAATGTTCACTTATGAACTTGGATATTGTTTGAAATTCATAAAATTTAGTGACTACTCGAAATATGCAAGTAATTTCAAGATCTGCTAGGGCTTAGACGCATAGACAAAAAGGGTACAAAAGCGGGCTGTGACTACAAGGTTACTCAAAAGCAAAGAAAATGTCCTTAAGAAGTACGAAAGCCCGACCACAGCTGAAAGACCTAGACCTTGCGCTAAAATGACCAAGAAGATCCCATTTTCTTAGAAAATTATTAAATTATACAGATTCTCAGGTTATGCAGATTCTGCTTTATCATCATTAAATTTCAAAAGATTTGAGTATAAAAAAGGGCAAAGTGTAGTTTTTAACTCGTCACGCTGTTGGGGGATTTTTGTGCTCTTTGTAAGAGGTGTGGTCTTTAACTACTCTAAACTGAGCTCATGCTGGTGTTGTTTGTAGTGACATAGTTTTAAAGGATTTTAAATCACATGCGTTTAGCAGACCAAATCAGAAAATATATAAATATACAAGAAAAGCATTCACATAATCAATTATGTACAGATCTTACCAGTAGCACAAACCTTTTGGAGTCTTGCATTGTTTTCCAACAACTTTTGGTAATTTTCTTAACACCCTTTGTGTTGGCAACTAATCGCTGTGTTTAAAACCTCTTGTATTCAGTTATACTATGCAGAGTCTTCTCTATGTCAATGTCATCCTCAGTCTCAACCTTGTCTTGTGTTTATTTAATTTAATTGAACATTAGTGCAAATCATTTGCCGGAACGTATGAGCGGTGTAAATTTGAATATGTTTTTTAAATAAATGTTTTCTTAATTTTTTTATGTGACGTGAAGCGTTAAATGCTGTTAATGAGAAGATGTTAATTGTTTTCGATTTTGCCCTTTAATTCCATACAATGACAAAGCAATATATGTGACAGCACATAGAGAAAGGGATCTAAGGGTAAAAAAATCCATTTTCATCTATTTTTCTTTTTTTGATGTGGACAACATCTGAGCATCGAATGAGACCGATCCCATGCCCCAAAAGTTTTTTCTCCCAGAGATATGCGCGTTTTATGAAAGTGATGGTACAGCAGAGATACACGTATTTAAATCTTTAAAATGGCTCTCCTGAACAAAAGTGTTTTTTCCCTTAGATTACTTTTTTATTTTGCGCGTCACATAAGTCATTATAAGCTCAAGTAAAACAATAGGTCCCGGCCTGTCAGTAAAGGAATTATTTATTTAACACAAGTTCCCCATTTGTGCTTAATTAAGATGTTGTGGAACCTAAGTAAGTAGATGATCTACCGGTTATAGGCGCTACCCCTGAGTGTTGGTCTAATACAAAAACATTTTAGTCAATTTTCTTTTCCTATCCAGAACGAGTTTGTTAGGGAACAGTTAAAATTATCTTTGCCTTCCAGCTAAATTAAACACCGTTTCATAAAACAAACCAATAAAATTATGTATTCCTGATAATAAAAATAGTTTCATGGCATCATAACTGTCGTTTGTGTATAAACACGTTTTAAACCCCCCCCCCCCCCCCCCCCTCAGGGAAATCCACTTTAACCTCCAGCGGAGATTTCCTCATTGTGCCCCGCCAAAAACAGATGTAACAAAACTCAATCACAATCGATAAAAAAAGAGCACATGCGTGGCGTTTACAAAGTGTACGGGCAGAGAAACGTACAAGATAGGCATAGGCAATAATCAAAACGAAAGACTTAAGCAACAAACTTGTTTGATTTATACGCCAACAGGAGCCAAGCAAAGCTTTTGCAATGACTCGACACAGAGAGACTTGTAAGCAACCACTACAGAGATCACAAAAACCAAAAATCTAAAAATAATTACTAGCCTGCACTTTCCAATTAAAAATATAAAATTGAAATAATTCAGCTGACATTTGGTCGTCAAATATTTTAGTTACCATAACCAAACAAATGATGAGCTCATTATTTATAACAAGACAAGAAACGTTTCATTAGTCTCATATTATGAACTACATGAGTGTGTGCCTGATCTCTGCTGGCCTTGGCGAATGCATTTTTCAATAGACTGGAATGCATTTTTAAAAAGATCATTCCAGCAAGTTCATTGCCATTCGTCTGGTTTATGCTCTCTATAGGCGTCGTTACTTTTAACAACCTTGGAGTTGTCGTAGGTTGAGATTGTTTTCTTTTTGTTTTTTTTTTCTGCAGCTGATCGTTAGAGACGGAAGTTTAATTTTAAATCGGGTTTTAGTCACATTTGAGCATTGATAGAAAAGAAAAAATGTGTTATTACACAATAACATTTGGCCACGAAATGGACAGAAATGAAGCAGTTTTCACAAACGACTTAAACAGTTGATGGTTACCATCTGCTTAAAGTGGCTACAGTTTACTAAATTTTGTAAGGGGATAGTAAAGGGTTTTTTTACACGTATGGTTTTCAATCTGTCCACACTTTTTTCGAAGTTTGTCTTTTTGACAGTTGTCACTTCATTTAAGCTCAGTTAGATGCGCCATTTCTAACTCCGGAGCAACGTTTGCAAATCTTGGTGAACGGGCCCAAAATGAGATGGTTACCGATCCTAATTTGTTCAAGAAAGCTTTACTCAGCAATGAAGCTCACTTTTGGTTGAATGGGTACGTTTATAATCAAAATTGTCGCATTTGGAGTAAAGGAAATCCACAAGCCATTGTTGAGACAGACGCCTTTACACTCAAAAAATCAATGTTTGGTGTGCTCTTTGTGCTTCGAGGGAATCATTGGTCCATATTTCTCTAAAAATAAAGCTGGCCAAAATGTTACAGTCAATAAGGTACGCTACAGAGCCATGATTAATGACCTTTTCGTGCCGAATTGGAGGATGTTCATCTGGACGACCTCTGGTTCCAACAACAGGGCGGTTCATGTCACACAAGCAATTAAACAATCAATTTATTGAGGAAAACTTTCAATGAGCGCATTATCTCGCCTCCAAGATCGAGCGATTTGACACCACTGCACTATTTTTCGTGGGGTTATGTGAAGTCGATTGACTACGCAGATAAGTCTGACACGATTGACACCTTGTAAGAGAATATTCGCCGCGTTATTGCTGGCATACGGCACCAATACTGCATAAAGGATTGGTCCTCTCGGCTGGAGTTTATTTGAGCCAGCCGCGGCGGCCCCTTGCCCGAAATCATTATTAAAACATAATGGCAACCCTTACTTTTATAATAATAATGACCATCACATTAAATTGAATGCGTTTTATTTCTTCTTAAAAACCTTACGTCTGAAAAAATGCACCTTTTAAAAGACAGATTGACAAATTCCCTACAAAAAAAATATTGTGTTACGAAATTCATCCTGGAGCGAACGGCGCACTGTGGCTGAAATTTTGATTTCGTTGGCCAAAAGTTTAATTTTTTTGTCACCGATTTTTAAAATTTTTACGCCTTTTTGTAGCTTATATATCCAAATTAAGGTAGCCAAAAAATTAGGTTAAACTATTGCTAATTGTGGGCGTGGCATGCTGTCAAACTCAACTGTTTTTTTTTTTAAATTTCAGAAAAAGGCGTTTTTTTTTATCAAAAATAAATGGTTACTACGCGCAAGCTATCATCGACAATAGCCTGCGGTCTTTTTTAATAATGTTAGTGGGATTATATTCTTTAGTTGTTGTAGGTGATCACAGCTCTAGCGTTTAATATTAGGGGCGTTATGTAATATTTATGAAACTACTATATTTTTCTCAAATTTAAACTAAAGTGGAATAGAACTTCTAGGGAACAAAAGGTAACAAGAAACGTATACCACCCGGAAAAAAGTGAAAGTGTCTTCCTTAACCCTATATATACTTTTGTACCCGCCACGACCCGCGGGTAGAACACTTTTTTCATTTTAATGAAATTATTTAAAAAAAAAATTCAAGTTACGATAATTTAAAGAGCCCTCGTGTACAATGGTGTATTAAATATATGCTTTAGGTATTTTATAGCTAACGAGGGCGGTTCGGAAAGTTCTTAGCCTATCAATTAAAGTTCTTAGCCTATCAATATAATCTCCTGAAACTACAATACACTTAGTGCCACGCTTATCTAGTAATTCTATCCCTTGATTAAAATAGTTTTCCTCAAGGTCTTCAAAATAGTGGGTTACAACGGTAATTGCATCTTCATTTGAGGTAAAACGCTTGCCAGCAAGGAATTTTTTTAGATTTGGGAACAGGTAATAGTCACTGGGAGCTAAATCTGGAGAATAAGGTGGGTGGTCAAGCAACTCGTACTTTAATTCGTTGATTTTAGCCATTGTTAAAACAGTCTTGTGCGCTGGTGCGTTGTCTTGATGAAAAATTATTTTTTTGTGTTGTAAGCCAGGACGTTTTTCTCGAATTTGTACATTTAATTGATCTAAAAGGTTGCAATAGTACTCTGAATTTATTGTTTAACCCTTTTGCAGATAGTCAATCAATAAAATACCTTTGAAGTCCCAAAAAACCGTTGCCACAACCTTACCAGCCGATTGAATTGTTTTTGCCTTCTTTGGGGCACTTCCTCCAGCTTCAGTCCATTGTTTGTATTGTTCTTTTGTCTCTGGAGTATAGTGGTGGATCCATGTCTCATCAACAGTTATGAAACGACGCTTAAAATCCATTTTATTTCGCTGAAAACGATCCAAACAAGCTTGAGAAATGTTCATTCTTATGCGTTTTTGGTCGACTGTGAACAAGTGCGGCACCCATCTTGCAGAAAGCTTTTTCATCAGTAGTTCTTCATGCAAAATTAAATGGACTCGATCATTTGAGATGCCCATGATATTAGCTATTTCACGCACTTTTAAGCGTCGATCATTTAATACCATATCATGCACTTTGGCTACAATTTCTGTTGTTGTTGCTGTTTTTGGACGTCTACTACGTGGTTCATCTTCAATGCTTGTACGACCACGTTTAAATTCAGCAACCCAATTGCATATGAAGGAGCACTTTCACCTAACACATTCACCATATCATTATGAATTTCTTGTCCCGATAAACCTTTTTTATGTAAATATTTAATGACACCACGCATTTTTAATTTTTCCATTGTAAAAAAATCGCGGATGCGTCTTTTGTGAACACCTGTTTCTATATGAAGGAGTTGCCAGATCGAAACAAAATTTAACACGTGTTCATAGCAGAGATGGAAGTTTCCAAAACACTTAACTTTTTTCTGTCTATACCGCGCTTTTTGTGCTAGGCTAAGAAGTTTCCGCCCTCGTATAATGAAATAATTAAATATAATACCTGCGAAAGGGTCTTATGGCTTTGTTTCGATCAGCAAAAAAATAAGTCAAAAAATTATCACAATAGGTTCTACGGTAGACAAATGATCTCTTTCTAAATTTACCTGTAATCAAATTTTAGGGTCAACCAAATTCGTAAACAATTTTATAAGCGTGTCAAAAATCGCAACATTAAACCACTAAAGATTAAAGACAACCCCATATTGGCGAGATACTAATTAGTTTTACCTGATATAAAGGTCTTGGTAAGAAGAGCAGTTTTGTTCAATTTAAATACTACCTGCTATGAAATTAAAGATCAATGTGTGAATATCATGTATCTAAAAATCTATACAATTACGAATTCCATAAGTGCTTACTCAGTAATAAGTTAATCCTTTAAGTGTGCGGACGTATATTCGCAAGTAATAAAACATAACAGACGCAAATAAAAATATTCAGAAAAATATAGAGAGCTTCAGTTATAAAGAACTGGCCGAAGAGTATTTTAGAAACAAAAACCAGGAAGATGTTCTTAGTTACGTTACAATAAAATTAACTTAAAGCTTGAGCTCTAGTTTCTTAAATGAAAAAAGACTATCAATTTCTCTAAAAATTGGTCCTTCGAGACAAAATATTACTCTAAGATTATTACTAACCCTGGTAAGCAGGTTTTTAAAAGTAAGGCCAGCTTTTTGGGCTCTTGCATTTGAAAAATAATATCTGATCTCTTCTTTTGCGGAAACTAAGAAAAACTTAGTTTTCTTTTAGATAACAAAGATTGTGTCCTTCGAACTATTAGGATATTTCTCCTTTTTTTCAATCACACCTTTTAATAACAACCATTTTCCATTCTCTGTGTCTTTTTAGCTTCCTATATTTCAATCAAATAAAATATGGGACAAGAGATATCACAACAAAATAAATGCAACACAAGTAGACGACAACAGCAGCAGCATTCGCAGCAGCAGCAGCAGCAACAATCTTTTCCCCAACAATTTCATCATCACTCCGACCAGCCAAGCAACTATCAACCGCTCAACAAGCACCCGTTCCCCAACAATACTCCAAACAGCTTTGCCACACCCACCGCCGACAACTACGCCAAACACAAGGAGCTGATTTATTCGTCCTCAAGCATTTCGAACGCCTCCTCCACCGACGACGAATACTATCGCCAGCGGCAGAAATACAATCTTGCCAAACAGACCTACGAGAAGAGCAAGATCTCCAAGCAATTGGGCTCACGCAAATCGCTCGATAGCCATTCGACCACCTCGGACTATCAGTCGAGCACATTTGCGGCCGCCGAGGATTTGTATCGCGACATTAAGGGCAAACATCAGCGCAAAAACTCCCAGAGCACGGATAGTGGCATCTACTACTCATCTTGCCAGTGTACACCGACGCGTTTCTCATCGGCCGCCTCAGTGACCAGTGGCGGTGGCAATTCGGTGGTCTCCAGCAAGTCGAACAAATCGCTGCAAAAGCAAAAGGAGTACCTGGACCATCATTTGTACATCAAATCGTATTTGGATATCTTGGAGGAGGATCAAAAGGCCAGGGCCCACTATAAGATTGCCAAGCCGGGCGGCATACGCAACTATACGCCGAAGATATTGTCCGAGGTCTCGCTGTCGACCAGTGCGCCGGTAACGAACGGCTTCAGCAAACAGAAATCCAAGATCAAGGACGATCCGTGGATCTGACAATTACTGAAAAATGGCATTTGGTACAATGACATCTTTGCTCGGCATGATACCCCTACTGGCAATCGGCATGAATTACTATCGCTATCAAACGGTGGACCCCGAAAATAGAGTACAGGAGGCTCAAGTAGTAAGTCGGCCTTTTTAAGTATGGCTTTGGTTGTAATGACTCCCACTCTCTCTTTGTTTCAGATACGTGGACAATATGACTTTGTGGTCATAGGCGGTGGTTCGGCCGGGGCGGTGGTGGCCAATCGTTTGTCCGAAATCAAAAACTGGACTGTGTTACTTATCGAGGCCGGCGGCGATGAGACGGAAATTTCCGATGTGCCCACTTTGGCGGGGTTTTTACAACTAACCGAGTTGGACTGGAAATACCAGACGACCCCATCGGCCACGCGCCAATATTGCCAGGCCATGAAGGGCGATCGCTGTTTCTGGCCACGCGGCAAAGTGCTGGGCGGCTCCAGTGTGCTCAATGCCATGGTCTATGTAAGGGGCTCGAAGAATGACTACAATCACTGGGAGTCTTTGGGCAATCCCGGTTGGGGCTATGAAGACGTGCTGCGCTACTTTCTCAAGTCCGAAGATATAAGAAATCCCTATTTGGCGCAAACGCCCTACCACGAGACGGGCGGTTATTTGACCGTGCAGGAGTCCCCGTGGCGCACGCCCCTTTCCATAGCCTTCTTGCAGGCCGGCATGGAAATGGGCTATGAGAACCGTGACATAAATGGGGAGCTGCAAACAGGCTTTATGTTGACCCAGTCGACGATGCGCCGAGGATCGCGCTGCAGTACGGGCAAGGCTTTCATAAGACCGGTGCGCTTGCGCAAGAACCTCGATGTTTTGCTGCATGCCCAGGCCACTCGCATACTGATAGACAAGAATAAGCGAGCCACTGGGGTGGAGTATCTGAAAAATGGACGCAAAAATATGGTCTTTGTAAGGCGCGAGGTGATATCGTGCGCCGGCGCCCTTAACAGTCCCCAGCTACTGATGCTGTCGGGCATCGGACCCTCAGATCATTTGCAGGAAATCGGCATACCCCTGGTGTCCGATCTGCCAGTGGGCCACAATCTGCAGGATCATGTGGGCTTAGGAGGCCTAACATTCGTGGTCGATGCGCCCCTGACGGTCACGCGCAATCGCTTTCAGACCATACCCGTGTCCATGGAATACATTTTGCGAGAACGCGGTCCCATGACCTACACCGGCGTCGAGGGTGTGGCCTTTTTAAATAGTAAATTTCAAGATCCCAAAGTCGACTGGCCCGACATACAGTTTCATTTCTGCCCCAGTTCCATTAACTCCGATGGCGGTGAGCAGATACGCAAAGTTCTGAATCTACGCGACGGTTTCTACAACACCGTCTACAAGCCCATACAGAACTCGGAGACCTGGTCCATTTTGCCGCTGTTGCTGCGTCCGAAGAGCACGGGCTGGGTACGGCTGAACTCACGCAATCCCCAGCAGCAGCCCAAGATTATACCCAACTATTTTGCGCATCAGGAGGACATCGATGTGCTGGTGGAGGGCATCAAAATGGCCATCAATGTGTCCGATTCGCAGGCCTTCAAGCGTTTCGGTTCTCGGCTGCACAGTATACCGCTGCCGGGCTGTCGGCATTTGGAGTTCAATACCGATGCCTACTGGGCGTGCTGCCTGAAACAGTTCACCTTTACGATATATCATCCCACGGGCACGTGTAAAATGGGACCCAGTTGGGATGCCACCGCTGTTGTAGATCCGCGGCTACGCGTCTATGGCGTGTCCGGTCTAAGGGTGGTCGATGCCAGCATCATGCCCACCATAGTCAATGGCAATCCGAATGCGCCGGTCATTATGATTGGCGAGAAGGCTTCCGATATGATCAAGGAGGACTGGGGTGTACGGCCGATGCGTCGCCAGGGCTGAGGCGAATTTCCAAGTTCCAAGTTTAGTGCTTTAGTTTGATATAGGCTTCCATTTGATTTGTATTTTTTCTTTGTAATATTTATAACTAACTACTAGTCAATGTATGTTTTGTTTTAGATTTTTTTTAGTTTCTTTTTTACTATCGCCTGTCTCTGTTGTATAAAAATCTTTATTGTCTTCTCTCTTATTTATTGTAATATTTATCAGCTGTATTTGCCTTCATGTTTTATTGTAAATAAGTGTGATTATCATTTATTTTTGAAAAATTGTGAATCTTTTATTTTTTTTTAAAAAAGTGGTCATTCAGTGATTGGGGGCTTTTAAATAAAATCAACTGTAGATTAAGTTAAAGAAGTATAGTGAAAGGAAGAGGAAATGAAAAAAGGGAAGCAGCCGCCAAAAAAAAAATTCAAAAAAAAACCCAAGGCAAATTTTTGGAGCAGTTGTAAAAGTGTTATTGGTTTGAAAGACTGCGTCGGCTCCCTTAATAGCTTTTCCATGCCCAATGCCAGGTACTTTTATACGAGCTAGAGACACAAAATGTACAGATCACTTGTGATTCACTTTGTTGCACTGTAAAGAACACAAGCCACTGTGCGTTGAGAACACAAGCCACTGTGCTTTGAGAACACAAGCCACTGTGCGTTGAGAACACAAGCCACTGTGCGTTGAGAACACATGCCACTGTGCGTTGAGAACACAAGCCACTGTGCGTTGAGAACACAAGCTACTGTGCGTTGAGAACACAAGCCACTATGCTTTGAGAACACAAGCCACTGTGCGTTGAGATCACAACCCATTGTGCGTTGAGAACACAACCCATTGTGCATTACGAACACAAGCCACTGTACATTGAGAACACAAGCCACTGTGCGTTGAGAACACAAGCCACTGTGCGTTGAGAATACAAGCCACTGTGCGTTGAGAACACAACCCATTGTGCGTTGAGAACACAAGCCACTGTGCGTTGAGAATACAAGCCACTGTGCGTTGAGAACACAACCCATTGTGCGTTAAGAACACAAGCCACTGTGCGTTGTGTTCTATACAGCACAAATCGATCATTTTGGAAATGATTCCATAAGTATTGAATGGTAATATACGAGGGCGACCGCAAAAGTAACTGGCCTAACATAAAAGAACCGTTTGCTTGGAATTATTATTATTTATTTTTCAACATAATCTCCTTCCAACTCAATACACTTCATCAAACGTTTTTCAAGTTTTTTAATTCCATCCGAAAAATAAGATTCTATAAGACCTTCAAAATATGACTCAGTTTCAGCAATAACCTCGCTATTGGACGAAAATTTTTTGCCACCGAGAAATTTTTTTATATTTGGAAACAAGAAATAATCAGAAGGACTAAAACTGGACTATATGGTGGATGCGGAGTAATTTCAAATCGTAATTCGGCCAGTTTTTGTTGAGTTAAAAATGCAGTGTGTGAAGGAGCATTATCTTGCTGAAAAAGAACTTTTTTTTTCTAAATGCGGTCGTTTTATCTTGATTTCTTCACTCAACCGATCCAAAAATGCACAATAATATTCTCTATTTATAGTTTTTCCTTTCTCAAGATAATCAATAAATATTATACCCCTTGCATCCCATAAATCTCTATCGTAGATTGCACAAGTTTAGAGCTGATGTTTCTGAGATATTTTAAAAACCTAGAATCAAGAGATGGTATGGCGGCCACTGAAGGATTTGGCTACACCGTCGAAACGCGGTGCATTGCATTCTCTAAAGTACAAATCGAGTAGTACGGCAACTCTTAAGGGTAATTAGATATCTTGACAAAATGCTTAGAGCAGACACGATTTCCAGGCGAATTAAACTAAATTTTGGATCTAGTTGAAGTGGGAACAACTGGACCGTCTCCTTGGACTTGGACTGGACTTTTGGCTTTTCCAGCTAAGTCAAACATCGGGCAGCTGCTTTAGAGTATAAAAAGGAATTTGGCGAACCTCATAAGTCCTGATAGGAGGTTTATTGCCTTATTAAAGCACCGTTGAGCTTAAATTGCGTTCCTCTGTGCTTCTAGTACTTTAAAGAAAAAAAGGACCCTTCTGGACTCTTCTCTTACTCTTAATCCTGACACTAGAATATTAAATTGTATCAAAAGGTACTCTGGAGGAGCCAGTTGTTAGCTCCTAAGCAGATGATCTTAGTGTGCATTATAAAGAGAACTCGAATGTATGCAGATCTGATCGAATTAGAGTTTCAAAACCCGAAAACCGACCTCCAAAGTTTTGATTTGAAAATAGCTCTTACAGACATACTTATTCAATTTCAAGCTTCTGACTCTAGAAACAACATATTAAATTAAATCTTCATAGCATTTGGAAGAAGTATTTTGGACAAAGGTCGGAGGCTGTTGACTTTAAAAAATCGGTTATTCAGATTCAGATATGTGACAGCGCATAGAGAAAGGGACCTAAGGGTAAAAAAATAAATTTTCATTTTTTTCTTTTTTTTGACAACATCTGAGCATCGAATGAGACCGATCCCATGCAACAAAAGTGTTCCCTCCCAGAGATATGCGCGTTTTATGAAAGTGAAGTCGACGATTCTAAGCGCAAATAGAAAGGGACCTAATCTTTTAAATGGCTCTCCTGAACAAAACTGGTTTTTACCCTTAGGTCCGTTTCTATTTTGCGCGTCACATATACTTAGTAGGGACATAAATACTGTTACAACATTGAACCATCCATTTCAATAGTAGAACTGAACATACCCCATTAGTGTCATATGGGTTTTGAAAGCTAACCTCAATAGCGTTAGTCTGTAACGGGATTTTAAAATTGTTTCAACTTCCATCATGGAGTGGTCAGATAATGAGAACCGTATCGCTGCAATAGCGCTTTTCAAGTGTGATATGAAAAAAGCGATATTTGCAAAACGCTCCGGCCACTAGGGATTAGCCGCATGTTCGTCTACCGATGCATAAAACTGTTTGAGGAGACTGGAGATGTAAACGACCGCCACCGGTCGGGCCACCCACGCTCTGTTCGAACACCGCATGCCATCAAAGCCGTTAAATCAAGAATTCACAGAAATCCGCTCCGAAAACAGAAAATCATGGCCCGTGAGATATTTATCAAGCAGAAGTCCATGAGTCGAATCATTAAAAAAGACTTGGGACTCTTGTCACAAAAGATACCCCAACATTGGATCTCTTCAATCATCCATCTTGGCATACATTTGGCTCAGATCTCTGCGATCGATCAGCAATCAGGTCCGATAAAAATGGGTCATACCGATCTACGTTAAATACATGGCTGGACAAATGTCACCAGTGTATTCCTTGGCTCATTACATGAAAATATGCCCATCTACGTGCCCGAAAATGCAAGGCGGTGTGAAAATTTTCGGATTAGTGGTCGAAGGGTACTAGGGTAAAATTGATAAGTTCTGAACCAGCGGTCGGATTTTTTCAAATTGTCATAACTTTGGGACGCCAGGACCTCTGGGGCTTCGTTTAGGTGATTTCGGAAAGGTAAGAGGTAGGGCTTTTTTTTAAGAAAAACAAAAAAATTCGATAATTTCAAACCGCTGCCACTTCGCCCCCTTGCATTTTTGGGCATGGTCGTAGATAGACATATTTTCATGAAATAAGCCAAGGAATACGCTGGTAAAATTTGTCGAGTCGTGAATGAATCAGCCTGTATAACCACAGTACAAAGATGCCAAATACACATACACAGCTCCAAAACAAACATATTAATTTCGATGAACAACCAACTAATTTTGGACCGATTTGAATATATGATCTCACTATTTTCTGCAGTCCCCGTACAATTTGTCAGGGGGCCATAAAAGGGTTTTCAATGGACATATGGCTGTAAAATAACTTTAGAATTTTTTGACGCAGCCAAAAATAAAATTATATTTGCAGTTTGACTAAATTTTTGTCTCGGATTAGGGAATCCCGAAAATCTTATCTATCAAAACATGGGCGTATGGATGCCAAAAACAATGATATTTTCTGACAAAATCTAATATGAACTTATATTTAAATCTGGGCACACATAGAGGGACTTTAAGGGGTTTAAAAATTCTGTTTTTTATTAGCGTCTCTTCACATCCATCAGTGAAGGATATAATAAAGTCGGGCATGCCAGACTTAAGCTATTTTACTATTTTATAATGAAGTAAGCAACAAACCACTGTTCGCAGCAAACGATTTTATTGCATGCTAGAGTCTAGAAATAGAAAAAATTACTTCTGAGTGGAGAAATGAACGGATTGTCCAACCATATTGCACGATGTTGATTGTGAGTCACACCTTATCGTCAAGTTTTTTGCCCAACTTAAATTGAAATTTCTTTCAGTGTTTGGCAAATTTTAATATTACCACGGAGAGGTACACAACAGAGCGTTAAGATTGTTGAAGCCTTTTACGACAGTGGGCGTTCAATATGTTTTTCGTGCACTTCGCTATTTTTTTGATCAGCATTATCGACCAAATGGGCTGCTATTGGGAAAATAGAGAGCAAATTTCAGCAAACCGGGTATTTAGAAAATAGAACAACGCCTGTGCATGATAGCCAAGTTTCTTCTGCGGAAAACATTGATGTTGTTTGCGATAGTCTGGCAGAAGAGCCGTTAACCTCGTCTCGTAGTCGTGTCCAACAATTGAACATCTCAGGGATATCACTGATGCGAATTTTGAATAAGGATTTCAATTAACACACCTTCAAGGTTCAATTGACTAAAGAGCAAAAGCCTACTGACCGTCGAGCGTCAACACGCCACGTCGTCAATACACCACATGGTTGGTGGAACAGACAGTAGTGAAAGAAAATCATTTTCAGCGACGAGGCACACTTTCACCTCAGTGGATTCGTTTACTAGCAGAATTGCCTCATTGGGTAAATGAGAATGTACGAGTGATTGTTAAAAAAACCATGCATCCACAAAAGGTGATTGTTTAGTGCGGTTTATGGACTGAGGGCGTCATCGGGCCGTTCTTCTTCGAAAAGGAGGTCGGCCAAGCAGTTAACGTTAATTTTATTCACTATCGCCAGATGAAAACACCAGAAATTGAGGATATAGACCTGGACGATGTGAGGTTTCAAAAGCATGGTGCGCCACTTGCCCCACAGCCAACGAAACAATGGCTCTTTTGCCCGAAATATTCAATGACCGTGTTTTCTCAAGTCTTGTCGATGTAAATTGACCGCCACGATCATGTGATTTGACACCATTGGACTTCTTTCTTTGGGGCTACTGAAAAGAAAAAGGTGTGCGTCTATAAGCTAAGAATGATTTAAGAGCTAAAGGATGAGGTAATTTGGCACCTTAACGACATTGAAGCTCCATTTTGTCTCAGAGTCATTGAAAATATTGATCATCGGATAGAGGTATGCCACCGAAGTCGTGACAAGCATTTGGCCGATATATTGTTTCATACTTAATTTTCATAGATCCTTCAACATAATTAATAATATTGTTAGGAAGTGTTGCAGAAGGCGACTGAGGATGACTGAGGCGTTTAAGATCAGTTTCGATACTCATAAATAAAATAATTCTCATACACATCATAGATTGAACAAAATATGACAGCGGTCCGAAGTAGGAAGCTCATGCGGAGAAACCTCACCTTAATGGGAAATAATAATATATAGGTAGGCAGAGAAAAATGCTATGTTCATTCTTGCACAAATATTAAGATAACTCTCTAAAAAAAATTATTTTATTTGCAATTTACATCGTACATTTTAGTTGGACCAACCTTTCTTTTCTATTCATCGGCTAAAGCCTAAAACCGGAATGTCGGTTAATGCAGGTTTTTTCTTTAAAAAAATCCCAGTCTTTTTTTTTAAAAACACGGTTTTGAAAATTCTTTTAAAAATCCGACAGTCGGTTTTTTTAAACATACCGAAATACCGGTTTTCTGTAAATTCCGGTTCTTGGACACTCTAGTTCGAATACTTAATGATCTTCCGGTTGCTTTCTTCCATGCCACATGGAGGATGATTCAATAAGACCATAGATTTTAAAATTACAATACACCAACATTTTTTTAACGTCTAAGGCATTGAAGTATAAAATAAAATATCCGTTGAATGCCCACCTTGAGTCGTTGGTAAAGAAACTAAAATGTTTCATGACTTATTGCAAGATGCCAGCGAGGCCTTGCGGCCATTAGAAGGATGTGGCATTCCATACCTAGTCGTACTAGCCTAAATGCAGCTTCAAAATAATTATGCGATTTCTCGCTACAACTCGGAATATCGCCAATGTTGTACAAAAATATATCGCAAAACATCACAGATTAGATTCAAAACTTTAGAGCAACAAAAGTTAAGGAAAAGTCAACTTTATTGTAGCAGCTATTGAGTGTAAAACAAAAGACTTAAACACAAACTTGATAAATACAAACAAAAGACTTAAGAAACAAACTTGATGAATACAAACAAAATACTTAAGAAAAAAACTTGATAAATAGTACAAAACATTGTGGATCCCAGAGAGGGTTTAAAAAAGAAACAAATAAGCTCGACGTCTTTAGTTACTCTTAAAATTCACACATTTCTAAAACAGTCACATGAAAAAATCTTAAATGTTAGTGTAGCCTAGGCCAGCTACTAAAGATTTTTCTCAAATTTTCTATTTATGGCTGGGTATTTTTTCCAGCCCCAAAGTATGCTCTGCCAAATCTCTTAATCTAGATTTAAATATTGAACAAAAATAATTAAATATTTAAAAAAAAACAACGTGTTGCCTTCAACGTTTTCATTACAACAGCATTAAAGTGTTAATTATATTTTAATTAACCAATCAATCAACGCATAGCAGACATTGTCTTATATTTCTCCCGCCACAATGACAGCCGAAAAATGACAACCAGTTGCCAATTGCAAAACGAAGCGGTACCGCTTTTGAATATTTGTCGCTGACAATCAATTGAATGATACCGAGTGTCATATAAGTACAATACACAGCATAATTCTGTCATTTTTCAGTCTTTCTTTTTTATTTTTTTGCGGTGTGGGGATTATTGTAATTACTTAACTTCAGTGCTATTTTTGCTTCTCAAGCTGTCGGCCTTTGTAACCGAATATAAAGTATGACCAAATCTCTTGAATATGCCACCATAAAATAGATGTCAAGCTAAAAAAAACAAAAAAAGCAAGCATGTCCAAGTAAACTTTGTCGGGTGTTTGTGGTCACACTGAAGGTGTGGGTAAGTCAGCCACAGCAGATGTTATGAGAGCCGTGTTTACAAGACACCAAGAAAGACACTCAAGAAAATTTGTGTGCTCAAAAGATAAAATGTGGAACTCTCGAGGTTCAGTTTAGTAAAATTTCATAAAAAAATACGCTCAAAACAGAATGCTTTACAGAACTTATGAACGGCTACAAAAGCAAAGATTTTTGTTAACACTTATGATGTTACATACTGGATGTTCTGTTTACCAAAGTAAAGTTCAAAGGAGTTTTGTTCAGGAGAGCCATTTTAAAGATTTAAATACGTGTATATTTGGTGTACCATCACTTTCATAAAACGCGCATATCTCTGGGAGGGAACACTTTTGGGGCATGGGATCGGTCTCATTCGATGTTCAGATGTTGTCCACATCAAAAAAAAAAGTGAAATTGATTTTTTTACCCTAAGGTCCCTTTCTCTATTCGCTGTCACATATAAATACTGCCGCCTTTTATGAAGATGAGTTGACACCTTGCAAGATAACATACATGTAGTGTAGATTGCGCTTAAGTTAAAGATCGGCGGCTAAAATTCAAAAACTACAGTATTTTTGATATGCCCTAAATCCTATTAAAGAATTTTGCACATTCTTTGCACATTTTCACATTTTGTACTGTTGAGAATAAGTAAGAAATGGGAGCAGTTCGCAGTAAACTTAAGCTAGAACGATCACAAACAATAAAAAACACCTATGAGAAGATTATTCCTTCAGAAGATCTTCAATTAGAATAATTTCATTTAAAAGATCTTGCAAAAGATGATTTTTTATGAGATTTTCTGTGAGAAGATTTTAAAGGTACATGTCTTCTCTGGTAGAATCGTATTCAAGAGAGACTCTATGATATAATCCTCAATGGGAAGATTTATTTTAATCTACGAGAAGATCTTCTTTGATTGGATCTTTTATATGAAATTTTTTTATGAAGAGGAATTCTATAAGAAACTCTTCTACGAGAAGATCTTCTATAAGAAAATCTTCTACGAGAAGATCTTCTATGAGAAAATCTTCTATGAGAAGATCTTCTATGAGAAAATCTTCTACGAGAAGATCTTCTATGAGAAAATCTTCTATGAGAAGATCTTCTAGAAGAAAATCTTCTATGAGAAGATCTTCTAGAAGAAAATCTTCTATAAGAAGATCTTCTAGAAGAAAATCTTCTATGAGAAGATCTTCTAGAAGAAAATCTTCTATGAGAAGATCTTCTAGAAGAAAATCTTCTACAAGAAGATATTCTATAAGAAAATCTTCTATGAGAAGATCTTCTAGAAGAAAATCTTCTATGAGAAGATCTTCTAGAAGAAAATCTTCTATGAGAAGATCTTCTAGAAGAAAATCTTCTATGAGAAGATCTTCTAGAAGAAAATCTTCTACAAGAAGATATTCTATAAGAAAATCTTCTACGAGAAAATATTCTATAAGAAAATCTTCTACGAGAAGATCTTCTAAAAAAAAATCTTCTATGAGAAGATCTTCTATAAGAAAATCTTCTACGAGAGGATCTTCTATAAGAAAATCTTCTACGAGAAGATCTGCTATAAGAAAATCTTCTACGGGAAGATCTTCTATAAGAAAATCTTCTACGAGAAGATCTTCTATAAGAAAATCTTCTACGAGAAGATCTTCTATAAGAAAATCTTCTACGAGAAGATCTTCTATATGAAAATCTTCTAAGTGAAGATCTTCTAAAGATCTTTTATAAGAAAATCTCTTATGAAGAAATCTTCTATAAGAAATCTTCTATAAGAAAATCTTCTACGAGAAGATCTTCTATAAGAGAATCTTCTATGAGAAGATCTTCTATAAGAAAATCATCTACGAGAGGATCTTCTATAAGAAAATCTTCTACGAGAAGATCTTCTAAAAGAAAATTATCTATGAGAAGATCTTCTATGAGAAAATCTTCTATCAGAAGATCTTCTATAAGAAACTCTTCTACGAGAAGATCTTCTATAAGAAAATCTTCTACGAGAAGATCTTCTATAAAAAAATCTTCTACGAGAAGATCTTCTATAAGAAAATCTTCTACGAGAAGATCTTCTATAAGAAAATCTTCTACGAGAAGATCTTCTAAAAGAAAATCTTCTATGAGAAGATCTTCTATGAGAAAATCTTCTATGAGAAGATCTTCTATAAGAAAATCTTCTACGAGAAGATCTTCTATAAGAAAATCATCTACGAGAAGATCTTCTATAACAAAATCTTCTACGAGAAGATCTTCTATAAGAAAATCTTCTACGAGAAGATCTTCTATAAGAAAATCTTCTATAAGAAAATCTTCTATAAGAAAATCTTCTATGAGAAGATCTTCTATAAGAAAATCTTCTATGAGAAGATCTTCTATAAGAAAATCTTCTATGAGAAGATCTTCTATAAGAAAATCTTCTATTAGAAGATCTTCTATAAGAAAATCTTCTATGAGAAGATCTTCTATAAGAAAATCTTCTATGAGAAGATCTTCTATAAGAAAATCTTCTATGAGATGATCTTCTATAAGAAAATCTTCTATGAGAAGATCTTCTATAAGAAAATCTTCTATGAGAAGATCTTCTATAAGAAAATCTTCTATGAGAAGATCTTCTATAAGAAAATCTTCTATGAGAAGATCTTCTATAAGAAAATCTTCTATGAGAAGATCTTCTATAAGAAAATCTTCTACGGGAAAATCTTCTATAAGAAAATCTTATACGAAAAGATCTTCTATGAGAAAATCTTCTATGAGAAAATCTTCTATGAGAAGATCTTCTATGAGAAAATCTTCTATGAGAAGATCTTCTATGAGAAAATCTTCTATGAGAAGATCTTCTATAAGAAAATCTCCAATGAGAAGATCTTCTATAAGAAAATCTTCTATGAGAAGATCTTCTAAAAGAAAATCTTCTATGAAAAGATCTTCTAAAAGAAAATCTTCTATGAGAGGATCTTCTAAAAGTAAATCTTCTATGAGAAGATCTTCTAAAAGAAAATCTTCTATGAGAAGATCTTCTAAAAGAAAATCTTCTACGAGAAGATCTTCTAAAAGAAAATCTTCTACGAGAAGATCTTCTAAAAGAAAATCTTCTACGAGAAGATCTTCTATATGAAAATCTTCTACGAGAAGATCTTCTATAAGAAAATCTTCTACGAGAAGATCTTCTATAAGAAAATCTTCTACGAGAAGATCTTCTATAAGAAAATCTTCTACGAGAAGATCTTCTATAAGAAAATCTTCTACGAGAAGATCTTCTATAAGAAACTCTTCTCTGAGAAGATCTTCTATAAGAAACTCTTCTCTGAGAAAATCTTCTATGAGAAGATCTTCTATAAGAAAATCTTCTATGAGAAGATCTTCTATAAGAAAATCTTCTATGAGGAAATCTTTTATGAGAAGATTTACTAATTTAAAATCTTCTATACTCGTATAAACTTAAACAAAAATTTTTAATGAGAAGATCGACTTTGAGAAGGTCTTCTATACCCTTCTATGAGAAGTTCTGCTATACGAAAATCTTCTATAGGATGATCTAGGGAAGATAAATTTCTATAAATAAATCTTCTATGAGAAAAATTCTATAAGTGAATCTTCTATAAAAACCTTCTATGAGAAGGTCTTCGATGGAAAGGTATTCTAAGCCAAAATCGTACACAAGAACAATTGCCACAAAACAGAAGATTTTTTTAGAGCTTTACGTATTTTTGTTACACAAATCATCAATTTAGTAAGTTAGTCTTAATCGAAATTTTTCCTTGAGTGTCAAAGACACTTTTTCACCTTAAGCTTCTTTTGGCAAATTTGCCTATAGCTCTAGACGCTACCACGGACAACAATGTGTACTATGCGCCATACAAAACTGTTTCGTTCACAGGGAAGTGAAAGTGTCAGCAAGAGGGGTGGAGTAAAAAGAGTAGAGGGGAGGGGAGAGCACTCCGTCTCAACTAGCATTGTTTACCACAAATACCCAAAAAATGTTTCGGTGTTACAACATCAAACAAAGACCAAGAAACGAACCCAAAGTGCAAATGGCTGGAAGGTGTGTACGGATGGCATCGGCCTGACAACAACACCAAAAACAAATAGAAATGTAAGCAACAACAACAATAATATTCAAATCAACATCAAAATTCAAATTTATGTTGACGTTTTTAAGCATTCATTTACAAAGATAATGGTGGCGATAACAAGAGTACGTATAAGCTGTAATATTTGATACCCTATAGTACAGACTTTGTAAGGACTACGGATATCGGGATTTTAATATAAAAATAAGCGGATTAAATATAACAATCTTGTAAATTATACTACCATTTGGATATCTGGAAAAGAAAAACTAAAGTGTCGATTATCAGACTTACTTCAGGCGAGATAGCATGCATCTTCTGTAAGTATTTCTTCATTAAAAAGATTTACACAGAGAAGATCTTCTACGAAAAGATTTTCTGTGAGAAGATCTTTTGTAAAAAGAACTTCTATGAGATCTCTTACGGAAAAATCTTCTATGAGACGTGCACAAGTTCTTCTTTGAGATCTTCTAAAAAATTTCTTTTCGGAGAAAATATTCTGAGAATCTTGGAATATTTTCACAGAAGATCTTGTATTAAATATATCCTAAAATATCTTCTATAAAAATATCTTCAATGAAAAGGTATTCTAAGAGCATTTATTGCATAAAATGTTCTTTTTTGCGAAAATCTTCTTTTAGAAGATTTTCAATGGAAATATGTTCTATGATAAATTTTTCTATTAGAAGATCTTTGGAGAAGATATTCTCTGAGAAAATGAGACAAACTTCTATGAAAATATCTTCATTGAAAAAATCTGCTATGAGAAGATCTTCTCCGAGAAAATCTTTTTAAAGAAGATCGGCTCTGAGAAAATCTCTGAGAAAATTCTCTATGAAAAGGTTTTACATAAAAAATTCTTCTATGGAGAGGTCTTCTAAAAGAAGTTCTTCTATCAGAAGATTTTCTATAAGAAGTTCTTCTATGAGAACATCTTCTATAAGAAGTTCTTCTATGAGAACGTCTTCTATAAAAAGTTCTTTTATGAGAAGATCTTCTATAAGAAGTTCTTCTATGAGAAGTTCTTCTATGAGAAGATCTTCTACAAGAAGTTCTTCTATAAGAAGATCTTCTACAAGAAGTTCTTCTATGAGAAGATCTTCTACAAGAAGTTCTTCTATGAAAAGATCTTCTAAAAGAAGTTCTTCTATGAGAAGATCTTCTACAAGAAGTTCTTCTATGAGAAGATCTTCTATAAGAAGTTCTTCTATGGGAAGATCTTCTATAAGAAGTTTTTCTATGAGAAGATCTTCTATAAAAACTTCTTCTATGAGAAGATCTTCTATAAGAAGTTCTTCTATGAGAAGATCTTCTATAAGAAGTTCTTCTATGAGAAGATCTTCGATAAGAAGTTCTTCTGTTGGAAGATCTTTTATAAGAAGTTTTTCTATCAGAAGATCTTCTACAAGAAGTTGTTCTATGAGAAGATCTTCTACAAGAAGTTCTTCTATGAGAAGATCTTCTACAAGAAGTTCTTCTATGAGAAGATCTTCTACAAGAAGTTCTTCTATGAGAAAAAGTTCTTCTATGGGAAGATCTTCTATAAGAAGTTCTTCTATGAAAAGATCTTCTATAAAAAGTTCTTCTATGAGAAGATCTTCTACGGGAAGATCTTCTATAAGAAGTTGTTCTAAGGGAAGATCTTTTATAGGAAGTTCTTTTGTGAGAAGATCATCTGCAAGAAGTTCTTCCATTCGACGATTTGCTTTAGGAGGTTCTTCTATGAAAAGATTGCACAAACTTTGTTACGAGTTCCATCTTAAACTTAAACCATCCTCGATGTGCTGCGTAGGGTATCCACACATTCACCGCGCCAAATTTATATAAAAACAATTATACACTTTTATCTATGGCCAACACGCAAAAAATGGGAAATAAAGCAAGAGCTTACGCCCTCTTACATGATGTCGAGCATTGAGTAATTAGACGAATTGTACTCCCCTTCCCCCAACATTTCCGGCTCCACTGAAAGCAGACATTTCCGAAAGGTGGTGGCTATCAAAACGCCGCCATAGACATGGGAGTGTTATGACGAGCTAGACAGTGACTACGCGTAGCAGATACGGTCTCAACGATTCCGACGTCATAGGGGGAGACAATGGGCATATTTTTTTGGTTGTCAGTTGTCATCAACACATCTGTCCGTCTGTGTGTCTGTCACCTTAGCATGTGGCCACACCAGTAGTGGCACCGTAAACTAAATGTTTGCTTGGGGTTTGGCGATATGGCTGACGCATATCACCCACTTTCATTAGACAGAGTGAATTTCGGGCATGTTACGTGTACACTACTGGCGGCAGACTACATGGTGTGCATGTCACCGATGTGGTTTCATCTTTATGATTAGGGGATTTTGTAAGCGTGGTTTTGCGGCTGTCTGTCTGTCGGCTGGGTGTTGCATTTCCATGACAAAGATGATAGTCTGCATGTTGGCGTTAATCATTTCTAAAGGGTATCATCTTGGCTACAAGTGCTTGAATTTATATTTATTTTCTCACCATTCATTGTGTGGCTGTTTTTGGGTCTTCATTTTGAAATTACCTGTTTAAAAGATAAGAAAAAAAGACAGAAATTTTATTAGTTTTTTGGTGATTTAAATTTGCATATGTATCAACTATAATTTAAAATGATTTCTGTAAAGATTAAATACAATGAAGAACTTGTGTTATCAATCCGTAAAATGAAAGTTTTCGAATTTAAAATTTATGTTTGTTTTCAAACAATCTGAAGGTTTTGTATATAACTGTGAAACTTTTAGATAAAATCGTTTTCAGGACTAAACCAGGACAATTCTACTGATCGAAATCATCGCCTTACAAAAGCAGATGTCGACAAAAAAAATCTGCCAGAAAAGAATAATAATAAATTTATTTAAAGATATTTGTGGAGATAGATCAATACAGTATAGGCATAATAAAATCTGCCAAGTTATCTAATCCAGGAGAAATTTATACGAGTATTTTTTATGTTATATAAGAAGTTGCAGAGCATTGGAAAAAATTGCAGATCAAAAAAATGCCGCTTAAAGGGCAGCCTACTCATGATACAGCTGCATTACCTTTATGTGTAGACTAAGATACTCTCAGGACGGATAAACAACATTATTTGTCTAAGCTGTTTCTGCTGGGATGTCATTAAGGGATCACACACATTTCCACCGGAAGGAGCAGCACCCTCCACCAAGATATACCAGGAGAGATATCTTAGACTTAGAAAGGCAGATCGAGCGTTATAAAAGAGAGCCGCTGGATCGGAGCGCTTAGAAGTAAGTCATAGACAGCAGTCACAAGAACACGGTTCAAACGGCCACCGTGTGAATGCTTTCCTCGAAGACCACCCCCAGAAACTGCAGACACATAAGAATCTTCCCAGGAAAACCGCGCCGTACTGTCACTGCCGAACTATTCTGCGTATAGCCATAACATTTTGTATTGGGCCCGAATTGAAATAACCACACAGAACATCTGCCCGGCATATGATTAGGGCCTATACATGCAGAAAAAAAGTATGGTTGTGGTGATCATATTCGAAGAGGATCATACTGCTGATGGGTATATGGTTGTAGTACAACAGTAGTATGATCCTTACAACAATAGTATTACGAGGGCGGTTCGGAAAGTTATAAGCCTATCAATGAAAGATAATAGTTAGTTTTTCAAAAATATTTTTATTTTTCAATATAATCTCCTGAAACTTCAATACACTTAGTCCAACGCTTATCTAGCAATTCTATCCGTTGATTAAAATAGTTTTCCCCCTTCAAAATAGTGGTTTACAACTGTAATTGCATCTTCATTTGAGGTAAAACGCTTGCCAGCAAGGAATTTTTTTAGATTTGGGAACAGGTAAAAGTCACTGGGAGCTAAATCAGGAGAATAGATGGGTGGCCAAGCAACTCGTACTTTAATTCGTTGATTTTAGCCATTGTTAAAACACTCTTGTGCGCTTGTGCGTTGTCTTGAAGAAAAATTACTTTTTTGTGTTGTAAGCCAGGACGTTTTTCTCGAATTTGTACATTTAATTGATCTAAAAGATTGCAATAGTACTCTGAATTTATTGTTTTACCCTTTTGCAGATAGTCAATCAATAAAATACCTTTGAAGTCTAAAAAAAAACCGTTGCCATAACCTTACCAGCCGATTGAATTGTTTTTGCCTTCTTTGGGGCACTTCATTCAGCTTCAGTTCATTGTTTGGATTGTTCTTTTGTCTCTGGAGTATAGTGGTGGATCCATGTCTCATCAACAGTTATGAAACGACGCTTGAAATCCATTTTATTTCGCTGAAAACGATCCAAACAAGCTTGAGAAATGTTCATTCTTATGCGTTTTTGGTCGAGTGTTAACAAGTGCGGCACCCATCTTGCAGAAAGCTGTTTCATCTGTAGTTCTTCATGCAAAATTAAATGGACTCGATCATTTGAGATGCCCATGATATTAGCTATTTCACGCACTTTTATTCGTCGATCATTTAATACCATATCATGCACTTTGGCTACAATTTCTGTTGTTGTTGCTGTTTTTGGACGTTCACTACGTGGTTCATCTCCAATGCTTGTACGACCACGTTTAAATTCAGCAACCCAATTTTTTACTGTTGCATATGAAGGAGCACTTTCACCTAACACATTCACCATATCATTATGAATTTCTTGTCCCGATAAACCTTTTTTATGTAAATATTTAATGACACCACGCATTTCTAATTTTTCCACTGTAAAAAAATCGCGGATGCGTCTTTTGTGAACACCTGTTTCTATATGAAGGAGTTGCCAGATCGAAACAAAGTTTAACATGTGTTCATGCTAGGCTAATAAGTTTCCGAACCACCCTCGTAGTCACACACAACCATACTATGATCTCTACAACCATAGTATGATTTACGCTCAACCATACTATGATCTCCACAACCATATTATGATCCTCACAACAATTTTTGCTTTCACATGCAACCATAGTATGATCCTCACAATTATAGTATGATTCACAAGCAACCATATTATGATCCCTACAACCATAATATGATTCCACTCAACCATACTATGATCCCCAAATTTATTTTATAGGATTGGGTTATGTTATTATTCAACATTAGAGATTACTATTAAAATTTTTTTTTTAAATTAGTTCATAGCCAGATTTGAGACAATGTTTCTATTGAACATTTTATTAAAGAAACAAAAATATATTCAAAAGGCCGTCTAAAAGACTTTTAGTTAAAAGCAGTGGTGACTGCAGTGGATGAAGACTTCTTTACCATCCGTAGACTCCAAGTGATGGACGTGATTAATCCACGAGGAATGGCTATACGAGTATACTTAAGTGCTGGCAGATTTTAAATAAACGAGAACCAGTGGCAGTAGAGTATTTCACCGAACAAAGTAAACACAATAAAAATCCCTTTCACTGTCATTCGATTGTTGTTGTTTTATAATGAACAACAAGTTTGCACTGTATCGTGTGTGTAGGTTTTTTTGGTATATCAAAAAAACACACACATGCATAGTCTTTAAAACCTCTTATGCTTTCTTAATAGTCTCAACCTTACAGTATGATTGCCGTAATCATATTATTGTTAACGTAAATCTTTAACAGCAATACTTTTGTCGCACCAACAATATTTACATGGTTGCTACAACCATATTTTCATTTCCAAACACAGCAATAAATGTATTGTTACATTTCAACAATATTAATATTGCCGCAATCATACTGTTGTCAAAATAAAATTCAGAAAACAACACTATGGTTGCAACAAACAGCTTTTATTGTTAGGAACATATTATTGTTGCCGTGATCATATAGTAACCACATCTTTTCTCTGCGTCTATGATACGTTGCGCCTATTCTCCTGGCCAGCAAAGCCGCCCTCTCTAGTTGCCAGGTCACGATGGACCCACCCTGTTGAGGTGATCCGGTTTCTGCACATAGCCCTAGGCGACGTAGCAGAAGTTACGGATACCGAGAAAGATTGACGGGATAAAACATGGTAGCTGCAAAATACAAAATAACGGGTGATCAAACTAGAGGTTTTTTTTTCAAAATAAAAAAACAAAAATTCATACTAAGGGAAGAATTTTTATTGTTCATTCGAAAGGACAAAATGCCATTTATTTTTTGAATATAAATTCCTTCAAACGTTGGCTGCAACTACGCCTTTTGATTGTCCACTCTGAGGGTCCAATTTTGAATGACTCGATCGAGCATTTCGACCGATATGGCGTTAATGACACTCACCGTGGTTTTTGCGTTGTAAGTCTTTTCATGACAAAATGGCAAACAATACTGAAAATAACAAAGTTGAATACAACTCACGCGAAAACCGTTAAAAGCAGCCCTATTGAAAGAAATTCCTCTAGATTGGTCACCCGTTAGTATTCGGATAGGGTCTAATTTTACCATAGATGGGTATCCATGTATGATATCAAAACATTAAAATTTGTGGATCCATATCAATATGCTCCTTCGTTGGCAATGATTAGAAGAATGCAAAAAGTTTCGAAATCGGTTCGGTTTTGCCTTGCAGGTTAGGGGGGCGATGTGTCCTAGTCACTAATATGGATATTTCGAAATACTTAATATCCATCTATAGGCCAGATTTGCCTATTGATCCGGAGGTATCAACTCTAGAGGTGCATATTCAGTTTTTTGAGGCCAGATTTTCCTGTTAACCCGGCCCTAGCGTAGGCAGCTCTAGTTCGTTCGTGTTTCTACGAGGGTGGTTCGGAAACTTCTTAGCCTAGCACAAAAAGCGCGGTATAAACAGAAAAAAGTGTTTTGGAAACTTCATTCACTGCTATGAACACATGTTAAATTTTGTTTCGATCTGGTAACTCCTTCATATAGAAACAGGTGTTCACAAAAGACTCATCTGCGATTTTTTTACAATGGAAAAATTAGAAATGTGTGGTCTCATAAATATTTACATAAAAAAGGTTTATCGGGACAAGAAATTCATAATGATATGGTGAATGTGTTAGGTGAAAGTGCTCCTTCTTATGCAACAGTAAAAAATTGGGTTGCTGAATTTAAACGTGGTCGTACAAGCATTGAAGATGAACCACGTAGTGGATGTCCAAAAACAGCAACAACAACAGAAATTGTAGCCAAAGTGCATGGATATGGTATTAAATGATCGACGAATAAAAGTGCGTGAAATAGCTAATATCATGGGCATCTCAAATGATCGAGTCCATTTAATTTTGCATGAAGAACTACAGATGAAAAAGCTTTCTGCAAGATGGGTGCCGCACTTGTTAACAGTCGACCAAAAACGCATAAGAATGGACATTTCTCAAGCTTGTTTAGATCGTTTTCAGCGAAATAAAATGGATTTTAAGCGTCGTTTCATAACTGTTGATGAGACATGGATCCACCACTATACTCCAGAGACAAAAGAACAATCCAAACAATGGACTGAAGCTGGAGGAAGTGCCCCAAAGAAGGCAAAAACAATTCAATCGGCTGGTAAGGTTATGGCAACGGTTTTTTGGGACTTCAAAGGTTTTTTATTGATCTGAAAAAGGGTAAAACAATAAATTCAGAGTACTATTGCAACCTTTTAGATCAATTAAATGTACAAATTCGAGAAAAACGTCCTGGCTTACAACACAAAAAATTAATTTCTCATCAAGACAACGCACCAGCGCACAAGAGTGTTTTAACAATGGCTAAAATCAACGAATTAAAGTACGAGTTGCTTGACCCCCCACCTTATTCTCCTGATTTAGCTCCCAGTGACTTTTACCTGTTCCCAAATCTAAAAAAAATCCTTGCTGGCAAGCGTTTTACCTCAAATGAAGATGCAATTACAGTTGTAAACCACTATTTTGAAGACCTTGAGGAAAATTATTTTAATCAAGGGATAGAATTGCTAGATAAGCGTTGGACTAAGTGTATTGAAGTTTCAGAAGATTATATTGGAAAATAAAAATATTTTTGAAAACTATTCTCTTTCATTGATAGGCTAAGAACTTTCCGAACCGCCCTCGTAAACTGACATTGAGCTCAATCACTTGATCTATTGAGAGGTTATTTCGAAGAGCAGATAATTTCACGTTTTTGACTAGTGAGTTGGCCGCCTACATCGTGTGATATCACACCTTTAGACTTTTTTGTTTGGGCCTACGTAAAGTCCAAATTCTATGCTGACAAACCAGCCTCAATTCATGTTTTGGAAGCCAGTCAAAATGCTCGAACGAGTCATCCAAAATTGGACCCTCAGAATGAACACCCTAAGGCGCAGTTGCGACCAACATTTGAAGGAAATTTTATTCAAAAAATAAATAAATGAACACCCTAAGGCAAAGTTGTGACCAACATTCAAAGGAATTTATATTCAAAAAATAATTGTTCGAATGAACAATTAAGGTGCATTACCACGACGATTTCCATATCTGAGCGTAGGCATGAGACCTTAAAATAAACGTTTTTGCAATACCCTCTTTTATGGAATTTAAACCCTTCAAATATAATTCACTTTTCCCCTGTTACATGACTTCAATACCACCAAAGTCTTTGATATTTCAAATGCCCATTTACAAAAGTATTCCAAACCTTAGCAACGAGATTTGTACTTTCCCATCACTTCCTCATTTAATTTGCACTGCAGAAAGTAACAGCAGCGGTGGTTGACAGCGATACTGTAATAAAAAAAACTAAACTCTATAATTTGCTACTAAACATTCACTTTATCACATCGTCACCTTGTCTCATCGGATACCCTACAGTCCGCCAGCAGCAAGTGTAAATTATGCCATGATTTTGACGAACCGGAACGAAGCAAAGTCAAGCAAATTTTCAGGGACAAATATTTGAAAAAGCACGGTATATTAATGAGGGGGAAAAAGGCTCTGAGCGGAGAAGAACAATTTTTGGTAGAAAATCTCCCGAATAGGGATAAAGTTCAAAATACACCTTGTCTTGTTCCCCTACTGTAGGCAATGGTTGCAGAAGACCATTTCTAACATAGGGCAAATAGTGCTATTTTTTTAAAACTACTGGCATTGACGTACAGATGGGATCAGTAACATTAAAGACAACACAGATCTTAATTTTGACACACTCCATAGTTCGTAAGTACTTAGCGCCATCTACCGTCCATTGAGAAGCGATCACATCTTTGTTTCTAGCATAGAGTATACGAAAACGTGCTTTCCCAATAAGGGGAAAAATCAAACTGACTGGCATATTGACATATAAAAAGAGAACACTAAGGTTAAATACAACACTAACTAACTTAACTTCAGTACAATTTGTAAATTCCACATAGCGCCATCTACCGGACGTAGAGAAGCGATCACTCGTTCGTTTCTAACACGGAGTATGAAAAAATGTTCTTTCCCAATATAAGGAAAACAATTAAACTGACTGGCAGATGCAACAGTGATCTCAACTTTAAAACTTGTTGTAAATTCCACTTAACGCCATCTACCGTCCACCGGGAAGCGATCACATCTTTGTTTCTAACATGGAGTATACGAAAACGTTATTTCCCAAAATGGAAAAAAATCAAACTAACTGGCATATTGACATATAAAAAACACTAAGATGAACACTGATGTAAAACTGATCTCAACTTTAGCAATATTTGTAAATTCCTTTCAGCGCCATCTATCGCCCATAGAGAATCGATCACATCTTTCGTTTCTAACGAAAAAAGGTTTTTTCCTAAATATGAAAAAATATCAAACTGATTGGCATATTGACAATAGAGACCCGTAGAATGATCTCATTTTCAGCACCATTCGAAATTCCACTTACCGCCCTCTACCGTCCACAGAGAAGCTATCAAATGTTCGATTCTAAACATTGAGCATATACAAATTGCAAAGTTTTTAAAATTGCCACCTTACAATTCGTATTCCATTAAGGATCGATCCCTAATTGGCTTTATCATTGCAAATATTCCTGCCATCATATGAAAGTAAATAAGATTTCTAGCATTTTCCGCAGGCCGCCATGACTTGCTCTCATTTCCAAGCTTGAGGTGAAAAGCCAGAAAAAGACCAAACAAAACCATGTCAACGCCAATAGACGGTTATTTAACATTTTTCTTTATGTCCCAAGAAGATAATCATGGCTTACCATCGACTAGTGGCCAGCAGGAAAGAAACGAGCAGCAACATCGCCCCACATTACTAGCAACAGTTGCTGCTGCAAGCTTTTGTTATGATCTTGTTAAGGAGGCGAAATTAATTTGACATTTGACTTTTTGTGCATTTTAATGTGAAAATCAGCTTTGCGGAAATAAGCCTTGGCAAGATGAAATTGACAAGACCAAGAGATTTTACGAGACAAAAAACGATAACAAGGGAAGGCAGACAGACTGGCTGACTACGAGGGCGATTCCAGAACTTACACAAACTAAGAAATGGAATTCAAAAAATAAGAGTTTTTTCTTTGTCAAGATATACGGATTTACATTACTGAATTCGTTTTGTATAACCGACTAATTGGCTATAAGATTCGTAATGTTTTTGTAGCTTCCACCTTATATTAAGTCTAAGCGTCCAATAGTGCTCCGTTCCCAAACTAGCATTGGACAAAAATAGAAGAAGTTTTCAGAATACAATTAAACTTCATTTTTAAATGGATGATGATACGCTGATTTTAAAAATGTTATCTGTTTTTATGTTTTCTTAAAATTTTTTGTTATTGGTTTTGACTGAATCGAAATAATTTTAGGCTCTTCTTAAAAATTAAAATAAAAAAATCGACGAAGATCATACCATGATTTTTTTCTAATAGACGAAAATCCAAACTAATTTATTGTGCAAAAAAATTTAACCAAACAAATAATACGAGGGCGAACGCAAAACTAACTGGCCTGGCACATTTTCTGTTTTACTAGCAACCTTTTTGTTTTGTTTTTTAAAAGCAATCTTTTATAAGCCACCTGTCAAAATTTTCGAAATATTTAATGATGATTGAAGTAAACAAGTTTTATAATTTTTGAAAAATGGAAAATAAAGAGTTTCGTGCGGTAATTAAACACTTTTATATGAAAGGTTTTACGCCACATTTAATCAAGGATAATTGGATTCTGTTCATGGCGATAATGCACCATCATACTCCACCGTGAAATCCTGGGTTCAACAATTTAAAATGGGTCGTTCACGTACGGAAGACGAACAACGCTCTGGAAGACCGAAAACTGCTACTACTATTGAAAACATTTGAAAAATATTTAATGAAGTGACTAAAGATAGACGAATAAAGCTCAGAGAACTTGGTGATATTGTTGAAATACACGAAAAACAAGTTTGGAGTATTTTACATGATGGACTCCACATGAAAAAGCTATCCGCAAGATGGATGCCGCGTTTGTTGACTTTGCCCCAAAAAATCGTCCGTTGGGCCAATTCCAAGGAGCTTTTAGCGATTTATCAGCGTAATCCAATAGAGTTCTTGCGCCGATTCATAGCTGTTGATGAAACATGGATCCATCACTACATCCCAAAATGCAAAGAACAGTCAAAACAATGGATAGAGGCTGGTAAAAGTGGTCCCAAGAAGGCGAAAACTGTTAAGTCAGCAGGAACAATAATGGCCACAGTATTTTGGGATGCAAGGGGTATAATATTTATTGATTATCTTGAGAAAGGAAAAACTATAAATAGTGAATATTATTGTGCATTATTGGATCGGTTGAGTAAAGAAATCAAGATAAAACGACCGCATTTAGAAAAAAAAGTTATTTTTCATCAAGATAATGCTCCTTCACACACTGCATTTTTATCTCAACAAAAACTGGCCGAATTACGATTTGAAATTGCTCCGCATCCACCATATAGTCCAGATTTAGCTCCTTCAGATTATTTCTTGTTTCCAAATTAAAAAAAAATGCTCGGTGGCAAAAAATTTTCGTCCAATAGCGAGGTTATTGCTGAAACGTAGGCATATTTTGAAGGTCTTGAAAAATCTTATTTTCCGGATGGAATTAAAAAACTTGAAAAACGTTTGATGAAGTGTATTGAGTTGGAAGGAGATTATGTTGAAAAATAAATAATAATAATTCCAAAAAACGGTTCTTTTTATGTTAGTTACAGTTACTTTTGCGGTCGCCCTCGTACGTCATGGACACTTTTTAAAAAATTTAATTCGAAGAAAAAATCGAACTTAATCGGCTAAGATTTCGGTTTTTTTTTTTTTTTAAAAATTTATTGCGCAAACACATTTAATCGAATTTTATCGAACCGAATGATATTTTTTCACATATTCATTTACATAGGGTGATCCACAAATACCTCTAGTATTTTTTCAGAACAAAAAAAATATAAAAATTCAAATCAAGTGTGGAAGCTTTATAGGTAATTTGAAGGGACATTTTATGGCATTTTTTTGAAAATAGTTTTCTTCAAATGTTGGCAACTTTATTATGGAAATGAGCGTTCGGTGAGAAACGGGAAGATCCGCTGTTTTCGACCAAAATTTTGTTTAGTGATGAGGCCCATTTCTGGCTCAACAGCAAAGTCAATAAACAAAATTGCCGCATTTGGTCTAAGGAGCAACAAGAAGAGGTTCAAGAGGTGCCTTTATACCCAGAGAAAACCACGGTTTGGTGAGGTTTATAAGCTGGTGGAATCATCGGTGCATGTTTTTTCATAAATGACGATGGCCGGAAGGTAAACGTGAATGGTGCTCGCGCCATGATATCGATCTTTATGCTACCTGGAATTGAAGCCCGTTTTCTTGACGACACTTAGTTTCAACAGAACGGTGCCACTTGCCAAACAGCTGCTCAAATAAGGGATATATTGAGAGATCATTTCGAAAAGCAGCTAATTTCACGTTTTGGACAGGTGAGTTGGCCGCCAAGATCCAGTAATTTCACACCTTTAGACATTTTTCTTTGGGGTTACGTAAAGTCCAAAGTCTATGCTGGCAATTCAGCCACAATTCAGCTTTTGGAAGCCAACATTACGCTTGTCATTAAAGCCATGCCGGTCGAAATGCTCGAACGAGTCATCCAAAATTGGACCCCCAGAATGGAAACCCTGAGGCGTAGTTGTGGACAACATTTGAAGGTAATTATTTTCAAAAAATAAATGGCATACAATTTCCTTTCAAATTACCAATAAATATTCCACACTTGATTTGAATTTCTATATTTCTTTTTTGTTCTGAAAAAATACCTCTGATGTATCACCCTATATAATTAAAAAAAAGCTTAATTTGTAGCACTCCTTAACTATTCAAAAATTATAAGCCAATGCGATTCCGTTTAAAAATGCGTCATTGACAATTCAATTCAAAGCGGATCAGTTTTCTATTTTTGTCAATGAAACGGAGCATTGTTCCTAGCAATTGGCATTGCAGTTTTCTGGTATATTCCCATGTCTATATAAGGGCTATATAGGCATGGGGATATGATGAACTGCTCAGCCATCTTCTTTAGAGAGTCATGGGCGGTTTGTGTTCTTAGGCATGAAGCCACCAAACATTTAATGGCTGCTTGGCTGTCCCAGTAAATGCCACTATGTAAGTGTTACTCCGTTATGACCCAGCCATTTATCTACTTTCCTCATGGCTATTATTGCGCCCTGATAGAACTAGGAGTACTTGGTAAAACTATTTTCTTTGCTGGCTGAAGTTCTCTACCCTGTTATCCAAAGCTCGTTTTCTTAGCTAAAATCGAATCTTCTGTATGAAGATAGTTTCTATTTTCAAGCAGCTACACGCAGAGAAAATATATGGTTACTTTGATATATGGTCACGGGAACAATAATATGTTCTCTGCATTAAAAGCATGTCCCTCGCTACCATAGTATTGTTTTTTTTTTTTAATTTTATATTGACAATAGTATGATTGCGCAGTATTGCTATTGTTCAAATGTAACAATAGTATTATTTAAATTTAAAAGAACTTAATTATGGTTGTAGCAACCATATAAATATGGTTGGTGCGACAAAAGTTTTGTTGTTCAGGTTTTATGCTACGGCAATCATACCGTATGATCCGTTAGAAACAGATTGAATTATCCAGCTTTTATTAAAACAACATTTTTTGAAAAAATACAATTATTAGCAATGTTTGTTTGACCGTGTTCTTTTTAATCGAACATCATCAGTAGCCCGTTTAAGTGACCAGCAATATTCGGAAATCATTTTTATTTTATCTCTTCCTTCAAAACGTTCATCCATTGTAATTATTTCTTGTTGAAAGTGTTCGCCTTTTTCATCACTGAACTGGCCCAGGTTTTCTGGGAAGAAGTCTAGATGTGAATGGAGGAAATGAATTTTAATTGACATGTTGCAGCCCATTTCACCATGCGCACTCAAAAATTCGTCAACAATCGCGACATAGTTGTCGCTTCTGTGATTACCAAGTAGGTTATGCAACAAAACTCTTCCATGCGCGTTTTTCAACGGAACTGAGCTTGTTGATAAAATTCTCATCTCTCATAACTTTACGAATTTGAGGTCCAGTAAATATACCTGAAATTCATCAGAACTGATAAATGCGATAACAAATGTTAGATCTGTGATGAAATTAATACCTTCTTTAATTTTGGCTTCACTTAATATTGGGTACACCGAAAAAATAGCTTCACCGTTTACATCAAGTTTTTTTTTTTACAAATTGTTTCATGTATCCTAACTTTAGATGCAGTGGTGGCAGAACAACCTTATCAGCTGTAACTAATGGGACGTTTAAAACGTTTTTCCTGCCTATTAGATATGTGTCACGAGATGGTCATACCTTGCGATCGTAGCGATTTGGTGCACGACTATCCCATTCACAAAGATAACATGGAAGTTTTATGTAACCACCTTGCAAACCACATAACCTTTAAATCAGCGACGACTTTCCATTTACGAGTATGCAAGTCATAGTTGACGAATCGCAGTATGTGGTTCATAACTTCATACGTTTCTTTTGTACTAGTCGCATATGCAATTGGAACAGATGGAAACCGATTTTTGTTATGCAGTAAAACAGCTTTCAAGCCTAGAAATAGCATTACAAATTTTATATAAAAAAAAATTAAAATCTATTAAAAATCAATATGTTTGTTGAATACGTACTTTTCCATGAACCGTCAATGAAAAGTCGCCATTCGCCTGCCTTATAATTGCGACTTAATGTCGAAAAAAATGTTTGGGTACATCAGCGCAATATATGAGATTACTGTCATTTTCACCAGTCTTAAAACTTTCTTCAAATAACAATGTCCGGTCACTTCTTCTACAGAAAGTTACATGAAAATCTTCTTCCAGCAAATTACACTGCCTTAAACGCGACCCATGGATTTCAGCCTGTCGTTTAGACAAACTTAAATCGCAAACGAGATCGCAGAAATGTGCATTCGAAACAAAATGTCGCTCCCTTGTAGATTTGGATGGAAGGTACTCATCTTCCACCAAATATTTTTCAGCTTCGTTATCGGAACTTTATCATTACCAGATATCGGTTTTGTAACACTTACAACATTTGCGTAACACTTACATTATTGCGGGTTTTAAAAGTGTTCCCTGAAATGTTTGTTTCACAAAAGTAGCAATCATCTGTTCTATGCCAGAGCTGATGATGCCAAGTCATAGGCGTACAAAAGGGCAAAGGTTGAACTTAGTATTTTTTTAATGTTGCATAGCAATTTTCACAAACAAATGCTGGCTCATACCAGCGACTGAATTTGTCAGAACGATTGAAGTGATAAATCAAACAAAACAATTGAACAAAAACTAAAACAATACGTTTACATAACAAACGAGATACTTAAATATTCAATAAAAAAAAACGGTCAAACAATTGAATTGTTTCTCTGGCTGTATGACATGTGGCGCCGTCTTGTTGGAACCACATGCCCTCCACATTCATTTCTTCAATTCTAGGCAAGAACAAAACTGGTTATCATTTCACGATACCAAACACCATTGACTGTTTGCGCTTGACCTGCCTCATTTTCATAAAAAAAAGGTCCAATGATTCCTCCAGCCCAAAAACCACACCACACAGTGACACGTTGAGGATGCATTTGCTTCTCGTGAATCACTCGAGGATTTTCCGCACCCCAAATGCGACAATTCTGCCTATTGACGAAGCCATCAAGCCATCACTAAAGATGATTTTATCGGCAAAATCAGCATTTTCATGTTGTCTCTCCAATACCCAATTAACGAACTCCCTTCGCTGTCCATGGTCAGCTGGCTTCAGTTCCTGAGTCAATTGAATTTTGTATGCATGAAGATGCAAATCTTTCGTCAAAATTCGCTGCAAAGTGGATTTGGAGACACCAATTTGCTGAGCTCGGTGTCGAATAGAGGTGGATGGAGTTTGAGCGACATCATCACGTACAGCTGCGACATTTTCGGTCGATCGACCTGGTCGATGGCGCGTTGTTGTCTTTACATCACTAACAGAACCAGTTTCGGCAAATTTATCCATTAATCTCTTTACAGTTGACTCTTTTGGAGCATTATTTTGAACCCAAATTGATCGCAATTTGCGAACTGTAGCCGCAAAACTTTCACCATTTTGGTAAAACAATTTCACAATGAGAATGCGTTGTTCATTCGTGTAGCGCTCCATTTTTACTAACCTCGTACCTTCTACTAACAAACAATAACAATTGTTCAAATGTCAAACAATGACACTTCGAATGTTGCCAGATTTAAAAATTGCGTTCTTCTTGGGACACCCTTTATTTCTGAGTAGTTTGGCCAAAAATTGTATTTTTTCAAAAAATTTTGTTTTAATAAAAGTTAAATAACACAATCAGTTTTTAACGGATTTTTAAAAATGACACCGAATTGTAGTCGCAAGAACACTCTATTCAGTTCAAAAATTGTTCGCTTCCTTTTAAAAAAAATCTGTGTAAAAACGCATCCAAAATTAAAAAATTACAAACAAATTTAAAAAATGAGTTTACAGGAAAAATACTTAGATTTCTTTCAGTGTGATTTTAAAAGCTTATTCACCTGTCGAAAGGCCGCAGTTTCATCCTAGCCAGTAACTTGGTCAACCAAGGTTGACCAATAGGGTGGGGCGATTAGTATGGAAGGAAAAAAATCTTAATAGGCTGTTATAGGCCAAAATATCAAAAAAAACGTAACAAAAAGTCGTGAATTTTCTATATTTTCGACTTTTTGACCATGAAACCGAAGTTTTTTCTAAGTAATATGTTCACTTTTGAAAATAAGTCAAAATTTGAAATAGTTTACGAAATATGAGCCCAAGAAAATTTGCAATTTTTTCTAAAAAAATAAAGTCTGAGAAAAAACTACGGTGAAAATCGGGAGGCTCGATTTTCACCGTAGACGTATGGTCTAGTGGACTTTTTTGCTCGGTACAATCCCAAGAATCTGAAACGCGAAGCGCCCATTAAGATGTTCAAATCGCCCCACCCTATTGACCAAGTTACTGGCATATAAGTGCGTAAGATCCGAAAACCCGGTTTTTTACCCGTAACTCCAGATTTTGGAAGTGTTTGGGAAATTTTAAAACCGGTTTCTTGTTGAGCTAGATCTACAAGAAAAATAATATCACTTCCCAGGTATTTTGGCTTTATTCTGTTTTTGTTACACTGTGTTATTTGTCCTAGCCAAATAGCATTCCCAGAGGAATATAAGGCGACATTGGCCCTTCTTCTCCGTTCCATTACATTCTGTAACGATCTTAGTAAATATGCTCTATGACATTGGACTAACACCATCACTACCTTATTAAAAAACAGTATTTTTTTTATCGATTATTTAACTTTCAAATGAGTTAGAGTTGCTTTGTTTTATTTAGCGGACAACATTTTTAGGGTGAGAAAAATTATGCGTATCACCCATCTTGAAAACACTAGAGCTTCAAAGACAATCGTAGCCCCCTTGAGAGAAGATAATGCCCAACAATTGAACATTCCTGCAGTTATTTGCACAAAATCAAATCCGTATTATATGACAGTGATAAATGATATTTCATATTCAGAAAATGGGTTAATAAACATGAAACGAACAAACTAACACCGAAAATACATGTGTAATGGAACAGCAATCCAATAAACAATTTTATATTTACTCCATAATAAATTTGCTTTACAAGCAAATGTTAAAGACTTTAATTTTCGATATTCGCGAGCCATGGTAATAATGAAGACTCTCCCCCCGACTCTTTTGTTATGTGAAACAAAAGCAATGCGACAGACACCGCACCATGTGTGATTTTCTCAATCGCTGCCTGGAGTACGTGATAAACTTCACAAACACCGGGTAAAGTTAACCGAACTACGCTTGTTATTTGTATAATAAATATTTATCATAATCCCATTGTGAAATGGGCTAACAATGACGCCGTGGTTGGTTGGCGTTTAACCATTTTAACTACCAAAAACAAAATATTCCTTGAGTTTGGTATAGTTTTTAGACGCTATTAGAGAAAAGTTGCTTGAGTTTAATACAAACTTAATAAAAGCGGAGGACACAGTGGTTCGAAATATGAGAAATGTGGTATACTTTTTTAAAACAGTAAACAAGTGGGCATTACTCAGTAGGTAGATCCAACTCACACGTACCCCTTTCCATTAAGCGGAAATTTTGAAAACTCTATCATGCTGGAAGATTCGTAGCAAGACTTCAAATTTGCCGTCGTTAAAATTATCTTACATTTATATACATAAACACTTATTTTCACATCCATTATCTGAAGCATGCCGATTTAATTGAAATCTTGTAAAAGGTCAGTTGTATGAAGAGTTACAAGAATGGGGCTTGGCAACCACCTCTGTCTTATGTGTATACAAAAGTTTTGTATACATTGAAACTGAAGCGAAAATCATGACTAAGGCAAAAAAGTATGGATGTTTCAATCTACGCTCGGAAAGTGAATTTTGTGAAGGAAATACAAGAAAGGGCGTGGCTACGGATCCAAGATTTTATCAGCAAGAGTTTTTTATAATTACATTTCTGGGTACTAATTTTAAGCCGTGGTGTAATGAAAGCGTAAGCGACTATAATGCCAGCTAACCCAGTTTCAAGCCCGGGTAAGAACATCTAACAATTTTTAAGCGGAGGATTTCTTGCCTTGTACATGCTGGCGACCTTATCTGTAAGCCATGTAAAAAACTTCTCTTTAAAATGCATAAGACGTTTGGAACCGGCTTTCATCAATAGGTCCCGGTTAGTTAGTATTAGATTAAAATCGCAGACAGCTCACTGATTAAAGAGAAGTTCCCCCTTGTGCCTAAATGGGATGTTGTGGGACTTGAATAAGTATGAAATTATATTGAATTAAATGCATCCGTTGAATGTGGGTTCAAGTCTGCATTGGAACAGTCATTTGTGTAGGAGGTGCCAGAAAGGGCGTGGCTTAGAATCCTAATTTCTGTGTTTTAGGTGTGTGCGTGTGATATTTATTGTGTTTACTTTGTTTGGGTGCAAACAGTACTGCCGGTGCGGCTTTCATGCCAGAGGTGTGGTTGGGCCGTATTTTTACGTCGATGAAAACATTCGTCATGTTATCGTTAATGGAGAGCGCTATCGTGCCATGTTAGAAAATTATTTTTGGCCAGAATTGGATGAGCTCGACATCGCCGATGTGTGGTTTCAACAAGACGGTGCCACTAGCCACACAGCACGAGTTACAATCGATTTACTGAAAGGCAAATTCGCTGAACGTTTTAATCCGAGAAACGGTCCGGTCGAATGGCCATCTCGTTCATGCGACTTAACGCCATTGGGTTTTTTTTTTATCAATCATTGGTCTATGCCAGTGCCTTCCAAAAAATACTGAAATATTCTGGAAAACTACCATTCACTGTATCGCGTAGCAATCATCCTGGCTTGCTACTAAAAATCTTTTCGACTGTCTTTTAAATAACTTTCAAGTTTTTCTTTGAACAAATTGTTTAAAAGAAACATGTTCTCAAGTCTTACTACGAGTATAAACCAAGCATCAGCATATCGCGTAAAATATTGTGTTAAAAATACAACTTTAGAAACCCTACAAAACTAATTACATAATCCGGTAATCAACACTAATTTTGCTCTTCAGTGGTTGTGTATTAGTGAGCATGAGAGAGTAATTTTTACACCCGAAAAAAAAATGTATGTAATAGACGTCATTCTGAATAATGCCTATCATATAACTGAAATAAAATCTTCCATATTTATACTTTTATGACAATTTCGTATTAAAAGAATGTTTTTTTAGATGATTTGAAGTGAAAGCGTTTCGTTGTTTCGAACATATGAATTTCAAATCTGAAAAAATTTGTTCGCAAAGGTAAGTTGTTGTGAAAAAGGAAAGGCACTTACATGATTTTTTTTTTATTTCAGGATAGATGGCACCGTCTATATCTTTCCAAAAATTTTTAATATTTGATTTATCTGGAACATTTACTTCGCTTCGAAGTATTAAAAGTTCAGATTAAATATTAAACTCGTGTTTGCTAAGATCGCAACGGAAAGGATTTTCAAAAAGATCTATTTTCGGCTGTACAGTTTCTAAATCCTGAAATCTGTCTTGGAAATTATAAAAAAGAGATTCAAATATATCTAAATATTTTTGCCTTTTGTAATTTTCGGGCCTTACGCATATGTTTGAAGTTTTTAGAAAATTGCTGAAATCACCAGAATCAATTTGGGAAAGAAGAAGAAAAAGTTTGGTTTTAAAATTAAAAATTATTTTTGACAAATCGCATATATTGTGTTCCTTGCCTTGCAATTCTAAATTAAGTTCATTGAGCATGCTTGTCGTGTCTGCCAGTCTAAAATAAAATCTTTGTCTCTCAATGCCTGAACTAAATTGTTTTTCATTTTTTCAGTTTCTAGGTAAACGAGTACTTCTTCTCTTAAGTCATATAGTACATTCAGAGACTGGCCGCGACTTAACCATCGAACTTCTGTAAACATTTTAAGGTCATAATGTACAGCTTTTTTGTTTTTCAAAAAGTTTACAAATTTTCGATGGGTAAGCGCTTAATGTCCGCCTCGTATTTTGTTTATAATTTCCTCTGCTGTTTTCATAGCAGGGTCATTGTTTAAGAACTTCGATGCTAGAGCAGTTTGATGAATTATGCAATGGAAGTTATTAACAGCAAACCCATGTTTCTTAAATTGTCCTATTAATCCATTATATTTACCCAACATTACATTGGCTCCATCGGTACAGACTCCAGCAAATTTATTTATATCGACAATAGATAGAACCTTTTCTGCGATAACATCAAACAATAACTTACCACTAACATTACCATAAAATGTTTCTAAAGTAGGCATTGATTTACAAATATTGTATTCGCTATCTTATTATATCGAATACAAATAATAAGCTGACAAAGATCATTTACGTCAAGGCTTTCGTCCAAACAAATGGAAAAAAAATTCGCAATTATTTAATTTTTCCCTTACGTCAGCCTCTACACAAGTTCCTATTTCATTAGTACGACGGCCAACAGTTTGAGTGGACAAAGGAAGTGATTCAATAAGTTGTGTATTATAATTAAGCCTTTGCAAAATTTTATTTACCAATTGCTTTAAGAAAATACCATCGCAAAATGGCCTACCCTTTATAACTATTTCCAAACTGATCAAGCTAGAAATCTCCTTTTTTAATTTAGAAACAGGATTTGTCACATAAATTTCTTCTCCCTCACACCATTGCTTCAATTTTTCCAAATAAAGTTTTTTATTTTTTTGAAATAAGTTCTCTGTTTCCTTTTCATTAAATTTATTTATAAAATTATGAAAATGATCGCAATGTCTTTTGATAACGTATTCAGTGCCTGTTTTAAATGTTAAATAACATATAAGACACTGAATGTTACCAAAAGGATTTTTGATCATACAATATTTTTCGAGTGTTTTCATTTTGATTCGTGTTTATAATCTGAAAAAAATTGTTATAGCATCCGCTGGCATGTGCACTCGTTGAAGTCACATCAACGACTGAATGAAAGAGCGTAAGAATGTGTGTGAGTAGTGGTTTGCGCAATTGTGCAAAGAAATGGAAGGCACTGGTCTATGCCAACAAGCCAACCACTTTAGACGAGCTCAGAGACAACATCCAACGCGAAGTTTCCAACGTTCAGGTCGAAATGTATGCTCTTGCACGGAAAATCGGGTCCAAAGAATAGATCGCTATGCACGGGCTCGTGGCGGTCATGTGGCCGAAATCGAATTTTATTCTTAAAATGCAACATCTGCACTACACCCGGAATAAATTTGAACCCTATATCTTAAATATCCTCTGTTTTATTAATAAATAAAATTGTTGTATTTTATCGCCTTATTCGAAAACATTTTCGATAAACGACTTACAATCTTTTTTGATTATATGTGACGCGCGAAATAGAAAGGGACCTATGGTTAAAAATCAGTTTTGTTCAGGAGAGTCATTTTAAAGATTAGGTCCCTTTCTATTTGCGCTTAGAATCGTCGACTTCACTTTCATAAAACACGCATATCTCTGGGAGGGAACACTTGTAGGGCATAGGATCGGTCTCATTCGATGCTCAGATGTTGTCCACATCAAAAAAAGAAAAAAAATAAAAATTATTTTTTTTACCCTTAGGTCCCTTTCTCTATGCGCTGTCACATATTTGAATTTGTTTATCACCTCATAAAGAAAATATTTTTGATAGACGGCATACAATTTTTGTGTTAACATGTCAACTGATTTGTCGCTTGATATTGAAAATATTTTCGATAAGCAACGTACGAATATATAAGTTAATATGTGCAATTTTTTGATCACAGGCTTCCTAATAAATTTTTGTTTGAATTTATACATTTTTAATGCATCGAAAATTTTTGTTTTGTTAAAATCAAATACTCTGGATTACGCTGAGTTTATTTAAACACACTACTCCTCAAACATTCGAACTAATAAAATTAAACATTTTCGATAATCACAGCTGCAGTTATTTACAAGTGTAGTTTAATTAATGCAAAGGGGATCCCTATATGTATTTTCACCTTTTGTTGATTTCATACCACTGTGCAGCTGCTGGTCTTCCACATAAATACCTACTTTGCTTTTATTTTGTTAACAGAAATTCGTTTCAAATTGCTGTTATTTGCAGCCACAACAACTTAATACAGACTTCAGGTGAAACCGATATTTTTTCTAATGGTTGAGAAATTGTTCATTGAAAACTATCGCACACATACGGGGGGTTTGCTGTAGTTTAACAAAATTCTGCAGGTAGGCGAATTTGTTGGCGCTTTAGTTGAAGGGGTTAAACCAATATGACAATAAATGTGAAAACACTTCTTTCGCTTTTATTTTAAATAAGAATTGGTGAAGACATAGGCAAAATTCTACAGAAATTTCGAATTTTCGTAACAAAAAATTACTTGGATTTACCTACATTTGCCTAGAGGGGACCTTTGTAAAGGGGCTTTACGAAACATAAATCAGGAAGGTCTTAATTCACCACAGTTGAATGTTGGTCAACGTATTACTTAAAATTTAGTCATAATCATAATATGTATGGCTGTTCGTAAACTGTATCTGTACTTTTATAACTACGATAAAAAGAGAGACGGACATTAGCAAATTAAATCTATATAGTATTCTGAATCTATCAGTATAATAAATAAGAAGTCTATCTCCATTCATTTTAGATGTTACAACCATCAGAATTTAGTCATAATACTCTTTTAGCTACAATGAGCCGAAAATACAAAGATTTTTTAACCATGTGTCTGGTTACATTTTTCATGGTAAATGTTTGATAACGAAGACAAAATAACGTTACATAATGTCAAATGTACATGAAAAATAGTTGAGTTAACATTATATAAGGTTGGTTACTGCAAGAGGGAGACACAGAAAATGTTCGACATTAACAAAACTTTAAAGATCAGGCTCTTTTGTATTGAAGTTTTGATCTGATCAGAATTAAGTTACTTATCACCCCCCCCCCCCCCTTCCCCTACACTATTTCCTTTCTTCGTTTGCTCAGAATTTCACTGCTTGTTGAGCTGTGAAGATGTTTCAGTTGGTCGTGAATATTTGACAAATGTTTGTGTCGGAATCTTCGGAAGCTGTTGGTTAAAGGTAAATAAAAAGCGTAAGTAGAAAAAATATGTAACACTTGTGTGTACATACATATTTTGTTAGAAGTGCTACCTACGTACATATATTTCTTGTAATAAAAACTTTAATGGTTAAAAAACTCAACAATGCGTAGTTAAAAGAACAATTTTTTTTTACAATTAACAATTTTCATAGTTCATTCAACCACAGAATAGTTAAATTAACTATTATTATTGTTAATTACCAGTCAACAACAAAATGTTCAAATTAACCATTATTTTTAAAATAAATTTGCACAATTTGGAAGAGTTATTTAGGCGTCTATTAATTTTGAAATGCCAAACCAAACTAAACATTAATCACATGACAGCTGACAAAATGGACGCCAGTTAAAAATATGTTGACAACTTAAAGTTTTATACGTCTTTGAAAAGAAACACACGGTGATAGAAAAGAGGCAGCTGCCACGCCCCCTTGGCAACATTTTAAGAGTGAACCATGATGGAGACCGAACTTAATTTGTCCACTTGTATTTACTTCGAAACGAATAAACAGGGTGTCCGCCGGGAAGGTTTTGCCGCCATTGTGGTAAACATTAGTCCTGACAGTTCATATATGGCAGTCGCGATGTTTAAGTAGAGAGATGGCAAATTTATTATGGAGAAATATTCGATAAAGCAACGTGTTTTAATCGTTAAAACATTTTATCAAAATCAATCATCGATTACAGTGACAATCAGAAAGTTATGTGAAAGGAGAAACAACGTGCCAGCAAAACGCACTATTTATCGTGTAGCGAATGATTTCGAAGAAAGAGGGTGTTTAGCTGATAGGCCCAAGCATGGACCACACATTACTGCAAGATCGGCTGAAAACATTACTGCTATTAAAGAAAGTGTTCAATCAACATTAATTCGACGCTTTAATGAATGTAATGAAAAATGTGCTCGCATTTGTGAGGCTAACAGAGGCGGACATTAATCTGATATTGTATTCCATACATAATTGCCGACATTAAATAAAACATTTATCAATATAAGATCCACTCTCTTTCATTTAATCAACAATTATAAACAAACAAAGTAGTACGAGGGCGGTTCGGAAAGTTCTTAGTCTATCAATGAAAGAGAATAGTTAGTTTTTCAAAAATATTTTTATTTTTCAATATAATCTCCTGGAACTTCAATACACTTAGTCCAACGCTTATCTAGCAATTCTATCCCTTGATTAAAATAGTTTTCCTCAAGGTCTTCAAAATAGTGGTTTACAACTGTAATTGCTTCTTCATTTGAGGTAAAACGCTTGCCAGCAAGGATTTTTTTTAGATTTGGGAAACAGGTAAAAGTCACTGGGAGCTAAATCAGGAGAATAAGGTGGGTGGTCAAGCAACTCGTACTTTAAATCGTTGATTTTAGCCTTTGTTAAAACACTCTTGTTCGCTGGTGCGTTGTCTTGATGAAAAAATAATTTTTTTGTGCTGTAAGCCAGGACGTTTTTCTCGAATTTGTACATTTAATTGATCTAAAAGGTTGCAATAGTACTCTGAATTTATTGTTTTACCCTTTTGCAGATAGTCAATCAATAAAATACCTTTGAAATCCCAAAAAACCGTTGACATAACCTTAACAGCCGATTGAATTGTTTTTGCCTTCTTTGCCTCCAGCTTCAGTCCATTGTTTGGATTGTTCTTTTGTCTCTGGAGTATAGTGGTGGATCCATGTCTCATCAACAGTTATGAAACGACGCTTAAAATCCATTTTATTTCGCTGAAAACGATTCAAGCAAGCTTGGGAAATGTTCATTCTTATGCTGTTTTTGGTCGACTGTTGAAATTGCGGCACCCATCTTGCAGAAAGCTTTTTCATCTGTAGTTCTTCATGCAAAATTAAATGGACTCGATCATTTGAGATGCCCATGATATAAGCTATTTCACGCACTTTTATTTGTCGATCATTTAATACCATATCATGCACTTTGGCTACAATTTCTGTGGTTGTTGCTGTTTTTGGACGTCCACTATGTGGTTCATCTCCAATGCTTGTACGACCACGTTTAAATTCAGCAACCCAATTTTTTACTGTTGCATATGAAGGAGCAATTTCACCTAACACATTCACCATATCATTATGAATTTCTTGTCCCGATAAACCTTTTTTATGTAAATATTTAATGACATCACGCATTTCTAATTTTTCCATTGTAAAAAAATCGCGGATGCGTCTTTTGTGAACACCTGTTTCTATATGAAGGAGTTGCCAGATCGAAACAAAATTTAGCACGTGTTCATAGCAGAGATGGAAGTTTCCAAAACACTTAACTTTTTTCTGTCTATACCGCGCTTTTTGCGCTAGGCTAAGAAGTTTCCGAACCACCCTCGTATACCTTCCCGACGGACACCCTGTCTATTACTTTTGAAATATATGGTAATAATTAATATAAAGAGTTAGTGGTGATTGCCACGCCTTCTCCCAATTAGCATTTGTCGAACTACGATTTCAAACGATTTTTTTTTTCGTGTGTAAAAACGTTGGTCTTTGAAATAGAAAATCTTGTGCTTAAACGGAATTGTCCGAATTTAAATAGAATTAGACCGAGACGTTTTGTTTTGCTTCAAAGTGAGATTTACAAAAATACTTCTCATACGTTTGGTGAGAACCTGGTCTTAAAGCTTTCAGGTTTCCTTTCAACAATTGCTCTGCAAAGGTTTCTAAAGAAGTTTGTCATCGACCCGAAATTGCGATAACGTTAAAAGTTCTATAAGGGGTTTCTAATTTTTGTTAGACAAGCCCATGCTGTGATCTGTAAGAATATGGCAACAAATAAATAATGAAAAAGAAATAGGGCCTAAAATGACTTTATTTTGCTAAAGACTTAAACCTTAGCAGCATCCACTAGAGGACAAATTTGCCATAATGTCACAAGCCAAATAGCCTTTGACTGAATAGCATTTTATGGTCTCAGCCAAAGTCAGAGATCATTCATAAATCAGTTCAAAAAGTCTTCTCTAAGCAAATATCAACAACAAAATACTATTTTTATTTATTAAAAGGTTTTAAGTTTTTTTAGAGATCAACCTCCAGATCTAAAAAACAAACGCCTCAAAGTTAAAAAAACACATAATGATGAGTTCAGTAGTGGCGCCAAAAGTCAAGGAAGGTAATGCTGGCAATCTTGTGTGATTAAGCAAAAGAAAAACAAAAATAATGCCCCAATGAATAAACCCAAATGTCAACTGCTGAAAAGAAACTACTCTCGAAACTAAAGTCATAGTCAAAGGTTTTGTCTCGTGTGCTCCATTAAGAAAATCGAAAAAAGACTTTCCTCCAAAGCTACAAGTAAATGTCTTTTTTCCTACAAATGAAAAATTATTACGTTTCATTAGGGAAACCATTAATTTGTTATGAACTACACAAATAGGGGAAGTTATATTCGGTTTAGGGTGATATTTTGCTACCAGGGAGGCAGTACTACTGCCCAGTCGTAGTGTGATGGAGGTAAGCCCAGGTTAAACCCCGGTTAAGAACATCGAATAATTTTTCAGCGGCGGGTTTCCACCTCGTAAATGCCGGTGACTCTTCAAGTAAGAGACTTATCTCACCTTTGTAGTAAGAATTATCTAACCCAAGTAAGAGACTTATCTCTAAGCCATGTTGAAACTTCTCTTTTATACGCATTAGTCGTTTAGAGCCGGCGTTGAACAGTACGCCCCGTTCAGTGAGTATAAGAATTGAATCGTGGACAGTTCACTGATTTGAGACAATTTTCCCCTTGTTCCTTAATGGAATTCTGTGGGATTTAAGTAAATAAGATGGCAATGCAACTTTGCAACTTAACTTTGGTTACATAAAAAAGGTTCTATAATTCCAATACTTCCAATTGTAATAAAGTCACCGCAGACAGGCTTAATAGTTGAAATGTTGCCAACCCAGTTTAAAAAGAGAAAAACAATGTCCCCTCAGAATTGGGCATACAGTAGCCGTTCCTTACCGCGTACAATTTGTGAAGGAAGCCTTAAAGCCATAGTACACCCTAGACTACAAAACAGGCGCTGTTTCAAAAACAGCATCAACGCGACATAACTTCACTCTTTTGAAGCCACAAAACAGTCCCCAAACAAAAGGTGAACAGTTCCTCCCTTCGGGGCACTACTCGTATTGCCAGCCAAGACAAGAGAGTGAGTGTTCTTTACAACTTCCCCAGAAATTTATTTGGCCAAATTTATTTATGTTTACCATAAATTAGTGAAAAAACACTGCGGAGGCCAAACAACAATGCCCGTTAATCCGACCGGGTCACACTGCGGTAGCCTGTTTGGCTTAAGGTTTCCTTGGAGCAAACTAATGAAATGGAACATAATTAATGGCAAACGTGGGGCAAATGTTGTTAAAAGACGCCAGTCACCAGCACACAGGATGGCGTTTGACGTCATAGGCATACTCGAAAACCTAGTGGTAATTGGATAGAAAATAAATAGTGGAAACACTAACTTAATTTGGAAGAAAAAAACACATACTCGTACTAAATATGTTGTTTGGTTTACTTCACCTTTTTAGCTAATGAGGTCTATAAATTGTCTTCAAAGGACTTAAGATTATGCAGAGAGTGAGTGGAGGGCAGTCTTAGGTTCATTATGTTAACGCTTACAAGGTAGGGTTCTTTACAAACCACATATTGTCCCAAAAATAGCTGACTAGTAAATATTAACATATGTGACGCGCAAAATAGAAAGGGACCTAAGGTTCAAAACCAGTTTTGTTCAGCCAGAGCCATTTTAAAAATAAGATCGCTTTCTATTTGCGCTTAGAATCGTCAAGTTCACTTTCATAAAACGCGCATATCTCTGGGGGGGAACACTTTTGGGGCATGGGATCGGTCTCATTCGATGCTCAGATGTTGACCACATCAAAAAAAGAAAAAAAAATGAAAATAGATTTTTTTTACCCTTAGGTCCCTTTCTCTATGCGCTGTCACATACATTTCCTCATTATGCGAAATATTAACCTTTGTTCAAAATCTGCTCTTAACTCGGACTCAGAGGCTCTCAAACAGTTGAAACAAGCGACAATTGCTAGCGGGAACATATTCAGACTTTAACTAAAACCAATATCACTACACGGAAAAAGAAAATCCTTAAATTTCAAACAAAAAATTGGTATGTGAATTTTTTCACCACTTAAAAAAATTCAATTTTGGGCGTCTCGAAATTGATTTTTTTGATATGTCGTCGTGGAACTTTTTTTCCTCATGCCAAAAGCTATCGAAAACTCGATAAAACAATATCTACAAATTCTGTGTTTACAAATCGGCCCACCCTGTGGGTGTGGGTGTATGAGTTTTAATACTCGTATTTATGAATTTAAGTGTGTTCGGTTTAAAAATCTATAACCAGCAGTTCTGTTAAATGTGAAACTGATTGCCCTTAAGTGCATAGCCGCTAAACATACACGCAGAGAAAAGATATGGTTACTATATGGTCACGCCAACAATAGTATGTTCTCTGCAATAAAGGAATGATTGTCGCAACAATAGTATTGTTTTTTAATTTCATTCTGACAATAGTATGATTGCGGCAATATTAATATTGTTGAAATGTAACAATAGTACTGTTGCCAAATTTGAAAATATGGTTGTAGCAACAATATAAATATGGTTGGTGCAACAAAACTATTGTTTTTTGGTTTTATGTTAACAATAATATGATAACCGCAATCATACCGTCGAATTCATAATATTTTTTTTTAATTTGACAATGTTATTGTTACGAATCTTACGCAAAAATAGTACTTTTTATATGTTAATTAAATTTGTTCAAAACAAAACTACTTTCGATTGGTATAACTGAATTTTTTTTTAATAAATAAATTTTTTCTACTGTTAAATAAATCACTCCTATTAATATGAGTTTAATGTATTTTTACAAAATTTACTTAATAAAAATCTCTATTATTGAATAACAACTTTAATGCAATTCCTAAAACAATTTTGGGGATTATGGCATGGTTGTGTGTGAGTCTTACTAGGGTTGTGAGGATAATAATATTGTTGTGGGGATCATAGTATGGTACTGTGTGAACCATACTATTGTTGTGATGATAATATTATTGTTGTGCCGCAACCATATAACCAACAATAGTATAATGATTTTCGAATATTTTTATCCCAACCATTCTTTTTTTTCTGCGTGTAGTAACAGCACATTCGTTGTTTGGGGTCTTGTGATGGTGAAGTGGCACTTACCAAAACTGCAGGGCAAACCGGTTTTTAACTAAAAGTCTCTCTGACAGCTTTTCGAAAAAAAATCTACAAAATTTCTTGTAAATATGTGAATCTTTTCATATCCTCATTACGAAAATATTCGTGTCTATTTTATACACGCCGACGGATGCCTGCCGTATTTATACCGCAGTTGACTATTTTGGTATTATGTAAATCGTTGGAAAGGCCGCATTCGAGAAAACGCGTATACCGCATGTGATTACCTTCTCATACAAAGTGATCTGATATACTTAGTAGGGACATAAATACTGTTACACACGTTTTATGCTGTAAAATAAAAAGTACTTTTAGGACCAAATACTTTTTAATATATTTATTAATGTATATTGTATCCAAAAAGAATCTACTTATTCGAAATGTCTGCCTTTAGCCTTTACACACGCCATAAGTCGCACTGGCCAATCGTCAATAGGTGCACGAACCTCGCCCATTGGAAAATTGGCCACAGCTCGAACCAAGGCAGCCTTAAGAGATCCAATGTTGGGGTATCTTTTGTGATAAACCTTGTCCTCTAAAACAGTCCACAATTTGTAATCCAATCGGTTCAAATATGGACTGCCTGAGGGCCATTCTTCAGAGGAAATGAACGCTGGCACATTATTTCGAAGCCAGGCGTGGAACGTTTTAGCCTTATGGGCCGGCGCAGAATCCTGCTGGAAAGTCCATGGCTGGTTTTGGAACAAGGAATTGTAAAGAGGCTTCGCAACAGCTTCCAAAACGGTTGCTTGGAAACTTTGGCCGATGTTTTGACTCCTTACTCGCAGAAATGGAGGTCAGAGACACCCCACGTAAGAGACACCCCACCAAACCATTCAGATGCTTCCTTAGATGACCGCGCATTCATTTTGCTGGTTAATTTTTTCCTGCGCGGTAAAAATTTTTCTGTGCAAGTTATCAGCGTGCTTCACCAAAAGACGTTTGCATTTTTCAAACCCATTTTTTTAAAAGCTGCAGTCCATAAATGTCCGGTACGTCGTTTGAAAGCTCAAGTCCCAAGTCTTTTTTAATGATTCGACTCATGGACTTTTGCGTGATATTCATCTCACGGGCCATGATTTTCTGTTTTCGGATCGGATTTCTGTGAATTCTTGATTTAACGGCTTTGATGACATGCGGTGTTCGAACAGAGCGTGGGCGGCTCGACCGGTGGCGGTCTTTTACATCTCCAGTCTCCTCAAAGAGTTTTATGCATCGGTAGACGGACATGCGGCTAATCCCTAGTGGCCGGAGCGTTTTAAAAATATCGCTTTTTTCATTTCACACTTGAAAAGCGCTATTACAGCGATACGGTTCTCATTATTTGACCACTCCATGATGAAAGTTGAAACAATTTTAAAATCCCGTTACAGACTAACGCTATTGAAGTTAGCTTTCAAAACCCATGTGACATTAACGGGGTATGTTCAGTTCTACTATTGAGCTGGGTGTGTTCAATGTTGTAACAGTATTTATGCCCTACTAAGTATGGTCCCTCTCTTGATTACACCCTCTGTAGCCTGATATTATATCCGATCTGATTGTGCTGATCCGATCCGATCTGTGAATTAGGAATAAAGAGAGTATCTTATTCATCTTTTGACATTGCCCTCATATGAATGGCCTTTCCAATTTAAAGTCTTGCCGGTTTACAGAGTTCTTTGAAAATTCAAACTAGGTCACATGAATCACAGCGCATTAAGTGACCCTTATATTTTTTTATGGAATTTTGGTCAATGTTTTCATAGAACCCCAACTAAATATACAGTTGCCTTTTTAGAAGTCACTTATTAGGCCCAACCTTGATAAAACCCCAGTCAGAGCCGCAGAATCATATGATTAGCAGAGTCTCGTCGGGAATCTCATAGTCGTCCCTAAATGAATTGAACGATTTATTTTCCTAAATTTCCTTTTTAAACCTCAGCCTACTGGGAATATATCATTTGGCACGGACAAAAGGTGTTTCGCATCGAAACAGTCATTGGAACCATGTCCGTCTGGTGTCTACCAGCTGGAGTTAGCAATCGTCTGTAAATTTAGCATGTTGTAATATTTTTTCAAAACTGCCTATGGAATAAGACAAAGACCAAATTGCCACACCCCTTTTGGTACCACGCACACAAATATGCCATTCCGCCCACTTTTGGTAAAAAGAAGAAAATATTTGTAAGCTTAACTTGGTGACAACGAATTGGGTTTCAAGCCACGCCCCTTCAGGCAATTCCCACACAAATAGTACTGTTTCAGTGCAGATAAGAACACACATAACTTGTCACTGAGTACATGAAATTTGCTTTAATTGTGAACACCGTAATATTTTGATAACGACTTTGTACTTCATGTAAAAGAAAACCGGTTGACACGCCCATTTTGGAACCTCCCGCACAAATTCACCATTCCGCCCACTTTTGGTATAGGCATAAACATTTGAATACTACTCATACGATTCTGCTGAAAATAAATATTAACAAAATCGATTATAATTTACACTAGGTGACCTAAAAGTGGTTCCTTAGCCACGCCCCTTAACACGTTGACTGCCTAGGCTATTTTCAGAAAACTGGCCAAAAATGACATTTTGATTTATTCACATTATATTACTAAAAACTTTATTTCTAGATGATAGGTATCATGAAAAAGCAAATATTATGTTTTTTTTTAGGAGAAAAAGGACCTACTAGTTATCTCGTAGTTGGCTTCTGTGACAGAAATCCTACGCAGAAGCCAAATACGAGTTAATTCGTAGGTCCTTTTTCTCCTAAATAAACATCATTTTTGCTTTCTATAATATTTTGTTTTATAGTTATTATAATTTATTATAATTTTATTATTATTTTCTTCCTTTTTAGATTTATAAACATTCTCAAAATTTATTGTTATAATTATCAAGAACCTAAAATGGATAAGAAAAGGTCACTGAATCAAAGTGAAATTGAGTACAAAGCAAATCTAAGTGATTCAGAATATGACGGAATTTTCAGCGATGATATTAACGACATTTATGAGCCTTCTTGTAGTGGTAGTGAAGATGAACCTGAAGACGGGTCCGAACCGGATGACAATGACGATCTTCTCCAAGCAACAACGTCAAATGAAATTGATGATTTGTGGACAGAATTTCAACACAATCCTGATTTAATTCTTTTTGAAGAAAATGTTGGTGTGAAATTAGATACATCAAATTTTTCAGTACAAACGCTGGTAGTTTTATTTTTTTCTTTCTGCGCAAGAAATTGAAAAATCGGAAAAAGGGAATCAAAATGCTATAAAAAAAACTAAAAGGTTATCAAATTGGCAAGACGCAAATGCTGCAGAGATGAAAGTTTCTATTGCACTTTTATTGCAAATGGGACCTTGTACATTTCCAACAATAGAACATTACTGGAGCACAAACAACCTATATAATGTAAACTTTTGGTGCTCACATATGAGCCGAAATCGATTCCAGTTGCTACTTCGTTGTTTTCATTTGGTTGATAACTCAAACGCATCTACCGATAGATTATACAAGGTGAGACCAATCCTAAATCATTTCAACAATGTTATGCGTGAAAACTATGTACCAAGTAAAAATAATTGTATTGACGAATCCATGATGCTATGGCGGTAAAGATTGCTTTTCCGCCAGTACATAAAAAATAAAAAAAAACACAAATATGGCATCAAACTATATGAACTATGTGAGTCCGACGGTCTTGTAATAAAAATAAAAAATTACAGCGGAAAATCGGAGGAAACTACCAATAATGTAGGTCATACTGCTGACGTTGTTTTACATTTACTTGAGGACTATCTCGATAAAGGCTACGCGCTTTACATGGATAATTTTTATAATTCAGTTAGTCTTACAAAACTGTTATATACACGAAAAACGTATGTGTGTGGAACCCTGCGAAGTAACAGAAAAGGAAACCCCAGAGATGTGGTAAATCGTAAACTGAAAAAAGGGGAGTGTTTTTGGCAGCAAAATGGTCCTGTTTCTGTATGCAAATAGAAAGACAAACGAGAAGTCCTTACCATTTCAAACACGCATGCTGTTGAAATGGTAGAGGTGCCCAATCGCAATGGAAAAATTTCTATGAAACCGAATATAGTTCGAGATTACAATAAGGGAATATCTGGCATAGACCGATCAGATCAAATGATTTCGTACTACTCATCTCTAAGAAAGACTATTAGATGGCCCAAAAAGGTTTCGCTACCTATTATAGAGATATATATATACAAAATGCTCACAGAATTTTTTAAAAAAGTAAGTTCATCTAAAATAAAATTGATAAAGTTCAGAGAACAATTCGTCCTCGCATTGATTGGAGATTTTCAACCAGTTTTGAAAAAAAGTAGAAGTCAAGAGCTCCATTATTTAAAGTGTTTACCACCAACGGAAAAAGCAGTTTCCGACAAAGCCATGTCGTGTATGTACCCAAGCAAAAAAAAAAACGCCGAGAAACGCGTTACTTCTGTCCAGCCTGTGAAGAGAGGCCAGCCTTTGTGTGGAAAATTGTTTTAAAAACTACCACAAATAATAAAATATTACTTTATTTCTTCTATTTGAATTAATTTTTCCATAATTTTTTTTTAAAAAAATGTTCAGCTCAGTCACGCAAGCCAAAACTAACTTTTTTAATGGCTTCCCAGAAGCCATTTATCGATACTAGCACTGATATAATACGGTTTTACTCGTAACTACACAAAAAGTGGCAGTTTTAGATAGATAGATAACTCGTAGTTGGCTTTCTGGAAGGGAAATCAATCTACGAGTTATCTCGTAGTTGGCAGTCAACGTGTTAATGTACTTCCCACACAAATAACAATATCCGAGGTAGAAACCCACAAAAATTTTTCCCTTAAGCATGAATTACGCTTGCATTTTATTTTCAGCAATATGCCACGTAAAAACTACAATCCGCAATCTCAACTAAATCCTCAAATGGGTCAACCCTAGATGACATGGTGCAACATTAATAACTTCTGCATACACTCTGAAGCACACACCCAAATCTAACACATTTTTCAATATCAAATCAATTAGAGTCCCAAATTGTTCTCTCTCCCCTAGCGTTTAGACAAACAATTTTGTCCTTAATGGCATTTTGCAAATTGTTTATCACACGTTGTTAATCACATTAGCACATACTCGTACACATAGCCCAACTAATGGGCTGACGTTGGCCCTAAATAAAAGCCAAAACGCCACTACCAAAGATGTAAATACGATTACAAAACTTTTACTCATCCAAAGCACTACAGGCTGGCCAAATAACCTTGACACATTTACGGGGGCTAGGAAAGACCACAGGCACACACACACACACACACACAAGCAGCGTCACCTGCCAAACGCCGCTAACTGAATACCAATAAAGACGATATGCCGGTGATTTGGCCAACATCAACAACACCAGCCAGTCGAAGTGATGTCAAAATGTTAATGACCAAAATGAAAAAAGGCCAAAACAAAAAAAAAACTTGTGGAAAAAATAATAATAAAATCAAACAACACATCACTCTGTCGTCGTCTCAGTTGGCTGGACGACGTGCGTGGAGCATTTAAGCCCCGCTTAAAACGTGTTTGGCTCAACAAGTGCGATACGTGAACATTTGAAATGATATCGGCCAAGTTAACATGCACATGTGAATGCAATTGGTAAATTCAAATAAAAAACGTTTTGGATGATTGCAAACAACACACAGCGGAAAAGGTGGAATTTTGTGACGATGTCACTGTGGCATCGCTGGCGATGACAACGACGATGACAAGTATTTATGAGGGATTTTTTTTTTAATACGTTTTGGCAATTGAAACGTTTTCGATTCCGACTTTAAATTAATTTAAAGATTAATTGACCGCTGGTTTGCTTATAGCTGGCAACGTCACATAGAAATATTTCCTAAAACCAAAATGAAGCTTACGAGGGCGGTTCGGAAACTTCTTAGTCTAGCACGAAAAGCGCGGTATAAACAGAAAAAAGTTAAGTGTTTTGGAAACTCATCTCCATCTTTGCTATGAACACCTGTTAAATTTTGTTTCGATCTGGCAACTTCTTCATATAGAAACTGGTGTTCACAGAAGACGCATCCGCGATTTTTTTACAATGGAAAAATTAGAAATGTGTGGTGTCATTAAATATTTACATAAAAAAGGTTTATCGGGACAAGAAATTCATAATGATATGGTGAATGTGTTAGGTGAAAGTGCTCCTTCATATGCAACAGTAAAAAATTGGGTTGCTGAATTCAAACGTGGTCGTACAAGCATTGAAGATGAACCACGTAGTGGACGTCCAAAAACAGCAACAACAGCAGAAATTGTAGCCAAAGTGCATGATATGGTATTAAATGATCGACGAATAAAAGTGCGTGAAATAGCTAATATCATGCGCATCTCAAATGATCGAGTCCATTTAATTTTGCATGAAGAACTACAGATGAAAAAGCTTTCTGCAAGATGGGTGCCGCACTTGTTAACAGTCGACCAAAAACAGCATAAGAATGAACATTTCCCAAGCTTGTTTGGATCGTTTTCAGCGAAATAAAAGGGATTTTAAGCGTGGTTTCATAACTGTTGATGAGACATGGATCCACCACTATACTCCAGAGACAAAAGAACAATCCCAACAATGGACTGAAGCTTGAGGAAGTGCCCCAAAGAAGGCAAAAATAATTCAATCGGCTGGTAAGGTTATGGCAACGGTTTTTTTGGGACTTCAAAGGTATTTTATTGATTGACTATCTGCAAAAGGGTACAACAATAAATTCAGAGAACTATTGCAACTTTTTAGATCAATTAAATGTACAAATTCGAGAAAAACGTCCTGGCCTACAACACAAAAAAATAATTTTTCATCAAGACCACGCACCAGCGCACAAGAGTGTTTAAACAATGGCTAAAATCAATGAATTAAAGTACGAGTTGCTTGACCGCCCACCTTATTCTCCTGATTTAGCTCCCAGTGACTTTTAACTGTTCCCAAATCTAAAAAAAATCCTTGCTGGCAAGCGTTTTACCTCAAATGAAGATGCAATTACAGTTGTAAACCACTATTTTGAAGACCTTGAGGAAAACTATTTTTTATCAAGGGATAGAATTGCTAGATAAGCGTTGGACTAAGTGTATTGAAGTTTCAGGAGATTATATTGAAAAATAAAAATATTTTTGAAAAACTAACTATTCTCTTTCATTGATAGGCTAAGAACTTTCCGAACCGCCCTCGTATCACCGAATGTTGATTAAGGCTTGCCGCAGCTTTTGCGAAATAATTTGGTAACAGTTTCCAAATCAAGATATCTTGCATCCAATAATGTTAGTACTACATGCAGGTAAAGCACCTGCAAGCAATCTAGTCACGCCTACAATGATCGTGGAACTTCCTCAAATTACCTTTAAAGTTCCAGGCAACTTAGTTACTTTCCTAAAGCGTGGAAAACTTATTTGTTTCAAATGATTTTAAAGCCAGGATAGAACCAATTAATACTTTCCTTATACACTCCATACAGTTTGCTTCCCTGCTTATTCAAACTTTATGAAAAAGTTCCAGTCTCAAATAACATAAGACCAGACCATTAGCCTTAATTCCGGGAAGGTTACAGCACCATTGAAGAAGTAAACCGCCTGACCCAAGCAATTGGAAAATCATTTGAACGGCAAGAATATTGCTGCGGCGTATAAGTATTTCTAAATGTTGGTCAAGCGTATTTGACACAGTCTGGCACCTTGGCTTCACCAACAAAATTAGCAAATACCTACGAACGAACACGCATCGACTCCTTGAGTCTTGCTTCGAAAACAGCACACACAGAGAACAGATTCGTTGCCACAACCGATTTTGTTTGCCAACCGAATGATTGTGGTTGCATAAACCACGATCATTTGTTAGTTGGTGCTTTGTAACGTTTAGTCACTGTAACTGAAGTATCTGTAGAAAAAACCGAGTTATCTGAACCTTAAGAAAAGCATTTAAGGATTTTAAAGTCCAAATGAATATGTGAAATAAAAAAACGATATTTTAAAACGCTCCAGCCACTAGGGATTAGCTGCATGTTCGTCTTCGATGCATTAAACTGTTTGAGGAGACTGGAGACCGCCACCGGTCGGGCCGCCCACGCTCTGTTCGAACACCGCATGTCATCAAAGCCGTCAAATCAAGAATTCACAGAACCGATGAAAAAATGTTTACCGTTCAGGAAAAATTTAACAAGCAAAATGATAGAGTGTATGCGCGGTCATCTAAGGAAGCATCTGAACTAATCCCAAGAATGGAAAAGGGTCATCAGCCCTCCTCAGTCATGGTTTGGTGAGGTGTCTCTTACGATGGGGTGACTGACCTGCGAACAAGGAGTCAAAACATCAGCCAAAGTTTACCAAGAAAACGTTTTGGAAGCTGTTGTGAAGCCTTTTAACAACTCCCTGTTCCAAAACCAGTTATGTACTTTCCAGCAGGATTCTGCGCCGGCCCATAAGGCTAAAACGTCCCAGGCCTGGCTTCGAAACAATTTGCCAGCGCTCATTTCCTCTGAAGAATGGCCCTCAAGCAATCCAGATTTGAACCCATTGGATTACAAATTGTGGACGGTTTTAGAGGATAAGGTTTGTCACAAATGATACCCTAACATTGGATCTCTTAAGACTGCTTTGGTTCGAGCTGTGGCCAATTTTCCAATGGACGAGGTTCGTGCAGCTATTGACGATTGGCCAGTGCGACTTAAGGCGTGTGTAAAGGCAAAAGGCGGACATTTCGAATAAGTAGATTCGTTTTGGTTACAATATACATCAATAAATATATTTTAAAAAATATTTGGTCCAAAAACATTCAGTACTTTTTATTTTACAGCTTAAAACGTGTGTAAGAGTATTTATGCCCCTACTAAGCATATATCAAATTGTTATGTCCTTAATGGAAAACCCTATTTTTTAGCGATCGTCATAAATTCTAAGACGATCTAGCCATGTTCGTCAGTCCGTCCGTCCGTGTGTCTATGCACAATAGCGGCCAAACAAATATACTAGGATCCTAAAATTGTGCATGATGATGATATAACCATGAGGCCTTAAACGGCTTGGGATTTCCAATTGAAGAAATCGGGCTGGGGCAAAAAAGTTTCGCTTTAAGGAACCAGAGGTACCTTGGTAAAAAGTACACTTTTCTTAATATTTGCTTTGCAAATACAAATTTTTTATGGACGAAAAAAGGCTTAAATTTGTACTGTTAGTAGGGATGCACTAAGTACCTAACAAAGGGCATATTAGCTGGACTTTTTTGGTTCATGTGGCCCAAAAAACGTCCCATACGGTCAAAACGGGCAATCTGTAATCAGTATGCCCATATGTGTACTCAAATTAATAGAAAATTTTTCTACGAATCCATATGTGACAGCGCATAGAGAAAGGGACCTAAGGGTAAACAAATCAATTTTCATTTTGAGCATCGAATGAGACCGATCCCATGCCCCAAAAGTGTTCCCTCCCAGAGATATGCGCATTTTATGAAAGTGAAGTAGACGATTCTAAGCGCAAATAGAAAGCCACCTAATCTTTAAAATGGCTCTCCTGAACAAAACTGGTTTTTAACCTTAGGTCCCTTTCTATTTTGCGCATCACATATAGAGTGATTTTGGAGTTGGGGCTGCGATAAGAGACGGACGTATGGCCCGAAAGGGATCGATTTTATTTAGCGTAAAGTAGCGTATGGACGGTGGAGGGTATATAAGGCTGGGCCTGGATGAACTTAACGATGTTTTTACTAGTAACATCTGATTCTGACCATACTAAGTATTAAATAAGCGGCCTGTAACCAGCTCTGTTGAAATTGACTTACAAAAAAATACCCTGCCAATTGAGGTCCTGCCGCCCTAGAGTCCACAAATAAAGTCCGATCGTGCAGTCCTGAAACATCGACTAGCCATCGATCTAAACAAGATTTCATGCAACAGCTACAATTTTCTATTGAGTGTCAAATCACATCGTGTAGCTCCCACTGCTAAAGAGAAGTTTATTGTGAGTTCCTTAAAAGGATGTTAATGAAATTATGTGATTTTTATATAAATCACGAGCATTAATTAAAATGTGTCTACAGCTAAGTTTATCATTTGTTTCCTTCAACTCTTGATACACATAAATCTAAATAGCTAATAAATCTAAATGATACTAATAAATCTAAATAGCTATTTAAGGCTATTGTTTTACCGTAGGATATCCAACCACAATACCAAATTGTTTTTGGCAAATATTGCAACATTGTAAGACGTTTTTTCCCCAGCTCCTATCAACGAGGCCCAAATGTCAACTACAAAAGAAGCATTGATTTATACCGGAGTGTGGTATCTGCAATGGAATATAAAAACACTGGAAAGTAACAAAATTTTAGAGTGGTTTTGCAGACAGAAAGAAAGACTCTAACTTTTTCTTGAGATGTTGAGTGTGATCCCACTAGATTTATGGCCCATTGAAAATGACATTAAGGAAAGGTAAACACGCCGCAACTTTGTCTCTCGGTTACTTACTGTTTTTTCATAACGTTAAATGTTGTAATTAGGAAAAGTTGTAAGCAAAAATATTTTACAATTGCATGCGTGCCACATAACTTATGTTGAAAACGACTCGCATGTTTATTGTAAAATATTTATATACCATAAAAATACAAGTGGGGTTTTTTTTGGAGTGTAAAAAAGGCAACGAGGTAAAAAGTGGTAAATTTGTGTTTTCAATTAAAGTTATGTTATTTTGGGGGGTTTTGCACAAAACTCATTACATCTTAGTTTGTGCTTTGGGTCTTATCGGATGTTTAAAGGCATTCAACGGTTTAGTTTCCTTCGCTTTTGCATATGGCTTAAAAGGGAGTTTCATCACATAAATACAGAAAAAAATTAGTTGGTCATCGGTTGGAACTACAAAAATTCTGTTCCGAATAAGGAATTTTCGTTGCAATAATCAAACAGTTAAAATCGTAATTGATATCACTACTCAACAAAATGAAAAAAATTTCATGTACTCCGGATGCGATAATTTTTTCTGTGTAGATAACCTTGACATGAGCTCGAAAAACGCAATAAAAAATTTTTTTTTCGTTTGGTTTTTGTTTTATTTTTTTTTTTTAAATTTTAAAAATTTTTTTTTGGTTAATTTGTTTCGTCCGGCATAACTCGGGAACCACTAGCCCGATTTAATTGAATTAAATTTTAAAAAATTTAAAATTACAATTCCCTTAATCTGTTCATATATTGTTTTCCTATACAAGCAACAGTTTCCAAGTTAAAAATGAATATATAAAGGAAAAAACTTATTTTTTGCCTAAAGATTTAAATTTTTTTTTTAAAAAAATCTATAAAAAATCCAAAATGAAAAAAAATGTCAAATCTTATTACTTTTACGTAAAGTCACATAACCTATGAGCAAAATGAGACAAAGATCATGAAAATCGATGCACGCGTTTCGCTTTTATTCGCAATTGAGTAAAGGTATGAATTTCAAAAATTTGCTCGACATATGCACAACTTTGTCTATGGTGAGGTTTTTTCTTTTTTATTACAAAAAAAATTAAAATTTGTTGGGTGACAAAAATATATGACAAAAATATATGATTTGAAATTCATACCTTTACTCAATTGCGAATAAAAGCGAAACGCGTGCATCGATTTTCATGATCTTTGTCTCATTTTGCTCATAGGTTATGTGACTTTACGTAAAAGTAATAAGATTTGACATTTTTTTTCATTTTGGATTTTTTATGGATTTTTTAAAAAAAAAAAAATTTAAATCTTTAGGCAAAAAATAAGTTTTTTCCTTTATATATTCATTTTTAACTTGGAAACTGTTGCTTGTATAGGAAAACAATATATGAACAGATTAAGGGAATTGTAATTTTTTAAAATTTAATTCAATTAAATCGGGCTAGTGGTTCCCGAGTTATACCGGACGAAACAAATTAACCAAAAAAAAATTTTTAAAATTTAAAAAAAAAAAATAAAACAAAAACCAAACGAAAAAAACATTTTTTATTGCGTTTTTCGAGCTCATGTCAAGGTTATCTACACAGAAAAAATTATCGCATCCCGAGTACATTTTGACTGTTGACTAGTGTATCCGGTTCAATATACCAGAATATGATAAATATTATCATCATATTGTACACACAACGAATTAATCGCTCGAGCCACTGAAACGCAGAAAAGGTTTTTGGTTGTAACAACTGGCGGTTGGGGCAACCAATTGTTTTGCAATCGTATTGTTGTAGTAAGCAATGATTGTTGATGGTTACTAAAATTATATATTATAATCAGCAATTGCTGTATATTTTTTTATTTTGAATATGCCTTATTTAATAAAAAATGTCGATTATTACTGACTTGAAGCCAATCACCAGCTTGCCCAGAAATAGTTACGCAGACGTTATAAAGCCATCAAAACGCAAGCAGAACACATGCGATGAACTTTACAGTAGGGTGGAGTGAAATTCAAAAAAAAAAAGTTAACCTCGGAAAGAGATGTAGTCTGGGGTCCTAATGAGGGGAAAAATAAAGAAAAAAATTTAAAAAAAAATTTAGGGGTCGCGCCACTCCCTAGAAATTTGGAAATTATCGCTATTTTGGCGTTGATTTTAGAAAAATCCTAAAAAGTTTTATGTCAATAAATGTTTGCAATAGCGTAAACAATGAAATAAGGGCATGAAAAAATTTAAAAAAATTTTCTCATTGTTCAAAAATTTCAAAAAGTAAAATAAGTCAAATCGTCCCTTCTTCAGAAAATTGACTGAACAATGAAATCGCCACCAAAGCTACAAATATTCGTCGATTATCCTCATATTTGCCTCAAATACTTTTGTTTGGGCACTGAACAAGCTCAAACTTTTAAATTTCGAATAAGTTAAGTCGTTAATTTTTAGGATTTTTCTAAAATCAACGCCAAAATAGCGATAATTTCCAAATTTCTAGGGAGTGGCGCGACCCCTAAAATTTTTTTTAAATTTTTTTCTTTATTTTTCCCCTCTTTAGGACCCCAGACTACATCTCTTTCCGAGGTTAACATTTTCAAATTATAAAAAAAGCATGTTTTCAATCCACCCTACTTTACAGCATAGATGACTTGTTCAGTATATTCACTGAAGCAATCTGTGATTTACGTAAATGTACAACAAAAATAGAGCAACTTCTTGTTATTATGTCTATGCTCAAATATGCAGTATAATGATTCAACAAATCGCCTTCAAATAATGCATTGGAACTATCAAGGCATTACCACATTTTCTGAATCCGTTCAACTTCATCTTTTCCTGAGAGAGCTTTAAATCGATATCCTGCTTTTGAATGAGACTTTTCTCAAATCTAGTCACAAGTTCATTATTTCTGGATATAATGTGTATAGAAACGACAGAACTACTCATGGAGGTGGCGTAGCTATTGCGATAAGATCAACGCTGAAACACAAATTAGAGACATTTCCTACAAAATCCATTGAAAATACTTGTATATCTGTGAATTTTACAATCGAACAACGAAGTTTGTTGCAACATACTGTCCTCGCTACTTAACAGATTTTGTAAGAGATCTGGATTTACTTACATCTATACGGGAAGATTATTTCATCCTTGGTGACTTTAATGCACACCACACCAGCTGGAATTGTGCATTATCCGACAGAGCTGGGAACGAGTTATATAATCACCAGAATATTTCACCTTATTACATTTACTTCCCCCCTAGTCCAACTAGATTTCCTCAAAACATTGCTTACAGACAGACGACCATCTACGATTGACCTTCTGTTTTCAAACTCCACGCAACCATTTACTGATATAGTGACCCACCCATGCAAATTGTATTCAGATCATCAACCCATAACTTTTTATATTAATGGACATGTTCGCGAAAACATGAGACTTTATCCAGATTTCCGGAATGTTGATTGGGAGTGTTGTAAGAGTCTTTTGAATTCTAAAATAGCTTCCTCCAATGTTATCAATACCAATTTAACATTTTCTAATGTTGACAAAACCCTAGAGGAATTCACGAAACTTATAAAGGATGCTTGCGTAGAGGCAATACCGTACCGGCCGATTAGGAGCAAGGGCAAGGGCTTTGAAGTGACACCACAATGTAGATCCATCATTTCCACTAGGAATATGTACAATAGACGATATCAAAGATGCTCTAATTCCAATTTGAAGATGGCATATTGATCAGTTATAAGGGAACTCAATAAAACCACATCTCTACATGTCAATAACGCCAGGAATGCTCAATGGTCCAATTTTTTAAGTAAGTTGCCTGTTGGGGGGGAAAATATATTCATCAGGTCACTGACTGTGAATAATCAGGAGATAACTGACAACGTTGAGAAGGCAGGTTTGATTGCAAACTTTTTCTCTAATTCGCACCTTACTACCAAAGATGTTCGTAGCTCAATGGAAAAGAAGGTTGATCTAGTTGTAAAATCAATAGATCAGGATAACTTATCTAATGAGATTGCAAATTTGACGACACATGAGGAGGTTAAACTCTTTATTGCCGGTCTCCAGAACTCCAGGACTCGATCAGAACAACAGTATTCTCCTTAAAAAACTTCCAGAAACTGGATATAAATTTTTAGTGAAGTTGTTTTACTTTTGTATTAGATATTCGTACTTTCCGAAGGAGTTCAAAAGGGCTAAGGTTATACCTATAGGTAAGAGTGGAAAGGATCCGAAATTGCCTTCAAGTTATCGTCCAATCAGTTTACTGAGTTGTCTCGACAAGGTTTTTGAGAAAATTGTTTTCTTTAGACTAGCGACATTTGTAGAGGAGAACGACCGTATACATCAATGCCAATATGGATTTAGACCACAGCACTCGATTACGCACCAACTTAAGAGAGTTGTGAATTTGATAATACGCAATAAGGATCGGCGTCATTCCACAGGAATACTCTTTTTGGATATTGAGAAGGCTTTTGACTCTATCTGGCACAATGGACTGTTATACAAGCTTCATAGAATGCAATGTCCACTGTATTTAATGAAGTTAATCAAAAGCTTTCACACGGACAAGAAATTCATTGTCGAAGTCAATAGAGAACAATCCACCTCAAAGAGTATTCCTGCTGGAGTTCCTCAGGGGTCAGTTTTATCACCATTATTATATACTCTATACACTTCAGACTTCAAACTTCTAGTGCGAAATGACGTAGCGTTTTACGCTGATGACAACGCAATTATACGAGTATGCAGTGGTAAGGTTTCTAATGCAATAGTCAAGCGTATGCAAAAGACACTTTGTTCAGCTAGCAAATATTTTACAAATTGGAAAATAAAGATAAATGAGGATAAGTCTCAGGCAATAGTTTTTCCATTCAATAAATCTCCAAAAAGAATTCCTACTCAGAGGCTCAGAGTTCAATTGAGGGAAATAGAGTTTTCGAAGGAGATTAAATATCTGGGAATTATCCTGCATCAGAAACTGACGTTTAGAGCACACTTAAATGCTGTATGTCAAAATGCCGTAAGGTGCGGAGTGCACTTTTCCCTCTTTTGAACAGAAAGTCTAAACTTAATCTCAGGAATAAACTGCTTTTATATAGAATGTGCATCAGGCCAATTCTGACGTATAGGTGTCCGATCTGGAGAAATTGTGCTAAAACACACAAGAAACCTTTGCAAGTTATACAAAATAAAAACTTGAAGATTATATAAAATTTGCCAAAAAGATTCTCCACTGAAGAATTGTATAGAAGGTCTAGAAGGAAAACGATTCAGATCTTAATAAATGACATGACTCTGACATTCAACGAAAAATGCAGAAGGTCTAATTACGTACATCTGAGAAGATTGATTGGTCAATAATTAACAATTATAGAATGATTTAGCGGTTGATTCCAAAACTTCTTATTAATAATTTTTGTGATATTAATTATAGGTTTTTTACTATCTTTTTCCTATCCTTATTTAAAACAGATTTATATGTCAACATTTTAAATGTAATTATTTGTTGAAATATCTATAAGATAAAAACTCAAAAACTTGTAAATAATACCAAACTCTGTAATATTAATAGAAAATAAATACATACATACACACATACATACATACATGTTTTAGAGTACTTCAAGTGTAAACAATATTTTGCCTCTGACGAAAATTTTCAATATTTTCGTTGAACAGGTGCGTCATGTGGATTGTTAGATCCAAAATTTCATTTCTGGAGGTTCGGATACTTTTTATATTGCTTCGATACTTTATTTCCAATTCTGAACATTATAGAGCATCAACTAACATTCGATTGTACTGACGGAGTACTTGAGGTCATTCGGTTGGCAAAACATTTCGGTTGTGGCAACGAATCTGTAAGCACCTCTGTCTGGAGCTTGAGCAAGGTCGGACTCAATATGTGACAGCACATAGAGAAAGGGGCCTAAGGGTAAAAAAAATCAATTTCACTTTTTTTGATGCGGACAACATCTGAGCTTCGAATGAGACCGATCCCATGCCCCAAAAATGTTCCCTCCCAGAGCCATTCTTTAAAATGGCTCTCCTGAACAAAACTGGTTTTTACCCTTAGGTCCCTTTCTATTTTGCGCGACACATATGTTAATTATTATTAGTTAATTATTTGTCGCTCATGCGAAAGTTGAGCGCGATGGCGTAAAATTTGTGGCTTCTAAAGCTGCAGAACGCCAAGTCGGAAGAAAGCTTTCGTAAACAGGAGCCCATATAATCCAATGTAACCGGCCATTTATGCTGTTCGCTTGTAACGCTCCGTTAGAAATGTGGTAGGAATCGAAAGTGAAATGTGGCTTCCAAAGCTGCCGATTTTAAATTGGGAAGGACTTTTGTGTGGGGACTATAGGAAAATATGGATCTATATAGTCCAGTTTTACCACAGTTATAAGTAATTAATGCTCGCTAATAACATACCACGAACATTTTGGGCTGATTGGGTGTAATTCGTGGCTTCTAGAACTGCAGGACTACAAATCAGCAGGGATGTTTGTGTGGGAGCTACTCAAAAACTTGGACAACAATGGACAAATTCCATCAGAGATGGGCGCTGGTCACTTCAAATGCACTGTACAAAATTTAATATAATTTGTGGCTTTTGGTGTAACATGTGGCACATTGACAGCCATCTGGAGATCTTCCTTTACATCATCTCTTGAGAACCTGGTCTTAAAGAGCTCAGCTTTATTTCAACAATTGCAGCCAAGCTTTCTGATTAAGATCATCACGGACTCGAATTCGCGAAAAAAAAACAGTGGAGCTCCACAATGCAACAAGCTACTTTGACATTTTGTAAGAAGCTTGTCTTTTCTTAAAATGTAGACGCAAAAGGGTTCGAGCCAGTTCAATTTGTTAAATAAAAAAATCGTTATAATTAAAACGAGCTAAACATATTTGATGCAACTAAATCTCAGTTTCATGGGTTCACTTCTCTCCTTAGATGGCCGGACAAAAATTCTGCCCTCCTTGTTATTGTATCAATTATAACATTAAATATAGCGCCCAGGGCACCACATTCGAAAGATGGCAAAACCTGTTCCAAAAGCACGGATTGATGTTGAATATGAACGAATAATTGTCTTAAAATTAATATCCGGTTTTCAGATATTCAATTTTAATCTTTGCCTATGGATTTTTTATCAACGTGTGCAAGTTACTACAGCCTTTTAAAGGCTGACGAAACGAATTTGAGCTTTTAAAAAACACTACAGGCAATTGAAGTGCTCCAACTTCACGTTGGCAATACTGGCAAACCGATAATTCCAGCTATGTCAAATTGATAGTAACGACAGCTGTGTACACAGGGTGATTCATTTACGACTGGACAAATTTCACCAGCATTAGTATTCCTTGGCTCATTTCATGAAAATTTGTCCATCTACGAGCATGCCAAAAAAAAGCAAGGGGAGAAATGGCAGCGGTTTGAAAATTTTCGAGCTGGCGGTGGGAGGGTACAAGGGTAAAATTGCTACGTTCTGCAAAAAAATCCAACACAAGCTACACCAATCATTATTCTATAAGTTCTATAGATCAAAAGTTTTCGAAATGGTATTCAAACGTAAAAAAATGATTTCCTTTGGCTGAAAACCCACACCCAGCTATTGTTCGTTAGCTGAGCTATCTCAAAGTGAATAAACCCATAATCGTTATAAAGATACAGGCAGCAGACAGCTGGACGAAAGAAACCGCCAAATCTAAAGGCTCGACTTCAACAAAATCACATCGTAGAGATAATCAATATTACAGGGCTAGGCAATTGAAGTGTTACCAACTTCACGTTGGCAATACTGGCGAACCGATAATGCCAGCTATGTCGAATTCATAGCCACGAATGATGTTTATTTTGTTTACAAAGCATTTGCATCTAAGTTTTATAGAACAAATGTTTTTCGAAATGGTATTCAAACGAGAAAGAGTATTTACATTTAGCTAAAAAACCACAACCAGCTATTGTTCGTGAGCTAAGCTATCTCAAAGTGAATAAACGCTAAATTGTTATAAAGATATGGCAGCATTGGTACGACTTCAACAAAATCACATCGTAGAGCTAGTCAATATTACAGGCTAGGCAATTGAAGTGTTACCAACTTCACGTTGGTAATACTGGCGAACCGATAATGCCAGCTATGTCGAGTTCCCAGCCACGACTGATGTTTATTTTGTTTACAAGCTACCAAAAGCATTTGCATGTAAGTTTTATAGAAAAAAAGTTTTGCGAAATGGTATTTTAAAGTGAAAGAGTGATTATATTTGGCCGGAAAACCATAACCAGCTGTTGTTCATGAGCTATCTCAAAGTGAATAAACCCTTAATCGTTATAAAGATACAGGCAGCAGGCAGCTGGACGAAAGAAACCGCCAAATATAAAGGCTCGACTTCAACAAAATCACATCGTAGAGCTAATTAATATGACAGGGTAGGCAATGAAGTGTTACCAATTTTACGTTTGTAATACTGGCGAACCGATAATGCCAGCTATGTCGAGTTCATAGCCACGACTGATGTTTATTTTGTTTACAAGCTACCAAAAGCATTTGCATGTAAGTTTTATAGAATAAAAGTTTTTTCGAAATGGTATTCAAACGTGAAAGAGTGATTATATTTGGACGAAAAACCATAAACAGCTATTGTTCGTGAGCTGAGCTATCTCAAAGGAAATAAACTCGTAGCCGTTATAAAGATACAGGCAGCTGGACGAAAGAAACCGCCAAATGTAAAGGTTCGACTTTAAAGACATCCACGTCGAAGTGGTAATCAAATGGCTTAAGCACTGAGAATATCCCAGCTAAGCATGCACCGCATACTTTAAAATAAGCTTTACTTAACTTAACTCACTAAAGAAAATTTGAGCCTGCGAACGGTCATATTTTAAATACGTAATAGGGTATCTTATCCAAGTTTAATAATACAATTTTTAAGCTTTAACAAATTTATATAAAAAATTGTGTGAAGAAAACTTGAAAAGTAAGGTTTACAACAGTAGTTCTCATTCGTTTGGGGAGAGCCTGGCCTTATAGAGTTCAGTTTTACTTTCAACAATTGCAGCAAGGCTTTCTGAAGAGGGTTGTCACGGACCCGAAACCATGATAAAAGTAGTGTGCAGCCACGAAAATCAATGTCATTTTGCCACTTTGTTAAAAACTTGTCTTCTATAGGGTGTCCCAAGAAGAGCGCAATTTTTAAATGACTGCTGCAGCAATTGAATTGTTTCTCTGGCTGTATGACATGTGGCGCCGTCTTGTTGGAACCACATGCCCTCCACATTCATTTCTTCAATTCTAGGCAAGAAAAAACTGGTTATCATTTCACGATACCAAACACTATTGACTGTTTGCGCTTGACCTGCCTCATTTTCATAAAAAAAAGGTCCAATGATTCCTCCAGCCCAAAAACCACACCACACTGTGACACGTTGAGGATGCATTTGCTTCTCGTGAATCACTCGAGGATTTTCCGCACCCCAAATGCGACAATTCTGCCTATTGTCTCTCCAATACCCAATTAACGAACTCCCTTCGCTGTCCATGGTCAGCTGGCTTCAGTTCCTGAGTCAATTGAATTTTGTATGCATGAATATGCAAATCTTTCGTCAAAATTCGCTGCAAAGTGGATTTGGAGACACCAATTTGCTGAGCTCGCTGTCGAATTGAGGTGGATGGAGTTTGAGCGACATCATCACGTACAGCTGCGACATTTTCGGTCGATCGACCTGGTCGATGGCGCGTTGTTGTCTTTACATCACTAATAACAATTGTTCAAATGTCAAACAATGACACTTCGAATGTTGCCAGATTTAAAAATTGCGTTCTTCTTGGGACACCCTTTATTTAAATATAGAAGCAAGAGGTCTTGTTAAGCCGGTTAATCCCTGTTCAATGTAAAAAATTATAAAATTAAGATTTCATCTAATAAATGTGACCAAGTGGCGCTGTCCAATCCAATTATTAAGGATCTAACGTTCCTTTAGATTCTTGATTAAGCAAACATTTCGGACGCAGACCATGGACGTTCCAAATAAAACTCGTGTGAACCAAGAAGGGCGCTTCATTTCGTCCTCACAATGGATTTCGAATTCACGAGATGAAAATTCATTGGGTTATTTCATCTAGGCCATTTGAGCAAGGTAGGATTTTTCCGCTAAGCTATGTAAAAATTTCTCTATAAAATGCATTAGCCGTTGTAAAACAAAAGGTTCCGGTCACTGAGTATCAAAATTGAATCGTGCACAGCTCACTGATTTGAGAGAGGCGTGCCCTTGTCCCTTAATGGGATATTGCGGGACATAAGTAAGTGGGCTCCAGAAATTATGTATGTGTGACGTACATTATTTCTGGCGCCCAACGTGGCATTCAAAATTTGGAAGTTTACTTTGTATTTACATATTCTAGAGCTTCTAGACAGATTTATTTGGTCTCAATAATCATAAATTATTTACACCCATCTGCCCAAAAGGAACTTTGAATGCTTAATGTTTCTCTTCACAAAACCCAAAACAACTCAGATAGGTTTTTTATCCAAAATCGCAAAAAAAAATTCTACCCAAACTCTATTGCATTAATTTCGTTTGCATAATTTCCAGCTAGCATTCGCCACAAAACGCCTCCTACCAGCTAGTCTACCCTCAACTTCTTGCCGCATACAGATCAAATCATAACGAGACACCAACCCACGTGCAAAACGCCCCATAATTTCATGTGAAAATTGCCGAGTATTTAACCAAAAGGTATATGTCAGTCCGTCCCCCTTAGCCAGTCAAAAAAAGTGAAATTTTTTGCATGATTTTATAATTGTAATTTCAGCTTGAGCTATCAGCGCTGCGGCTGTGATTTGTGCTGAATACAATCGAAACGCTTGGAACTAATGTGATTATATAAATATTATTTATGGCCGATCATTCAGCATTTGAGAGTTGAAGTGTATAAAAACTAAGCAGGACGGCGCTGACCAAAGTTGATAAAAGAGGCGGGGAGATAAGTTTGGTAGTAAGAAAAGAATGGGTGTTAATAATAAATTTATTTTAATATCGCATCTTAAGTCAGAGTAAGTCGCTGGTCAGAGGTTGGCGCCCAACGCGAAGGTTACATTTCATACATTTCTCCTTACTTGCTAGCTGGGCTATTTTAAAATGCTGTCTTAATATTTTAATTTGAATGGTTATAACTGATAAACAGGTTAACGATCCAAACAGAAAGCGCTACTAAGTAATCGGCGCCCAACGTGGGCTACATTTAATGTCTCAACTAGCTAGCATTAGTGTGGGGGTCCAATTTGGCCATTATAAAAAGTCACCTTTGAAATGGTTGCAAATGCAAAACGAAGTCAATAGTTAATTTTACGTCTAAGGAGTGGGCTACTTATATTGGAGCCCAACGTGGAGGTCACATTTCAGCTTATCTACCCTTGACGATATTTAAATGCTGTAAGTTGCTGGACAGAGGTTGGCGCCCAACGTGAAGGTTGTATTTCATCCCCTTACTTGCTAGCTTGGCTTTTTTAAACTGCTGTCTTAATATTTTATTTGAAATGGTTGGAACTGATAAACAGGTAAACGATCCAAACGGGAAGCGCTACTAAGTAATCGGCGCCCAGCGTGGGCTACACGTAATGTCTCAACTAGCTAGCATTAGTGTGGGGGTCCAATTTGGCCATTATAAAAAGTCACCTTTGAAATGTTTGCAAATGCAAAACGAAGTCAATAGTTAATTTTAAGTTTGAGGGATGGGCTACTCATATTGGCCCGCCCAACGTGGAGGTTACATATCAGCATATCTACCCTTGACGATATTTAAATGCTATAAGTCGCTGGTCAGTGGTTGGCGCCCAACGTGGAGGTTGTATTTCATCCCCTTACTTGCTAGCTTGGCTATTTGAAAATGCTGTCTTAATATTTTATTTGAAATGGTTGGAACTGATAAACAGGTTAAAGATTTAAACGGGAGGTGTTAATAATTAATAGGCGCCCAACGTGGGCTACACTTAATGTCTCAACTAGCTAGCATTAGTGTGGGGTTTTAATTTGGCCATTATAAAAAAGTCACCTTTAAAATGCAAAACGAAGTCAATAGTTAATTTTAAGTTTAAAGAATGGGCTACTCATATTGGCGCCCAACGTGGAGGTCACATTTCAGCTTATCTACCCTTGATGATATTCAAATGATGACCGCGACCTTTTTTTGGAATGGTGGCAAATAAAATATGACTTAAGATATAATCAAAACTCAGTAGGAGGCGCTACTTGTCGTAACTAAAGCTACACTACATGTCTTGAACACCCACCATCAGTTTTGGCATCCTACGTGGAAATACTAATGTAGCCTGTTATCCATATTTTCAATGAGTGCAAATGCAAAGGCTGAGTAATTTGTTGCTTTGGCGCTCAAGACGGAGTACAATTCATCTCTGAACTGTAGTGAATTGTTATATATTTAGAATGGTTGGAAATGATAAATGGATTTTAGATCTAAAGAAAATAAGACGCTTATTATTAATTGGCGACCAACGTGGGGCCACTTTAAATATAATAACTATTCAGGAAAAATTTTGGCACCCAAAGCACAAATTCTTAAACTCTCTCGTTAAACATTAAATGGATCCAACTAAAAAAGGTTTTATATTTTAAAAGTTTTTGTTTTGTTTATTTATTTATTAGGTCTTTCATCACTATTAAGATTTGAACAGTATTTATACTGGTTCGAGACCTTTTTGTAGTTTCTTTTTCAGAATGAAGGTAAAAATTAGTAAAAATAATTGGCTTAGGTAGCCAGGCAGGCTGTATAGCTGTTTCTAAACCAGCCAAGGTTTTTCTGCAGCAGTCTTTGCCAACGATTACTTCGGCTACAATTTAAACGACTTATACGGGAGTCTCATTATGATTAATGAGAATTCCTTTTTTATATTTGATCTAATTAAAAAGGAAGAAACTAAAGAATGTATTTTTAGACGTCTGGTTTTCTAGAAGAACTAAAACGCACACAATTTAATGTTACTGCCAACAATTGAGCTAAGCTCATTAAAAATATGAGGGTGTGCCATTATATTTTAAAAATGATTTCAGGCAAGTGACCACCGCGGCTGGCTCGAATAAATTTCAGCCGCGAGGCTCAACTTTTGACCACTTTTTGCAGCATTTAGAGTCGCGTGTCAGCAATAACACGGCGAATATTTACTTCCAAGGCGTTAATCGTGTCGGGCTTATCTGCTTAGACAAGCAACTTCACATAACCCCACAATAAATAGTCCAGCGGTTTTAAATCGCTCGATCTTGGAGGCCACGCCTCAGACCCACGACGCGAGATAATGCCCTCATCCAAAGATTTCTTCAATAAATTGATTGTTTCAAGGTAAGGCCGTCCACATCAACATCCTCCAATTCAGGCACGAAATAGTCGTAAGTCATGGCTCTATAGCGCTCTCGATTGCCTGTAACATTATGGTCGGCTTCATTTTTGAAGAAATGTGGGCCAATGATTCCCTCTGCCCATAGAGCACACCAAACAGTGACTTCTTGAGCATGTAACGGCGTCTCAACAAGGGCTTGTGAATATTTATTACCCATTCAACGAAAAATGAGCTCTATCGCTGAACAAAGTTTTCTTGTAAAAATCAGGAGCGGTGGCCATATCGTTTGGGACCATTCATCACGATTTGCAAACGTTGTTCCGGCGCAGGTCTATTTATGATGAAATGGCAAACCAAACTGAGCATAAATCAAGTGACAGCTGTCAAAAAGACCAACTCCGACAATTCCACGACAGCCGGTTTTATGCACCGGATTGACCTGAAGAACCAATTCTTCGGCCAAGGCCTGTCACCTCGGCACACAAATGCCGCTACAACAACAACACCCACTCCGACTCAATTGAAAACCAAACGGTTTAAAAAAAACACCCTTTATTTAATGATGTCGGACATTATGATATATCAAAATTTCTGCTCGCGGGTCAAGAATCACAATTTTGCAGCAATGACCTACAAATCGTACAAGAACTAATAATTTCAAACTTCTGAGGTCGTCAGCGACCAGGAATTGTGTGAAATCGTTGGCGACAATGAGTGTGTGTGTGGGCATGCTATAGTCTAAACCCAGTAAACCAAACATTCAGAATTCGCTCAGAATTCTGTACGACAATCGGCAAAATGTTCCGATTTCTTACCGAGTTCGTAACGAAAAGCATATGAGAGGGTTGACACGAATTCTGAACTACTTCTCTAAAAAAAACCCTCAGACAAACCGAACAGAATTCGTAACGATTTCGGTAAAAATTCTCGAAAGAGTTCAGATATTGTTCAGAATTGTCTGATATCAGACACTGTCGGCAAATTTGGTTTACTGGGAAAACACCAAAGCCTTTTTCCATTCCTACCAAAAAAAATGCTATTGTAGATTCTGATTCCAGCCCAAAATTGCAGTTTTCTTTGCTACTCTGACATGAAAACTTTTCTTAATGTCCAACTTTAGAAAAATTCTATTTAATCAACCAAATCAAAATTAATGTCAAGGTTAATTTTGTTTATTACCTCGAATAAGAGTTAAATAAATTATTCTGCTCGATAATTTATTTAACTTTGACAACGAGTTGAATTTAAATAATAAAATGCTATCCTTATTTTTGATTATTTCGTTGTTAGTTTTTTACAGGGTGCTATATCCAGGATTGCTTATTTATGAACTTCAGTGATAATTGTTTTCATCACTCAGACCTAATGAGAATTAGTTTGACAAATACAAATGAGAATTATAAACTGTCGCCCTTTTCTTTATTTCAAATAATACGACGTTTGCTATATGACCTAAGCTAGGGACCTAAGGGTAAAAACCAGTTTTGTTGAGGAGAGCCATTTTAAAGATTTAAATACGTGTATCTTTGGTGTACCATCACTTTCATAAAACACGCATATCTCTGGAAGGGAACACTTTTGGGGCATGGGATCGGTCTCATTCCATGCTCAGATGTTGTTCACATAAAAAAATGTGAAAATTGATTTTTTTTTACCCTTAGGTCCCTTTCTCTATGCGCTGTCACACATATATTTCTGGCCTAGGCGCTACTATGTGTTGCACGGCGCCATCTGACATTTCCATTGGAAAGTTTGACATTTTTTTTAGCATAAACGTACTTAGAACTTTTTGAAGTACGACCATCATTTGTGTTGTTTACAGTGACTTGAAAAAGTCAATTTGGCAAAAAAAAGTGGAATTAACTCGTGAACATTTTCGTTCGATTATTTTTTACAACTTTCGATGTGGATTATCACGACAAGAGTGCATCGATGAACTTAAAACTTTGTATGGCGATGACCATCACCCTCCTATAGCGCTGTGAAAAACTGGTTTAATGAATTCAATCGTGACCGAAGCTCGCTCAAAGACCAAGGCCGTGAAGGTCGTCCAAAAACGTCCGTTGTGCCAGAGAACATTGATGCTGTGCGTGAACTGATAATGCAAGATCGTCATGTGATATACGGCGAGATAAAGGCATCCTTGGGCATTTCTTCCACCGGCATACATTCGATATTGCATGAACACCTGGCCTTAAAAAAGGTTTGTTCTCGTTGGATCCCGCATAATTTGACAATCGCACAAAAAAAGACTTTTGTCGATTGGTGCAAAGAAATTTTGAAAAACTGCGATCGCGGTGCTTCAAAAGACGTTGATAAGTTCGTCACAGGTGACGAATCAAGGATCTATGCGTTTCATGTGAAATATAGACATTATGTGAGATAGAGGCATTCTTGGGCATTTCTTGCAGCAGCATACATTCGATATTGCATGAACATCTGGCCGTAAAAAAGGTTTGTTCTCGTTGGATCCCGCACAATTTGACAATCGCTCAAAAAAATGCGATCGCCGTGCTTCAAAAGAAGTTTATACGATAGTCACAGGTGACGAATCATGGATCTATGCGTATCATGTGAAATATAGACATTATGTGAGATAGAGGCAACCTTGGGCATTTCTTCCACCGGCATACATTCGATTTTGCATGAACATCTGGCCTTAAAAAAGGTTTGTTCTCGTTGGATCCCGCATAATTTGACAATCGTTAACAAAAAAGACTCGTGTCGATTGGTGCAGAGAAATTTTGAAAAAATGCGATCACGGTTATTCAAAACAAGTTTATAAGATAGTCACAGGTGACGAATCATGGATCTATGCGTTTCATGTGAAATGTAGACATTATGTGAGATAGAGGCATTCTTGGGCATTTCTTGCAGCAGCATACATTCGATATTGCATGAACATCTGGCCGTAAAAAAGGTTTGCTCTCGTTGGATCCCGCACAATTTGACAATCGCTCAAAAAAAAAAAATGCGATCGCCGTGCTTCAAAACAAGTTTATACGATAGTCACAGGTGACGAATCATGGATCTATGCATATCATGTGAAATATAGACATTATGTGGGATAGAGGCATTCTTGGGCATTTCTTCCACCAGCATACATTCGATATTGCATAAACACCTGACCTTAAAAAAGGTTTGTTCTCGTTGGATCCCGCACAATTTGACATTTGCTCAAAAAAAGGCTCGTGTCGAATGGTGCAAAGAAATTTTGAAAAACTACGAACGCGGTGCTTCAAAAGACGTTTATAAGATCGTCACAGGTGACGAATCATGCATCTATGCATATCAGCCCGAAACAAAACAGCAATAGACCGTGTGGGTCTTCGAAGACGAGCCAAATCCAACGAAAGTTGTTCGTGGAAGAAGCACTTCGAGGCAAATGGTCGCCTGTTTTTTCGGCAAAACTGGTCATGTGGCGACTGTTTCGCTTGAACAACGTAGGAAGGTCAATTCTGATTGGCATACCACAATTTGTTTGCCTGAAGTCTTCGGAGAAATTCGAAAAACGAACAAGAGAAGACGAATCATTGTGCACCATGACAATGAGAGCTCTCACACATCGGCTCAAACCAGTGTGCTTTTGACCGGCCAAAACGTCGAATTGATGGGTCTGGGTCATTCGCCGTACAGCCCTGAGTTGGCACCTAATGACGTCTTTTTATTCCCGCACATCAAGAAAAAAGTGCGTGGTCAACTATTTTCGTCGCCAGAAGATGCTGTTTTGAAGGTGTCTCAATCGGAGTGGAAAAAGTGTTTCGAAAAATGGTTTTAACGCATGCAAAAGTGTATAAATCATGCTGGAGAACACTTTAAAAAACAATAAAACGATTTTTGATGATAAATATTCGCATTTTTTTGCAGTCGATGCATTAGACTAGTCTGTAAAAGCTACTTCGTCTACCTATAAAGACTTATGTCCGCAAGTCTTTAAAATACAATCAAAAACTTTCGGGGTTTAAGGGTTATCATCAAATTTAAGTTGGGAAATAAAATTAGGCCTTTTAGTCTCTCACAGATTAGTAACCTTAAGGCAGATGCCAGAGTGTTCTCTACAATCAATGCTACAATATTGCACTATAACGCGATACAAAGCACTGTTTTTGTTTCTTATGCGATCGCTCAAAACATGTCAGGGTATGAGTTAAAAATCTTTTTTCAAAATTCTGTTTGAGGACTTTAAGTGGTTTTATATAAACCAAAATGGCACCTATTATTTTGCAGTCGATGCATTAGACTAGTCTGTAAAAGCTACTTCGTCTACCTTTTCAGACTTATGTCCGCAAGTTCACTAAATATGTAGCAACTCCTTCCCTGCTTATCATACTGCCTATCTACTTATATGTTTAAATTAAACCCATTTGATTTACGCAATAGATAGCTGCTTAGGGATGGGTACATACTCGTAAGTATTACGGACATAACTACGGCATCATAGATCGAAACTCACAAATAATTTCAAAGACCACAAACATAATCAACAACAAGTATTTACACATCAGCGCTGACATTCCAAAAAAATTGTGTCGATCTCTTCCAGCTATTGATAAAACGCCACTTGAAAAATAAATTTCAATTACATATAATTAACAAACACTCTTCAAATAATCAGAGAAATAACAATCGCAGCCAATCACATATTTTAGAAACTTTTTGAGATATGCTCGTATGAGGTTAGCAAAGGAAGTTGGGGTAGCATGACAATGGAGATGTTTGTATCGTGGTATTCGTCGCAATAGCACCTGCAGATATTGATAATGATGCTCCACATTACTTGCATCTTACTAAAAACTAATTAAACAACATATGTCTACTGAGAGAGAATCTTGTAAAACATGATTTCGTGTCAAAGTTTAGCAACGAATTTATGCCTTGGAACAAAATGAGGCCTCCCTTCTTGGTTTCCCACATAGTAAAACCTTAAGGCTGATGTCAGAGTTCGCGCTACAAGCAATGCTATAACATTGCGCCATAGAGATCACTCTAAACATGTCAGAGAGGAAGCTAAGCGGAAAGCGAGTTGAAGCTACAACGCAGGTCATGAAATGGTTTGTAGCATAAAATCGCTTTGTTTTGTTTATTTTTTTCGAGCTTCTTTTTTATTTTTATTAAGTATGCATGCAGTCGTTTTACCTTAAAATAAAATCAAAAACTCCTAATGACTTTACAACTTTATAAACCATTTTATGGCCAGTGACTACTGAAAGAGTACCCTGTAAAGCACAATTGGGGTTTAAAGGTTAACAACGAATTTGAGTTGAGAAATAAAATTAGGCCTCCACTATTAGTCTCCCACAGAGTAGTAACCTTAAGGCAGCTGCCAGTGTGATCTCTACAATCCATGCTACAATATTGCGCTAAAACGCGCTACAATGCACTGCATTCCTTTTCCTATGTGATCCCACCAAACATGTCAGAGAGAGAGCGAAGCGGAAAGCGAGTTGAAGCTACAAAGCAGGTCATGAAATTGTTTGTAGCATGTACTAGCCTTGTTTTGTTTGTTTTCCTTGTGCTTCTATTTTATTTTAATGCAGTCCTTTTTCTTTAAAATAAAATCAAAAACTTTCGGGGTTTAACGGTTATCATCGAATTTAAGTTGGGAAACAAAATTAGGCCTTCATTTGAAGTCTCCCACAGAGTAGTAACCTTAAGGCAGCTGCCAGTGTGTTCTCTACAAGCGATGCTACAATATTGCGCTATAACGCGCTACAGAGCGCTGCATTTGTTTTGTTATGTGATCACTCGAAACATGTCAGAGAAGGAGCTATGCGGAAAGCGAGATGAATCTACAAAGCTGGTCAAAACAACTTTTAATGAATTTACAACTTTAAAACCAGTTTATGACTTATGTATACTGAAAGAGATTCTTAATTTAAGTTGCGAAAAAAATGATGCTTCCATTTTTAGTCTACCACAGAGTAGTAACCTTAAGACAGATGCCAGAGTGTTCTGTACAAGCAATGCTACAATATTGCGCTAGGACGCGCTACAAAGCACTGCATTTGTTTCTTATGCGATCGCTCAAAGCACGTCAGGTATGAGCGGATGCGAGTTGAGGCAAAGCAGCAGGTTTGTAGCATGAAATCGAGTTTAGGCAAAGCAGCTGGATTGTAGCATGAAATCACTTCGTTTTGTTTTCTACAATTTATGTTTAATGACATTCTTAAATAAATGCAATAATTTGTTAAAATTGTGGAATTCGCGCCTTTTTCAAACGATTTCTGCTGATTTCATGGATTCCTTCCTTTTGAACAAAAAATGTATTGAAATTTTTATTTGACATAAGATCCTCTACGTCTGATCCATCCATCGTACCACATACCATTTCACAACTTGCTTTTTTGTATAAACTCGCTCCGCTTTCACTCTGAGCTCGTGTAGCATTGTTATACCTAGAACTATTATCGCTTCTCGCATCGCACCGATTATAGCGTGCCGATCTGAGCGAAGCGAAAGCGAGTTAAGGCAAAGCAGCAGGTTTGTAGCATGAAATCGCTTCGTTTAGTTTTCTACAATTTATGTTTAATGACATTCTTAAATAATTGCAATAATTTGTTAAAATTGTGGAATTCGCGCTTCTCTCATACGATTTCTGCTGATTTCATGGTTTCCTTCCTTTTGAACAAAAAATGTATTGAAATTTTTATTTGACATAAGATCCTCTACGTCTGATCCATCCATCGTACCACAAACCCTTTCACAACTTGCTTTTTTGTATAAACTCGCTTCGCTTTTACTCATGCCCAGAACTATTATCGCTTCTCGCCTCAAACCAGTTATAGCGTGCACTCTGACATCAGCCTAAAAACGTGGAGAGTGTGGAAAATTGGCCGAGAGTTCTAAGATAGTCAAATTTATCTCTTGGGAATATACTTTTATTACAGGGGTTTGATTTGTGTGCTAATTCCTTAAATTTGGAAACCGAATTACAATGAGAAAATGTATTTTATGAAAATCTTTGAAACAAAATAAAGTTCTAAGACAACAAATGAGAATTACAACGTTAGGCGCCAAAAATATTGTTAAATAGTTAAGAACTGAAATGAAGCTTCCACGTTGGGAGATAAAATGTGGCCAGGCAATCTCACGAGATGTCCGACAAAGGGCACGACCCAAGTGAAGATTGCTTTTCTGCGCACATTACTAGAATAGAGTCCCTAAGTTTGCCAACGTTCGAGTCGAATAAAAATAAAAAAGGTATGCCGTAAGCCCACCTTCGAAGTACTTCGGACCCCTCAACTTCCCATTAGGGAAGAGACACCGAAATTCACTATAATATTTTTATTTCTCTACTTAGTATGGCTGACCCACATAGTAAATTATGCTGCGAAGATATTCAATGATATTCCTCAAAATAAGTTAAATATCAAAGATATCGGTTAGGAATTACTACGTTGGGCGCCAAAAATATTGCAGACAAGTTAAAAGATAAAATGTCGCCCTTTACGTTGTGCGCCGATCTAACCAACAAAGATCTCTGACTATGCAAATAGCATGGCGTAAGTAAAAAAGAATAGGTCACACATTACGTAGACCTTATGGCAGTATCGCACGCTTTGCATTAGAAGGGGCAGCCAACGTTCCGGTACAGCGAAAAGTTCATGGCGTCGAAGCCTTTAATATAATTTAAAGATATTCCACAAATCAAAGGATGATAGTAAAGTAATCTGTATTTTTATGTCATTCAATTGGATGAGGAAAAAGAAACAAATAGAAAAAAATCTCAGCCTCACGTTGGGCGCCAGCCGTGTCTTGGGTGTTTTTATAGACGTGTGGTTTTCAATCTGGCCACACTTTTTTCGGAGTTGTTATTTTTGACACCTGGCATTGGTTTGCCATTTCATAATGAATAGACTTACTTCGGAACAACGTTTGCAAATCGTGGAGGATGGGCCCAAAACGAAATGGCCAAAGATCCTGATTTTTACAAGAAAGTTTTTTTCACCGACGAAGCTCACTTTTGGTTGAATGGATACGTTAATAACCAAAATTGTCGCATTTGTAGTAATGAAAATCCACAAGCCATTGTTGAGACGCCATTACATCCTCAAACAGTCACTGTTTGGTGTCCTCTATGGGCAGAGGGAATCATTTGCCCCTATTTCTTCAAAAATGAAGCCGGCCATAATGCTACAGTCAACGGGGAACGCTATAGAGCCATGATTAATGACTTTTTGTGCCTGAATTGGAGGCTGTTGATGTGGACGGAGTTACCTTAAAACAATTAATTTTATTTATTGAAGAAAACTTTTGCTGAGCACATTATCTCGCGTCGTGGGCCTGTGGCGTGGCCTGCAAGATGGTGTGATTTAACACCGCTGGACTATTTTTCGTGGGGTTATGTGGAGTCGCTTGTCTACGCAGATAAGCCCAACAGGATTGACGCCTTGGAAGAGGATTTTCAGCGCGTTTTTGCTGACATACGGTCTTAAATGCGAAAGTGGTCGAAAATTGAGCCTCGCGGCTGAAATTTATACGACCCAGACGCGGTGGCCACTTGTCCAAAATCATTTTTAAAACATAATGGCAAACCCTTATAATAATAAAGCTAAATTCTTGGCCATAAGATTATATTTTACGAGGGCTGCTATATATTTCTGGCCTAGTAATGAAAATGCGAATATTTTTCATCGAAAATGGTTTTATTGTTTTTCAAAGTAATCTCCAGCATGATTTATACACTTTTGCATGCGCTCAAACCAATTGTCGAAACACTTTTTTCACTCCGATTGAGACACCTTCAAAACATGAATTTTGAACGCTTCAACAGCATCTTCTGGCGACGAAAATCGAAAAATGACCACTCATTTTTTCTTGATGTGCGCGAATAAAAAAAGTCATTGGGCTCGTAGTGAGGGCTGTACGGCGGATGACCCATCAATTCGACGTTTTGGCCGGTCAAAAAGGCGCTGGTTTGAGCCGATGTGTGAGAGCTCGCACTGTCATGGTGCAGAATGATTCGTCTTTTCTTGTTCGTTATTCGAATTTCTCCGAAGACTTCAGGCAAACAAAATGTGGTGTACCACTCAGAATTGACCGTCCTACGTTGCTCGAGCGGAACAGTCGCCACATGACCAGTTTTGCCGAAGAAACAGGCGACCATTTGCTTCGAAGTGCTTCTTCCACGAACAATTTTTGTTGGATTTGGCTCGTCTTTGAAGACCCACACGCGTCGATTGCTGTTTTGTTTCGGGCTTATATGCATAGATGCATGATTCGTCACCTGTGACGATGTTATAAACGTCTTTTAAAGGACCGCGATCGTATTTTCTTCCACGAACAATTTTTGTTGGATTTGGCTCGTCTTCGAAGACCCACACGGTCGACTGCAGTTTTGTTTCGGGCTCATATGCATAGATCCATGATTCGTCACCTGTGACGATGTTATAAACGTCTTTTAAAGGACCGCGATCGTATTTTTTCAAAATGTTTTTGCACGAATCAACGCGTGCCTTTTTTTAGCGATTGTCATATTGTGCGGGGTCCAACGAGAACAAACCTTTTTTACGGCCAGGTGTTCATGCAATATCGAATGTATGCTGGTTGAAGAAATTCCCAAGGATGCCTCTATCTCACGGTATGTCACATGACGATTTTGTATTATCAGTTCGGTTCAATGTTCTTTGGCACAACGGCCGTTTTCGGACGACCTTCGTCGTTGAGCGAGCGTCGGTTACGATTGAATTCATTAAACCAGTTTCCCACAGTTCTACAGGATGGTAATTCATCGCCATACATAGATTTAAGTTTTTCGATGCACTCTTGTCGTGATAATCCACGTCGAAAGTTGTGAAAAATGATCCCACGAAATTGTTCACGAGTTAATTCCATTTTTTTGCCAAATTGATTTTTTCAAGTCACTGTGTCAACAACACAAATGATGGTCGTACGTCAAAACGTTCTGAGTACGTTTATGCTAAAAACTGTCAAACTTTCCTAAGGAAATGTCAGATAGCGCCAGGCACCACTTAGTGTTGCCTAGGCCTGAATATTAAAGCAACCCTCGTATGTGTTTCATTTCCTCTTCAAAACCACACGTCTTAAAAACATCCCTTAGAAGAATTTTTAAGCCACCGATGCGCGATAAAATAAACCGAATAGTTTTTAAATTTAGACAAAAGAAATCAATTCCTGGCAGCAGACATCTTCAAAACCTCACATATGTTCATACTTCACTATGCCATGCTAACAATTCAATTATCTAAACTGAAATTTTAATGACCTTCAGACAATTCGTCTCGGAGATTTAAACGACTCCCGCAGAAAATCCCGCAGAGCTGTGTGAAGAAATGTATGCCCTCAAATATGCTAATGGACACATAAAACGTTTAACGTGTCGACAAATAGAAAACCGTGAAAAATCTAATTTGCAATGAACATGAATTTTTTTCATTTTAGAAAATTGAATATCAACGGTAGGGAGGAGAGCGAGATCACAAAATCAGCAGATGCTAGGGAAACTTAAATACTTTGCAAAACTAGTATTAGGTAAAGTTTGCTGAAAATTCGGCTACCCCAGGTGCTGCAGCAATGTGTCTGTAATAGTCTCAAAATTCCTGTTTAAGATGACCTCATAAGAAAACTACTCAAATACTCGTATAAATATATTTTTAAAGTCAAGTGCTTATTTACTCTTTTCAAAAGGTATTTAAGTGCCAAAAGCATATGCTTATGCAACTTGTTTTGTGAGTTTGTTGCCACTTCTTGGTAATAAAAACAAAAAAGAAACAATACAAAATTGAAACAGAAAACGAATGCAGCATTTTTACCTCAACGATCAGCCAACCGGTTATCGAAACGACCTTGTCTTGTAAATGCACTCAAACTCAAAAAAATCCATAAAAATGACTGTAAATTTTAACAGATATTTGAGATTTTTAAAGTTTTCCAGTTCAAGGACATTACAAATGGTTCATAAACACGAAAGGGCTGGTCTAAAAGCAACAGTTTTATGGCCACTGCCGTTAAAATTTCATTCCTCCACACAAACATCAGACATAAACCAATAAAACGAATAGTAATTATAAGAGATTATAAACGAAACGGAACTCTTAACAAATCTTGATAAATCGTATTTTTTTATCAAATCTTTAATAAATTTCCATGTAGACTCTCGCTTTCTAAACACTACAAAGGGGTTGTCATTTAAAAAGTAACCTACAGTCCCCCACCTCCCCCATCATGTTGCGTGATATATTTTTATATTTGAAAACGGTTTTTATTCACAAGAGTTCATCTCGCATGACTCCCCGAGCTTATCTTATCGAACACCATTATTTGCTAAGCAAACAAACCGAAAAAAATATGCCTGTGGGTATGGAGTGTCTTGAAAGAGTGAATGACTTAATAAAACAAAAGACTTAAGACACAAACGTTATGCATAAAAACCGGTTCATATTCGGTGTTGCAGAATCCAACAAAAGCAGAGCTCATTACAAAACGTTCCTGATCATGCCCATGATTGTATGCCAGTTATGCTGTAGCGCCAACTCAAGAGTCTGCACCAACGTACTGAGTTTGTGTCTTAAGTCTTTTGATTTGGGTTAACCAACAAAAAAGAAATCCTTTTCTTACCTTTCCCTCATTTTAATGTTCTGTAAATGATCGATCCTTTTTTTAATCTTCTTAACATTATTTTACGAATAATATGTGTTTGTATTTTGAGCAATTACCTGAAAATAGAAAAAAGAATAATTATTAGCCGTGGATCGATATTGTTTTGTATTTAAATTTTGTCAACTAACGTGAGAAGAGAGTGCTGTATTCTGAAAGGTAATTCGAGTCAGAGTTGTTTTTTCAAATGAAATCAAGTAAACAAAAGTTTGAAGTCGGGCAGGGCTGGCCATAAAACACATTACACCATTTTGTTGTTTAAAAGATTTCACTCCTCTTTCTGGGGGTCCTTTGTTTGGGGGCTAAGCATAGACTGAAGTTTTCTATACTTAGTAGGGACATACATATTGTTACAACGTTGAACACACCCATTTCAATAGTAGAACTGAACATACCCCGTTAATTTCATATGGGTTTTGAAAGCTAACCTCAATAGCGTTAGTCTGTAACGGGATTTCAAAATTGTTTCAACTTTCATCATGGAGTGGTCAGATAATGAGAACCGTATCGCTGTAATAGCGCTTTTCAAGTGTGAAATGAAAAAAGCGATATTTTCAAAACGCTCCAGCCACTAGGGATTAGCCGCACGTTCGTCTACCGATGCATAAAACTGTTTGAGTAGACTGGAGATGTAAAAGACCGCCACCGGTTGGGCCGCCCACGCTCTGTTGGAACACCGCATCTCATCAAAGCTGTTAAATCAAGAATTCGCAGAAATCCGCTCCGAAAACAGAAAATCACGCTGAGATGAATATCACGCAAAAGTCCCTGAGTCGAATCATTAAAAAAGACTTGGGACTTGGGGCTTTCAAACGACGTACCGCACATTTATTGACTGCAGCTTTAAAAAAAAAATAGGATTGAAAAATGCAAACGTCTTTTGGTGAAGCACGCTGATAACTTGCACAGAAAAATTTTGTTCACCGATGATTTTGCCGCCAGGAAAAATTTAACAAGCAAAATGATAGAGTATATGCGCGGTCATCTAAGGAAGCATCTGAACTGATCCCAAGGGTGGAAAAGCGTCATCACCCAGCTTCAGTCATGGTTTGGTGGGGTGTCTCTTACGATGGGGTCACTGTAACATCGGCCAAAGTTTACCAAGAAACCATTTTGGAAGCTGTTGTGTAGCCTTTTAACAATTCCCTGTTCCAAAACCAGCCGTGGACTTTCCAGCAGGATTCTGCGCCGGCCCATAAGGCTAAGGGTGATGGCAGAGTGCGCGCTCAAAGCCGAGCGGAGCCGAGCCGAGCTGAAAGCTGATTGAAATTCTTAAAACTGTGTACATACAAATTAGTAGAAATAAGCATCGGGATGGCAGAGTGCGCGCCGAGCCGAGACGAGCTGAAAGCTCATTGAATGGAACAAAGCTGTTTTGAAGCGTTTTTCGTGCCGATTGGTGCTGATACCTGATTGTATGTGTGAAGATATGAGTTGTTTGTAATTTGTAATCGTTCTGTGTGGCACCTTTTGTTTATCTCTTTGTCTGAATGTCCATGAAATACTTTGAAAAAAGCAGACCTTCAAACAAATACTTTGGGTTTTTGCAAAAAAAAAGTTCGTGCCTTAAGTCTTTTGTTTCTGAAGAACAGAAATCCTTAAAATTAATCAAAAAAAGTAAAAATAATGCTAGGACTGCACCAAAAAAAATATATCCATAAACTTTTCTCACACCTAACTTGAAAAATTAAATAATTGGAAACCCCCAGCCGAAGAAAGAAAATCCAAGAAAAACTTAATTGAAGCGAATACAATTAAACTATGGCCATAGCAAAAAAAACACGACTTATACCAAACTCACATAATCTGCGGCTTAGGAATGTGGCCGGGCAACACCACCAAAAATAGACACCGCAAAGCTTGGGATCTTTTTGAGGCGCTGACAACAAAAAAAAGCAGCGCGAAATGACGTCGTAAAAGTGTAATTACACCAGCCACACGCGGCAAATTGTTTGCTAGCCCACCCTCTCCCTCCATCCAACTCTTTGCAACATATTTTCAAAATAATGCGGTGACAAATGCAATTATTATGTTGTCGCTGTTGACTATTTACACACGAAATGCCCCAGGCAAAATCTAGTAAAATTTAAATCAATGAAGACAGGCACGAAAAGGTCTACACGGGAGAAATAAAAACAGAAATGCTCAGCGGCGGCCTATGTTTTGGTTTGTTTTTTGCCTTTGCATGATTAAGAAATAGCGCCAAAAGCCAAATATACCACGCACACATACAAAAAAGCTGCGGAGCAAATAAATAAAAATAATAATTAAACAATACTCGAAAAAACTAAAAAGAAAAAACAACATTTGCCAACTAAAACTATGGCCAACATGTTGGAGTTCGTTTCGAACTCTGGCGCTGCTTGTAAGTGAGCTGAGTGGCTTGGGAAGTAGTGTGTGGTTCCCCAAGATGATGCTTTGGCTGCCAACAGTTTTGAACGGAACGGCTTAAAGAGAACACGCGTTTTCTGCATTGTGTTTAACGAGTTAAACAGATCGGTTGATCGAGGGCGTAGCATTAAATCGTGAATGGATCGAAATTAAACGGTATAGTTTAAAAAAAAAAACTTAAGCAGTTCTGACAAAAGAAGAAAAAAAAATTAAATTGTGAAAACTGTGATAAGAAGAAGATTGTCTTAAAGATATTAAATGGTTAAAATATAATCTCGGAAAAATTTAAAAAATCTCCAATACAAAAATAAAACCTTGTGTCGGGTATAGAAAAAAATGTTAAGCTTCTAAACAAAAAATATATATAAAATTATATGAGTTTAAATAATAAATAAAACAAATAATTCTTAAAAAATATTTAAATAAAACTAGCACATATTTCAGAGCTCAGTTTAAAAACAAAAGTAGGCTAAAACCTGTTGCAATATTTCAACCACAACCTAAACTCTTGAAGGCCTTATTCTCGCCCACTTATACTTGTCACGACCAAAGGATTTGAAAGCATTTCTAAGCCCATAGCTCCTGCAAAATTTAATTTATTTTTGTTCATTACGAGTCAGAAGGAAGTAATTGTTGCCACAGAAGCAAAAACTACACCAATTTTCATCAAATTGGGGGAAAAATTTACCAATTCATACAATGTGGATAATGTACCTATAGGGTGTTTTTTTCCAAACGTGTGGTTTTCAAGAAGAAATAAAACGCATATGTGACAGCTCATAGGAAAAGGGACCTAAGGGTAAAAAAAATCATTTTTCACTTTTTTTTTTTGATGTGGACAACATCTGAGCATCGAATGATGATCACATGCCCCAAAAGTGTTCCCTCCCAGAGTGATGGTACACCAAAGAGACACGTATTTAAATCTTTAAAATGGCTCTCCTGAACAAAACTGGTTTTTACCCTTAGGTCCCTTTCTATTTTGCACGTCACATATAATTTAATGATTTGGCCAAGAATTTAGCTTTATTGTAAAGATAAATGTTTGCCCGCGGCTGGCTCGAATAAATTCCAGCCGAGAGGCCCAATTTTCGACCTCTTTTTGCAGCATTTGGGGCCGTATGTCGGCAATAACACGCCGAATATTCTCTTCCAAGGCATCAATCCTGTCGGGCTTATCTGCGTAGACAAGCGACTTCACATAACCCCACAAAAAGTAGTCCGGCGGTGTTAAATCCCACGATCGTGGAGGCCACGGCATAGGCCTACGGCGCTAGATAATGTACTCTCCAAAAGTTTCCTTCAATAAATTGATTGTTTCATTGGCTGTATGGCAAGTAGCGCAGTCTTGTTGGAACCAAAGGTCGTGCACATCAACAGCATCCAATTCTGGCACGAAAACGTCATTAATGAAGGCTCTATAGCGTTCTCCATTGACTGTAACATTATGGCCGGCTTCATTTTTGAAGAAATATGGACCGTAGAGCACACCAAACAGTGACTTTTTGGCAAAGTAACGGCGTCTCAACAAGGGCTTGTAGATTTTTACATTTTTTTTCAATTACCAACACTCAGGGGATGCCCCCTATACATGCGGTGCATTGCGTTGACGAGTGGAAAGTAAAGGATCGGCGGGGGGAAAGAGGCAGTAATGATTATTGACACTTGTCTTGAACTTCTGGATGTCGCAATTAGTGGGAAACACATTTGCCGGAAGTAGATTCCACTTACGGACTGTACAAGCGAAAAACGAATTTGTTCTGTAGTGTATAGTGCGATCAACTGGCCAATCGATAACAAACGGGTGTGAATTCTTAGAAAGTCCGTATTCCTGCCGAACATCCTCACGTCCGGAATAAGGCGACGGATGTCTGATGAACACACACCATGAAAGTTACGATAAAACAGCTTCACGCAACCCACATTCCGACGACGCTCAAGGGAAACAATAGAGTTGGTTACCCTACTGTCACCTATCAGCACCATCGCTCTCCTTTGAACACGGTCAAGTAGCTCCAAGGATGATTTTGGTGCACCTGCCCATATATGAGAGTTGTATTCCATCTATGGCCTGATGTAAGTTGTATAGATATGGAAAAGATCAGAAGGAGTGAAATATTTCTTGCATCGCTTTAAGAAGCCTATGCACTTGAGTGCTTCTTTCGACACTTCGAATACATGTCTCGGCCAACGAGCGTCACATTGTATTTTCATGCCCAGAACATCGAGAGCTTCTGATTGTTCAATATCCGTACCATCGATAGAAATTGACGATATTTTGGGTCAGCGAATCGCTTGTGAGACAACAAGCAGCACTGTGACTTACGCGCATTAAAATCTACTCTATTCACTCGACCCCAGTCGAAAATGGCCAGTACATCCCGGCCAAGTGTCTCTTCCATTATTCGCCATTTGTCTTCAATATCTTGAAGACTCGGCCTACGGGCGAATGAATATGAATGACACAGTTTACTATCATCTGCGAAAGAGTAGATTGGATTCACGGTCTGACCCAAAAGATCATCAATGAAAGTAAGAAATAAAGAGGGAGAAAGGACAGAGCCCTGTGGCACACCTGCGTTCAGCCTATGTTTATTGGATGAGAAACCATCTACAACAACTCGTATAGTGCGATCTCTAAGAAAGCTCGATATAAATCGAACAAACGTATTACCGATACCAAAAGCGATCACCTTTGATAAAAGTGCACCGTGCCAGACTTTATCAAGGGCCTTGGAGATATCTAGAGCCACGACCTTATTCTCACCAAACTGGTGGATAAATGATGTGGAACCAAAGGTCGTCCACATCAACTTCATCCAATTCTGGCACGAAAAAGTCATTACTGATGGCTCTATAGCGTTTCCCATTGACTGTAACATTATGGACGGCTTAATTTTTGAAGAATTACAGACCAATGATTCCCTCTGCCCATAGAGCACACCAAACAGTGACTTTTTGAGGATGGTCTCAACCATGGCTTTTGTTTTCATTACTCTGAATGTGACAATTTTGGTTATTAACCAAAAGTGAGCTTCATCGCTGAACAAAATTTTCTGGTAAAAATCAGGATCGGTGGCCATCTTGTTTTGGGGCATATTCACCACGATCTGCAAATATTGTTCCGGAGTAAGTCTATTCATTATGAAATGGCAAATTAAACTGAGCATAAATCAAGTGACAGCTGGCAAAAAGACCAACTTCAAAAACTTTGGCCAGATTGAAAACCATAAGTCCAAAAAAACACCCTTTACAATGAGGATAATGTACCTTTAAAGGGGTCGTTAAAATGGCAGCCAATGAAAGGGGTGTGTCTAGGTTTCCCATATTCCTTCGTTAAGCTAATCTGCTAAAAATTATTCTTGGCCATAAATTTCCACTTGCATTGACAGAACCGTGTGAATCAAAAATTTTTAAAGTTTGCCTTCGTAGGGCAGGTACCCGAGCGCATAAGCCAATCAATTCTAGTTTTTGCTGACATAAGAACATAGCCCAACTATTGAGAAGTGCCACAGTGTTTTGGGGCTTCCGTATAAAAGGTACACGGGTTTTAATGCAACCACGTAAAGGGGCATTATATGGAAGATACCACAATGGGGCATGGCTACAACTTTAAGTGCAATCAGTTTTACTAAAACTATTGAAGCATGCCTAATTAAAGCGAAATAATGCCTGATGAACACACGGGTGTCCCAAGAAGAGCGCAATTTTTAAATGACTGTATAACATGTGGCGCCGTCTTGTTGGAACCACATGCCCTCCACATTCATTTCTTCAATTCTAGGCAAGAAAAAACTGGTTATCATTTCACGATACCAAACACCATTGACTGTTTGCGCTTGACCTGCCTTATTTTCATTAAAAAAAAGGTCCAATGATTCCTCCAGCCCAAAAACCACACCACACAGTGACACGTTGAGGATGCATTTGCTTCTCGTGAATCACTCGAGGATTTTCCGCACCCCAAATGCGACAAGCCATCAAGATGAAAATGGGCCTCGTCACTGAAGATGATTTTATCGGCAAAATCAGCATTTTCATGTTGTCTCTCCAATACCCAATTAACGAACTCCCTTCGGTGTCCATGGCTTCAGTTCCTGAGTCAATTGAATTTTGTATGCATGAAGATGCAAATCTTTCGTCAAAATTCGCTGCAAAGTGGATTTGGAGACACCAATTTGCTGAGCTCGGTGTCGAATTGAGGTGGATGGAGTTTGAGCGACATCATCACGTACAGCTGCGACATTTTCGGTCGATCGACCTGGTCGATGGCGCGTTGTTGTCTTTACATCACTAACAGACCCAGTTTCGGCAAATTTATCCATTAATCTCTTTACAGTTGACTCTTTTGGTGCATTATTGTGACCCCAAATTGATCGCAATTTGCGAACTGTAGCCGCAAAACTTTCACCATTTTAGTAAAACAATTTCACAATGAGAATGCGTTGTTCATTCGTGTAGCGCTCCATTTTTACTATCCTCGTACCTTCTACTAACAAACAATAACAATTGTTCAAATGTCAAACAATGACACTTCGAATGTTGCCAGATTTAAAAATTGCGTTCTTCTTGGGACACCCTTTATAAGGGCCAATTGTCGAAGCAATTTTTCCACTCCGATTGAGACACCTTCAAAACTTGGGTTTTTAACGCTTCAACAGCATCTTCTGGCGACGAAAATCGAAAAATGACCACGCATTTTTTTCTTGATGTGCGAGAATAAAAATAAGTCATTGGGCGCGTAGTGAGGGCTGTACGGCGGATGACTCATCCATTCGACGTTTTGGCCGGTCAAAAAGGCGCTGCTTTGAGCCGATGTGTAAGAGCTCGCATTGTCATGGTGCACAATGATTCGTCTTCTCTTGTTTGTTTTCTGAATTTATCCGAAGACCTCAGGCCAACAAATTGTGGTGTACCACTCATAATTGACCTCCTACGTTACTCAAGCGAAACAGTCGCAACATGACTAGTTTTGCCCAAAAAATAAGCGACCATTTGCCTCGAAGTGCTTCTTCCACGAACAACTTTCGTTGGATTTGCCTCGTCTTCGAAGACCCACACGGTCGATTGCTGTTTTGTTTCGGGCTCATATACATAGATGCATGATTCGTCACCTATGATGATCTTAAAAACGCCTTTTGAAGCACCGCGATCGTATTTTTCAAAATTTCTTTGCACCAATCGACCCGAGCCTTATTTTTGAGCGATTGTCAAATTGTGCGGGATTCAACGAGAGCAAACCTTTTTTACGGCCAGGTGTTCATGCAATACCGAATGTATGCTGGTGGAAGAAATGCCCAAGGATGCCTCTATTTCGCGGTATGTCACATGACGATCTTGCATTATTAGTTCACGCACGGCATCAATGTTCTTTGGCACAACGGCCGTTTTTGGACAACCTTCGTCTTTGAGCGAGCGTCGGCCATGATTGAATTCATTAAACCAGTTTCCCACAGTTCTACAGGATGGAAATTCATCGCCATACAAAGATTTAAGTTCATCGATGCACTCTTGTTGTGATAATCCACGTCGAAAGTTGTGAAAAATGATCACACGAAAATGTTCACGGGTTAATTCCATTTTTTTTGCCAAATTGATTTTTTCAAGTCACTGTAAACAACACAAATGATGGCCGTACTTCAAAACGTTCTGGGTACGTTTATGTTAGTACGTTTCCAATGGAGTATGTCAGATGGCGCCAGACAACACTTAGTGTTGCCTTGGCCAGAAATGTGTATAGCAACCCCTTGTATTCGTTTCGACGAGTTGGGTTGTTTTTAAATATTTTTATGGCCATTTTTCCTACTAAATGCAAATTTGTTTCCCAAATAGCCGAAACGTTGGGCGCCAACAATCAAACTTGTTGAACACATCGTTGTACAACGACCAGATGGCAAAACTTTTGTAGCAAAATGATCTTAGAAAAGGTTCTACATAACGCAGGAGATGTTAATCCACTTGGCACCGAAATATTTTTGTTTTGAAAAAAAGTATTTTTTTATTTGGTTTATATTGAAAATGCATCAAGTGATGTTAAAGAAATAGAAGAAAAATAACGGGACCTTTTAAAAGGACGGTGGCGCCAAGTGGGTTAAGGAAGAGATTTTCAAAGCAGCCCACAGATGTAAAGGTTTTCTTTCGTCTCAGACAGAAAGGAGACCACAGACCCACCCGTTTTTTTATACATATACGTATATGTGACGCGCAAAATAGAAAGGGACCTAAGGGTAAAAACCAGTTTTGTTCAGAAGAGCCATTTTAAAGATTTAAATACGTGTATCTTTGGTGGAGAATCGTCGACTTCACTTTCATAAATGGGAGGGAACACTTTTGGGACATGGGATCGGTCTCATTCGAAGCTCAGATGTTGTCCACAAAAAAAAAGTGAAAATTGATTTTTTTACCCTTAGGTCCCTTTCTCTATGCGCTGTCACTTATAAAGATACATAAATACGTTGGAGGGTATATGGCCCGCCTACGTATAAGACAGCATTACTGCCACCCTGCCAGCAGTGAAAACTCCTATAGGTCTTAAGGCTATAAGAGACCCCTATCTTCGCCTGTGTGGGGCAAAAACGCGTTGCTTTGTGCCTTATGCTCTCATATTTTGTGAGCTAAGACCAAAACGCAGGGTAGGCTCTTAATTCAATAGATGGCTATGCTGTGTGAACTGATTTATTCTTAATGTTTTTGAACTAGTCCCTCATTGATATTCCGAGCCGGTACATGCATTTTAAAGAATAATTATTGAGTCTGTAAATTTTAAGCAACTTCTTTTAATGACGAAACAAAAAAACCATTACCTTATTTATGAAATGCGAGGCTGGGCTCCAATAAAAATTTAATAAACTAATGATGTTTTAAATGAACAAAAGAAAAGTTTTAAGCCATTAATTAAATGTTAAATAAAATCTTTGTTTTGCAGATAATAAAAATTTATTGTATTGAAATTCAATACAAAATCCATTAAAGCCAAAATAACATTCCATGTTAAACTACCGAAAATAGCAAAAAAAACTTGGAACAAATAAAACAACCTTCTTAAAACAAAACTACATTTGAAAAAAAGAACGAAATTGTACAAGAACAAATAAAGCAAAAATAATTAAAATTAAAAAAAAAAGCTCTAAATAACTTCAAAAAACACTTTAAAATAATATTGAGTAACTTAGACTTGCATACAACTAGAAATATAGACGAATATCGTTGAACAATAGCAGCTACAACAGCGACTACAAGCAACGCACCAGCCGATATTAACACGAAAATTCCACTCAACAGCTGACCCAATTCCGAGTTGCAGCCAGCCAAACAACTGGAAAACAAGAAACCAGCCCGATACCACAAATACCGCCACATCCATGCCAACCGAGAGCCGGGAAACGTGTTGCAACTTCTTCTGTGGTGGTGGTGTTGCACCGCTTACTTTGTGGCTGCCATAAAACGTTTCACGGCACGTTTAAAGTCCACATTAGTGTTATAAACTCTCAAAAAAAAAAATCAAACAAAAAAAATAGAAACATTTTTAGTCATTGGTTTACCGCAAAAGCCACCACAAGATTGCCCAAGGAATTAAGACAACATCTACATCAACATCATCATCACCACCTTCCTTGCCTTAAAGCTCCAGCTGTTGGTTAGGCGAGCTTCAAAGAATAGCTGACCACAAATCATATTTGTTTTCTTGAACGTCAGACAAACCTGTCCATCATTTTCCTCGATTTTCTTGGATGCTTAGCCTTATATTGCTTATTAACGCAGCTTTTTTTGCCACTACAATCCGGTTGGAGATTGTTTTTTTTCTTCTTGTTGTTGTAAGCTGATAGCTGGTTTTGCAGCATTTGCCTTTTTGGATTCGCTTGGTAGCAGAAAATGTGTCACCGCCAACATTGAGAGCAAGTGCAAATGCATTAGAGCTAAAAAAGTAAGTAATGCTATTTTTATGACCCATCGTAAGCCTATAATATTAAATGAATTTTATATATTTTGCTTTGAAAAATTAAGAAAAACCAACTAAAAACCAGCAGACTTGGTAATAAACAAAAGACTTAAGAGACAAACTTGACAATGTGAGGGGTTCTGATGCGCAGTTCATATGAACACTTCTTAGCATCAAATGGGGGGGGGGGGGGCTGAATTCGGTCGCCAGGCTTTATCAGAGCCTGTGGATGTGGATGAGTTTTAATAGGGTTCGCCCTTGGCCTGAAACTACACACAATGGCCCAACTAGAGTTGGCTTTATAATTAGGACCAACTCTGTGAATACAACAGCAGATGGAGGCCAAAATGATTTAAAATTGTTCTACAACAAAGAAAAAAATATAAACAATCAGGATAAACTACTTTAGACTAAGGGTAAATAGAATAACAAAGAAAAGGTTATGACAAGTAAGTACATTATTCGAAAGCTCGGCCAAGCCCAAGCTTCTTTACTCTGTACATCGCAGCATAATCCCCAATGCCTTGCTGGTTGTTGGTGGTGGGGACTGCATGTTCAGGACAATCTAATTTTCAGCAACGTCTGAACCTTTGTCTCTTAAGTTAAAGTCTCCAACTCAACCAAATTGTAAAGTTAATGACGTAAAGGATGGTCCAACCAAAACGCACGATGTTAAGTGCAAATAAAAAAAAACTTTTCAGGGAATTATGTAAATATTTTTTATTATACATTGAACAGGGATTAACCGGCTCAAGACCTCTTGCGTCTATTTGTAAGTAGAAGACAAGTTTTTAACAAAATGGCAAAGTGACATTGCTTTTCGTGGCTGCACACTGCTTTTATCATGGTTTCGGGTCCGTGACAACCCTCTTCAAAAAGCTTTGCTGCATTTGTTGAAATCCCTGTTCAATGTGTAAAAGCAACAGACCGAAATAAAACAAACGAGCTAAACATATTTTTTATTATGATAGAAGGATCTATGACAATTATGTGTGCAACCAAGCATCGGCCAAATGCTTGCCAGGGCTTCGGTGGCATACCTCTATCCGATGGTACATATTTTCAATAGCTCTGAGACACAATGGAAGTTTAATGGCATTTATGTGCCAAATTACTTCATTATTTAACTCTTTAATTGTTCTGGGCTCATTGAAGTGCATTTTTTCATTAAAATATTCCCAAAGAAAGAAGTCCAACGGTGTTAAATCATATGTTCGTGGCGGCCAGGTTACAGCCTGCCTATAGATGGGCTCGTACGATTTTTATTTTTTTTTATATATGCTTTTTTGAATTATTGAATCTGCTCCAAAGTAGCCTAACAATAAGTATACGAATCTTAAGTATAATTCAATAATGAATCCTAGTATGCATTTCTTGTACTCGTAATGTGGATCTCTGCTAATTGGCAGGAATTTTAATTAATTTGGTCAAAATAGTATATAACTGGTATGGATCACATGTCTGAGAATTTTAAACCTAGTTTGGCTTAAACCTCGTCATAAAGGGCCAGTGGACACTTACAGTCATTTACAGAGTGTTTGCGATATTATGTAGAGCAAAGAACTCTAGTTATGTATGTATAATGGATAACTCTAGAATAGCAGAGTGGGCGACGTAATTTAGGTTTTGTAGGTTTTTCCAATTGACTGTTTTGAGGATCACGTATGAGAGTATTTAAGCCATGTGACGTAGAATAAAGGATTCTACACAGTCTTTTTTGAGTGCTCGTTCGCGATTGATATTGACTGTTTTAAAGATCACGTATATGATTTTTATGAAGTTTGGAAATTTATGTCCAAAACACCATAGAAGTTGAAAGAAAAAATTTAATTTAGCCCAATCTTTCCTCTTTTCTATAAAAAAAAAATTACCGGATATCGCTCACCTGGCCCACGCTAAAAATTATTTATGTATCAACACTTTCTTGGGTATTTAAATACCCATTGGGCAGGAATGGGTTAACATCTCCAAGACGTGAGATAACTCGGCCATTGAATTTCATCCGCAGAAAAACCATTGTTTCGTTGGCACTACTCCGGCAGTGACACTACTCCGGCAGAACCACATATCGTCCAGGGCCATTTCCTAAATTTTTGGCCACAAGAACTCCGTTTCATCTTAGGATTGCAAACATTATTCAAGGTAACTGCTTAAACGACAATCATTTTTCAAGAAGTACTGACCGATGACGCCGCCAGCCCATAAACCGCACCACACAGTCACTCTTTGTGGGTGAATCGGCTTTCAACAATCACTCGTCCAAATGCGGCAATTCTGCTTGTTACCGAAGCCACTGAGGTCAAAAGTGTACCTCGTCACTGAAGATGATATTCTTTGTTAAGTCGCTATGCACTTTTGTTTGTTCAATCACCCATTTGGGTATTGACGACGCTTGAAATGGTCAGTAGGCTTCAGTTTTTAAGGCAATTGAACCTTGTCATCGTGTAAATTCAAATCTTTATTTTAAATTAGCATCAGTGATGTTCGTGTGATGTTTAATTACAAGGGCGACCGCAAAAGTAACTGGCCTAACATAAAAAGAACCGTTTTTTTGGAATTATTATTATTTATTTTTCAACATAATCTCCTTCCAACTCAATACACTTCATCAAACGTTTTTCAAGTTTTTTAATTCCATCCGAAAAATAAGATTTTTCAAGACCTTCAAAATATGCCTCAGTTTCAGCAATAACCTCGCTATTGGACGAACATTTTTTGCCACCGAGATTTTTTTTTTAAATTTGGAAACAAGAAATAATCAGAAGGAGCTAAATCTAGACTAGTATATGGTGGATGCGGAGCAATTTCAAATCGTAATTCGGCCAGTTTTTGTTGAGTTAAAAATGCAGTGTGTGAAGGAGCATTATCTTGATGAAAAAGATTTTTTTTTAAATGCGGTCGTTTTATCTTGATTTCTTCACTCAACCGATCCAATAAGGCACAATAATATTCACTATTTATAGTTTTTCCTTTCTCAAGATAATCAATAAATATTATACCCCTTGCATCCCAAAATACTGTGGCCATTACTTTTCCTGCTGACTTAACAGTTTTCGCCTTCTTGGGACCACTTTTACCAGCTTCTATCCATTGTTTTGACAGTTCTTTGCATTCTGGGATGTAGTGATGGATCCATGTTTCATCAACAGTTATGAATCGGCGCAAGAACTCTATTGGATTACGCTGATAAATCGCTAAAAGCTCCTCGCAATTGGTCCAACGGACGATATTTTGGGGCAAAGTCAACAAACGCGGCACCGATCTTGCGGATAGCTTTTTCATGTGGAGTTCATCATGTAAAATACTCCAAACTTGTTTTTCGTGTATTTTAACAATATCAGCAAGTTCTCTGAGCTTTATTCGTCTATCTTTAGTCACTTCATTAAATATTTTTCTAATGTTTTCAATAGTAGTAGCAGTTTTCGGTCTTCCAGAGCGTTGTTCATCTTCCGTACTTGAACGACCCATTTTAAATTGTTGAACCCCGGATTTCACGGTGGAGTATGATGGTGCATTATCACCATGAACAGAATCCAATTCATCTTTGATTAATTGTGGCGTATAACCTTTCATAAAAAAGTGTTTAAGTACCGCACGAAACTCTTTATTTTCCATTTTTCAAAAATTATAAAACTTGTTTACTTCAATCACCTGTAACAAAGAAAATAATCATTAAATATTTCGGAAATTTTGACAGATGGCTTATAAAAGATTGCTTTTAAAAAACAAAAAACAAAATTGCTAGTAAAACAGAAAATGTGCCAGGCCAGTTAGTTTTGCAGTCGCCCTCGTACTTAGTAGGGACATAAATACTGTTACACACGTTTTATGCTGTAAAACAAAAAGTACTGAATGTTTTTGGATCAAATATTTTTTAATATATTTATTGATGTGGTACAGTGTGTTGAAAAATGCATCTCAGTCAAAAAATGGAACTATACCGAGAATATTTTCCTGCGATGATTTTTTTACGATTCTCGGCGATTCTCTTGTTTCGACTTTTGGCGATGTAGCACCATCATAAACCACTGTTAATACCCAGAGTTCAGTTTCGGACGCCGTTCGCTCCAGCATGCATTTCGTGAAGGACGTCCAACTTAGGTTACTTTGCTTGGAACCATCGATGCTGTGCGTGCGTGAACTGATTAAGCTAGACCGACATGTAACATACCGTGAGATTGAGGCATCCCTGGGCATTAGTATGACAAGCATCAATTAGATATTGCATGTTCATTTGGCCGTGAAAAACAATTTGTTCTCGTTGGATCCCACATAATTTGACGAATGTTAAAAAAAGGTCTCGTATGGATTGGTGCAAAGAGATGTTGAAAAAGTATAACTGCGGTAGCTCAAAGGCAGTGTATAACATTGTCACAGGTGACGAATCATGGATCTATGCATATGAACCTGAAGCAGCTGTCGAAGCGTTCCAAAATCATGTTTTGGAGGTGCCTTAATCAGAGTGGAAAAAGTGCTTCGAAATTTGGCTTGTGCGCATGCAAAAGTTTATTGATTTTTAAGGAGAATATTTTGAAAAACAATAAAACCATTTCCAATTGTAAAGGGTGTCCCAAGAAGAGCGCAATTTTTAAATGACTGATGCAGCAATTGAATTGTTTCTCTGGCTGTATGACATGTGGCGCCGTCTTGTTGGAACCACATGCCCTCCACATTCATTTCTTCAATTCTAGGCAAGAAAAAACTAGTTATCATTTCACGATACCAAACACCATTGACTGTTTGCGCTTGACCTGCCTTATTTTCATAAAAAAAAGGTCCAATGATTCCTCCAGCCCAACCGCACCCAAACCACACCACACAGTGACACGTTGAGGATGCATTTGCTTCTCGTGAATCACTCGAGGATTTTCCGCACCCCAAATGCGACAAGCCATCAAAATGAAAATGGGCCTCGTCACTGAAGATGATTTTATCGGCAAAATCAGCATTTTCATGTTGTCTCTCCAATACCCAATTAACGAACTCCCTTCGCTGTCCATGGTCAGCTGGCTTCAGTTCCTGAGTCAATTGAATTTTGTATGCATGAAGATGCAAATCTTTCGTCAAAATTCGCTGCAAAGTGGATTTGGAGACACCAATTTGCTGAGCTCGGTGTCGAATTGAGGTGGATGGAGTTTGAGCGACATCATCACGTACAGCTGCGACATTTTCGGTCGATCGACCTGGTCGATGGCGCGTTGTTGTCTTTACATCACTAACAGACCCAGTTTCGGCAAATTTATCCATTAATCTCTTTACAGTTGACTCTTTTGGTGCATTATTGTGACCCCAAATTGATCGCAATTTGCGAACTGTAGCCGCAAAACTTTCACCATTTTAGTAAAACAATTTCACAATGAGAATGCGTTGTTCATTCGTGTAGCGCTCCATTTTTACTATCCTCGTACCTTCTACTAACAAACAATAACAATTGTTCAAATGTCAAACAATGACACTTCGAATGTTGCCAGATTTAAAAATTGCGTTCTTCTTGGGACACCCAAGTATAGCATTGTCATAGGTGACGAATCATGGAGCTATGCATATGAACCCGAAACAAAACAGCAATCGACCGTATGGGTCTTTCAAGACGAGCCAAATCCAAAAAAAAGTTGTTCGTGGAGGAAGTACATCGAAGCCACAGTGCCTTTAGTGGAACTTAGGATGGTAGGTCAATTCTGAGTGGTATACAACCTGCTTGCCAACACTGTTCGAAAAAATGAGGAAAGATAATGAGAGAAGACGGACCATTTTGCTTCAAGACAATGCAAGCTCTCACACATCAGCTGAAACGATGAGCTATATCGACTCTCATGATGTCGAATTGATGGGCCATCCCTGATTTGGCACCCAATGACTTTTCCTTATTCCCTAGCATCAATAAAAAAAATGCTTGGTCAACGTTTTTCTTCGCCCGAAGCAGCTGTTGAAACGTTCAAAAATCATGTTTTGGAGGTGGTTTAATTGGAGTGGAAAAAGTGCTTTGAAAATTGGTTTGTGCGCATGCAAAAGTTTATAGATCTTAAAGGAGAATATTTTGAAAAACAATAAAACCATTCCAATTATACTACATTATTGTGTTTTTATTGCTGGACCCGAAATATAAATAGCAACTCTCGTAGTGTAAATGATATTACAATGCTAATAATAGAAGGCAAAGTGGTACTTTTGTATGGAAAGCACCAGAAAGGGTGTGACAATATGTATGTCCTTTTTGAATATGTTTCATTGAATATTTGGCAAAATATTACCACAATAAAGCGATTGGTTACTCCCTCTCCTGTATGATGCAACAGAATCTTCTGTCTATGTTGTGGTTTCGCTAGACAGTATTTAAGAAAAGTTGAAAGGTTCAATGAGCCTTACATAGGCGCAGTGTTGCCAATTCGATGACGAGACTAGAGATCCAAAAATGTGTTTATTTATATAGGTCAGTACTGAAATATTCAAATACTAAGGCATCTAGTGGTATTGATATATGAAAGCACCGCAGGGCTGAATGAGAGAAAATATGAATCGAAAGATGAATTTACTTGTAATTTACAGTCAAGTACTCAGCACAATTATTAAGTTTATTTCGAAAAAACGTGATTTAACCCTGTCATTTCAATGCGGAAGTTAAAAAAATATTCTGACATAACATCATCAGCTCCCTTATTTGAAAAGTTCTGTGTAGAACTACAATTATTATTTTAGAACTACGCTAACTTCACTTTAAATTCTTTTAGATTTCTTTACACTAGTAAAGTTTACTGAACTTTGTAAAATAAAACAAACAAAGACCCACACATACATACCTTCTCATTTTCAATTGTTTAAAGTAAACGCAGTTTAAAACAGGTACTCGTGCACACTGTGTGTTTTGGTTTTTGTTAAACAAAGTAATTTTATATAATTTATGAATGAAATTGTCCATTAAATCGTCATGCAACTCTTGGCTGAAAGTCAGAGAGAAGATAGATAAAAGCTTATGAAACGGTAAAGTCGGGCGTGGACGACTATATTATACCCTGCACTTTTGGATGTCCCAAAAAGTCAACTAAAACTAGGTTATTGGACCATCCTGAATAGGCTCTAAATTAGGCCAGTTTGTCAAATTAGCCCAGAAAATGTCAACGTTTAAGGTAAAATCGTTTATGTTGTAATTGACGGCTGGCATGCATCTAGCTTTGTTGGACATACGAACGTTCCGTACAGTAAACATCGTTGCGGACCACTTCAAGGTAGCAGCATAGTTAATCACTCGATTATGCTGCAAAGAAGAAGACTAGACGCGAAGAGCTACCCTCACCACCGACAGTGGAAGTCTACTCCACGGCTCCTGGCAAAAACCCCTTCTCCCGATGACATTAGCGCTCAGCGACACGACATACTGGACTCCATAAGAAGCCCAAGAAGAAATTGGTTACCGAAGGGAACCAATGGTCGAGTGAGGAGTGTAGCTCAGCGACAGAAGCTTTGTAAACGACAGCTTAAAAGGCAACACTGGCGCCTATGGTTATGCGAGCAGTGTTGGAGCGATATCGGGAGGAAAATCGTCTATTCCAACGAAAGAAGACACAAATGGAAAAAGGCCAATTTGAGGATATCGAGGAAAGAGTGGACAAATGCCAAAATGACAATGTGATGAAATCAAGCTGAAAGGCAACAGGAAAGAGACCAAAAAATTTACCAGCGAGTTAAACACCAGATGAAAAACTCGACTACTGGTACGAGGGCTGCTTTATATATTTCTGGAAATGAGAATATTAATCATCACAAATGGTTTTATTATATGTGACGCGCAAAATAGAAAGGGACCTAAGGTTAAAAAACATTTTTGTTCAGGAGAGACATTTTAAAGATTAGGTCCCTTTCTATTTGCGCTTAGAATCGTCGACTTAACTTTCATAAAACGCACATATCTGTGGGAGGGAACACTTTTGGGGCATGGGATCGGTCTCATTCGATGCTCAGGTGTTGTCCACATCAAAAAAAGTGAAAAGTTGATGAAAAGTTTTGTTCAGGAGAGCCATTTTAAAGATTAGGCCCCTTTCTGTTTGCGCTTAGAATCGTCGACTTCACGCCCATATCTCTGGGAGGAAACACTTTTGGGGCATGGGATCGGTCTCATTCGATGCTCAGATGTTGTCCACATCAAAAAAGAAGAAAAAAAATGAAAATTGATTTTTTTACCCTTAGGTCCCTTTCTATATGCGCTGTCACATATATTTCTGGAAATGTGAATATTAATCATCAGAAATGGTTTTATTGTTTTTCAAAGTATTCTCCAGCATGATTTATACACTTTTGCATGCGTCCAAAACAATTGTCGACGAACTTTTTCCACTCCGATTGAGACAACTCCAAAACAAGGTTTTGGAACGCTTCAACAGCAACTTCTGGCGACCAAAATCGTTGACCACGCATTGTTTTCTTGATGTGCGGGAATGAAAAGAAGTCTTTGGTTGTGTAGTGAGGGCTGTACGGCAGATGACCCATCAATTCGACGTTTTGGCCGGTCAAAAGGCGCTGGTTTGAGCCGATGTGTAAGAGCTCGCATTGTCATGGTGCACAATGATTCGTCTTCTCTGGTTCGTTTTTCGAATTTCTCCGACTACTTCAGGCCAACAAATTGTGGTGTACCACTCAAAAATGACCGTCCTACGTTGCTTAGGCGAAACAGTCGCCACAGTTGCCAAAGAAACAGGCGACCATTTGCTTCGAAGTGCTTCTTCCACAAACAACATTCGTTAAATTTGGCTCGTCTTCGAAGACCCACACGGTCGATTGCTGTTTTGTTTCGGGCTCTTACGCATAGATGCATGATTCATCACCTGTGACTATCTTATAAACGTCTTTTGAAGCACCACGAACGTATTTTTTTAAAAATTTCTTCGCACCAATCGACACGACCCTTTTTTTTGAGCGATTGTCAAATTGTGCGGGATTCAACGAGAACAAACCTCTTTTTACGGCCAGGAGTTCATGCAATATCGAATGCATGCTGGTGGAAAAAATGCCCAGGGATGCCTCTATCTCGCGGTATGTCACATGATGATCTTGCATTATTAGTTCACGCACGGCATCAATGTTCTTTGGCACAACGGCCGTTTTTGGACAACCTTCACGACCTTCGTCTTTGAGCGAGCGTCGGCCACGATTGAATTCATTAGACCAGTTTTTCACAGTGCCATAGGATGGTGCTTCATCGCCATACAAAGATTTAAGCTCATCGATGCACTCTTGTCGTGATAATCCACGTCGAAAGTTGTGAAAAATGATCGCATGAAAATGTTCACGAGTTAATTCCATTTTTTTTGCCAAATTGATTTTTTCAAGTCACTGTCAACAACACAAATGCCGGTCGTACGTCAAAACGTTCGTAGTACGCTTATGCTAAAAAAATGTCAAACTTTCCAATGGAAATGTCAGATGGCGCCAGGCAACACTTAGTATTGCCTAGGCCAGAAATATTTATAGCAACCCTCGTCTAGCTTCGTGTAGAGATGGAAAAGGGCATCTGGCACGATATCTGGTACGTCAAGCGTGCCGAGGATTTAAAAGGAGATTTTTTCAACTTATTAGCGGCTAAAGATCTAGCCGATGACAAATGATGGAGTAACGTGTCTAGGAAAAGGTCAAAACAGCAAAAATCCGGCTCAAGAAAAATTAAGGCGCAGGAGCCGACGGAATTCCAGCGGAGCTGTCAAAACAGCAAAAATCCGGCTCAAGAAAAATTAAGGCGCAGGAGCCGACGGAAGACTAAGGAGACGGAGACGAAGTGATATGGTGCATGCATCAGCTAAAGGGTGGTCCAACCGTAAGGCACGATGCTAATTGTGAGTCACACCTAAACGTCAAGTTTTTGACCAACTTTTGTTGTTGAAGTATTTGAAAAATTCAGCCATGCGGAGGTACACAATTGAGCAGCGTGTTAAGATTATTAAAGCCTTTTACGAAAATAGACGTTTACATCAAAATGCATTTCCTGCACGTGGTGATTTTTTGGTCAGCACATGTTTCCACAGCAGATTCGTTAACAAGCAGAATTGCCGCACTTGGGCAAATTAGAATCCACGAGTGATTTTTGCAAAGCCGATGGATCCATGGCGGCGTTATCGGGTCGAACTTTTTCGAAAATGAGCGATGAAGCTCATTTCTGGCTAAGTGGTTTTGTCAATAAACAAAAAAAAGCGTTATTGGACAGCAACAAACCCACATGTGAGGCACAATTGCATCCGCAAACAATTACTGTGTGGTGTGGTTTTCATGCCGTAGGTGGGATTGGGCCGTATTTTTTCGTAGATGAAAGCAATCGTCATGTTGCCGTCAACGGTGGGTGCTATTGTGCCATGTTAGAAAATTATTTTTGCCCAGAATTAGATGTGCTTGACATCGCCGATATGTGGTTTCAACAAGGCGGGCCACACAGCACGCCCTACAATCGAGTTACTGAAAGGGAAATTCGGCCAACGTGTTATCTCGAGAAATTGTCCGGTCGAATGGCCCCCTCGTTTGTTTTAATTTAACGCCGGTGGATTTCTTTTTATGGGGCCTTATCAAGTCATTGGTCTATGCCAACAAGCCAACAACAGAGACAACATCCAATGCGAAATTGCCATCATCCCTGTCGAAATGTGTGCAAGAGTGGTGGCAAATTGGGTCTAAAGAATTCTCGTAGATCGCTGTACACGTGTCATATGACCGAAATCGATTTTCATTCTTAAAATGTAACATTTGCACTACACCTGAAATAAATTTGAACTCTATGTCTTAAATATTCTGTTTTATTATCACATAAAATTGTTATGTCCTTATTGGAAAACCCTGTAATTTGATGAGCCTCAGTAGGTCGATTTCGGCACGCATTCACTTTTTATATCTGACATCTTCAAAATGTTCTTTAATAACACAGTGCAACAGTGAAAAAAGTCCTAGAACACCACAGTATAGGTTCGATTCTACTACCAAAGGCTACTATTTTCCTATACTTGGTTTGGCTAGTTTGGTGACCAATTTTTTTTATGGGCCTCAAAAGTTTTGAAAATCAGTGGACCCCTCAAAAAAAGGTGTCATCAGTTTTTGCCCAATAGCTAACACATACTTCGTGTTAGCGATAAACTATGTTTGGCAATAATGTAGCTGGGAGCTCTGTGCACAAATGCTGTAAACACTTTATGCCAAAAAAGTAATTCATTCCTGACCTATTTAAAAAAAAAAAACTAAAAAAAAAATATTTTTTTTTCACTTTTTTCCGTATAACTTTGAAAGTCTCCGAACGTTTTACTAACAATGTTCCTAAAAATTGTAGCCAAGGTAAAGCTAAACAACTTTTGTAAACATCACAAAACAATCGGTCACCAATCTAGCCAAACCAAGTATAGGGAAATAGTAACCTTTGGTAGTAGAATCAAACCTCTACTGTGGTCTTCTTGCCTTTTTCAAAAAGTCATCATTTGTCTCACTGTGTAATATGAGGAGCCGAAGAAAGGATGGCTTAGACAATGTGTCCGCTTCAGATATTTTACAAGAAAATTAAAATCCATTCAACCATTTCATTACCACTCCGCCAAAACATACTAAAGTGTAAAAAATTATAACAAAGCCATTGCTCAAAACATTACATTTCTCTTTGGCCAAGTAATGGGCTATAAATTTAAACCTTGCTTAAAAATCTAATTACAGCAAATATTGCTAACCATTAAACCCGCTGAACATGAAATAAATGTTCAATACTGCACCACAAAAGAAAATAAATTTGAAAATTTTGCTAACAAATATTTCATAATTTAGAGAAATTTGTTAACAAAATTGAAATTGCAATAAAAAAAAACAATCACGAGAAGCCATCACTCTTACATAAAGCTTAATAATCCAGTGTAATTCAAATAATTAAAGAGCTCATTTATGAAATTGGAAATGTTTTATAAAAAGGAAAACTTAGTGTGGATTTTGATTGCAAAAGTTAAGATGGCCAATAGCAGATATAATGTCTAGGAAATTTCTTATTTGGTTTTATATGTACCCAATAGAAGATTCGAACAAAGGAAATTTCAAATTCAATATGAATTCATAAAATTGCATTTCCCATAAAATTGAGCACTGGCTTCTTGGAAAACATTACGACTTTTCATTGTATGGTAATGTCTACTTGAAGCCGAAAGAAGCAAAAGAAACAAAACATATGTTCAATACCATCCATCTTATAAAACTCCATACATTACAATTCCATGTATTGAGATCATAGAAAATAAACAGTGCTCTGAATTACAGGCATTATTCGTATGTTTACGCTGATGTTCGAACATCGACCAAATGCTCAAAATTACTACGCCGTCCATCCATCCATACATCCATCCATTGATGGAAAATTATAGTGTAAGACTACCTCAGGCAACAAGCGAAAAGATTTGAAATCATTTGGATATGAATTCAAATATCATTACAATATGGTAATAAAATCTTATTATACTTTGTAATACAAGCAAAATCTTGCAGTGAAACAAAAAATGCACTCAGAGAAAAATGCTAGTAAAACAACAGGAAAGTTGAAACAGAAAGAAAGAGTAAAAATTTGGAAAATTGCTACAAGGTTTACTGTTTTCTGTAAAAAAAATGCTTAATATAAACAAAAAAGAACTTTTTTGTTGCAATTTTTGTATACAAAAAGTAAGTATTTTTTTTTTATTAAAAAGTAAGAACTGTTTTTTATTTAAAAAAGTGGAAACCTTTTGAAAACAAAATCTTTAACTTTTTTTTGTGAAATAAGTTATTTATTTTAAAAACAGATTTTTTGCATCTTTAATTTTATAAAATTACATTTCACTTACAAAAATTTCAGCATTTGTTTTAACAAAATTTGAAACTTGTCTTCATGAAAAAGAAGTCGGAACGTTTTTTGTACTTTTTGTAAAAAAAAAAGTTGGAAATTTTTTATAAAATAAAGTTGGCACTTTTTTGTAAAAAAAAAAGTTGGCACTTTTTTTTATAAAATAAAGTTGGCACTTTTTTTGTAAAACAAAAGTTGGCACTTTTTTGTAAAAAAAAAGTTGTCTCTTTTTTTGAAAAAAAGAGGGCACTTTTTTTTAAAAAAGCGGAAAATTGAGTATTCGTATTTATTGGAAAAAAGACTTTCTTTTAAATTAAAGTGAAAATCTTTTTTTTGTAAAATAATTTTTTTATTTAAAAAAAGATTTTTATTAAAAAAATTAATAGTTTTTGTATAAAAAGTTGCATCCTTAATTTTATAAAATTACATTTCACGAACAAAAATTTCAGTATTTGTTTTAACAAAAGTTGAAACTTTTCTTTATGAAAATGAAGTCGGAACGTTGTACTTTTTGTAAAAAAAAGTTGGAAATTTTTTTTATAAAATAAAGTTGGCACTTTTTGTGTGTTTTTTTTATAAAATAAAGTTTGCACTTTTTTATAAAATAAAGGTGGCACTTTTTTTATAAAATAAAGTTGGCACTTTTTTTGTAAAAAAAAGTTGGCACCTTTTTATAAAATAAAGTTGGCACTTTTTTGTTAAAAAAAGTTGGCACTTTTTTTGTAAAAAATTTTGGAACTTTTTTGTACAGAAAGTTGGGATGTTTATTTTTAAAAAAGCGGAAAATTGGGTATTCTTTTTTATTGGAAAAAAGGTAGAATATTTTTTTTTTATAAAAAATTGCTTAATTTTTGACTTCTTGTCAGATCTTTGTTAATAAAATTACATTTCATCAGTAGAAAATTGGAACTGTCATTAAAAAAAAAGTTGAAACTTCTTTTTAAATTAATGTTGGAACTTTTTTTTAAATTAAAGATGGAACTTTTTTTTTTGATAGTTGACTTACATTTTTGTATACAAAACGTAGGAAATCTTTTTAATAAAAAAGGGTTAAACTTTTTTTGTTAAAAAAATGTGGAATTTTTTTTTTTTGAAAAAAATGTGGAAATTTTTTTTGAAAAAAAAAATTGAACTTTTTTATCGAAAATAAGTTAGAACTATTTATAATAAAAAATAAATTAAACAAGTGGAAAGCTTTTAAAAAAAAAATAAACTAACAAAAAGTCTAACTTTTTTGTAAAAAAAATGTGAAAATCTTTTTTTTTTGTAAAAAAAAATTTATTTCAAAAAAAGAGTTTTATTAAAAAAATAAGTAAAATTTTCGTAAATAAAAGTTATATCTTTTATTTTATAAAATTACATTTCACTAACAAAAATTTCAGCATTTGTTTTAACAAAAGTTGAAACTTTTCATTATGAAAAAGAAGTCGGAACGTTTTTTGTACTTTTTGTAAAAAAAAGTTGGAATTTTTTTTTTATAATATAAAGTTGGCACTCTTTTTGTAAAAAAAAGTTGGCTCTTTTTTTATAAAATAAAGTTGGCACTTTTTTTGTAAAACAAAAAGTTGGCCCTTTTTTTATAAAAAAAAGTTGGCACTTTTTTTTTGTAAAAAAAAAATTGGCACTTTATTGTAAGAAAAAGTTGGCACTTTTTTGTAAAAAATTGTGGAACTTTTTTTGTACAGAAAGTTGGGATGTTTATTTTTAAAAAAGCAGAAAATTGGGTATTCTTTTTTATTGGAAAAAAGGGAGAATATTTTTTTATAAAAAATTGCTTAATTTTTGACTTCTTGTCAGATCTTTGATTATAAAATTACATTTCATCAGTAGAAAATGGAACTATCATTAAAAAAAAAGTTGGAACTTCTTTTTTAATTAATGTTACAACTTTATTTTAAATTAAAATTGGAACTTTCTTTCGGTAGTAGACTAACTTTTTTATACAAAACGTAGGAACATTTTTTTAATAAAAAAAAGTTCAAACTTTTTTTGTTATACAAAAATGAGAAAATCTTTTTTTGAAAAAAAAACTATAAACTGTTTTTATTGAAAATAATTTAAAACTATTTATAGTAAAAAATTAATATAAACAAGTGGAAAGCTTTTTATAAAGAAATTAAAACGTTTCTTGTCAAAAAAGGTGGAAATCTTTATTAGTAAAAGGATTGGTATTTTTTATAAAAGTAGAAGCATTTTTAATAAAAAATAAATAGAATTTTTGAGTGAAAACAATTGCACCTTAATTTTTATAAAATTACATTTCATTAACAAAAGTTGGAACTTTTTCCTAATAAAAAACAAGTTGGAACTTTTGGAAATCTTTTTTTTGTAAATAAAAAATGTTAGAACTTTTTTTTGTAAACAAGTTGGAAACTGGGAACAATTTCTTTATTGGCAAATAGGTAGAATTTTTTATTATAAAAAATTGTTTAAATTTATGTATAAAAAGAAGTTGGATCTTTGTTGGAACTTTTTTGGTTAAAAAAATTTGGAACTTTTTTTGTAAAAAAAAGTTGGAACTTTTTTTGGAAAAAAAGTTGGAACTGTTTTAGTAAAAAAATTTGGAACTTTTTTGTAAAAAAAAAAGTTGGAACTTCTTTTATAAAATAAGTTGGAATGTAAAAATAAGTTGGAACATTTTTTGGAAGATGACTTTTTTTTATATTATATGAACCTTTTTTTAAATTATTTTTTTTTTTATAGAAATCTTTTTTTTTTAAACATGCAACGTTTATTTTTAAAAACAAGTAAGAACCTCTTATATATATATAAAAAGTTGGAAGTTTTTCTTGTAGAAGATGTTAGAGCTTTTTCTGAAAGAAAAAGTTGGACCTTTTTTTCGTAAAAGGTGGGAACTATTCCCAATAGAAAATGTGGAAGTTTTTTTGTAAAACAAGTGAGAACATATTGTTTATAAAAAAAAAAACTGTGAACTTTTTTTTTTAGAAAAACTGTGGACTTTTTCTTATAGGGGGAACTTTGTCTTGTTGAAATAGTGGGAACTTTTATTTATAAAAAAAGTGGAACCTTTAATTTATAGAAAAAGTGAAAACATTTTTTATAAAAAATTGGGAATTTTTTTTAGAAAAAGTGGGGACTTCTTTTATAGAAAATGTGGGAACTTTTTTTTTATAGAAAAAGTGAGAATTTTTTCTAATAAAAAATGTGGGAACTTTTTTCTATAGAAAAAGTGGGAACGTTTTCTTGTAGAAAAAGTGGGAAAGTTTTCTTGTAGTAAAAGTAAGAACCTTTTCTTGTGAGCACTTTTCCTTGTAGAAAAAGTGGGAATTTTTTCTTATAAAAAAGTAGGAACTTTTTTTTATAGAAAAAGAAGGAAATTTTTCGTAAAGAAAATGTAGGAACTTTTTCTTACAGAAAAAGTAGGAACTTTTTCTTATAGATAAAGTAGGAATTTTTTCTTATAGCAAAAGTAGGAACTTTTTCTTATAGAAAAGGTAGGACCTTTTCTTATAGAAAAGTAGGAACTTTTTCTTATAGAAAAAATGGGAACTTTTTCTTATAGAAAAAATAGGAACTTTTTCTTGTAGAAAAAGTAGGAACTTTTTCTTGTAGAAAAGTAGGAACTTTTTCTTGTAGAAAAAGTAGGAACTTTTTCTTATAGAAAAAGAAGGAACTTTTTCTTATAGAAAAAGTGGGATTTTTTTTTAGAAAATGTGTGAACATTTTTTGTAGAAAAATTATGAACTTTTTCTTGTAGAAAAATAATAAACCTTTTCTTACAGAAAAACTGTGAACTTTTTTTTATAGAAAAAGTGGAACTTTTTCTTGTAAAAAAAGTGGAAACATTTACTTATAGAAAACGTGGGAACTTCTTCTTATAGAAAAAGTGAGAACTTTTTCTTGTAGAAAAAGTGAGAACTTTTTCTTGTAGAAAAAGTGGGAACTTTTTCTTGTAAAAAAAGTGAGAACTTTTTCTTGTAGAAAAAGTGAGAACTTTTTCTTGTAAAAATATTGAGAACTTTTTCTTGTAGAAACAGTAGGAACTTTTTCTTATAGAAAAAGTAGGAACTTTTTCTTATAGAAAAAGTAGGAACTTTTTCTTATAGAAAAAGTGGGATTTTTTTTTTAGAAAAAGTGTGAACTTTTTTTTGTAGATAAATTATGAACTTTTTCTTGTAGAAAAATGATAACCTTTTTCTTACAGAAAAACTGTGAACTTTTTTTATGAAAAAGTAGGAACTTTTTCTTGTAAAAAAAGTGGAAACATTTACTTATAGAAAACGTGGGAACTCTTTCTTATAGAAAAAGTGAGAACTTTTTCTTGTAAAAAAAGTGAGAACTTTTTCTTGTAGAAAAAGTGGGAACTTTTTCTTATAGAAAAAGTGAGAACTTTTTCTTGTAGAAAAAGTGAGAACTTTTTCTTGTAAAAATATTGAGAACTTTTTCTTGTAGAAAAGGTGGAAACTTTTTCTTGTAGAAAAAGTGGGAACTTTTTCTTGTAGAAAAAGTGGGAACTTTTTCTTGTAGAAAAAGTGGGAACTTTTTCTTGTAGAAAAAGTGGGAACTCTATTCTAAGTCGGAACCTTTGGAAAATGTTAACTATTCCCTAAGAAAAAGTGAGCACTTTTTTAAAGAAATATATACATTTATGGAAAGGAAAAAGTAAGCACATTTTCTAAAAAAGAATATAAAAAAGAAGTTGGAAGTTGTTCTTAAAGAAAACGTGGATCTTTTTACAAAAAAATGGAACTTTTAATTATAAAAAAAAATTACAACTGAATCTATTACAAAAATTTGGAACATTCCTTTAAGAAAAATGGACACATTCTCCTTTAGAAAAATTCGGTCCTCTTTCTATAAGAAAAAGTTGGAAGCTTTTAACTTTAGCAAAGGAAACACTTCTGCCTTTAAAGAAAGGACTTTCTTTCCTTTCGAAAAAGAAGCAACTTAAAAAAATGACTACTTTTGCTAAGGGGAAAATTAACACTATTGCTTTTAAAAAAGCAGCTTTCTTTTTCTTTTAAAAAATCATTAGATTTGTTTTTCCAAAGAGTGAACCTTTTTTTTTAGCACAAGTTTGAGTTTTTTCCGCACGAAAAAGAACTTTTTCTGAGAAATCGAAGGTGAACTTGTTCTAAAAAAAGGTTAACAGTGAAAAGTGAAATCAAGGGATTTTTTAAAAGAAAAAGTAGGCTGCTTTTTTTCTTGAGGAAAAGTTAACAATTTCTTCTTAAAAAATGTTTACTTATTTTTCTTTAGTAAAAGTTCACACCTTTTCGTTTGGAAAAATGTTCCATTTGTTTCTTTAAATGTGGCTACTTTTCTATTTTTCCTAAGTGAAAAAAGTCATTCAGAAAAAATGTCACTTACTAAATACATCATGAGTCTGCTCGCAATTAAAAAATAACTTTAATAAAAACATTTATTGGAAAATTATTAGTGTTTCCCTTTATTTAGAAAAAAACTGTCAGCTATTTCTATCACTTACACTTCCAACTAAAGTAAAAGTTTATCATTTTTCTTTTTCCACGATGACATCATACGTTCCTAATTCCCAATCAACCTAATGTGTTGTGCCCCACCTACTGAACATTCATTAATGTGCTGAAAGCATTTCTGGCCAAATGAAAGGCGTTGCCCTTTTCATTAAAGCCAACTGCCAATAAACAAACCCACATACTATCCCTCAGTCGGCCATAAACCAGCGATGACCGGATGATGGCCAAAATGAGGAACGACCTTGAATAGTAATTTTCAAACAAAATGAAATTGGAGAAAAATGACGACAAAATAGCGAAGAAAACATAAAACATAGAAAGTAAAAGTAAATAAACAGAAACTTACAATGAAGACGAATAGACAAAAGACCAAAGCAAACATATGAAATCATAAAAGGCAGAAGATTTTTATATTTGTGTAGTTTTCGCTAAGGAAAGGCAAAACCGGCTAACCCAAATAGTTGGCGCGGCTGTCGATGGTAAAAAAAAACAAAACTGACGTAACGTACTTTTGGATGAACGGGAATGTTACGTACGGGCTTATGGATTATCGCAAAAAAATAAATATTCATAAATTCGGTTAATTATTAATGAGGGAGTGATAAGTGAAGCGTTTCAGGCTGAGGTAGTTAAAAAAACTATCATGAGAAATACCCTTTCTAAAAAAGCGGGTAGCATTTTATGAGTTAGCATAAATTTTTCGTATTAATTTGACATATATTGTTTTGCACAGTGGGCATGAAACGCATTTCAAGTCCCCTGAAAGAGAATATGTGACAGCGCATAGAGAAAGGGACCTAAGGGTAAAAAAATCAATTTTCATGTGGACAACATCTGAGCTTTGAATGAGACCGATCCCATGCCCCAAAAGTGTTCCCTCTTAGAGATATGCGCGTTTTATGAAAGTGATGGTACACCAAAGATAGACGTATTTAAATCTTAAAAATGGCTCTCCTGAACAAAACTGGTTTTTACCCTTAGGTCCCTTTCTATTTTGCGCGTCACATATACAGCGACAAAAGTTACAATGCCTGCTTTTCGGATTCAATTTAGGCCTTTTAAAACAAGTATTCCAGAAGTTTTCTTCGCTTTTCTTTGAAAGGTTGGCACACTCAAAGAAAAAATATGACCTTGGCAAGAATTATGGGTTTTCTACAATAAAAATATATTTGTCGCAACCATTTTCATTCGAATTACATTTAAATAAAAAATTTGTTGAATTTCAGCAATTCTAATTACGAAATGAAAATTGTGACAGCGCACAGAGAAAGGGACCTAAGGGTAAAAAAATCAATTTTCATTTTTCTTTTTCTTTTTTTGATGTGGACAACATCTGAGCATCGAATGAGACCGATCCCATGCCCCAAAAGTGTTCTCTCCCAGAGATATGTGCGTTTTATGAAAGTGAAGTTGACAATTCTAAGCGCAAATAGAAAGGGACCTAATCTTTAAAATGGCTCTACTGAACAAAACTTTTCATCAACTTTTCACTTTTTTTTGATGTGGACAACATCTGAGCATCGAATGAGACCGATCCCATGACCCAAAAGTGTTCCCTCCCAGAGATATGCGCGTTTTATGAAAGTGAAGTCGACAATTCTAAGCGCAAAGAGAAAGGGCCTAAACTTTAAAATGGCTCTCCTAAACAAAACTGGTTTTTAACCTTAGGCCCCTTTCTACTTTCCGCGTCACATATGTAGGTACTCTCACGCAGAGAAAAGATATGGTTCCTATATGGTCACGGCAACAATAGTATGTTCTCTGCAATAAAAGTATGGTCGTCGCAACCATAGTATTGTTTTTTGAATTTTAATTTGACAATAGTATTATTGCGGCAATAATAATATTGTTGAAATGTAACAATAGTATTGTTGCCAAATTTAAAAATTAAAAAATATGGTTGTAGCAACAATATAAATATGGTTGGTGGAACAAAAGTATTGTTTTAATGGCTTTTATGTTAACAATAATATGATTACGGCATTCATTCCGGCAAAATTGTACTTTTTTTAATTTGACAATGTTATTTTTACGAATCTTACGCAATAATAGTAAAAATAATTAGTTTTTTTCCAAACAAACTACGAGTAAGTATAACTGAAAAATTTTTAATAAATAATTTTTTTACTGTTCAATAAATCACTCCTATTAATACACAACTTTCTTAATAAAATTCTCTATTGTTAATTAACAACTTTACCCAATCTTTACAAAAAATGTTGGGGATCATAGTATGATTGTGTGTAAGTCATACTATGGTTGTGAGGATCATACTATGGTTGTACGTTAAACATACTATGGAATGAGGACCATAATATGGTTGTGGGGATCATAGTATGGTTGAATGTGAATAATAATATGATTGTAGGGATCATAGTATGGTTGTGTGTGAATAATTCTATTGTTGTGAGGACCATAATATTGTTATGGGGATCATAGTATGGTTGTGTGTAAACCATACTATTGTTGTGATGATCATAATATTGTTGTGCCACAACCATATAACCAACAATAGTATGATGCTCTTCGAATATTGTTACCCCAACCATACTTTTTTTCTGCGTGCTGTAGCGGGAATCATACATGGTTGCGGGCATCATAATATCGTTGTGTGTGTAAATCATACGAGGATTTTATGGATTCGGTTTTATCTAGGTTTCTTTCCTAACCATTTTTCTGTTGCACAGGTGGAGATCTTCCCGATTATGTTGTGGAAAACGTTTAAACAGGACGAGGGGTATTTTTCCTATGCTCTGGCATCTGCACTTGCTACGGTTTCGCAACCTATTATTTCTAGTTCTAGAAGAATGTTGTTTTTGGCTCAATGTAGAGAAAAGTATGAGAGGATATTTGGGGATTATCCTCTATGGGGAGTATCCTTGTCATGATAATCGTGAGACCATTTGTGGAGGTTATTCGTCTTGGCTACATCGATTAAAAGGTCTTTATAGAAATTTAAATTTAAGAGCGAGTATGATCTAAACAGATTTTCAGCGAACTTAGCTCATTTGACTGAGACTAGGTGGGAGGAGCTTAGGAACATCGTGACATACCCTCAACTAGAGCACGCGACAGGCCAAGGCATTAGAACGGGCAACCGGTACCACTACTTTGAACCAACCAATTTTAGGTTTTCCAACTTTGGATATAAAAACCAAATCGAATTCTCTCTTTGTAAAAGCCTAGGGATGAGACCTTTTGTGGAGGTTATTCGTTTTGGCGAAACTAAATCGATTAAAAGGTCGATGAGCCCTTGGTTGCCATTCACTGTCAATTATGCCGCTTTTGACGATACCGGAAGGACGTTTTTAAAGAATCCAGATATAACAATAAAGGCAAAGTGGGTGCATTTCTACTGGCTTACAGATTTCTTCGTTTTTTGTCCTTTACTATAATTAAGTTGGCACTCAGACAGTCGCCCTGTAACTACCTCTTCCATTCTTTCTAGGTTATTGAGAAGGAAGGATAATAGGCTTATATGACGGTAGTCCTTAGGACAAGCGGGTAGTTTTTAGTACCCACTGGCACTGTGGGCTAAAGCAGAACATATTAGAATATGGCGATCATCGACGACCAAAACTTAATGGGGGATCCAGACAAGGAAAAGACAAGAAAACTCATTGAGCTAGGGTTACAACTGGCCAGTCCTTTCTCAGGTGTCCTTTTTTCCGCAATGGCACGGCATCCAAACAAGGAAAAGACAAGAAAACTCAAGGAGCTAGGGTTACATCTGGTCAGTCCTCTCTCAGGTGTCCTCTTTTCCGCAACGGCACGGCATCAAACCTGTGCGAAGCAGCCAGTGATACTGCCCCGCGGTTTCGTGAGCTTGAACTTAACTTGGAAAAACAGTATCTCATGAACTATTAGGAATATAACTATGATATTTGAAAGATATGAGGTTGGCATGAATTGAAGCACTTCGTAAAGAAAAGTGGCAGTTGCCACGCCCCCTTTAAAGAATGCATATATGACCTAAGTAAAGGACTGATCCTTATAGAAATTTAAATTTAAGAGCGACAAGGATCTAAATAGGGAGTTTTACCGAACTTAGGTCATTTGACTGACACTAGGCGAAAGGACCTCGGGAACTCCGTGACATACCCTCAACTAGACTGTAATGGGCAACCGGTGCCACTACTTTTAACCAACCAACTAATGGGTTTCCCACTTTGGTTTTAAAAACCACATCTAATACTTTCCATGTGAAGGCCAAGGAATGCTTGTTTCAACTAGCTAAGGGCTCAGGCATATAATTGCTTATCTCAGCTAGCCGAGGTATCAAAAGGTTTAATCCATTTTAAAGCTCTTCTGGGGATATTTTATCGGTGCCGGGGGTTGTTTTATTTCATCCCTTTGACTTAATAGAATAGCTAGCTTATAACCTGCTGCTGGCTCTACAGAGCTAGTTTCCAGCTTCAAGCAGCTGGAAACGTAACTTAGGTGTAGCTACCGATACCTAAGGACCAGCTAGTGGGTTTGGCTGGACATCTGGACTGGTGTGGTGTTTTGTGGAATGCCTGTAAGACATGTTTTTGTCTCAATTCAGGTCCAGCAGTCAATTCAGGTCCAGTTAAATTGAGGCCATTATTTCAGATAGTTTTCAGTTAAGCCAATTCCACTCTGGTTAGTCGAGTTAGCCTCACCTTCTCCTAGGCTACTCTGGAGGATGGTTCCCGCTTGTAACGCTCCACCTTCCTCCTGTCATGCCGGAGTTGACGGAAAGACATTCCGTATGATAAAGCGTCGGATGATCCCTTTTGTAGCACCCTAGCACCCTAGTTCGACAACCTGTAATTGTCTCACCCCTGTAACACTCAGGCAAGATTTTTGCCCTCTCATGAAGGTGGACTTCCAAAGACATAAGGAAAACCCCGGTCATAGTTTTCAGGGCAAAGGTTCTAATAGGTGAGAAAGTCCATCCACTGTGTCTCGCTCATATTCGGTGTTCATACTGCAGCTGCAAAGTTCACCACTGACCGCATAAGAAAACTTTAACAGAATTTCTTTGTCTTACAGTCCAAAAAGCTGAGACATCTCACAAAAAAAATGGTAAGAAAATCCAAAAATTCGATCTTGAAAACTAATCGGAGGAAAAATTTTTAATGTTCGTTTTCGTGTTTAAGAGGCCAGAATCTATAAGCAAAAATATTAATAACTCTGGACCAAAATGGCTATAAACTAGTGTAGATGTAACACTTAGGCTGTTTTAAACGTTCTTTAACTTTTGTTAAAAAAAAACATTCCTATTATTTTAAATTTAATGCATTTTTAAATAATTTACTAAATAAAAGTCTCTATTGTTGATTAACAATATGAGCCTATTGTAATAAATAATTTTGCTGATCATAGTATGGTTGAGTGGGCCCATACTATGGTTGCGTGTGAATAATACTATGATCATAGAATGGTTGCATGTGAAATATACTAAGGATCATAATATAGTTTTGGGGATCATAGTATGGCTCAGTGAGAATCATATAGTTTTAGGGATCATAACGTGGTTGCAAGTGAGTCATACAATGGTTGTGGGCGTCATAGTATGGTTTAGTGTGAATCATAATATGGTTGTGGGACAGGGACCATATCATGTTTGCGAGTGAATCATACTATGGTTGTGGAAATCATACTATGGTTGAGTGTAAATCATAATATGGTTGTGGACATCATAGTATTGTTGTGTGTAAATAATACCACGAGCGCGAGGATCATAATATTGTTGTGCCTCAACTATATACTTTCGAATATTGCACTCCAACCACACTTTTTTTCTCCATGTATACTCGTAAGCCCTAGAAGAAGCATAGGTCTTTCAAGGCCGTCTTTCAGCACTAGGTCCCGATCAATAATCAGTGAGAATCATATAGTTTTAGGGATCATAACATGGTTGCGAGTGAGTCATACAATGATTGTGGGCGTCATAGTATGCTTCAGTGTTAATCATAATATGGTTGTGGGGATCCTACGTAGTATGGTTGCAGGGACCATATCATGTTTGCGAGTGAATCATACTATGGTTGTGGAAATCATACTATAGTTGAGAGTAAATCTTAATATGATTGTGGGGATCATAGTATTGTTGTGTGTAAATCATACCAAGAGTGCGAGGATCATAATATTGTTGTGCCTCAACTATATACCTTCGAATATTGTAACTCCAACCACACTTTTTTTCTTCATGTATACTCGTAAGCCCTAGAAGAAGCATAGGTCTTTCAAGGCCGTCTTGCAGAACTAGATCCCGATCAATAATTGTTAGCCCTAAAGCAGGCAGAACTTGTTGATAAAGGAAAAAACAGCATAGGCGTCTTTCAGCCTTAGCCTTAAAGCAGGCAAAACTTACTGATAAAGGAAAAATTCCCTATTTACTCTCTGAATACTTGTATATGTTGCGGGAATTTCGTTCACAATCACTGGCACTTCTTCACCTGACCCACTTGTCATGGGCCACACATGCCACCGTAGATTCCGTACATTGTCGAAGCGTATTACAGCAACAGATATTTACAGTTCAAACAAAATTTCACATGGCGGTGTAAATCATAGCTCCGCTGAAGCCGGGTCTCTGGTTCCACTTGCAAGTTTGAGCCAGTAACCAGCCAAATTTACGAAATAACTATTTGGGTTTTCTTTAACAGGGGGGAAATACATGCGAGTAGCGTAGAGTGAAGTGATGCCGCGTGTAGTGCAAGTTTGCAACATCGTCGTTGGCAGGCGAAACGAAATGTAAAAATCGCTAAACATACTGACATACTGAAATGTGTGTCTGTCGGCAAATTAAATATAAACAATTGTAAATTTGTCCGTCCGTCCGTCTGTCGTATGGGGATAAATAAACAAATACCAAAAAGCATACAACAGCTACGCCAAAGTTGGTTCGATTGGTTTGGCAGCAGCGGCTAGTGCTGATGTTGCTGCTGTTGCCGGCTATTGACTCTCTTGTTGGCTGGCTGTGGTGGGCAGCAAGTGTTGAATCTTGGATTGTCTAACTTTTCGAACAGAGTTGAATAAACTTGTTTGTAGCGTGTCTTTTTTTTTGTTTAGCCGGCGCTCCACGTCTTTCATCTGCAGCGCTGGCATCGATTGTGTGGCCAGTCGTCCGTCTGTCTCTGTGTATTTTTAACACATTTCATGTGGTGGTCTCTGGCGACTGGCTATTCCACGGTAATTGTTGTGACCCAATTTCCAAGTGTGGCCACAGCAAATGTTTGTTAACAACAACAAAAACAACACAAGTTTTAAAAACAATGTATTTCATTTAACATTTGCATATATTACAGAAATGGTCAACTATTGTGGGAGGTAGGGTGGAGTTGGTGGTTAATTTTAAAAAAAATATATATAAAATTATTGTAAGAACGACCTGATGACAAGCTAAAAATGAGGTATATCCCAGAACTACCCTACATAGCAAGGAAACAATTTGGATGAAATGATGACAGCTTTGACTAAAGCATGAGAAAAAGTATGGTTGGCGTAACAATATTCGAAGAGCACAATAATATTATGATCCTCTCAGCAATTAAATGATTTACTTACAATCCCAAACAATATCATGATTCGTACACAAACATACTATGACCCCCACAACGATACAATGATTCAAACTCAACCATACTATGATCCCCACAACTATATTATGATTCACACTTAACCATACAATGAACCCCACAACCATATTATGATCCTCACAACCATAATACGATCCCCACAACCATATTATAGTCTTCACAACCATAGTATGTTTAACATATAACCATAGTATGATGCTCACAACCATAGTATGTTTACATACTACCATAGTATGATCCCCACAACCATAGCATAACTGACATCAATCATGTTATAATCCCTATAATCACACTATGATTCCCGATATTGCTTATTAGGACTGGGTGATGCTGTTATTCAGCAATAGAGATTTTTATTAAGACTTGAACAGTTTTTCTTGCGGTTCGAGACCTTTTTGTTGTTGCTTTTTCAGAATCAACTAAAAAAATTGGTGAAATGTATTGGCTACGGTTGCCAGGCAGACTGTACAGCTGTTTCTAAACCCGCCAAGGTTTTTCTTCAGCAGTCTTTGGCAACGATTACTTCGGCTACAAATCGAATGACTTATACTGGAGTCTCACTATGATTAATGAGAATTACCCTTTGCGTTTAGTCTTCGAACTGTGCGAAGAGCAATCTCCATAGCTTAATATCATTTCCACCAATTTTTATTAAGTGAATTAGTTAAATATGCATTAAATTCAATATAACGGGTGATCAATCTAGATTTTTTGTCAATGGATGAATTTTTTTCACAGATTACGCGTGATTTGTGTTAAGACTAACACCGAAACAACGTCTCCTAGTATTATAGAAGCAAGAAGGAGAAGATCCGCTGTTTCAGACCAACTTTTTATTTCAGTGATGGTTCAATAAACCAAAATTCCGCATTTATAATGAAAACCAACCAGATGACGTTTAAGAGGTGTCCTTATACCCAGAGAAAACCAAGGTGCGGTTTATGGGCTGGTGAAATCATCGGTCCATAAAATGATGATGGCCGGAACGTAACCATGAATGGTGCTCCTCTCCATCGCGGTAATATATCGGACTTTATCTCGACGATATTTGGTTTCAACAGGACGGTGCTACTTGCCATACAGCTACTCAAACAATAGATCTATCGAGAGGTTTTTCGAAGACCAGCTAATTTCACGTTTTGGACCGGTGAGTTTGTCGCCTAGATCAAGTGATATCACAGCTTTAGACTTTTTTCTTTGGGGTTACGTAAAGTCCAAAGTCAATGCTGACAAACCAGCTACGATTCAGGTTTTGGAAGCCAACAATACGCGTGTCATTAAAGCCATACTGGTCGAAGTGCTCGAACGAGTCATCCAAAATTGGACCCTTAGAATGGACACCCTAAGGCGTAGTTGCAGCCAATATTTGAAGGAAATTTTATTTTAAAAGAACGGCATAAAATGTCCTTTCGAATGAACAATAAAGATACCCACTTGATTTGAATATATTTTTTTATACCCGCACCACACAGTGGTAGGGGTATAATGGCTTAGTGCTTGCGTTTGTAACATATCGAAGGAATCGAGTTAGAATACCGGGACCAGAGAGAAAGTTGCTCAGAATTACATTTTGAGTCGATCTAGCCATGTCTGTCTGGCTGGCTGGGCGGCTGGCTGGCTGGCTGGCCGGCTGGCTGGCTGGCTGGCCGGCTGGCTGGCCGGCTGGCTGGCCGGCTGGCTGGCTGGCTGGATGTAAAGATGTCCATCTATTCTTGTAATCAAAGTACAGGTCGCATTTATGCACCGATCTTGATGAAACTTGGCATGTGGTAATATATTGGGGCAAGGACGGACGCTATTGAATTTGGTCCACATCGGAGCACTTTCTGATAGACCCCCCATACAAAGGAACTCCCGGATTTGGTCCAAATCCAGTTGATGTCGCGTGTATTGGTCAACAAATTAAAAAAATATGCCATTCGATGTAGAACTGACCACAAAATGTAAAAAAAATAGTTGGACCCGCCTCTCGGACCTACGGGGCCTTCAGAACCCAAAAAATGGACCCATGATTTTAAATATAAGTGTGACCCCTTAAATGAAAGGAAATTATCTTACAATTTTAAATACAGAAAAAAATTCGACCTGTTTGGGCCCCAGGGTCCATTAGGAGGGTCCAAAAGTTTCGGTTTACCCGAATTTTAGTGTGACCCCTCAAATGACAGGGAATTGCCTCAGGACTTTAAATATGTCAAGCCGTGATAGATACAGATAGAAATAGCGACGAGTGCTTTCGATTAACAGGAGACTTAATCACATTTATAGTGGTGCGGGTATCATAGAGTCGGCCACGCCCGACTATAGCACTTACTTACTTGTTTTATTTTGAAAAAATACCTCTAGATTGATCACCCGATAGTAGCAGTGATTTATTTTACAATAGCAAAAATCCGTTTGAAAACACTGAAGTGATTCATTTATTAAAAATATTTCAGTTATACAATTCCGAAGCAGGAGATGAGAAATTTTACCGAAAAATTGTGTTTGAAGCTTATTTTCATTTTGGTGACTCAGTCAATAAGCAAAATGGCCGCAAATAGTTTACATGCGACTATTAAGAAGCAACAATAATATTTTATGCGACCTTGTTCCAACTTTTACGGAGGCGAAGATACTTCAGCCTACCCCAGAGTGGTGTAGAGATTTATTCAGTCGGTTACTACTAAATCATTTTTATTTACTATTTAATAATTGGTTTATTTCATCGACCGGTATGAAATTTTTTTCCAAGGGCACGTGGGCGAAACACTTTTCCCCCGGGTGTGGGGGAACAACACTTTGGGTGTGTTGTGTTTCATATCAATATCATAAGTGCGTAAAATAGCATCATATTGTCTCTAATAGTCCAACAGATATGGTCCTTCGCTCCATGCCCATGCCAGCCGGTTCTATGCACCTGATCGAAGTTATTTCTCGGACAGATTGCTTTGCGTTCTATTAATAGAATGTCGGAGTTTGGTGAGGTAAGGTGTAGAGTCCCACAGGGATCATTATTAGCGCCGCACTTATACAATATTTTTATGAGCGATTTTCCACACACTAGTTCAGATTCGATTGGGTTGTTATATGCAGATGACAGTCTTTTATATGCGCACGATGAGTCCCCGAATATTGCGTTGATGAAAGTTGCGGAGCACCTTGTCACTGTCAGGGAGTTCTATGATTATTGGGGTATAACGATCAACGCGTCTAAGAGTGAGGCTATTTGCATTCGAAACGCCTCAGGCAAGTGTAGAAGGTTTGTGGTTCCTGAGAGTAAACGGTTGAGAATTGTTATTAATGGCGAGGAAGTCCCTTTCAGGAATGACATGAAATATTTAGGCATTTACTTCAATAAACTTTTGAAATTTAATAGACATGCTAGGTCTGTTCTCCAGAAGGGCTATAGGATTATGGGATCTTTTTCGAAAATTCTGTGGAATAGGAGTTTACCGGTAGAGACAAAACTATTACTGAACCAGACTAGTATACGCCCGGTCATTTTATATGGGTTCCCAATATGGTTTAATGTATCCCCGACAGTTATAAAGGAATTTGAGATATTTGAGAGAAAGATTTGAAGATATTGTATTGGTAAAAATTTTGAGTCGTTCTCCAAGCGATATTCGAATAAGTATATATAAGGAGTCGGATGTTACTCCTATTGGTCTATATATTTGTGACATAATTAATAAATTTATTACAAGGATTTCATTTCACGAGAATTCCATTATAACTGATATTTACAATGCCCAGAAGGACATTAGCTGGTCAGATGTTTGCTATTTATCTCCGATTGGATTTTTGAATGAAAGTCGGGCAGATTATGATACCTCGGTTTCCTTTCGTCCCGACTTCTACAAAAAAGTGGTTCCGGGTGCACACAGAGGATAGCATCTTTATGATTGGAATATTGTTAAGGCTCTTGAACAGCATTTGTTTAAATCTCTAATTTTTTCTACTTATTTTTCTTTTTTTTTGTTTTCCCTATCCTCTCCTTTTTGTAATCAACCCCTCCCCTTCACCCCCTTATTTTAGGCTAGTTGTAAGTTTACTTTTAAGCTAAATTCTAGGATATTTCACTCCTAAGACCCCTTTAGCCTCGGGAGCAAGGGCGAACACACTTATCAGAGCTACATACAAATTAAAAATATTTCTATACACAGAAAAGGCTTGGTGCCGTTAGCTGCACGTTATTGGTAATTTAGACAATACATTATAGTCATAGGCAATTTCTTGTTCATAGATCTAGTATATGTCTCTCATTGTTTTTGAAAAAAGTCTCAATAAAATAAACTAAACTAAACTGATCGACCTGAAGCAGCATTTCTTCGACCAAGAGCTGTCAACCTCCGGCACTATACACAGTGGGATTTTGGCGGCAAAAATACCCTGCTTCTAGTGCAAAATATCAAAATGGTTATGGTGCAATTTTGCAGAGAACTGTTTTATAGATCTTTTCTTCTAAAATATAATTAGAAAAAAAAAGAAAGACAAAATAACGCGGCAAAATTAGCTAAACGAAACTCTGCAGTGAGTGTCTCAGATTATTGAGCATTTCAATGTGCTGGAAACATTGATGAAGTATACGAGTATTTGAAAAATATAGTATTTCAACCTTAGTGGTGGTTTCAAAGACCCCCAAAAAATACGAGAAAAAACAGCGTAATGTTTCCTCGGTTGTCTTCCGACGATATTAACTTCTCAGCCGATATATAGGGTGTCCCAAGAAGAACGCAATTTTTAAATCTGGCAACATTCGAAGTGTCATTGTTTGACATTTGAACAATTGTTATTGTTTGTTAGTAGAAGGTACGAGGTTAGTAAGAATAGAGCGCTACACGAATGAACAACGCATTCTCATTGTGAAATTGTTTTACCAAAATGGTGAAAGTTTTGCGGCTACAGTTCGCAAATTGCGATCAATTTGGTCACAATAATGCTCCAAAAGAGTCAACTGTAAAGAGATTAATGGATAAATTTGCCGAAACTGGGTCTGTTAGTGATGTAAAGACAACAACGCGCCATCGACCAGGTCGATCGACCGAAAATGTCGCAGCTGTACGTGATGATGTCGCTCAAACTCCATCCACCTCAATTCGACACCGAGCTCAGCAAATTGGTGTCTCCAAATCCACTTTGCAGCGAATTTTGACGAAAGATTTGCATCTTCATGCATACAAAATTCAATTGACTCAGGAACTCAAGCCAGCTGACCATGGACAGCGTTAATTGGGTATTGGAGAGACAACATGAAAATGCTGATTTTGCCGATAAAATCATCTTCAGTGACGAGGCCCATTTTCATCTTGATGGCTTCGTCAATAGGCAGAATTGTCGCATTTGGGGTGCGGAAAACCGTCGAGTGATTCACGAGAAGCAAATGCATCCTCAACGTGTCACTGTGTGGTGTGGTTTTTGGGCTGGAGGAATCATTGGACCTTTTTTTGAATGAAAATGAGGCAGGTCAAGCGCAAACAGTCAATGGTGTTTGGTATCGTGAAATGATAACCAGTTTTTTCTTGCCTAGAATTGAAGAAATGAATGTGGAGGGCATGTGGTTCCAACAAGACGGCGCCACATGTCATACAGCCAGAGAAACAATTCAATTGCTGCATCAGCCATTTAAAAATTGCGCTCTTCTTGGGACACCCTTTATATATAATCTATTTGCAATTCCAACATAAACGTAGTAAACATAAGTGGCGCATAATATTGGAACCTGAGGCTTGCTTCTCACAGGCAGACGGGCATGGATAGATCGTCTTAGATTTTTAAAGGCAATTCAGAATATATATATATATACTTTGTGGGGTCCCCTATCAATATTTCGAGGTGTTACAAACGATGTGGTAATGCGAATAAACACTCCATTTTATAGGGATCCTAAAAGGAATACAAATCAAAAACACTAGTGTTTTTCCGGCTAAAGGTTTCAGTTGCGGGCTGGCAAAGCTCTTTACGTTAAGTTTTTCGAATATTTATTTAACTGTCCATATTTCACATCGCTGTCTTTGCTGGGTTCATGTTAACAGCTTCCATCAGCGGCTTATTGTGTACCATACGTTGCGGCTGGCCTGAAAGTGGTTAAGCCATACATACAGCCTAAAATCGGGCAACAATTTTTAAAATTTAAAACTTACTTTTGCAAATTAGTTACTACGTATAAAATGGCATACTTTTCGGCAACAAAACAAATCATACGAATGTGACCAGATCCATAAAAGTTTAAACTATAAATACTGAATAAAAATTAAATGTTGAATGGCTGACTGAACCGCACATATTTTTATTAATGTTCGGACAAATTCTAATGTTTAGCGCATATTGGAAACTTCGGAAAAAGTGAAAAGTGTTCCCACGAAGCTAGAAATAAAATTATTTTTGCAGTTTAGCTAAATTCAGGTGACGGTTCCCATGCCCGAAAATCAGACCAATTTAAACATGGACATATGGTTACCAACAACACCAATCGATATATGTGACGCGCAAAATAGAAAGGGACTTAAGGTTAAAACCCAGTTTTGTTCAGGAGAGGAATTTTAACGATTAGGCCCTTTTCTATTTGCGCTTAGAATCGTCGACTTCACTTTCATATAACGCGCATATCTCTGGGACGGAACTCTTTGGGACATGGGAGCGGTCTCATTCAATGCTCAGATGTTGTCCACATCAAAAAAAGAAAAATCTTAGGTCCCTTTCTCTATGCGCTGTCGCATATAGGAAAATCTAACGTTGAGCACTTTTTTTTAATATTTTTCTTACGAGTTTAAAAAACACAGCAAGCCTTTAGAAGACATGAATATGTGACAGCGCCTAAGGGTATAACAATCAATTTTCATTTCTTCCTTTTTTCGATGTGGGCAACATCTGAGCATCGTATGAGACCGATCACACGCCCCAAAAGTGTTCCCTCCCAGAGGTATGCGCGTTTTATGAAAGTGAAGGTACACCAAAGATACACGTATTTAAATCTTTAAAATGGCTCTCCTGAATAAAACTGGTTTTAACCCTTAGGTCCCTATCTATTTTGCGCGTCACATATAGGTTTAAAGTGAACTATGGCCAGGGGTAGCAGAAAGGAGAGATTTTTCCAAAAGCTTATACCTAACCAGCTAAGGAAGTTACCAATGCCTTTAGGACGTCAAAATATTCAGTAAAGTTTGCCAGTTTATTATGCATCGTGTCATGCCAGTAGAAAGGAGGGAGATTTACAAAAGTCTTTGGTTGTTGTTGTTATAGCGGCAACTGTCTGCTGGGCAGACAGACTTTGGTCAAAGAATTTCTCTTCGAGTCAATCCGGTCCATAGAACCGGCTCGTAGGATCTCTTTGGTCTTGATGTCTGTCGTCATTTGTCGAATCCAGGAAAAGTTTGAGCTTCATTATAGTCTTTCTAAACTAAAGTCACCAACCTAGCAGAGAGTAGAGCAAAAAAATGTTGACCTTATAGTCTTTTGATCCTGAAGCCACTTATCTGACAGAGCTTAGGGAAAAATAAATAAATTAGTCGCCGACGCGTCAGTATCAATTATGATTTGGCTTCAATCAGCACGAAGTGTAATTCCTGGAGAATCAAACCGGCTTACTCGTATTAATTTAAGGTTCGGGCCTACAATAGTTCAAGATTGTGCTGAAGGAGGTACTAAAATGGAACAACCCTAGGCAATGGCATGAGTTGCTTATTGGGCGCTGAAACTGTGGGCCGATGATAAGGGGTAATGTGGTAGATCACATCTGCTTGTAAAGGGGGACCTTCTTGTATTGTAACATGTATTTTACGATTTTACTAATTAATTTCTTATCGAATTGTAAGGTAGCTAATATGCTCATTATGACCGTCTATCTGCATCTTGAAAGCCCTACAATATCCTAAGTTCACATATGAGTTGAAGAAATAACAGAATTTTTTCAAAATTATCGCAAAGCATTACATTTTTCTTTATTTGCCTTTGAAAGCAATAACTTTTACTTAAACCTAACTAAACCATAATCCAAAACCCTATTACTCTCGATATATTTCCACTAAAATCCATCACAATTAAATCTACCATCAAACTTCTAAAGATCACAATCTCCAATGATGCTAAATCACTGGCTAATCATCAATCATAAAAACCCCAGCTAAGAATTTAATTCCTATAATTTTTACATCACAGCTCGTTCAGGTTTTCACAATACCAAACTACACACTTCATTTGTTTGTTCATCCAAGCGTTTGTTAATTAATGAAAACAACCTTCCATAGAATTAGTTCAATTTATTCGGAAGTATGTATGAATCTTCTAATAATACCGGAAGAAGACTTCTTCTTCGCGCTAGCTGCGTGGCTGGCATCGCAATTTAGCTGGCAATCGCCAGCAACACGACAGACAAAACGAAGCATGTGGCTTTGGATAAAACTGAAATCCAAAAATTGTGGAATATCTAATCAGAAAAGGCAAATATATTCCTAAGATTAGAACTTGTTTAGGCAACACAACACGGATAGTATCGACAACTATGATGATGCTAGACATTAGCAAGCAGAAAGCATTAACGAAATACGCCGTATCATTATTATTCATTATTATCAGCACCAGCATCAAATGAATGTTAGAGGTGTTATAGATACAGTAAATTATAAACATTCATAATGGGTTTACAAAAACGTGTTACGAAAATTTAAATTTCTGAAAACCATATAAAAATCGCCAAATTGAATTTTGGCACTTTTATTTCCTTTAACTCTAAAAGCTAAAAACAAAGTTTTTGATTTGTTTTTAAGATTGCCAATGGTGGTGTTGGTAGTGGTCTTTCAAACTAATAAAGTAGTTAAAAATGTACAAGTAACAAATAAAAGATGGAAGACAGTTTTACAAAAAGACAAAAATCATGAATTTTAGCTCTTTTTCCAGTAAGTTATATAAAAAACCAAAGTGTGAAATGGTGTATGTAGCTCAAAATACTGTCTTAGATCTAACTACTTTAAATTTAATAAATGGGTTTTCATATTTTATGTTTCTGTTTTATTATTGACAAAGAAAAACAAACATTGTTAGAATAAACTTAAATTTCTGAAACCCATAAAAAATCGCCAAATAGAAATTTGGCAGTTTTATTTCCTTTCACTTTAAAAGCTAACAACAATCTTATGGAAATATTTTAAAGATCTCCAATAATAGTCTTGATAGAAGTCTTTCATACTAATAAAGACGTAAATAATTTGCATATAACATATAAGAGTTAAGAGACATTTTTAGGGCAACGATTGGAAAAATATAAAAATCATCAATCTTAGCTCCTCCTTCCAGTAAATTGTAGAAAATTAATTGTCTATATCTTAACAGACTTAGATCTGGGTTTTACAAAACAAAAAAGTAGAAAGTTACTTAAAAAAACAATATAAGAGAGAAAAAAAGTTTCTTAGTTAGTTTTTTAAGAAATAATTTAAAAATCATTAATGTCAGCATTTCTTTCCAAATTGCATTTTGCACATTTCTTTTGTTTTTCTATAAATGCTGAAAACAAAGTTTTTGAATTATTTTTGGGATCTCCAATAATAGTCTTGGAAGTGGTCTTACAAACCAATAAAGCGGTAAATAATTTACATGCAACATATAAGAGTTAAGAGACATTTTTAGGGCAACTTTTCGAAAAAGCTAGAAATCTTCAACTTCGACGCTGCTTTGCAGTGATTTCTAAAAATTTGTTATATAAAATGTTGTCTGTAGCTAAAAAGTTTTAGATGAGATTTTCAAAAACATTTGGGAAGCAATTTACCTTAAGAACATCATATAAGACAGGGAGATTATTTTAGATCGATTTTTAAAAAAAGTTAAAATTCCTTAATACCTGAATATTTTTCCAAATTTAATTTTGGCACTTTTTTTATTTTACTGTAAAAGCTAAAAACAAAGTTTTTGAATTATTTTAAGGATCTCTAATAACAGTCTTGGAAGTGGTCTTTTAAACCAATAAAGAAGTGTACAATTTACATGTAACATCTAAAAGAAGAGAGACATTTTAAGAGCCCAAAAGCTAAAACTCATAAATGTTTACATTTCTTTACAGTGATTTATAAAAAAATGATTATATGAAATGTTGCCTGTAGCTTAAAAGTCTAAGATGTTGACTTTAAAAACAATTAAGCAGAAAGTGAACTACAGATTAACATATAACAGAAGGATATCGTTTTTTAGTAAGTTTTTAAGATAAAATCATTAATGTCAGCAGTTCTTTCCAAATATAATTTGACACTTTTTTTTTATTTAACTGTAAAAGCTAAAAACAAGGTTTTTGAATTATTTTAAGGATCTCCAGTAACAGTCTTGAAAGTTTTCTTTCAAACCAATAAAGAAGTAAATAATTTACATGTAACATATAAAAGAAGAGAGACATTTTAAGAGCCCATTTTTTAAAAAGCTAAAAATCATAAATGTTTAGACTTCTTTCCAGTGATTTCTAAAAAAATGATTATATAAAATGTTGCCTGTAACTTAAAAGTCAAAGATGTTGACTTCAAAAACAATAAAGCAGAAAGTGAACTACAGATTAACATATAACAGAGGGATATCGTTTTTTAGTGAGTTTTTAAGATAAAATCATTAATGTCACCAGTTCTTTCCAAATATAATTTGACACTTTTTTTATTTAACTGTAAAAGCTAAAAACAAAGTTTTTTAACTATTTTAAGGATCTCCAGTAACAGTCTTGGAAGTGGTTATTCAAACCAATAAAGAAGTAAATAATTTACATGTAACATATAAAAGATGAGAGAGCTTTTGAGAGACAACTTTTTCAAAAGCTAAAAATTATCAATTTTAACGCTTTTTTCCGGAGATTTCTAAAAGAAATGTTTATATGAAATGTTGCCTGTAGCTTAAAAGTCTATGATGTTGACTTCAAAAACAATAAAGCAGAAAGTGAACTACAGATTAACATATAACAGAGGGATATCGTTTTTAAGTGAGTTTTTAAGATAAAATCATTAATGTCAGCAGTTAATTCCAAATATAATTTGGCACTTTTTTTATTTAACTTTAAAAGCTAAAAACAAAGTTTTATAATTATTTTAAGGATCTCCAGTAACAGTCTTGAAAGTTTTCTTTCAAACCAATAAAGAAGTAAATAATTTACATGTAACATATAAAAGATGAGAGAGATTTTGGAGCCAACTTTTTCTAAGCTAAAAACCAGCTTTGACGCTTTTTTCCCGTGATCTCTAAAAAAATGATTATATGAAATGTTGTCTGTAGTCTAAGAAGTAGACATCAAAAACAATAAAGCAGAAAATGAACTACAGATTAACATATAACAGAGGGCAATAGTTTTTTTATCGCAATTTTTAGGAACAACCAAAAATTTTCAATTACAGCAGTTTTTTTCAAATTGGAATTTGGCACTTTTATTTCCTTATAATCTAAAAGCTAAAAACAAAGTTTTCGAATTATTTTGAAAATTTCAAATAATAGTCTTGGTATTGGTTTTTGAAATTAAAAAAGAAGTAAATAATTTACATATAAGAGATGGGAGGCGAGGGAGTTAGATATTTTTTAGCGTGTTTTTTAGAAAAACGCAAAAGTTATTAATTTCAGCAGTTTTTTTTAAATTGAAATTGGGAACTTTACTTTAGTTTTGCCGTAAAAGCTAAACCAATGTTTTCGACTTAATTTAACGGTCTCCAATGGTAGCAGTGGTTTTTAAAACTAAAAGAGAAGTAAACAATTTACGAGTTAGGAAACATTTTTTTCAATTCAAATCAATTTTTATTTTGTTAATATAACAATTTAATTTTTCTTATTATCTACAATGACAAAGAGTTTAGGCTTATATAAGCTGATGCTATTTAAATATTAGTTAATACATTTTGATATATTGTGATGAGGATTTAATTGAAGGAATGGGAGAAATTTTTATTGTCAATTATTCAATTTTTTAAAATTCCAAATATCTTGAATTTTAGGAAGTCTTTTCCAGTAATTTTTGAAACTGAAATGTTGTATGTAGCTTAAAGGATGTGGTCTTTGCAAACAGCGAAAAGGGATGCTGGTTAAGGATAACATAAAAGGAAAAGGTGATATTTTTTTGAGTCTTATTTCGAAAACGCCAAAAATTAGCAATTTTCTTCCAGTAATTTGTAAAAATAAACTTGATGTTGTACGTGGCTTAAAAAACACCAAAGGAAGTCGACAAACGATCGCATATAACAGATGAAAGAAATTTTTAAAGAATTTTTTATAAATAGCTAAAAATTACCAACTTTAGTAATTTTTTCCGGTATTTTGTAAAACAAGAAAAAAATTGACAGTCTTAGAAAGAAGTACATACTAAAAAAGTACATTACGAGTATTTAAGGATAAGCTAGGATAAGACGAAGAGACTGGCTGAATGTTTAAAAGTTATTTTATAAAAAGCTTAAAACTCACATTTCAGCAGTTTTTTTCTAGTAAAGCAAAGAGTTTGAAATGTTAAAAACAGGCTTAAAAACGATTAGAAGTAAATAACACAAGCATAAAATATGGAAGAGGGGCACATTTTTAAAAACTATTTTAAAAATAAAACTAATATTCTTATATTTTTAGAGTAAATATCTAATACTGAAAACTTTGCATGCCATGAACCACACAATTGCCAAAAAAACTACAATCAAATCCGTTTAACTGAGGAAACATATAAATCAAGTAGTTCTGCAAACTTTTTATACGTTTTTCTCCACTTTATTGAAAAATCGCTAAAATGAAATAAAAATTACTTCCAGAAACTCGCAATTCAACGATATCAACTACAATTAAATTAAAAGAATTGATTATCGTAAATATTCGATTCAATTGGCATCGTCAATTAAAAGATGTTTGACTGGAGGAGAGAAAATATGCACGGCGAGAACATTTCTGCTAAAACAAAGGCGACAAACAGTAGGTTAGGCTACAATTTACAGGGTTGCCTTAAACATACATCCTGAAGAGGCAATATACAATTTCGCTGAGTCTGCATTCATTTTTAAGGCATTGCCTTTAGGATTATTGGACGAAAATCAGTCAATCTAGAACAAAAGTTCAAAGTTAGAACTACGACGATACTTATAAAGAAAATTCCCCTGGTTGTGGTAACTCTCAAAGTCCATGCTGTTCCAAACAAACAGTTAATTAGACTTCGCATTATTGAAAACCTCGAAGAAATTAAAAAATTACTACTTCTATTAAAAATAATACTACGTAGCAGAGTCTATATAACAGTCGACTCGACCGTATTTATTCTCCACAAAAACGGAATAGTTGTCTTCTGCCTGATAAATACTCGTATTGTGCCCATCAACTGTAGAACTTTTGAGACGCAATTGGTTAGACTCATTAATAAATGTGGCAAATATTGTTAACACATTTGGCTTCTGTTAAACTGGTAACCGGATGAGTGAGTGTCACGTCAATTTGCCATCTATCATTTGCTTCCTTGGCAATGGCAGTTGTTGCCATTCATCAGACGTGGTTGAATTTTTGACAAGCCAGTATTTTTAAACATTCCTGTGCGGATTTCTTAATCTGAGCAGAAACAAAAAATAAACGGAAGATGAAATCTTCAAAAAAAATCGTATTTACTCCACAACTTTGGAATTTTAGACAGGAATGCTAAAGGTTACATAAGGCGTGTGCTGGTACTTGCGTATTAAACGAGTAAGTGGTCGCAAAGGCGATAACTTTAAAACTTTAGGAGCAACCTTTGAAATTTATTTGTTTATGCATTACAAACCGATTGATTTGAAAATATTATTATAAGTATTTGTAGAAAAAAAAAATAATTAAAGAAATACAGGCTGGAGCGCGGTTATTTTCCTTTTGGCACTGCAGACTGTGGCGGCACTGTTGGCCGAATAGAGTGGAGAGTGCGTGCGGCTTATTGTGGCTGACGGCAGATTTGTATTCGTCTGCCTTTCAGTTGTCATCATGCATTGAACACGTGAGGAGAGGTCATTTTGTGTTGAAGCGTATTTTTTAAATGCGCACTCGACCATTGCAGTGCAGCGTGCTTTGCATTAACGATTCGCTGTTCCCCCACGCGGACGTGTTCCTGGGCGGCAATCAATTGTAAATTGCGTAACTTCACTGGGAACAGCAGGGAATGTGTCATGTGTACGACCTGAGACCTGAGAGGGACCTGAGAGAAGGATTACAACACCACAAAACATCGGGAGAGTTAGAGCACTAGTACTGCAATCTCCGAAACGCTCTGCTCGGCAGCAACCACGTTCTCTTAGCATTTTCAGACGTTCTCTCCACCGGATTTTTCATGATGAACTGTATTTTCATCCGTGTAAAATGTGCGTTGCCCAACCAACAATTGTCAGCCACTGCACACACTGCGAGGGTTGCCATGAATTGTTTGAGGCAAATGTTCCCTGGACGGCTTATCTCTTTGAGAGGTGATGTGAACTGGCCGGCACGCTCCAGACCATCAGATTTAGCCCCATGCTATTTTTTCCTTTGGGTTTACCCGAAGTCGAAGGTGTATATCAACCGCCCAGACACCTTGGAAGACCTAATTAGAATTTATGAAAACTTTTTTTGTTATTTATTCGGTCTTTTATCATTATTATGACTTGAACAGTTTTTTATTCTGGTTCGAGACCTTTATGTTGTTTCTTTTTCAGAATCAACGTAAAAAGAAGAAATTGGTGAAATGTATTTTCCTCGGTTGTCAGGCAGACTGTACAGCTGTTTCTAAGCCCGCTCTACGCACAGTTTGAAGACCATACGCAAAGGGTAATTCTCATTAATACAAATTTGTTTCCCGTATAAGTCATTTGACTTGTGGCCGAAGTAATCGTTGCCAAAGACTGCTGAAGTAAAACCTTGGCGGGTTTAGAAACAGCTGTACAGTCTGCCTGGCAACCGTAGCAAATACATTTCACCAATTTCTTCTTTTTACGTTGATTCTGAAAAAGAAACAACATAAAGATCTCGAACCAGAATAAAAAACTGTTGAAGTCATAGTTTATGAAAACTTCAGAAAACGTACGCAGCAGTGTGGGGATAACGCAGGTCGACATTTGCCAGCTAGACTATTTAAAACCATTTATTTCAAAATTCCCTTACTGTTCAAAATAATTAAATTATAAAATAAATCTTTCTAAGTTTCATAATTTTTTTTATTTCATTCCCAAATAAGCAAATAGCCGCGCTCCACCCTGTACTATAAGCGATTAATAGCCGAGCTGGCTTAAACTTGTTAAAGGTTATTCTTGAATAACTTTCTTCCCAAAGATTTTAATTATTTAAAACAAACGGGTTTTAACACAAATTGTCTATAGTTTTCTGTAAACAAAATCATTTTTTTTATTCTAGTACAATTTTGTGAAGTTATCGCGTTGGCGGCCTCCCAGGTTGCCAATAGAACAGGGTCATTATTTATTATCTTCAAAATATCTGTTCCATAATTTTAAAAGCCAAGAAAATACAAGCTAAAATATGTTGGGCTTTTCTAGCCGTCTACAATGTTAAGCTTTAAATACATGTTCTTGTCCTGTAGTACATAGAGGTATTTTTCCCTACCTGCAAAGGAAATTTTAGTGTTTCTCCTAGGTTTTCCCTAAGACCACTGTCAGCCGCCAACTTTGCTACAGAAAAATTGGTACAGGGATAGAAGTCCCTTCCCTTTTGTGGACGCAGCAATCTTTTCGACAATCTCCAAAGAAAATAGACTGTTTTTCAGAGCGAGGAGAAGAAAGACGGACGATCCTTCTCTACCGGCCAATCTTTCTAAGTGTGATGATCCCGGTTTGATCATTTGGGTGTACAAAATGTTATATCAGCTTTTAAATTTGTTGGAACCTCCACCATTGTACCCGGAGATTGCTACACAGAGATGGGTCCACGGTTTCCAAAGAAAACAGAGGCGACCTTCTTCTACTGGACAATCTTTTTAAGTGTGACAATCCCGGTTTGATCACTTGGGTGTAAAAAAATTTATTGAGGCTGACGTCAGCTTTTAAGTTTTGTGCAACCTCTACCATTGTGCCCGGAGTTTGCTACACATAGATGGGTCCATGGTTTCCAAAGAAAACAGAGGCGACCTTCTTCTACTGGACAATCTTTTTAAGTGTGACAATCCCGGTTTGATCACTTGGGTGTAAAAAAAATTATTGAGGCTGACGTCAGCTTTTAAATTTTGTGCAACATCCACCATTGTGCCCGGAGTTTGCTACACATAGATGGGTCCATGGTTTCCAAAGAAAACAGAGGCGACCTTCTTCTACTGGACAATCTTTTTAAGTGTGACAATCCCGGTTTGATCACTTGGGTGTAAAAAAAATTATTGAGGCTGACGTCAGCTTTTAAATTTTGTGCAACATCCACCATTGTACCCGGAGTTTGCTACACAGAGATGGGTCCATTGGTAGAAGTCTCTTCACTTCTGTGTACGTAGCAAACTTCCCAACAATGTTCAAAGAGAACAGACTGTTGTGCGGGCGAGCTTCCCTAGACGAGTCGGCCTTCCCCTACTGATCAATCTTTTTTCGTGTAATGATCCTGGTTTGATCATTTGGCTGTACAAAATCTTATTGAGGCTGACGTCAGCTTTTAAATTTTGTGAAACCTCCAACATTGTACCCGGAGTTTGCTACACAGAGATGAGTCCACGGTTTCCAAAGAAAACAGAGAGACAGGCGACCTTCTTCTATTGGACAATCTTTTTAAGTGTAATAGTCCCGGTTTGATCACTTGGGTGTAAAAAATTTTATTGAGGCTGACGTCAGCTTTAAATTTGTTGGAGCTTCCACCATTGTACCCGAAGTTTGCTACACAGAGATGGGTCCACGGTTTCCAAAGAAAACAGGGAGACAGGCGACCTTTTTCTACTGGACAATCTGAGTGTGATAAACCCGGTTTGACCACTTGGGTGTAAAAACTTTTATTAAGGCTGACGTCAGCTTTCAAATTTGTTGACGCCTCTAGTATCGCACCCGGATTTGCTCCAGCGAACGTTTACTAGATTAATTCAAAAACTTTCCATCATAAAGTGATGCCTGCTGTCGCTGCAATCATTTCCAAATGCCGGTTATTATTATTTATGGACAAATGGCACACACAAAACAATGCCTCTTTAAAATTCTGAACAAAGTAAAACGATTCACAACCCCCCGCCCCCTTTCTAGGCACGTTTCAAATTGGCCCCATTAATATTCCAGCCATAAAAGAACAAATCGAGAATATTTTATGGTCTACTCTCTAACAGCGATAAAAAGATAAATTTGAAATGATAAGACCTCTTTTTTTTTGTTTGGACAAAACGTGCAGCAAAAGACACTTTTAGAAGGCCACACCTTTCCAGCATTCGTGTACGACTGTTCGAGTGTGGCGGGTGAAAGGGGATCCATTCCAGAATTAGCGAATATTTGAGATAACTTGTTTGGACTGTGTCTGGGGGCAACATAATAAATATTTAAAACAAAACTAAACTTAAAAACTAAATGTTAATTTGGTATAGCCATCTGAAAGAGAATGATTTGCATAAAAACCAATTGGCAACATGGGCAACAATTTGTGATTAATCGCTATAAAATCTTAAGAAAGATGTATGCCAATTTGCTAAAAACGTTAGGAGACGTAAAGGCAAGCGAACCACAAGTCATTGTAAAGATGTTTGCCAAAAATCGCTAGAAAACCTAAACCACAATTCATTCTGTTAACCGGCCTGATGAACCCATAAATCTATGCCACCAAAGTTGAAAGCTGAGTTAAAAAATAAAATACAAAAAAAACAAAAAATATTATTATACGCGAATAAAAGAATGTCAAAAAAAGAATAAATATCGAATTTGAATTCCATTTTTTATGCCCACAAAACGCGTAAGGAAAGTTGCCCCTATTTCTGTTTGTATTTTAAAAATATTCACAAAAATAAATATTGTTTAATTTCAAACTTTTCACTTTGTTTCAGAAAAAATATTATTAAAACATGAATTAAAATTAAACACATTTCTTTGCTGTTTTTAGAGTAAATTTAAAATTACCAAACGAGCAAATTCAGCTTCATATTTCAAATTAAGTTTAGTAATACACCAAGGCCCGGTTTAGAATGGTCCAATAATTTTTGTTTAAAGTTCCGAAGAGTGTCTGAAGAGTTGTTTGTTTGATCCATACTGTGAAGTATGGTTAGGGCCCATAGGTAGGGGCCGTTTTAAACCCGTATGCTCGTAGGGAATAATTTGTTCTTTGCTACCTGGTCACAGCCTCTTTTATTCGTAAGTCATTCTGTTGTATCTGTATCTGTAGACCAAACCTTTTCCATCTTAAGTCCACATAAGACGAATAGTAGCAGAGCAGATGTTCAGTGGTCTCCTCCTTCTCTTTCTTGGTGCAACTTCTACAGAAGTCGTTATATGGCAGGCACTCTCTTCAAGTATATGTGACGCGCAAAATAGAAAGGGACCTAAGGTTAGAAACCAGTTTTGTTCAGGAGAGCCATTTTAAAGACTAGGTCCCATGCTAGTGGTTTCCTTTTCTTCCCGCTCTTGGCAATGAGAAAATATCAATATCATCTCAACACTTACTTAAATTCCAGACAGTGTCAGTTTTCGTAAGCGTGTCAGCTATACCATTACCATCAATAGTCCTATGTCCAGATCCCCATAAAAGGAATACCCACGAATGTTTAGCTATCTCTTTCAGAAACAGTTGGCATTCTTTAAATATTCCTGAAGTGGAGCACACATACGAGGGCTGCTACGAGTATGAAGTTGTGAAAAATGATCGCACGAAAATGTTCACGAGTTAATTCCATTTTTTTGCCAAATTGATTTTTTCAAGTCACTGTAAACAACACAAATGATGCTCGCACGCCAACTCGTTCTGAGTACGTTTATGCTAAAAAAATGTCAAACTTTCCAATGGAATTGTCAGATGGCGACAGAGGCCAGAAATATATATAGCAACTTGCTATCAGTAAGTAATACTTAGCTTCTACTCCGATTCTCATTCTTTATTCTTCTTAACCCTACATAACAAAAAAATGTTATATGTTTTTTTATATCTCCACCAAGTAATTTAATTAAATTACTTTAAATCAGCTTTTCCTGGAAGTGATAGCCATAGATAACCTAACCTTCATCTTAAATGCCGTGGTCATTGAATGGTGCCTGGGGCACAGGGGGCCCAACAAAATTCTTACTGAGAAATTATTTTTAAATTATGCTACATTTTGCTTTGTTGATATTTTTTATATGCCTCCACTGGAAGTCGGACCAACAATATTCTGGTTGCTACTCCGATATGTTACGTACCGGTCCACAAGTCTTAATTGTGGTTTAACGTGAAACTCACACGAGGGTTGATATATATTTCTGGCCTAGGCACTAAGTATTGCCCGGCGCCATCTGACATTTCCATTGCAAAGTTTGACATTTTCTAGCAAAAACGTACTCAAAACGTTTTGACGCACAACCATTATTTTTGTTATTTACTGTGGCTTGAAAAAATCAAATCGGCAAAAAATGGAATTAACTTGTGAACATTTTCGTGCGATCATTTTTCACAACTTTCGACGTGGATTATTACGACAAGAGTGCATCGATGAACTTAAATCTCTGTATGGTGATGAAGCACCATCTTCAAGCACTGTGAAAAACTGCTTCAATGAATTCAATCGTGGCCGACGATCGTTCAAAGACGCAGGTCGCGAAGCTCGTCCAAAAACGGCCGTTGTGCCAGAGAACATTGATGCCGTGCGGGAACTGATGATGCAAGATCGGCATGTGACATACTGTGAGATAGAGGCATCCTTGGGCATTTCTTTCACCAGCATACATTCGATATTGCATGAACACCTGGCCGTAAAAAAGGTTTGTTCTCGTTGGATCCCGCACAATTTGACAATCGCTCAAAAAAATGCTCGTGTCGATTGGTGCAAATAATTTTTGATAAAATACGATCGCGGTGCTTCAAAAGACGTTTATAGGATCGTCACAGGTGACGAATCATGCATCTATGCGTATGAGTCCGAAACAAAACAGCAGTCGACAGTGTGGGGCTCCGAAGACGAGCCAAATCCAACGAAGAAGCACTTCTAAGCAAATGGTCGCCTGTTTCTTTGGCAAAACTGGTCATGTGACCATCGGTCATGTGGCATCGCTTGGCGTTGGTTGCAACTTTACTTTCACCAGAAAGAAATTAAGGTATTTCTGAAAAATTGTATTTTCTTTTTTTGACCTTATTTGCATAAAATACTCGTACAATAGCTGTTGTTATTTTTGCATCTAACTTAAATCGATGCTTAGCCGCAAAAACTTCATTTACGATCCTGAACTTGGGATGCTGATAGGATAATTCCTCATAATTTGATAGAAATTGAAACCTGGGCCACCGGATCTCTTGAGGATGCTGGGCCCCAGGTTTCAACGCAACGTCAATAAACAAAAATGCCGCATTGGGGCTAAAGAGCAACCAGAGGAGGTTCAAGAGGTGCCATTATATCCAGAGAAATCCACGGTTTGGTGCAGTCTATATTTTGTCAAAAATGATGAGCCTGTGGCTTGGTCTCCAAGATCATAAGATTTAACACCGCTAGACCATTGTTTGAGTTGTGTGAAGTCGCTTGTCTACGCAGATAAGCCCGATATGATTGACGCCTTGAATGAGAAAAAAGAGGCAATTTGACCATTATTTGAAGCCGTTCGACATTTACTGCCCCTTTCTAAACAATCATCTTTTATGCCCCTTTTTGAATTTTTAACTACTTTTCACAACTTAAAGTATTTGTATGCCATAAGACATAAACTATTTTGACCTAGTGTCTGCATAAAGTCATATAAATAGTAAACCTGAGGCATTCATAAATGAATTAATAGTTTTAGAATGTAAGGCTTTTGATAGATCATATGAATACCTCTTTGATATAACAGACGTTAAAATTCTTGCTTGAAGATAGGGTATTTTTTAAAAATAATTTTAATGAACCTTTGTTTCAGAATTTATTTGAATTCGTCGCATATACTCGAACAATGACTTTGCCACACTGCAGTGCTAATGTAAGGTCAGTGCCTTTAGACACAGAAAAAGGAAAAACGAAAGGAAAAAGGAATCTTCAAGACAAAAACATTGATGTATCACACTTGAATATCTGGCTGTAAATTCAGAAGATATAAGTAAAACTGTAAAATCGAGGTTCTTACATTCGGCACAAAACTAAAAAAAAAATTCAAAGCTACCTTGCAATAATTCCTTATATTCGATGGTGTATGTACGGCGGACATTTTTTGAGCGACGGCCTAATGTACATAAGTACTCGTATGTGCCTTAAAATCAATTGTTTTATGTGTATTTTGACACCCATTTTTTATGAGCTGTTATTTTTTTTAATTGTAATGTTTTTTTTAAAATTAAATAAATAAATATAAAAAATTTGCGACTTTTTTTTAAAAAATTCCCTTTTTGTGCCCCTTTTTTAAAAAATCCCCTTCTTGTGCCTATTTTTTTTTTTTAAAAAATCCCCTTTTTGTGCCACTTTTTGAATCGCTGATTCCGAGCGATATTGCTGGCATACGGCCCCAAATGCTGGAAAAAGTAGTCGATAATTCGGCCTCTCGGCTGGAATTTATTTGGGCCAGCAGATGCGGCCACTTGCCCGAAATCCTTTTTAAAACATAATGGCAAACCCTATTCTTTATAATAAAGCTAAATTCATGGCCATAACAATAAAATACAATAAGTTTCATTTCTTCTTGAAAACCACACGTCTAAAAAAGCACCCTTTATATTGAGAAAATTTAAAAAAAAATTATCGTTTAATCCCTGTTCAATGAAAAAAAAAATCTTTAAGCAGTTATTGACCGGCTCGAGACCTCTTGCATTTACATTTTTAAAGAAGAAAAGTTTTTTTTTGACATAATGGCAAAGTTACATAGAACATACGAGCTAAATAAAAGTTAACCTTTTCAGAGTTACCTATAGTGCCTTTGGCCCATAGACCATTCCAAGCAGTCTGTGGCCAGAAGTTATCATCATAAAAAGTTTCAAAATTCTAGCTTATTTTGCTTAAACGTCGTCTTGCCTTTACCAGCCATAAAGATGGACGGACGGACAGGGCAAGATCCAAAAGCACGACGATCGCACTATACCTTGTATGAGCTGCTATTAATATTTCGCAATGTTGCGAAATAAAATAACTTTAGAAAGCACGCCCTCCCATGATAAAACCTATAAAAATCACATGTGATTCATCTTCAAACTCAAAGAGAGACTAGAAGCTGCCTGACCACCATGAAATAATCGCCTTATTAGAATCCGGTTCATGAGCAGGCAGTAAAAAATACGCCAACACGTAGAAATCAGTGAAGTAACCGTTGCGTGCTCCACCCCCTCTGCATGGTAAATGAGCCATGGATCCATGGAGAGACTTCAGATATATTTGAAATCAAAGTTCCTAACATGAACTTTGACTTAGAGTGAGAATGCCATGAGTGAGTGAGTGAGAGAGGTGCTTATGGGGGCTATCTGCTAGCCCCAGCACCTAATCTGGGTCAATGGCTGACGGACGGTTGGTCTGTCGTCGTTTACTTCCGCAATATTCAAATTGAAAATTTTGATACTCTGCACTTCCGTTATTTTGACGTGTTCTTTATGTTTCATGCTGTAGTTTTGTGTATGTGTTTTTTTCTCCTTTTTTGTCAGTTGTGATTTCCATTTAATCGTTGAATCTGTTTTTTGCGTTTTTATAGCTTGGCATTAGCGTTTATTGTTTTGGATTTTCTGTTGCCCACTGCTACGACTATGGCTAATTAATTTGTTATTGGCATTTATTTGCTATGGCAGTCGTGTGTGACTCTTTTTGCTGCTTTGGCAAATGTCGAGTTTGTGTTTTTCTTTCTTTATTTTTGCCTAGAGGTTAATAAACTTCTACGAAGCGGTCTGTTGGCAAATCTGGCGTTTCTGAATTCTCGATATTTTCTGTCTAGAGTCGAAGATGACATAACCTTAACATTGACCGTCAAGATATAGAGAATTTTCTAGAAGCCCGCGTTGACGTCAAAGTGTGCCAAACCTAGACCCATTGAACGATATTTGAAATGCAAAGTGAAATTCTTGAATAGCGCAGAGCAAATTAGGCGACCAGTTCTACAGCGGAAGAATTAAGGGGTGGGGAGGGAGCTTAAAAATCACGTAGGCGAGGAGAAATTAGCATAAGCGGAACTCAAATCAAACTGAAACAAAAACTTGGGCGGAAGGGAAATCTTATATAAGCTTCTTGAGAGGACAGGGGATACACGAGTACCTGATATCTTGCAGGTAAGCCATACAATTCCGCTGCCCGAACACTCTATCCCCCCATTCTATATCTCTGCAAAAACTATTCAGTTTTTTGGTATATACGTCATTCTAACGGCCATAGTGCATGAGACTCAAACTGGAAGCAGCAGGAGTATGAAAACAGACCGGAATCCATTATCTGGTAGCGAAGGTCTTTATGAGCCAACAGTTGTTCTAGTCTGATAATTGGCGAGAGCGTTTTGGAGGTAATTTTTCAGAGACTCAAACTGGAAGCAGCAGGAGTATGAAAACAGACCGGAATCCATTATCTGGTAGCGAAATTAGCATAATCGGAACTCAAATCAAACTAAAAATATTTTATAACCTTCTTGAGAGCGCAGGGGATACATGAGTACCTGATATCTTGCAGGTAAGCCATACAATTCCGCTGCCCGAACACTCTTTCCCCCTTTCTATATCTTTGCGAAAACTATTCAGTTTTTTGGCATATACGTCATGCTAACGGCCATAGTGCATGAGACTCAAACTGGTAGCAGCAGGAGTATGGAAACAGACCGGAATCCATTATCTGGTAGCGAAGGTCTTTATGAGCCAACAGTTGTTCTAGTCTGATAATTGGGGAGAGCGTTTTGGAGGTAATTTTGCAGAGAATCAAACAGGAATATGAAAACAGACCGGAATCCATAATCTGGTAGCGAAGTTAATTACTCGTATTAGCCAGCAGCTGTTCTAGTCTGATTATTGGGGAGAGCGGTTTGGAGGTAATTTTGCAGTTTTTAAGATTTGACCTTAGTTAATACCCACCATCATAGGATTTCTCTGAAATTTGGGAGCAGCGGTTACCGCCGCTGCCTAATTTCAACACCCATCATCATAGGGTTTACAGCATATCCACTTTATCATTCCGTTTCCAATTCCATCGAAATACTGGTCGGAGACCCCATAAGGTATATATGTGACGCGCAAAATAGAAAGGGACCTAAGGTTATAAACCAGTTTTGTTCAGGAGAGCCATTTTAGCCAGATTAGGTCCCTTTCTATTGGCGCTTAGAATCGTCGACTTCACTTTCATAAAACGCGTATCTCTCTGGGAGGGAACACTTTTGGGGCATGGGATCGGTCTCATTCGATGCTCAGATGTTGTCCACATCAAAAAAAGAAAAAAAATGAAAATTGATTTTTTTACCCTTAGGTCCTTTTCTCTATGCGCTGTCACATATGTATATACTGAATCATAGTACACTTCTAAGATGATCTAGCCATGACCGCCTGCCAGTCTGTGGGACGGTCACAAACTACAGCTCACACTATTGAAGCTAGATGGCAGACAGTTTTAAGAAGCTAGGCTGCAGACAATTTTAAAGAACCACGTGTTCATGGCCTGAAATGGTTGTTATTAAAAATGGGCCAGATCGGCCAAGAGGTAAAAATGTTCCTCTCACAAGGACTAGAACGACCTCTGAAAAAAATCAACAACCCGATCTAAAAAGAAAATATCTCAAGAACTTTTGGCAATATGAGATTGATATTCGAAACAAATGATGTTGGCATGGATCGAAACTCATTCTGGAGGCAGAGTAGACAGTGCCACGCCCCCTTTAGAAGGTCGCACTTATGACCAAATAAATGGATTGATCGTTAGCAGCATAAAATCAAAAACTTGCAAATTATTAAAGGCTTTGTCATGGTAAAATCGGCTAAGGAGGCTTAGCACCGCCCACAGAACACTGGACTTAAAAAGGCAAATAGCATTTATAGCCAAACAAATAGATCAATCATTTTAAAGTTTTAACAGTATAAAATCAATGCCTAGCAAATTATTAAATACTTTAATAAGATCAAATTAGACCAGGAGGCGTGGCACATCACACACAACCATGAGCATAAAAAGACAACATCTCTTGAAATTTAAGATATTATACGACGACATTTAGAACGGATGATGTTAACATAATTCGAAACTCATCCTGCAGGAAAAGTGGGCGGTGCCACGCCCCCCTGTAAAAATCGCATTTATGGCCAAAGTAATGGAAGTGATTGTTGTAAAATATTAACAGAATAAAATTAACGACTCGAAAATTAGTATAGTTAGTATTAGTATGTTATGGTAAAATTGGATAAAGGGGCGTGTCCCACACTACCCTGAACTTAAAATGACAAAGTAGCGAACAGTTGGGCTATGCTACGCCCCATTATAAATCCCATTTATTGCCAAACAAATGGAACGATCGTTAACAAATGGTTACAGTATAAAATCAATGACTGGGAAATTAGCATAATTAGTATTAGTATGTTATGGTAAAATTCGATAAAGGGGCGTGGCACATCCCACACTACCTTTAACTTAAAATGACAACATAGAGAAAAATTAGGCTATGCCACGCCCCATTATAAATCGCATTTATGACCAAACAAATGGAACGATCGTTAACAAATGTTTACAGTATACAATCAATGACTAGCAAATTATTATAGACTATGTTGTGTAAAATTCGACAAAGGGGCGTGGCAAATATCACACAAACCTGAACTTAAAATAACGAAATAGAGAAAAATTGGGCTATGCCACGCCCAATCGCATTTATGACCAAACAAATGGAACGATCGTTAACAATAGTTTACAGTATACAATCAATGACTAGCAAATTATTATAGACTATGTTGTGTAAAATTCGACAAAGGGGCGTGGCACATATCACACAAACCTGAACTTAAAATAACGAAATAGAGAAAAATTGGGCTATGCCACGCCCAATCGCATTTATGACCAAACAAATGGAACGATCGTTAACAAATTTTAAGTTTATATAATGAATAACTAAAAAACTATTTCAAACTAGGTTATGGTAAAATTCGATAAAGGGGCGTGGCACATACCACACAAACCTGAACTTAAGAAGACTATGCCTCAGCAGTATATGACGATGATATTTGAAACATGTCATGTTACCATTATTCAAAACTCATTCTGTAGGTAGAGAAGACGGTGCCACGCCCCTTCTAAAAAAACGCATTCATGGCCAAACAAATGGATCGATCGTTATAAAATGTTAACAGTATTCACTCAATGACTACAAAATTAGTATAGACTTTGTTTTGGTAAAATTGTACAAGGAGGCGTGCCACCGCCTACACAACCCAGAACACTGAACAATGACATTTCGAACATATGATGTGGGCATTTTTCGAAACTCATTCTAAAGGCAGAGTGGATGGTGCCACGGTCCCTTTAAAAAAATCGCATTTATTGCCAAATGACTATGAAATTATTATGGACTATGTCCTGGTAAATTTTACAAAAGCACATCCTACAAAACCTTGAGCCTCGTGAACTTAAAAATATATGACGATAATGTTTGAAACATGCGAGTATAATGTTGGCATGACACATCCTAGAGGAAAAGTGGGCGGTGCCTCTGCCCTTCAAAAATCCCATTTGTGGCTAATGTAAGACACTGAGTATTATAAAATGTTATGGTAAAATTGGACAGAGGGGCGTAGCACCGCCCACAAAACACTGAGCTTAAAAAGATAATGTCTCATGAACTGAAAGATATATGACGAATATATTTTGAACATATCATATGATGTTGGCATTATTCGATCAACATCCCTGCAGTAAAAGTGAGCGATGCCACGCCCCTTGTAAAAAAATCACACTTGTCGCCAAAGAAATGAAACTTGATGAATGCAATTTTAACAGAATGAAAAAAGAATAAAATCAATGACTAGGAAATTATTATAAACTATGTAATGGTAAAATTGGACAAAGAGGGCGTGGCACCGCCCACAGAACACTGAACTTTGAAAGGCTATATCTCGGAACTAATACCGATATGAGGATTGAAGTTGGTATCACGATGTTGGTATGGAAAGAAATACACTCTGATAGACAAGAGAACGATGCCACGCCCCCTTGACAAAATTGTCATCATTTAAATTCACTATGGATGGTAATTAAGCTACGCCAAGAAAAAAATTCTTTTATCCACTAGTTTTGGACAAGTAAAGTGTTGTAAATTAAAGGCATTGAATGAAGCGGGGTTAAGAATAGATTTAAGTAAGATCAGGTTGAGAATTCGACCCCCAACTCAAGAAAATGGGCATAAACAACAATATTTCGACCTGTTGTGCTCAAGTCAAGCCATTGGTGGAAGCTATTAATTTATGTTTTGCGTGCTGACCAACCAATGTCGCTAAGTCGATTCCTTCTCACATTAGAGATGACCATTTGTTCATAGACCCGGTTGGCAAGGCTAATCTCTTGGCTAGATAGCAATCAGCGACTTACCGTGTTACAAAAAAAGTATCAGGTTCTATGGCTCGGATATATTTTAAGGTAGTCACTCCGTTGGCATTGATCTAGTTATGAACGTCCGTCCTTGTATTTTTTAAAAGCTCGATAGCGGTGAAACGAATCAACCAAAAATCCTGTAATTTTTCACGATGATGGCCTATAGGCCTTAGCTGTTTGGGATTAAAAATGGGCCATATCGACTGAGTGGGGGGAAAAGTTTCCTTTTAAGGGACTTAAGGTACCTTGGAAAAAAGAACACTTTTCTGTGTATTTTCTTAACAAATCAACATTTTTTGAGAAGGAACAATGGTTTAAAATACTTTTAGTTGGGGCGCATGGTCATGTGGTCCAAAAAACAGCCCGTATGGTAAATATGGGCAATCAATAGTCAAGGTAGACATGTGGACACCTTAAAAAAACAAATTACACTACGATGTAAAATACGAGTATTTATCCTAAAGATTAGGGTGGTATTCTTGGTCTAAAGGGGCCTTAAAACGGGCGGTCAATATGGACATATGGGTACTTAAATAAAAACAAATTTCATTACGATTCTAAATATGTGACAGCGCATAGAGAAAGGGACCTAAGGGTAAAAAAAATCAATTTGATTTTTTTTTTGATGTGGACAACATCTGAGCATCGAATGAGACCGATCCTATGCCCCAAAAGTGTTCCCTCCCAGAGACATGCGCGCTTTATGAAAGTGAAGTCGACGATTCTAAGCTCATATAGAAAGGGACCTAATCTTTAAAATGGCTCTTCTGAACAAAACTGGTTCTTAACCTTAGGTCCCTTTCTATTTTGCGCGTCACATATGGATTTATTTTAAAGATTAGGGTCGGATTCAAAGTCTGAAGGTGCCTTAATAAAGGCCGTTTTCTTCAAAAGTATAGACCATCGATAAATATGTGCATTTGGTAACTCAAGTAAACTCAAAATTTACTTAGAATCCAAATATGTGACAGCGCATAGAGAAAGGGACCTAAGGGCAAAAAAAAATTCATTTTTTTTTCTTTTTTGATGTGGACAACATCTGAGTATCGAATGAGACCGATCCCATGCCCCAAAAGTGTTTCCTCCCAGAGATATGCGCGTTTTATGAAAGTGAAGTCGACGATTCTAAGCGCAAATAGAAAGGGACCTCATCTTTAAAATGGCTCTTCTAAACAAAACTGGGTTTTAACCTTAGGTCCCTTTCTATATTGCACGTCACATATGGTTCATGGTCTGAGGGGCCCTAAATAACCGCGGTTTTCTGCAAAACAAGAGACTACCAATAAATATGTGCATTTGGTAACTCAAACAAACTCAAAATTTACTACGAATCCAAATATGGATTTATTTTGAGGATTTTCCTGAGGTTGGAATCGAACTCATAGCTCCAAGGGGCAACGTGTCAATTCAAATCACGATGGAGAGTATAAGAGCATCCTCCGGGCCGATCTGAACGACATTTTAAATCGTTTTTTTTTTTTGCTGAAACCGGCATTCTCATCAACCACACAGCTTTGTGCATGATCGCAAAATATTGCCACTTTGAGGTCAGCCAAAGGCCGAGTTGGTAATCATGGCCCCAAATTGTCGGTTCTGTGTTCACGTGTGGCTATGATTTACCAACCGATCATATAGAATAGGCCATTTAGCATTTAATATTAAAATCGGCTGTAAAAAAGGACTGATCATTATTTCAAATTTCTGGTTTTATAGGCTGAACTTTGTCATTTAATAATGGAACACTATCCGATCCGGTTTTCTTCGCCCAATGGGCTGAAAATTGTTTGGCAGGAGATGTTTCTGTTGTTGTTGTAACAACAATATATTTATTTTGAAGTCTTGTTCGCCATTTGAACTGGATGCATACACAGAGACCTGGGGGTCAGCTGAGTAGTGGGCTTGGCCGGACAAATGAAGAGGTGCAGCACATCATGTGGTCCCTGATGGCAGGCGGGACAGATGTCCGGAACGTTAGCATCAATTCGTGCTCGGTAAGAATTGAGGCGGCTGCACCATCCAGATCTCAGTTGCGCCAGAACCACGCGCGTGTTCCGAGGTAGTACCTTCTCCTCAGGTGAAATCTCTGGGGGATGTTTCCCTAGCACTACATTCACACGGTAGCTGGATACTGCTGCTGCGACATCATCGGCGTGAATGTTGTTCAGACCTGCCTGATAGTTTCTATGATCTAAAGGAGATAAAGAAGGCAGCAGATAAAGAATTTTACCGAAAGATAATGTTTTCAGTTGAAGCATATTTTCATCTCGGTGGCTAAGTCAATAAGCAAAATTGCGGCATATGTGGTTCAGAGAACCCACACCTGACAACTGAGAAGCGAATGCATCCACAACGAGACACTCTTTGGTGTGGATGTTGGTCTGGCGGCATCATTCGGCCATTTTTCTTCGAAAATGAGCAAGGAGCCGTCGTTGCCGTCAAGACTGGGTCACATGTCACACAGCCCACGCAACCATCGATATTTTGCGCACTGTTTTTGAAAAAAGAATAATCAGCTGAATTTGAAATGTCAATTAGCCGCTTCGGAGCTGTTTGGATTATCTTCGGAGCCGTTTGGATTATATTCAGTGGGGAGGCGTTTGGATTGTATTCAATGGGGAGCCATTTAGGATAAATTTTACACAAAGTATCCAGAGACAATTGAGGCGTTGAATCATTAAATTGAAGTTGTCATTGAAGAGATTCGACCCAAAACAATTGAAACTGACAAATTATGTTAATCGGATGAGGTATCAACGAGCCAGTTGTGGTAGTCATATGAATGATACTGTGTTCCATTATTAAAAGACAGATTTCAACCTTTTCAATATAACCAGCAATTTAAAAAAATTATCAGTATTTTTTTCCGCAATAAAATTTATTTTTATGAAAGTTTTATAAGATGCATGAAAAGTTTTGAAAACATTTCTTTGAAGAACAATTAATAAATATTTTTTCAGTGTAGTATACCAACGGATATGGAAAGTTGTTGCCAACGGCATATAAAATTTAGCATACACTCCATATTATGTTGGAGCGTATAAAAATAGAAATCCTATGCAATAGAGCAAACCAGTTCGGATCTCTGAAACTATGCTGGAAAGGTGAGGCGTGTGTTAACATTTTAAGTTTAGCATAAATGTATTGCTGACGTCCGACTAAGTCCATAGATTAGCATTTTGAATAGTTCTTAACGACACATTCCAAAATGAATAGTTTCTATTTTTATTGGCAATTTAATTAAAGCAGCGGACTTCGTATAGAATTCGTACTTGACAATATCAACCGTCTTAGAGAAGCTAAAACGCCAGTCTAATGAAAAAAATTGTGATAAAAATGTACACTCTACGTTAAATTTAAATTTTGTACACCCTGATGCGCAATGAAATAATAGCAGTGTTCTTATGGTACTCGCTTATTTGGCGAGTAAGTGATGATAACTTCAAAACTTTACAAGAAAAATGTAAACAAAAACTGATTGGATTTATGACTTATAAACCCTTTGATTTGAAAATTTGTGATTTAAAGAAAAAAAATATTCAAGTTATACAATAAGCGAGTAACAACCGAGCTCGCTTTAACTAGCTTAATATTTTTCCGGAATAACTTTCCTCCCAAATATTTTATTTATTTAAAACAAACGGATTTCAACGCAAATTGTCTGTAGTTTTCTGCAAAACAAAATAATTTTTATAGTCTTGTACAATGGTGTAAAGTTATTGCGTCAGCGACCTTCTCAGCAAGTTGCCAATAGAACACGGCCATTATTACCGAAATTAATTTCTCGTATTTCTTTAGTCAATTTTTATAGCCCAATTTGACCTTTCTGCATAATCTTCACAGCTATGCAAAACTATGCAATTTTCGGTAGCATCTGTAGAACTATAAACTACGATCTCTAAATATCTAAAGTCTATTAAAATCATTCATTAACATGTCATTTCATTTCATTTCATTAAGATCAATTCGACATACAGTTTTGGTGTTTATTAGACATTCGATGATCTACACTTCCAAAGGATGGGAAATTCCAAGAGGCACATGCTTACCTGCAATGAGAAGATTAAAAAATTAAACATTAATAGGGAAGTGATACATATTTGCTAAAAATAAAACAATTTAATTTATGATAAGTTATTTTTTTTTTAAAAAGAAGAGATCAAAGTAAATTAAAGGTTAATGTTGGGCAAAAGTTTAGCCCAAATCGAATGTAAACTAAGGGACACTAATCTGCTCTAAAGGGATATATTTTTTTTAGGATATGGCAATACACTTACTAAATGACTTAATACGCTTACAGACGGACTTTGTGTCTAAAAAGTCGCAATGAAAACAAAAGACTTAGGACACAAACGTTGAGGGCTTTATATTTTTTTTGAAAGTTCTTTGGAATGAACTGTGAATTTTGGTCATCCAATTATAAAACGTTTATTGTTAACCGATTGCCAATATTTTTTTAAACATTACGCTTACAAATACTCTGGAGCGATATTTACCAAATGAATCATTTGTGTTATGCTGTTGTTAAGATCATTTATGTGAAAAAAAAATATTTGTAATTTTTTTCTTTTTTTGATGTGGACAACATCTGAGCATCGAATGAGACCGATCCCATGCCCCCAAAGTGTTCCCTCCCAGAGATATGCGCGTTTTATGAAAGTGAAGTCGACAATTCTAAGAGCAAATATAAAGGGACCTAATCTTCAAAATGGCTCTCCTGAACAAAACTGGTTTTTAACCTTAGGTGCCTTTCTAATTTGTGCGTCACATATTGCCCCCTTTCTAGTGAGAAAAAATAATGAGTTGTTGTGGATGCAACAACAATAAAACAAGAAGTTTTCAGAGAATTATATTAATATTTATTATTATGTGTGAAACCAAATATCGGCCAAATGTTCGCCACGGCTTCGGTGGCATACATGTATCCGACGGTCCATATTTTCAATGACATAATGGCGGTTAAATGGGCCGCATTATATCACCCTTAAACTCTTGAGTTGTTCCTTACTAATTGAAGTACACTTTTTCTTTTAAATATCCTCAATGAAAGAAGTCATGGCGGCTGATCAACATGGCCATGAATTTCTCAAGCAAAAGAGCCATTGTTTCGTCGGCTGTGTGGTAAGTGGCACCGTCTTGTTAGAACCACATATAGTCCAGGTTCATATCTTCAATTTCCGGCCACAAGAAGCCCGTTATTATCTCGCGATAGCGAACACCATTCACGAGGTTGACGGCTCTTCTGTTTTCGCCAGGGCGAACTAGGCGAACATGTACAGGTGTTTTCACAATTGCTACACCCCGGTTTGCCGAAATTTACGCACAAATCTCCCGATTGTGGACACATTTGATCGATTCTGCTGACCAATAAAATCACGAAATGCATTTTTATTTGGACACCCATTTTTGTGAAAGGCTGCAACGCATTGTGCAATTGTGCACCTCTCCATGGTTAAATTTGTCAAACACTGAAACAAAGAAATGTCAAATTATGTTGGGCAAACAACTTGACATTAAGGTGTGACTCACAACTAACATCGTGCATTATGGTTGGACCATCCTTTATTTCGTGTTGTTAGTCCTGTTCATCTATGGAGGATCTGATGCGTATCCAGGTGACGAAAACGCGTCATTTCAACTAGATGCGTCTGAAGAGTGGATTTGGCCGGACAATTAAGAAGATGCAGACGAAAAGTTCAGGCGGCTGTTCCATCCTGATCTCAACTGAGCCAGAACTACGGGCGTCTGTCATGGTAGTGTTGCTGTAGTGACACATGCAGTGCCGGGGTGTCAGCCCTTGGCCGAAGATAGCTGCTTCGGGTCAATGCGGTACATAGAACCGGCTGTCGTTGGATTGTGGCAGCGTCTTCTCCTCTGGTGAAAATCTCCGGGGTCTTCCCCTGGCTCTACATTTCGGCTCCAGCTGAATGCTGCTGCTGTGGCTTCATCAGCGTAAATGTCTTTCTGACCTGCCTGATAGTTTCGATGATCTAAATATTGTCTCTTGTACCGCTGGACCTCTCTCGCTCTAGTTCATGAAGGTCGTACCTGATCAGCCTGGGCGGAGGCATCCTGTCCATGAGATGGTGTTTGGGATGACTTCTGCGGAGGCACCCAAGAAGATACTCTTAGGCAACAAGAAATTGTGTCTTTACACGTTATGGACCTTTATCTCCTCATGTAGATAATCCTCAGCAGACATAAGGGGACTCTCTTTTGATGTTCTCAGGTCGGTATTCTGGCAAGTCTGCATTTTCTTGATCGTGAAACACAGAACACACGTGATTTTATTGGCTGCCGAATAAAAACTAACGTTCAAATCAGTCAGAAATTTAGTGCGCTGGCGTCGGACAGATGGCAGTATCGTCACCTATCTTCAAACTCGGTTACTTACTGAACCATCCTCGTATTTGCCTGCCTTGTAAAAACCTAGTTTTTGGTCTCATCTGGATGCAGGATCTAAACTCTAGGCTGAGTCCAGTTGTGCGATACTCAAAGTACCTCAGAAGTCGTTCTGCTTAGATACAAGTACGGCCACATATCTGCGTTAAAGGCCAGTCTGAATTTCTAGATGATTAGAATCCATAGTAGACCTCGTAGTATTCAATAAGTGGTGACAACACGCTTCAACAGGTCTATAGATTTTTATGAAAAGTGGCAAACAAAAATATCGGAGCTTCTGGGCTTGGAGCCCAAAAGACGGATGCTGCAGAAGTTAGTGAAAATGTTATAACAGCTGACGTCGAACATCTCTTGGACACGAACCCTACTTTAAAGTTAAAACTATAAGCGACAAGGCCCACTTATCGTAAGCAACAATTTAGGACTGTTGCTGTGTCGAATTTCATACAGATCTGACATTACAAAAAAAGGTTTCCGGAAGGGCGAAACCTCCATATCAGCCTTGCAATGGCGGCTTTATCAAAACAACTGGCCCTCTTCTGTATGTTGTAAAACGTTGAGCCGAGATTGGGTTATGTTTGTCATCCGCCCTTTAATAACAATAGATGGAGGGACGGGCAGAAGTATAGGCTGAAACAGTTAAGCCGGCTTAGAAAGTGGTTCCGAGTCGATCGGTCTATCTGATCTTTTTATATTGTAAACTGTATAAACTAAAATATTCTTTCAATATTTTGGTCCAAATGGTTCAACTTTTTGGTAGAGCGTTTATAATGAGCTTTAAATATTTCATACAATCCCGATTAAGTACCTTAGAGAACGCCATTCGAGTTTAGCTTAAGTGCCTCCGTAATAATCCATGTTCAGCTTAAGTCTCCCCTAGTTAATCCGTGTTAAGCTTAAGACCCTTTTAAATCTAAGTTTGCCATAATTTCTAAGACCTGCAAAAAATCTAATCTATATTTCTTACGCTCTTTTCTATTTCCAGATTGACAAAAATCCAATCATTGCCCACCTACCATGAGTAAACGCAAAAAACTCCTGGATAGAGCATAAAGAAGATATTCCAAAACTTAAACGTCAAGATCACCTACAAGTCTTCACAATCTGTTACTCCTTCTCCTCCATTTCCACCACCATGGTCTTCAACCTACTCTTCATAACGACTGTGATAAAGTCCACCTTTGGCGTGGTTACCACCGGCCTATGGCTCATACCTCTGCTGCTGGCCACCATCACCTACTACAAATACGACAAGGTCGACCCGGAGTCGCGAGCGTTCGATCATCAAAATCTCTTTGCCGAATACGATTTCATAGTAGTGGGTGCGGGATCAGCGGGCGCTGTAGTGGCCAATCGCCTGAGTGAGGTACGCAAATGGAAGGTGCTGCTGCTTGAGGCTGGACCGGATGAGAATGAAATCTCCGATGTGCCCTCGCTGGCGGCCTATTTGCAATTGAGCAAACTCGACTGGCAGTACAAGACGGAGCCCTCGACCAAGGCCTGTTTGGGCATGAAGAACAATCGCTGCAATTGGCCCAGGGGCAAGGTGTTGGGCGGTTCCAGTGTCCTCAACTATATGCTCTATGTGAGGGGCAATCGTCATGACTACGATCACTGGGAATCGTTGGGTAATACCGGCTGGGGCTATGACAGTGTCCTGCACTATTTCAAAAAGTCCGAGGACAATCGCAATCCCTATTTGAGTAATAATCCCTACCATGGCAAGGGTGGCTATTTGACGGTACAAGAGTCACCCTGGCATACGCCTTTGGTGGCCGCCTTTGTGGAGGCGGGCACCGAGATTGGCTATGAAAATCGTGATATTAATGGCGAGATACAAACGGGCTTCATGGTGGCCCAGGGCACCATACGCCGGGGCTCGCGCTGCAGCACGGCCAAGGCTTTTCTGCGTCCCATAAGGAATCGCAAGAATTTCCACATGTCCTTGAACTCGCAGGTGACCAAAGTGCTTATAGATGAGTCTACCATGCGGGTAAAGGGTGTGGAGTTTGTCAAGAATGGCCAGGTACAAAAGGTCTTTGCCAAACGGGAGGTTATTTTGGCAGCAGGGGCCATTAATACGCCCCAGCTGATGATGTTGTCGGGCATAGGGCCGAGGCAACACTTGGAAGAGCTGGGCATTAGGGTCTTGCAAGATCTGCCGGTGGGTGAGAATATGCAAGACCATGTGGGCATGGGCGGGCTGACGTTTTTGGTAGACAAGCCGGTTTCTATACTACAGGATAGATTTAATCCCACGGGCATAACTTTGCAGTATGTTTTAAGGGAACGTGGACCCATGACAACGTTGGGCGGCGTAGAAGGCCTGGCCTTTGTGCATACACCCTTTTCCAATCGTTCTTTGGACTGGCCGGACATACAATTTCATATGGCGCCTGCTTCGATAAACTCGGACAATGGGGCCAGGGTTAAGAAGGTTATGGGCCTCAAGGAGTCCTTGTATCAGGAGGTCTATCACCCCCTGGGCACTAAGGACACCTGGAGCATTATACCCTTGCTGCTGAGACCGCGCTCCAGAGGTTGGGTGAAATTGCGTTCCGCCAATCCCTTTACCTATCCCGCCATTAATGCCAACTACTTTGATGATCCCTTGGATGCCAAGGTCTTGGTCGAGGGGGCCAAGATAGCTTTGCGCGTGGCCGAGGCCAAGGTCTTTAAGCAGTTCGGTTCGCGTCTATGGCAAAAACCTTTGCCGAATTGTAAGAAGTTCAAGTTTCTCTCGGATGACTATTTGGAGTGTCACATACGCACGATATCGATGACGATATATCATCCGTGTGGCACGGCCAAAATGGGCCCAGCCTGGGATACAGAGGCGGTGGTGGACCCGCGCCTTAGGGTCTATGGCATACGCGGTCTGCGCGTTATCGATGCCAGCATAATGCCCACCATCAGCAGTGGCAACACCAATGCACCGGTCATCATGATCGGCGAGAAGGGAGCGGATTTGATAAAAGAGGATTGGTTCAATAATCCGGAATACAAAATCAATGAGAAGAGTTAGCGTAGCGAAGGGCTTCAGGGCTAGAGCTTAGTAGAGGGGCATATACTCTAGGGGGAAACCAAGGCTGTAAGAAACTCGTAGCACCTTCCAAAAAACATAAAAAAAAACTTCTCATTCAGGGGACTTTAGCTTTAACTCTTTCTTGCGAGAGTTGCCACGTGTGTCATAATTGTCTATAGTAGTTTTTTACGATTGCTTTTAATTGAGTAAAATCTAGTTTCCAAACCTGTTTGGTTGGCGTTTCTTTTACTTTGTGGAGGATTTTCGATTAGTCATTTTATGTCTTGTTATTAATTTATGCAACTAGTTAGGTCGGTTCGTCTGTCGGTCTGTACTCACTTCAATTCAACGAAACACCAGCGAATCATTCAAAACTGAAAACAAACACAATAACTTATGAGATTCTGTTGAGCTTTTTAAAGATACGAGTAATTGTACACATGTACGCCGTGTTTGTTTTGTGTTTTTGCGAAATGTAGATCTTAAGAGGCGATTAATTTAATTGTATTTTTTTTTATTATTATTTATTTGTTAATGTTTATTTAAAAAATATTGTATATACCATAATTTAAGCATTAAGTTATAATAATAGAATATAAGTACATGCTTATAATTAATATAAACTATTGTCAGTATAAATAAATGAAAAAGAAAAGATAAATCCCCCACTTGTGGTTTTTTTTTTGCTTCCCCCAGCAGGTTTGTATGGTTTGGAACTATTTTAGAAATGCATCTTTCGCTGAGTACTCATGCCACTTACTGGCGGCTAAGGAACACATTTAAATGCCTAAGTGGTCAGCCAAGTAGTGGAGGTAAAGAATCATCTCCGATCAATTTAATTGTCAGAATTAAGAACCAACCGCAGTCATTGGCATACAAAATTAACAATAAAAAAACTATCAAAGAACACGGCACAATATGGCGGGAAATCCCTTTAGAAATCATTAAAATTAACCACAGATAGCGAAAAAAACAACGACTGAGATCGCCGGGAAAAATATGAAAATACACGGTTGACAAAAACTGTTGAGATAATCATGGGTGGGGAAATATCGACCACAGGAAAATAATGAAGCAAGAAACAGGTTTGAAATACTCGTATATGGAAGGGTAGGCCAAAGATTGTTTTATGATAAACACTCAGGGGATGCCCCCTATATATGTAGATAATAGGTGGAACGGAAGGGGGAAAGGGAGTATTGTTTATTATCAAAAATTCTTAAAATGCACTGTATCTCGTTTGTGTTTTTTTATATATGTTTTTTTTTTTTGAATTATTGAATCTGCTCCAAAGGAGCCTAACAATAGGTATACGAATCTGAAGTATAATTCAATAATGAATCCTTGTATGGATTTCTTGTAATGTGGATCTCTGTTAATTGGCAGGAATTTAAATTAAGTTGGCCAAAATAGTATATAACTGGTATGGATCACATGTCTGAGAATTTTTAACCTGGTTTGGCTTAAACCTGGCATAAAGAGCCTTACAGTCATTTACAGAGTGTTCGCGATATTATGTAGAGCGAAGAACTCTAGTTATGCACGAGGGCGGTTCGGAAAGTTCTTAGCCTATCAATGAAAGAGAATAGTTAGTTTTTCAAAAATATTTCTATTTTTCCATATAATCTCCTGAAACTTCAATTCACTTAGTCCAACGCTTATCTAGCAATTCTATCCCTTGTTTAAAGTAGTTTTCGTCAAGGTCTTCAAAATAGTGGTTTACAACTGTAATTGTATCTTCATTTGAGGTAAAACGCTTGCCAGCAAGGATTTTTTTAGATTTGGGAACAGGTAAAAGTCACCGGGAGCTAAATCAGGAGAATAAGGTGGGTGGCCAAGCAACTCGTACTTTAATTCGTTGATTTTAGCCATTGTTAAAACACTCTTGTGCGCTGGTGCGTTGTCTTGATAAAAAATTATTTTTCTGTGTTGTAAGCCAGGACGTTTTTCTCGAATTTGTGCATTTAATTGATCTAAAAGTTTGCAATAGTACTCTGAATTTATTGTTTTACCCTTTTGCAGATAGTCAATCAATAAAATACCTTTGAAGTCCCAAAAAACCGTTGCCATAACCTTACCAGCCGATTGAATTGTTTTTGCCTTCTTTGGGGCACTTCCTCCAGCTTCACTCCATTGTTTGGATTGTTCTTTTGTCTCTGAAGTATAGTGGTGGATCCATGTCTCATCAACAGTTATGAAACGACGCTTAAAATCCCTTTTATTTCGCTGAAAACGATCCAAACAGGCTTGGGAAATGTTCATTCTTATGCGTTTTTGGTCGACTGTTAAAAGTGCAGCACCCATCTTGCAGAAAGCTTTTTCATCTGTAGTTCTTAAAGCAAAATTAAATGGACTCGATCATTTGAGATGCCCATGATATTAGCTATCCCACGCACTTTTATTCGTCGATCATTTAATACCATATCATGCACTTTGGCTACAATTTCTGTTGTTGTTGCTGTTTTTGGACGTCCACTACGTGGTTCATCTTCAATGCTTGTACGACCACGTTTAAGTTCAGCAACCCAATTTTTTACTGTTGCATATGAAGGAGCACTTTCACCTAACACATTCACCATATCATTATGAATTTCTTGTCCCGATAAACCTTTTTTATGTAAATATTTAATGACTTCACGCATTTCTAATTTTTCCATTGTAAAAAAATCGCGGATGCGTCTTTTTTGATTACCTGTTTCTATATGAAGGAGTTGCCAGATCGAAACAAAATTTAAGATGTGTAGCAGAGATGGAAGTTTCCAAAACACTTAACTTTTATCTGTTTATACCGCGCTTTTTGTGCTAGGCTAAGAAGTTTCCGAACCGCCCTCGTACAACAACACACTCGTTGCTCGCGGTCATATGATGATGAAGTAGGGCTCACTCAAACTGCTGTCCACCCATCTTGTAACTAAAAGTCTTTCCGAACGCTTTTCTAGCAAGTTTACAAATTTTCTTTGTAAATTTTTCTAGGCAACTTATAACAAAAAATTTTTCAATAAACGACTTAAAAAATTTTCTTTTTGTTTTTTTTTTTATTAAAATTTGTGTTTTGCTAGAAATCGAAAAATATATTCGATCAGCATCGTACGAATATTGTATTTAATATGTGAAATTTTTCATAACAAGATTCTTAATTGATTGTTTGTTTGAATATTTGAATTTTTTAACAGAATCGAAACATTTTTTTTCTATGCATATTGGTGGGGCATAAATTAGAAAGAACTGTAACAATTTCTTGAAGTATAACGTAGGATCTTAAGGCAGGATGTCTAAGACAGGATCTAAAGGACGATTACTTCCTTTGCATCATTTCAAAAACATACTGCTGGATTTAAATAAAAGTACTTTTTATACAATGAAAATTAAAAAAATCCCAGACGAACTTAACCAGTAACTTAGCTTAAAAAAAATTGATTTCTTGTTTACGCCTATGGTGTAAAGCCGTAAGATTCGTATCACTTGAAACAACAAATAAAACCGGTTGTTTTAAAAACACCCAAATAAAAAAAAACGAATCCATTGTTCGCAATATTTAGGAGCAGTCATAATAAATTTGCCATAAATAATGGTTCATCACGAAAAAACGAAACGATAAGAATCGAATACAATCAATCAATAATTAAATATCACGATACATAACACAATTAACACCTACGAAATAATTGAGCTGCTATGGTACAATAATTATTTCAGTTATCAGTAGATTGCCATCAGATAATTATATGTGTACCTGTAGCTAAAGTAAATAGTTGTTGTTCGACATGTACGCATAATTATAATCGTATATGTTTGAATAAATCGGTAAGGAAATGCAGTGTTCAGTAATAAACGACTCTATGATAAGCTACACTTTACGAGTACTAATAGAGCAAAGTCAATTCGTTTAAAACTAAATAGGGACAGCTGGATTTAAGACGCTGTCAATTTGGATAAACTTTGTTTCATCACTTCGGATACAAGAGAAATACGGAACTCATAGAATTATATTTAAAAGCTACCTAGTATAGGAATGAGATTTGTGTGTCTCTTCATTTTCAGTGGGTTTAAATCTGTATTAATAAAATATTAAGTTAAACTTAAATTAGATAATGGAGCGCCATATAAATCTACCGCCTAACTACCCACAGTATTATACGAGGGCGGTTCGGAAACTTCTTAGCCTAGCACAAAAAGCGCGGTATAAACAGAAAAAAGTTAAGTGTTCTTCCATCTCTGCTATGAACACAAATTTTGTTTCGATCTGGCAACTCCTTCATATAGAAACAGGTGTTCACAAAAGACGCATCCGCGATTTTTTTACAATGGAAAAATTAGAAATGCGTGGTGTCATTAAAATTTACATAAAAAATGTTTATCGGGACAAGAAATTCATAATGATATGGTGAATGTGTTAGGTGAAAGTGCTCCTTCATATGCAACAGTAAAAAATTGGGTTGCAGAATTCAAACGTGGTCGTACAAGCATTGAAGATAAACCACGTAGTGGACGTCCAAAAACAGCAACAACAACAGAAATTGTAGCCAAAGTGCATGATATGGTATTAAATGATCGACGAATAAAAGTGCGTGAAATAGCTAATATCATGGGCATCTCAAATGATCGAGTCCATTTAATTTTGCATGAAGAACTACAGATGAAAAAGCTTTCTGCAAGATGGGTGCCGCACTTGTTAACAGTCGACCAAAAACGCATAAGAATGAACATATCCCAAGCTTGTTTGGATCGTTTGGAGCGAAATAAAATGGATTTTAAGCGTCGTTTCATAACTGTTGATGAGACATGGATCCACCACTATACTCCAGAGACAAAAGAACAATCCAAACAATGGACTGAAGCTGGAGGAAGTGCCCCAAAGAAGGCAAAAACAATTCAATCGGCTGGTAAGGTTATGGCAACGGTTTTTTGGGACTTCGAAGGTATTTTATTGATTGACTATCTGCAAAAGGGTAAAACAATAAATTCAGAGTACTATAGCAACCTTTTAGATCAATTAAATGTACAAATTCAAGAAAAACGCCCTGGCTTACAACACAAAAAAAATAATTTTTCATCAAGACAACGCACCAGCGCAGAAGAGTGTTTTAACAAAGGCTAAAATCAACAAATTAAAGTACGAGTTGCTTAACCACCCACCTTATTCTCTTGATTTAGCTCCCAGTGACTTTTACCTGTTCCCAAATCTAAAAAAATTCCTTGCTGGCAAGCGTTTTACCTCAAATGAAGATGCAATTACAGTTGTAAACCACTATTTTGAAGACCTTGAGGAAAACTATTTTAATCAAGGGATATAATTGCTAGATAAGCGTTGGACTAAGTGTATTGAAGTTTCAGGAGATTGTATTGAAAAATAAAAATATTTTTGAAAAACTAACTACTCTCTTTCATTGATAGGCTAAGAACTTTCCGAATCGCCCTCGTAGAGAAGTCTGAGAATCTGTAAGTAAAAGAAAAAAAACAGGTTACTGGGACCCCAGCGATGCAGTATTAAGGCAATTGAAGTTCTTAATAATGCAGTAGTAAGGCAATGGGAGTTCTGTCCCTTCATATTGGGTGCAGATATTTATTCAATAAATACATATATTCCACAGTTGGATCTATCAATTACAAGAAGCTTCTTAAACAGCCAACAGTATTATAGAAAAGCAAAAAAAAACCCTGCTAGTAAAAGAGGGTCTGCCCTACGACTAAAGTTCTATTGATGCAGTAGTAAGGCAATGGGGCTTCTGTAACATTTTAGTGGGTACCAACATTTAATAAAAAAAATAATATTTTACATTTGGACCAATCAAGAAGCGTCTTCAACAGCCATGACCTACCGAAAGTATTATACAGAAACCAGAGAATATCTGTTAGTAAAAAGGTCTCTGTCGCAACTCATGAGCACATAGCAACGGGTTACTGGGGTACTAACGATGCAGTAGTAAGGCAATGGGAGTTCTTAATAATGCAGTAGTAAGGCAATGGGCGTTGAGTACCTTCATAACATTGCAGACATTGTTTAAAAAAATTATATTTATATTCCATATTTAAACCTAGCAATTTCAAGAAGCATGCATAGTATACCAACAGTATAAAAGAGAGCACAGAAATTCTCTGCTAGTAAGGGAATCTCTGCTTTACGACTGAAGTCCCAATGATGCAGTAGTATGGCAATGGGGCTTCTGTAACATTTTAGTGGGTACCAACATTTATTAAAAAATACCTATCAAGAAGCTCCGTTTACAGCCATGACCTACCGAAAGTATTATAGAGAAGCTCATGGGCATATTGCAACGGTTTACTAGGGCACTAACGATGCAGTATTAAGGAAATGGGAGTTCTTAGTAATGCAATAGTAAGACAATGGAAGTTCTGTCCTTTCATATTGGGTGCAGAAATTTATGAAACAAAAAACATTTATATTTTCTTAAAGCTCCTTAAACAGCCATGGCCATCCTCTAGTATTTGAATTGGCCAGAGAATCTCTGTTGGTAAGAGTCTCTGGCCTTACGACTGAAGTCCCAATGATGCAGTAGTAAGGCAATGGGGCTTCTGTAACATTTTAGTGGGTACCTACATTAATTAAAAAAATATATTCTACATTTGGACCAATCCAGAAGCGACTTAAACAGCCATGACCTACCGAAAGTACTATAGAGAAGCCAGAGAATATCTGTTAGTAAAAGGTCCCCGTCACAACTCATGAGCACATTGCAATGGGTTACTAAGGAACTAACGATGTAGTATTAAGGCAATTGGAGTTCTGAGTAATGCAATAGTAAGACAATGGGAATTCTGTCCCTTCATATTGGGTGCAAACATTATTAAAAATATTTATATTCCACATTAGGACCTACCCATTTTAAGAAGCTCCTTAAACAGACATGGCCTTTCACTAGTATTTGAAGAAGCCAGAGAATCTCTGTTAGTAAGAGTGTCTGGCCTTACGACTGAAGTCCTAATGAGGCAGTAGTAAGGCATTGGGATTCCTGTAACTTTCCAGTAAATACAAACATTTATTAAAAATAATATATTCTACAGTTAGACTTAACAAGAAGCGCCTAGAACAGCTAGGACCGAAGGTATTATACAGAAGCTAGAGAAAATCTGTTAGTAAAAGGCCCTCTGGCAATATTCATGATGATACACAAAGTATAAGCCTGAAGTATAGATACTTTGCACACCTAATGTGCTTACTGTTATGAGTTACTGCAGCCCTACGAAATTGATGATGCAGTAGTTGAGAGATGGGCGTTCTGGTCGTTTTCGATTTCTATTGCTTACAAAAATTTAAAATTTATTTTCGACTCTGCGATTGTTCCAATCAATCTCAAAAAACGACTTGTACATTACTTATATTAGACAGTCGTATGACTTGATGATGCAGTAGTAGGGGAATGGGAGTTATACTCACTCGTCTTTTAAGTGGGTACAAATCTGAAAACATGACAACGTTTTCGATCTTTTAATTAGAAGCTCCAGACGATCTCTGTTAGTAAAAGGATTTCTGCCACTGCTCATGATGATGTTATAGTAGGGATATGGAAGTTCTGCTTTTTCTACATTTAAAGCCGGTACAAAAATGTTTACAGAAAGGAGAAGCCTTTGGAGGGCTTTAAATCACGGACTACAGCTCTACGCAATTGATGATGCGGTAGTAGGGACGTTCTGTTTACTCCCCTTTTACTTTTGTTGACAAGAATTTTAAAATAATGTTCGACTCTACAATTGCTACAATCAATCTCTACTACCTGAAAGGTCGTTGCCATCAGCTACTCGTGTAATAACTGATGCTGCTATACTACTTTCTGTAGACTTTTGCAAGAAACTCAGGTTACTGTTTTGACGCATCGCAAGGATTTCCTTAAAAAAAGATGAAGGAGCAGAACACCCATTACCCTACTACTGCTTCATCAAGTCTTAGGCTTATTGATTATACGAATTGTACAGTATAATCGAATTGTACAGTATAATCAAGAAGCGTAAGACGAGATCGAACGAGAAATCATCACCAAAGTGCTCCCCGGCATTGCACAAAATTATTAAAAATCTCGATCTTTCATTCAAATTCAAGCGGATTCAGTTACCCGTTCGATTGGCTTTTGCGATGACAATCAATAAATCGCAAAGCTAATCGCTGGAAGACTATGGAATTAATCTCGAATTTACCTGTTTTACGCACGGTCAGCTGTACGTTGCCTGTTCGCCTATTGAGAAACCGTCTTCGTTGTTTGGTTTTGCGCCGGAAAACAAATCAAAAAAAAATTGTTAATCATATCGCTCTCAACTGATTTCGATTTCATTCAAACAAATCGCATTGAAATTTGAACTATGTGTCTGCGTTTTATTATCACTCTGGAGTTTATCTGAAGGCGTTAAATTGGAGCGAATCGCAGTTTGACGGATCCGCTAGTTCTAATATATTTTGTATGAGCTTTGAACGTTTTCTTTAAACAAAATGGACACTTTTTGTAAACAAACGACTAAATTCAGTATTGTTTACGTTTTATCGATACTATCGGAAGTGAAAGAAATATCGATAACTGCTCAAAAACAAAACCAACGATAGCGTGACAGGTCTAGTTCTGTAACTTTAAAACCAAAGACGATAAATTGTACTAGATGGGCGGTTAGAGCTTTATCGAGAAATTGAAACACAGAGTTGAGTAAAAATCATTTTGGGAATACTTTGTATTTTTTGTGTTTAAAGTGTGCAAATTTAGTGTTTTTCAATTCAATTCATTTTATTGCCAAATTATAACAATGCAAAATACTACAATAATTATAACAGTATTGGTAAAGAGATTAGTCCCTCGGACTTAACTACTTAAACATAGATTATAAATATCGAAATTTAACGTTAATAGGTTTAAGGAAAAATTGTGGGGAAAAAACCTTAGTAAAACAATTTTATTTTGTTAAGGTAAAAGAGAAAGAAGGGGTTATAGGATACAAAGTTTCTAAGTGCTTAGAGCGTTGATGTGTTCGAATTTCGAATAAAAACATTTTTTAAAAAAATCGATTTGTTATAATATTAATTTTATCCTTAACATAAGGGACATTGTGTAGTGAGTGTAGACGACTAGTAGAATAATAACATGGAAAATTATAGATTAATTTGAGAAGTTTATTCTGAAAGACCTGTAGTCGTTTAATGTGGCAATCCGATGATCCGTAAAAGAGAATAGAGTAAAAGATAAGTCTAAATATTAGCATCTTGTTATAGATGGAGAGGTCTGAGTTTCGGTTTATGAAAGCGTAAAGAATGCGGGTATTCATGTTAATCCTATTGATCGTGTATGACACGTGGTCATTAAAAATCAATTTTTTATGCAAAACAACTCCAAGATATTTTACATTTTCCCCCCAGTCAATATCAGCATTGGTAACCCTAATCCTGGACTGCGACAGAAAAATTCTTTTCCTTTTCCTGGTAAAGAAAATTGCGGAAGTCTTGGCGGAATTAACTAAAATCTTCCATTTATTGAAATAATCAGCAACTGAATCTACTGCGTTCTGCATGTTTGATAGTATATATGTTGAAATCGCCCCTGAGCTCAAAATAGCTGTATCAACCGCGAAAATTGAAGATTCGCATCCCATCAACGGTGAGAAATCGTGAGTGTATAGTATATGTTATACAGAATTGGGGATAAACAAGGTCCCTGAGGGCATCCCGCAGGAATGTCGTATTCATCAGAATGTTGATCTGCAATAAACACTCTAAATGTTCTATTTCTCAAGAAGTCCTTAATGACCCTAACCAACGACCGGTCTAACTCAATATGTATCAATCTGTGTAATAATGCGTCATGCCATACAGTATCAAATGCCGCTCTTATATCCAGTAGAATCATTGCCGTAGATCTACCACGGCTGAAATTGTATTCTGAATTCTTAATTCTCACCAACGGTTGTTGAATGGTGTTATGTTCAGGCCTAAAGCCAAACTGTTGTCGTGGGAGTATGTCATTATCCTCAATGAATGTTACTATCTTCTCCTTTAGGACTTTTTCAAAAATTTTACTCATTGAGCTCAAAAGATTAATTGGACGGTAGGATTCTGGATTATCCATTTTCTTACCGGGTTTTGGAATGGCTATGACCTTAGACTTCTTCCAGGTAGACGGGATAAAACCAAATTTCAAACCATAAATAATGTATACTAGCTGCAGGAAGATTTATCAAGCAGACATTTGTGATGCCGTCAAGACCCGGGCTTTTTCCATTTCTCAGACATTTAATAACACTTTTTATAGAATCCTCTGATATTTGGATAGTATCATCATCATTATAGTTTGATAGAATCAGTAAAGAATCCGAAACCCTTCGTTCAGTGTCCTGATCACTTAAATTCGACGAAATGCAATGATTTGTATAAAATTTCCCAGCCAACATATTCGATTTCTTAACGTTTGTTGTATACTAGTATGTAGTATTATCTACTTTCAAGCTAAGAATGCATCTTGTCCCTTTCCTTAATATCTTTGATATTTTCCAAAACTGTGGGGAGGATTTATCTAGTTTCCTAAGCATATTATTCCATTTCATATTTCGAAATTCGTCGATTTTTCATTCTATTATTCTACGAGTATTCAGCAAAACCATTTCGGCCTTATAATGGATAAGTCTGTATCTTATCCAGTTACGTCTTTTATATTGCGTAATGTACTCGTAATTAAGTTTAAGATGGGTTTCAGTTTCCTTTAGGCACTGCATACTCAATCGAATTTGGTATAACTGACGTAAACCTATTTATAAGGAAATCAATATCTTCGGTCGATTCTACTGCAACTTCCAGAAGAGGACCTAAATCATGCGCTATATGTCTCCTAAAAGCATTCCAATTAGCATTCTTGTAGTCAAATCTAAACCTTACAATTTTCAGAAAACGGGAATCAAAAGATGTAAGTACCGGTAGGTGATCTGAGTTGAGATTGTCAAGAGTAAGAGCTGCTGATAGTCTCTCCGGGACATTAGTTAGAAAGAGCCCATCTTGCACAGTGGGTAAAAAAAATACAAGTTTCCAATGTCGGCAGACGACAAAAGATTTCCGACGAAAAAGCAAGCCCTATTTCATATTTTGACAGTTGGATGGTTTCTTTACTTGTTTTTGAAATATACGAGGACGATCGCAAAAGTAACTGGCCTAACATAAAAAGAACCGTTTTTTTGGAATTATTATTATTTATTTTTCAACATAATCTCCTTCCAACTCAATATACTTCATCAAAAATAAGATTTTTCAAGACCTTCAAAATATGCCTCAGTTTCAGCAATAACCTCGCTATTGGACGAAAATTTTGTGCCAACGAGAATTTTTTTTAAATTTGGAAACAAGAAATATTCAGTAGGAGCTAAATCTGGACTATATGGTGGATGCGGAGCAATTTCAAATCGTAATTCGGCCAGTTTTTGTTGAGTTAAAAATGCAGTGTGCGAAGGAGCATTATCTTGATGAAAAAACACTTTTTTCTAAATGCGGTCGTTTTATCTTGATTTCTTCACTCAACCGATCCAATAATGCACAATAATATTCACTATTTATAGTTTTTTCTTTCTCAAGATAATCAATAAATATTATACCCCTTGCATCCCATAATACTGTGGCCATTACTTTTCCTGCTGACTTAACAGTTTTCGCCTTCTTGGGACCACTTTTACCAGCTTCTATCCATTGTTTTGACTGTTCTTTGCATTCTGGGATGTAGAGATGGGTCCATGTTTCATCAACAGCTATGAATCGGCGCAAGAACTCTATTGGATTACGCTGATAAATCGCTAAAAGCTCCTCGGAATTGGTCCAACAGACGATTTTTTGGGGCAAAGTCAACAAACGCGGCACCCATCTTGCGGATAGCTTTTTCATGTGGAGTTCATCATGTAAAATATTCCAAACTTGTTTTTCGTGTATTTTAACAATATCAGCAAGTTCTCTGAGCTTTATTCGTCTATCTTTAGTCACTTCATTAAATATTTTTCTAATGTTTTCAATAGTAGTAGCAGTTTTCGGTCTTCCAGAGCGTTGTTCATCTTCCGTACTTGAACGACCCATTTTAAATTGATGAACCCAGGATTTCACGGTGGAGTATGATGGTGCATTATCACCATGAACAGAATCCAATTCATCTTTGATTAGTTGTGGCGTAAAACCTTTCATATAAAAGTGTTTAATTACCGCACGAAACTCTTTATTTTCCATTTTTCAAAAATTATAAAACTTGTTTACTTCAATTACCTGTAACAAAGAAAATAATCATAAAATATTTCGGAAATTTTGACAGATGGCTTATAAAAGATTGCTTTTAAAAAACAAACAAAAACAGTTGCTAGTAAAACAGAAAATGTGCCAGGCCCTCGTACCAACTCAAAAAATATCATTACAATGTGGTCACCCTTTACTATAAATAAATTACTTTATTATCCAACTAAGCTCCTCAGCTATTTAAAAATGATAACAATTTAGTGACTTGTAGGGTATTTTCAATACTTTATTATTCCTTTCCGATCGCTGTTCACTGTATAACATTTCAATTGATTCCGAGAGTCATTAAACTATTGAATTAATCAAAACAAACATGCGCACATAAAAAAGAGACATCTATAACAATTTATTATGGATATTAATAAATAAATGAAATTCAGTTTCGTTTTTTTTTTTGCTGTATTGCTTTATTGAGCAGTTTTACTCCTTATGGTAATAGCAAAAAAAAAAAAACACTTGAATGAAGTAAATTCATCGCTGGGGATTTGAAAAGAGATTTGCTCGTGAATAACCGGTACCGCTAAAGAATGACAGCGTTTTAAAAGCACGACTAATTTTTTGAAATATTTGGGATGGTGGGATTGTTTTGTTCGGTCCGCGTTTGTTTGCCGAACTTAACAAGGAAGTTCATTAACGTTTTCTTTGTTGTCCGAGTGGAGGGGGGTTCAAACACCACCAGCACCAAGCAGCAGAAGCCAATTTCTTCAAATTATGAGTATGCAATTCTGATTGTTTTTCTCACAGTTGTTAACTCGCATTATTTGTTTTCAGTCACTTTTGACTGCCTTTCATCCCCATTTAATTCGCATCTTGTTTTTTGTTGTGGCCTGTAATTTTTGGCGATTTTATTCGCTTTGTTTAAATTTGTTTAGGAAGTCCGTTCAAGTGGCGGCAATTGCTGTTCAAGCACCTTAACTCCATTTGTCACACTCAGATCGTGACTAAGTGTCGGGGGAATGTGGCGGACAGACAGCAGCGATTTCCGTAAATTGTGTGTTAATAAAGAACATAAACGTGTTTATGAAGCTTGGCAGAAATTTGAATCGGGGGGTACTTAGAATAACGAAGTTTTAATAACAAAAGATACTTAAGGACAGTGAATATTTTGGACATTTTTTTTTTGAAAAATAGCCAATCTAGGATTTCCCTGTATAGAAATTGGGGAGCTCCTGATGTTTTTGATATGTTTTTTCTAGAAAGCATCGCATATCATATTTTTTATAATATTTTTATCGTTACCGTACACTAACGATACCAAACTTTATACAAATCCGGTAAAAAATTCAGCCGGTTGAACCGACTTACATATGTGACAGCGCATAGAGAAAGGGACCTAAGGGTAAAAAAAATCAATTTTAATTTTTTTTCTTTTTTTTAAGTGGACAACATCTGAGCATCAAATGAGATCGATCCCATGCCCCAAAAGTGTTCCCTCCCAGAGATATGCGCGTTTTATGAAAGTGAAGGCGACGATTCTAAGCGCAAATAGAAAGGGACCTAGTCTTTAAAATGGCTCTCCTGAACAAAACTTTTCATCAATTTTTCACTTTTTTTTTGATGTGGACAACATTTGAGCATCGAATGAGACCGATCGCATGCCGCAAAAGTGTTACCTCCCAGAGATATGCGCGTTTTACGAAAGTGAAGTCGACGATTCTAAGCGCAAATAGAAAGGGACCTAATCTTCAAAATGACTCTCCTGAACAAAACTGGGTTTTATCTTAACTTAGGTCTTAGGTCCCTTTCTATTTTGGGCGTCACATATATGGATTTTAAATTTTCCCTCGTTCCGTCCTCTTTTGCCCGGAGATTATTGCTCTTATTAAAATCTCATAAAGGTTCGACTGAGTAAATGATGCTAGAAAGGGGCGTGGCATCCAACGTTTGCTTATGCGCATACAGAGATGAGATAAACATATGGTAGAAAACAAAATTCAAGCTAAATTTATCGTTAGGAAAAAAGTTATGTGGGTGTAGTTTATTTGGCAAGTACAAAAAGGGGCGTGGCAAAGGCTCTATTAAGCCATTTAATAAAATTACCCATTTGCATTTTATTACAAAATTTAAGCACAACCATATGTATAGTATTAGCATAAATGTGCAAATACAAAAAGTGGGCGGTATTGTCATTTGCACTTATGCAGGTGCCACAAGTGGGCAAGTCATCCATAGTAGTAGTAGGCGAGTACTTAGTAGGGACATAAATACTGTTACACAAGTTTTATGCTGTAAATTAAAAAGTACTGATTGTTTTTGGACCAAATATATTTTAATATATTCATTGATGTATATTGTATCCAAAAAGAATCTACTTTTTCGAAATGTCCGCCTTTTGCCTTTACACACGCCCTAACTCGCACTGGCCAATCGTCAATAGCTGCACGAACCTCGTTTATTGGAAAATTGGCCACAGCACGAACCAAAGCAGTCTTAAGAGATCCAATGTTGGGGTATCTTTTGTGACAAACCTTGTCCTCTAAAACCGTCCACAATTTGTAATCCAATGGGTTCAAATCTGGACTGTCTGAGGGCCATTCTTCAGAGGAAATGAACGCTGGCAAATTGTTTCGAAGCCTATAAGTACACGTCATGCAATAATTAGTCAGACTGTCCGTGATAATTAAACGCCATAGGAACGAGCAGAGGAAAATAAAAAAGACGTGTACCATTGCAGTCGCGTTACACGGATCATCGGATCTTGAATTCTCGAGACAACTGCTGGTGTTTGGAAATGGCCAAATTCCTGTTGCAGGCAAATTTTTGCGAGTTCACATCGTCAAAGGAGGAACTCATCATCATAGTGTTCCGCGTCACCAAATTATAAAAATTTCATCACAAAATTAAAAAAAATCTCATCATAATCATGTTGCGGAATCTGAATCATCCGAAATTGTGCAACGGTAGAGAAGAACTGAGAAGAAAAATCAGCTTATAATAGTTTTACTTAACTATAAATAAACATGATTTGAAGTCTACGTTATATAAGGTTAATTTGAACATTTTGGTGTTGACTGGTATTTAACAACAATAATAGTTAATTTAACTATTCAATGGTTGAATTTTTTAACCATGAAAATTGTTAATTTAAAATAACTTTTGTTGTTTTAACAGTGCATTGTTGAGTTTTATAACCATTAAAAGTGTTATTATTAAAATAATTATTGTTGTTTTAACAATGCACTGTTTTAAACCATGAAAATTGTTAATATTAAAATTTCACAGTTCATTTATTGAAACAATGCCTGTTCAATTTGACAATGAAATTGTTAATATTATTAACTATGAAGATTGTTATAGAAATCATTTTTATTGTTAAGTTAACTAATTATTGGTTACCTCTTTAAACCAGAAATATAGTTACAGTTACAATTTTTAATATTAAATTAACCTACTAATTATGGTTTTGTTTACATTTATTCGGTCTTTTATCATTTTTTTGACTTGAATAGTTTTTTATTCCGGTTTCGAGACCTTTTTGTTGTTTCTTTTTCAGAATACACTAAAAATTGGTGAAATGTATTGGCTACGGTTTCCAGGCAGACTGTAGAGCTGTTGCAAAACCCGCCAAAGTTTTTCTTCAGCAGTCTTTGTCAACGATTACTTCGGCTACAAATCAAAAGACTTATACGGGAGTCCCATTATGATTAATGAGAATTACCCTTTGCGCATAGTCCTCGAACTGTGCTAAAAGCATTCTTTATAGCGCAATGATATTGCACAGCTAGCATTTGGTTGTGGTTTTTTAATTGTCTTAAGATCTTTCTCACAATTACAAACGTTCAGAGCAGAGGAAGAAAGGAAAAAGAATGGGGGGATAAGACAGTCGCAATCGTTGCAACTTCGAGTAACTTAATTCTGAACTTCGTATAACACAAAGCAGATCAAAAAATTCGATACGACAGAATGATCTTTAAATTTTTGTTTATGTCGCACAGTTTTCTGACCAACCTTATATAAGGTGAGGTCTTTTTTTCAAAATAAAAAATACTAAAATTCAAATCAAGTGTGGAATCTTTATTGTTCATACGAAAGGAAATTTTTTGTCATTTATTTTTTGAATATAACTTCCCTCAAATGTTGGCAACTGTATTATGGAAATGAGCGTTCAGCAAAAACAAGAAGATCCGCTGTTTTCGACTAAAATTGTGTTCGGTGATGAGGCCCATTTCTGGCAACGTCAATAAACAAAATTGCCGCAGTTGGGCTAAAGGGGGACCCAAGGGATATATCCGGAGAAAACCACGGTTTGGTGCGGTTTATAAGCTTTTGGAATCATCGGTGCCTATTTTTTCAAAAATAATGATGGCCGGAACGTAACCGTGAATGGTGCTCGCCATCGCGCCATGATATCGGACCTGCAATTGTAGCCTGTAATATTGACGATATTTCGTTTTAACAGGACGGTGTCACTTGCCATACAGCTGCTCAAACAATAGATCTATTGAGAGGTCATTTCGAAAAGCAGATAATTTCACATTTTGGACCGGTGAATTGGCTTTCTAGGTTGAGTGATATCACACCTTTAGACATTTATCTTTGGGGTTACGAAAAGTCCAAAGTCTATGCTGACAAACCAGCTACGATTCAGGTTTTGGAAGCCAACATTATGCGTGTCATTAAAGCCATACCGGTCGAAATGCTCAAAGGAGTCATTCAAAATTGCAGCCTCAGTATGGACACCCTGAGGCGTAGTTGCGGCCAACATTTGAAGGAAATTATATTCAAAAAATAAATGCCATAAAATTTTCTTCGAATCAATAAAAATGATTCCACACTTGATTTGAATTTTAGTATTTTTTTTTATTTTGAAAAAATACCTCAAGATGGATGACCCTATATAAAGTTCACTCAACTATTTTTCATGTACATTTGACCTTTTATAATGTTATTTTGTCTTCGTTATCCAACATTTACCATGAAAAATTTAACCAGACACATGGTTAAAAAAATCATTGTATTTTCGGCTCAGTGTGGTCGTCCGTCAAGAAAGTGATGAACAATGTGATTCAAGCGACGATCTTCAAAGGAAGGACGTTCTTATCCCACGAATTCCAATTATTCCAACTGATTTTCCAAATCAAGCGGATTCAGTACCCCGTTCGATTGGCTTTTGCGATGACAATCATTAAATCTTAAGGTCAGTCGTTGAAAGTCAGTGAGAATTAATCTCGAATTTAAGTGTTTTTCGCACGGCCCGCTGTAAGTTGCCTGTTCGCCTATTGGGAACCGTCTTCGTTGTTTGTTTTTGCGCCGCAAATTAAATCAATAAACATTGTAAATCATATCGCTCTCTACTGACTTCGTTTCCATTCAAAAAACTCGCATTGAAATATGAACTATCTGTGTTTTACTATCACTCTGGAGTTTATCTGATGGCGATTAATTGGGGGAAAGTCGAGGTTAGCCGGATCCGCTAGTTTAGTATACAGTATAAAGAAAATAATTCTTATGACCATGACCGCCGAAAAGTTCAAGCGTAGTCTAGGGTGAAAATATTAATTAATATTTACGAATATAACATTTCAACAGTTTTGTAAATAAGAATTAAACAACATTAAATGTGTTTATAGATTGATTTCCACTGTAGTAAACCTCAGCATTAATTTTCGTTTAGAAAACCCCATAGCGCGGTAAACTTCACCCAAGACTTCCTAAATCACAGTGTGGTTAACCACAATACAGGCTGACACTCTCAATATCGGCTCTCAAAACTACGACAATTCTAAGCACCACAAACCCACACCAATATTTATTTTATTTTAAATGATAAAGAATCCATAAAAATTACCTTTCGTTAAAACACACACATGCCATCTGCGGCCATAAAAAAAAAGTTCAATGAATGTTGTGAAAATTAAAAACAATTTAAAACCCCCAATCAACCTTTAGGAGGTCACTGACGATTAGACAATGACTTACATTGTAACTGAAAACACAACTGCCGAAAACCGGTTGCATGACACACTAAAGAACCCAACAAAACGAAAACAACAGCCGAACGAACAAAACATGAGCAATTGCTAGTAAAAAATTATTATTTTTTTCCACTCGGCTAGTCGTGAGCGTTGATTACAGCTGAAGGTTTTAGAACCATCTTAACAATGTTCTCATAATATCTAGGGGTATTGGCCACAAACTTACATAGCTTACATAGTAACCGGTTAGAATTTTGCTAATTTATACGTTTGGATTGATGAGAGTTGAACGATAAGGAAGTAAATGTTACATTGATTAGCTCGCTAGTCGAGAGGAGGAAGTCACAAAGTTTCCGGGGTCAAAAACACAATACATCTTATCTAAGTTAGTTCATGATGAAAAATATTAATTTACAATAGAATGATTAGAGCTTCAGCAGCATTTCATTAAGGAAACGGGTTACCCTATAAACACTAATGGAAAAATTCTAGCGCTGTGTGTGAGACGACTCGAAGAATTTTAGAAAATGCCTTAGGATAGAGTTTTCAAAAGTAAACGCTTCTTGAAATTTGTTCACAGTTCCAAATTTCTTTAGAAACGGAAATTATGGGAGGTAAGTTCATTCTTGAATTCTTGCCATAAATGGAAAAGTAGGTAATATTCTGCCAAGTTCATTAATTGGCCAATTCGTTTGGACTAAGCTAGTTACCTAGTTTGTTTAAAATATGCTTTTTTAATTTTTTTTTAATTATTTATTAATCCAAAGAATACATGTCATTCTTACGTAGGATATGCTACAGTAGTTTGAGTTTTATCACAAGAATATTTCAGCAATTGGAGATACATGGTTGTTTTTTAAGAAATTTATTTCGCTGAGAAGGTAAAAAGGATAGGAAAAACCTTATTCTGTATTTTTCTACTTTAAGAGTCAAACATAAGAAAAAAACATCGAAAATAGGGTCATTCATTATTGGACGTTTTAAATATGCTAATATGGCAACACTCACAATAATACGGCAACATTGTTTCTTATGGTATAGATTAAAGAGACACAATCGGCGAATTCCTCAAAACCAGGTAAAGAAATACCAACGGGTTTTCCAATAGGGACATACAAATTTCGAATCTTTATGTCAGTACACCCTCAAATATTTTTAATGATCTTTCGAGTGTCGAAACGTTAGTCGAAGTCCACATTTTCCTCATGGTAAAGTTCTCATACGAGCAACGTTTGGAAATCATTAAAAATTACTACCGCAATTCTGAGTCGGTGGTCGCAACTTTAAGAGCGAATTCTCAAATTTTCGAACGTAACAACCGTCTTACCCAACAGGCTGTGCATAAATAAATTTGAATCCACATTTACACTTTTGGATGTTGCGGCGCCAAAAAGACGCCTTACCGCTCGAATCGACGAAAATATTGCAGCCGTACGTGTATACGTAGGGACATAAATACTGTTACAACATTAAACACGCCCATTTCAATAGTAGAACTGAACATATCCCGTTAATGTCATATGGATTTTGAAAGCTAACCTCAATAGCGTTAGTCTGTAACGGGATTTTAAAATTGTTTCAACTTTCATCATGGAGTGGTCAGATAATGAGAACCGTATCGCTGTAATGGCGCATTTCAAGTGTGAAATGAAAAAAGCGATATTTTCAAAACGCTCCGGCCACTAGGAATTAGCCGCATGTTCGACTATAAAACTGTTTGAGGAGACTGGAGATGTGAAAGACCGCCACCGGTTCGAACACCTCGTGTCATCAAAGCCGTTGAATCAAGAATTCACAGAAATTCGCTCCGAAAACAGAAAATCATGGCCCGTGAGATGAATATCACACAAAAGTCATTAAAAAAGACTTGGGACTTGGGGTTTTCAAACGACGTAACGGACATTTATTGACTGCAGCTTTAAAGAAAATAGGATTGAAAAATGCAAACGTCTTTTGGTGAAGCACGCTGATAACTTGCAGAGAAAAATTTTGTTCACCGATGAAAAAATTTTTACCGTTCAGGAAAAATTTAACAAGCAAAATGATAGAGTGTATGCGCGGTCATCTAAGGAAGCATCTGAACTGATCCCAAGGGTGGAAAAGGGTCATCACCCAGCTTCAGTCATGGTTTGGTGGGGTGTCTCTTACGATGACCTGCATTTCTGCGAACAAGGAGTCAAAACATTGGCCAAAGTTTACCAAGAAACCGTTTTGGAAGCTGTTGTGAAGCCTCTTAACAATTCGCTGTTTGAAAACCAGCCATGGACTTTCCAGCAGGATTCTGCGCCGGCCAATAAGGCAAAAACGTCCCAGACCTGACTTCGAAACAATTTGCCAGCATTCATTTCGTCTGAGGAATAGCCCTCAGGCAGTCCAGATTTGAACCCATCGGTTTACAAATTGTGGACGGTTTTAGAGGACAAACTTGTCACAAAAGATACCCCTACATTGGATCTCTTAAGACTGCTTTGGTTCGAGCTGTGGCCAATTTTCCAATGGACGAGGTTCGTGCAGATATTGACGATTGGCCAGTGCGACTTCAGACGTGTGTAAAGGCAAAAGGCGGACATTTCGAATAAGAAGATTTTTTTTGGATACAATATACATCAATAATATATTAAAAAATATTTGGTCCAAAAACATTCAATACTTTTTATTTTACAGCATAAAACGTGTGTAACAGTATTTATGTCCCAACTAAGTACGTTCAAAATCAGCCAAATCAGTCAGTCGATTCCATGTCGTTCTCATGGATTGAGCATCTCTTAAATCACACTGTGGCTTTTTTCGAGAAACGATTTTGGCATTCATCCTTATAAGATCTTACTGACTCAAGCACTAAAGCCATTTAATCATCTGAAACACCGAAACTTCGCCGATTGAACTTTGGCAAAGTTGCACGAGAATCCAAAATTTCATCGAAAATCATCTTCAGCGATGAAGCTCTTTACTGGCTGAGTGGTTTTGGCAATAAACAAAGCGCATAGAGAAAGGGACCTAAGGGTAAAAAAAAACAGTTTTGATTTTTTTTCTTTTTTTGATGTGGACAACATCTGAGCATCGAATGAGACCGATCCCATGCCCCAAAAGTGTTCCCTCCCAGAGATATGCGCGTTTTATGAAAGTGAAGTCGACGATTCTAAGCGCAAATAGAAAGGGACCTAATCTTTAAAATGGCTCTCCTGAACAAAAATGGTTTTTAACATTAGGTCCCTTTCTGTTTTGCGCGTCACATATGCATTATTGGACAGCAACAAACCCCATATGTGCTTCAACAGACACAATTGCATCCGCTAAAAATTACTGTGTGGTGTGGTTTTCATGCCGTAGGTGTGATTGGGCCGTATTTTTCCGTCGATGAAAACATTCGTCATGTCACCGTCAATAGAGGGCGCTATCGTGCCATGTTAGAAAGTTATTTTTGCCCAGAATTGGATGAGCTTGACATTGCCGAAATGTGGTTTCAACAAGACGGAGCCACTAGCCACACAGCACGTGTTACAATCAATTTATTGAAAGGCAAATTCGGTGAAAGTGTTATCTCGAGAAATGGTCCGGTCGAATGGCCACCTCGTCCATGCGATTTAACGCCGGTGGATTTCTTTTTATGGGGCCACATCAAGTCATTGGTCTATGCCAATAAGCCAACAACAGAGACAACATCCAACGCGAAATTGCCAACGTTTTGGTCGAAATGTGTGCAAGAGTGGTGGAAAATTGAATCCAAAGAAAAGATCGATGTACACGGGCTCGTGGTGGCCATATTACCGAAATCGAATTTCATTTATGAATATAAATTTGAACTCTATATCTTATATATTCTGTGTTTTATAAATATATAAAATTGTTATGTCCTTAATGGAGAACCCTGTAGTACGGAATAAAACAGGATCCCTAAATTTGAAACCTAAGCTTAATAATCATTACGTTGCCACTTTCAAAGGCTTTGAATTACCCCAAACTGTTTGTTATTTTTTTACAAGGTTAAGTTATTTTGCTAGCGCCCGCATTCGGTTCCTCCGATAACACTCTGCGACAAATGGTAAGGGTCAGTGATCGGTTTGGAATGAAACCACCGGGGAAAGTTATATTGGTAAAAAAAAAGTCATACGTGTTCCAGCGTTTCGCTGGGTCTCATCTAGGAATCGAGATATATCGATTTGAAGTTAGTAAGTATCGTATAGGGGAATTTGTCACGTTTTAGGCTCTTTTGTTTGACATAACTCGAGAACCACTCGTCCGATTTAGCTGAAACAAATTTAGAAAAATTAAGAATTACAATTCCTCTAATCTGTTCTTAAACCGTTTTCCTACTTAAGCAACAGTTTCGCAATTATAAATAAATGTATGAAAAAAAAAAAATATTTTTGCCTAAAAATTAAATTTTTTTTTTAATTCATAAAAAATCCAAAACGGTAAAAAGTGTCAAGTCCTATTACTTTCACGTAAAGTCACATAACCTATGACCAAAATGAGACATAAATCATGAAAATCGATGCAAAAGAGCCAAAAACGTGACAAATTCCCCTATACGATACTTACTAACTTCAAATCGATATATCTCGATTCCTAGATGAGACCCAACGAAACGCTGGGACACGTATGACCTTTTTTTGACCGATATAACTTTCCCCGGTGGTTTCATCCCAAACCGATTGTGGCTGTCGCACAGTGTAATCATTTTTTATTTTGTTTTACTTTGCAATTTAAAGGTCCATTGTTAATCAGAGTAATTACTTATATATAAGTATTGTTATATAAGTATTGTAAGTTTCTTTTTAATATTAGCTGACAATTTACTACGATTGTAGCTTTTCTGAGTATTGTTTATGACACCACATGGCTATAATTAAGTCGCAGCGATATCGGCCAACCATAGCAAAATTTTGAAAACAACTATTGTTAATTATATTCATATGCAAAGCATTTATTAATGGCATGGTGGAATAACGGCCAGTTTATTCAATGAGTTGAGCAAAATACGCCTTAGATAAAATAGATCAGGTTTTGATGTCATAATTTGGGTTTTCTCTTATAGGCCGAAAAAATAATGGACGTCGCTATTTATTTTTTATGACCGCCGTTAGGTTAAAAATCTATAGAAAGTTGAGTAGGACTCTCGACAAACTGTTTGTTAGTCACCCTGTTCTAAAACTAAGTGTTGTACAAGGTGTTGTTTGTGTTTTAAAAATGTAAAGCGATAGAAGGTTGTTACCTTCTATCGCTTTACAGACTTGACAGCCAGATTTCGTAAGTAGATTTTCAGGCAATGACCATTGGAAATGAACGTCCGTTGAAAAAAATGCAGAAAAGGTGCCAACATTTCTAGCTACAAATTTATTTAATTACGAAAAGTAAAAGGCACCCTGTGTTTAAACAGGGTAGTCAGAAAAACTACTGCTAAAAATTAATCTCAATCATTAATGAATTTGATTATTGTCGAGAAGTTGGACGCTCTTAATGTTCTGGGCATGAAAATTCAGTGTGATTTTCGCTGGAACAAAGACATTTTTGAAGTGTCGAAAGAAGTATTCAAATGCTTGGGGTTTTTGGAGCGGTGCAAGAAATCCTTCACTTCCTACGACTCCTCAACATCTACATCACCTACATTCGGCCAAAAACGGAGTATAACTCACACATCTGTGCGGGTGCTTCTAGGTTTTATTTGCACTCCATCGACCGGGTAAAAGGGAGGGAGCTGAGGCTTGTTGGCGACATCAGGGTAGCCAACTCTGTTGTTTCACTCGAGCATCGGCGGAATGATAATTGTGTATCACTTTTTTACAGGTACTTTAAAGGGATGTGCTGTTCTAAGATAGTTGACCTGATCCCGGAGGCCAGAGCGTACGCCCGTAACACGCGCTTGTCAAGAGGTCCATTTGTTATTGATTGGCCTACTGATCGCATAACTCATTACAGAGAGAATTCATTCTTCAGCTGAGTTGTCCGTATGTGGAACAGACTTCCCGCGGTGGTGTTTCTTGCCACGTACGATATGAACAGGTTTCAGTCAAATTTCCATAAACACTTTCCTTCGTTACCTAGCTTATCTTCCCGTAACCGATACAATGCACTACATACGAGGGCTGCTATATATTTATTGTCATGGTGCATAATGATTCGTTTTCTTTTGTTCGTTTTTCGAATTTCTCCGAAGACTTCAGGCAAACATTGTAGTGTACCACTCAGAGTTGACCGTCCTACGTTGCTCAAGCGGAAGAGTCGCCACATGACATGTTTTTTCCGAAAAAAGGGACCATTTGCTTCGAAGTGCTTCTTTCACTAACAACTTTCGTTGGATTCGGCTCGTCTTCGAAGACCCACACGGTCGATTGCTTCGGGCTCATGCGCTAAGATCCATGATTCGTCACCTGTGATGATCTTATAAACGTCTTTTGAAGCACCGCGATCGTATTTTTTCAAAATTTCTATGCTCCGATCGACATGAGCCTTCTTTTGAGCCATTGACAAACTGTGCGGGATACAACGAGAACAAACCATTTTTACGTCCAGGTGTTCATGCAATATCGAATGTAGGCTGGTGGAAGAAATGCCCAAGGATGCCTCTAGCTCATGGTATGTCACATGACGATCTTGTATTATCAGTTCACGCACGGCATCAATGTTCTCTGGCTCAACGACCGTTTTTGGACGACCTTAACGAGCTTCGTCTTTGAGCAAGCGTCGGCCACGATTGAATTCTTCAAACCAGTTTTTTACAGTGCTATAGGATTGTGCTTCATGGCCATACAAAGATTTAAGTTCATCGATGCACTATTGTGATAATCCACGTCGAAAGTTGTGAAATATGATCGCACGAAAATATGCACGAGTAAATTACATTTTTTTGCCAAATGGATTTTTCAAGTCACTGTAAACAACACAAATGATGGTCGTACGTCAAAACGTTCTGAGTCAAACTTTTTAATGGAAATGTTAGAAATATAGCTAGCAACCCTCGTATTTACAAAAAGCTGTAAAATGTTTTCAAAAATCAATTGCAAAGTCTTTTATATACAAGCAGATGTGACTGCAGCTTTGGTAGGACCCCAAGCAACGAATGTGCCTAACTATGTTTAGCTGCTGTACACTTAAGGACACTCAGTTTCGCATTTAACGAGAACTGCCAGTAGTAGTTTTCTACCGAACACACTAAAACTCGCTTGCACTGCATACATCTTAAAACACATACAACTACACACACACAAGATGCATTGCAGTAATTTTATGGATTTTATTTATTGTTTCTATTCATTCAATATAACTGTCTGATAAATAGTTTATATAATAAATCAGATAAATAGTTTAGTTTATTTACAAAATTTTTAATTTATACTCGTACCAATTTTTGGTTGTTCTTTTTTCTGTGTGGCTAGACTAATTTCGAAATCGTGAAAATATCAGAGGCGCCAAAAGTCGATTTAATGCGCCCATAAATAAACAGGTTTTCTGCATCAGCCGGTTCTATATACTGGTGTGAAACGAACCGACAATTCTTCGGCCAGGGTCTGTCACCCCGGCACTAGTTGCCGCCATAACAAACTGATTTATTCCCAGCTAAAGAAATAAATGGCTGATTCAGGTCCTACATTCGGCCTGAATGTCTAAAAAAGCCCGCTAGATTTACTCCTCGTAAGACCTTTCTATATGGGCACCTAAAATGGCAGAGCAGTTTCTTTAAACTTGCCCTTCGCACGTTACCAAGAAGGTTACTTTTATATGGAATGATCTGATGTAGACATTTATGTTAATTTCCTCTCATCGTAAAGGCATACTGAGCTCCCTACTGGGTTTTCTGTTCAAGGCCTTATCTAATAAAGCGATGTATATTTCCAAGCTGTAAGCCGGCCCCTTCGCATAGGCATGCTAAGCCCGGAGCAAGGAATGATGCCTCTGATCCCTTTAAGAGGAAAATATTAGAGGCAGATATAAGATACCTGCTCTATCTGTGCGATGAAGACATTGTGTGCGACCTACTCGAGGGGATGAGGAATCGTCGTAGGAACTTGAAAGGACCCTTGGCTTTAGTGTGAGCAAAACAGTCTTTTTACCCCAAAAATTTAAAAATACTTTAAGCTGTAAAATACAAAAATAATCACATAACAATTATTTTTTAATCGTTTTAATTTTCCAAATTCTCTCAAAATACTTCACCTTCTACAAACAAATTTCATAAAATTACAAAACACCGTAATCCTCCTTAATCATATCGGCCGCCTTCTCGGCAATCATATAGACCGGTCCATTGGGATGACCAGCCACCAGTTTGGGCATAATGCTGGCATCGACCACACGCAACTTGTCAATGCCATAGACACGCAGACGAGCATCCACCACCGCCGTCTTATCCGATTTCGGGCCCATTTTCGCAGTGCCCGATTGATGATAGATCGTAAAGGTCAGCTGACGCACATAACACTCCAGATAGCGGCGCGAGGCAACATCGCCATATTTGCGACACTCGGGTAAACGCTGATCCAAAAGGGTGGCATTGATGCGCCGCATCGAAGGCTGCCTCATGAGGTCGATGGTCTTTTGTAAACCCCGCACCAATGTATCCAAATCGTAGGGATCATCAAAGTAATTGGGATAGATGAGCGGCGCTTGCTTGGGATCCTTGCTGTGCAACATTATGCGCCCCTTGCTGCGCGGTTGCAGCAGCATGGGAAATATCATAAAGGCATTGGCATTCTGCTTAATTATGTCGCCATACAGGCTATTGAAAACTTCATCCGTAAGGCCTAGGCCAGTTACCAAAGGTGGATTAGCATGCAGGGCACTACATATCTGAATCAATTCAATGTCCGGCCAACCATCCTTCTCTGAGGGATGCTCAAGATCGTAAAATGCTATGGCCTCCACAGCGCCCGGCAGCGATAATTCACTGTTGTTCGTTTGTAGCTTAAGCCATTGATTGACATCGAAGAAGTCGCTTAATTTCACGGTCGTCTCGTTGGTCACAAAGTTCAGAGCCGGCGCAATGTGATCCTGCAAATTGAAGCCCACCGCCAGATTAGCCAGGGGCTGTATGCCAAGTTCCCGCAAGTGTTGGACCGGTCCCAAGCCGGACAACATCAAAAGCTGAGGTGTGTTAACGGCTCCCGCCGACGATATGACCTCCATGCGGGCTCTGACCACAAACGACTGGCCATTCGCTTCGAACACTACGCCCGAGGCGGACTTCCGTTTGGGGTCTATCAGTATTTTCGTAACCATGGAGTATTTGCGTATGTGCAGATTGGGCCGCTTGCCTTTCAAGGGGTAGAGATAGGCACGATTGGCACTCCATCTGAATGTCTGATCGGTGTTGGTTTGTATAAAGGACACACCCATTTGCTCCTTGCCATTATAGTCCACATAGTGGCTGCCATCCTCCTGCACCGCCTTGACAAAGGCCTTACTTATGGGCGAACGCCACTTGGGATAGGACACCCGCAGGGGGCCCTTTCGTCCCACATATTCGGCATCGGCATTGGGCACAGTGGAACCTTCCAGCTTCCTAAAATACGGCAAGACATCCTTGTAGCTCCAACCCTCATTGCCCATCTCCGCCCAGGTGTCGTAGTCACGGCGATTGCCTCGCGTATACATCATGTAGTTCAGCACCGACGAACCGCCCATAACTTTGCCGCGGGGGAAATTGCAACGCTTGTCCTTCAAGCCTAAGCAGAATCGCTCCGTGGGCTGAGTACGATAGGACCAGTCGACATTAGAATTTCTTTGCAGTATAGAAACCGCCAGCGGTAGATCCATATACAGTTGCTCTGGACCACCAGCTTCCAAGAGCAGAACCTTCCACGAGGGCACCTCCGACAAACGGGCCGCCAAGGCACAGCCGGCTGTGCCAGCGCCTACCACTATGAAATCATACTCCTTGAGCAGCTTCGCTCCACTGTCCATATTTTCCAAATTCGACCTGGTACGACTTTCGCGGAGTACATCGAAGAAGAAGGATATAAAACGCGAGGCGGATTGTTGTCCTACGGTCAGCCCTAAGGATGACAGTAGGAACAACGCGAGTACGGTCACGTTCAACCGTTTCATTTTGCACGTTCTGCGGTTTAAGCTCGACTGAAGCCATGTCGAAGAAAGTGAGATGCGAGTGAAACCTTTGTGGGATCACCACTCACAGAAGTGTTCAATGGTTTCGATTATCATAAATTAGTAAGCGATGGCCTACAAAATTAAAAGAATGGCATGGAATTGAATTGTTGTAATCTGCGCCAGATGGTAGGGGAAAGTATGTTCGATTTGTCAGATGACTAGTGACATAGCTTAGGCATGGAAGTTAGCAGGGAAGTATCTTTAGGCCAGAGGAATTGGAAAAGATTTAAACTGCCAAGGACAGTAATGCCCTGGAGAGTAAAGGGCTTCTTCGGATGAACTACAGTGATGGGGGAAGAATCTAAAGAAAATGTCTCCAGCGATATTCGCTTAGATCGAAAACAAGTTTCCTTGCAAAAAATATAGTAAGCTGAGGATTACAGGGACAAAAAGGAAGAAGAAGGGTATAATTCAGCAGGATGTTTGGCAGTGGTGGGAGAAGAAGAATCTGGACAAATTGTCTTAAGCTTCCAGAGAATCTTTACCTGGGAGACGGAAGAACAGAAACCACCCGGGAGATGGGAAAAGAATCCAAAGAAGTTGAGCTATGCCATGTTGAGTTTAAATGAGAATTTATCGCCGGCCAACAGCCGAAACCACCTCTGAGCCACAAGTGAAGAAACCACCAGGGAGATTGGGAAAAAGTTAAAAAAAATTTATGCCATGTGCAGATAAAATGAAAAAGTTTTGCATTTCGAAACTGAAACCACCAGGTGACTTCTGTCTATGAGCCTCAGATGGAGAATAATCTTTCTTATGCCGTGTTCAGTTATCCCCTGAAATTTTTTAGCCTTCGAGTCGAAAAGACAGAAACCAAGAACGGGAAATAATTCAAAAAAGTTAAGCTATGCCATGTTTAGTTTAAATGAAACTTTTTGGCTCCAAAAACCACCTGATGAGAAAGAACCACCGGTGAGATTGGGACCAAACTCAAAAAATTTGATTTATGCCATGTTCAGCAAACAGAACTTTTGCATTCCGAAAACTAAAACCAACTTTCCCAGTTGGTTTCTGACCCTGTGGGCCACAGATGATTGTAAGTTTTAAACACTTTCAAAGATGGCAGTTATTCGGGAAGATTTAAAAGAATTTGTTTTATGCCATGCTCAGTTTAGACGAGAAGTTATTGCCTTCCAAAAACCGAAACTACCAGTGGGCCTGAAGGACAGACAACCTGGGAGATTGCAAAAGAATCCGCAAAAGTTTTCTTATACCGTGTTCAGTTCAAATTAGAATTTATTGACTACTGAAAGCCGAAACCACAAATGGCCCACAAGGACTGAAGAACTCAAATAATTTGCCTTAGGTCATGTTCACTTCAAATAAAAAAAAAACAAGTTTCAATGTGGGCTCGGAGGACAGGCAACCTAGGAGATTGGGATAGAATTCTGAAACCCAAATTAATAAATGGCCCACAAGGACTGAACAAATCGAATAATTTGTCTTAGGTCATGTTCAGTTCAAATGAAAAAAAAACAAGGAAAAAAGTTTCAGTCGGTGAATCCGACTTACATATACCCTCACCCATATATGTGACAGCGCATAGAGAAAGGGACCTAAGGGTAAAAAAAAATCAATTTTCATTTTTTTCTTCTTTTTTTAATGTGGACAACATCTGAGCGTCGAATGAGGCCGATCCCATGCCCCAAAAGTGTTCCCTCCCAGAGATATGCGTGTTTTATGAGAGTGAAGTCGACGATTCTAAGCGCAAATAGAAAGGGACCTAATTATTAAAATGGCTCTTCCGAACAAAACTGGCTTTTAACCTTAGGTCCCTTTCTATTTTGCCCGTCACATATGGAATTTAAATTGCATTTCTTTTGGTTCTCCATTGCCTGAAATGTACCGATTTTTATCGAAATGTCGTAAAGAGTCAATTGAGTGGAACGTGCGAAAATGAGGCGTGGCATATTTTACTAACTTTACTAATCATACTAATAATTACTGAAGTTTAGCAGAATCGGCTAAATAGTATTAAAACTAAAAAAAGAAAAGAAATATATAAAATTATATAATAAAAGTGGGCGGAATGAAGAATTTGCCCAGTTGGTACCAGAATAGGGCGTGTGGTACACGTGTATAAAGCCGTTGTAAAAATATAATGTGTGAACTCCATTTAAGCAAATTTTCTCGAAACCACAAATGGCCCACAAGGACTGAACAATCTGAAGAAGTTAAAAAGTTTCAGTCGGCTAATCCGACTTACACATAGGCCCTCTCCCACCTGTGGAATTTAAATTTTCATTCCTTCGGTCCTCCATAGCCTAAAGAGTACCGATTTTATCGAAATAACGTAAGGAGTCGATTGAGTGGAACGTGCTAGAATGGGGCGTGGTATTTTTTTTCTTATGGACCCTCACCCATCTATGGAATTTAAGTTTCCATTCCTTCGGCCCCATAGCCTGAATAGTACCGATTTTTATCGAACGTGCTAGAATGGGGCGTGGTATTTTTTTCTTATGCGCATTCGTCGGCAAGTCTTATTTATATTCTATTTGCTAATAACTGATTTTCAGCAGAATCTTATGAATAGTATCAAATTTTTTACAAGAGTAAAAAAGTGGGCGGAATTAACCATTAGCACAGGAGGTAGCAGAAAAGAGCGTGTCATCCAATCTTTTTGTACACGTGTATGAGGCCTATAAAAAAATTTAAGAGAGTTCACAATTTTAGCGAATTTCCCGCACTGGATGACAAATTATGTGGGTGCTAATCTGTGTGGAACGTATCAGAAGAGGCGTGGCTAGTAATCCATTTATTTGTCTGTAAGTCAACCCTATAAGTGTGGTCTTAAGTATTGATTTAGGTTAGATCGGATTGGTACCATTAAAGATATTTTAGAAAAAAAAAGTTGGCGGAATGGTGAATTTATAAGAGAGGTATCATATAATGGGGCGTGTCAACCATTCTTTTTATATGCAAGAATTTTTTTAAAGCAGAAGTTAAATGATTTAGTTGAGCTTAGGGACGGACGCATGGGCTTAAGAAGCTACTAAAGCCATTTTTTGTGCTTTAGTAGCATGGCAAAGGTGAAGGGTATGAAATATTCGGCCTAGCCGAACTCAACGCCGTTTGTTTTTTTTCCATTAAACGTTGTTTTATTTGTTTTACAACGGATTAATGGAATAAATTAAAGCACAATGAAAGTGAATAAAAATCCACCTGTTTTAAAGAATAAATTAGCCGGACTGAATTTCTTTTGCGGAAAGGGAACTTAAAGCGATCTCTGAAGGTCAACGATGGGTACGTCATCGGTCAGTTATCATAAATCAATCGTACGCTTTCTCGCACTAAAGCGAAAGTTCGGTGATATGCAGATCATCAAAATGTATGGCAGATGTACGAAAGGTGGCATCATGAGATTTGCGACAAACATTTAATTCAATTTAAACCTATTCAAAACGAGCTAAACATTTTGCATAAAATTAAGTGGCTACGGTTGTTTTTTTCACATGTGTATTGGCATGGTTGGGTTGTAAAGGCTGGTCCAAACATACTGCACGATTTTAATTGTGAGTCACACCTTAACGCCAAGTTTTTTTTTGTCCAACTCAACTTGACATTTCTTTGTTTTAGTGTTTGACAAATTCAATCATCGAGAGGTACACAGTTGAGCAGTGCGTACAGATTTTTGAGGCCTTTAACGAAAAGGGGCCCTTTGTTGGAACACCCATTAGATGAGTATAAGGGAGAAGAACGTCATATTGATGTATAGGTTTAACATTCATTCGTCTGGTAGTTCGTCTCTGTCTATACAAGTGCCCGATCATAGGGCACACGTGGACCGTTCATCTAACCACCTGCACGCAGAAAAATGTATGGTTCGAGTGACAATATTCGAAGGGCATCATACAATTTTTAGGTATATTGTTGTGGCACAATAATATTATAATTCTCGCAACAATAGTATGATTCAGACACAACCATACTATGATCCTCACAACCATAGTATGATTCCACTCAACCATACTATGATCCCCACAACCATATTATGATCCTCACAACAATAGTATATTTTGACATACAAACATAGTATGATTCCAACAACCATAATATGGTTCACACGCAACGATAGAATGGCGCCACTCAACCATACTATGATCCCCACAACCATATTATGATCCTTACAACAAGAGTATATTTTGACAACCATAGTATGGTTCACACGCAACCATAGTACGATCACACTCAATCATACAATGGTCCTCAAAATTATTTATTAGGATTGAGTTATATTGTCAACAATAGATGTTTTTATTAAGTAAATAAATTAAAAATACATTAAATTTAAAATAATAGGAGTGTTTATTAAACATTAGAAAAGCTTCATTTAAAAAACGTAAACTTTTTTATTAAAACTATTTCAGTTAAACAAATCCAAAGCAGTTTTATGGAAAATATTGATTCCCATTATTATTTCATTCGTAACAATTACGTTGTTGTAAAACCTATATTTAAATTAAAAAAAATACAATCATAAAGTATGATTGCTGTAATCATATTATTGTTAACATAAAACCCCAAAAACAATACTTTTGTCGCACCAACCATATTAATATTGTTGTTGCAACCATAGTTTCATTTTTAAATTTGGCAATACTACTATTGTTACATTTCAATAATATTAATATTGTCGCAATCATACTATTGTCAACATGAAATTCAAAAAATAATACTATGGTTGCGACGAACATACAACTTTTACAAAGAAAGTATTATTGTAGCCGTGACCATATGTGACGCGCAAAATAGAAAGGGACCTAAGGTTAAAACCCAGTTTTGTTCAGGAGAGCCATTTTAAAGATTAGGTCCCTTTCTATTTGCGCTTAGAATCGTCGACTTCACTTTTATAAAACGCGCATATCTCTGGGAGGGAACACTTTTGGGGCATGGGATCGGTCTCATTCGATGCTCAGATGTTGTCCACATCAAAAAAAGGGAAAAGTTGATGTAAAGTTTTGTTCAGGAAAGCCATTTTAAAGATTAGGTCCTTTTCTATTTGCGCTTAGAAACGTCGACTTCACTTTCATAAAACACGCATATCTCTGGGAGGGAACACTTTTGGGCATGGGCATGGGATCGATGGGACCCTTAGGTCCCTTTCTCTATGCGCTGTCACATATAGCAACCATTTTTTTTTTGCGTGTGCCTGGGCGAAAATAAGTCATTTGTGCAAAGAACAAGCCGTCTGTTTTTCTTTGTTAAGACGTACGTCTTTTTTTCAAATATATAGAGCGGCCCATTAAGATGGCCAACGACCGCTTGCAACTTGTCTATGCCGTAGACACGCAGACGAGCTTCCACCTCAGATATCATGACACAACTGCGGCCCATTTTCGCGTTGTCCGGTGAATGATAAATCTTAAAGGTCAGCTGATGGACATAACACCCAAAGAGAGAAATGAAAGGGCAAAGAAATGATGTTTTACCTAGATCAACTTAGCCCATAAGCCTGAAAAGTCTGTCGTTCAACTGCATACTCAAGTGCCCATTTGTTTATTAACTCCCCATATAGTCATCGAATCAACCGCTTGGCCGACAATACTTTATAACTTTTGACACGAAGACGAACTTCCACCTTAGCTGTCGTGACTCATCTCAGATCTATTTTCGCGCTGTCCGGTGAATGATAAATCTTAAACGTCAGCTGACGGACATAACACCCAAAGAGAGAAATGAAAGGGCAAAAAAATGATGTTTTACATAGATCAACTTAGCCCATATGCCTGAAAAGTCTGCCGTTCAACTGCCTACTCAAGTGCCCATTTATTTATTGACTCCCCATATAATCAACCGCTTGGCCGACAATATAACTTTTGACACGAAGACGAAAATTCCACCTTAGTTGTCATGACTCATCTCTGGCCCATTTTCGCGTTGTCCGGTAAATGATAAATCATAAAGGTCAGCTTACGGACATAACACCCAAAGCGAGATACGAGAGGCAAATTCACGATGCCCTAAAGGCTAAAAAGTCTTCCGTCTGAACGTTTAACTGTCTATTTATGTGACCATTTGTTCATTGACTGTCCATCTATCCATGGAACCATTAGCTTGAACGACGCTATGATATTTGTTAAAAGGACAATCTGTCTGCCCTAAGTGCGTCTTTTGCTAAGAGGAATGTCCTTCACTACGTTTATTCATATGATATTCTTCTATATACAAAACATCAAAAGACAGTCGGTCCGCCATCCTGTCTATAGCACATACCACTGAACTTTATTACAATCTGAAGGGGCGACATCCCACATTCCATAAGTCCCTTAGTTCATAGGACAGACAGTCTGCCCATGTAAATGTTCTTTTGGTTATAGCAATGATGGGCCTTCCGTCAATCGATAAGCCATTTACATACATAAGTCCTTTTGTTTCTAATTTAGCCTGTCCGTCAAATCGTCTTTCCTCCATACTTTGGACAGTCTGCCCGTGAGACATCAATCCCAACATACGACCTCAAGATCATAAAACAGCCCACTCGTCCTTCTGATCATAGGACATCAGTTCATTTATACCGTGTATATGTATGATATCTCTCCTTAAGTATGCTACATAGGAAATCCTTACATACGAACTATCCTTTGTCCATTCGTCCGTCTGCCCTTAGGACATCACTCTATATGTACGCCCTATGGGTCATGGGGGAGTCTCCCTGACCATAGGACATCCCGGCGTCCTTTTGTTCGTAGAATAATCCTCCGCTTAATAGGATATGCCTCTATATGTGCGTCCTTCAGTTCAAGTGCAAGACCATCCGTCCATAAGATTTCTCTCCTTACGTATAACCTATAGTTCATGGGTAAGCCTATCCGTTGGCTGCCTTTAAGACATCTGCCTAACACCGAAATGTAAAATCCTATTCATGAGAAATAGTTTAACCTAGCATTTGAAGTGCGGCAAAACGTTGGGCGCCAGTTACAGAAAAATCCATTTACACCTCAACTTCATTCTTTAAATTGAAAAATATTCCTTATTTGTTTCTTCGCCTCAAAAGAAATTTGTTTTTAATTGGCATACGACGTAGGATCATTCTACAAAAAGTAAAAAGTAAAAGGACGTAAAATTCCCCTATATGTGACGCGCAAAATAGAAAGGGACCTAAGGGTGAAAAATTAAATTTCATTTTTTTTTCTTTTTTTGATGTGGACAACATCTGAGCATCGAATGAGACCGTTCCCATGACCCAAAAGTGTACCCTCCCAGAGATATGCGCGTTTTATGAAAGTGAAGTCGACGATTCTAAGCGCAAATAGAAAGGGACCTAATATTTAAAATGGCTCTCCTGAACAAAACTTTTCATCAACTTTTCACTTTTTTTTGATGTGGACAACATCTGAGCATCGAATGAGACCGTTCCCATGACCCAAAAGTGTACCCTCCCAGAGATATGCGCGTTTTATGAAAGTGAAGTCGACGATTCTAAGCGCAAATAGAAAGGGACCTAATCTTTAAATTAGCTCTCCTGAACAAAACTGGTTTTTACCCTTAGGTCCGTTTCTATTTTGCGCGTCACATATACACTCCCAAGCAACCATAGCCAACCATCTGCCAACTTAAAATGACCAACACTGAGCTGTAAAATTCCATTAATGAGAAATAGTTTAACTTCACTTTTGAAGTTTGGCACAACGTTGGGCGCCAATAGTTTAACCTAACATTTGTAGTCTGGCCCAACGTTGAAAGCCAATTTCTTAATAGTGTGAAATAAATAATAAAGTTTTTTCTTTCCAATTCGACAAAGAAGACTTCAAATATTCACTGTTTACTCTTTCCACTTCCAAGCCACCATAGCCATACTTCAGCCAAATCAAAAGGTCAACAAAGAGCTGTAAATTCAAATTCATTAAGAATAATTTAGCCTAACATTTGCAACCTTTGTCCAACGTTAGATGCCGATGGAAAAAAATTTTTTGTCAAAGTATATTTGTTGTTAAATACGAGTAGTAAAAAGAAACCAAACATGTTTGGTTTCTTAAAAGGAGATTTCATTAAAGGAGATTTATTTTATTGGCGCCCAACGTAGGGTCAGGCTACTTATCCGATTTCATGCCCTACCCATGGAAATATTTCTCAACTTCCAACACAGAGCAGTAAAATCATATTCCCTAAGAATAGTTTAGCCTAACATTTGCAGCCTAATTCAAGGTTGGATGCCCGTTAAAACAAAACTTTCCTTTCATTTTCTTCCAAACGATTTTTTTAGAGCTGGGCAACAAAGGGGACTGTTAAGCAATGGCGTGGTTAGGATGGTTACCCTCTGTGCCATATCCTAATAGCACAGAGGGTAACCATCCTTCTTTTACAATTATTTTTAATCTTTTCGTGAAGCGAGAGCTTAAGCGCTACATAAATTCTAACCCCACCAGACGGGTCAACCAAGCAAAAGGGATGTACGCCCAATTTTAGATTTGCTGTTTCTAATAGAAACCAATTGTTCCCTACATCTTTTTCACTAAGGAGATTGTCGGGATAATATTCAGTTGGCTGTCATCAGCCAACTGATTATAATCATTATTATAATCATTATTATTATAATAATTATTATCCAATGTACCAAGCGTCTGTTCTCATATTGAGTGACTTTTGGTCAGCTCCTGTCTTCTCTAGATTGAAAGTTCTTTTAGGGGCTCTTAAATCCCCGGAGGGTTTGAAAATGTACCGTCCGTTTTAAGGCAGCAGCATATTGAGAGCTTCTTAAACCTCGTCTAGTCCACTGAATGATTGGACTCGACGTAAAGAGCCCACACGCAGAAAACAAGTATGGTTGGGGTGACAATATTAGAAGGGCGTCATACTGTTGTTAGATATATGGTTGTGGCACAACAATATTATGATCCTCACAACAATAGTATGATTCACACTCAACCATAGTATGAGCCTCACAACCATAGTATTATTCACACTCAAACATACTATGATCCGCACAACCATAGTATGATTCATACTTAACCATACTATGATCACCACAACCAAAGTATAATTCACACTCAACCATACTATGATCCCCACAACAATATTATGATCCTCACAATAATAGTATGTTTGACATACAACCTTAGTATGAACCTAACAACCATAGTATGGTTCACACGCAACCATAGTATGATCCCACTCAACCATAAGATGGTCCTTAAAAATATTTATTCGGTATGGTTTATGTTGTCAACAATAGAGATTATTATTAAGTAAATAAATTAAAAATACATTAAATTTAAAATAATACGAGTGTTTATTAAACAAAAGAAAAAAATCAATTTAAAAAAACGTTAGCGTTTTTATTAAAAATATTTCAGTTAAACAAAACCAAATCAGTTTTTTTTTTGGAAAATTTGAATTTCCATTATTATTTCATAAGATTGTTGTAAAACCCATATTCAAATTAAGAAAAATTGCAATCATACAGTGTGATTGCTGTAATCTTATTATTGTTAACATAAAACCCAAAAAACAATACTTTTGTCACACCAACCATATTTATATTGTTGCTGCAACCATAGTTCCATTTTTAACTTTGGCAATAATACTATTGTTACATTTCAACAATATTAATATTGTCGCAATCATACTTTTGTCAACATGAAATACAAAAAACAATAACATAGTTGCGACGAACATACTTTTATTGCAGATAACATATTATTGTTGCCGTGACCATATAGTAAACATATTTTTTTTGCGTGCAACCATCCAATGCAATGAACTACCGAAACCTGAAAGAATCAACAAGAGGCTGCAACTGTTGCAAATGAAACTGCACCATTGCAAAGTAGCCTCAGGCTATCTTTAAAGTTCCTCGTTCAATCAGAAATCGACGAAGCAGCCTACTAGGACTTGGTGTGACGCGACACGGCGAGAACCTCTATTAATAACTTGAAATGAGCTTAACCATATCTTGTCGAAATTTTTTAGTTGCGGTGACGTTACGGTCGCGAGCAGTCAAAATAAAACTAAATCTTTCACTGGTTTCAACTTAAGGCTGCAGACTTAGCTGATCGAGTAGTGCGACAAAACAGTAATACTCATACGCTAAGAGGAAGACTCTAGATCTTCTACAGGACTATGATAAGGAAGCGACTAATTTCACCTGTAATCTCTAAATCTGTAACAAAAGCAATATGCCCACTTTTCATACTAGGAACAGTTTTTGATATAACTCTGGCTTACAGCAAATGCACTAGATTGGTGGAAAACTTGAGGGGTCCCTTGTCTGTTCTAGCCGAGTTCAAAAATTGAGGTGTTCCAGATTCTAAAGTGCTGTTGAAAAGTTCGTGAAACGAAGGTACGGTGTCGCACCAGCAAAAAATCATAAAATGTTTGCAATTTATACTCTTTGTGTAACCAGATACCTTAAATATCTTGAATATATCGTACCATCCTTTATACTAGGTGATGCTGTTCGTCTGATATATACATACTTATACGCCACCTATACTACCAATAACTTAAAGAAAACTTCGGAAAGAAATTTGTAATAAATTATTAAAAAAATTATTATAAGTCATCAGTCTATAGGACAATTCTTAAAACTACAATACTCCATAATCCTCCTTGATCATGTCGGCCGCCTTCTCGGCAATCATATAGATCGGACCATTGGGATGGCCAGCCACCAGTTGCGGCATAATGCTGGCATCGACCACTCGCAATTTGTCTATGCCATAGACCCGCAGACGAGCATCCACCACCGCCGTCCTATCCCACCATGGGCCCATTTTCGCGGTGCCCGCCTGGTGATAGATGGTAAAGGTCAGCTGGCGCACATAACACTCCAGGTATTTGCGTGAGGAAAAATCGCCATACCTGCTGCATTGCGGTAGGCGGCGGTTCCAGAGAGTAGCGTTGATGTGGCGCATCGCAGGTTGCTGCGTCAGTTGAATGATCTTTTTAAAACCACGCACAACCATATCGAGATCATAGGGATGTGCCAGGTAATTGGGATAGATTAGAGGATGTTGCCAAGGATCCTTGCTTTTCAGCATAATGCGGCCCTTGCTGCGCGGTCGCAGTACAATGGGAAACAGCATAAAGACATTGGAGTCCCGCTCAATAAGTTCGTCGTAGAGGCTGTGGTAGATGTCATCCCTGATGCCCAGACTAACGGCCGCCAAGGGGCTGATGTGGAAACCGGCGCTTATAAGGAAAATCTCCATGTCAGGCCAGCCATCTGGATCTGAGGGATGCTCGAGATCATAAAAAGCCAGGGCCTCCACACCGCCCGGCAGAGAAAGTTTGCTATCATGTGTCTGTAACTTCAGCCATTCGTGGACATTGAGGACATCGCCCAGTTTAATGGTGCTAACATTCGCAAGAAAATTAAAGCTGGGAGCAATGTGATCCTGCAGATTATAGCCCACGGCCAGATCAGCTAGGGGTCGTATGCCCACTGCTCGTAAATGTTTGGCCGGGCCCACACCAGACAACATTAGCAACTGGGGCGTGTTGATGGCTCCCGCCGAGCAGATTACCTCTCGCCGTGCTCTTACCTTAAACGACTGTCCATTTGATTCGAAAATGACGCCATAGGCATATTTTGTTTTGGGATTTATAAGGATTTTCGTAACCATCGCGTACTTGCGTATATGAAGATTGGGCCGCTTGCCTTTCAAGGGATAGAGGTAGGCACGATTGGCACTCCATCTTAGGGTGGGGTCAGTGTTGGCCTGAACATAAGACACGCCCACTTGTCGCTTACCATTAAAGTCCACGTAGCGGCTGCCATTCTCTTGTGCAGCCTGGACGAAGGCTTTGCTTACCGGCGAGCGCCATTTGGGATATGCTACCTTAAGAGGGCCATGGCGGCCAACAAAATCCTCTTCAGCATCGGGCACTGAAGAGCCCTCCAATTTCTTAAAATAGGGCAAGACTTCCTTGTAACTCCAGCCCTTGTTACCCTTCAAAGCCCAAAGGTCGTAGTCGCGGCGATTAGCGCGGTTATGCATCATGTAGCTCAGCACCGACGAACCGCCCATAACACGGCCGCGTGGGAACTTACAGCGTCTATCCTTCATTCCCAAGCAGTATTTATCCGAGGGCTCGGTGTCGTATGACCAGTTGATGTCACGATTGACTTGCAGTAGGCCAGAAATAATGGGTATATCCATGGGCAGCAGCTCTGGACCACCAGCTTCCAAGAGCAACACTTTCCAGCTGGACACTTCGGACAAACGAGCGGCCAAGGCGCAGCCGGCAGTCCCGGCACCGACTACAATAAAATCATACTCCTTGAGGAGTTGGGCCGCGTTATCCGTACTTTCCAAATCGGCCATGGCCTGACCACGTTTAAGGAAATCGTAAGCGAAAGTTAGAAAATTTGTGTGGCGTAGTCGCTCGGCGTCGATTTGTTGTAGCGGATTTAAAAAGGCGAGGATCACAAAGATGAGTATTTTGATCATTGTACGTTTAAAGCTCAACTGAAGGGTATGTAATGGAATAGCACTAAGAGGAGTGCAAAATTATTAAGATAATATTGGTAATGACCTACTTATATTATTAATGGGGTGATTACAATTGTTGCAGCAGCTTAATGTCTGTTGGCAAGGAATCACAATGAAATTGGGAGGAACTACACAAAGGCGGTACTAGTAGACAGTGTTTCGAATATGGCTGCTAAAGTCAATTGCATTTTATTCGACTTTTTTATGAAGGTGAATTGGGGCCATGGCTTTGGCTGCTTTAAACCTGGGTTCAAAAGAGTTTCTTAGGAAAGTGGAACACTTCCAATGTTATGTTGTAATTATCTGGTCAACCCGCAATAATAAAATTCTAGGGTTGTGGTGGGGATGTTCATCTTAATCTGGTTAAAATTCAGTATTTCAGGTCATCCTTCAAAGGAGCAAAGGCTTTATCAGCATTCTCACAGGTCCAAGCCTTATGGCCGCGAGGATAGGCATCATAAGAAAACCTAGTAATTGCCTTGTTGAGTCTAAGTTGAATCGATACATCACTTTCGATGTGTCTGTCCTAGGCTTCAAGAATCTCGACTATGCCATCTAGGAAACGGGTTGTCGTCGGTCTTGCAGACATTACAAATGTACCTTTGAAGAAACTTTACAAATTCAATGAGAAAAATCGGTTTGGAAATCAGTCCGAAGTACAAATATTGCGTTGGGAGAAAAGTCTTTCTGTTGCAATCATCGAATTTTAACAGTTTTGAAGGAAATTCGGTTTTACATTCCGCATGATGATAGCTGAGATTATATTTAGGTTTTTTAGGTTAGTGTCTACTCGGTTGTGATAACCGCCTGCTGTGGCAATAAAAAGTTTTGTATATGTTCGGTCGTTGGTACCAATAATTGGAAATGATAGCAAAGAATTTGGTTTGACTTACCGAAGGCGGTTTATTGTTTGCTCAAATATAAGTATACAAACCATAGATATAACAAGTAACAAAAGTTAAAGTCGGGCATGGCCGACTATGAGAAACCCTACACCACTCGGCTACTTAGAGAATTAAGGACCTTCGTCTTGAGCTAGGGCGGACTTATTATGTTAGAATTAATTACTTGTCGCTTATAACGTAGCGTTCACATTTTGAACTTGGTGGGGTAAAAATTGTGTCTTCTAGAGCTGCAGGACCTCAAATTCAGAGAGACCTTTGTGTGGGGGCTATTAGAAAGCAAGGGGACCAGTTTCACGACAGTTACATTTTTGTCGCTCATAACGTACCATACAAAATATGAGCGTGATGGGGTAGGACCTCAAATTGGAAGGGGACGTTTGTGTGAGGGCTATTCGAAAACATGGACCGATATGGTCTAATGTTACAGGACATGGGTGTCGTCCGTAAAGCTCCATGCGATATTTGGTTCGAATAGGATGCAAAATGTGGCTTTTAAAACTGCAGATTTTAATATCAAGAAGGACCTTTGTGTCGGGGCTATATGAAGAGATAGACCTTTGTGTCGGGGCTATATGAAAATATAGACCTATGTGGTCCAGTTTTACCACAGTTAATTAATGGTTGCTTATAACGTTCCATGCAAAATTTTGGAGTGATTGCCTCTTGAGCTGCAGGACCTCAAATCGAAAGGGACGTTTGTTCGAAGGCTACTAGAAAACATGGATCAAAATTCAAGGGATATGAGTGTTGGTCACTGATAACGTTTCGTGGGAAATTTAGTCGGATTTGGGTTAATATCTTAGCTTAAGTGCTTTCTGTAGGTCCTTTGTGTGGGGGCTTTACGAAAATATAGACCTATGTGGTCCTGGTTTACTAGAGTCAATTAATGGTCGCCCATAAAGCACCATGCCGAATTTGAGCGTCTGATGGGGTGTAATTTTTAATTTCTAAAGCTACAGGTCCCCAAATCAAAAGCTTATTTCACACATGGACCGACATGGCCAAATTTCACCAGATGGTGGGAGATGAGTGGGAGTTTTTCTAAATTTAGTTTCTCTGTGTAAAATTTGGTAAAAATCTGAGGTAATATGCGGCATTTAGATCTGTAGCTTTTGAATTCGGGAAAATCCATCTCGTATGATACCAAAATATGAACCGATGTGGCCCAATCTCTATAGGTTTCGCCATTGGCCTAAACCTGAAGATGTACCAAGGTTTATAGAAATGGGTTCATAATTGCGACCTGTACTTGGATAACAGCGATAGATGGTTAGACCAAAGGAGGGTCGGAAAGAAGGGCTGACATCGCTCAATGCAATTAGAAAGTGATCCAGAATCGATCGTAGATTTCCCATAGGGCCTATCTCCGTTTCCTTAAGGTGTTGCAAACATCAGAACTAAGTCATAATACCCTGAACTACAATGGGGTGTAGGGTATAAAAATTATTAAAAAATTAAAAAAAAAAAGTAATAAAAAATTACCAAAAGTAGACAGGGGACCTAAATGGGTCGTTTCAATCCCTTTCTAATGTGCGAGTACAAAGTGATCTTTAAAATATTGCCGTGTACCCAATTTAAGCGAATTGTAAGCACTGGGTGACAGGTTATGTGGGCCCTTATCTTGACCCAAACAGAGTCATTTGTGTGAGAGTTTCCAGAAGGGGCGTGGCCAGTTTTTTTTTGTCGCCAAGTTATATTTATAACCCTGTTCTTAAGTATAGATTTAGGGTAAGATCGGATCAATAGCATTAAATATACTTCAAGAATACCAAAAGCGGGCGTAATGGTACATTTGTGTGGGCAGTGACCAAAGGGGTGTTGCAATATGGCCGATTTTCAAACCCATACACAGTTTTTGAAAAAAAGTTACGACATGGAAAAACAATTGTCAGAGTTATCCTGCGAGCCAGCCGCTCAAAAGGACAGACGGACATGCCTTAAGTGATATAAAACGTCTTGAAACGGAATTGGTTCAAACCATATGTAGGGTGTGAAATGCTTTTGGATATAACACTTTACACTGCGTCCGTACCTAATAATATATACCCTCTTAGCCAGCAGGGTGAGGGTATAAAAAATGGTTTTCAGTAAACCTGAAACCGGCAAGGCAAAAGCTAGAGGAGGTCTTGGCTAGCGGCAAACGATATAGAAAACCGATCAATATTCAACACCCGAAATTATTTTTTAGGCTCTATAAATTACTTGCCAGAGATATTGCCTGTCCGACTTAATTTTAAAACTCTTATGGAGTTCTCATGCAAAAAGGCAGCTGACATTATAAACTGTGGTAACAACAATGCCAAACATATGGATTCGAGGATATGGACCGCGTCACAGTCAAACAAAACTAATATCATCAGTACAAATCTTTTGATCTTCAGTATAGGAGAACTTCTTATACCCTACCTATGGCTGGGAATATCCGAATAAAAATCTGGACATTCCCTGCCATAGGTAATGCAGCGGATATCGTACCATATTCATGGAATCGTACATACTTCTAGCACGGACTGAGAATATATTTTGAGGATTTCGCACCACAAGGGCTGCAAAAAAAAAACACCAATAGAAAAGACTCCGGACAGTAGTTCAGATTGCCAAAACGCTTTCCAACCCACATTAACAAACTCGTAACATACCGCTGTTGTGTAAGGTGTTTTATCGTCGTTTAATTTCAATTATTCTTGAAATTATGTTTGGAGTACTGTTCATCGCTTAAAATTGGTTTATTGCCCCTTGAGCTCATCGGACATCAAGCCGAACAGTGCAAAGGTTTGTGATTATTGCCATAATAAAGCAAACGCGACGACTACTTCCGAATTAAACAAATTAATTTTGACATAATATTTCGTTCAAGCTTATACGAGGGCAGTTCAGAAAGTAGCTGATTTTCGTATACGAGCAGAAGTGATAGAAACGGCTCAGGTCGGCTAAAAGAAACCATAAACCTACAAAAATTAGAGAGAATTTCTATATATGTGACAGCGCATAGAGAAAGAGACCTAAGGGTAAAAAAAATCAATATTATTTTTTTTCTTTTTTTGATGTGAACAACATCTGAGCATCGACTGAGACCGACCCCATGCCCCAAAAGTATTCCCTCCCAGAGATATGCGCGTTTTATGAAAGTGAAGTCGACGATTCTAAGCGCAAATAGAACAGGCCCTAATCATGAAAATGGCTCTCCTGAACAAAACTGGTTTTAACCTTAGGTCCCTTTCTATTTTGCGCGTCACATATCCTATTTAAATTAAAAGTTTGAGCTGAAACTGAATTCAGAATAAGGCCTTACCCATTTAGTACAATCTCTAAAATCCCAGAAATAAACGGAAGGATATCTTAATATCCTATTAAAAGATCATCGAGTGCAAGTGTGGAACAAAATGGAAATCGGTAGGAAGCCTCAGGTCTGACAATCCTCATAATCCCAAAAATAAACAAAAGAACTTCTTAATAACCTATTGAAAGACCACCGAATACCAGTGTGAGATTAAGCTGAAATCGTAAGCATCTCAAGATGCAAAATTTGGTGCACTTTGCATTTAAGAAAAACTCAAAGAAAAATGGGTGCCGCATTTGCTAACAACAGATCAGTGAAACACAATTGAACATTTATTTTAAAGGAATGTTTAGAAATGTTTCCGACTTTGAGTTCTGGGTTGGCAGAATGTTAACGTCGTTGTAGAAATTCGATTCGTGACCACATTTTGATAGACCAAAAGAAGCTATAACCCCAAAAATAAATGAATGGAAATCCTCTTGAAATATCACTAAGTAAAAGTGTGTAAAAAACTTGCATATAAAACAGCTGTCAGCTACAAGGGTATAGCAATTGCTTTAAAAAAATCCTAATTTCATCATCGTTTAAATATAATATTTGGCCAAGTTTCCGCAGAAATTATTATGGCACGTCTGTTACAGTGAACACAGTGAAAAACGTTTTTTTCTCAATATGTAACAGCGCATAGAGAAGGGGACCTAAGAGTAAAAAAATCAATTTTCATTTTTCTTTTCTTTTTTTTTGATGTGAACAACACCTGAGCATCGAATCAGACCGATCTCATGCTCCAAGAGTGTTCCCTCCTAGAGATTTGCGCGTTTTATGAAAGTGAAGTCGACGATTCTAAGCGCGAATAGAAAGGGACCTAACCTTAGGTCCCTTTCTATTTTGCGCGCCATAACATATTTTCGATAAACGTCATAAAAATGTATTTGAAATATGTGAACATTTTATCGCTTCAAATCGGAAATCTTATCGAAATCGAACGACGTACGAAGATTTTAGTTAATATGTGAAATTTGTTATCACAGGATTATTAATTAATCTCTTGTTTGAATATTTGAATTGTTTAATTCCGTACGAAGATTTTAGTTAATATGTGAAATTTGTTATCACAGGATTATTAATTAATCTCTTGTTTGAATATTTGAATTGTTTAATTCCGTACGAAGATTTTAGTTAATATGTGAAATTTGTTATCACAGCATTCCTAATTAATTTCTTGTTTGAATATTTGAATTGTTTAATTGAACCGGAACTGTGTCGAGTACAGCTCGCCGAATCGTGACAATTTCCCGCTTCAAGAGAAAAATAATAAAGCAAACATTATCTAGTACGTCAGCAGCGTTAAGAAATTTAACAACGAAACCAGTAGTAAGCCCCTTGCTTTCGCTCTTACTGTTGGCGACAAGCAAAAGCTCTACCTCTCTAGTGAAAATGCAAGCAAAGATAGAGGTGCAAAGATAGATACAGATAGCTAGACATCCAGTGCGAATGAAGGCATTGATGAAGTACGAAATAGATACTTACATACTTAATTCCCATAATCATTCCATTACGGAACACGGCGAAATAGATCTAGCTTTCTTCTAATTTCAAATTAAATATTTAAGTATAATAATGCAAATGGTAAGCAACTATCTGCACAATGTAATGTAAATGGTAAGCATATCGTAAACATAATCATATTGCAACTGCCACTTAGTAAGAAAGGGAAGTACACGACATTGCCAGATTGTCTTGAAATTTATGGTAATGAATAAGTTTGATGCGGTAGGAATAATTTTAGTAGGACCCACTAGGTGACAAATCCTTTGGTTTTACGTGGATGGTGGATGGAAAAGGTGCAAACACTTGTTAATCCCAAAAAAAAATTGATATGAGCTCCATATTTTATGAATGCGAGGGCTGCTATATATATTTCGTCTCCCCTTATAATGAAAATGCGAATATTTATCATAAAAATGGTTTTATTGTTTTTCAAAGTATTCTCCAGAATGATTTATACACTTTTGTATGCGCTCAAACCAATTGTCGAAGCACTTTTTCCACTCCGATTGAGACACCTTCAAAACATGGTTTTTAAACGCTTCAACAGCATCTTGTGGCGACGACAATCGTTGACCACGCTTTTTTCGTTGATGTGCGGGAATATAAAGAAGTCATTGGGTGCCAAGCCAGGGCTGTACGGCGGATGACCCACAATTCGACGTTTTGTCCGGTCAAAAAGGAGCTGCTTTGAGCCGATGTGTGAGAGCTCGCATTTTCATGGTGCACACTGATTCATCTTCTCTTGTTCGTTTTTCGAATTTTTCCGAATACTTCAGGCAAAAAAAATTAAGGTGTACCACTCGTTGCTCAAGCGGAACAGGCGCCACATGACCAGTTTTGCCGAAGAAACAGGCGACCATTTGCTTAGAAGTGCTTCTTCCACGAACAACTTTAGTTGGATTGGGCTCGTCTTCGCAGACCCACACGGTCGATTGCTGTTTTGTTTCGGGCTCATGCGCCTTGATCCATGATTCGTCACCTGTGACGATCTTATAAATGTCTTTTGAAGCACCGCGATCGTATTTTTCAAAATTTCTTTGCACCAATCGACACGACACAAAACAGCAATCGACCACACGGTCGATTGCTGTGTTCATGCAATATCGAATGTATTCTGATGGAAGTAATGCCCAAGGATGACTCTACCTCACGGTATGTTACATGACGATCTTGCATTATCAATTCAGGCACGGCGACCATTTGCGACAATTTGCGACCATTTGCTTCGAAGTGCTTCTTCCGCGAACAACTTTCGTTGGATTGGGCTGGTCTTCGAAGACCCACACGGCCGATTGCTGTTTTGTTTCGGGCTCAAATGCATAGATGCATGATTCGGCACCTGTGACGATCTTATAAATGTCTTTTGAAGCACCGCGTTCGTATTTTTTCAAAATTTCTTTGCACCAATCGACGCGAGCCTTTTTTTCGAGCTATTGTCAAATTGTGCGGGATCCAACGAGAACAACCTTTTTTTATGGCCAGGTGTTCATGTAATATCGAATGTATGCTGGTGAAAGAAATGCCCAAGGATGGTCTATCTCACGGTATGTCACATGACGATGTTGCATTATCAGCTCAGGCACGGCGACCATTTGCTTCGAAGTGCTTCTTCCACGAACAACTTTCGTTGGATTGGGCTGGTCTTCGAAGACCCACACGGCCGATTGCTGTTTTGTTTCGGGCTCATACGCCTAGACCCATGATTCGTCACCTGTGACGATCTTATAAACGTCTTTTGAAGCACCGCGATCGTATTTTTTCAAAACTTCTTTGCACCAATCGACACGAGCCTTTTTTTGAGCGATTGTCAAAATTGTGTGGGATCCAACGAGAACAACCTTTTTTGTATGGTCAGGTGCTCACGCAATATCGAAATGCCCAAGGATGGTCTATCTCACAGTATGTCATATGACGATGTTGCATTATCAGTTCAGGCACGGCATCAATGTTCTCTGGCCGTTTTTGGACGACCTTCGTCTTTGAGCGAGCGTCAGCCTCGATTGAATTCATTAACAGTGCTATAGGATGGTGCTTCATCGCCATACAAAGATTTAAGTTCATCGACGCACTCTTGTCGTGATAATCCACATCGAAAGTTGTGAAAAATGATCACACGAAAAAGTTCACGAGTTGATTCTATTTTATTGCCAAATCTTTTTTTTCAAGCCACTGTAAACAACACAAATAATGGTCGTACGTCAAAACGTTCTAAGTTATGCTAAAAAATGTCAAACTTTTCAATTGAAATGACAGATGGCTAGAAATATATATAGCAACCCTCGTACAAACCATCTAGTGAAATCTTTTTCCTCATAGACCCATAGTTTATATTTTAGCTGAATGCAGGAAGAATGGGCCCACAGTTTATATTTTAGCTGAATGGAGGACTTTTGCCTTTAATGTTTCCTCTTGATATTCGATGAGGAAAAACTTTACAGATTATTTTTGCTCTCTAGTTTTCTGACAAAAGAGCGCTTTAAAATTGGAAATGAGCCAATCAAACATCCGAAAAAAAACTTTCTTGTGGGCTATATGCCCATATGTCCAATATGGAAGTCTGGAATACCATTAATTTCAGTTATATTTTTTAGTGCAGGGACCTGCAGTGAGCCTGAGTTTCCTATCTAAGGCAAGCAAACTTGGCGCTATTCTTCTGGCATCATTCGTGACATCATCCCATTACACTTGCTGGCCATAAATGTTTATTGACGTTCCAAAGATGGTCTTACCTCCCCGCTCCGATGCGGTTCGCTGCATTTTTACGATTTCAATAAATTTGTGGCGGTGTTTAGCACAAATTAAATGAAAATCCAAACCTGTTTGAGAGCATGAATAGTCTAGTCATACATACACATGTATGAAGTTACAATCCTATAGATACTTAGTAACAATTCTAAAGAGAATTTCAACATTTGCAGTCAGAATTTTAATCAAACCAGCGGCAGTTTCTGGTACATGATTTTTATGCTGGTAAAATGCGTCAGAGCACAACTTCAAAGTTTAGTTTGGTCAAGTTGAATCGTATATACCCTTCATTAGCGAGAACACTACAATATGTCAAAGAGCACTACGACAAAAAAAGTTGCTGGGTACGATCCCATTTGCAGCTAAAGTTTTTAATAGAAATAAATGCTGGAATAAGTGACTAAATGTCATTTACTTAATAATTATACAGTTTAGAAATAAAGCCAAGCTCTAATATTAAATTCTAAATCTAAAGTCAAAATTCTTTATTTTATCTTCTTCACTGGTCTCGTGCTTTTTTGAAACTTTAGTCTTATATCGTGTCAAAAAATCGATACTCCGTTGCAACCATTTAACCCCCAGGTTCATACGATAATCACCGCGGTGTGGCAACATTTTCAAGCACCAGTGTCAATAACTCTATTGCGCAACGCCAAAGCATAATTCCATTTTCCAAGTCAATAATTTAATAATAAAATACGAAGAAGAAGAAGAAAAAAACCAAAGTTAACAATCCAAGCCACTGACTATAAATGATTGTCTGCCAAAAAGAAAAAACCGCATTGCAATAATGGCTAAGAAAATCTCGGTCAATGACAACAACTTGGCCACCATAAAAAGAAATACAGAAAACCGACCAATAAAACTACAAGTGTTTAGAACCGCCATCATTAGCCAAAAGTGTTAACAGCCAACTTGGACTAAGCTTCGTTTTTTGTCGCCGTTGTTTCCTCAAAAGCTTGCATTACCGTTACTCGGCGGGTCTCAGCAGCTTGTGTGGCAAATCGAGACGCTTGCAGCATTTGTGCAGAGTGCAACAGCGCATGCGCGCCCAATTGGTAATTACCGGAATGGCCATTTGCAACAGCCGCGATGCGAAGAGTTCATTGTTAGCATTTACCTTGACTGCAGTCTTTGATGACTGAATGATCACACGTACATGAACATGTGCGCATGCGCAGCGGCAGCACTCAACACACTCTCAATGAAACATTGCAATCTTTGTAAAAATCTTGATTTTCATTTTGTGGTGTGTACGAGCAATGCACCATAATTGAATTTTTCACAGTTTTTTCGATTTGTCATTGCGAGTGTTTGGTTGGAGTTACTTTTGAAAAAAAAAAAACATTTCTAAAAGTGATGGAATGAGTTTGAACCAAGCACACTTCTAGCCTTTAAACTACTACAGAAGTTGATTTGCATCTGCTTACCGAGCTTACATTACATAAACCATCTAGTGATTTAGGTGAGATTTAACAAATTGTTATTCATTACTTGATCACTTACGGCCAGCCTACATAGAAGCTCAGAAATAAGCAATAAGAAGAGCGGAAGAGAAAAACGACAGAGAAGTGGAGTACAGAAAACCTAACCACCTAAATTGAGAACAAATTGCTTTTTTACACAAGGTTTTATTAATTAAATATATTCGAATTTTTCGATAATTTAAAGTAATGTATACAGTAAGGAGCTGTGATTACTTAGTAATGTCTGTGGTCTACTCATAGAGATTTACTTTAGTGTAAATATTAACCTGCTCAGACAAGGAAAACGAACGAAAAATACAAGATGATCTTAGAATTTCAAAAGAATCTGCGATATATGAGCGACTTAAAATACGATGCTCTAAATCTACTCTCATTACCAAGTAAGGTTAATGGTAAGTATATAAAAGTTGCACTGAACATGTAAGAAAACCAGATTAAACAAGAAAATGAGAAGCAAATTAGAATGTTTGAGAGTTTTGAAGGGGTTCAAAATATAGCAAGGCCTAAGAACAAATCACTTTTCTACTCTTCTTATTAAGTAATGGAAATAGTAATAGAGTAAGCATTAAGCTGTAGATACGAGATATGTTTGAGAGTTTTGTAAGCTTTTAAAATATAGCAACCCCTACGAACAGATCACTTTTCTACTCTCCTTACTAAGTAATGAAAATAGTAATACAGTAAGCATTAAACTCTAGATACGAGAGATGTTTGAGAATTTTGCAAGGATTTAAAATTTATTAAGGCCTCCGAACAGATCACTTTTCTACACTACTTACTAAGTAATGGAAATAGTAATAGAGTAAGCATTAAACTGTAGATACGAGAGATGTTTAAGAGTTTTGTAAGGATTTAAAATTTATTAAGGCCTCCGAACAGATCACTTTTCTACTCTCCTTACTAAGTAATGGAAATCGTAAAAGAGTAAGCATTAAGCTGTAGATACGAGAGATGTTTGAGAGTTTTGCAAGGATTTAAAATTTATTAAGGCCTCCGAACAGATCACTTTTCTACTCTCCTTACTAAGTAATGGAAATAGTAATAGAGTAAGCATTAAACTGTAGATACGAGAGATGTTTGAGAGTTTTGCAAGGATTTAAAATTTATTAAGGCCTCCAAACAGATCTCTTTTCTACTCTCCTTATTAAGTAATGGAAATAGTAAAAGAGTAAGCATTAAACTGTAGATACGAGAGAAGCTCCCCTTTTGTTAATGGAATGTTGAGAAAAATATTTGTAGCGAGTAAACCATTTCAGATTAGTTAAAGGTAAAAGTTTAGAACTTACACGATCATCTAAGAATTTCCCTAGGATCTTGAATATATAAAGGTTAACATAGAGTGGTTCAAGTCAGGGATCTTTAATAATTGTAATTACTTAGTAATGTAAATAATAAATAGCTAGACATTTGCTCTACGTAGTTGATGGTAAATTAGGCCTGGGATGGAAATAAAAATATCATAACAAAAATTCCTAAACAAGAGTGGGGTAACAACTGAATTACGAGCATTACCAAGGAATGTCAAAGGTAACTTTATAGAAGTACTTGTCGGTCGCCGTGATATGATGCTAAGTCACGACTATTACAAAAACAAACCAAGGTTAAAATACGTATAAGACATATTTTGGTGGCGGGTTTTCACTTCCTTAATGCTAACGACTTATAAGAGGCCAATCTTTAAGCCATGTAAAAACATTTCTATAAAATTCAACAACCGCTTTGAGCCTGCTATTAAAAGAAGGACCTTGCCAATTCAAAAATTCAAAGTGCACAGCCCACTGATAAGAGAAAAGCATTCCGTTGGTTCTTTAATGTCATGTTCAGGGAATTAAGTAAGAGCTACTTCGACAAGAGCGTGCAAATTCTAATTATACCCATTACCCTTATTACAAAGTAATGCATAAAGTAAGTATTTTAATGTATTACTAAACTATAGAATTGACAGATAGGGTAGAGAACTAAAACCAAAATGACAAAATAATCTTCAAACTGTACAATAGTCTTTATAATATGAAGATCTGGAAACAAGAGTGACATTAATCAAGAATCTCTTACTAGACTCATTACTAAGTAAATAGTAATGACTCTAGGATTAGAAGACAGAAATGAAGTAGGTCATAACATGTTAGGAAAAAGAACAGAAACGCAAAATGATCGGCAAATTCAGAAGAACATTGTAGTTTTTAAAATAGAAATTGAACACCTTACAGTTGGTGCTTTGTATTTAAATACAGTTTTTCCCCTATAGAAGCCATATAATGACGAACTAATTTTTTTCTTCTTTTTTATACCCTTTATCATAGGAGAGTGGATATATTTACTTCGTCATTCCGTTTACAACACCTCGAAATACTGCTCGGAGACTCTATAAAGTAAATATATTCTGAAGAGTTCTAATCGTTCTAAGATGATTTAAACATGTCTGTCGGTCTGTGAAAAGTAAACTACAGGTGTTGCTAGCTGACTGAAATTTTGCTGAAACATGTGTTGATGGGCTGAAACAGTCGGTCTCCTCACAAGGACTGATTCAACCTCTGGACTAATCAGCTATCCTAAACTTAAAAACATAATATCTCTTTAACTGTTTGAGTTATGAGGCAGATGTATGATACCGGCATGGATAGCAGCACATCCTGGAGGAAAAGAGGGCGGTGTTACACCCATTTTACAAAATCGCATTTATGACAAAACTGATTGACCGAACGTTATAAAATTTTAACAGAATATACACTATGTTCGGACTAAATTAGACAAGGGGGCGTGACACCGCCCACACACCGCTGAACTTAAATAGACAATGGTCGTGTTCTAATGGCAACTCCCTTTGTTCTACCATTTCACAAATTTCTCGTAAAGTTTTGAAGTTATCGCCCTAGCGACAACTTAATCGTAGAATAAGCGAGTTCCAAACGAACACGCCTAATATCTCATAAACTTACAGAAATACGACTACGATTTTTGGAAAATATGTATGATGTCCTCATGGATTAAAGCACATGTTAAAGGAAAAGTGTGCGGTCCACGCCTCCTTTAAAAAAATTGCGTTTATGGCCAAAAAATGGGCCAATCGTCATTTTAAGGGAATGAATTCAATGACTTGCAAATTTTTATAGACTATGTTATGTTAAAATTTGATCAGGGGACCCGCGTGGCCCCGCCTGGACATTGAATGGCTTAATCTTGTGAACATGTACCGCTATGGCGATAAAAGTGAGGTTGCTATGGGAAGAAACACAAGGGGTCTGGAGAATATTAGCTGCAAAGACTTAACGAGAGCCAACATATTATTTTCAAACGACTTCACTGAGTTCAAATTGCTTACACACAGAGAAACACATCTAAGTAAACGTCAGCAACAGCATATTCGTCGATAGATGCAAAACCTGGGCCTAATCAAGATATACTTAAGAAGGGGTTAATGATTTATTGGCAGAACAAAAAACCGAATTCTGCAGGCCGAAAAATCATGAAGAGCCTAATAGAATATTGCCCACATTAGGAATTGAAGTTTAAAAAATCATGGAGAGCCTAATGGAATATTGGGCACATTAGGATTTGAAGTTAAAAAATAGTGGCAGGCAGGAAGAGCTTAAATAATGTGACCAGTATATAACAACAAATATTTTCTAAGAGACAAAAGACAATGGATATTGCGAAGAATAATAACTAAGATAAAGTCTAAATTAATAATGTGACACGGCCTAATAACAACTGTGGATAATCAGAAGCAGAGTCCACGATAACAACTGTAGATAATCAGAAGCGGAGTCCACGATGTTGGACTCCGCTATTTGGCAACAATAGGTGGCTCCCTATTGTTGCCAAATAGGGAGAAACCATGAAGTAATGAAAGAGCGGTGACGATGAGGTAACATTTCCAATAAAAGGACCTTTTTAGACAGCATGCCTAGAGCGAACCCAACATACCACACTGCACGCAGAGAAAAGATATGGTTACTATATGGTCACCGCAACAATAATATGTTCTCTACAATAAAAGCATTGTCGCCGCAGCCATAGTATTGTTTTCAGAATTTTATTTTGGCAACAGTATGATTGCGGCAATAATAATAACAATAATATTGAAATGTAACAATACTATTTTTGCTATATTTAGAAATCAAAATAAGGTTGTAGCAACCATGTTAATATTGTTGGTGCGACAGAAGTATTGTTGTTAAATATTTATGTTAAAAATAATGTGATTACGACAATCATACTGTATGGTTGAAACTATGAACAAAGCATAACATGTTTTAAAAGCTATGTGTGTATGTTTTTTTGGTATACCAAAATTTCGCCACGAGATGTAGTGCATGGTTGTTGTCCATTACTACTTTAGGAAAGTAGTTCGAGGGATTTTTATTGTGTCTACTTTGTTCGGTGAAATACTCTACTACCGACTGGTTCTCGTTAATTTCAAATCTCCCTGCACTTAAGTACTCGTATATAGCCATTGATCGTGGTTTAATCACATCTATTACTTGCGGTCTACGGATGGTGAAGTAGCATTCACCCCTGCTGCCAACTTAAAGTATTTTGACTGCCGTTGGAATATATGTTTTTGTTTCTAGAATGAAATGTTCAATAAAAACGGTCTCAAATGTGGCTATGAACTAATTGTAGCGCAATTTAAAATAACTAACTTGATTAAAACCTCTATTTTTTAATAAGAACTTTACGCAATCTTAATAAATAATTTTGGGGATCATAGTATGGTTGAGTGTGAATCAAACTATGGTTGTGAGGATCATACTATGGTTGTATGAGAAACCTACTATGGTAGTGAGGATCATGATATGGTTGTGCAGATAATAGTATGGTTGAGTGTAAATCATACTACTGCTGTGAGGATCATAGTATGTTTGTAGAGATCATAGCATGGTTGAGTGTGAATCATACTAATGTTGTGGGGATCATAGTATAGTTATATGTGAATCGTACTATTGTTGTGAGGATCATAATATTGTTGTGTACTATGGTTGTATGAGAAACCTACTATGGTAGTGAAGATCATAATATGGTTGTGGAGTAAATCATACTTTTGTTGTGAGAATCATAGTATGTTTGTAGAGATCATAGCATGGTTGAGTGTGAATCATACTAATGTTGTGGGGATCATAGTATAGTTATATGGGTATCGTACTATTGTTGTGAGGATCATAATATTGTTGTGCCACAACCATGTAACCAACAATAGTATGATCCTCTTCGAATATTGCCACCCCAATCATACTTTTTTTCTGCGTGTGGTTGACAATCCACCGTTGGATGCAGAAATGCAATATTTTAGAAAATCGACGACATCATTGGACGAGAAAAGTTGACCCATCAGCCTGTATTTTAAATAGCTATGCTATTCCTTTAGCATATTTGAAAATTCAACAAAGAATTCTGAGCGTAACAGACATTATGGCAATGCCATTTTGGTTTCCCCCCAAATATGTACTTTTAAATCAATGAGCACTGCCCCTCCTTCAGGGTCTCGCAATTATTAAGTTTACTATTATTCCTAAAGCACCTCAAAACATCGCATATATTTTTAATTATTTTCAACGCTTTATTAAAAATCTATCATTAATTTCGACTTACAATCTGCCTAGCATTCATAGCTGAATCTTGAATAGCGCAAAGGGGCGTTTTATTACACCGATGAAATTACCTGTAATGAAAAGAAATTACACAAAATTATTAGTTTACAAGGAAAATTTTTGTAAGTAACGACAAAAATAATCAATTAAATTTAAGTTTCGCTAGTTTGTTAAAAGCTTCTCTTAAGAAGAATGCTAAAATGCTAAAATTTTTTTTCGCAACGCAGTTTGCTTTACCGATTCTTTTACTGGCGCCCAACTTGATTTTTAGATTAAGATATTAATTTATTATAAAATACTTCAGTTTTTTGATTTTTACTTCACACTTTAACAACAAATTTTTCAATTATGTTTAAAATTATGCCTGTTTTTTGTCGCTGGCTATAATTATTGCTCAACAATTACATTAGCCGGCATTCTAGCAAACAGTTGACTGATGTCACACTATGTCTAACATACACAATAGAAAAAAACTTGGGATTTTGCTAGTCCGCCTGTCCCCAAAACAATGAAATTTAAAAATCATCGTTCATAAATGTTTATAAGCAGGAGTCAGAATTAAATCCGCGTTAAATTGTTGTTTTGTCCAACTACAATTTGCATAATATTCACATTCACTTCAGTGTAGAATGTGAATTATCAAAATCAGACGATTCTATTTTTGTAGTCAGCAGCTATGAAACGAATTCTGGTTGTGTGAGAATTGTGTCATTCGGCGGTAAGCGAGTTGCTTGTGACATATCAATGATTTGTAGTTATCGGGGGTTTTTAGAACAAATCAAAAAAGAGATTTAATAGAATCCAAATTGATATTTTTTATCTGGAAACCAAAGAGTTTACAATACCTTACAATTAAAAGCATTCAAAGCAATTCTTGAATACTTTAAATAAGAAGAGTTTACAAACTCTGGTAAAGTTACAAACCCTTTTAGTTAAAAGCATTCGAAGCAATTCTTGCCAAATGGCAGCGAGCCTTGCTCTAAACTGACCACAACCATATGAGAAAACAATCGGTCATATGGGTGCCGCTTTTGTTGACAGCTAATCAAAAATACAATCGTGCGATAATTTCCGAGCAATGTAGGGAAGCCTTAGAGCTGCCGCAGGGTTTGCTAATTTACGATAGCTACTTCTCACCCACCCATCATAGGAAAATAATAATTTTACTGGCGCCCAACAGGAATTTAATCTTCCGATATTTATTTAAAATTAAATAACTAAGTTAATTTAATTTTTAATTTAATAATAATGTTTGTTAACAGAATTTTCCATTGATTTCTTTGTGATCAGAGAATGATGCCAATCAAAATTAAGGGGTTTAAAACTAGCGATGTAACGAAAGTGGGTTTAGCGAATGAGAATATTCCAAATCTAGTTTTTGCGAAATATTTTTTTGCAAATGCGTTTTTCCGAAAGCAAAAAATCCAAAATTAGATTTTTCTAATGCGACAACGAATATTCAATATGGGGATTTGCATATGTGACAGCGCAGAGAGAAAGGACCTAAGGGTAAAAAAATCAATTTTAATTTTCTTCATTTTCTTTTTTTGATGTGGACAACATCTGAGCATCGAATGAGACCGATCCCATGCCCCAAAAGTATTCCCTCCCAGAGATATGCGCGTTTTATGAAAGTGAAGTTGACGATTCTAAGCGCACATAGAAAGGGGCCTATTCTTTAAAATGGCTCTCCTGAACAAAACTTTTCATCAACTTTTCACCTTTTTTTGATGTGGACAACATCTGAGCATCGAATGAGACCGTACCCATGCCCCAAAAGTGTTCCCTGCCAGAGATATGCGCGTTTTATGAAAGTGAAGTCGACAATTCTGAGCGCAAATAGAAAGGGGCCTATTCTTTAAAATGACTCTCCTGAAGGAAACTGGTTTTTAACCTTAGGTCCCTTTCTATTTTGCGTCACATATGCAAATGCGAACATTCGTTACAGCCCTTTTTTAACCAACACACATGTGAAAGCGAAAGCTCAATATCATGATTCGCAAATGCGAATGCGAACATTCGTTACAACCCCTTTTCAGAACAACACTCATGACTTCATTTTAAGGTTTATTTTTCACAAATTACAAAGTCTCCTTGGTGAATTCTAGTTTTTATGTTTTGTTAAGTCTCTTTGACGAAGTCTCGAGGTGAAGTGTTGCTAGAGAAATCTCAATAAGGAAACCTAGTGGAAGATGTCCCTTGGACGAAGTCTCGTTAAAGAAATATAATTGGAGAACTATTGTAAGTGATTTCCGCTGCAAGATGTTAAGTTGAAGGAAAAGCCTAGTTTATAAAGTCTTACTGGAGAAGTATCGCTGGAGAAAATGCGTTAAAGAGACTTCTTTTGAGAAGTCCCACTGAAATATATCATTTGTAAAGACTAGCTGAGGAAGACTTGTTCAAAAGGTCTAGTTGGAGAAGTCCAGTGTAAATGTCTTATTGTAGAAGTTTGTATAATTTTCGTTCAAAATATTTAATTGAAAAAATACAGGCGGAGGAATCTCCTTAGTTAAATCTGAACGAAGATGTCATGCTATTCTACCCGTCGGATAAGAATATTCAATATGGGAATTCGCATATGCGAATAAGAACATTCGTTACAGCCCTTTTTAAAACAACACGCATGTGAAAGCGAAAGCTCAATATCATGATTCGCATATGCGAATGCGAACATTCGTTACAACCCCTTTTCAGAACAACACACATGAGTTCATTTTAAGATTTATTTTTCACAAATTACAGTTTCTTCATTTTATTTTTCGATACACTCTAAAGAATTAAAAAAAAAACAGTTGAGTATTTATTACCAAACAAAACAAACAACCTAAAGGTTCAAGTAAACCGGCTTCTCCAACATTTATTTCACCAAGGCCCAGCCTTTCCTGAGTTACACAACCAACTAAGGAAGCACGCTTCTCACACCGCCCTACAGATAACCATAATCCTGTTTAATCATATCGGACGCCTTTTCGGCAATCATGAATACCGGCCCATTCGGATGACCCGCTATAATTTTCGGCATAATGCTGGCATCGACCACACGTAATTTCTGAACACCGTGCACACGTAGTCGTGAATCTACCACCGCTGTTTTATCCGTTGGCGGTCCCATTTTTGCGGTACCCGACTGATGATAGATGGTAAAGGTAAAGTGACGAGCATGGCATTCCAAATACGCCCTTGAGGTGACACTGCCGTGTTTGCGACACTTGGATATAGGACGATCCAGGACACGGGCATTGATTTTACGCATGGCCGGATGTTTCATCAGGTCCATGGCCTTTTCCATGCCACGCACGGTAATATTCAGATCGTAGGGATCGTCAAAATAGTTGGGATAAATGAGCGGATACTTTTTAGGATTCTTGCTGCGCAGCATAATGCGCCCCCTGCTGCGAGGTTGCAGAATCATAGGGAATATCAGAAAAACATTTGAGTTGTGTTTAAGTATGTCCTCGTACAAGGCGAGGTATATGTCGTCTTTGATGCCCAGAGCCATGACCGTAGCGGGATTTGTGTCCAAACCACCGCCCAAGAGAAACAGTTCTATGTCCGGCCAACCATCGGGTTCGGAGGGATGATCCAGATCGTAGAATGCTATGCCCTCGACACCACCCGGTATCGAAAGACGGCTGTCATGCGTTTGTAATTTCAGCACCTGGTCGACGTCGAAAAACTTTTCAAATTTAAAAGTTGATGCATTGGTAAGAAATGATAAGGCCGATGCAAGATGATCCTGCAAATTGTAGCCCACAGCCAGATCTGCTATAGGTTTTATGCCCACATCTCTTAGATGTTGGGCCGGCCCTACGCCAGACAACATCAGCAGCTGTGGTGTGTTGATGGCACCTGCCGCAGAGATCACCTCCAGGCGGGCTCTAACTTCAAACGACTGGCCATGCGATTCGAATAGAATGCCATAAGCCGTTTTGGTTTTGGGTTCGATTAGGATTTTCGTAACCAAGGCATACTTTCGTATGTGCAAATTGGGCCTTTGGCCTTTGATGGGATACAAATAGGCTCGATTGGAACTCCAGCGGTAGACCTGATTGGTGGTGGTCTGTATGTAGGAGAAACACACTTGCTTCTTGCCATTGTAGTCACACTTGGGAATGCCATCCTCTTGGCCAGCTTGGACAAAAGCTTCAGCTATGCGGGAGTGCCACTGGGGATATGACACCTTCACCGGGCCATTGCGGCCGACGTACTCCTCGTCGGCATCAGGCACCAGAGAGCCTTCTAGTTTCTTAAAATACGGCAAGACATCCTTGTAACTCCAACCTTCATTGCCCATGGCGGCCCAGGCATCGTAGTCGCGACGATTGCCACGCGTATACATCATGTAGTTCAAAACCGACGAGCCGCCCATAACCTTGCCGCGAGGGAAGTTGCAGCGATTATTCTTCAAACCCACACAGTATTTATCCGAAGGCTGCGAGCGATAGGCCCAATTAATGTCGCGATTCATTTGCAAGAAATGCGCCAGTATGGGCAAATCCATAGGCAGTAGTTCGGGACCACCGGCTTCGAGCAGCAAAACTTTCCACTGGGGGTTCTCCGACAAGCGGGCGGCCAGAGTACAACCCGCGGTGCCAGCTCCGACCACTATAAAATCGTATTCGCTCAAAAGTTTTGCTTTATCATCGCTGTGTTCCATATTCTCCAATCTCTGACCCTCCAGCATAAAATTCAAGGCATAAGACAGGATGTTTGTTTCGTGGCGCTGAGCCCTCGCGGGCCAGCGGCTAAGGACGCACCACGCGAGCAGAGTTGCGAAAAGCCGCCACGTCCTAAGCATCTTCTTAAGGCGGACTGAAGTGTTCCGTACTTTCACACGATTCAAAAACAACTGTCCGGCATGCATATTTTACTTGGCGGCATATGTTAACGTATTTTCCATTCTAAGCCCAGCGAGAGAGTGAGAAATATTTACTTGCAAATGTTGTAATGGATTACATTGCAACAAGTGTGAGTAAGCCAAAATCCGGGGGACTGAACTTCATCAATAAAAACGTCATTACAAAATTAATGGCAGAGCTTCAAAAGAAGATATGGGGGCAGTATACCTGACAGCAGGAGGTTATTAGTGGGGTGTGGCATAAGGCAAAGCCATCATTTTCGTCAGACTGGTGCTTACCCCAACTTGGACCCGCTCAGCGCCGAGCTGCAACGTTTACATGTTACCCAGCAGATCTATGACGTATATCGACGGCAGATGATGATTAACGGCTACAATGCTTCAATGGAAAGATTGTGAACGACTTTGGAATATTTCATTGTATACGGGAGAGGAAAATATGAGCACGATCTAAACTATAAAGAGCTACACGGTTTTAAACAAATGTTCGAGTGGCAGGCTATCGTAAGATTCACGTTTTGTACAGACAGAATAGTTTGAAGCACCATACGAACCAAGTGCCAAATGAATTTAGTTAGTACAGGGCCAGGCGATTGAAGTGCTACCTCCTTTACGTTGCTATTACTGGCTAACCGATAATGCCAGCTATGTCAAATTCATGGTAAGATGCCAGTTTTGTACACAGAGAATAGTTTCGAAGCCGCATACGAACCAAGTGCCAAATGAATTTAGTTAGTACAGGGCCAGGCGATTGAAGTGCTACCTCCTTTACGTTGCTATTACTGGCTAACCGATAATGCCAACTATGTCAAATTCATGGTAAGATGCAAGTTTTGTACACAGAAAATAGTTTCGAAGCAGCGTGGTAATTTTACCACATAAATTTAGGTCGTACAGGGCAGGCGATTGAAGTGCTATCACCATTACGTTGCTATTACTGGCTAACCGATAATGCCAGCTATGTCAAATTCATGGTAAGATGCAAGTTTTGTACACAGAAAATAGTTTCGAAGCAGCAAACACACCAAGCGCCAAATGAATGTATATAGTACAGGGCCAGGCGATTGAAGTGCTACCTCCTTTACGTTGCTATTACTGGCTAACCGATAATGCCAGCTGTGTCAAAATCATGGTAAGATGCACGTTTTGTACACAGAAAATAGTTTCGAAGCCGCGTTCGAACCAAGTGCCAAATGAATGTATATAGTACAGGGCCAGACGATTGAAGTGCTACCACCTTTACGTCGCTATTACTGGCTAACCGATAATGCCAGCTATGTCAAATGCATGGTAAGATGCACGTTTTGTACACAGAGAATAGTTTCGAAGCCGCATACAAACCAAGTGCCAAATGAATTTAGTTAGTACAGGGCCAGGCAAATGAAGTGATATCACCTTTACGTTGATATTACTAGCAAACCGACATAGCTGCCATATGTCATATTCATACTAGTACTAACAGCTTTTTATATTAATTTCCAGCTTTCCCATCTAAGTTTTATAGAACAAAATTTACTTGAAATGGAATTTTAACGTAATTGGGTGATTGCGTTATATTCAACCGGAAAGCTATTGTTCGTAAGCTATAAGTATACTTCTGGTCAGTCGATCAACACATAGTTCTGCATAATTTCAGCCACATAGCTGCAATTGTGCGAAAAGCAGACGGTGCCACGCCTCCTTTAGAAAAATCGCATGTACGGCCAAACTAGAGACCGATCGCTAAAAAGTGAAACAGCATGAAAACAAATACTCGGCAATTATTATAGACTATGTAATCGTAAAATAGAATAAGGGGTGTGGCAACGCCCACACAACCCTGAACCCAAAAAGGCTACACAATAATAGATATGCGACGATGATGATTGGAACATTTATGTTGGCATGGATCAAAACACATCCTAGAAAAAAGTTGGCGGTGCAACGCCCCCTTCATAAAATCGCACCAAAGTAATTAAATTTATTAAATTTTAATAGAATGAAATAAAAGACTACGAAATCATTATAGTCTATTTTATGGTAAAATTAGATAAGAAGGCGTGGCGCCGCCCACACAACCCCGAACTTAAAAAGACAATATCTTTTGAACAAGTAGAAATATGCGGATGATAGTTGGAGCATATAATTTTGAAATGGATCACAATAGAACCTGGAGGAAAAATGGGCGGTACCACGCCCCCTTAATAAACTAGCAATTAGGACCAAAGTAATGGGCCGATGCTAATGAAATTTAAGTAGAACGAAATTAGTGATTATGATATTATCATAGATTTTTTGGTGTTAAAATTGGACAAAAGGGCGTGGCCCCGCCCATACTACCCTGAACTTTGAAAGGCTTTATCTCTTGAACAAGTAGAAATATGCGGATGATAGTTGGAGCATATGATTTTGAAATGGATCAAAATAGAACCTGGAGGAAAAATGGGTGGTACCACGCCCCCTTAATAAACTAGCAATTAGGACCAAAGTAATTGGCCGATGCTTGTGAAATTTAAGTAGAACAAAATTAGTGATTATGACGTTATCATAGATTATTTGGTGTTAAAATTGGACAAAGGGATGTGGCCCCGCCCATACAACCCTGAACTTTGAAAGGCTATATCTCGTGAAGTTATACCGAGATGACCATAGAAGTTGGTTTATATGATGTTGTTGATGAAAATAAACCCATCTTGATAGAAAAGAGACCGATGCCACGCCCTTTGGCATTTTCAGGTTGAACAGTAATCCATAATGGAGGGTATATAAGATTCTAAATTTGTCCATTTGTTTTAAATAGCCTGATATTCCCTATTTTGTACATGGATTTTGTGTTATACGAAGTCTATCAAAATCTCATTTGGCATTATTTCGTGTAGATCAGCCGTTGGAGGCTCAGGCTACTCGTAAGTTTCAAAGCTGGGAACGCACTAAATTTCCAATACTGACTTGGTTGGTCTTTTTTGCAATGACGATTAAGATAATGTTGAAATACCAGCGGCATTGTAAAGGTTTTAAACAAAAATGACAATTGAAAGACACTATAATTCAAAGATTTTGAATAAACTCAGGCAAATAAGAAAACGTTTTTCTAAGTTTTTCTAAAATAAAACATTAACAATCTTTTCGTTATATAAAATTGAGTATTTTTTATTAAAAAAATCGTTATTTTCAGTTTTATTTGAATCAGTAAAACTAATCTAATTTAAAACAGCCTGGCTACAATTAGTTTACAAATGTCCAGACTGCCCTAATAAACTATCCAACAAAGGCAGCATCATCGTTCTCACTTATAACCATAATCCTGCTTAATCATATCGGCCGCCTTCTCGGCAATCATAAATATCGGTCCATTCGGATGGCCCGCTATAATTTTAGGCATAATGCTGGCATCGACCACACGCAATTGCTTGACCCCGTGTACCCGTAGTCGTGAATCTACCACGGCCGTTTTATCCGTTGGCGGTCCCATTTTCGCGGTACCCGACTGATGGTAGATGGTGAAGGTAAAGTAGCGGGCATAGCATTCCAGATACTCGAGCGAGGTAACGTTGCCGTATTTACGACACTTGGGTATGGGCCGGTCTAGGACACCGGCATTGATTTTGCGCATGGCCGGATGTCGCATAAGATCTATGGCTTTTTTCAGACCACGCACGGTAAGATTCAGATCATAGGGATCGTCAAAATAATTGGCATAGATGAGCGGATACTTCCAGGGATTCTTGCTGCGCAACATAATGCGTCCCCTGCTGCGAGGTTGCAATAGCATTGCAGCTATCGTAAAAACATTGGAGTTTTGTTTTATAATATCCTCATACATGGCATGGAAAATTTCATCTTTGACCCCTAGGGCCGGGATCACAGCGGGATTTGTATCCATGCCGCCATTAAAGAGAAAGAGTTCAATGTCGGGCCAGCCATCGGGGTCGGTAGGATGGTCGAGATCGTAGAATGCTATAGTCTCCACACCACCCGGCACCGATAAACTGCTGTTATGCGTTTGTAACTTCAGCACCTGGTAGACATCGAAAAAGTCCTCAATTTTAAAAGTGGTTTCATTGGTCAGAAAGGATAGAGATGGGCCAATATGATCCTGCAAATTGTAGCCCACAGCCAGATCTGCTATAGGTTTTATGCCCACATCTCTTAGATGTTGGGCCGGCCCTACGCCAGACAACATCAGCAGCTGTGGCGTGTTGATGGCACCTGCCGCAGAGATCACCTCCAAGCGGACTCTAACTTCAAACGACTGGCCATGCGATTCGAATAGAATGCCATAAGCCGTTTTGGTTTTGGGTTCGATTAGGATTTTGGTAACCAAGGCATACTTTCGTATGTGCAAATTGGGCCTTTGGCCTTTGATGGGATACAAATAGGCTCGATTGGAACTCCAGCGGTAGACCTGATTGGTGGTGGTCTGTATGTAGGAGAAACACACTTGTTTCTTGCCATTGTAGTCACACTTGGGAATGCCATCCTCTTGGCCAGCTTGGACAAAAGCTTCAGCTACGCGTGAGTGCCACTGGGGATATGACACCTTCACCGGGCCATTGCGGCCGACATAACTGGGGTCAGCATCGGGCACCATCGAACCTTCTAGTTTCTTAAAATACGGCAAGACATCCTTGTAACTCCAACCTTCATTGCCCATGGCGGCCCAGGCATCGTAGTCGCGACGATTGCCACGCGTATACATCATGTAGTTCAAAACCGACGAGCCGCCCATAACCTTGCCGCGTGGGAAGTTGCAACGATTATTCTTCAAACCCAAACAGTATTTAGCCGAAGGCTGCGAGCGATAGGCCCAATTAATGTCGCGATTCATTTGCCAGAAATGCGCCAGTATGGGCAAATCCATAGGCAGTAGTTCGGGACCACCAGCTTCGAGCAGCAAAACTTTCCACTGGGGGTTCTCCGACAAGCGGGCGGCCAGAGTACAACCCGCGGTGCCAGCTCCGACCACTATAAAATCGTATTCGCTCAGCAGTTTTGCTTTATCATCGCTGTGCTCCATATCCTCCAATCTCTGGCCTTCCAGCATAAAATTCAAGACGTAGGCCAAGATGTTCGTGTGGTGACGTTGAGCCCTCACCGGCCAGCGGCTAAGGGCACACCACAGAAGCAGAGTTGCGAAAAACTGCTTCACCCAAAGCATTTTCTTAAGCTCGACTGGAGGATTCCGTACTTTCCCAAGTTTCAAATACGACTGTAGCGCACGTATATTTCATTTGGCGACAAATGTTAATGTTTTTTTCCCATTCTCAGCCAAGATCATGAATTGTTTGTTTCTAGAAATTGCAGTGCATTTCAGTGCAATTAGTGTGAGAATGTAAAAAACTAGTAAACCTTTGTAAAGTAAAGCGTCATTGCAAAATTAATTGAGGTTCTTTACACACTGATATTGATAGTTTAGCGGCAGGTGATTGTAAGGGGCGTGGCCGAACATTATTTGATAAAGACATGCCCTGACGAGAGTTTATTGGATTTATTAATAGCTTCAGTCTCATTATAAAAATAACCTTTCGAACCCGTTTAAAGCTGCGCTTTAACACTTAATAGCCGATGGCCGATTAGTGACGTACATCGACGACCATATCGGACGATTGCCAGTGTAGCCAATGGTTTCGAAGCAAAAAAAACGCTACTTATGAAATTTGCAAATCCAAAAAAAGATGCTTTGGTTTTACGAAAGCCGTGAGCAGGCAAAGTTATTTAAAAAAAAAGAAGTAAAAACTTCATGCCAATGCTACTAAAGCGCAAAAAAATGAACGCTTTTTGGGCCCTTTCGGCGTCTGCGACCATCCCTAATCTTACCCAAAACTTGACAATTACTCTATATTTGGAATAGTAGCTTTAATTTGAGACTCCATATGTCCCATATTGACTACTAACGCACGTTTTGACCATGCGGTACGTTTTTTGGGCCACAAACGTCAGCTAATTCAGCAACTAGGCCGTTTTTAAGTACGAATTTTGAAAAATCCTTCCTTATCGCATGTAATGATTTCATGATTCCAGCCCCAGCCGTTTAGCCAGGACAGTGATCAATCAGCCAGTAACTTAACCATTTATATACAGGGTGGCCCAAATAAGATTGAAGGCTACAAATTTTCATAGCTTTGTTGTTCATAATTTGTTTTTGCTCTTTTTCAGGTTAAATAGTTTTTTTACTCAACGCAACTATCGTCGTCATTTGAATGTTAGAGCAGGACCCGGTAACAACATGATTAGGAACTTAGTCTCCCGGTTTGAGGAACAGGTATCAGTGTTCAAATCCTAGGGTATTAGATCAGCGTCAACTACAGCCCGACAGATGTACGGGTTATAAAGTTATCGGTCCATATATTTTTGAGGAGGCTATAGGACTAAGATTGAAATTTTTTCACAACCGCAAGTTGAAAATAATCCTAGCATATGCTTCGAGCAAGATGGAGCCACTGCTTATACAGCAAGAGCCGGAATGAAAATTCTTCGTAACCCTTTCGGTAAACCCTTCAGTCGTATTTGGGCCACCCAGTAGTAACTTGTCATCCTAATTAAAATAACTTCAAAAATTGATAATAAAGGCAAATATTTTTTACCCTTTACCGAAGGGTTGATGGTGTATTAAAATTGTGACTCTGTTTGCAACACCACGAAATATTGATCTGGGACCCTAAAAAGTATATATGTGACAGCGCACAGAGAAAGGGCCCTAATGGAAAAAATCAATTATCACTTTTTTTTTGTGTGGACAACATCTGAGCATCGAATGAGACCGCTCCCATGGCCCAAAAGTGTTCCCTTCCAGAGATATGCGCGTTTTATGAAAGTAAAGTCGACGATTCTAAGCGCAAATAGAAAGGGACCTAATCTTTAAAATGGCTCTCCAAAACAAAACTTTTCATCAACTTTTCACTTTTTTTTGATGTGGACAACATCTGAGCATCGAGTGAGACCTATCCCATGCCTCCCAGAGATATGCGCATTTTATGATAGTGTTGGTACACCAAAGATACACGTATTTAAATCTTAAAAATGGCTCTCCTGAACAAAACTAGTTTTTACCCTTAGGTCCCTTTCTATTTTGCGCGTCACATATATTCTATCGTAATATATATCGTCGTAAAATTCTGAGACGATCTAGCCATGTCTATCCGTTGCAAGTACGATAGCAGTCGAACGAAGCAACCTAGGATCCTGAAATATTGTAACATTCATGATGGCTCATGGTCATAAGCTGTTTGGAATTGTAAAGGGTGGTCCAACCATAATGCACGATGTCGATTGTGAGTCACGCCTAAACGTCAAGTTATAGGCCCAAATTAATTTAACATTTTTTGTTTCAGTGTTTGACAAATTCATCCATGAAGAGGTACACAACTGAGCTCTAAGATTGTTGCAGCCTTTACGAAAATGGGCGTTCTAATCAAAATGTATATCGTGCACTTCGTGATTTTTTTGGTCACGCACTTTTACATGTTCAAGTGAATAACCGCTGCCAGGACCAAACAGTTGGAGCTAGAATGCATTGAAGTAAGAAACAGCAAAAAGGTCTCGAACCAGAATAAAAATTATTCAAGTCATAATAATAATAAAAGCTCGAATAAATGTAAACAAAACAAAAAAAAAAGATTTTTTGAAACTTTAAAAATTAAGGGGATAAAATTCGTACCTTCTTCCCAGAGCACTTAGAAACGTGAGACGCGGACGGAGTATCCATTTTCACAAATGAAAGGAGCATGCGAAATTATATATATGTGACAGCGCACAGAGAAAGGGACCTAAGGGTAAAAAAAATCAATTTTCACTTTTTCTTTTTTTGATGTGGACAACATCTGAACATCGAATGAGACCGATCACATGCCCCAAAAGTGTTCCCTCCCAGAGATATGCGCGTTTTATGAAAGTGATGGTACACCAAAGGTACACGTATTTAAATCTTTAAAATGGCTCTCCTGAACAAAACCGGTTTTTACCCTTAGGTCCCTTTTTATTTTCGCGTCACCTATTTTTAACCCTTTTTTTTCATATTTGGGCCACCCCGTATCTCAATCCAAGGGCAACTGTTTTACAACAACGAAATAGAAAGAAGTTTTTTTAATAAATAAAAATAGCTCCAGCCAGTATGGGAAAGTAGTTAAAATCGACAAAGTAGCGATTTAAAAAAAAATCTCTACTTTTCCAAAAGTGTTTCTGCAAAATCACCACAAGTAGTGGAAAAACCACAAAGTTGGCATCGCTGACGATTACAATGTTGTTAATAGCAATCGTTTAAGCCGGTTTGGAATATTTTCTTGTTATTATTTACTAGAGATACAGAAATGTGAGCAGTAGCCACAGTTCTAGAAGGTACACGTCGGAGTGATAGAAATTGTCTTGCCGTTTTACAACACCTAGAATCGAAGACATAATAGGCTAACCATGTCCGTCTGTCCGTGAGTCTTGTAAAATCACGATAACGGTCAAAGAAACGAAGCTAGGACGCTGAAATCAAGCTCGATGATGGGTTAAAGTCATAAGCTGTTTGCGGTAGTAGATGGAATAAAGGGACCTAGAAAAGAAAAATGTTTTTTTCAATAGTGTAAAGGGTACCTCGAAAACAAAACCATTTTCGAGTAATTGCTTAACGCATTGTAATTATTTGTAGAAGATACATGGCTTAAGTGACAGATGTAAGTGGAGATGCACTAAACACCACATAAAGGGACCCGGTTGATTGAGCTTTTGGCTATTTGGGTCCAAAAACGGCCCCTATGGCCTAACAAGTGTTACTCATTAACATAGACATACGGTCTTTCGAAGTCAATCGAATTGCATTTGAATTCGCTATATGTGACGCGCAAAATAGAAAGGGACCTAAGGCTAAAACCCCGTTTTGTTCAGGAGAAGCATTTTAAAAATTAGGTCCCTTTCTTTTTGCGCTTAGAATAGTCGACTTCACTTTCATTAAACGCGCATATCTCTGGGAGGGAACACTTTTGGGGCATGGGATCGATCGGTCTCATTCGATGCTCAGATGTTGTCCACATCAAACAAAGAAAAAAATGAAAATTGATTTTTTTTACGCTTAGGTCCCTTTCTCTATGCGCTGTCACATATGCATGTATTTTCAAAAAATTTGGGCGGTAGGGGTCTAAAAAAGTGCCCTTATCGTAAAAGCAAGCCATCATTGGTAAATATGGGAAAATTGGTACCAAACCAAGTGGACGAGTTAAGTTCAAAAAGGTGTGGCACCGCCCAACTTCCCTAAGATAGTGTTTCTTTCCATACTAACATCATTTATACCAACTATTAGCATCATTTAACTTGAATCTTTGAAAGGTCATATCTCGTGCACTAATACCGATAATAGTTTATGAGATATGCTCATTCAAAATGAATTCAGAGAAAATAAGGCGCACGTTTTTGTCACATTTTAGCACAATATAGTCTATAACAATAAGCTAGTCTTTGATTTTATTCTGTTAAAATTTTATAACGTTCGGTTTATGCCGATGGCCATTTATGAGATTTATAAGGAGGAGATGGGACCGCCCATTTTTGCTCCAGGATGACTGGGATTCCAACATTATTTATACCAACTACAATCGTCATAGCAGCATTAGTTCACGGCTACGGCCAAATTAAAGGTTGAATGGGCGGTGCCACACCTACTTGTCCAATCAAAACCGAACATACTCTAAAATAGTTTCCTAGTCATTGATTGGTGTTGAAAATATATAACGTCCGATCTATTACTGTGGCCATAAATTCGATTTTTTTAAGAAGGCGTGGCACCGCCCTCTTTTTCGATTCACATGTCTCTAATAGTCAATTTAATATGGTCATTCTAAGTTTTGAGTTGAGTGGGCGGTGCCACAGCCCTTGTACAATTTTAACCAAACATAGCCTATAATAGTTTTCTGGTCATTGATTTCCCATTTTTTCTCCAGGATGACTGAGATTCCAACATCATGAGATTTATAAGAAGGAGGTGGGACCGCCCATTTTTGCCTCAGGATGACTGGGATTACAACATTATTTATCCCAATTACAGTCGTCATAGCAGCATATGTTCACGAGCTATGGCCAAATTAAAGGTTGAATGGGCGGTGCCACGCCCACTTGTCTAAATAAAATCGAACATACTCTAAAATAGTTTCCTAGTCATTGATTGCTGTTGAAAATATATAACGTCCGATCTATTACTGTGGCCATAAATTCGATTTTTTAAGAAGGCGTGGCACCGCCCTCTTTTTCGATTCACATGTCTCTAATAGTTAATTTGATATGGCCATTCTAAGTTCTGGGTTGAGTGGGCGGTGCCACACCCCTTGTACAATTTTAACCAAACATAGCCTATAATAGTTTCCTGGTCATTGATTTCCCATTTTTTCTCCAGGATGACTGAGATTCCAACATCATGAGATTTATAAGGAGGAGGTGGGACCGCCCATTTTGCTCCAGGATGACTGGGATTCCAACATCAGTTATACCAACTACAATCGTCATAGTATTTTTAGTTCACGAGATATGGTTAAAAGTTGAATGGACGGTGCCACACCCACTTGTCCAATTAAAATCGAACATACTCTAAAATAGTTTCCTAGTCATTGATTGCTGTTGAAAATATATAAGGTCCGGTCTTTTACTGTGGCCATAAATTTGACTTTTTTAAGAAGGCGTGGCACCGCCCCAATGTCTCTAATAGTTAATTTGATAAGGTCATTCTAAGTTCTGGGTTGAATGGGCGGTGCCACACCCCTTGTACAATTTTAACCAATCATAGCCTGAATAGTTTTCTGGTCATTGATTTCATTCTAGTAAAAATGTCACAACGATCGGTCCATTACTTAAGCCATAAATGGGATTTTAAAGAGGGCGTGACAGCGCCCACTTTTCCACCAGGATGTGTTTCGTTCCATGCCAATATAAATATTCCAAATATGATCGTCATATGTGACGCGCAAAATAGAAAGGGACCTAAGGTTAAAATCCAGTTTTGTTCAGGAGAGTCATTTTAAAGATTAGGTCCCTTTCTGTTTGCACTTAGAATCGTCGATTTCACTTTCATAAAACGCGCATATCTCTGAGAGGGAACACTTTTGGGGCATGCGATCGGACTCATTCGATGCTCAGGTGTTGTCCACATCAAAAAAAGAAAAAAATGAAAATTGATTTTTTTTACCCTTAGGTCCCTTTCTCTGTGCGTTATGATAATTTCCTAGTCATTGACTTAATTATGTTAAAATTTTTATCACGATCGGTCAATGACTTTGGTTATTAAAGCGTATTTTCAAAGGGGGCGTGACACCGCCCACATTTCCTTCAAGAAGTATTTTAATATATCCAAACATAACGAGTTCCAAAAAAATCCTCTTATTTCTAATAGTTCATTAAATATTGTCTTTTTAAGTTCTGGGTTGTTGATTTTTCCCTTAATAGACTCATTCCTTGTGTGGGGTAAAGTTTTAGCTCTTGACCGCTCCGGCCCATTTTCAATAGAACCCGTTTCAGTCCATCAACACATGCTTTTTCGAAACTTTCAGCAGCAAAGCTTTAAAAGTGCGACCAGTACTCTGCTTTCCACAGACAGACAGATGCACACGGCTAGATTTTCTTCGAATTTTACTACGATTCCATATACGAGGGCCTATCAATAATTCCGTGCATTTTCCAACCTTCCTCGTAGTTTTATGAAATGCAACACTGCTTCCAACAAAAACCATATGTTAATAGACAACTGTCAAAGTGCGACCTGTACTCTGCTTCCCACAGACAGACAGATGCACATGGCTAGATTATCTTCGAATTTTACTACGATTCCATATACGAGGGCCTATCAATAGTAGTTTTATGAAATGCAACACAGCTGCCATCAAGTACCACATGCTAATAGACAACTGTCAAATTTTGAAAGATCCTCGTGGATTTTGTGAAAAATGTTTAATTCGAAAAGTCACGGAATTATTGATCTGCCCTCGTATATCTACTTTAAGGGATCTCCAACCAGTAATTCGCTATGTTGTCCTATGATGGAGGGTATAACAATGGCCCTTACTTTAAAAACAAGCCACTAATAGTAAAAAGAAGCAAACTAGTACTAAAATTAGCTATTTCCACTATCGATTAATTTTGAAAATGTGACCCGGACTCATGGACCCTCGGGACACTATAGTGGTCCATATTGTCGAACCAAATCTAGGGCCGTCTGTCTGTCTGTGGAGACCAAACTGCAGGACGCATTGTTGAAGCTAGGTGACTGAAGTTCTGCAGAAACGTGTGTTGAGGGCCTGGAATAGTTGGTATTGAAACTGGGTAAGATCGGTCAAGAGTTCAAAATTTGTCCTTCCACAAGAATCAAGGGTTTAACATCTATAAAAATCCACAATACTGAACCCAAAAACAATATTTCTAACGAACTGTTAAAGAAGGGACGATGATATGTGGAACTTATGATGTTGGCATGGATCGAAACATATCCTGGTGAAAAGGTGGGCGGTACCACGCCCACTTTACACAGTCGCAATTATGGTCAAACTAATGAGCCCATCGTTCTAACATTTTAACAGAAAGAAATCGATCACAGGGCAATTAAAATAGGCTACATTATGAAAGGATTGGTCAAGGGGCGTGTTAGCGCCTTCACAACCCTAAACTTGATAATTAAATATTTTGGAGATGCGAAGATGATATTTGGAACATATGATGTTTGAACAACCTAGAAGAAAAAAAGTGGGGCGATGCCATGCCCCTTTCAAAAAATTGCGTTTGTCGCCAAACTAATAGACCGATCGTACTAAAATTTAAACAGAAAAAAATCAAGGACTAGGAAAATATTTTATGGTGAAAAATGGACAAGAGGGCGTGTCACTGCCCTCCCAAGCCAAAATTTTACAAGGCTATTTTTCGTAAAATACTCGTAATACTTTTTTGGCAATAGTAGTTGGTATATATGATGTTGGTACTAAGAAAAATACACCCTGATAGCAAAGAGATGCCAAGACCCCTTGACAACATTTTCATGGACCGCAATCCATGATGGAGGATGTGTGTGAAGTTTAATTCCGAATTTAACTAGCAAAGACAAAAACCAGCACCGTTAACAGTTGGCTGTAAACGGATTAACAGAGTAATGTTAAATAGTTACTCTTACTATAAAGGTATAAAGACGATTTCTGAGGTATCAGTAAAGGAAAAAGTATAAAATTTCATATAATAAGTAAGATCTATACAAAATTAAGATAATATAAGAAGATTAGGGAGTGTTTCCTTGTTGGAACCACATGCCCTCCACATTCATTTCTTCAATTCTAGGCAAGAAAAAACTGGTTATCATTTCACGATACCAAACACCATTGACTGTTTGCGCTTGACCTGCCTCATTTTCATAAAAAAAGGTCCAATGATTCCTCCAGCCCAAAAACTACACCACACAGTGACACGTTGAGGATGCATTTGCTTCTCGTGAATCACTCGAGGATTTTCCGCACCCCAAATGCGACAATTCAAAAATTTATCCATTAATCTCTTTACAGTTGACTCTTTTAGAGCATTATTGTGACCCCAAATTGATCGCAATTTGCGAACTGTAGCCGCAAAACTTTCACCATTTTGGTAAAACAATTTCACAATGAGAATGCGTTGTTCATTCCATTTTTACTAACCTCGTACCTTCTACTAACAAACAATAACAATTGTTCAAATGTCAAACAATGACACTTCGAATGTTGCAAGATTTAAAAATTGCGTTCTTCTTGGGACACCCTTTATAAGAAAGAAACTCATAGTATATTTTGACTTTCCTAAACCCGTTAGTTTCTTGTTAAAACTGTGGATATAAGTTTTTATCGTATTTAAGTAAATTAACCTGCAGTCTCTACTTATTCGCACAACCAACATTTAGACTTTTTGAAACAACACAAGACTTTGTAAAGTAACGGATATTAGAACATCTCTTATAAGAAATAATCGCATATAAGAAATTTTTACAAATCACCGAGTTAATTAAATAACTCTTTATGATTGCTTATAAGAAAATAACACCTTCAAGAAAGATACTTGCAGGATTTTTTAACTTTCTTATATCCGTTAGCTTCTTGTGTCATCTGTGGATAAAAGTTTTTACCGTATTTAAGTAAGTTGACCTGCAGTCGCTATTATTTCGCACAACCAACATTTAAACATTTTTAAAACAACATATGACTTTGTACAGTAAAGGATATTAGAACATCTCTTATAAGAAATAATCGCTTATAAGAAATTTTAACAAATCACCGAGTTAATAAAATAAGTCTTTATGATTGCTTATAAGAAAATAACACATTTAAAAAAGATACTTGCAGGATTTTTTGACTTTCTTATATCCGTTAGCTTCTTGTGACATCTGTGGATATAAGTTTTTACCGTATTTAAGTAAGTTGACCTGTAGTCGCTATTAATTCGCACCACCAACATTTAAACATTTTTAAAATAACATTTGTACAGTAAAGGATATTATAACATCTCTTATAAGAAATAATCGCTTATAAGAAATTTTAACAAATCACCGAGTTAATTAAATATATAACTCTTTATGATTGCTTATAAGAAAATAAAACGTTTATGTTATCATGAATAACTCATTTAAGTCATCATTAAAGATACTTGCAGTATTTTTTGACTTTCTTATATCCGTAAGCTCTGTAATAAATTCTTATTAAATCTGTGGATTATTTTACTGTGCAGTATTTTTTGACTTTCTTATAGCCGTTAGCTCTGTAATAAATTTTTATTAAATCTGTGGATATAAGTTGCATCGAATTTTCTAACTTATTTAAGCGAATTGACTTGCAGTGCCTATTAATTCACACAACCAACATTTAGACTTTTTAAAAAAAAACATTAGACTTTCTAAAGTAACGTATATAAGAACCTCTCTTATACGAAAAAGCCGCATATAAGAAATGTTTACAAAACACTGAGTAATAATTAGTAGTGAGTATTTTTATAAATGCTTATTAAAAAATAACGCATAAAAGAAATAAACTTGTGATATTGTATTTTCGTAGGCAACTGTGTGAAAAAAAACTTGGAAAGTAAGGTTTACAACAGTAGTTCTCATTCGTAGAGTTCGGTTTTACTTTCAACAATTGCAGCAAGGCTTTCTGAAGAGGGTTGTCACGGACCCGAAATCATGAAAAAAGTAGTGTGCAGCCACGAAAATCAATGTCACTTTGCTTTTTGTTAAAAACTTGTCTTCTATTTAAATATAGAAGCAAGCGGTCTTGAGGCGCTTAATCCCTGTTCATTTTCTTGACTTTCTCATATCCTTTAGCTACTGTAATAACTTCTTATGAAATGTTAGCCAATATTTGACTAATTAATATCAGAATTTGTTTTACAGTGTATAAGCAATATAAAGTTGTTGAAAACTATCGATAATTATCTCATTTTGCAGGATTTCCCAAGTAGGATTAAATGCTAGTCAGGATTAAATCTTAATCTGAAGCGATTTTTTACAATTTCAAGAGCACTCGTTGTGTCCCAAAAAAGTTACTTCTACGAAATTGTACTCGTATTCAGATCGGACCAAAATTGCAACCTGTAGCTTCAAAAAAAAAACAGAAGAAGGAAGGTAGATGGACGGACAGACGGTCATATATCGGTAAATTCAATCAACTTACGATTCTCAAAGCTCAAAGGTAAACCTTGCTCAAGTATTTTCTGTAGTTGTAAACATTTGCCATGAAACAAACTTAAAATAGCCAGTTTCACAGAGAGCTGCAGGTTATAAGAAGGTTGTGATCTGAACTTTTAAGGAAGGCCCCATGTTAGCTCACCTAAATACCGCTAGGTTTAGTAAGCTAACATTGGGCGTTGCGTGGGCCCTGAATTACAAAAAATACGAATAGGATGATAAAGAAGAGATCCAGTGTAATTTTTTTTGAATGTACTTTAGAGTATTTTAGTCCACTGTGCGTGCATTAAATAGCTTGCGTAGCTTTAAACGCTCATTAAAAAGATTTAAACTTGTATGCGGCATTAATTATGCAATTCGTGTTCGTTCTCTGTGTCTATGTGGGTTAGAGCTAAGAAATAATTAGCAATAAAATGAGTTCTTTTTAGAGGTGATTTGTCTTTATATGTAAAACTTCATTTGGGCAAGGCAATATTGAAGGCGTTTAGAACACCACCACACACACTTCCTTTTAAAATGCACTAAGTTCTCACTTCCTTATCAAATAAATTTCGGATTTTGAATTCTTCGCCTACGACTGACCCTGCATTCCATTTTGGTCACAGAATCGCGTTCTTTTCTTCTAAACAAAAAACAAATAAATTAAAAACACTTCACGATTGTGGGGGGACAAAAGTTTTCAAAACATATTCAAATATATGTCGACAATATTTTATTTCTGATAATTTATCGTTTTTTTCTCTCTCTCTCTCTTAAACTGCAATGCAAATTTCATAGAAACTTTAACACTGAAACTAAGCAAAAAAAGGAAAGGAACCAATATTTAAAATATTTATAACTAAAATTAAGCTAGACGCTTGTAAACCTAATACTAACTTAGAAGTTACTCTTAACTTTAAGCTTATTTACACCAGCGGAACATCCCAGCCATCCAAGACACGCTCTAAATATAACCATAATCCTGTTTGATAATGTCGGCCGCCTTCTCGGCTATCATGTAAGTGGGTCCATTGGGATGGCCCGCTATGATTTTCGGCATAATGCTGGCATCGACCACACGCAATTTTTTAATGCCATGCACTCTGAGACGTGGATCCACCACTGCCGTTTTATCCGTTCGCGGTCCCATTTTCGCCGTACACGACTGATGATAGATGGTGAAGGTAAAGTGGCGCGCATAGCAATCCAAATACTCTGGCGAGGTAACACTGCCGTATTTGCTGCACTTGGGTATGGGCCGTTCCAGGATACGGGCATTGATTTTACGCATGGCCGGATGTTGCATGAGATCTATGCATTTTTGCATACCACGCACGGTTATATAAATATCATAGGGATCGTGGAAAAAATTGGGAAAGATCAGCGGATACTTGTGGGGATTCTTGCTGCGCAACATGACACGCCCCGTGCTGCGCGGTCTTAGGATCATGGGGAATATCAGGAAGACATTAGAGTTATCTTTAATTATGTCATCGTACAGGGCATGGTAGATACGGTCTTGAATTCCAAAGGCCCTGACCGTAGCCGGGTTTGTATCCAAACCGCCAGTGGCGAAAAAGAGCTCTATGTCGGGCCAGCCATCGGGATCCGAGGGATTGTCGAGTTCATAAAAGGCTATGGCTTCCACACCGCCCGGCACCGAGTGAACGCTGTCATGTGTTTGTAATTTCAGCAACTGATCGGCATCGAAAAATTCCTCAATTTTCAAGGTGGTGGCATTAGTCAGGAATGTCAAAGCCGGCGCAAAATGATCCTGCAGATTGTAGCCCACAGCCAGATCTGCTATAGGCTTTATGCCCACATCGCGCAGATGTTTGGCCGGACCCACCCCAGACAACATTAGCAGCTGTGGTGTGTTGATGGCACCCGCCGAGGAGATCACCTCCTTGCGGGCTTTTACCTCGTACGACTGGCCATTCGATTCGAATATGACGCCTTGTGCCGTTTTGGTTTTGGGATCGATAAGGATTTTCGTAACCATGGCATACTTTCGTATGTGCAGATTCGGCCGCTTGCCTTTGATGGGATAGAGATAGGCGCGATTGGAACTCCAGCGGTAGACCTGATTGGTGGTGGTCTGTATGTAGGAGAAACACACCTGCTTCTTGCCATTGTAGTCACAGTACGGTATGCCATCCTGTTGACCAGCTTCGACAAAAGCTGTAGATGCCTCAGAGTGCCACTTGGGATAGGATATCTTCACCGGGCCATTGCGGCCTACATATTCAGCCTCGGCGTCCGGCACCAGAGAACCTTCAAATTTCTTGAAATACGGCAAGACATCCTTGTAACTCCAACCTTCGTTGCCCATAGCGGCCCAGGCATCGTAGTCGCGACGATTGCCACGCGTATACATCATGTAGTTCAAAACCGACGAGCCGCCCATTACCTTGCCGCGTGGGAAGTTGCAGCGATGATTGTTGAGACCCACACAAAAGTTATCCGAGGGCTGAGTGCGATAGCCCCAATTGATGTCAGGACTTAGCTGCAGAAAATGCGCAATAATTGGTATATCCATAGGCAGCAGTTCAGGACCACCAGCTTCCAGCAGTAGCACCTTCCACTGGGGATTTTCCGATAAGCGGGCCGCCAAAGTACAGCCGGCTGTGCCGGCGCCCACAATGATAAAATCGTACTCCCTCAGCAGTTTGACATTATCATCCGTGTGCTCGAGATTCCATAAATCCTGGCCCTCCCTTAGCAGTTGCAAGGTGTAGGCTATAATGTTTGTTTGCTGACGTTGAGCAACGGCCGTCCAGCGGCTGCTAAGCGAGCACCACACGAGCAGTGTGGCGGCGTAAAGCGTCCAATTGCACTGCATCTTCTTTTTGAGGCCGACTTAAGCGTTCCGTACTTTCACACGTTTCAAGCGCGACTGTGTCCGGCGAATGTTTTAGCTGATGGAATATATTCTTGATTTCCGTTCTAAGCCAAAATGGAGAGCATTTTCGGGTTTCATTGCATTAAGAATTGAATCAAAAAATAAAAAAAAAACACGTTCCTGTCATCTTTCGGAGAAGAACAGTGGGACGAAAATAGCAAGTGATGGCCTGCGATTATTAAAAAAAGAGAAAACCTGAAGAGAAGCTTTCGAAAACAAAAATGTTTAATGGAAACGTTCTACCTAGTCATGGTTACCTTAAACGGACTATCGGCGATTTCTGTTTACCTGGTGTTAAACAAGCCCGTTCTTAGCACTTCTGGCAAGTAAAAAAAGGAAAAAAAGTTAAGGGTTCAAAACATAAATTGGTCATTGCCAAGAGTCTGCATCGTCGACGATACAGACAGCATTGCCAAACGCCTCTACATTACAAAACACCTACACAAAAAAATATTCATTATTTATTAAGCCAAGAATTTTTTTCGCTAAATATATGAAAATCTTTCATAACATCTATGAAACTTTTCATGTGTATTATGAAACTTTCATTAAATGTATGAAATGCCGCATAATAAATGCTTACTTGCAAGTGCTTTTATAATTAGTTTTTATTATAATTTTAATAAAACGAAAGATAAATAAATAAAATAAATGCTATAGAAAATGTTTCATTTGGAGAAAACTCAGTGCAACATTTCAATAATATTAAGCACAATTTTTTCAGTGTAGAAGCATTAGTATTTTAGCCGGCTACCCCACTGTAAGGGAGAGAATTTGGAAATATTCAATTTTGTTATAAAATTTGCATTTCTTTTCACTAAATATTGTGATTGCTTCGCTCTTTTTTCCCCTTTCCTTCTAAACCTGAATCGACAATAATTCAATAATCACGCCGCAACACCGGTCTCATCAATCGGAACATGGCCAAGTGAAACCGGACATAATGCGTTGCGTTTAATGACGAGCTGCAGTCGCTAAACAACAAGTGCACCGGCCAATGACGTACTTCGAATTTATTTTCAATGAGTTTAGAAACGTTTAATATCTTCTGGAGAGAAAATAAAGAGTACGATCAAGGTCGACTGTAGAAGACGGTACAGTCGAAGTTTTAATAGAGGGGATAACTGTGACTCTTTCCTATCAGGGTGTCTATCTATCCATACCAAGCTAATATACACTTTCAAAGTTCAGGATTGTGTGGGCGTGGCCACATCCTTTTTTCCAGTTTTAACGCAATATAATCTAAAATACGCTTGATTTTATTCTATACAAATTTTGCAAAGATCGGTTCATTAGTTTGGCCAAAACTGCGTTTTTTGAAAAGGGCACGGCACCGCTTACTTTTTCACCAGGATGTGTTTCGATCCATGCCAACATTATATGTTCAAATAGTCATATCTCTAGTCATTCATGAGATATTGTCTTTTTATACCCTCCACCATAAAAGAGATGGTATATTCACTTTTAGATTCCGTTTGCAGCACCTCGAAATACCGTTCGGAGCCTATACTCGTATATATTCCGAATCTTCAGAAAATACTAAGATGTCCGTCTGTCTGTCCATGGAAAGCAAACTACAAGTCGCACTATTGAAGATAGGTGGCTCAAATGGATGGACTGCAACGATTGGTATTAAAAATGGGCCAAATCGCTCAAGAAGTAAACATTTTTTCCTCACAAGTACTGTGGCAACCTTAAATAAAAAATACAGCATCCCATTAACTATTTATATGAGGCTTATCAATCATATCAGGCTTTTCATATGATGTGAGCTTGTATTTGGAACATATGATATTCTCATGGATCGAGGAAAAGTGGGCGTTGACACACCCCCTTAAAAAAATGCATTTATGGCCAAACTAATGGACCGATCATATTAAAATGTTAGCAGGGTGAAACCAACGACAAGTCTTTGATTCTAGACTATTTTATGGTAAAATCGAATAAGGGGCGTGGCACCGCCCACACAACTCCGAACTCAAAAAGACAGTATTCCATAAAATTAAAGATGTATGAGGCTCATATTTGAAACATTTAATGTTCGCATGGATCGAAACACATTCCGGAGGAGGAGTGGGCGGTGACACGCCCCTTTAAATAATCCCATTTAAGGCCAAACTTATGGACCAATGGTTTAAAAATTTTAACAGAATAAAATCAATGACTAGGAAATTATTCTAGACTTTCTTATGATAACATTGAATAAGGGGGCGTGGCACCGCCCACACAACTACAAACTCAAAAAGACAGTAACCCACAAACCAATAGATATATAGGCTCGTATTTGGAACATATAATGTTGGCATGGATTGAAACACATCCCGGAGGAAGAGTTGGCGGTGACACGCCCCCTTATAAAAAATCGCATTTATGGCCAAACTAATGAACCGATTATTTTAACAGGATTAAACCTAGGCAATTATTTTAGACCATCTTATGATAAAATTGGATACTGAGCCGTGGCACCGCACACACAACACCGACCCTAAAAAGACAATATCTTATTAACTAATAGAGAAACACATCCCGCAGGAAGAGTGGGCGGTGACACGCCCCTTTTAAAAAATCGCATTTATGGCCAAACTAATGAACCGATCATTTTAACAGGATTTGACCAATGACTAGGCAATTATTCTAGACTATCCTACGATAAAATTGGAGAAGGGGTCGTGGCACCGCCCACACAACTACGAACTCAAAAAGACAGTAACCCACAAACTAATAGATATATAGGCTCGTATTTGGAACATATAATGTTGGCATGAATTGAAACACATCCCGGAGGAAGAGTTGGCGGTGACACGCCCCCTTTTAAAAAATCGCATTTAAGGCCAAAGTAATGGACCGATCGTTTTAAAATTTTAACAGGACTCGAATATCTTATGGTACTATCCGATAAAGGTCATGGCACCGGCCACACAACTACGAACAATGACAATGTCATTTGGAATACATGATTTAAGCATGGATCGAAAGCATTCTGGAGGAAGAGTGGGCGGTGCCCCGCTCCATTTAAAAATCGCATTTACGGCCAAAGTAATTGACCGATCATTATAAAAATTTGGCACAGTGGAATCAAAGACTAGGGAATTATTATAGACCATGAAATAAAATAAAGGGTGGTCCAACTTAAACGCACGATGTTAATTGTAACTAAACCAAAATTTTTCCAGAGAATTATTTTAAAATTTTGTATTATGATAGAAGGATCAATGAAGGATCTATATTATGTGTGAAATATCGGGAAATTGCTCGCTACGGCTTCGGTGGCATACCTCTTTCCCATGGTCCATATTTTCAATGACTTTGAGTCATAATGAATGTTGTTAATGTGCCGAATTATATCATCCTTTAGTTCTTGAATTGTTCTTGTCTTATTGACGTACACATTTTATTTTAAATATCCCTAAAGAAAGAAGTCCAACGATGTCAAATCACATGATCGTGGCGGCCAATTAACACCGTCACGACGTATCTTACACGGCCATTGAACTTTTCACGCAAAAGAGCCATTGTTTCCTTGGCTGTTTGTGGCAAGTGGTACTATCCTGTTGGAACCACATATCGACCAAGTCCATATCCGCAATTTCTGGCCACAAGAAGACCTATATCAGCTCGCGAGAGCGAACACTAATCACAGTAACTGCTTGGCCGACCTCAAGAGCTGGGCGAGCATGCACAGGTGTTTTCACATTTCCCACAGACCTGTTTTGCTAAAATTTGCGCACAACTATCCCGGTTGTGGACACATTTGGTCGATTATGCCGACCAAACAATCACTAACTGCAAGGAATGCCCATTTTCGTAAAAGGCTTCAGAACACTTATGGCGCTGCAATTGTGAATCTCTTCGTGGTTTAATTTAGGTTAAAATTCGACAAAGGCACAAAGAACAGCCCTGATAGAAAAGAGACCGGTGACACGCCCCTTGACAAAACGTTCCTATTGGACCGTAGTCCATGATGGAGAATATATATAAGTAAGACTCAGTACGGCCAAACTTAATTTGTCCACCTGTGTTCCGTTGTGTGTGCGGAGCCACACCCCTTTTCAGTCAACTCGTACATGTGAAAATTTCGTAGCGATCTGAGTTGACAGTGGTGACATATAAGAAAAATATAACCAAGAATACTAAATTTGACTCAGTCCTTATGTGGCGTACATTTTTACCCCTTGAACAATCCGCACCAATTTAAATGCCAACATATGGGTCTGAAAAATTTCAACCAAGCTTCAGTAGTGCGACTTGCAGTTGACTTTTCACAGGCAGACAGACGGACAAGGACGGATCATCTTAGAACTTTACGACGATTCCACAAATCTATATACTTTTATGGGTCTTCGACCAGTATTTCGAGGAGTTGCAAACGAAAAGACAAAGTAAATATGCCCTTTCTCCCATGCTATAGGGTATTTTCACTCTGTCACAAAAAATCATTGCCAGAATGAAGGTGCCAAAAAATGAAAATTAACATTAATTAAGTAGACAATGCGATGTTAGCGACAACACTGAAAACCAGTAATTTCAATATCAAAAGGACAAAAACAGAAATGCAAATACAATTTTATTATGCCTGTATCTCTGCTCGTTAGATTAGAACTACAACTGACCTATGCTCCATAAACCGGCTGGTACATTAAACTAATATTGCATAAGAACTACTCAAAACTGGTATCATAAAGATTTTCCAGTTTTTTATTTCAAAAGCAAATGACGTGTAGACGTTCTATTTGAATTGTAGACGGTCTAACTCAAACTATTTGAAAATAGGCAACATATTTCGTTGATTCTTCAATATGAATATATGCTAATAATTTTAGAATTTCGATACCTTGAAGGCCTATGATTGCAGCCTTCAAGCATTTGCAAATTGCATTTGCAATATTGCAAGTATGCACCTATTTTTTTTATAGGTATACAATTGAACTTTGGATTTGGAAGTCTAAATACTGGCCCCCGTTAACATCAGCATATGGTGTCTCAAAAATAATGAAATTTTGTCACAAATTACATTATGCTGGTATTAATATACAGCCAAAAGTTTGCTTAAGTAGGTCGTATCGGACAAAAGGCCGGCGTCTACAGTATTGGACTCATCGTGACTGGTTTGGACTTGCCTAGACATACTGGTCTACCCAAACACAGCGAATTTCCTTACGAATCCAACAATGCACTTATTTTAAGGGCTTTGTTTGAATCAAAGACCAAACGACCTTTCCAACACGGACACAAATCTGAATATGGATCTAATTTGAAAATGTCACTATGAGCGGTTCAGCGCTAACTATTGCATAATTGACTAAACATGGATTTGGATACATTTCTTTCAAGTAAAACTACCCCACTGACAACCAGATCCCTCAATTCTTTCAATAACACTTTGGAGCGCAATCCATGGCAAAGCGTTACAGCTTCGGCCAGCCCGTAGGACCTTCAGTTTCTCTTTTTTCTTTTTTTTTCTTCCTTTGTAGTCCGTGTTGATTCTAACTTGTTCAGTTTCTCCAATCCAATTTCTTTAAGTGGTAAATGTTGAAAAGAATATGTGAATCTTTAACTCAAGGCTGGTCCAACAAGGTTAATTGTGTCCAGCTTAATTTGACATTTCTTCGTTTCGGTGTTCGACAAATTCAGCCCTGGAGAGGTACACAATTGAGCTGCGCGTTAGGAATGCTGATGCCTTTTACGAATATGGGCGTTCAAAACGGAGTGCATTTCGTTTACTTCACAATTTTTTGCTCAGCAAAATTGACCAAATGTGTCGACATATCAATCCCACGACTGCCGATTCTATCTACCGGATTGACCCGAAGCAAACAGTCTGCGGCCAAAGGGTAGTCACCTCTACGGTATTTGTTTTTTGTTCGCATCCAGTTTAAATGGCGCTTTTCCTTCACCTGGATGTGGAAGCAGATCTCCCACTCACGAATAAGACTTTCAATACCGCATACAACAACAAATGTGTCCGCAATTGGGAAAATGGGTGCAAATTTCAGCAAACCGGGTCTGTAGGAAATGTGAAAACACTAGTGCATGCTCGTCCATTTTATTCTGCGGAAGGAAGAGTTGCAACCTCGACTTGTCGTGCCCAACAATTGAACATCTCACGAGCATCAAATTTGGAATAAAGATTGTAATTTACACGCCGACAAGGTTCAATTGACTCAAGAGCTGAAGCCTGCTTACTAGCGTCGTCAATACGTCGAATGGTTGGTTTTAAAGACAAGCAGCTTTGTCGCATTTGAGCAAATCAGAATCCACGATGCATCCACAAAGAGTGGCCGTTTGATGCGGTCTTTGGGCTGGCAACGTCATCGGGCGTACATTTTCGAAAATGATGTCGACTAAGCAGCGACCGTGAATGATGTTCGCTATCGGGAGATGATAACGGACTTCTTGTGGCCAGAAATTGATGATGTAGCCCTGGATCCAACAGAATGGTGCCACTTGCCACACAGCCCACGAAACAATGGCTCTTTTGCGCATGAAATTCAATGGCCATGTTAGCTCACGTCGTGGCTATGTTAATTGGCCGCCACGATCATGTGATTTGACACCGTTGGACGCCTTTCTTTGGGGATATTTAAAAGAAAAAGTGTACGTCAATTAGACAGGTACCGTTCAAGAACCAAATGATGAGATATTTCGGCATTAACGACATTGAACCTCTATTATGTCTCGGAGTCATTGACAATACGGATCATCGGATAGAGGTATGCCATCTAAGCCGTGCAGAGCATTGTGGCGATATTTTGTTTCACACATAATTGTCAAAGATCCTTCTATAATAACAAAAAATATTAAGGTTAAGGTATTAAAAACTTTTGTTTTAATTATAATTTACATCGTGCGTTTCAAATGGACCACACGCAGAAAAAAGTATGGTTGGGGTGACAATATTCGAAGAGGACCATACTATTGTTGGGTATATGGTTGTGGCACAACAATATTATGATCGTCACAACAATAGTATTATTCACACACAACCATACTATGATCTCGATAACCATATTATGAGTTACACTCAACCATGCTATGATCCCCAAAACCATATTATGATCCTCACAACCATATTATTTTTCTCATACAACCATATTATGATTCACACGCAACCATGCTATTATCCCTACAACCATAGTATGATTCACTAAACCACACTATGACCTCCAAAATAATTATTAGGGTTGGGTAATGTTGTTATTCAAAAATATAGATTTTCATCAAGCGATTTAATTAATATTACCATACAATTAGTTTAGAGCCAGATTTGAGGCCATGTTTTTATTGAACATTTCATTCAAGAAACAAAAATATGTATTCCAAAGGCAGTCGAAAATACTTAAAGTTACCAGCAGGGGTGAATGCTACTCAAGTAACGAATGTGATTGAACCATGATCAATGCCGATATACTTAAGTGCAGGTAGATTTTAAATAAACGAGAACCAGTCGGAAGTAGAGTATTCCACCGAAAAAAGTAAACACGATAAAAATATCAATATTGCGGCAATCATACTAGTGTCAAAATTAAATCCGGAAAACAATACTATGGTTGCAACGAACATACTTTTATTGCGGTGAACATATTATTATTGCCGTGACCAAATACTAACCATATTTTTTTCTGCACGCAGAGAAAAGATATGGTTACTATATGGTAACGGCAACAATGTTAGGATCTGCTAGGAATCTTACGCAATAATAGTACTTTTTATATGAAAATTATTTTTTTTCAAAACAAACAACTTTGAATTAGTATAACTGAAATATTTTTAATAAATAATTTTTTTCTACTGTTAAATTAATTACTTCTGTTAATAAGAGTTTAATGCATTTTTAAGTAATTTATTTAATACAAATCTCTATTGTTAAAAAACAACTTAATCCAATCCTTACAAATATTTTGGGGATCATAATATGGTTAGGTGTAAGTGGGAGGATCATACTATGGTTGTATGTGAAACATTCTATGGTTGTGAGGATAATTATATGGTTGTAGGGATCATAGTATGGTTGAGTGAGAATAATAATATGATTGTGGGGATCATAGTATGGTTATGTGTGAATAATTCTATTGTTGTGAGGACCATAATATTATTGTGGGGATCATAGTATGGTTGTGTGTGAACCATACTATTGTTGTGATGAACATAATATTGTTGCGCCACAACCATATACCCAACAATAGTATGATGCTCTTCGAATATTGTTATGCGTGCACCTATTACAATTTAATGTATCCCCTTTTTGTCCCATTACACTAGTTTTGGTCCAGAGTTCTAAATATTTTTGTCCTATAGATTATGGCCTCCTAAACACGAAAATGAATTTTAAAAAATGTTTTCTGATTAGTTTTCAAAATAGCGTTAAAAGCATATTTTAAAGCTTTTAAAGCTCCTACATGTTTTAATGTGCTTGAGGTACGAATCAGTTTACCACTTTGCTGCTTACTATTCTCATACTTTCCAGCGGATATTCAATCTAATTTACCTTTAGCAGTTCGGTCAGTGTAGTCGCGACTCAGTCTGTCATGCCAACATTATGTACTTATAAAGGGTGTCCCAAGAAGAACGCAATTTTTAAATCTGGCAACATTCGAAGTGTCATTGTTTGACATTTGAACAATTGTTATTGTTTGTTAGTAGAAGGTACGAGGTTAGTAAAAATGGACTCAGGAACTGAAGCCAGCTGACCATGGACAGCGAAGGGAGTTCGTTAATTGGGTATTGGAGAGACAACATGAAAATGCTGATTTTGCCGATAAAATCATCTTCAGTGACGAGGCCCATTTTCATCTTGATGGCTTCGTCAATAGGCAGAATTGTCGCATTTGGGGTGCGGAAAATCCTCGAGTGATTCCCGAGAAGCAAATGCATCCTCAACGTGTCACTGTGTGGTGTGGTTTTTGGGCTGGAGGAATCATTGGACCTTTTTTTTATGAAAATGAGGCAGGACAAGCGCAAACAGTCAATGGTGTTTGGTATCGTGAAATGATAACCAGTTTTTTCTTGCCTAGAATTGAAGAAATGAATGTGGAGGGCATGTGGTTCCAACAAGACGGCGCCACATGTCATACAGCCAGAGAAACAATTCAATTGCTGCATCAGTCATTTCCCGGTCGTGTTATTTCGCGTTTTGGAGATCAGAATTGGCCGTCTAGATCGTGCGATTTAACACCATTAGATTTTTTTCTTTGGGGTTTTTTGAAGTCGATGGTTTACGCGAATAAGCCGACGACGACTCAAGCCTTAAAAGACGAAATTGGACGCTGCATTAATGAAATACCGCAGCATTCATGCAAAACGGTCATTGAAAATTTCATTAAAAGATCGCGTGCATGCCAGCAAAGCCGCGGCGGCCATCTGCACGATATATTGTTCCATACATAACCTCATTCTGTCTACTTTACGATATAATAAAGTTTCACGATTTTTTCTTAAATATCTGTGTTTTATTTAAAATTTAAAAATTGCGCTCTTCTTAGGACACCCTTTACAAATAAGCTCATCCATACAATTTTAAGTTTTTGCTAAAAAATGGGTCCTGGACAGTGTTGCCGCCGGACAATTTTATTTTCCAACAAAAAAATCTCAAAACCGACAAAAACGGCCCGTAATCAACTGCTTCCGACTTAATCGAGAGGAGTTTAAGGTTAAGCCTCGACAACTAAGACAGGTTTGCAAAATCGCATTAGTTAAATCATTAATAAACAAAAAGTGTCAATTCAATTCGTGTCTGAAGGAACAGGTCAGATGTACTTGTTTTAAAATAAAAATTAAAGTAATGTATTCAAATTTATATTTTATAATTTTAGTATTGAACTTAAATAACTAAAGAGTATAGGGCTCTTTCCGTGCTAGCTACTAAAATGGCTTCAATATATTATTGCTTCAACAAACTATTTTAACAAATTATTTTTGTTAAAAACCTTTTTTCAGGATCGATACAGACTGAAAATTTGCTAAACTATTGCGGTTTTGCTATTTATTTATTTTATATATTTTATTTATTGACTTCAATGATTTATATTTAGCCTTATTCATTGAGGTTTTACATAAAAAAACGCCACATATAATAAGCAGCATAGATTAGACCAAGATCCGAACAAATTACAAATTTTTAATTTTTTCCGACCACATTTGGTCGAACCCGACTAAAACGGCAACACTAGTCCTGGGTCTGAGAACCACAGGGCCTATATTAGTGTTCGTCTGTGGTTCCGTTTTATGCTTCTAATCTTACGACTGCGCAGTCTGGGTAAAAAATCCATAAAGTCTTCACTTCCTTTCTCAAAAAAAATCGGATTATGCATTCATCTGCGACCCTGCATCATGGCATTCTATTTTAGCCACAAAAAACGTTTTTTTTCTCTTAACAAAAAACAAATTAATTAAAAACACTTCACGATTTCGGTGACAAGAGTATTCAAACAAAATATTCAAATCTATGTCGTACAAAAGAATATTTTACTTTTGATGATTTATTGGTACTTTTCTTAAATCGCAATGCAAATTTCATAGAAACTTTAACACTGAAACTTAACAAAAAAGAAAAGGAACTTTGGATTTAAATACTTTTTAAATAAAATTAATCTAGGCACATTGAAATCTAGTCCTAACTTAGAAATTACTCTTAACTTTAGGTTTATATACACCAACGATATTTACAAGACTGCCATGCCCTATCTCACCCTACAGATAGCCATAATCCTGTTTGATCATATCGGCCGCCTTCTCGGCTATCATGTAGGTGGGCCCATTGGGATGGCCTGCTATGATTTTCGGCATAATGCTGGCATCAACCACACGCAATTTTTTAATGCCATGCACCCTGAGACGTGGATCCACCACTGCCGTTTTATCCGTTCGCGGTCCCATTTTCGCCGTACACGACTGATGATAAATGGTGAAGGTAAAATGGCGCGCATAGCATTCCAAATATTTGGGCGAGGTAACACTGCCGTATTTGCTGCACTTGGGTATGGGACGTTCCAGGATTCGAGCATTGATTTTGCGCATGGCCGGATGACGCATTAGATCTATCGATTTCTGCATGCCACGCACGGTTATATAAACATCGTAGGGATCATGGAAAAAGTTGGGAAAGATCAGCGGATACTTGTGGGGATTCTTGCTGCGCAACATGACACGCCCCGTGCTGCGCGGCCTTAGGATCATGGGGAATATCAGGAAGACATTAGAGTTATCTTTAATTATGTCATCGTACAGGGCATGGTAAATGCCCTCTTTGAGGCCCAAAGCCCTGATCGTAGCTGGATTTGTGTCCATACCACCCGTAACGAAAAAGAGCTCCATATCCGGCCAACCATCGGGCTGCGAGGGATGATCGAGATCGTAAAAAGCTATGCCCTCCACGCCGCCCGGCACCGAGTGAACGCTGTCATGTGTTTGTAATCTCAGCAGCTGATCGGCATCGAAAAATTCCTCAATTTTCAAGGTGGTGGCATTGGTCAGGAATGTCAAAGCCGGCGCAAAATGATCCTGCAGATTGTAGCCCACAGCCAGATCTGCTATAGGCTTTATGCCCACATCGCGCAGATGTTGAGCCGGACCCACCCCAGACAACATCAGCAGTTGTGGTGTGTTGATGGCACCCGCCGACGAGATCACCTCCATGCGGGCCCTCACTTCATACGAGCGTCCTTTAGATTCGAATATGACGCCTTGTGCCGTTTTGGTTTTGGGATCGATAAGGATTTTCGTAACCATGGCATACTTTCGTATGTGTAGATTGGGCCGCTTGCCTTTGATGGGATAGAGATAGGCGCGATTGGAACTCCAGCGGTAGACCTGATTGGTGGTGGTCTGTATGTAGGAGAAACACACTTGCTTCTTGCCATTGTAGTCACAATACGGTATGCCATCCTGCTGGCCGGCTGTGACAAAAGCTTCAGCAGCACGGGAGTGCCATTTGGGATACGACACCTTAACCGGACCATTGCGGCCGACATAACTGGGGTCAGCGTCGGGCACAAGAGAACCTTCCAGTTTCTTAAAATACGGCAGGACCTCCTTGTAGCTCCAACCTACATTGCCCATCTTGGCCCAGTTGTCGTAGTCGCGACGATTGCCACGCGTATACATCATGTAGTTCAAAACCGACGAACCGCCCATTACTTTGCCGCGAGGAAAGTTGCAACGATTGTCGTTGAGACCCACACAAAATTTATCCGAGGGCTGAGTGCGATAGCCCCAATTGATGTCAGGACTTAGCTGCAGGAAATGCGCCAAAATTGGTATATCCATAGGCAGTAGTTCGGGACCACCAGCTTCCAGCAAAAGCACCTTCCAACGGGGATTTTCCGACAAGCGGGCCGCCAAAGTACAGCCGGCTGTGCCGGCGCCCACAATAATAAAATCGTACTCCCTCAGCAGTTTGACATTATCATCCGTGTGCTCGAGATTCCATAGATCCTGGCCCTCCCTTAGCAGTTGCAAGGCGTAGGCTATAACGTTTGTTTGCTGCCGTTGAGCAACGGCCGTCCAGCGGCTGCTAAGCGAGCACCACACGAGCAGGGTGGCGGCGTAAAGCGTCCAATTGCACTGCATCTTCGTCTTGTTGAGGCCAACGGAAGCGTTCTGTACTTTCACACGTTTCAAGCGCGACTGTGTCGGCTAAATATTTTACCTGACGGCATATATTCATGGCTGGCGTTCTAAACCCAATGGAGAGCAAATTTTTAAAATAAATTTGGTGTTTTATTGCAATTTGTATTAAAAGCACGTTGGATCATCTATGCGAGAAGCACAGTGGGATGAAAACGGCAAATAATGGCATGCGAGTGTAAAAAAATCACAAACTCAATATAAGCAGCTCCGAAACTCAGAGATATTCTATGGGAAGACTTGGACTTGTGTAGTATACCTCAAAAGGACTGGCGGCGATTTCTGCTGAAACGGTAGTAAAAAAACCCAGGTCTCCTTTCCACGACAGCCGATGCTATGCACCGGAGCGACCCGAAGAAGGAATTCTTTGGCCAAGGGCTGTCATCGCGGCATTATATGCCGCTACAACAACAATGCTGAGATCTCTAAACACCCATTCTTACTTCTATAGAAGATGCAAGACTTAGGTGGATCACCACCGTAAAGAGAATTGGATGGAATCGTATTTAACATAGAAAAAAAATTATTTTCGACGCCTACCCACTGTGAGAGAGAATTAAAAATTTGTGCAAACAATACGATTTGTTAACATAAAATCTGCATTTCTTTTCATTAATGATTGCCTTCGCTCTTTATTTTTCATTCATTCTAAACCTGAAATGAAACAATAATTCAACTATCAAGCCGCAACAGCGGTATCATCATTTGTATTTATCATAAGCTCAGCTTAGCTCGACTTTTGCTCCCGTTTAGTGACGTTCTGCTAGCGCTAAACGATCTCTGAGGGGTTTACCGGTCAATGACGTACAACGACATCTTAGAAATAACTTATTTAAATGAGTTTAGAAGCGTTTTAATGGCTACTAGAGAGCGGCGCATGCGCACTCTGCAGGTCGACTGTAGTACACGGTACTATGTAGAGGTGAGATTGAAATAGCGGACTATGGAAGTCAGCTTTGTCGGAGATGCAAGTATAAAGGATGGTATAAAGTATAGTAAAGTAGGTTTGAAGATCGGAGGCCTACGATAATGGACTAAAAACTATCGGAATTCATTTTCATTTGTTATGAAAGGCTAAAAAAATCAACCCAAATAAATTGCTAACAAATGATGCTGCTTCCAATAGACGAAATCAGAAAGGATGGTCCAACCATAATGCACGATGTTAGTTGTGGGTCACACCAGTACGTCAAGTTTTTTGCCCAACTTTATTTGTCATTTCTTAGTTTCAGTGTTTGACAAATTCAACCTTGGAGAGGTACACAATTAAACAGCGCGTTAAGATTGTTGAAGCCTTTTACGAAAATGGATTGCATGCACTTTATGACTTTTTTGGTCAGCATATCGACAAAATGTGTCCACAATCGTCCGAATTATGCTCAAATTTTAGAAAACGGGGCCTGTAGAAAATGTGAAAACACCTGTACATGCTCGCCCAGTTCGTTCCAAAGCCTTCGGGCCAATCTTCTTTGAAAATAAGGTCGTCCTAGAAGTTACCGTGAATGGTGTTCGCTATCGCAAGACGATAACGGACTTCTTGTGACCAGAAATTGAGGATATTTTCCAGGACGATATGTGGTTCCAACGGGATGGCGCCAACGTAACAATGGCTGTTTGGCCCAAAAAATTCAATGGCCAAGTTTTCTCACGTTATAGATGTTAACTGACCGCCACGATCATGTGGTTTGACACTGTTGGACTACTTTTTTTTGGAATATTTAAATGAAAAAGTGTACGTCAATAAACCATGAACAATTCAAGAGCTAAAGGATGAGATACCTCAGCACGTTTACGACATTGAACCTCCATTATGTCCAGAGTCACTTAAAATATGGACCACCGGATAGAGGTATGCCACCGATGCCGTGGCGAGCATTTGGCTGATATTAAGTTTCTCACATACTCGTATTTGTCAAAGATTCTTCTACCATAATACAAAATATAATGATAATTCTCTGATACCTGTTTGCTTTATTTACAATTAACATCGTGCGTTTTAGTTGGGCAACCCTTTATTTAAAAACTTTACTTTGATGGAGTTCAACAGAGATTACAGCAAATCAAATTAAATAAAGCTGCTGTTCCGATAACCCCAAAAAGGAACATAGACTTTAGTTACAGTTACAACAGCTTCAGCAAACTAAAATTTTTGCAGACTCTGAATTAGATTTTCACGGATTTGCCAGAATTTATCTTTTCTCTAAGTTACGGACTTTAAGGACATCAAAAACTTATCCTTGTGTCTTGGAAGCGACCGACTCTTTGGAGAATATTGTCACGGGAGTATGAAGAGTGTTTAGGAGATGAACTCCATTTACACTCACCAAAGCCCGACATTATCAAAATTATAGGGTGATCCATCTAGAGGTATTTTTTTCCATAGGAATTTTTCAGAGTTTACGCGTGAGTTGCTTTAAACTTTATTTTTTTATCCTTTTCAGTATTGCTTGTCATTTTATCATAGAAGGACAAACACCGCAACAACGTCTCTAAATTATGTTGGAAATGGGAAACGAGAAGATCAAGGCCAGACATTATTAAAATTATAGGGCGATCCATCTAGAGGTATTTTTTCCATAGGGATTTTTTCAGAGTTTACGCGTGAGTTGCGTTAAACTTTATTTTTTTCCTTTACAGTATTGCTTGCCATTTTATCATTGAAAGACAAACACCGCAACAACGTCTCTAAATTGTATTGGAAATGAGAAACGAGAAGATCCGCTGTTTTCGAACAATGGCTTATTCTGTTGAGGCCCCTTTCTGGCTCATCGGCAACGTCAACAAATAAAATATCCGCATTTGGGCTAAAGAGCAACCAAAGAGGTTCAATAGCTGTCATTATACCCAGAGAAACCCATGGTTTGGTGCAGTTAAGGGGCTGGTGGAATCATCGCTCCATATTTATTCAAAAATGATGATGGCCGGAACGTACTTCTAACCGTGAATGGTGCTCGCTATCGCGCCTTGATATGGGACTTTTTGCTACCTGAAATTGTAGCCCGTAATCTTGACGACACTTGGTTTCAATAGGACGATGCCACTTGCCATACAGCAGCTCAAACAATGAATTTATTAAGAGGTAATTTCAAAGAGCAGCTAATTTCAAGTATATGACCGGTGGCCGCCTAGATCGAGTGACATCACACCTTTAGACTTTTTTCTTTGAGGCCACGTGAAAACCATAGTCTATGCTGACCAGCTACGATTCAGGTTTTGGAAGCCAACATTATGCGTGTCATTAAAGATATACCGGTCGAGTAAGTCATCCAAAATTGGACCTTCCGAATGGACACGCTGAGACTTAGTTGCGGTTAACATTTGAAGGAAATTATATTTAAAAAACAAATGGCATAAAATGTCCTTTCGAATGAACAACAAAGATTCCACACCTGATTTGAATTTTTGATTTTTTTTGTTTTGAAAAAATACCTCTATACCTCTACCCGATATAATCCCCCCCTGTGTTATCCAGATCTCAAGCCTCTTTCTCTACCATGTCAGACAAGGCGATAAATTTTAAAGAATCCATCCTCTACTATTTGTTTTTTTTTTGAATTTTTTTGCCCTTTACATTAAGTCGATTTTTAAGGACACAAAACTTGTGAAACGTCCGACTCTTTGGAGAATATTGTCCTTTGTCTCCACAAGTCACAGGAGTATGAAGAGTGCTATGGAGATAATCTACTTTTACACTCATCAAGGCAGTCCCCCTGTAGTTATCCAGATCTCGAGCCTCTTTCTCTATCATGTCAGACACGACGAGAAATTTTAAAGCATCCTCTACTTTGTGTTTTTTTTTCAAAATTTGTTTCTGTTTACATTAAATTGATTTTTAAGGACACAAAACTTGTGAATTGGAAACGTCCGACTCTTTGGAGAATATTGTCCTTTGTCTCCTACAAGTCCCGGGAGTATGAAGAGTGCTTAGGAGATGAACTCCTTTTACACTCATCAAGGCAGTCCCCCTGTGGTTATCCAGATCTCGAGCCTCTTTCACAATCATGACAGAAACAATGAGAAATTTAAAAAAAATCATCTTCTTTAAGTTTTATTCTGAATTTATTTCTGGTTACATTAAGTCGATTTTTTAATGAAAAAAAAATAATTACTAGCGTATCGTGAAGTTGGCCTTATACAGCGAGACTTATTTCAAACACACGGACGGATCTGTGCTCTGGCTGAGCACCTTCGTTAGAAGACAAAGATCCTGCCGAGTGCCGACGCAACACATATTGTCAAAGCAGCACTCGCTGCGTTGCTAGCGAATGGATCATCTGAATTCCTACACTGAAAGAATTATGTTCGTACTGTTTACGAAACATTCTTTTTATTAGGTTCTTTGAACATTCTTCATGCTATTAACAACGTTTTTGTACATTTCGTATGTTTAGTGAAGATTTTTTTCGGAATTTAAGGACCAAATTCTTAAAAAAGGCTTTTAATAACATTGAACAGGGAATAACCGGCTCAAGACCTCTTGCTTCTATATTTAAATAGAAGACAATTTATAAACAAAATAGCAAAGTGACATTGATTTTCGTGGCTGCACACTGCTTTTATCATGATTTCGGGTCCGTGACAACCCCCTTTCAGAAAGCTTAGCTGCAATTGTTGAAAGTAAAACCGAACTCTATAAGGCCAGGCTCCCCCCAAACGAATGAGAACTTCTGTTGTAAACCTTACTTTTCATGTTTTCTTCAGACAATTGCCCACGAAAATACAACGCACTCTTGCCACCTCTAAAGAGATTTCACATCGAGAGCCATCAATAGATTTATTTAATAACTTCGTTATTTTTCCTTCATAGGTTTTATGATAAGTATTTTACTTTGTATGAAAAGTCTTTGTAAAACTTTTATTCGCAAGTTTAAGGAACATTTTCCCATTAATTTGGAAATTTTTCCTAGAAATTTCGTAATTTTTGCTTCAGATGTTTTACGAAAATGTTCTTATTTTGTCTGAACTGTCTTCATAAAAAAACAAGTAAGTAAGTGCTATAGTCGGGCGTGGCCGACTCTATGATACCCGCACCACTATAAATGTGATTAAGTCTCCTGTTAATCGAAAGCACTCGTCGCTATTTTTATCTGTATCTATCACGCAAGTACTAAGCCTTTATACCCCATACCACTATGTGGTGAGGGTATAACAATTATAGTTGGTCCACATTTTCATACCTTGTTTTCGGACCCTGTGCCCTCCCACGGACGAGATAAATCATTTGGCTTGACATATTTAAAGTCCTGAGGCAATTCCCTGTCATTTGAGGGGTCACACTAAAATCCGGGTAAACCGATACTTTTGGACCCTCCTAATGGACCCTGGGGCCCAAACAGGTCGAATTTTTTGGGTTCTGAAGGCCCCGTAGGTCCGAGAGGCGGGTCCAACTATTTTTTTTACATTTTGTGGTCAGTTCTACATCGAATGTCATATTTTTTTAATTTGTTGACCAATACACGCGACATCAACTGGATTTGGACCAAATCCGGGAGTTCCTTTGTATGGGGGGTCTATCAGAAAGTGCTCCGATTTGGACCAAATTCAATAGCGTCCGTCCTTGTCCCAATATATTACCACTTGCCAAGTTTCATCAAGATCGGTGCATAAATGCGACCTGTACTTTGATTACAAGAATAGATGGACATCTTTACATCCAGCCAGCCGGCCAGCCAACCAGCCAGCCAGCCAGCCAGCCGGCCAGCCAGCCAGCCAGCCAGCCGGCCAGCCAGCCAGCCAGCCAGCCAGCCGCCCAGCCAGCCAGACAGACATGGCTAGATCGACTCAAAATGTAATTCGGAGCAACTTTCTCTCTGGTCCCGGTATTCTAACTCGATTCCTTCGATGTGTTACAAACGCAAGCACTAAGCCATTATACCCCATACCACTATGTGGTGCGGGTATAATGATTCGTCGTTTTTAAGAACATAATTTTGTGGCCGTGCATACCAAAACGGGCAATTCTCATTCATTTGAATGAGACTACTGTATAAGTTAGTATTTGATTTGTGGCCAAGTCTGCTTAGGCAAGTGACTTATACGAAAACCCATGCAAAACAGAATTGCTGGAATGAAGACTGCTCTACGAACAGTTCGAAGTTTGTGCGCAAAGGGTAATTCTCAGTAATTCAAGTGAGACTCTCGTATAAGTTAGTTGATTTGTAGGCGAAGTAATCGTTGCTAAAGACTGATGAAACCTTGTCGGGTTTGAAACATTTCTACAATCTGCCTGGCAACCTAGCCAACACATTTCACCTTTTTTTAAGTTGACTCTGAAAAAGAAACAAAAAAATAACTTGAACCAGAATATAAACTGCCAAAGTCATAATGAGAAAAATTTTTCTTAAGTTCCTATAAATTTCGCAATTTTTGCTTCATATGTTTTATGAAAATGTTCTTAACTGTCTTCATAAAAAATGATTTGTCAAAGGGCAATTCTCATTCATTTGAATCAGACTACTGTATAAGTTAGTATTTGATTTGTGGCCAAGTCTGCGTAGGAAAATGACTTATACGAAGACCCACGCAAAACAGAATTGCTGGAATGAAGACTGCTCTACGAACAGTTCGAAGTTTGTGCGCAAAGGGTAATTCTCAGTAATTGAAGTAAGACTCTCGTATAAATTAGTTGATTTGTAGGCGAAGGAATCGTTGCTAAAGACTATTGAAACCTTGTCGGACTTGAAACATCTCTACAGTCTGCCTGGAAACCTAGTAAACACATTTCAGCACTTTTTAAGTTGATTCCGATGAACTGAAATCTTTGAAGCACCATTTAATAGCACTGTGAAAAACTGGTTTAATGAATTCAATCGTGCCCGGCGCCCGCTCAAAGACGAAGGTCCTCCAAAAACGGCCGTTGTGCCATAGAATGCCGTGCGTGAACTGATAATGCAAGATCGTCATGTGATATACCGTGAAATAGAGACATCCTTGGGAATTTCTTCCACCACCATAGATTCGATATTGCGTGAACACCTGGCCGTAAGACAGGTTTGTCCTCGTTGGATCCCGCACAATTTGACAATCGCTCAAAAAAATGATCGTGTCGATTGCCGCAAAGACATTTTGAAAAAATACGTTCGCAGTGCTTCGATTGTCTTTTGAGAACGTCACAGGTGACGAATCATGGATCTATGCGTATGATCCCGAAGCAAAACAGCAATCGACCGTGTGGGTCTTCGAAGACGAGCCAAATCCAACGAACGTTGTTCGTGGAAGAAGCACTTCGCAGCAAATGGTCGCCTGTTTCTTCGGCAAAACTGGTCATGTGGCGACAATTCCGCTGTAGCAATGCAGGACGGTCCACTCTGAGTGGTACACCAGAATTTGTTTGCCTGAAGTCTTCGGAGAAATACGAAAAACGAACAAAAGAAGACGAATCATTGTGCACCATGACAATGAGAGCACTCACACATGGGCTCAAACCAGCGCTCTTTTTGACCGGTCAAAACGTCGAATTGATGGGTCATCTGCCGTACAGCCCTGACTTGGCACCCAATGACTTCTTTTTATTCCCGCACATCAAGAAAAAAATGCGTAGTCAACGATTTTCGTCGCCAGAGGATGCTGTTGAAGCGTTCACAAACCATGTTTTGGAGGTGTCTCAATTGGAGTGGAAAAAGTTGATTCCGAAAAAGAAACAAAAAAGAACTCGAACCAGATTATAAACTGCTGAAGTCATAATGAGGTAATCTTTTCTTAAGTTTTCGAATTTTGAATTTTTATCATCAAGCTGATTTTGTAATTTTTAAGATTTGTTTCCATTTTTTTATAAAAAGTTTCTTTGGCTGGAAAAATAAGACAAATTGCCTTATTTTTAAAAAAATGTTTCATGATTTCGCAAACATAATTTTGCAGTAGGTATGTCCCACCTGGATAAGTTAGGAGCGATCTTCATTAGCTAAGTAGAGATCTGACCAGCACTCACTTCGACGTTATTGCAGAAATCGTCAACAACTTCAGAGTGAAGGAGATCATCCGCCAGAGGTAGCACAAAAGAAGGATTGGAAACCCCGAAAAACTAAAGTGGTATTGGCTCAACTAAGACCCGGCTTGGGTAGTCACTTCAATTCGAACTAGACCCGAATTGATAGCAGTGTGCCAAACACTTATCCAGGGACCACACGACACACTCTGCTGGTGCCCAGTTCCTACCTCTTTTCGCCCTTGTACAGGGCCTTATACAGTGTATCACAATTTTCAAATCAAATACAAGTAAAAAAAAGTTCAAGTCGGGCGGATCCGACCCTATACCACTCTGTTGTTTAGAAGCACCTCTGTTGGGAGGACATTTGTTTGAGGGCTATTTTAACCCATGGTTTTATATGGTCCATTTTCCCCGCAGGAAATTACTGCTCACTTATAAAATACCATGCAAACTTTAAGCGAGATCGGGTTTTATTAGTGGCCTCTAGAAATGCAGGACCTCAAATCGGAAGTGAATTTGTGTGTGAGCTAATCGAAACATGGTCTGATATGATCCAATTTTGCTAGAGATAGGTGTTGATTCCGCGTTCCGTCTCGCGCAAATTTTGTTCGGAATTGGATGTAATAGTGGGCTCTAAAATTGGGTAGGACTTTTAGCTACACGAAAAAATGCACCCATATGGTCCAACATTTATCGCGAATTTTTTTTCGATTTAAAAGGTGGAAACCTGCAGCTGAAACAAATTATAGAAGTTCTTATTTGGATTTGAGCCTGGGTTTATTGGTATGGCGGCCCACTAAACTACATCGCCATATTTTTGTTTAAAAAAACCGGAGGCCAAAGGTCTACTGCGGTTGGTGAGAGCTACAGGGCTAAATAGATGTATTAGGTTGAAAGCATGTGGGTCCAATTGCAAGGAACATTGCCTTAAGCTGCACGTTTCACATATCTTATTTCGCGTTTAACGTGATTCGCACTGACCGGTTTAGCCGTTCATAAGCCAAAGCAAACAGTCTAGAAGTCTCGAGGAAAATATCCATCAAGAATGCGAGAACCTATTGTCAGAAGTCTCAAGGAAAATATCCATCAATAATGCGAGAACCTATTGCCAGAAGTTTCTCTGGCGACATTTGTTGCATCACAAAGCTTTCTTTTTTTAAGACCACATCTGAAAAGCAGAACATCTCATTATGTTCTTGTGATTTGCCCTGGCCGGTAGGATCATCCGATGAAACCGTTCCAGAGTCAGCGGTCAACTTAGTTAAAGATTTTGGAAGTGCTCCCAGATAATATCCGTCAAAAATGTGGGAACCTACCAACGCCTGATTTCATCAAACGACAACATTTGCGTCACCTAGTAATATATTAAATAGAGGGTCCGAAAATAAGGAAAGTCTGAACGCAACCTACATGATGACAATGGCAGTTTGATTTTTCCGACCAAACTTGTATCCTAAGCACTCAGTGTGCCCCCATCAGGGCCTTTTTATCTCTGTCGTACACCGTGATTTTTCAAATAACCTCCGGGCATAAAATACTGTTGTAAACACTTTTTCACAAATCGATCTTAAATTACGACTTACAAAAAGATTGCGGGTTTGAAATTATAATAAATGGCTAGGGGTGTTTGAGTACGCTGTTGAAATTACCTGTAATGAAAAAGAAAACAAAACGAAACTGTTAGTTTTAAAATGACAAAAATGATTCAATAAAATTTAAAAAATCTAAATAAAGTCAGCAAGTAAAGAAACTTAATGTCGAATGAGAGGACTGGCAAATAGCTCAACAATAAAGACCGAAAGCCCTGACATATAGAGGGCCAGATATTTTAATTTTTATTATTTTTGCTGTATTTGGTTTAGGAGATATTTTAGAAAAGGTTTTCAAAACTTTATTACAACTTTAGATGTTTTTGTACCATAGATTGCTATGCTAGCTGTTTCATTATATAGATCTGTGTGACTTAACTAAACTGGCGCCCCCTACATCTGGGATCAAATAGGCGGCAAAACCATGGCGATAATTTTAAACTAAAATTATTTTTTGTTATTTTTTACTAAATTATTAAAAAAATTAAGCTTAAGGCCAAGACTTTTATTTTTGTTATATTTTTCTTTATTCAATATATTAATGCTCTCTAAACAACATCATCAAGAATAACAAAAATTAGAACCTTGGCCTCGAGTTCTGCTTTTTTAATTATTTAATAAAATTAAAAATAAAGGACGAACACAAAAAATTAAAAATTACTGCTTAATACATTTATTTGATTACAGTTCGAATACTCTGCTGCTTTATAATTTGAAATCCTAGTCGAAGGACCAAAAATAGGCAGCATTTCTACCTACTAAAATGGAGATTATTTAGATACAATCGTATGAGTGTTATTTTTTATCTAAAGCCTTAGCCGTGAATATAACCCATTGTAATTTAAAAAGATAACCTTTAGTATCAGAAAATATAATCTAAAGGACAGACGATATAAATCTGTTAAGAAGGAGTATTTGTACGTCGGCAACTTTTTGTCACTGTTTCTTACATTAGAAGTGAATGTTGTGTTCGCACGAACAACAGTAGGCGACCTCTGTAGGAAAAATCCGCATGTGAATTCGGGCGCCTGCTCCAAGTATTGTCCTTGCCTTTGGTATAATTTGAACGCTAGATGGAGACACTAGTCATTGCTAATCTAATTGTATGCTTATTTCTTAGAGAAAGAGGGCAAATATTTACTTGTTGAAATCTAGACTACGCAGATGCAGTAAACTCAGGGATGGAAACTGCTGCTCTGAACCATTGGTTCTGTTTTAAAAATGGGGTTAAGGTGGTTCTGGTTCGATTCAATGGTTTAAAATTAGTACGCGGATGCAGTAAATGCAAGGATCCATTTCAGAATTGAAGTTGGTTCGGTTTAAAGCAATTCCGAACCACTGGTTCGGTTTTAAAAATGGGTTTAAGGTACTCTTAAACTGTGGTTCTGGTTCGGTTTAATGGTTCAAAACGGTTCGTAAGTCAGCACCAAAAATATTTTTGATGTACAAGTATTTTTTCTTATCAAAAACAAAAACTTTAATTCAATTAAAGCCTTGTGCCTAAAAACTGAAAAAAAAATGTTATCTACATTAATAAAATAATATGGACATATCGAGCCCTTATCGCGAAAAAGCACCACTTTTTTCAAAACTCGCTTTTTATGAAATTCGATAGGAAATTGTAAAACGCTCTTAATCCCAAGCTAATTCAAATGTATCGGAATCTTTCAAATGAATTAGACAGAACAAACCTCTCCTGCTGTAAAATTTTCTTTTTGGGTCTCGATACAGCTTCATTTTTTTATGAACCGAACTACTTTTTTTTAGTTTTTTGAGATTATTAATTTGAAAATTTGTCCTATGGGGTTTAAAACTTTAATAACTTTTTCGCTTATATATTTTTTTTTTGATTCTATTTTTCAGATTATATAGAGATTCACAACTGAACAAAGAGCCTGGATAACAGAATTTTATTATTCAAATCAGCGATCGATTATTTTAATGCAAAGTGATGAAGCTCGGTTTTATTTGAATGGCTTTGTAAACCAGCAGACCTGTAGGTCTGGGGTTCTGAAAATCCAAGAGCCATTCATCAACGCCAATTGCACCCCATTAGGTGTACACTTTGGTGTGGGATCACATCTGCAAATATCATTAAGCCTTACTTCTTCTTCGAGAATGAAGATGGAAATGCTGTAACCGTAAACTGAGAGCGTTATCGATTTATGATAGACAAATTTTAACGTCCTGCTCTTGAAAACAGAACTGAAATGTGGTTCCACTGCCCACCTTGCCCGAGACACAATGGCACTTTTAAGTCAAATGTTTGGATAGCGAATATTTTCCAGAAATTCGGAATTATTTGGCCAGCGCGATGGCCAGATTTGTCAGCACCCGACTATTTTTTTGGGGTTATTTGAAGGAGCGGATGATGTGAACAAGCCCGAGACGATCCTTCAACTCAAGGCCAACATTGTTACGGAAATTCGAACGCTATAGCTACAAATTTTGAAAGATGTTATGGAAAATGCTCTAAAACGAGACCATCATTGCGCAGCTGAAAACGGGGGTCATCAAAGTGACATTATTTTTCACACTTAGTGTAAAAAAAAATCCATTTTAAACTGAAAAGAAAAAATTAATAAACGAAAAAGTTATTAAAGTTTTTAACCCCATGGTAACTTTTGGCCCACCCTATAGTATTTCATTAGTAACTGTTTTTCTAATAATAACAAATTTTCATAGCAAACGGCTAATGAAACATAAAGACAATCAGTTCTTGTACGAGGATTGCTAAATATATTTCTGGCCTAGGCACTAAGTGTTGCCTGGCGCCATCTGACATTTCCATTAAACAGTTTGACATTTTCTAGCATAAACGTACTCAGAACGTTTTGACGTTCGACCATCATCTGTGTTGTTTACAGTGACTTGAAAAAATCAATTTAGCAAAACAATGGTATTAACTGGTGAACATTTTCGTGCGATCATATTTCGACGTGGATTATCACAACAATGCATCGACGAACTTATATCTTTATATGTGACGCGCAAAAAAGAAAGGGACCTAAGGGTAAAAACCAGTTTTGTTCAGGAGAGCCATTTTAAAGATTTAAATACGTGTATCTTTGGCGTACCATCACTTTCATAAAACGCGCATATCTCTGGGAGGGAACACTTTTGGGGCATGGGATCGGTCTCATTCGATGCTCAGATGTTGTCCACATCACAAAAAAAAGTGAAAATTGATTTTGTTTACCCTAAGGTCCCTTTCTCTATGAGCTGTCACAACACAACACTAAGTGTTGCCTGGCGCCATCTAACATATCCATTGGAAAGTTTGACATTTTCAAGCAAAAACGTACTCAGAACGTTTTGAAGTTCGACCATCATTTGTGTTGTTTACAGTGACTTGAAAAAATCAATTTGGCAAAAAAATGGTATTAACTGGTGAACATTTTCGTGCGATCATTTTTCACAACTTTCGACCTGGATTATCATGACAAGAGTGCACCGATGAACTTAAATCTTTGTATGGCGATGAAGCACTATCCTATATCAATGTGAGAAACTGGTTTAATGAATTCAATCGTGGCCGACGCTCGCTCAAAGACGAAGGTCGTCCAAAAACATCCGTTGTGCCAGAGAACATTGAGGCAGTGCGTGAACTGATAATGCAAGATCATCATGTGATATACCGTGAGATAGAAGCATCCTTGGGCATTTCTTCCACTAGCATACATTCGATATTGCATGAACACCTGGCCGTAAGAAAGGTTTGTTCTCGTTGGATCCCGCACAATCTGACAATCGCTCAAAAAAAATGATCGTTTCGATTGGTGCAAAGAAAATTTGAAAAAATACGATCACGGTGCTTTAAAAGACGTTTATAAGATCGTCACAGGTGACGAATCGTGGATCTATGCGTATGATCCCGAAGCAAAACAGCAATCGACCGTGTGGGTCTTCGAAGGCGAGCCAAATCCAACGAACGTTGTTCGTGGAAGAAGCACTTCGAAGCAAATGGTTGCCTGTTTCTTCGGAAAAACTGGTCATGTGGCTTGTTCCGCTTGAGCAACGTAGGACAGTCAATTCTGAGTGGTACACCAGAATTTGTTTGCCTGAAGTCTTCGGAGAAATTCGAAAAACGAACAAGAGAAGACGAGTCATTGTGCACCATGGCAATGCGAGCTCTCACACATGGGTTCAAGCCAGCTCCTTTTTGACCGACCAAAACGTCGAATTGATGGGTCATCCGCCGTACAGCCCTGGCTTGGCACCCAATGACTTCTTTTTATTCCCGCACATCAAGAGAAAAAATGCGTGGTCAACGATTTTCGTCGCCAGAGGATGCTGTTGAAGCGTTCACAAACCATGTTTTGGAGGTGTCTCTATTGGAGTGGAAAAAGTGCTTCGACAATTGCTTTGAGCGCATGCAAAGACTTCTTTTAATTCCCGCACATCAAGAACAACATGCGTAGTCAACGATTTTCGTCGCCAGAAGGTGTCTCAATCGGAGTGGAAAAAGTGCTTCGACAATTGGTTTGAGCGCTTGCAAAAGTATATAAATCATGCTGGAGAATACTTTGAAAAATAATAAAACCATTTTTGATGATAAGTATTCGAATTTTCATTATTAGGCCTGAAATATATAAAGCAGCAATCGTATACAAAGAAATTTCAAAAAAAAGGCTTGTAAAGTTTTGAAGTTATCGCCATTGCGACACCTTAATCGTGTTATAAGCGAGTACCAATAGAACACGCCATATATTTACAGATCTCTTTTTAAAGTGGCTCATATTTACTCCTCTGTAAACATAAAATCGATCTCGCATAAAATTAGTAGGCCTCGTTGTTAAAAACGGAACATTCTTCTATGAGTCTTCTTGGAACCGTACATGTGATTATCATTAACTGTAACTCATCTGGCTATTGGGAGGAATGTGGTGGTAGAGTTCTTGGAAATATTAACTATCTTCACTTCTATTCATTAGGTTCAAAGCTAGAAGGGAACACGGGTTTTGGATTATAATGTAGGAAACATAATAGCTAAACACAGCTAATAGATTACCAACTACTTGTAGTCTACATCAGGCCGAACTTGACTAAAGTGCTTTTTTTGACAAGAATTGAATTAATTTACAAAATCACCTGATATAAAAACTAAAAATAAAGTTTTCCATTGTCGTCCATTCTTATTCAGCAGGTTTAGATTTTGGTGAAGCTCTTAACACTTTCGTACGCTGAGAACAATGAACTTGAATGTTGGGAGCGAAGATACAAAAAAAACCCGCCATAAAATCTGCCAAAAAAAAACCCGCTTACGTAACTGTAGTGTAACGAAATTAGACGCGCTGAGTCGAAATATAAATTCTACATGGAGAATCATAAAAACTCCACAAAGAAAGCCTATCAATTAAAAAGCAATCCACCAAACAAACGAAGAGTCAAAATATTAGCTAACGAATCAATGTCAACCGTTCGCCGTGTGTGCTGAAATCTCATTGAAGCAACGGTCCGCTGGTTTTTTATCTACTGCGACCAGCAGTGGCGACGGCAACGTCGCACAGTGTTTCCGAACTACTTCGAATAGATGATGTGTCAATTAGTGTACAACTGCTAATCTTATACAGATGTAAATTAGGGATCGCCGCTATAGGTGTCAGAGATTAAAGCTTCTAAACTCTTCTCGTTTATTCTTAATGGGATTTTTAGGGAAGTTAGTACGAGGGCGACCACAAAAGTAAAAGAACCGTTTTTTGGAATTATTATTATTTATTTTTCAACATAATTTCCTTCCAACTCAATACACTTCATCAAACGTTTTTCAAGTTTTTTTAATTCCATCCGAAAAATAAGATTTTTCAAGACCTTCAAAATATGCCTCAGTTTCAGCAATAACCTCGCTATTGGACGAAAATTGTTTGCAACCGAGAATTTTTTTTAAATTTGGAAACAAGAAATAATCAGAAGGAGCTAAATCTGGACTATATGGTGGATGCGGAGCAGTTTCAAATCGTAATTCGGCCATTATCTTGATGAAAAAGAACTTTTTTTCTAAATGCGGTCGTTTTATCTTGATTTCTTCACTCAACCGATCCAATAATGCACAATAATATTCACTATTTATAGTTTTTCCTTTCTCAAGATAATCAATAAATATTATACCCCTGGCATCCCAGAATACTGTGGCCATTACTTTTCCTGCTGACTTAACAGTTTTCGCCTTCTTGGGACCACTTTTACCAGCTTCTATCCATTGTTTTGACTGTTCTTTGCATTCTGGGATGTAGTGATGGATCCATGTTTCATCAACAGTTATAAGTCGGTGAAAGAACTCTATTGGATTACGCTGATAAATCGCTAAAAGCTCCTCGGAATTGGTCCAACGGACGATTTTTTGGGGCAAAGTCAACAAACGCGGCACCAATCTTGCGGATAGCTTTTTCATGTGGAGTTGTTCATGTAAAATACTCCAAACTTGTTTTTCGTGTATTTTAACAATATCAGCAAGTTCTCTGAGCTTTATTCGTCTATCTTTAGTCACTTCATTAAATATTTTTCTAATGTTTTCAATAGTAGTTTTCGGTCTTCCAGAGCGTTGTTCATCTTCCGTACTTGAACGACCCATTTTAAATTGTTGAACCCAGGATTTCACGGTGGAGTATGATGGTGCATTATCACCATCAACAGAATCCAATTCATCTTTGATTAATTGTGGCTTATAACCTTTCATATAAAAGTGTTTAATTACCGCACGAAACTCTTTATTTTCCATTTTTCAAAAATTATAAAACTTATTTACTTCAATCACCTGTAACAAAGAAAATAATCATTAAATATTTCTGAAATTTTGACAGATGGCTTATAAAAGATTGCTTTTAAAAAGCAAAAAAAAAGTTGCTAGTAAAAGAGAAAATGTGCCAGGCCAGTTAGTTTTGCGGTCCCCTCGTATGACAAAAGCTACGGGAAAACTCGGAATATGTATAACAAAAGCACTCATAAGGCTCTTCTTAAACGCAGTCAATGTTACTTACTGAAAGTCAATGTTACACATCTTCCAAAGAGGTGGAACAAAAAATATCGGCATGAAATTTTATAAATGGTATCCACAAATTATTCTAAGATAGTCAGTGCACTGAGACGAAATATTATTAGGGGCAACTGCAGATGCAGATGATGATTTACTAAAGTACAGCTCAGCTGCATAGCTAACGCGGACAATAAAAGGATAGGTTAGGTTGAATGGGCAGCTCGTCTGGCAGAATAGCGAATTCAGTCGGAGGTCTTAAAAGATCTTTCGTGAGAGGGTGAATGATAGTGAGAGGCGATATTGAATAGTTATAGGAAGGAAAGAAGGTGTTTATTTATAAAAAGATGTGTGACAGTTTCCGATTTTTTTATATATTAATTTGCGAACCGCTATGGTTCATCAACTAGTTCGAATAGTTTGGAACCAGCCCGACCGTTCAACAAATTTAAAGTGTGTCTTTGGTGGTACATCCCCTATTTCGGTTAGGCCAACAAAGTATCTACTGCCTAGGTAGGCAAGTCTACATCCTCGAAGACCCGTGCATATTAATAGCAAATGCTCCAACAACTCCTCTTCTTCTGCGTCCTGGCAACTATTTCAGAAGTCTATACATGGAATGCTTATACGCGCTGCCCTGTAAGGACGCCTATTAAATCGAATAGACATCGATTGTTTTCCTAATGTTAGCAATTCTCTTGTCCGGTGCTGGTCTATTGACGGCCAGAGCAATCGGGTTATTCTGCAGTTGCAAATTAAGTTCCACCTTGAAGCTGTTTCCAAAACAGCCATTTTGTCGATTGCACTTACCCTTTCGACGAGCTGAATATGTCTGGGATCGTTTGTTCGTCCATTTGCATTACATTCGAATAGTCATAACTTTGGAACGACAGGACCTCTGGGTAATTCCTGTAGGTAATTTTGGAAAGGTAAGAGGAAGGTCTATCCAAACCACTTCAGAACATAGCAATTTTACCCTAGTACCCTCCGACCATCAATCGGAAAAATTTCAAACCGCTGCCATTTCGCCCCTTTGGATTTTCGGTACCTCTGGGCTTCGTTTAGGTATTTTTTGGAAAGGTAAGAGGTAGGTCTATCTTTTAGAGAAAACCACCGGTTCAGAATATAGCAATTTTACCCTGGTAACCTCCGACCATCAATCCGAAAATTTTCAAACCGCTGCCATTTCGCCCCCTTGCATTTTCGGGCATGTTCGGACATATTTTCATGATATGAGCCAAGGAATACGCTGGTGGAATTTGTCCAGTCGTCAATGATTCAGCCTGTATGTCTAAAGCACGCCTCAAACATATAAATGTTTGCATGTAAACATATTCTAAGCATATGTTTTTCTCCGTAAAGCCAGCAAAGGCGTTAGTAAACGAAACTAGGGGTCGACAAACTTGGCACAGTGGCGCCGCGCCCGTAGAGCAAACGAGGTTGCAAAAACAAAATTTTAATGCGTGCCTACGTAGTTTAAAAATTGCATGTTAAGTCGGTTGATTGAGAGCCTCTGCTAAAGCCTGCTTCCAATATTCTGTTACAGACACAGGAAGCATAAAAACTACTCATTTAAATAAGCAGGTACACTTACTAAAAAATACTTTGGCGTACAAATAGACAAGCATTAACTCGCAGAACAATATTGACTTATGGTCCCTACGTGTATTACGAGTATATCAAAATTGCACAATTCAACCTAAATACAAAGAGAAATATGAGATGCTACGGGCATCTTTAATGCGACACGGGCCTGATATTTTACCTAGATACAAGTTTATTTCGCAAGCATACGTAGGTTACGGAAGTCTCTGTGAAAGTCATTCTGCAGAATCTTATGGGTAATACAGCAAAATGACTGTTGGAGAGTCTTCCTGAAAATAAGGGGACATCCTTCCTTAGAAACTGACATTGATAAGTAAGTGGGGCTGCGATGGCGTTTATAAGCCAAGGATATCTTCCGATGACAGTACAATATCGGACGCAAATATATTTATGCCATCTGTTGTTCTATTGAGGCTCAAATCTGTTGTTTACCAACACTGGAAAATGAATCAGTGCATAATTGTCGAATAATAATGTTTTACTTTGCAAGGGAATCTTCAGAACTTATAAGGACCACGTTGAAGGACATTAGTGAACAAATAAACATGATTATGCCCACAAAGCCGCGAATTTGAAAAAGAAAATATATTGAATGTATAAGTAGAAACTAGTCCTTACCTTGACGGAAAAGTCTTAAACGATAGAACAACCTCACCATTGCCAAGCCCAATTTGCAAAAAGAGTCAGAAAAACTTTGATAATTTAAACGATTTTACGAACAAGGAGAATTAGGACCATGGAAAGTCACTATTGCACGCAAGAATAGGGTGTATGTAATTCCTTGCATTACGTATAACAACCCGTAAACGTTATTGAAATGAGGATAGTTTGCATAAACCCAACCACAACAGGAGGAAAACTTCGATAAAAAAAATCCATTAAAGGATAAGGAAAAGATCAGATGGAAGCAAATACAGATTAATTTTTTCCACAAGTTGCAATAAAAGTAGACTGCGCCAAGTAAGGATCAGGAAACTCATTTCATACCTTTCCCGAAAGAAATTAAAATTTACGCAATTTAAGTTAATTTTTTCTCGTAAATCTATATAAACGATAGGAATCAAATCAAGTGTGGATTCTTAATTTATCCATTTATTTTTCAATATATTTTTCTTCAAATGTTGGTCGCAACTACGCCTCGGGGTGTCCATTCTTAGTGTCCAATTTTGGATGACTCGAAACACTTGTTGAAATTTTTTTTGAAAATGATACGACAGCTGCTAAAATCAATGGAATTAACAATCAAATAGTGAAAAGGTTGGGGATGATCGTAAACATTTTCAACAGCAAAAAAACATAAATTCTAGAAAATGTAAAGAAATGGAGATGCATCACTTTTAGCACAGAAGTAGTTGACCCCGACAGTTCATAAAATATTGGCGTAGGGCTAAGATATAATTAAATACCAGTTCATGCAAATAAGAGAGCTTGCTAAAGAAGTCCAAAAGCTTCTTAACAAATTGTATAACAAATATAGATTGTAGAACACGCTCAAAGCTTCAAGGGAAGGAACTCTTTCACATTTTGGCAGCATCTTTCGATGCACTTATTTCTTTTCTGCGGCATATGAAGTCACGAATAGACTAAGAAAATAATTGTAGTTTAGAAATGATGAGTAAGTATTTTAGATATACGTGTTGTGTTGCAAATTTTACAGAAAATGGAAAAAATAAATTATTTTTTACAAATAATAATAATTAATAATTTTTATTTAATAATAATAATTTAAAATCACAATTTAAAATCACAAAAACCTTCAAAAAGAGCCAAAAAAAACTAAAATTGGTAAAAATAATTTGTTATGCAAGTCAATAGCTGACCTTTTGTGTTGTTATCTTTTAAAATTATTTTCGGCTTGAGGTCATTTACTCGTATTTAAACTCGATGTTATGTTTTTGGTTTACTTTTTATTTTTGACAATATTTTGATTGAGTTCGTCAACAGTTGACAACTTTATCAGGCGGACGACATTGAAGAACTCTGAAGATGAAGTCAATCGAAATATTGGGTAAAATAAAAACTACACCAAAAAATTAACATCGAGTTCAAAATAATTTTAAAAGATAATTTTTTTTAGTTCCCATAAAATTGATTTTTCCACGAATTTTAACTTGGATAACCCATAATTAGGCACCTACAAGGGGAAGCATCCTTTCCAAAGACTTCCAAAGACTAGGCTGAACCATTATCTCTCATATGTTATTTAAATTATTCGATTATCTTATGCCGTTGAAAATATTTGATTTCTTCAACGAAAAAACTCAAATGGCACACTATGCGTCGTATGTTTTTTTTTGACAGTAATGAATTTGCATTATTTATGGGTGACCATAGGTCATTCTATGTCAATAAACTTTTCTTAGGACCATAAAGGCCGTTTTTTCTGCCACAATCATGCCCTTTTTTGGTGGTATTAAGAGCATCTCCACTAACGATGCCAAGTTAAGCCATGTCTCAAAATTGTATGCCTCTTGCAAAGTAGCAGGCATAGGTGTAATAATTAAACAATTATGTATAGCATAATTGTTTGGTTGGGAGACACTGTGCCAAAACCATACGTGCTTAACGGCATGTCGCCAAATATACTCGCACATTATGCTATGCCGGACTGCGTTGAGTCTGCGCAACAGCAGCCAGCCGCACTAAGACTATGGACGGAAAACGAGAACGAAAGTGAATGAAGATCGAAGAATGAATAAGCGAAACTTGAAGCTATTGACCGCAATCGAGCAGCAGAAGACAAGCCAAAGACAAAGAACCAACCAACCAGCCAGCCAGCCAACCGAAGAAAGAAAAGCGAAAATGCAAACAAATTAAAGAGCTACGCATGCGCGGTCGGACGAATGGGCAGAAAAAGTATAATGAAAAGACCGACGGAAATCAGCAGTCATGCGGGAGGACGGCACGGCACAGAATGGCACTGTGGTCCAACCAATGCCCAACAAGTGGCCACTAATGTCTCAAGAATTTTCAATATTCAGGCACTTGTCGCTGCTGGCTTAGCATGTCGTTGATCAAAGTTTAAGTTCAATCATCAAGACCACTATAAGCGGCGCTCTAGACCAAAACCAACCAGCTCAAGTGCGGTATAGAATTCATAGTCGCTTGGCATGGCTAAGGGAGGCGAACGGCAGACTGGAGGCGCCTGACTCTGTGTGTGCTGGCCAAAGCGAACCAGTTTTTTGCGATTTGTTTGCGTTTGAATGCCTAGCGCTGAGCGAACCAGCGAGCAAGCTACACGGCAACGACAAAGAAGAAGCAAAAAGCGTCTACCGCTGCCGCTGCTGCTCAATAAGAACCTGTAAAGACAAAGTAGTGCTTTTTTCTCTTGTTTTTGTTTCATTTGCCTTTGTCAATTTTCAGAAGTTTTAGCCATAAAACGTTGGCGGCCATTAAAACCGAAACATAAAACTTGGCTAGAAACATTTCGAGTTAAGATTTGCAACGGAACGGTTCAATAAGCGGGAGGCGATTCGCCCAAAAAAAAAGAATTTCGAAAAATAGAATCCAAATACAAAACGTAACGAAACAAATTGTGGACATTATTGGGGAAACGGAAACGTAAAAAGAACTTTATCGGCAACTCCCCAGAGTGAAAAACAGTGTTTCAAAACCAAAAAGCGCATTTCAAAATTATTATGTACAATTGTTGTTGTTAACCCAAACAAACTGAAAAGTGTTACCGAATAAAAAAAAAATGTGGAAACTTGTAAGCAACCCTCCCACCCTGGTGGCTACGTTCGCGCTGCTCTCCTTCTTCGCCTGCCTGGCTGTGGCCCAGGAACGCAACATCATCTTGGAGACTCTGGAGTTTTTGCGACGCGGCCAGGAAGATGTTGATTTGGAGAACTATGACAATCGCATCAATATGGAGGGCGAGTACGACTTCATTGTGGTGGGTGCTGGCACAGCGGGCTGTACTCTGGCTGCCCGCCTCTCGGAAAATCCCAAATGGAAGGTGCTGCTGCTCGAGGCCGGCGGTCCGGAACGTCTGATTATGGATGTGCCCATTGTGGCGCATTTCCTGCAATTGGGTGAAATGAATTGGAAGTATCGCACTCAGCCCTCCGACCATGCCTGTCTGGCCATGAACAACAATCGCTGCAATTGGCCGCGCGGCAAGGTCATGGGCGGTTCATCGGTGCTGAACTACATGATGTACACTCGGGGCAATCGTCGCGATTACGACCGTTGGGCTGAGCTGGGCAATGAGGGCTGGAGTTTCGACGATGTCCTGCCCTACTTTAAGAAATACGAAGGTTCCAGTGTGCCCGATGCCGACAGCGATATGGTGGGCCGTGATGGTCCCGTCAAGATCTCCTATGTCAATTGGCGCTCGCCCATTGCCACGGCCTTTGTGGAGGCTTCCCAGCAGGATGGTCTGAAATATCGTGACTACAATGGTCATATACAGAATGGCGTGGCCTATTTGCATACCACCACCCGCAATTCGACACGTTGGAGTTCAAATCGCTCGTATTTGTATCCCCTGAAGGGTAAACGGCCCAATTTGCATGTCAAGAAAAATGCCCTGGTCACCAAAGTGCTGATTGATCCTGAAACTAAGACCGCCTATGGTGTGTTGGTAAGCACCGACGGTAACGAACACAAGATCTTGGCGCGTCGTGAGGTTATAGTATCGGCTGGTGCCATTAACACACCCCAGCTGTTGATGTTGTCCGGTGTGGGTCCAGCCAAGCATTTAAAAGAGGTCGGCATTAAGCCCATTGTAGACTTGGCCGTTGGATTCAATCTGCAGGATCACACTGCTCCGGCTGTGACCTTTACCACCAATGCCACCTCATTGCACTTTGAAGATTTCGCCGAGCCCACTTGGCTGAATCGCTTTAACCGTCAAGAAGGTCCCTACGGTTCTCCCGGTGGCTGTGAGGCCATTGCCTTTTGGGATTTGGATCATCAGGATTTGGAAGATGGCTGGCCGGATATTGAGTTGTTCTTGGTCGGTGGTTCCATGTCCTCCAACCCGGCCATTTCGCGTGCCTTTGGCCTGAAGAAACTCATTTACGACAGCATGTTTGCCGAAATTGAAGACCGCAACCTCAATGCCTTTATGATATTCCCCATGATCCTGAGACCCAAGAGTCGTGGTCGCATTATGCTCAAGTCTACCGATCCCTTCAAATACCCCTTGATCTATGCCAACTACTTTAATCATCCCTACGATGTGGACATCTCCGTAAGAGGGTTGCTCAAGGCCATCAGTCTGATGAACCAGGATGGCTTCAAGAAAATCGACGCCAAAATGTGGAATCGCAAGGTGCCCACTTGCAAGCAGCACGTCTTCGAATCCTACGATTACTGGGCATGTTATGTCAAGCATTTCACCTTTACGATCTACCATTATTCGGGTACCACGAAGATGGGCCCCAAGACCGATAGGGCAGCCGTCGTTGATCCCCGCTTAAGAGTGTATGGCATTAAGAATTTGCGCGTTGCTGATGCCAGTATTATGCCCGAAATTATGTCCGGACATCCGAATGGGCCGGTGTTCATGATTGCCGAGAAGGCGGCCGATATGATTAAACAGGATCATGGCTTCAAGCAGTAAAGCGAAAATGGATGATGAAGAAAACCAAGAGGTGCGAACGAAATCAGCAAGAAGAGTTAGAGTACAGCCGACAGAAGAGCAACGCCAAGTTCAGTAAGAGACAAAAATCTGTAGAAAACCAAGTTGTTGTGATTTTAGTGGTGAGATATTCCCTTTAATTAATAGTTGAGAGATTTGTGATTGTGTCTTAGCCAGGTTCTACTGTTACGCTTAAGAGCCCGTTTTTAGTAAGGATTTATTTTCATTCAGTGCAAGGATTTGAACTCCTTAGTGCACTTGCCAGCTAGCTAACCTTTTTGAGTAGTTAAATTTGCACCTGCCTTTTTTAGGGTACAAAGTATTGTGTGTCAACTTAGAGTTTCTACTGTAAGCATTTTTAACATGTTAGAACTTATTGTATAAGCCGCTTGTAGTCATTAGTTTAAAATGATTCGCTTTGTCGATTATTGTTAGACTTCTTATCTTTTGTCAAAGAAAAAGAGAAGATATTTGAGAATCGGTGCATTTTGTTCCATAATAGTTTTTGTACTTAAGTCGTTTTTCGAAAATTAATTCTCTCCTTTTGAGTCCAACCACAATTTCTAGGATAATGCGGCTAATAGTAGTTCTAAAATCAAACAACTGAAGCTACTAAACGCCAATTGGCGCCGAGGTTTCCAGTTTCCAAAACCTTTTAGCCAAGACAATCAAGAGGGCATACGCCCTAAGTCACAAGCGGATTTTTCCAAGAGTATTTTCATTAAACGCAGCAGTTATTTTCAAACAAAGACAGGGTGACATCTAGAGTTTGTATACGTACTAATACTTCTTTAGATGTGATTTTTTTAAAGAGGGCTACATTTTTTGCGAATTTGACAGTCCCTATCTTAGTAGGAAATAGTGACACCTAGAGTCTACAGACGTAGTAATACCTCTGCAACCGATTCAGTTCTAGGACAGTCCGTCCTAAACCTGTTTGCAGAAGGTATGATACGTCTGCAAACTCTAGATGTCACTATAACCTTCATTGATAGTGAGTACTGAGTTCGTAAAAAAAACTGCAGCCACCCTGTATTATTAAAAGCCGCATCTGGTCCCTACTTATGTTGTCTGCCCTCTTCATTGTCTTTGCTCCGCTCTAATAGCCAAGGCATGGGAAGTGCAGATTTCCAAAGTCACAAGTGCTTTTAACAATCTGAGGGCGGCTGAAGAATAGCTTCACACGCAGCTGCCATTTCCTATGTAAAACATAGCGACATCTAGAGTTTGCAGACATACTTATAGTTTTGGATACAGACTTAGGTCCTTTGTTCACTTGATTGTCTTTAGCAACAGTCTAAGGCAATCTCAGACAATCTCAGTCTGTTTGCAGAAATATTAGTACGACTGCAAACTCTAGATGTCACTATGTCTTACATAGAGAACTGCTGCTGCGTTCGTAGCTAAAAACGAAGCCTCCCGAAGCTGTGGGAATTTTTTTTTATACGGGCGCCTGTCTTTTGACAATTGTTAAAGTTAGCATAGAGTGAGGGAACATCTGAGAAACTCTAAATGTGTCTTAGTTTTTTATTCGACATTGATCTCTAGCTGAATTTATAGCTGACCTTTGTTGGAAAACTCGTCCGCCGTCTCTTTTTATTCTACAAAACTAAAAAAGAGATTGTTCGTAAGAGTTTGCTTCACAGATACGAAAAATTCTATAGTTTTTTAGAAAGAAAAAAATAGATGCTAGACGAGTTCGACAACAGAGATCAGCTATAAATTTACCTACACGAGTTCGACAACAGAGATCAGCTATAAATTTACCTGCAGACCAATATTTCATTTGATATAAAAAATGTACTGACATTTAGAGATGGCAGACAAGTTCGCCAACAGAGATCAGCTATAAATTTACCGCCAGACCAATTTCTTATTTGATATGAAAAACTTACTGACATTTAGAGATGGCAGACGAGTTCGCCAACAGAGATCAGCTATAAATTTGCCTGCAGACCAATCTTTCATTTGATCTGAAAAACGTACTGACATTTGGAGATGGCAGACGAGTTCGAACAGAGATCAGCTATAAATTTACCACCAGACCAATTTCTTATTTGTTATAAAAAACTTACTGACATCAAGCGTTTTGCCGATGTTCACTCGCTTTCTAAGAAAGACTTAAAATAGCTATTTTTAGGCAGAACTCACATATGCTGTAATTAAAATACAAATTGCTGGCTGATTTTAAGTTCCAACATCCGCAATTACTACTAAGTAATGGCTACAAAATAGAGGGACAAACTCATTTGAAACCTATCTACAACCTTTGTCGCACAAGGATTTGTCCAAAAGTAGGCAAGATAAAAGTCAACTACAAAAGCGTCTCTCATTTTTTATAAAGGCATGGTGACATCTAGAGTTTTCAATGCCAGAAAACTCTAGATGGCGCTGAGTTGTACACTGAACATGATTGCTTGGACTGCAAAAAGAACCATAGCAGTCTTCTATAGGTAAAATTCACATCTACTATAAGTGGATTTATGCAAAAAAGGGATGCTTTGAATTTGCCAAGTGACTTGTTTTCTAAAGGCTTGGTGAGATTTGGAGGTTGCCAGAAGGTATGAGTTCTAGATGTCGCTAAGGTTCTACATGAAAAGAATTGTCTCATATAATTGGTGAACTTCTAACAAATAGTTTAGATCGTCTAGCTTTTATTAGGCTTAAATCAGACGATCTAAGTCACCTACCGCTATTTACGCCAGAAGTCAACTGTGTTGTTACCTACGACTAAGTCAATCAGTTTCTATAAAGGTCGCAGTGATTTTTTGCTACCCTCTATAGGTGATTTAGGTTGCCTAAACTTTAGATTGTTTCTCTCCCGATGTCTTGATTTTAGAACCAAAGGCTGATAAATTTTACACCAGAAGTTCCCTGTGAAATAATGAAGCCAAAAGACATCTGGAATTTCGCCATAAACGAGTATATGAAAGCCGCAGTAGAAGCTTACCGCCCTATACCAGTTAAATTCGATAGTGAAATAGGTCGTCTAACCTTTAATTTCCTCTACACTGCATTTAATATGAAAGGAAATTTATTTACAGTCCAATACAATATATAGGATGACTTTTGCAATAAAGGGCAGCTCTGTGATCGCTGCGAAAGAACCTTGCAAGGCATCTGGAGTTTGCAGGACTTATTAGAATAGACTAGGGCTGTCTGCACTAGATGGCAGCTCTGTGTTCTCTACGAAAGAATCTAAGTGACATCTGGAGTTTGTAGGAGTTCTTTAAATAAATTTTCTTTGATTACAATTAAAAACTATCTAGAGGACACATGTAATAATACAAAGACCAACTCTAGAGGTCACTATCGCAAAGAAAACATAACATAGCTGATGAAATCTGCCCTCTAGGTTATTTTTACCCACCTAGAATTTTGCCTAGAATGCCGTTCTAAAATTTAATATTTCTGTTTTCTGTTGCCTTTTTTGCCAGCCAATTTTTTCTCCCGTCTTCTCTTTTTCTTTGTCATCCGTTAGTTAGGAAATTGTGATTATTTTTCTTTTTTTCTAGTTTTTAACGAAAAAAATCTATAATAATTCGTAATACTTAATTAAGTTTTAGATCTAAGGGCGCATACATCTTATATATAAGTACTAAGAACTGATTATTTAGTTTTTTAAGTTATTGTTTAATAAAGAAATACATTCTATTATAAACTTGTCGATTTTGTTTTTATTTATGGGGTATATGAGTAAAAGAAGTGGACAGATTGAAACCTGTAAGGCCAGATGTGGACTGCCCTGTAAGGCTAGAAGTGGACAGAATGAAACATGTAAGGCCAGATGGGAACTAAAGCCAGAACATGCTTACAAAACAGAAATCGCAAGGGAAATAACGCCAATCTTGCACGATGGAAAATAAAATAAAAACATAAAATTTTGGCTTGAAAGCTGTACTCAATGGTTAAAAAATGATTGCAAATTACTAAAACTTAAATATTTGCCAACCCTTTTCTTTACTAGAACATCTTCATATTCCTTCTCAAGACCTGAAGTAGAGTTCTCCAGAGAAAAATGTAAGCATATCTGCTGCAACAAAATCATTGAGCGTTTTCTGAGACCCGCCTATTGAGACATGACAATCTATACTGAATGATTTTGGCAGGTGAAATCGCTTTCAAACTAAAGAAACACTTTTGTGACTTACTTTCTTTTAGGCGTCAAACTGGGTACTTATGGAAAATTAGTGAGCTGTGTTCTATATACGAGTAATTCTATAAATCACTTCCTGGGACAAAATGTTTAATGCCGGCTTTAAACGGCTACTGCATTTAATAGAGAAGCATTTACAAAGCATAAAGATCAATCTTGTACTTGTAAAGTCGCAGGCATTTTCGGGCTGGCGAAGCCGGGGGGCTAAAAAATGTTTAGATCTGCTTACACAGATTTGAACTTAGGTTTACTTGTGTCATAATTAACTACACTAACCATTAGACTAAGGCGACCAACTACTGTATGAACTTCTATAAATCTCCCATTTAAAAATAAGTTAACAACTAAGGAGAAGTAGAGAGAAGAACGAACTGCGTCAGCTATGGTTGGTGGTTGGTCTACGTGGCTGCTCCAAGAAGTCAATTAGTGTTGTGCATACCCTTTTGAGTACTGGCATATCACCTTGAAAAACAATCGTCCATAAAAACAGACCGTTAACATGCCTTACAGTTGAGATATCCGAAAAAGTCGCTCGGCTCAATTCGTAGATACGAGGGCGACCGCAAAACTAACTGGCCTGGCACATTTTCTGTTTTACTAGCAACTTTTTTTGTTTTTGTTTTTTAAAAGCACTCTTATAAGCCACCTGTCAAAATTTCCGAAATATTAAATGATTATTTTCTTTGTTACAGGTGATTGAAGTAAACAAGTTTTATAATTTTTGAAAAATGGAAAATAAAGAGTTTCGTGCGGTAATTAAACACTTTTATATGAAAGGTTATACGCCACAATTAATCAAAGATGAATTGGATTCTGTTCATGGTGATAATGCACCATCATACTCCACCGTGAAATCCTGGGTTCAACAATCTAAAATGGGTCGTTCAAGTACGGAAGATGAACAACGCTCTGGAAGACCGAAAACTGCTACTACTATTGAAAACATTAGAAAAATATTTAATGAAGTGACTAAAGATAGACGAATAAAGCTCAGAGAACTTGCTAATATTGTTAAAATACACGTTAAACAAGTTTGGAGTATTTTGCATGATGAACTCCACATGAAAAAGCTATCCGCAAGATGGGTGCCGCGTTTGTTGACTTTGCCCCCAAAAAATCGTCCGTTGGACCAATTCCGAGGAGCTTTTAGCGATTTATCAGCGTAATCCAATAGAGTTCTTGCGCCGATTCATATCTGTTGATCCATCACTACATCCCAGAATGCAAAGAACAGTCAAAACAATGGATAGAAGCTGGTAAAAGTGGTCCCAAGAAGGCGAAAACTGTTAAGTCAGCTGGAAAAGTAATGGCCACAGTATTTGTGGATGCAAGGGGTATAATATTTATTGATTGTCTTGAGAAAGGAAAAACTATAAATAGTGAATATTATTGTGCATTATTGGATCGGTTGAGTGAAGAAATCAAGATAAAACGACCGCATTTAGAAAAACAAAAGTTCTTTTTCATCAAGATAATGCTCCTTCACACACTGCATTTTTAACTCAACAAAAACTGGCCGAATTACGATTTGAAATTGCTCCACCATATAGTCCAGATTTAGCTCCTTCTGATTATTTCTTGTTTTCAAATTTAAAAATATTTCTCGGTGGCAAAAAATTTTCGTCCAATAGCGAGGTTATTGCTGAAACTGAGGCATATTTTAAAGGTCTTGAAATATCTTATTTTTCGGATGGAATTAAACAACTTGAAAAACGTTTGATGAAGTGTATTGAGTTGGAAGTTGATTATGTTGAAAAATAAATAATAACAATTCCAAAAAAAACGGTTCTTTTTATGGTAGGCCAGTTACTTTTGCGGTCGCCCTCGTATACGGTACTTAGTAGGGACATAAATACTGTTACACACGTTTTATGCTATAAAATAAAAAGTACTGAATGTTTTTGGACCAAATATTTTTTAATATATTTATTAATATAAATTGTATCCAAAAAGAATCTACTTATTCGAAATGTCCGCCTTTTGCCTGTACACACGCCTTGAGTCGCACTTGCCAATCGTCAATAGCTGCACGAACTTCGTCCATTGGAAAATTGGCCACAGCTCGAACCAAAACAGTCTTAAGAGATCAAATGTTGGGGTATTTTTGTGATAAACCTTGTCGTCTAAAACCGTCCGCAATTTGTAATCCAATGGGTTCAAATCTGGACTGCCTGAGGGCCATTCTTTAGAGGAAATGAACGCTGGCAAATTGTTTCGAAGCCAGGCCTGGGACGTTTTAGCCTTATGGGCCGGCGCAGAGTCCTGCTGGAAAGTCCATGGCTGGTTTTGGAACAGGGAATTGTAAAGAGGCTTCACAACAGCTTCCAAAACGGTTTCTTGGTAAACTTTGGCCGATGACTCCTTGTGCGCAGAAATGCAAGTGAGTGACCCCATCGTAAGAGACACCCCACCAAACCATGACTGAAGCTGGGTGATGACCCTTTTCCACCTTTGGGATCAGTTCAGATTGTTTCATAGATGACCGCGCATACACTATATCATTTTGCTTGTTAAATTCTTCTTGAACGGCAAAATATTTTTCATCGTTGAACAACATTTTTCTGTACAAGTTATCAGCGTTCTGCACCAGAAGACGTTTGCATTTTTTAATACTATTTTTTTTTAAACTGCAGTCAATAAATGTCCGGTACGTCGTTTGAAAGCCCCAAGTCTCTTTTAATGATTCGACTTATGAACTTTTGCGTGATATTCATCTCACGCGCCATGATTTTCTGTTTTCGGAGCGGATTTCTGTGAATTCTTGATTTAACGGCTTTGATGAGATGCGGGGCGGCCCGACCGGTGGCGGTCTTTTACATCTCCAGTCTCCTCAAACAGTTTTATGCAACGGTAGACGAACATGCGGCTAATCCTTAGTGGCCGGAGCGTTTTGAGAACATCGCTTTTTTCATTTCACACTTGAAAAGCGCTATTACAGCGATACGGTTCTCATTATCTGAACACTCCATGATGAAAGTTGAAACAATTTACAAAATCCCGTTACAGACTAACGCTATTGAGGTTAGCTTTCAAAACCCATGTGACATTAACGGGGTATGTTCAGTTCTACTATTTAAATGGGTGTGTTCAATGTTGTAACAGTATTTATGTCCCTACTAAGTAGTCATCGCAGTCATCGTAGGCGCTGACCTGCATCGGAAAGCCCGCTTTAGAAATCTTGCGACAGACGTAGAGCTCAATATAACAAGTCTTGTTATCCTTAACATCCTGTACTTTGTAGAACCTTGTACTCTTAGTCATGCTACTCAACCTAGTCATCCTGGCCATCTGAGTTTTCCTAAACGCCCTGGTTATCCTAGACGCCCTGGTTAATCAAGTCATCGTATTTACCAAATCCATTCCAATTACCACAGTCATCGTGGTCGATCCCCTTTGCCGCAAAGCTTGCTTCACGTAACTCAGCAGAGTTATCCTAGGCATCCTGAACATCACAGATCCTGGTCACCGGAGTCATCCCACTCACCCCAGTCGTATTGGCAATCCGAGTCATCATAGACGTCGCAAACATCCTAGTTATCCCGGTCGTACTAGTTATTTTAGTTAACCCAGTCATCGTGGTCGGCGTGGTCATGTCTAGTTATTCTAGTCATCCAGTAGATCCTAGTCATCCTACTAATCCTAGTCAACCTAGCCTTCCTTTTCATTCTCTCCACCCTTTTCCACATAGTTGTGCTTGTCACTTAAGTCATTCGACTCATCATAGACACCGAGGTTAGCCAAGTCCTCCTTGGTATTTTCGTCCTATCCATCGTAGTCGCCCTAGTTATCTAAGCCCTAACACTTCTGTAGGGCCGGCATATGATAGCTGCAGGCCGAACAAAAGAGGAGAAGGTAAAATCCTACACTTCTCACCGTCGGAAAGAGGCAATTGACCAGACAGCCATGGCACGATGTTGACAGATTCGAGAGAATATGCAACTCTACACAGTAGATCCAAGACGTCCTACTAACCCTTGTCAACCTAACCTTCCTTGTCATTCATTCCACCCTATTCCACATTGTCTTCCTAGTCATTCAGGCCAACCGTGTCATCCTAGACACCCAGCTAATCTAAGTCATCCTTGTTATTCTTGTCCTCAGCATCGTAGTCGCCCTAGTCATCCAAGTCCTAGGGTCGCCATATGACTTCAGCAGGTCGAACAAAAGAGAAGGCAATATCCTACTCTTCTTACCGACAAGAAGAGGCATTTGATCAGACAGCCACGGAAGAATGTTGCCAGATTCGAGGGCCTTCACGGCAAGGCCTTTACCGGCGAAGCGAACACAAAAGTAGGGAGAACCCCTGTATAGCTCTTGTGGGTGAGCGTGGCTGTGCCACTGTTGTATTTGAATAGTCTTAAAAACACGGAATCGCGGGATGATCCGATCTAGACCCCTTCGAGAAGGGTTGTGGGTGCTAGTTCGGAAAAAAACAAGCCAAAGAAAGAGGCCAGCGCGTTGGAACTCCACCAATCACAGAAACAAAAGGAAACCAACGTTGCGCTGCTTTAATGCCTATGCAATATTGAAATGAATACTTTTCTCCCCCAGCTGTATTGAGTCTTTACAAACTCCGCCGAAGTCATACTTTACTTTACAAACTCCGTCGAAGTCATACTTTTTTTCATTCAATCTCCGTTGACGTACAGGTGTCAGAATCCATAGCAAATATTTGATTTGGAACAATTTGAGACGCTCCATTTATACGAAATGTTTTGACACTTGGATAATAACCACAAAATTGAATACTCACACAAAAAGACGAGTATATCAACACATTTTGACACCTTTGCCTTTTAATCGCCCATGAAGTTGTTAATGAAAAAGTAAATATTGAAGAAGAAAATCAACAAAGACGTTTGTTTAAGCCAAATACACAGTCGCACTCCGATACGAGTATTTGGAAATAATAAAAAAAACATATTCTCAGAAGCAAAAAGAAGCCATCAAACTCAAAATCGACGTTTTGAAAACACCCAGAATCAGGGAGGTAAGAGAGAAGAGAAGTTTTTAATTTAACATTTTTAGCAAAACGACAGCAGAATAAAGCTTGAGATTTGTAGCCAATTTATCATTTAATCAGCAGTGTTTTCCTTTCTCCATAATACGTACCATGGTGTCCGAATCTCACAGATAGCCGCAGTCACGGGCGCGCAGACGCGCACGCATGCGCTTATGTGAGGGGAGCGCGCGTGCGCTCATCAATGCAAAATTTTCGGAAACGGTGTTTTTTTACCGTTTAACATTGACATTGAATGTGATCTCGCAGACTATAGAAAAAGGTATAAAGCAAAATTTGCAAATTGTATGCACAAATCGGGTTTTTCTTTTGGATTCTTCATTGTGGCGAGCAAAATCGTCGCTAACATTGTCATCAGCAGCAGATTCATTCATTGATACAATGAAAGAAACAAACCGAGCCAGAGGCGGAATGTTGGGTTAAAAAGGCCTGATGTCGGGCCCTTTAGTTCCGTTTCAACGGAAGGTATATGTTGCATTCCAAGGTCCGTACATGCTAAATTTAAAAGCTAAATTCTTTTCAGAGTTATCGTGAGCATTAGCCGCACAGACGTACATGGTTCAAATGACTTAAATGGTCATGCCACGGATTTGGTCAAAGCATATGTGACAGCGCATAGGGAAAGGGACCTAAGGGTAAAAAAATCAATTTTCATTTTTTTTTTTTTTTGATGTGGACAACATCTGAGCATCGAATGAGACCGATCCCATGCTCCAAAAGTGTTCCCTCCCAGAGATATGCGCGTTTTATGAAAGTAAAGTCGACGATTCTAAGCGCAAATAGAAAGGGACCTAATCTTTAAAATGGCTCTCCTGAACAAAACTGGTTTTTAACCTTAGTTCCCTTTCTACTTTGCGCGTCACATATGTAGGGTCCATAATGCTTTTTTTGATGCCTTGCACGTTTTGTCCGTACCAAATGATGTTTTTAAGTTTGGGATTGTGTAGGCGGTGCCATGCCCCCTTGTCAAATCTTACGATAACATAGTTTATTATAATTCCACAGTAATTAATTTCATTCTACCAACATTTGTTTGGCGGTATCCCATTAGGCCTCACGAAAATACATTCCAAATTGAAAATGAATTTAGGCCCCAAAAAAATATAAGGAAAACAGCAAGACGAAATTTTATGGTTTTATATTTTTATTGGGGTATATTTTCATAATGCAATTAAACCCCAAATGCTTCTATGATAATAGAACCCAAACCATTTTTGGGACAAAATTTCATAAAAATTTTGTTCACATTTTGGGGTCCAATTTCATTTCGATATATTTTAGGGCCACACAAAATATTTTGTTTGGGGTATAATTTCGTGGGGTCTATTTTCATAAAACAATTAGACCCCAAATTTGGGGCCTAATTTCCTTTTTGCTTTGGGGTGTATTTTCGTGGGGCTTAATGTCATACTGCCCATTTGTTTACGATCGGACCATTGCCAGAGCCATAAATGCGATTTTATAAAGGGGCGTGACAACGCCGAGTTTTCTTGCAGAATGTGTTTCGATCCATGCTAACATCATATGTGACAGCGCATAGAGAAAGGGACCTATAGGTAAAAAAATCAATTTTCACTTTTTTTTTGATATGGACAACATCTGAGCATCGAATGAGACCGATCCCATGCCCCAAACGTGTTCCCTCCCAGAGATATGCGCGTTTTATGAAAGTGAAGTCGACGATTCTAGGCGCAAATAGAAAGGGACCTAATCATTAAAATGGCTCTTCTGAACAAAACTTTTCATAAACTTTTCACTTTTTTTTTGATGTGGACAACATCTGAGCATCGAATGAGACCGATACCATGCCCCAAAAGTGTTCCCTCCCAGAGATATGCGCGTTTTATGAAAGTGACGTCGACGATTCTAAGCGCTAATAGAAAAAGACCTAATTTTTAAAATGGCTCTCCTGAACAAAACTGTTTTTTAGCCTTAGGTTCCTTTCTATTTTGCGCGTCACATATGTTCCAAATAGCATCGTTATGTCCCTATTAGTTTATAAGATATTATCTTTTAAAGTTTATGATTGTGTGGGCCGTTCCACGCCCCCTCATCCAATAGTACCATAACATAGTCTAGAATATTTGCCTAGTCATTGGTTTTATCCTGTTAAAATTTTATAACGATCGGTCCATTAGTTTGGCCATAAAAGCCATTGTTGTAAAGAGGGCGTGGCGCCGACTTTTACTCCAGAATGTGTTTCGATCCGTGCCAACATCATATGTTCCAAAAAAAGCCCCATATCTCAAATATTTAATGGGATATTGTGTTTTTAATTTTAGGATTGTTGAGGTTGCCTCAGTTCTTGTGGGCGGAAATTTTTACCTATTGACCGATCTGGCCTATTCTCAACACCAACTGTTCCAGTCTATTAACACACGTTTCTGCAAAATTTTAGCCACCTATCTTAGGCAGACTCTGACCAGTATTTCCTAGTGTTGCCAACGGAAAGACAAAGTAAATAAACCCGCAGTCCTAGATAGAGGGTACAAAAAGGCTTGTCTGGCGTAGCCTATTCAGAAGATTGCGGGCCTTTGGCTGAAGCTTTAGATTTATTGGATTGGATTTACAATCGGGAGGGACCTTTGTGTGGAGGATATTGGCCACTCGCAGCACTCCTTGCAAACTGTGTTAAGAACTGGAAGTAATATCTGGCTGCAGGTTGTGAAACCGGGAAGGACCTTTATACGGGGGCTATAGGAATATATGGTCCGTTCTGGTCTAGTTTTAACACAATTATTTTTTGGTCGCTTGTAACGTACCATGTAGAATTTAATCGTTGTCGTGTGGTCCGTTCTATTCTAGTTTTAATACAATTATTTTTCGGTCGCTTCTATCCTATCATGTATAATTTAATCGTTATCGTGTTTACTTTAAGGTATCGATAACTACAGCACCTCAAACCGGGAGCGACCTTTGTGTGGAAGCTATTCGAAAACATAGATCGATATGGTCTAATTTCGCCAGAGATATGTATTGAATGCTATTAGAGCTTAATGCGAAATTTCGTCGCAATCGGATGTTATACGTGGCTTTAAAAGCTCGTAAATACCTTTGTATTGGGGGCTATACGCAAATATAGACCGATATTGTCCAGATTTTATTATCGGTCGCTCATAAAGTACCATACAAGCTTTGGGCGTGATCGGGTTTACTGTGTGGCATCTAGAGCTACGGGACCTCAAGCCGGAAACGACCTTTGTAAGGAGGAAGCTCTTTAAAGACATGGACGGATATGATCCAATTTCACCAGATGGCAATTGTTAGCTTGTTAAGATCTGCGCGAAATTTGGCCTGTAGAGGTGTAGGTTCTGGGATCTGAAAAAACCAAAGTATGATATCAAAACATAGACCAATCTAGACCAATTCAGTAGCTTCTGTTATTGGCCCACACGACTCGGCACTATATATAAATTACACTGGGTAACAAACAACCAAAAAAAAGTCATGGGTTTCTCAGCTGATTTAGACTAATTTTGGTGTTCTGAGTCCGAATATCACATTGATTTTGCTGTATCAGGTCAACTTTTTGAGATACAGCCATAGGCCTAAATGACCATTTTTCCCTGAAATGTAAGCCTTTTTATACGCTTCAATATGCTAATATTAGGGGTAGGGGGAACACGAAGGCAGCAAACCACGCCAGACTCATCAGCAGCATGATAGAGGCCTTTCAAAAGCTCGGGTGTTTGATGAGTATAAAAATGCACTTCCTGTTCTCACACATGGAGAAGTTTCCTGAAAACCTTGGGGCGATGAGCGACGAGCAGGGAGAAAGGTTCCATCAGGACATGCGCCAAATGGAGGATAGGTACCAGGGGAGGTGGGACGCAGTCATGATGGCGGACTACTGCTGGATGCTGAAGAGAGACAACCCAGCAGCTGCTCACAAACGGGAATCGAAGAAACGCCGATTTATGCCGTGAACTCTGAACTTTTGTGTCACGTAACGCTCATTGTTATACTAATATTATGATAAATATGCTTATTTAATTTGATGGAGTAAATAAAAACTTAATAAATTTGCATACGTTGACTTTTATTTCTTGAGGAAAACGGAAAAAATCTTCCGGGGTTTCTCAGCAGATGATCCAAAGAAATGTTTTTTTTACGAAAAATCGATTTTTAAAAATTTCTGTAGCAAAAAATCCTGACCTGATAGAACAAAACCAAGGTCATTTTCGGACTCAGGGCATCTAAATTAGTCTAATTCAGCTGGAAAACCCTAGACTTTTTAAAAAAAAAATTTTTTTGTTGCTCAGTGTTATTGATCGTTTTAAAATTCGTCGATGAAATAACTACGAAGGCGGTTCGGAAAGTTCTTAGCCTGTCAATGAAAGAGAATAGTTAGTTTTTCAAAAATATTTTTATTTTTCAATATAATCTCCTGAAACTTCAATACACTTAGTCCAACGCTTATCTAGCAATTCTATCCCTTGATTTAAATAGTTTTCCTCAGGGTCTTCAAAATAGTGGTTTACAACTGTAATTGCATCTTCATTTGAAGTAAAACGCTTGCCAGCAAGGATTTTTTTTAGATTTGGGAACAGGTAAGAGTCACTGGGAGCTAAATCAGGAGAATAAGGTGGGTGGTCAAGCAACTCGTACTTTAATTCGTTGATTTTAGCCATTGTTAAAACACTCTTGTGCGCTGGTGCGTTGTCTTGATGAAAAATTATTTTTTTGTGTTGTAAGCCAGCACGTTTTTCTCGAATTTGTACATTTAATTGATCTAAAAGTTTGCAATAGTTCTCTGAATTTATTGTTTTACCCTTTTGCAGATAGTCAATCAATAAAAATAACTTTGAAGTCCCAAAAAACCGTTGCCATAACCTTACCAGCCGATTGAATTGTTTTTGCCTTCTTTGGGGCACTTCCTCAAGCTTCAATCCATTGTTTGGATTGTTCTTTTGTCTCTGGAGTATAGTGGTGGATCCATGTCTCATCAACAGTTATGAAACGACGCTTAAAATCCATTTTATTTCGCTGAAAACGATCCAAACAAGCTTGAGAAATGTTCATTCTTATGCGTTTTTGGTCGACTGTTAACAAGTGCGGCACCCATCTTGCAGAAGGCTTTTTCATCTGTAGTTCTTCATGCAAAATTAAATGGACTCGATCATTTGAGATGCCCATGATATGAGCTATTTCACGCACTTTTATTCGTCGATCATTTAATACCTTATCATGCACTTTGGCTACAATTTCTGTTGTTGTTGCTGTTTTTGGACGTCCACTACGTGGTTCATCTTCAATTTGAATTCAGCAACCCAATTTTTTACTGTTGCTTATGAAGGAGCACTTTCACCTAACACATTCAGCATATAATTATGAATTTCTTGTCCCGATAAACCTTTTTTATGTAAATAGTTAATGACAGCACGCATTTCTAATTTTTCCATTGTAAAAAAATCGCGGATGCGCGTCTTTTGTGAATGAAGGAGTTGCCAGATCGAAACAAAATTTAACATGTGTTCATAGCAGAGATGGAAGTTTCCAAAACACTTAACTTTTTTTGTTTATACCTTTTTGTGCTAGGCTAAGAAGTTTCCGAACCGCCCTCGTAAGTGAAAACTACGGATAACTGAAAGGAAGTAGCGGCATTTTCTTTTTTTCATTTAAGCAGCGTCGATTTAATATTCAAGTATTTGAGTAAATAAATTAAACTATTATTTTGGACATAAATTCCTAAAGACCTGAATGCAAGTACAAATGGCGCCCGATGCGTGCTCTTAGCATTCAAAATCTCAATTCAGCAAAAATTGTATATTCTCACTACAAATGTTAGTGAAAGGGTCTTTAGAAACAGAGATAATCAACCTCCCTGTTCAAATACCAGCTAGAATTACCGCAGCATCAGCTAATTCTGCCGGTGTGATCGTGTTAATTAAGTCAAATTAATACAACAGAATAGTTGGTGTTTTTTGTGGCTTTGGTACGTTTTGAATACAAATGCCGATTAATTTTCTGCTTCAGAGGTTTTTTTGCTGCTTAAGCAGGAAGATAGATTTGGACGACTCCAAGATCTGTAGAGAAGTGTAAATGTGGTCGAAATAAAACAAAACAAAACAAACAGCCAAAAGCGGAAGTGAACTGTTGTTGAATTATGGCTATTTAGCGTTGCGAAGCGATTTATGGCATCGCAAGGCATTGGTTTCGATAATAATCGTTGAAGTTGCCGTTGCTGTCCATGTCGATGCTGATGTTTTCTAGCTTCAGATGCTGCTGCTTGAAGCGATCACCTTTAAAATGTTTGGACATTTCGAAAATAAGTTTTGTTTTCGTTAACTCGTCACTCAAGAGCTGGCATATTTCAAAACAGAACCGGTGCAGAATTGATTTGATGTCGTTTTAAGTACGGCTATTAAAATCTTTGTTTTAACAAATTTTCTATCACCTTTTTTTATTGGATTTGAAATACGGCTTGTCATCCCTTCGTTAACGTCTTAGAATGTTACATTTATTCACATTATGGTCTCATCTACGTCAGCCATAAAATGACGCAGGTTTTTCACTCAGTGTGCGTAAGAAAAATTGGGCGAATTGTTTTAAACGCAACGCAGCCTGGCAATTTTTCTGTCTCAGAACAAAAATGTCAAGCTTTCCTTAACAACTCCTTAAACGAGAGAGCGAGGAGCTGCCCATAATATCCATGGACTGGTTAATGGCTGCCTTAAGGCACAAATTAATTGCAGTGCAACAGGAATGGGCTCACGTAATATGGAACTGCTAAAGGGGACGGTAACCCTCCCAACTGCATAAGGCAAACTGAAGTAAGCGTAGAACTACTTAAGAAAGTTAACCCTCCCTAGTTGTGGTTTCTGATGTAGGATGTACCCTTGCCGTATTGAGGATTTTTAGGGTAAAAGAAATTGACTATACCAAAGCGAAAGTTTTGATGGATAAAAAAAAAGGTTTAAAAAAGATTAGTAAAAAACTGAGGTTTAGGGAAGAACCTCGTTAAAGTGGAAGCTGCTCATCAGCTTATTAAAAAAATATCTTTCAAGCACTTTCAATCTCCGTCTGCTGTCTTTGCTAAATACAACCAATACCACGACAGCCGGTTCTATTGATCCGAAGAGCAGTCCCTTGGCCATGGGTTGTCACCCCGGCACACAGTTGCAGCTACAACAACAACTACGTAATTACAACTTGTGTCATAGATATACTAAGTAGGGACATAACTACTGTTACAACATTGAACACACCCATTTCAATAGAAGAACTGAACATAGCCCGTTAATGTCATATGGGTTTTGAAGGCTAACCTCTATAGCGTTAGTCTGCAACGAGATTTTAAAATTGTTTCCACGTTCATCACGGAGTGGTCAGATAATGAGAACCGTATCGCTGTAATAGCGCTTTTCAAGTGTGAAATGAAAAAAAGCGATATGTTCAAAACACTCTGGCCACTAGGGATTAGCCGCATGTTCGTCTAACGATGCATAAAAATGTTTGAGGAGAATGGAGATGTAAAAGACCGCCACCAGTCGGGCCGCCCGCACTCTGTTCGAACACCGTTAAATCAAGAATTCACAGAAATCCGCTCCGAAAACAGAAAATCATGCCCCGTGCGATGAATATCACACAAAAGTTTATAAGTCAAATCATTAAAAAAGGCTTAGGACTTGGGGCTTTCAAACGACGTATCGGACATTTATTGACTGCAGCTTAAAAAAAATAGGATTGAAAAATGCAAACGTCTTTTGGTGAAGAACGCTGATAACTTGCACAGAAAAATTTTGTTCACCGATGAAAAAGTTTGTACCGTTCAGGAAAAATTTAACAAGCAAAATGATAGAGTGTATGCGCGGTCATCTAAGGAAGCATCTGAACTGATCCCAAGGGTGGAAAAGGGTCATCACCCAGCTTCAGTTATGGTTTGGTGTAAGAGACTTACGAAGGGGTCACTATTTCTGCGAACAAGGAGTCAAAACATCGGCCAAAGTTTACCAAGAAACCGTTTTGGAAGCTGTTGTGAAGCCTCTTAACAATTCCCTGTTCCAAAACCAGCCATGGACTTTCCAGCAAGATTCTGCGCCGGCGCATAAGACTAAAACGTCTCAGGCCTGGCTTCGAAACAATTTGCCAGTGTTTATTTCCTCTGAAGAATGGCCCTCAGGCAGTCCAGATTTAAACCCATTGGATTACAAATTGTGGACGCTTTAAGAGGACAAGGTTTGTCACAAAAGATACCCCAACATTAAATCTCTTAAGACTGCTTTGGTTCGAGCTGTGTCCGATTTTCCAATGGACGAGGTTCGTGCAGCTTTTGACGATTGGCCAGTGCGACTCAAGGCGTGTGTAAAGGCAAAAGGCGAACATTTCGAATAAGTAGATTCTTTGTGGAAACAATATACATCAATAAATATGTTAAAAAATATTTGGTTCAAAAACATTCAGTACTTTTTATTTTACAGCATAAAACGTGTGTAACAGTTTTTATGTCCCCACTAAGTAATACAATAGTTTGATTCAGAGAGTGATTTCATTGTTTCTCGGTACCCATATGTCCTTTGGTCTGCTCCGCCCTTAGGGCCGGGCTTTAGATTTACCCAGATCTTAGAAAAATGCCACATTTAAATTTGTGGGATATTCCGACCAAACCAAATTTTGCCAAATCGAAAAAATTTGACCTCTTGAGAAAACCTCATTGTACTCGTACATAGAAAGCTGTTTTTGGTACACCAGAATATTTGTATGCGGACTTTATCCAAAATAGTCCGAATTGGTTGAGGATTAGTTGTTGATCGTAGTGAAAGAAAATTCTGACTTGGCGCCCTGAGAACATCAACACGGTGATTTTTTAAAGACCATCTACATAAGGAGACAAAGCTACTTACGGTGTGCAAACACAATGATTTGGAGTCTACGTTATATAAGGTTAATTTGAACATTTTGTTGTTGACGGGTATTTAACAATAGTAATAGTTAATTTAACTATTCTACGGTTGAATTTTATAACCATGAAAATTGTTAATTTTAAAATAATAATTGTTGTTTGACCAAGGCATTGTATTTAACCATGAAAATTGTTAATTTTAAAATAATTATTGTTGTTTTAACAATGCATTGTTTTTAACCATGAAAAAAGTTAATTTTAAAATATTTATTGTTGTTAATGCATTGTTTTTAACCATGAAAACTGTTAATATTTCAATTTCATAGTTAATTTATTGAAACAGTACATGTTTAATTTAACAATGAAACCGTTAATATTATTAACTATGAAAATCGTGATGGAAATCATATTTATTGTTAAGTTAATTATTGTTTAGCTCTTTTAACCAGAAATATAGTTACTTTTACAGTTTTTAATGTTAAATTAACCTACAAATTATGTTTTCGTTTTGTTTACATTTATTCGGTCTTTTTTGATTATTATGACTTAAATAGTTTTTATGCTGGTTTGAGAACTTTTTGTTGTTTCGTTTTCAGAATCAACTAAAAAATTGGTGAAATGTATTGGCTACGGTTGCCAGGCAGACAGTAGAGCTGTTTCTAAACCCGCCAAGGTTTTTCTTCAGCAGTATTTGGCAACGATTACTTCGGCTACAAATCAAATGACTTATACTTAGGAGTCCCATTATGATTAATGAGAATTACCCTTTGCGTATAGTCTTCGAACTGTCCGAAAAGCAATCTTCATAGCGCAATACCATTGCATGGTTAAAGCATTGTATTTTCGGCTCAGTGTAACTGTTTGGGTGTCTTCGCAGTAGTCGTCCCAGCCACCATATCAGGTACGTCGTTTGAAAACCCCAAGTCTCAAGTCTTATTTAATGATTCGACTCATGGACTTTGGCGTTATATTCATCTCACGGGCCATGATTTTCTGTTTTCGGAGCGGATTTCAGTGAATTCTGGATTTAACGGCTTTGATGACATGCGGTGTTCGAACAGAGCGTAGGCGGCCCGACCGGTGGCGGTCTTTTACATCTCCAGTCTCCTAAAACAGTTTTATGCATCGGTAGACGAACATGCGGCTAACTTGAAAAGCGCTATTACAGCGAAACGGTTCTCATAATCTGACCACTCCATGATGAAAGTTGAAACAATTTTAAAATCTTGTTACAGACTAAAGCTATTGAGGTTAGCTTTCAAAACCCATATGACATTAACGGGGTATGTTCAGTTCTACTACTGAAATGGGTGTGTTCAATGTCGTAACAGCATTTATGTACCTACTAAGTACAGCTATAGCGTGAATCTAGTGCTAGGGGAGCCTCCCCCGGAGATTTTACCATAGGAGAAGAAGCTTCCTTGTATAGACTATTTGTCTATAGGGTATCTGAAGGATATGGGTCATTTGAAAGAGAGATCTGGCGGTCAGCTAAGTGGGATTGGCCGATTAATTGAAGAGGTGATGCATGTCTTGTGGTGGTCCCTGTTGGCAGGCGGGGCAAACGCCCGGAATGTTGCCATCAAATCGCGTTCTACATCAAGGACCTGGCATCAAGGACCACATGGCGCAAACTACTTAGCTGAACCCAAGGTCTCGTTGGACGCATACAGTTCAAATGACGTGTGTCCCTCTCCTGGATATCGAAGATCACCTATTGATGAACTGGACTTACAAAACAAAAGTCATTGTTAAATCGAATCAGCCTGTAATTCTGAATCAAATATTTTTATCTATTTTATATTTGTCATGCCATGTCCTACAATGTAGGGCATTTTAAAATTCCTAGTTTGGATTTTTGTTTATTCCTAAACTACTAAATTCTCAATTTTATTTGAATTATTTAAAAGTTTTTTGTTTTGTTTTGAATTCAAAATAAAGTGTTGGCATTATAAAATCTCAGTGCGAGTGAACAGTGTTTCTACCACCTTAGCTACGAACGTAAACTCGTTTCAAAGAGGAAAATTTGTTGACTACATTTAGGTCCAGAACCCATAATTAATATAACAAATGGTGTAAATGAACTCCAAACGATCGAACTTGAACTTGCTGCTGCTAATCAATTTATTGCGTAAGCAATTCTGTAAGAATAGTTTAAAAATGAAGACAAACTGCAGAGAGAGAGAGAGAAAAAAAGTTTTAGAAAAAATTCTGATTGGCTTGAAACAAACAAATCCAAAAGGTGAGGAGGGGACGAAGTCATCTATTTTTAAACTTTACTGAAATGAAAACTTATACTAGCCATTAGAATAACAAGTCTTGTGTTTTAATTCATGTTGAAAATAAAAATATTTGTTCAGTTATTAAACTTTTGAAACCCATCAAGACACTGTGCCACTGCACAGGGTGTTTCAACTTGGTGCCGATGTTTGTAATTCCTTAAAGGAATGGCTTTATATTCTATGTTAATTGTACCGATCCATACAGAATTAGTAGCTGATACTATTGGAGCAATGTCTGTATCTGCATCCATCTATCGTTGTAAAGTACAGGTCTCAATTATGAAGCGATTTGAAGTTACTTCGTACAGTTTTCAGGTTTGGACTAAGGAAGAACTCTTTTGAAATGGGGCTACATCGGTGATTATATACTCACACAGAGAACAGATTTGTTGCCAAGACCATTTTTTTGCCTACCGAATGACTGTGGTTGCATGCACTTCAACTGCATGCTAGTGGGTGCTCTATAATTTTCAGTTTTTGGAACTGTAGTATCGGTGCAACAACCAAGTATTTTTTTTTTCGATTTCAATTTATTATTCCATTGTCTTAAACTAATACATCTTTCGACTAATGCTAATTCTTAATTTCTAGCGTATATGTAAATACTTATCTAAAATTATCTAAATAATACAAATTTTGAAGTTGCAGTGGACTGCAACTTATCATTAGTACATACTTAAACTATATTTCTAAATTTCCCCTAAAAAGGAATTACAAAAAGGGGAACAACCAAGTATCCGAACCTTCAAAAGATATTGTTTGGAACTAAAAATCCACTTAACACACTTGTTCAACGAATGAACTTGAAATTTTATTCAGAGACAAGAAACTGTTTGCTTGCACAATTGAAGTACCTACGAGGGCGACCGCAAAACTAACTGTCCTAACATAAATAGAACCGTTCTTTTGGAATTATTATTATTTATTTTTCAACATAATCTCCTTCCAACTCAATACACTTTATCAAACGTTTTTCAAGTTTTTTAATTCCATCCGAAAAATAAGATTTTTCAAGACCTTCAAAATATGCCTCAGTTTCAGCAATAACCTCGCTATTGGACGAACATTTTATGCCACTGAGAAATTTCTTTAAATTTGGAAACAAGAAATAATCAGAAGGAGCTAAATCTGGACTATATGGTGGATGCGGAGCAATTTCAAATCGTAATTCGGCCAGTTTTTGTTGAGTTAAAAATGCAGTGTGTGAAGGAGCATTATCTTGATGAAAAAGAACTTTTCTTTTTCTAAATGCGGTCGTTTTATCTTGATTTCTTCACTCAACCGATCCAATAATGCACAATAATATTCACTATATATAGTTTTTCCATTCTCAAGATAATCAATAAATATTATACCCCTTGCATCCCAAAATACTGTGGCCATTACTTTTCCTGCTGACTTAACAGTTTTCGCCTTCTTGGGACCACTTTTACCAGCTTCTATCCATTGTTTTGACTGTTCTTGGCATTCTGGGATGTAGTGATGGATCAACAGTTATGAATCGGCGCAAGAACTCTATTGGATTACGCTGATAAATCGCTAAAAGCTCCTCGGAGTTGGTCGGACGATTTTTTGGGGCAAAGTCAACAAACGCGGCACCCATCTTGCGAATAGCTTTTTCATATGGAGTTCATCATGTAAAATACTCCAAACTTGATTTTCGTGTATTTTAACAATATCAGCAAGTTCTCTGAGCTTTATTCGTCTATCTTTAGTCACTTCATTAAATATTTTTCTAATGTACTTATTTCTGGTGAAACTGGACCATATAGACCCACAATATTGGAGGCTAATATTTTCATATTCCTCGCAGTGAAGAAACAACTTGCAATATGAGCGACCTGTACTAAACTCTTGGGAAACTGGAGCATATAGGCCTATATTTTCGTAAAGCCTCCCAGCAAAGGTCCCTCCCGATTTCAAAACATGCTGCTTTAAAAAGTCACATATTCTCGATTCCCACCTAATTTCACATGAAGCGTTACGATTGACCAACACTCATGTGTTGTGAAATTGTGTCATATCTGTCCAGGTTTTCGAATACCCTACACACACAAACGTCCCTCATAATTTAAAGCCCAGTCGCTTGCTACGAGGGCGGTTCGGAAACTTTTTAGCCTAGCACAAAAAGCGCGGTATAAAAAGAAAAAAGTAAAGTGTTTTGGAAACTTCCATCTCTGCTATGAACACATGTTAAATTTTGTTTCGATCTGGCAACTCCTTCATATAGAAACAGGTGTTCACAAAAGACGCATCCGCGATTTTTTCACAATGGAAAAATTAGAAATGCGTGGTGTCATTAAATATTTACATAAAAAAGGTTTATCGGGACAAGAAATTCATAATGATATGGTGAATGTGTTAGGTGAAAGTGCTCCTTCATATGCAACAGTAAAAAATTGGGTTGCTGAATTTAAACGTGGTCGTACAAGCGTTGAAGATGAACCACGTAGTGGACGTCCAAAAACAGCAACAACAACAGAAATTGTAGCCAAAGTGCATGATATGGTATTAAATGATCGACGAATAAAAGTGCGTGAAATAGCTAATACCATGGGCAGCTCAAATGATCGAGTCCATTTAATTTTGCATGAAGAACTACAGATGAAAAAGCTTTCTGCAAGATGGGTGCCGCACTTGTTAACAGTCGACCAAAAACGCATAAGAATGAACATTTCTTAAGCTTGTTTGGATCGTTTTCAGCGAAATAAAAGGGATTTTAAGCGTCGTTTCATAACTGTTGATGGGACATGGATTCACCACTATACTCCAGAGACAAAAGAACAATCCAAACAATGGACTGAAGCTGGAGGAAGTGCCCCAAAGAAGGCAAAAACAATTCAATCGGCTGGTAAGGTTATGGCAACGGTTTTTTGGGACTTCAAAGGTATTTTATTGATTGACTATCTGCAAAAGGGTTAAACAATAAATTCAGAGTACTATTGCAACCTTTTAGATCAATTAAATGTACAAATTCGAGAGAAACGTCCTGGCTTACAACACAAAAAAATAATTTTTCATCAAGACAACGCACCAGCGCACAAGAGTGTTTTTTAACAATGGCTAAAATCAACGAATTAAAGTACGAGTTGCTTGACCACCCACCTTATTCTCCTGATTTAGCTCCCAGTGAGTTTTACCTGTTCCCAAATCTAAAAAAATTCCTTGCTGGCAAGCGTTTTACCTCAAATGAAGATGCAATTACAGTTGTAAACCACTATTTTGAAGACCTTGAGGAAAACTATTTTAATCAAGGGATAGAATTGCTAGATAAGCGTTGGACTAAGTGTATTGAAGTTTCAGGAGATTATGTTGAAAAATAAAAGAGGGGGTGTGGCACCGCCTACTTTTCCTCCAAAATGTGTTTAAATCCATGCCAACATCATATGTTCCAAATATTATCCTCAACGATCTGTATAACGATCTGCCCATTAGTTTGGCCATAAATGGGATTTTTAAGAGGGGGTGTGGCACCACCTATTTTTCCTCTAAAATGTGTTTAAATCCATGCCAACATCATATGTTCCAAATATCATCCTTAAGAGTTATTGCATATTAAAGTTCAAGATTGTTGATTTTTCTAGAGGTTAAAATAGTCCTTTTAAGAGCATAATTTGTACCTCTTGACCGTCAACAGATGTTTCCGCCCCCTAGCAACAATAGTGCGACCTAAAGCTTGCTTTCCACAGACAGGCGGACATGGTCATCTTAGAATTTTACGTCAATTCAGAATAAATGTACTTTGTGGGGTCTCCGACCAGTACTTCGAGGTTTGCAAACGGAATGGCACAATGAGAACCGGATGTCGTGGGACAATTGAAGCGGTTCCGGTTCAACCACCTTCTCATGACCGGCTGTCGGTTCTATGGACACACTGTTGCCGCTACAACAACAACACCATATTGAATATACCCACTCAACCAATGCTGGAGGAATACGCGGATTCTAATATTTAAATACATTTAAATATGACGCCTGAAAGTAGGCAACATATTTCAAAAACTTCCCTCTGATAGTCACATTAGTTGTTTTCAAACTATAGCCCCTGTGGGCAGAGCTGTAAGAGAGTGATTTCTTCGAAAGACTGTTTCTCCGCCCAACATGTGCTATACGCATTTTCTACGCCAAATGATTTGTGGCCAATTCGAAACACATTTTACACACAATATTTCTTTTCTTCTTTTTTGTGTAGTGTAAATTGCACATGTGTTACTGTTTCCCCGCCACAGGGCATTCTCCCACCCCTTTTAACAGCATCACTTGCATCAAACCGACGCCACCATTTCCATCATAAAAATTGCATGCATACCGTGGAAGCATGGAATCAACCCCCAGCGAAAATGAAATTTTCTTTTGTTTACGAAAATTGCAAACAACAGCAAAGAAAAAACGAAATACTCAAAAAACGATTTAATCATTGTCGAGCAAAGAAAGATTTGCCCTGCAGGCCTAATGGGCAAATTGGAGGGGATACAAGGATGGCTGAGGTTTATAATTTCAGCATAGCCGTGAAAATGTTCATTGGTCGTTAAGATGTCATGGCTGCACAAGTGCAGCATGCCTTACAGGCAAAATGGCCAAGGCAAGGCAATGATGCTGGATGGATGTGGTTGCCTCAAAAAAGAAATAAAATTAAAATTGAGGGAAAAAACAGTTCTTGGAGTTGCCCGCGAAAATGCAGTCGTTGCATGGTTGGCTTCTGCCCCCCGCGAACCCACACGCTCGGCACTGCACTCACTCCTAGTGGGCCGGAACTTCTTTGGCTAAAGCACGAGTGGCTGTAAAGGGTTTTAAGCGATTTGTACGAAATGTAAGTAACCAAAGGAGCTACACTCGCTGTGAGTGCAGCTTCAGGGCAACGCATCATTTTGCTAAAAGCTCAAAGAAAAACGATAACGACGATCTAAAGTAGGGCGACACTGGAATAATGTTTATTTAGTAGTGGCCACTAGATTGGCCGGAAGTCAATTGCACATATCGCATGTATGGGCGTTAAACGAATTCGATCTTATGTAGGTATATTGACTCAGAGAAAAAAATTGTTTGAAATCGTTTGGAACTACAATGATTCGGTTACAACTACCAAATGTTAATAATACGAGTATTAATGAATATTTGGTTCGACATACCTTAAGATGATAAATATGATCGACGAACTGTACTCATTGCCAGAGATAACATTTGTTTGAAATCGCTTGGAACTACAATGATTCGGTTACAACTACCAAATGTTAATAATACGAGTATTAATGGATATTTGTTTCGACATACCATAAGATGATAAATATGATCGACGTACTGTACTCAGTGCCAAAGAAAACATTTGTTTGAAATCGTTTGGAGCTACAATGATTCGGTTACAATTACCAAATGTTGATACGAGTAATACGAGTATTAATGAATATTTGGTTCGACATACCATAAACTCAGTGGCAATGAAACACAAGAATGATATTTAGTAGTTGTGATCTGGTGGTTGTGGCAACCATTTGTTAAGCAAACATTTTGTTATTATAACCAATTATTAGTGATAATAACAGAAACTTCATCGTAACCAAAAACGCGTAAATAATGGCATTTTTTCAGAATAAAATAATTGGCTAAACCAGTTTTTTTTACAGTAAAAGTCATCCGTGATCTTTACGACTTTTTCCTCGTCATGGCCCTTCCTATTAGTACGAGGGCTGCTATTTGTATTTCTCCTCACATTGCTAGTGTTCCCAGATGCAAACTGGAACTTCCATTGGGAACTTTGACATTTTCTAGCACAACTTCACTTAGAACGTTTTGTTTTTTGAGGGCGAATTGTTCAGTGTGTGGAAAAATTCATCTCAGTCAAAAAATGGAATTATCCCGTGAACAATTTCGTGCGATGATTTTTTTACGATTTTCGGCGTGGCTTATCGAAACAAGAGTATTTAAATCAACTTGTTTCGACTTTTGGCGATGAAGCACCATCAAAAACCACTGTTAATCGCTTGTACCAAGAGTTCAGTCTCGAACGCCGTTCGCTCCAGAATGTGACTTTCGTAAAGGACGTCCAACTTTGGTCACTTTGCCAGAAACCATCGATGCTGTGCGTAAACTGATTAAGCAAGACCGACGTGTGACATACCGTGAGATTGAGGCATCCTTGGGCTTTAGTATGACAAGCATCAGTAAGATAATGCATGTTCATTTGAACGTAAAACAAATTTGTTCTCGTTGGATCCCACATAATTTGACGAATGCTCAATAAAAGGCTTGTAGGGATTAGAGCAAAGAGATGTTGAGAAAGTATAACGGCGATAGCTAAAAGGCAGTGTAAAACATTGTCACAGGTGACGAATCATGGATCTATGCATATGAACCCGAAACAAAACAGCAATCGACCGTATGGGTCTTTCAAGACGAGCCAAATCCAACAAAAAATGTTCGCGGAAGAAGTACATCGAAGCAAATGATTGCGTTTTTTCTCGGTATAACCGGGCATGTTGCCGCAGTGCCTTGAGTGGAACGTAGGGCGGGCAATTCTGAGTGGTATACAACCATCTGTTTGCCAACAGTGTTCGAAGTAATGAGGAAAGATAAGAAAAGACGGATCATTTTGCATCATATCTGCCGAAACGATGAGCTATTTCAACACTCAAGATGTCGAACTGATGGGCCATCCACCGTACAGCCCTGATTTGGCACCCAATAAGTTCTTCTTACTCCCAATCAAGAAAAAAGAAAAATGCGTGCTCAACGAGAACCTCAAATCGGTAGGGACGTTTGAGTGGGGGCTATTGGAAAACATGGACTGATATGGTCCAATGTTACAGGACATGAGTAATGGTGGCTCGTAACGCTCCATGGAAAATTTGGTAGATAGCCAGTGGAAAATATGGCTTCTAAAGCTGGAAATTCCAAAATCGGATAGTACCTTTTTGTAGGGGCCATACTAAAATATGGACCTTTAACGCTCCAAGGGAAATTTGGTAGATAGCCAATGTAAAATGTGGCTTCTAAAGCTGGAAATTCCAAAATCGGAGAGTACCTTTTTGTAGGGGCCATACTAAAATATGGACCTTTAAGGTCCAGTTTTGCTTCTGCTTATAAATGGCCGCTTATGACGTAGCAAGTAAAATTACGTCGTGAACGGGTGTAATTTGTGGCTTTTAGAGCTGCAGGACCTCAAATCTGGAGGGATCTTTGTGTGCGACCCATTCGAAAACATAATTTGGTCACTGGTCACGCCTTATGCAAAACAATCGGGTCTAATATGAGGCAAAAATCGGGAAGAACCTTTGTACGTGGGCTATACGAAAATATCAACCTATTGGGTCCACTTTCAACACAATTAATTAATGGCCGCTCATAATTTGTCTTGCAAAATGTGGCAAAAATCAGGAAGAACCTTTGTACGTGGGCTATACGAAAATATGGACCTATTGGGTCCACTTTCAACACAATTAATTAATGGCCGCTCATAATTTGTCATGCAAAATGTGGCAAAAATCAGGAAGAACCTTTGTACGTGGGCTATACGAAAATATGGACCTATTGGGTCCAGTTTCAATACAATTAATTAATGGCCGCTTAAAATGTGCAATGAAGATATTAATCGGATGGAATTTGTGGCTTCTAGGTCTGCAAGACCTCAAATCAGGAGGAACCTTTGGGTGGGAGCTATACAAAAACGTAGATCGATATGGTGAAATTTCACCAGAGTTGGGGTTGGTTACTCGTAATGCTCGGTGTGAAATTTGGTCGAAATCGATTGTAATATCCCAGTAAACCAAATTTGCCGACAATGTCTGATATCTGACAATTCTGAACAATGTCTGAACTCTATCGAGAATTCTTATCGAAATCGTTGCGAATTCTGTTCGATTTGTCTGAGGATTTTTTTTCAGAGAAGTAGTTCAGAATTTTTGTCAACCCTCTCATATGTTTTTCGTTACGGACTCGGTAAGAAATCGGAACATTTTTCCGATTGTCGTACAGAATTCTGACCGAATTCTGATGGTTTGGTTTGCTGGGACGTGTCGTTTAGAGCTGTAGGTTGTGAAATCGAGAAAAACCTAGGTATGATATCAAAATATGGATCTAATGAACTGTGAACTAATATCCTTGGCCCAAGCTTGAAGAATAAACTAAGTTTCATTGAAATCGGTTTATAATTGTACTTTTATGTACTTTGATTGCAACGATAAGTAGACCGACGGACGGACATCGCTGTAAGTAATCATCAGCGTCATGGGTCATCGGTGATTACAACGATAGGTAGACAGACGGACGGACATCGCTCTAAGTAATCATCAGCGTCATCGGTGAAGTCATTCGCTCCAGTCAGTGTCTATACTCTGACGTCATGTTCCTGTCACAGACTAGTTCCTTTAGATTTACTTATGCAAGGAAATCTAACCTCGAATCTCTTGTCGAAGGTGAAGTTAGGTAGGCAATATTTGGACTATTCAACCGGGAGCTTATCTGGGACTCAAGCCCAAACATCTTTCAGCCACAGTCCCGTGTAGTCTTATCTATCAATTGAAATTAGGGCATTAGGTACGCATTGTCTCCGTAACACCGATGTAGACAGGTCGCAGTCATGTGAATTAGTGTGCACGGCAGACGTTTCCATAGCTGGCCACCATTTGATCCATATGAGAGTATCGATGTTATTAGAGCAGTGTACGAGTATATCCATAACACTAATTTTGGTTTGAGACCGCATCTTAAGCCTCCGTGGCTTTCTGGACCCTTTCTGTTCCTTCGCCAGGAAAGTCTAAGATCACCTCAAAGTAATTTGCCTGATTCGAAAGCTGGCTATCATGTCCGTTGTGGTTAGTGAGCTAATAGGGCTGAATCTTCTTCCTTTTCGTTAACAACACTTGCTCCGTTAAGGCCACAGCTGATGGTCAAGCCGATCATTGCACGAAGGGCCAGTCTCATGGCATCACTTATTACGGATGGTAAGAAACCCGGATTTAGTATTACTACTTCATCGGGATATGCTACTACTTTAATGCCCTTGTTGTCATTGTTTTTGAGAATTGAGTTAATCGCCCGAAGCAGCTGTTGAAGCGTTCAAAAATCATGTCAATCGGAGTTGAAAAAGTGCTTCGAAAATTGGTTTGTGCGCATGCAAAAGTGTATTGATCCTAAAGGAGAATATTTTGAAAAACAATAAAACCATTTCCAATGATGAATTATTGTGTTTTTATTGCCGGACCCGAAATATAAATAGCAAACCTCGTACTTCAAATACTTCAATTGTGTCTGCAAACACTTATTTGTCTCTAACTAAAATTTTCTTTTATTTTCGTTAATTCAAAAATTTCTCATCCGCAGGTTCGAATAATTGGTATGTTGCACCGATCCTACAACTTCAATATCTAAAAATTACAAAGCACCAACTAACATTCGGTTCTACTGAAGGCAAACTCGAGGTAAATGTCAACTTAATCGGCTGTGACAACGAATCAGTTCGCTGTGTGTAGTGTAACGTAAAGGACAAGGTTATGTATGATGGCTAGTTTCATAACACTAGTGATTTAACAAATTGTCATTTTTTAGTTTTAAAAATAGAATTCTTGGAATTAAAATAATGAAAAAAAAAATGAAGCATAAAGTTTGGACTTTATCGAGCAAAACAAGCTATGGTTTATAAAAATTGGGCAACAAATGGTAGAGTTACACGTCCTGGTAAACTTTTCGATTTTCAGCATTTTAGTTACTTCTCCACTAACCAAAGGTTTGCCGTAGAGCAGTGGTGTGCCTACGGCCGATTGTTTTTTGTAAAACGCCCCGCAAAGAGTCATGTATAAGTACGTCCCACTGTCCCACTACGAAACAACGTGTAGCTCTACCATTTCTCACCTAATCTTAACCATCCATGACTTGTTTGGCTCGAGAAAATCCAAACATTATGCTCAGTTCATTTATATATTTTTATGTATTTTTTTTATAATTGTTTATTTATTTTTTTTAATTTATAATCGTGATTTTTGCAGAAAAAAATTATTTTTTTTTAAATTTCACATCAAAACTATTGAACTGATTTTAATACCTTGTATGAAAAAGTTTTAGAAAAGCTAATTTTCGTTCATTTGAGACCTCTCTAGATCGGTAATAGCGCTTGGGAGTTATGGTCCAAAAAGGTAAGACATCTCCAAAATTTCTATCATGAAAACTAATCGAAATTCATTTTCGTGTTTAGGAGGCCAAAATCTCTATAAATTGCGATTAGTTTTTTATTCTGGTTCGAGACCTTTATGTTGTTTCTTTTTCAGAATCAACGTAAAAAGAAGAAATTGGTGAAATGTATTTGCTACGATTGCCAGGAAGACTGTACAGCTGTTTCTTAACCCGCCAAGGGTGTTCCAAGAAGAGCGCAATTTTTAAATGACTGATGCAGCAATTGAATTGTTTCTCTGGCTGTATGACATGTGGCGCCGTCTTGTTGGAACCACATGCCCTCCACATTCATTTCTTCAATTCTAGGCAAGAAAAAACTGGTTATCATTTCACGATACCAAACACCATTGACTGTTTGCGCTTGACCTGCCTCATTTTCATAAAAAAGGTCCAATGATTCCTCCAGCCAAAAAACCACACCACACAGTGACACGTTGAGGATGCATTTGCTTCTCGTAAATCACTCGAGGGTTTTCCGCACCCCAAATGCGACAATTCTGCCTATTGACTAAGCCATCAAGATGAAAATGGGCCTCGTCACTGAAGATGATTTTATCGGCAAAATCAGCATTTTCATGTTGTCTCTCCAATACCCAATTAACGAACTCCCTTCGCTGTCCATGGTCAGCTGGCTTCAGTTCCTGAGTCAATTGAATTTTGTATGCATGAAGATGCAAATCTTTCGTCAAAATTCGCTGCAAAGTGGATTTGGAGACACCAATTTGCTGAGCTCGGTGTCGAATTGAGGTGGATGGAGTTTGAGCGACATCATCACGTACAGCTGCGACATTTTCGGTCGATCGACCTGGTCGATGGCGCGTTGTTGTCTTTACATCACTAACAGACCCAGTTTCGGCAAATTTATCCATTAATCTCTTTACAGATGACTCTTTTGGAGCATTATTGTGACCCCAAATTGATCGCAAAACTTTCACCACTTTGGTAAAACAATTTCACAATGAGAATGCGTTGTTCATTCGTGTAGCGCTCCATTTTTACTAACCTCGTACCTTCTACTAACAAACAATAACAATTGTTCAAATGTCAAACAATGACACTTCGAATGTTGCCAGATTTAAAAATTGCGTTCTTCTTGGGACACCCTTTATTTAAAACTCTGGACCAAAATGGCTGTAAACTAGTGTAATTATTCTCTCGGTTGATGCGATGTTCTTAGATGCCAGCGTTTGAGGTGGGAATTGAATTCCACAGCTCACAAATTAAAACAAAAAAAAACCTGCAGACAGAGGAAACATTGGTTGGATATCGGTTCGAACTACAAATATTCGGTTGGATAAACATACTTTCTGTTGCAATCACCAACATTCCATGGTGTAGATGGTTACATTATTAGACTGACCATAAAATGGTAGTTGCAATATTATTTCGATTCGTACAGCCAATAATGCCGGTTATACCGAGCCAAAGCCAACGAAAGTTGTTCGTGGAAGAAGCACTCGAAGCAAATGGTCATGTGGCGACTGTTCTGCTTAAGCAACGTAGGACGGTCAATTCTAAGTGGTACACCACAATTTCTTTGCCTGAAGCCTTGGGAGAAATTCGAAAAACGAACAAGAGAAGACGAATCATTGTGCTGCATAGCAATGCGAGCTCTCACACATCGGCCTTTTTGCCCGGCTAAAACGTCGAATTGATGGGTCATCCGCCGTACAGCCCTGACTTTTTATCCAATGACTTCTTTTTATTCCCGCACATCAAGAAAAAAATTTTCGTCGCCAGAAGATGCTGTTGAAGCGTTAAAAACCATGTTTTGGAGTGGAAAAGGTGCTTCGACAATTGGTTTGAGCGCATGCAAAAGTGTACGAGGGCGACCGCAAAACTAACTGGCCTGGCACATTTTCTGTTTTACTAGCAATTTTTTTTTGTTTTTTAAAAGCAATCTTTCATAAGCCATTTGTCAAAATTTCCGACATATTTAATGAATATTTTCTTTGTTACAGGTGATTGAAGTAAACAAGTTTTATAATTTTTGAAAAATTGAAAATAAAGAGTTTCGTGCGGTAATTAAACACTTTTATAGGAAAGGTTATACGCCACAATTAATCAAAGATGTATTGGATTCTGTTCATTGTGATAATGCACCCTCATACTCCACCGTGAAATCCTGGGTTCAACGATTTAAAATGGGTCGTTCAAGTACGGAAGATGAACAACGCGCCGAAAACTGCTACTACTATTGAAAACATTAGAAAAATATTTATTAAAGTGACTAAAGATAGACGAATAAAGCTCAGAGAACTTGCTGATATTGTTAAGATACACGAAAAACAAGTTTGGAGTATTTTGCATGATGAACTCCACATGAAAAAGCCATCCGCAAGATGGGTGCCGCGTTTGTTGACTTTGCCCCAAAAAATCGTCCGTTGGACCAATTCCGAGGAGCTTTTAGCGATTTATCAGCATAATCCAATAGAGTTCTTGCGCCGATTCATAACTGTTGATTAAACATGGATCCATCGCTACATCCCAGAATGCAAAGAACAGTCAAAACAATGGATAGAAGCTGGTAAAAGTGGTCCCAAGAAGGCGAAAACTGTTAAGTCAGCAGGAAAAGTAATGGCCACAGTATTTTGGGATGCAAGGGGTCTAATATTTATGGATTATCTTGAGAAAGGAAAAACTATAAATAGTGAATATTATTGTGCATTATTGGATCGGTTGAGTGAAGAAATCAAGATAAAACCACCGCATTTAGAAAAAAAAGTTCTTTTTCATCAAGATAATGCTCCTTCACACACTGCATTTTTAACTCAAAGAAACTGGCCGAATTACGATTTGAAATTGCTCCGCATCCACCATAAAGTGCAGATTTAGCTCCTTCTGATTATTTCTTGTTTCCAAATTTAAAAGATTTTCTAGTGGCAAAAAATTTTCGTCCAATAGCGAGGTTATTGCTGAAACTGAGGCATATTTTGAAGGTCTTGAAAAATCGTATTTTTCGGATGGAATTGAAAAACTTGAAAAACGTTTGATGAAGTGTATTGAGTTGGAAGGAGTTTATGTTGAAAAATAAATAATAATTCCCAAAAAACGGTTCTTTCTATGTTAGGCCAGTTACTTTTGCGGTCGGCCTCGTATAAATCATGCTGGAGAATACTTTGAAAAACAATGAAAACCATTTTTGAAATATACGCATTTTCATTATTAGGCCAGAAATGTATATAGCAGCCTTTGTAACCTAAAAAATATGCCCAATATGAAAGTATATATTTTTTATTCACATCTGCAGACAAGAATTCATTTGAAGTAGTTTGTGTCATATTAATTCTTAAGTAGCCGGTAATATTAAGGATTAAAATTCTACTTTACTTTACGTAAATAAGTTGTCATTATCAGCTTTATTTTGGAAAATTTTTGACACTTTAAAACGAAAATTTAAAGTGTCAAAAACCACTTTGTCAAATTGATTCAGAAAATCGTTTCCATTGTGCAGACAAACTTTATTCGAGAGTAAAATACAAGTTTTTAAAAAAAACCTGCTGGTAAATCAAATGACAGAATAAATATTTCCAATTCAAATCAATATTTTCAAAATATATAAAAATTAAATAAAAATAAACTTTTTATATCGTATCGGTCATACAACCGTATGCATAAAATTTAACCATCAATTAACAAATGTTCGTGGTAATGACAGCCGATTTCAAATAGTTCTTTTAGCCAATAATCTAGAACAACAACCATTACATTTACAAATTCAGTTCCAATAATCAGCCTAATTAGTAAGGGTTACCGATACTTCATCTATTCAACCGATACTGTCAGTTCCCGCTACAGAAAATTACCCAATCAACTCTCGGTTGTAGCGATGGAATACATGGACAGTACGTGCAACCACCAACATTCGGTTGGCAAGATATTCGGTTAACGCAACAAATCCGCTTCAGTATTTCAGATTTATTTCAAATCAGTTTTTCTATTGGCAGTACAAAAAATATCCACATCAGTTTAAAGCCGAAAAGGTGAAATCAAGCAATTGCCATCCAAGAAGACTAGGACAAGACATCACATCGAAATCAATTTGAATTGATCGATTTCCAATTCTTGCCATAACCAAAGTTATCTTAAGACTTTATTAACCAAAATGGCTGAGACTGTGTTACCAACACCTAGCCAAACCAAGTATGCTTACTTCCTTAATCCGTGGCTCTTAATCCACGGAGTTTTATTGAAAATGCAAGTAACTTGAAATGTCAGGAAATCTTTACGAAAAAAAATAAAATCCCCCTTTACCAAAGAAATATAATTTCTCATAATTACAATGCATTGTTTTAAAATTTAATTTTAATTTTTAAAGATTTTTTTAAACCCAACGGGAGGGAAATGGCTTATTTCTTTTTGGCATATCCATCCCACATCTTCTGTGGAGCGCAAATTTTCAATTACTTTTGGCTGGCTTTGCTCGCATTGCATTTACCTCAAGTGAAGCGTTTCGGAAATGAGTGCAAGCCCTGGTGGAGTTTTTACGTTGGCAAATATCAGCATTTTTCATTAATAAACGAACAGACTTAATGTCTGCCATTAATTGGGTTTTATGAAAGGGGGACGCGAATTAAAGGAACAAATAAATAAATTAATGAGGTTAGATTTTAAAAGGTTGGGTTAGAAATTAAAAGCACAATGGCATTTGTTACCGCAAACTACACTTAGGCGGATACGACTTCAAAACAAGCTAAAGTCCAGCGGGTGCGACAATGAGATACTCTAAACCCCGCTGTTATTTTGAGGTTTCCTGTCCTGTATCTTGGATTTGAACAGGGTCGGACTTAACACAGAGATGCCCTTTACCACGCTGTTATTTGAATAAGGTAGGACTTAATAAAGGGTGGTCCAACCATAATGCACGATAATAGTTGTGAGCCACACCTTAACGTTAAGTTTAATTTGACAATTCTCTGTTTCAGTTTTTGGCAAATCTAACCATGGAGAGGTACACAATTGAGCGCTTCAAAACTGTTGAAGCCTTTTACAAAAATGGTGGTTTACATCAAAATGCATTTCGGACACTTCGTAAGTTTTTGTTTTTATTGAGCATAATCATAATCAGATGTGTCCACTGGGGGGAAAGTTGTAAGCAAATTTTATTTGAAACACCTGTGCATGATTACAACGATAGACAGACAGGCGGACGGAAGTATGTTGGACAACATCGATCAATGAATTGGTCGACTATATCTCAACTTGATATTTTCTTTCCTGGTAGATTGAAAATTGAGTTGAGTTAAAAATGCGGTTTGGCACACTTTTTTGAACATTCCCTAACCTCAATTGTAAAAGACAAGATTTAATCTGACAGACAAGAATTAACTGACAGAAGAATTGAGGTAGTCAAAACTAATATCAGGCTCTTGTTTAATGCTACTAATGTTTTTCTGAAAAGCAATATATTTACTATCAAAAAACGTTTGCATAGGTGTTTTGCCATAGCAATACTTACCCGAGTGAGGCCTTGTCTCATTATAAGAACGCAACCAATAATTATGGGTTGGAACATTTTTGGGGTTATTGTCTGGGGGGTGAAAAAATTCCAAGTCAGGGTGATGGTACTAGGTCAGTATATTAAAACCCTTAAAGGTATTGAATCGATCGACTTGCTTAACGTGGAGTTTATCTAAAGGTGTTACTTTAAGGTGTCACAAACATCAACACTGAGTCATGGTGTGGTGTAGGGTATAATGACACAATTCTTACCCACACAACACAATAAGAGAAATTTTAGAAAACACTCACCCACTTTGATTTACGAAATTTAATGCTACTTTACTCGTCAAATGTATTCGTCATAGAGTCGAAATTATCTTACCTGAAAAGAAAAAATAAAAAAAAAATATTTAGAACATGGATTTTATAATGCAATAAGGAAATGTTTAAATACTCGTATCACAAAACCAGTTACCGCAGCATATTCAAGGCTCGTCCAATATACGAGAGCAGTTTTACAACTATTCGACCCAGCAACTTGCATTTAAAAGTTCTCAGACCAAACAATATAAAAAGCAGGCTAAATTCTAGACGGTGAAAATTTTTTCCGATATTTTAGCGTTTAATACTAAAATATTGAGTGGCAGAATTGCCAATGGACTGTACGAGCTCAAAAACTGAGCATTGTTGGGATTTAACAATTAAGGCCAGAAATGGTACACATAAAAAGTCGGCAAATTCGTATTTAATGACAGGCCACTAAAGTACCAAACCTAGCATCGAAAAGATGTTCAGCGCTCACCAGCTGAAAATGTGGGCGTGGAAAAGGCTATGTACTAAATGGGTGCCGCGTTGCGGACACATCCATACTGCAGGTTCTATAACACTAGGTCACAAATAACAAAATTTTCTCTGTTATTTGTTTCTAGCATACTTTTTCCCATTGATATTGACCTGCCACATTTTTACTTAAAAAAAACGCCGTTTTTAACCTTTTTAAGCCGCCAACATCAAAACTACTTACCCGATTTGAAAATTTTCTGAGAATGAGTTGTAGACGGCTCAATTTTCTTTAATTTGAGTAGTAGTAGGATCAAATAGGTCAAAGAAGACGAAAGATATGCTCAAAATTGTAAGTGTACCTCCAAAAATTTAAAAAAAAAAAGTTCAAAAATTTTTATCTCGAAAACCAATCGACAGAAAAATTTTTAAAACTCATTTTCGTGTTTAGTAGGTCAAAATCAATGAGAAAAATTATGCTAGAACCAAATAACAAAACGACTGTTGGCTAGTGTAATCAATAATTATTTGTGGAAGTTTATTTTCCACGTACCCTATCCCCTAGTTTTAGATTCCACGGATTATATTTATTTTCCGAAACTTCAAAAAAATGGTTGGTTGGTAAACGACTGGCCAATAAACCTGAACGGTCCAAAATCAATAATTTTTTTTTTTTGGTAAAATTTCTTTTCCACTTACCCTTTTCACCAGTTTTAGACTCTACAGATTAGTTTTACTTTCCAAAACTACAAAAAATAGTTGGTTGGTAAAAGAATAGTCAATAAACCTGATTTTGCGGCTAAATAAAATTGTAAAGCTCTCAGAAAATATTTATCGAGCTGAAAGCAGCCTCCGCTGAGAAACAACGAGATTCCCCTTCTGGCTATTGACATTTTCATCTCGACAGTCAGTGTTTTACAGGTAGCAATTGTCTTTAGAAAAACTGGCTATCCACCAATAAATAATATTTAAAATCTGGAAAAGAACTTTCTGCACATGCTTTCCGTAGAAAGCATAATTTAAGACGGGCCATAAAGTTCACCCTGTACTAACACAGAATACCTGAAAAAATATTTTGTCAAAAAACCCAAGTACAATACTCTCTTAAAATGTAATTTTTAGCATAATCTTGATCAACATAGTATGAGAGTTAGACCGCCTGAAAATGTAAGTCTGGTTGTCCTCAACCTGTTTTAGAGCAGGGCGATCCTTTTAGTACTTTATGAAAACTCAAGCAGGTTTTTACTTTAAGCAAATGTATCACAATTTGTTAACAACGATATCAGAATATTTTCAACAGAGAAAAAGTAATAGAGTGCCTGATAAGATCAAGACTGGCAGATACGAGTATCCTGTATAACAGGGTGTACTTTACAGAAACGTAAGCAGCTATTTTGTTTCAATTTTTACTACTTAATTACGATGTCAGAAAAGCAAATATGAAGACTAACCTCCACAAAAAAGACTATAAATGATAGAGCAACTGAAAAGTCCACATTTGGTAGTCACCTTGTATTGCCACAGGGCGATCAAGAAAGTACAAAAACTAAATCAACTTCTATGCATAAAATACGGGCATAAATTTGACTACGATACTTCCTTATTTTCCTTAACATTCCATTAAGGAACAAACGGGGAACTTTTCTCATATTTGCAAACTGTGCTTGATGTAACTTTTAAACTAACTGCCAAATCCGAACGGATTATGAATTTTATCGAAAAGTTTTTACATGGCTTAGAGAAAAATCTCTTACGCATAAGTCGCTGGGTAATCGATTAAGTGCTTTTGGGAAACGGCATAAATTTTTTCCAAAATATCTTTCTTAGCGTAAAAATCTCTTAACAGAGAATTAGTTTAAGGACGGTTCAATAGAGCACCTCATGTTGTCAATCTGCACAACAACAGGGTGGCCTCTAAAGTGCTTAATAATAGGGTAACCCTTAAAGTACTTAACATCCACCGCATTCCAAAAACTACACTTATAAACTTTTCTTTTTTTAAATTTTGAAGGACATTGCGCCTCAGAAGAAGACCTGATATAAAAACTTGAGAACAATCGCCACCAACTAACGGGAGATCAATCTAGAAGTATTTTGTCAATAGGGGGATTACGCGTGAGTTGTGTTAATATTTTTCCATTTCATCACGGAAAGACTTACACTGCGAAAACCACAGTTTGGGGCGGTTTGTGGGCTGGTGGAATCAGCGGAACATATTTTTTCAAATTTCTAACGGTTAAGTTTTTTTTCAATAGGGTTTTTTTCACAGATAACGCGTGAGCTGTGGAGGAGTTGCAGCCTACATTTTTAGAAAATTATATTCAAATAATAAATGGAATTAAATGTCCTTTCGAAAAAACAATAAATATTCCACTCCTGTTTGAATTTTTTTTTATTTTGAAAAAAAATATATCTAGAATGATCACGCAATACAACATTTATAATTTTGAATACAATTTATTTCGTTTATGCAATTAAACTAAATATCTCTATGCTACCAATTCGAATACTATCTTTTTAAATTACATATGAAAATCTTACAGGGTTCTTTACACTGGTAACTCCCTTTAGAATAAACAAGGTCTACGATTTAAATACTTTTTGCCATTTTTATTCGCTAAAAGATTCAATAAAAAAATTTAATAAACACATTTTGTACTATATTAGAAAATCGCATTATTGACAAACTATTGTACGCCACCTTCAAAGTAGTCACCCTGTATTTGTAAAATTTGGCACAGAAGCTTTTGACAGGGATTCCAGCAACTCTTAACAAAAAATACCTTCATAAATTTAACTACTATACAATAGAAGAAATTAAAACTCGTGTCCAAATCTTGACAAAAATAGGGTGATCATGATAGTAAACACTCAAATATTTCTGTTTAAAAGTCCGCTATACAATTGTACTAAAGTATTTGGAAATATTGACCTTATCAGACAAAGATAAATAATATCTCCCCTCAAAGGTCGCCGTCCTGTATTAGACAAGGGCGATCATTTAAGTATTTTTGTAGAAACGCCACCAAGTGCTCAAAAGATCACCTCCGGACATCCCGTAGTCAGTCAGCCTGTATTTCAAATGCTCAAGTAATTTCTGTTTTTTTTTTAAACACCTAGAAAAATTCTACTAGATTATCAATAAAATAGTAATTTTATCAAATAATCTTATTTATAATAATAATTTAAAGGGTACCTCTAAAGCACAACTCTGAAGATATAATGTATGCGAACAGGGTGATCATAAAAGTATTTTACTGAAATCAACATTACTTGATTCCAAAATAAAATATCAGGAAATTCTATTTTAGGCAAACCCTATCCCGTTACAGCATAAAGGCGCCTAAAATACCTACGAGTATACCTCTGGTAGGGACCCGGTGTTGGAACAGGATGACAGTGGAAGTGTTATTATATCACCCGGTGTTAGATAAGGGTGCTAAGCGAAGCATTATGGTGTACAGAAATCCAGGAATGGCTTTGCTAGTTTGTAATATACTCGGGCAAACCTAGGGCAGCCATATAAGTTCTTAAAGAAATACCTTTCCTATTTTTAAAAAAATGTCTTCCACTAATTAAACTGCCTCCTACGATACATACTTTTCTCCAATAATTTCTTATCAAAGAAATATCTTGAGGGGCGCTGAAAATTACACTTTTTAAGCACAATGACCCCTTACTGTAACTTTCCTTTTGTTATGTACAACTCTTATTGTTCTGAATTACATTTAAATTTAGAAGGTAAGTCATCCAAATATAATTGCCCCATTATCACGCATTCAAACATAAGCTGCGAGGAACACTTTAAAATTATTTGGGCGGGCGTTAGCCAGAGAAGGGCAGCGAACTAATAAACCTCAATTGCATTTCGGAACGTTTGCCAATTACAACCGTCAGCGCTTAATGATTATCACCTTTGCGACGGCTTTGATAATGTCGACTTAAGGAGAGTTAAGACCCAGCCAAGAAACTAAATGAATTTTAAATAGAATATGGCATTAAAATAAAATAAAAAACAATAAAACAAAACATAAATAAATAAAAATAGAAAAATAACTTACAGCAACTCGCTACGGACAGACGGGCGGTTAAAATTTATAAACCAAGTTAAGCTTTGAGAAGCCAAAAATAAACAGCGGTCACGCATGAGCAAAAAGAAAAAAATAAATGAAGCCCATACTAGACGACAATAGAGATTGGTATGGCGACACTTAAAGTACCCTACAATTCCCCATGACTGGCGGCAAGTCAATGCAAAGTCTCTGTGTACCTTGGAAAAGAGTAAAAGAGACAATTTCCAAGTATGGTTAAAAAAACGGGTAAACCGTGGGACTCTTATGGTGAAGGGTAACGCAGAAACTCAAAAAGTTCAAGGTTACAATTTTTTACTACAGTGCAGAAAGCTCTATGGGAACAATGGAATTTAAATCGCTCTTGAGCACAAAATAGCTTTTATATTTATTGAACACAATTCTAACCAAAAGTTACCCAGTGAGTCTTCGGTGCTAATGAATTGCAATTATTTTATAGAACTCGTTATTGTCGGGTTTTTAAGGTTATGGTTGACATAAAATACTATCATGATTTCAACTGTAGCTCCATCTACAGTGTACAGTCAGCGCCATCTACTGTTAAATGGATTTAAACTCTTTACAATGACTGTTGTACTGGTTATTCATGGTTAATTCAGAGGTGTTTTCTATAGATTGGTCCCCATTTACACTTGGCAACTTTACTTGCTGCAACTCTCAGCTTGTAGGAGAGAGAGGTAAGGGGAACTAATTTGCCAGTACTTTCATTTCAATTCCTTTTGTGTTTTTTGTTGATTTTTCTGTTACTCCTCGCACACCAAATCTTGAGAATAATTCAAATCCGGATTTTATATCAAAAGGAACAAAAATGACAAACGTTTTATTTCCAGAACAATTTTCACAGTTATGACAGGAAAACAATATTATTTATCTATACGAGTTCTACTATTTTACAAAAAGCAAAGCCTCCTATGTGAAGTATTTGTATTGAAACAACACACAGTACATTTTCTACATTTTTCGTAGTGTGAAGTTGGCTGCAGATTATTTTAGTACTTTTTCACACAAAAATCAGAACGAAGAAAGCACAGAATGTCAGAAAAGGCAATTATGAGAACAAAAATTGCCATTACCGAATTGCCTTGTGTAAACACAATAGGCAAGTTCAAAAGGGAATCATACAAATTGGCGTAAGTAAAGTTGCCTTGTGTAAATGGGAACTTGTCTTTGAACTTAAATTTAATTTTTTACATTGCGACTCCCTGCTTCTTTAAATAAAAGTTATCATTGGATTCCTATCCCCATCATGCGATGAAATTAAGATATTTTCGGGCCACATGACTCAGTAGTCTGTAGAAAAGAAATAAAATCAAAAGACTACCAGCCATTTTAGTCTCTAGCCTCTAAGCATTTTATTCGTCATCATTTTCCCCTTGCGATATAAATAAATTTGGAAATTGTTTCAGTTATTCCAAAACAGCAGGCAGGCCATTAAATGTTTTCAACAAATTAAGAAAAAAAAACAAAAGTCTAACAATTAGCGTCGGCTGACTATAAACAAAAACAATACTGGTCCTTTATTTGGCTGGAAATATACCTAACACGATTTTAAATTATTTATGAACGTATATTTACAAATTGTAGATTAGCTCGGCAGGTTATCGACCCAAAGATAAACGATTAAATTCGGTGTGAAATTATCAGGCGGCAGGTAAACAGAGTCCGTAATGGAGGGAATATAAAAAAACAACATCGAAAAATGGATTAAACGTGAAATTGATGGTTGCTTAAAGATTTACACGCAGTTGCGGTCGATAGAACTTTTATATGGGCTGCTTTTTTCGTGAAAAATGTAGTAGCAATGGCAATGGAATAAAAATATATTAAATTTGTTAGAGAATGTCAGGGAGAATTTTTTATCATAGAGGGAAGAGTTTTAGACCCATTTCACAATGCCAGCAGCTAATTTAAAATAACGGAGAACCATTGAACTTCTTCTCCTTAGCCCCTTCGTAGAGCATGCAGTCAGACTGTCCATTCATACATTCGTTTGTCCTCTAGCAACTCATCTGCCTTGCAGTTCTTCTCCTTAGCCTCTTCGTAGAGGATGCAGCCAGCCTGTCCACCCATACAGGCATCTGTCCTCTAGCAACTCATCTGTCTTTCAGTTCGTCATTGCATCCGTTTTGCGTGGCTGCTCGGTACGTCTGTTGAGTAAGGAATTTGAAGACTTCAACACTTCTCGATATTTGTCTAAGGACCTTTATTGACTGAGAGGATATGGTCTCTAGTTAACGTGTCTATCTGTTCGCACACCCATTTCCCCATAGAAATTCATTTCATCCAACTTTCCTTTAGCCCGTTCATCCTTTTATCTTCCTTGCGCTAGTAAATCGATCTGTCCAGTCGCATGTCTATTAATCAACACCACATTTTCGTCTTATGTCTTCTAGGCAACATATCCTTGCAGCAAGGAGAGGCAACTAAAGGATATGTTCTGTCCGCTAATCTTTCCTCCGCCAAAGTGTTCTCTAGTGAATCCATCCTTTTGATGGTAGTCTATATGTCCTGCTGCAAATGAGCTAATCTGCCTCTAGTCAATCCATCATTCTGCCGGCTATCTCCAAGGTAAATTGCTCTGTCTTTTTGTCCATCCGCCAATCAGATTTTTTCTAACTGCCCTCGATTCAGTTCATTCTCCAGTCGCCCGTCCTCTAGTAAATGCATCTGTCCGTTAGCATGTCCACCAAGAGAAGCAAATCTGTCCGCACTTTCATGTGCCCATACTACATCGTTTCTACCGTCTGTACTTTAGTCAATCCCTCCTCTAGTCAATTAAGTGATTAACTGATACTCAAACAATGTAAAGCGCATAATTCTCATTGAATTGGGTAAAAAAATTGGTAAGTAAATGCATCTGCTAATCAGTCCGTCCGCCTTAGCTTCAGCTTATTTGATTTCACACCCATTGTCCAATTAAATCTCATCTCCGTCTATCGTTCTGTCGTGAATCCCTCATTTTGATGCTAGTCTGACAAACAGCTATGTTGCATGCACACCCATTTCTCCATACCAATCGGTCCTCTAGTCAATCCATCATTCTGTCAGCTGTTCCCAAGTAAGTGAATCTGCCTATACGTCTATATGCCGATTAGCTTTTCTCTATCTGTCCTCGAGTCAAATTATTCTCCTGTCACCTGTTCTCTAGTAAATGCATCTGCCTTTCTGTATGTCAGCATGTCCAACAAGAAGAATATCTGTCCGCACTCCCATTTTCTCTTACAATCTCTTTTCTTTCGTCTGTTCTTTAGAAAATCCCACCTCTAGTCATATAAATGATTAACTGATACTCAACTAATGTAAAGGACAGAATTCTCATTGAATTGGGTAAAAAATGTGTAAGTAAGTGCATCTGCTAATCTGTCTGTCCGCTTATTAGCTTCTTTGCTTTTACGCCCTTATGTCCCATTAAGTATCTTTCCTCCGTATGTCCTCCTGTGAATCCATCCTTTTGATGCCAGTCTATCTGTCCATCTGCCAATCAGCTTAATTGCCCGCACACTCATTTCTCCATTCCAATCTGTCCTCTAGTCTTTGTTCAGCCCTAGGCCGAGGAATTGCTGCTTCGGGTCGATCTGATCCGTAGAACCGGCTGTCGTAGGATCGGTCCTCTAGTCTTTCCATAATTTTGTCGACTGTCGCCAAGTGAATACATATGCCTAAATGTCCATCCGCCAATCAGCTTTTCTCCATGTGGCCTCGATTCAATTTATTCTCCTGTCGCCCGTACTCTATTTACTACAGCTGCCTATCAGTCCTTCAGCACGTCCACCAAAAAGCATATCTGTCCACACTCCTACATCCCCAAATAACCTTCTTTTGTCTGTCTGTCCTTTAGTCAATCCACCAAAAAGCATATCTGTCCGCGTTCCTATATGCCCATATAACCTCCTTTATTCTGCCTGTCCTTTAGCCAATCCCTCCTCTAGTCATTTCAATGGTTATCTGATACTCGAATAATGTAAAGTATATAATTCTCATTGAATTGAGGTTTAACGATTATATAAAGCAATCAGACAGCTACTTATCTTTGCCGAAAGCCCAGGAAATTTGTTGTTAGTGATAATATACTTAAGTACTCTAGGCAAGTACCCTAAACCATTACGAGTAGTATATAACTGTTAGTCCACCTCTACGTTCAACAGTCCTTCCAGTCTTTGTCCACTAGTAGGCCCATCTGATGGACCAACCGTCTGTCCAACAGACAAGCTTTTCGCTTGGAACTATTTCTCACGCGTATATCTGACAATTTTCGCCTTTCGCCGACATATCGCTTCGCCTTCCCGTCTACGTCTGTCCATTAGCCAGGCCGTCCATCCATCTTCCAGTCTGCTCATATTAATAAGCTTCCATCGATCTGTCCACTGAAATAGTTAAACTACGCCACCTTTTACTTATCGCCCTTTATAGGGCATTTCCCACTACGCATAACCGGTTGAAGAGAAATGTACAATATCCAACTAGAAAAAAACCCAAACATAAAAGAAAAAAACAATTATGACAGAAGAAATTATGCAGAGAATGCATAAATTTGCAAACTCATTAAGAAGCTGATAACAAAATCTCATCACCACATGGCCCGGAGGAAAGATGATACTTCAGCATAACCGCCGCCGGCAGCATCAGCCGCCCAAAGGGAATAGAATACACTTAATTATAACCCGCCGGCTGCCGAGAGGCATAAGATAACGTCTCTGCCCTCCCGTGCTCACACGAGAATGCTGGCCGTGTCTTGACCAAAGGGGAGCTCTTACAGATTGAAGCCGGCTTTCAAACGCACATTTGTAATTTGAAAACCAAACGAAACGGACGGAACGACGACAAACAGCAAAGCGCTTGCGCAAACGTATTAAAAACTTGTAAAAGAAGAAGATTTGTAAAGCACTACGGCAAATGGTGTTCGCGATGCGTTTGTTAGCCATGTCTGGCATTTTAGTTGTTCTGGCCGGGCTGCAAATTGTTGGAGCTGCCAAACAGAACTGGGAACAAATGCTCAATTTGGGCCTGGCCAACATTGCCAAACAGAATAAATACAATGATGGTAAGCAGGCCGGAGAGATAGAGAGAGAGGGGAGAAGAGGCAAGACCAAAGGGTTGTGGTATAAAAGGGATAGTGATCTTCAAAAAGTGAAATTGCTACCAAGAAAAGAATGGTTAAGTCAGGTTACATACTTGCCCCTACACCTATAAAATTTTTGAACTGTGCCAAAATTGATTTACATAAAGACTAGTGCAACGACGAGCAGTTGTGCCATGAAAAGGCCTTTTCGACAGTGATATAAAGTGAAAGATATTGTTTTAAAGGCCCTTGAAATAATGGCCTGAAATTAAAAAGCTACAGTATGCTGTAAAATAAAATATGACTGAAATAAAGTGCAGAAAACTCTTCGCAGTACGAAACAAAATAAAAAATATACCCTAAAGTGATTTAGAAAATCTGAAATTCTGTCTTGTGACCAACAACAAATAGCACTGCTTTCCACCTGTTTAGTGAAATGATTTGAAGAAAAGTGCCCCAAAATTTAAGACTTTCTTAAAAGTTCCAAATGTACTAAAGGCACAGTGTCTTTCTCTGTTTGGTTTAAAGTGAAATTGTTCCAATTAAATTGGCAAAACCTAACGAAAGGTTCAAAGAAGGTATATAAAAAAAGTCTTCCATGTCTTTTTAGTGTCATCTCCACTTCAGACTCCTCAAATGGGGAATAGATTAAAGGGTACAGTAAATTTCGCCTACAAGGATTCCATAAAAAAGGGTATGGATAAATGTCTCCTTTATAAACAAAAGGATGTTATTTCCAGAGAAGCGTGTTTGGTATAAAAAAAAAAGAGAAAAACAAAATTATAAAAATGAAAGACAAATCGTTTTAGAACAAGAATTAAATAAATCTTTATATATAAGTACACACGAAAAAAAAACCAGTTGGAAATCGATGGAAACTACTAAAATTCCGTTGCAAGAAATAATGTCGGTTGCAACTACCAAATGTTTATAATCATAATGGGCATTCGGTTTGACAAACCACAAGATGATAGATACAGTGGCTCAATAAAGTAGTCGGACAAACGTTAAAAATATGTTGGCTTTAATATTTTGCATATTAAAATTAGTGGAAAGATGGAATATGTTGTTATTTTTTATGCTCTATTGTTGCCCTTTAAAATGTAAAAAAAAATAAAATATTATATTGCCTTTTTATTTAATTTTAATTAAAAATTGCTCAGAGGTGTAAAATAAATCGCCAAAAAAGTAGTCACACAAATGGCAACACTTCTGTTTATTATAAAGCAAACTCGGGTAATCCCCATTTTATTAAATTGATTGCATGCGTCGACATCGCAGAAAGCTGTAAAATTCATAAATGTTGGAAGCGGTTCATTTTAATAGCTTTTTATTGCTAAATTTTCTGAAAATGTCTAGACCCAAGTTATACACGTCTGAGGAAATACGAAAAATTATTGTGAGGAACTTTGAAGAAGGAAAAACTATCCGTGAGATAGGAGATATAGTTGGAAGACCCAAATCAACAGTTCACGATGTAATAAAAAGGTATAAAGAATCAAAAACTGTGAAAAATAAGCCTAAATCTGGAAGACCAAAACCAGCTCGGATGAACGATAGCTTGTCCAACAAGTTAAAAAAATTCAAAAGTTAGTGCTTCAAAACTGGCTAATGAAATTTCTCAACGAATAAATAAAGCCTGTAACCCAGAAACTGTGAGATTGGTGCGGCGAAGTAATGGGTACAATGGTAGAGTCGCTCGTAAGAAACCATACATTAATAGTGTCAATAGAACAAAACGAATAAAACCAAAACCATGGATATTTCGTTCTGGAATAAGGTTTTATTCACAGACGAAAGCAAATTTAATTTATTTAAATCTGATGGGCAGTCTTATGTATAGAGAAAGACTAACGAAGAGCTGAAAGCAACTGTTAAGCATGGAGGCGGTTCAGTGCTTGTTTGGGGTTGCATGTCAGCCAGTGGAGTTGGAGAACTGTGTATTATAGATGGAATTATGGACCAAACTAAATAAATATCTATTCTAAATAAATATCTATTCTGGTACCAAGTGTCCAAAAGCTGGGCATAAAAGATACATTCCAGTTCTACCAGGATAACGATCCGAAACACAAGGCGCATGCTGTACGCATGTGGCTCCTGTATAATTGTCCACATGTTATGGAAAAGACAGCGCATGTGCCAGATATTAATGTCATCGAGCACTTATAAGCACATTTGGAAAACCAGCTAAAAAAATATACAATTTCCAACAAAAAAGTACTCGAAAAGGCGATTAAGGACGAATGGGCGAAAATTGATCCTAGTGTCTGCAGAAATCTCGTAGGATCAATGCCGAGAAGATTAGAAGCAGTTATTAAGGCAAAAGGCCTCCCTACAAAATATTAAATTTTATTATCAATAGTTTAAGAGAAATTTTTTCCAAGTGTCTGACTACTTTTTTGGTGGTAATTTTTATTAAACAAATGAATTTGGTTAATTTTTGTTTATAAATGAATTCCAAATAAAATATTGTTTTGTTTTTTTTTAAATGTAATATTTCATTGTTTATTTTTATGAAATACTAATCTTTAAAACTCTTATTAACTTCGTGAAAAATTAATGTCAATTTAATTTTAATGCTTGTCCGACGACTTTATTGAGCCACTGTATGATCATCGTATTGTAGACGCAACTAATTGATCGCTCATACTAATGAAACGCTTACATGTATTAAGTAGCCATAACTAGTGGTTGTGGCAACCAATAGTTTAGCCAACATTTTGTTAAAACCGAATATTGGTGATTATATCTACACTTTCATTATAACCATGGTTCGGCATACCATAAGATGGTAAGCACGATAATATCACGGAAATCACAGCCAATAAGTTGGTTATAGCAACTGAATTAAGTAAAACTATTGGCTGTCACAACCTTTGATAGGATTCAAAGAGACTTAGGTCTCTTGTAAGGTAAAAAGTACACTTTTTTGAGTTTTTTCTTAGCAAAAAATAATCTTTTTGTGGACAAACAAAATGAATAGTGTAAGTTGGGACGCACTAAATTATTCAAAAGAAGGCATATTGGCTCGAATTTTTGGCTTATGTGGCCCAAAAAAAGTACCGCATGATCAAATAGGGCGAATTCTAGTCAATGTGGACATTTATGTGCCTAAATTAAAGCAAATTTTTCTACGAATCCTAATATAAAGTGATTTGATTGTCTTGATGATTGCAATTAGGGACAGACTTAGGGTCCCACCGGTTCCTTGGGGTGTCCTTTCAAAGGCAAATCTTGGTTTTCCTTGAGTATGGCCTATCCACAACCATTTTTGCCTCTTAATTGGCTTTTTTTATTAGTTCCCCATTATCTTAAAGTGGAGTTCAGTTGTTTTTATTGTTGTTGGCCAAAGCCGTTAAGTTAATCAGGTGGACTAGGAAAAAATCTCGTCAATACCTTTCAAAAATTACCTTAGCACACATTGGATTTGTTCAAATCTCAATAAATCTTTAGAATTGTTGCGGCAATTTCAACTTGCACTCCCTTCGATATGGCTTTTTTATTTTCGATAATTTTCGATACTCTATATTCATACATTTTGTCCAAGCATCGATACTTTTCGTTCGAATGTCTTATAATTTTCGATACTCTATATTCGAATGCCTCATAATTTTCGATACTCTATATTCATACATTTTGTCCAAGCATCGATACTTTTCGTTCGAATGCCTTAAATTTCATACGATATCGCTTTTTCTGATACCGAGTGCATTTATTTCGATAATTTTCGTAAGAGAATCGATACTTTGTGTTCGACCATCGATACTTTTCGTATGAGTGTCGATACTTTATTCGTTCGTTTAAGTATCGATACTTCGTTCGTTTGAGTATCGATACTTCATTCGTTTGGGTACTGATACTTTATGCGTAAGTTTCGCTACCTCTTTTTCAACTATCGATACCATTCGTTATCGATATTTCGTTACTTCGGGTCAAAAGGGCGCAAAACACGTACCTTTTTGGTATGCTTTACATTTTGTCCAAGCATCGATACTTTTCGTTCGAATGCCTTACATTACATACGATATCTCTATTTCTGATACCGAGTGCATTTATTTCGATAATTTTCGTAAGAGAATCGATACTTTGTGTTCGACCGTCGATACTTTTCGTAGGATTGTCGATACTTTATTCGTTCGTTTGAGTATACATACTTCGTTCGTTTAAGTATCGATACTTCGTTCGTTCGAGTATCGATACTTCGTTCGTTTAAGTACTGATACTTTATGAGTAAGTATCGCTATCTCTTTTTTAACTATCGATACCATTCTTAAGAGTATCGTTAGTTCGGGTCAAAAGGGCCCAAAACACGCACCCATTTTTGTGTGCTTTACTAGCGTAGGGACGGTATATGTATTAGGTTCGACCTGGCCAAACTTAATGACGTTTTTACTCGTATTTCTCTAGGGGTGTCCCCCATAAACCAAACTTTGGCCATTTTTTGTTTACTTTGTTTTAACAAACACAAATAATAGCAATTAAATCACAATTTTTTGTGTTGAAAAACAAATAATGTTTTCCCAAAACAAAAATTGTTTGTCGCACAGAAAAAACAAATCGACAACAAAGAAAAGTTTTTGCGACAATTAATGTTTTTAGTCAAAAAGAGTTAATTTCACCGGTTTGTTTTTTTTTTTTGGTTAATTAAAAAATTTTATCCGAAGAATTAATTTAAAACTGAAAACTATTTTTCCAGCGAAAAAAAATTATATCTAAATAAAAAAAACATTTTTTTTAAAATTTTTTGTTTGGTAAACAAGTTTTGGCGGTATGCTAGTTAATTAGAAACTAATCGGTTAAAACAATTCCTTGGGTAAACAACTATTTTTTTTTAATAAAAAACTTTTTTAACTGCCAAAATTGAAGCTTATTTATTGTTTTACATTTTTTTGATTGTTACAATAAATATCGACAACAAAGAAACGTTTTTGAGACAAAAATAAATGTTTTAATTTTTTTTTACATTTTGGATTAACGAAAAATTTCGACCGAAGAAAAATTAATTTTGAAATAAAAACTAACAAAAAAAATTTTGGAATAAAAAAATAATTTTTTTTAGATTTTTTTACCTTTTTAACTTTTTTCCTGGATTAAAAAAAATTTCGACCGAAGAAGAACTAATTTCGAATTAAAAATTATTAATTAGGTAAAAAAATTATTACAGTATAAACTCGACTACCGCAACTCTCGTTATGCGCAACTCCTCGATTAACGCAACACCATAATTAAAAGCATTGTAGACTCAGTCAACGCAACTTTAAAAAAAAATCACCTCGGTAAACGCAACTATTTTTTTTCTTCTATTTTTCTGTACCAACTTTGCGTTTTGTCGTTATTTTACCGTTGATTCTCGGAACACACAGTATGGAATACAGCAAGTTTCGTACGAGAAGCAACAAGTGTCTTGTTTCTAATCAGTTTCGTGAAAAACATATCGCGATCAGTTGCATAATAAAAGCGCATAAAAATGCCAAAAACGACAAAGTGTAGTAAACTCTCAATTAAACAAAAAAGTGAAATTTTGAGTAAGCTTGAAAAAAAGCGTATCGGTGAAAGCACTATGCCAGGAATACAATGTTCATAAATCAACAATAACCAGAATAAAACAAAACAAATCAAAATTAATTAAATTTGTTTCAAATGCTGAATCCGGCCCAGGAAAGCGAGTTGTAATTAGAGCCTGTGAAAATCCAAGAATGGAAAAAGCCCTATATAAATGGTTTTTAAAGCAAAGAGAACGCAATTTGCCAGTTTCTGCAGAGATCTTAAAGTCAAAGGCCATTCAACTGCATAAAAAAATTCAAGAAAAACCTGGTAATTTCCATGCAAGCAACGGATGGTGTTCAAATTTTAAAAAACGACATGGTATTCGGATGCTTAAAATTTGTGGAGAAAAACTCTCAAATAAACCAACACTTATCGAGCCCTTTTTGCAAAAGTTTCATGATAAAGTATCAGAGCTTAATATAACACCGGACCAAATCTATAATGCAGATGAGTCTGGATTATTTCATAAAATAATGCCAAATAGAACACTTGTAAGCTTTGATGAGGCATCTGCACCGGGGCGCAAAGTTAGCAAGGAACGGATAACATTTTTAGCCTGCTCCAACGCATCTGGCTTACACAAAGTAAAAATGTTTGTTATCGGCAAATCATTAAATCCTCGAGCTTTCAAAGGTTTTGAAAACAATCCTGTTGTCTATAAGGCTAACAAAAATGCATGGATGACGTTAGCGCTGTTTGAGCAATGGTTTCATGATACGTTTGTTCCCGAGGTACGAATACATTAAAAATCTGTTTGAAAAAAATAGATAATGAACTTTTGTTTTTAGGTCAGGTCATTTCTTCAATCGAAAGGTCTTCAAAAAACGGCGTTATTGCTACTGGATAATGCACCATGCCATCCAAAAGATGGCGAGTTACAAAGTGACGATGGTTTGATAACAGTCATGTGTTTGCCACCAAATTGTACAGCCCTTATTCAGCCAATGGACCAAAATGTTATTAACATAACAAAGTTGTACTATAAGAAAAGCCTCTTAGCACATTTAATTGGAAGTAAAGGCTCAAATATCGAAGAAAAAATCAAAGTTTTTTCCTTACGTGATGCAGTTTGTCTTCTTGCAAATGCATGGGATCAATTGCCTTCGGATATTATAAAGAAGTGCTGGAAAAAGATTATGTATCCTAAGAATCACTGGACAGATGAAGATAATTTACCACTTAGTGCAATAAGAGCAGAAGTCGTCAGAGAAAATGCATTAATGCTGTCTGTCTCAGACTATTTTCGAGAAATTATGCCAGAAGAAATAATTTCTAATGCTGAAATCAATGAATGGGTATTTGAAAACGTTGAAAACGGCTCGAATTTTTGTAGCGAAGATGTAGATGAAGTGCAAGAAATCGATAGCTCAGATGACAATGTTGTTGAAGTTCTAAAACACTCAAGAATTACCCACCAGACTGCTATTGATTCATATAACAATTGCATTCAATGGGCTGAAGAAAATGGAATGGATCTTAAGGATATTCTTATGCTTCAAAATCATCGTGAAGCTGCTGTGCAGGGACACATATCAATCAAAAAAACAGTCAAAAATATCTGATTTTTTTAAAAAGTAAATACAAATTATCTTTAAACTTTATATATTTTGGTATAAAGTTAGTATATTTTTATTAGAGTTCGATCTCCTAACAGAATAAGTATGTATGTACATATGAATATGAACTACATACATAATATGAATTTTTTAAGTTTCTTTTTTTAATAAATTACTACTAAATTAACAGTGTTTATTAATACAAATAAAAATGCTTTCAAAAACACATGCACAGCGAGGGTAATATACATACAAATTTTTTAACTCGGTTTGCGCAACAACCGCGTTTATTGCAACTACCCGAATTTCTATTAGTTGCGCTAATCGAGTTTATACTGTAATTAGGTCAAAAAACTTTTTTTTGTAAAAATAAACTTTTGACGCTTTAGGAAGTAATAAGTAATCAACAAAAATTTTTTTTCGACCCAAGAAGAATTAATTTTTAAATAAAAAAACTAACAAAAAAATTTTGGAATAAAATAATTATTTTTTTTAGATTTTTTTCACCTTTTTTCGATTAAAGAAAAATTTCGACCGACGAATATCCTATATATTTTTTTTTGGAATTAACTATTTTTCTAACAAAATATTTATTTGGAATAAAAAAAACATTTTTGTATTTTTTTTTTCACCTTTTTTACTTTTTTTATATCAAAGAAAAATTTTTGACCGAGGAAGAACTTAAGAAAAATTAGAAACTAGTCCACTAAAAAAATCCCTTACGACCAAAAAAGAATTAATTTCGAACCAAAAACTATTTATCAAAGAAAAAAAAATTGTGAAAAAAACAAACATTTATTAGTTTAAAAAACATTTTATTAGTAAAAAATTTTTTAATCAAAAAAAACATTTTAGTTAAAAAAAATATTTTTTTAGTTAAAAAAAAATATTTTTTAGTAACAAATTTTTTTTTTGAAAAAAGTTTTAACGAAATAAGAATCTATGGAAAACTATCCGACAAAAAAAATTTTCGACCGAAGAAGAATTAATTTAAAAATAAAAACTATCAAACGAATTCTTTGGAATAAAAAAATATTTTTTTTTAGATTTTTTTCAACTTTTTTTCGATTAAAGAAAAATTTCGACCGACGAAGAACTTAATTCGAACAAAAAACTATTTTCTTCCAAAATGTGTTTTTTTTGAAATAAAATTATTTTTCTAACAAAATAAGTTTTTCGAATACAAAAAAAAAACATTTTTGTAGTTCTTTTCACCTTTTTTACTTTTTTTCTATTAAAGAAAAATTTCGACCGAGGAAGAACTTAAGAAAAATTAGCAATTAATTTCGAAATAAAAACTATTTATCAAAAAAAAATTGTTTAGCTCGTTTGTTTTATTTCGGTCTGTGGCTTTTACAATTTGAACAGGGATTAAACCGGATCAAGACCTCTTGCTTCTATATTCAAATAGAAGACAAGTTTTTAACAAAAATGGCAAAGTGACATTGATTTTCGTGGCTGCACACACACTTTTTGGAAAAAAAATAAACATTTTTTAGTTAAAAAAAAACATTTTTTAGTTAAAAAAAAACATTTTTTTTAGTTAGAAAACAGTTTTTTTGATTAAAAAAACATTTTTTTAGTTAAAAAAATCATTTTTTTAGTTAAAAAAACATTTTTTTAGTTAAAAAACTAAACATTTTTTTAGTTAAAAAAAACATTTTTTTATTTTAAAAAAAAAAAACATTTTTTATATTTTAAAAAAAACATTTTTTTTGCTAAAAAAATATTTTTTAGTAACAAAAAAAGTTTTTACGGAATAAGAATCTATTGAAAATTAATTTAATTAAATAACACCCCCCCCCCCCTCGGTCTAAAAACAAGAACTTTTTCTTAAAAAATAAAACCCTTTTTTACTCCAAAATTTTTCGTTTTCTACGGTTTTTCGGTCCACTTGGACGGTGTGTAAATTTGCCAATGTCATAACGATCTCACGGCAGCCGGTTCTACGCACCGGATCGACCCGAAGCAGCAATTCTTCGGCCAAGGGCTGTCACCCCGGTACAGTTTGCCGCTTCAACAACAACCAATGTCATATGTGCCAAAAACAAATGTCACATTTAAATTTGTGGGAAAATTTCATTTTTTTAATGGGTTCAGCATATATGGGAGCTATAGCTTAATCTGAACCGATTTTCTCCAAACCCTTCATGGCCCAAAAAACTTACTTGTGCCAAATTTTATCAGGAAACAACCTTACATTTTTTCTTCTAGGGCTTAAAACAAGATATCGGATGAACATGTATGTGGGAGTTATATCTGAATCTAAACCAATTTCAATAACATCCTTTCTTGGCCCAATAAACTAGCTCGTGCTAAATTTCATCATTATTGGGTGTAAGATGAGGCTTTTAGAGCTAGCTATTAAATCAGATCAACGTATATGGGGAAGTTATATATATCTAAATCTAAACTAATTTTCTTCAATTTTAAAAACTTCCTTACTTGGTCCAAAAAACTAACGTTTGTTAAATTTCATCAAAATAGGCTGTAGCAATATGCGACTTCTAGTGGTAAAGACTTATAATCGGTTTAACATATATGTGTGAGAGCTATATCTAAATCTGAACCGATTTTCAATTTCAACAGCGTCCATCCTAGGTTAAAAAAACGTACTTCTGTCAAATTCCTTGAAAATCGGCAACAATTGCGACCTTTAGCTTGACAAAAAGATTTAGATGACCAGACGGACGCAGGGAGACATCGTAAAATGAAATCAGCCGGCGATTTTACGTCGATTGGTTTACTTAACGTTGGGTCTAGCTAAAATATGTTTGATAGTTACAAACCTTTTCCATGAAACAAACATAAAAAACCACTGCTCCGCAGCGTTGCAGAGTTGGGTATAAAAACAATAGGGACAAGTTTGAATCCGCAAACTAATATGAAACATACATCAGCGTTTCTTGATTTGAGAGCTTTTTCGGTTTCATATATTTTCTCTGTATGGGGGATTTAACTTTAAAGGTGGTTTTTACTTTCACCATGGACTAGTGCCCTCTAGAAAACTCTCCCTTTTTTTCTACTGCCTCTTTTGTTCCACTTCTATTGAAAAAAAATATTTAAATAACAAATTCGTATTCATTCTTTGCTCATGTTAATTTCTTGTTTTCCCCCTCTTTCTTTCGTTTCTTTCGAACAGCTCCGCGACAAAATGCTGAATACGATTTCGTTATTGTTGGCGCTGGCCCAGCCGGTTGCGTTTTGGCCCATCGTTTGTCAGAGAATCCCAACTGGCAGGTGTACCTGATCGAAGCGGGCGGCGTCGAAACGGCCATACACGATATGCCCCTTATGGCGCCTTACCTGCAGGGAACTCATTCCAATTGGGGCTACAAGTCGGTGCCCCAGAAGGGCTCTTGTCTGGGTATGCACAATCAGGAATGTGCCCTGCCGAGGGGCAAGGTGCTCGGAGGCACCAGCTCGATTAATTTCATGATCTACAATCGAGGCAACAGGCGCGACTTTGACAGATGGGCGGCTTTCGGCAATGAGGGCTGGTCGTACGATGACGTTTTGCCCTATTTCCTTAAGTCGGAAAATGCCCAGCTTGAGGGTTTGGAGATGTCGCCGTATCACAACCATTCCGGTCCCTTGAGTGTGGAATATGTGCGCTTTCGTTCCGAGTCCGTAAAAGCCTATGTTAAGGCTGCTCAGGAGGCAGGCCATCAGAAGAACGACTATAATGGTGAGTCCCAGCTGGGCGTGTCATTTGTACAGGCCAACACCTTGAAAGGTCGCCGGCATAGTGCCTTCAAAGCCTACATAGAGCCCATCAGATATAAGAGGAATAATTTACATATCGTAACACTGGCCAGGGTCACGAAGGTTTTAGTGGAGCCCTCGACGAAACAGGCCTACGGAGTGAGGCTGCTCTACAGAAATACACTGTACACCATCAAGGCCCGCAAAGAGGTCATCCTGTCAGCCGGTGCTTTTAATTCACCACAAATTCTGATGCTTTCTGGCATAGGACCTCGCGACAATTTGGCAGCCATAGGAGTGCCCATAATCAAAGAGTTGCCCGTGGGCGAACTGCTCTATGATCACATGTGCCATTTCGGCCCTACATTTACCACCAACACCACCGGAAACACTTTCTTTGTCACGAAGCCATCTGTGCTCGGGCTTCTCACTCCCTTTTTCGGCGGAGATCCTACAACGGTGGCCTCATCTATAGGCGGGGTGGAAGCCCTGACGTTCGCCAAGGTACCCCAGTCACAGGAACCCGCCGACATGCCCGATGTGGAATTTATTAACGTTGCCGGCAGTATCGCCTCCGACGAAGGCAGTGCCCTCCTGCGGGGTGCCAATTTCCGCCAGAACATTTACACCGACGTCTATAAGCCGCTGTACGATGCCAAGCAGGATCATTTCTCGTTTCTGGTCATGCAATTTCATCCAAAGTCCAAGGGCCGCCTGTGGCTGCACAATCGCAATCCCCTCGAATGGCCACGCATCGATCCGAAATATTTTAAAGTCTCCGATGACGTTGAATTCATCCTGCAGGGCATCAAGGAGACCATACGTATCGCCGAAATGCCAGCCCTGCAGAAATTAGGCACCCGCCTGCATGACCTGCCGGTGCCGGGTTGTGAATCGCACACGTTCGGCAGCGATGACTACTGGCGCTGTTCCATACGTGTCATGTCGTATACGTTGCATCATCAGGTGGCCACTTGTCGCATGGGCCCCGAGACGGACAGCACGACGGTGGTCAATGCGCAACTTCAAGTGCATGGCATTGACCGACTGCGGGTGGTCGACACGAGTATTATTCCCTTCCCGCCGACCTGTCACACGAATGCGGCCTCATTTATGATCGGCGAGAAGGCAGCGGATATGATACGCGCGCTGTGGGCAGCGGCGGCCTCCTAGATGGCGGTTTTGGCTTTAGTATTTATAAGTTGTAGAGAGTTAATATTTAAGAGTGTTTAGAAAATAAATTTAAATTTGTACTTAATTGACTTTGGTTTATGGCGAAAAAGCAATGGCACAGTGGGGGAATTTTGGACAATTTTAGGAAATTACTTTTGCATTTCTTACTGAATGCTCAGATTTTAATGACCTTGCACACACATCGAGCTAAAGTGTCGTTGAGCTTGATATGAGTCATGTGGACCCAATTGGTGCGGAGCTGTGAGCGATTTAAATGAGAAATTGCGTGGTCTTACACTTAAACGTTTGTCTAATTTTTAACCGTGGCATGATATGGACAAAACAAAGCTGGACAACAAACGCACAGTGGGCTAAATTCGAAAAATGTTTAGAAACAAATAAATACTAGCTGCTCCGGTTCAAATAAAATCGTTTAATGTGTGTGAAGATACAATTCCGAATTTAACTAGCAAAGACAAAAACCAGCACCTTAACAGTTCGCTGTAAACGGATGAACAGAGAAATGTTAAATAGCTAAGCTTGCTATATAAAGACAATTTCTGAGATATCAGTAAAGGAAAAGATCCTAAATTTCATAAAATAAATAAAATCTATACAAAATAAAGATAAAATTGGAATGATAAGACAGTTTCCTGCTATAAAAGTGCATGTTTTGATAAACAAAAACCAATTTTGTGTATGTATTGTGTATTGTATATGTCCCACTGTGGCCAATAGGGAAGGTATGCTGCCTTGAAATTCATGCCAGGGGAAGCTCCTCGGATGCTCTTCTTAGTCCTGTAATCAGAATATCCTAAAACAATTTATTTTTTTTAATTGTGGATATAAAGTTAAATTCCATTTTCGGATATGCCCCCACTGTGGGCAAACGGGGAGGTATGCTGCCTTGAAATTTATACCCGGAGTAGCTCCTGGGCTGTTCTCTTTCGTTCTGTTATCAGAATATCCTAAAACAATTTACTATTTTTTTTTTAATTTTGGATATAAAGTTAAATTTAATTTTTGGATATGCCACCACTTTTTTTTGGATATGCCCACACTGTGGGCAAACAGGGAGGTATGCTGCCTTGAAATTTATATCCAGAGTAGCTCTTGGGGCGCTCCCTTAGTTCTGTTATAAGAATACCCTAAAACAATTTAGTATTTTTTTAATTTTAGATATAAAGTAAAATTTAATTTTTTCGATATGCCTCCACTTTTTTTTGTTGATATTTTTTGGATATTCCCCACTGTGGACAAACAGAGAGGTATGCTGCCTTGAAATTTATACCCGGAGTAGCTCCTGGGCTGTTTTCTTTCGTTCTGTTATCAGAATATCCTAAAAAAATTTAGTATTTTTTTTTAATTTTGGATATAAATTTCATTTTTGGATATGCCCCCACTTGATTGGATATGCCCCCACTGTGGGCAAACGTGGAGGTATGTAATTTTTATAGTTATCTAAAGGAAATGTAAAGGTAGATAGCTATCACGGTTAAGGCTTACGTTTGGCGGCAATCCTCCGAGCAGATGGACCATAAGGAGATTGGGTTAACAGAAGACGTTACCTTACCATCGAAACCCTTCAGTTCGAATGGAGAAAACAATCGCTGATGTAGCTGCTGCAAAGCATTCCAAGAGTTTCGACAAATTTCATTAATTTTAAAACTGGTTAAGCTATTTTAGATAAAATTGAACGAGCTTCAACATGAATAAAAGAAAAATTAATTCCATACACTGAAAAAAAATTATTTGAGTTTCTTAATGTAGCAATATTGATCAGCCATCCTGTAATTTTTTAGGGCACTTTGGTATGAGTTTACGATTCCGCCCGGCTATTGGAGGAAGATTTACTTTCATTTTCTTTCCGGCAATATAATTTGCAGGCAAATCTTGAAATTCTGCCTTTTATATAATTTTTTTTTTTATATTTTATTTTAACAGTTAAATTGTTTCTTAGATGCAATCGTTTTTGGTTGTAAGAGCGAAATAATTTGCTGTCATTACCAATTATTGGTTGCAACGAACAGTTTAATACAAAACTATTAGTTGCCACCACAGGCGGATCTGGCAGCCAATGATTTCAACTTCATTCGGTTTATGTGACCAAATAATTAGTTGTCTATACCATCAATATACATAGCAATAGTCGTATGGTTGGCCCAATCAAATTTTACTAATGGTTATTACCAGTTGGTGATTGGAACTGAAAGACTTGTCGTTGAACCGAAACTTCGTAGTTCGGACCGATTTTCAACAAAAATTTTGCACTGTGTGTACGTACAATAGTTGTTGCAATCATTAGATACCTGGAGAATGGCTACACCACTTCTCGAATATTTGAAGAATTCCTTCATACCCTAGAGGAAACAGTAATACATTTTTAAGTTACCCTTTAATGGGTTTCGGGACATACTGTACTGGAATTGAACGGCTGGCTGACTAATTGGAGAAGGCTGGTACTATCCTGGAATAGAACGTAAGAGAGACTGCAATCCCGTGAGGAGTAAGCAGATTACGAGGGCGGTTCGGAAACTTGCTAGCCTAGCACAAAAAGCGCGGTATAAACAGAAAAAAGTTAAGTGTTTTGGAAACTTCCATCTCTGCTATGAACACATGGCAACTCCTTCATATAGAAACAGGTGTTCACAAAAGACGCATCCGCGATTTTTTTACAATGGAAAAATTAGAAATGCGTGGTGTCATTAAATATTTACAAGAAATTCATAATGATATGATGAATTCGTTAGGTAAAAGTGCTCCTTCATATGCAACAGTGAAAAATTGGGTTGCTGAATTTAAACGTGGTCGTACAAGCATTGAAGATGAACCACGTAGTGGACGTCCAAAAACAGCAACAACAACAGAAATTGTAGCCAAAGTGCATGATATGGTATTAAATGATCGACGAATAAAAGTGCGTGAAATAGCTAATATCATGGGCATCTCAAATGATCGAGTCCATTTAATTTTGCATGAAGAACTACAGATGAAAAAGCTTTCTGCAAGATGGGTGCCGCACTTGTTAACACCGCCCGTTTCCCAGGAAAACCAAAACTTTTTGCCAGAGATAGGTGGGAATAAGAACCCAGCTGCACGAGGCCCAGAAAAATCTATTCCTCAGACGGCAGTAAATTTAAGCCAGCCTAACATAGCCTTTGTAGTGGCTTCAATTGAAAAAAATTGTGGGCCGCCGTGGTGTAATGGTTAGTGCTCACGGATATCACTCAAGTATTTCAGGTTTAAAGCTGGATAGCAACTACTTAAATTTTTTTTTAGAATAATTTTCATCCCACAATACCGGATTTTTTTAAATTTTGAAAAGATTTCAATAACATCGATATGTTTAGGCAATGAAGGACGAAAGAAAGGAAAATTATAAACTCATATATGGGTGAGAGTATAAATAAGACGAATCAACCGACTGATTAGATATAAAACTAAGTTTTTAAAATCTGCTTAAAATTCGTTCTTAGGGCTGCAGGAAATGCCATTATAGTTGAAAGCAGCGACCAATTGCTCACTGTGGACATATGGTAACTCCAATTAAAGCAAATTTTACTACGAGTTCTAATCAAGAGTTATTGGTAGACCATCTACTTTCAATGATCTTCGTAAAATTCTAAGGCAATCTAGCCATGTCCGTCCGTCTGTGTGTCCGTTTGAAACACTACAGCGGTCCAAACGCATTGCTTGTATTCTGAATAAGCGGTTTGGCATTTTGAATGCATGAAATCGAAATTAAATTCGGAAAAAGTACGCTTTTTTAAGATTTTTCTCAACGTATACTACAAATTTAAGGGCAAACTATGGCATATGGACTCCAAGGGGCCAAAAAATCGCCTTTGTATTCAAAAAACTAGCGACCATCTGAAAATGTTGACTTATGCGCTGCAAATTCAATACGAATCCCAATATGGATTTATTTTTTACTTGGTTTGTATCGATGGACAGCCTTGGTGTTTTGATTTGTGTGCACGACTATCATACAAGTAAAAGCAAGCTCAACTCAGGGTAAGCACATCTTAAAATTTGTAAGCGGCGGGTTTTCATCTACACTGAAAAAAATATGTTCCTGAAAAATCTCGAAATATTTCATATAAAATACGAAATTTTTCTTATTTTTTCAAACCAAAACTTACATAAGAAATACGAAAACAACTCTTAAAAATTAAGAAATCGGTTTGATGATAGAAAATTCGTGATTTATAAGAACTTATTTATAATTGTTTCACGAAAAACATGAGACTTTACAAAAAATATGAAACTTTTTTATAAAAAAAAATTTGAAACTTTTTCACGAAAAATATGAAACTTTTTCATGAAACTTAAAAGAAAAAGTGTAATGTATTGGTTTTGGAGTTTCTTATGCAGTCTCGGCCACAAATCAAATAACTTATATAGTGGTCTCATTCACATGAATGAGAATTACCCCTTTACGTACTTAGTAGGGACATAAATACTGTTACACACGTTTTATGCTGTGTAATAAGAAGTACTGAAAGTTTTTGGACCAAATTTTTTAATATATTTATTGATGTATATTGTATCCAAAAAGAATCTACTTATTCGAAATGTCCGCCTTTTGTCTTTACACACGCCTTAAGTCGCACTGGTCAATCGTCAATAACTGCACAAACATATTCCATTGGAAAATTGGCCACGGCTCGAACCAAAGCAGTCTTAAGAGATCCAGTGTTGGTGTATCTTTTGTGGCAAACCTTGTCCTTTAAAACCGCCTACAATTTGTAATCCAATAGGTTCAAATCTGGACTGCCTGAGAGCCTTTCTTCAGAGGAAATGAACGCTGTCAAATTGTTTCGAAGCCAGGCCTGGGACGTTTTAGCCTTATGGGCCGACGCAGAATCCTGCTGGAAAGTCCATGGCTGGTTTTGGAACAGAGAATTGTTATGAGGCTTCACAACAGCTTCCAAAACGGTTTCTTGGTAAACTTTGGCCAATGTTTTGACTCCTTATTCGCAGAAATGCAGGTCAGTGACCCTATCGTAGGAGACACCCCACCAAACCTTGGTTGAAGCTGGGTGATAACCCTTTTCCACCCTTGCGATCAGTTCAGATTATTCCTTAGATGACCGCGCATACACTCTATCATTTTGCTTGTTAAATTTTTCCTGAACGGTAAAAATTTTTTCATCGGTGAACAAAATTTTTCTGTGCAAGTTATCAGCGTGCTTCACCAAAAGACGTTTGCATTTTTCAATCCTATTTTTTTTTAAACTGCAGTCAATAAATGTCCGTTACGTCGTTTGAAAGCTTTAAGTCCCAAGTTTTTTTTTTAATGATTCGACTCCTGGAGTTTTGCGTGATATTCATCTCACGGGCCATGATTTTCTGTTTTCGGAGCGGATTTCTGTGAATTCTTGATTTAACGGCTTTGATGACATGCGGTGTTCGAACAGAGCGTGGGCGGCCCGACCGGTGGCGGTCTTTTAAATCTCCAGTCTCCCCAAACAGTTTTATGCATCGGTAGACGAACATGCGGCTAATCCCTAGTGGCCGGATCGTTTTGAAAATATCGTTTTTTTTTCATTTCACACTTGAAAAGCGCTATTGCAGCGATACGGTTCTCATTACACTGTGGAACATTTTTGGGGTTATTGTCTGGGGGGTGAGAAATTCCATGTCAGGGTGATGGTACTAGGTCAGTATATTAAAACCCTCAAAGGGTTTTGCGTTCGTATGTGGTTTAAAAGATTCGGACAGGCCCAACTTAAGGGCGTTTTCATCTGTTTTTGTCTTTTCATCGATTTTTTTGTCTTTGAAGTCATTGAGCTCAAGCACCCCGCGCGAGCTTTAATTTTCTGATATTAGAGTGGTACATTAGGGTAGTAGCAACTGAGATATGATGGGTAAGTACCAGAAGGGGGTGCTTGAGCTCAATGACTTCAAAGACAAAAAAAACATCGATGTATCACACTTTAAAATCCGTTTATAAATGCAGAAGTTATATAGAAAAATGTAAAAGCGCGACCCCTACGTTCGGCATAAAAAATAAAAAAAAATTTTTTGAAACTACCTTTCAATAATACTTCATATTCGAAGGTGTACGGCGAACTTTTTTTTTGAGGTACGCCCTACTGTACACGTTAGACTTTAAAAATTTACTGACCGGGACCTACAGATTATGTCGGATCTAACTTGGTTATCGCCACTATGGCCTGAATCACGGTGTGCCATCACACTGGGGCCGTTACAATGCCACGGCCAACGCCCCATTGCGTTAATCACGCCGGTACCAATTTGAAGCATGACAGATATGGGCCATAACTTCCCTCTTGGTTAGGGGTCGAGAACTAACTAACCCTCTGCCGTTCTATGGGTCACAGCACCCGGTCGCAATGCAACTCCACACCGAGCCAAAGCTCTCCCCGCAATTTGGGTTTAAACCACAGCCACCACGATACTGCCCAAGGGTCCGCACCCTTCTAGTCAGGCCAGAACAACAGTTCTGGGGGCTCCCGACTACCCGTGGTAGCAGATTTAAGTCTCCGGTCAGACCTCGTAACCAAAAGGCTACTGCCAGTTTTTGTTCTATACAACATGGGACTGGTCACCCACAGCCACCGACATCCTAAAACCTAAAAACCTAAACCGTGACCTACAGTAAAATGCCGACTCCGAAAGGCCAATGAATTTTATACAGAAGCTTCGTCATGACTTAGAGTTTATTCTCTTACTCGTAAAGTCGACGACGTTTAAGAGGTGGAATGTTGAAATGTTGGTGGTGGCTGCTAAGAAACGTTGGTGGTGGCTACCTGGATTTAAATCTTAGTTTTATGGAGATAATCTCCTACGCTAAGCATTACAGCATTAGGCGTACAACTTACATCCATCACAAAAGTGTTCATTTCACGTGGGTCTATAAGTGGGTCCCATTTTTACACCGTGGACTTATTTCCGAATAAATTATTTTAAGCTTCGTATCCACTTTCGTATCAATTCAGCCAACCCGTAACCACTACAAAGATAAGGATCCTTCCCACATTACTACACTAAAAAAATTATGTTCTTGAAATTCACGAAATATTTCATATAAATTACGAAATTTGTTTTATATTTTGCGCCAGACACTTTTGATAAGACAAAAATATTGAAAATTAAGAACCTTTATTATTTAATCGATTTCGTTATTTTTAAGATGTTTTTTCTTATGCAAAGTTTCTTTGGCGAACAATGTAAGACATATTTCGTAATTTATATGAAATATTTCGCGAATTTCAGGAACATAATTTTTTGGAGTTGTAATGTGGGCAGGTTCCTAATCTATTTTTAAGAATTTCTTTTAGACTTTTTAAGAATATGTCTCATACGTTTCTTAATAAGTATTTTCATATTTCACATCTCAGTAAAATAAATTTGCCCACAATGTCTGATATCAGAGAATTATGAACAATATCTGAACTCTATCGAGAATTCTTGCCGAAATCATTACGAATTCTGTTCGATTTGTCTGAGGATTTTTTTTAGAGAAGTAGATTAGAATTTGTGTCAACCCTCTCATATGTTTTTCGTTACGAACTCGGTAAGAAATCGGAACATTTTGCCGATTGTCGTACAGAATTCTGAAGAAACCTTTTCATGAAACAGTTTATGCGTTTTGTTTACGTTAAAAAAAATGGTGAAATGTATTGACTATGATTTTTCCGTAGCAGTCTTTTCCAACGATTACTTTAGTCACAAATCTATTGACTTATACAGCAGTGTCATTCAAGTGAACGAGAATTACCCTTCTACGTATGCGAAAGCACAAAATTATGTTCTTATTTCATTCAAAATTGGAACATTTTCGTAAAGCATTTGAAGCAAAAATTAACAAATCACTACGAATTTACGAAATTTCTTAATTTACGAAAATGTTCCTATAATTTACGAATGAAATTTTGACATTGGCTTCTTAATAAAAAAAAACAAGTTTTCATAAAACATATGAAGGAAAAAAATATTACCTGTGCGTAAATTCGTAAAATCTTCTTCACACAAAACACAAAATGTACGAAACACATAGTCAATTATATGTATAAAGGAATGTACATAGAACATATTAAGAAGAAGGTGCGTGAAATGAAGAAACATAATTCTTCTAAAGTATGGGATAGTCACGTCTAGCCCGTTAGGGTATGTACCCCTCTCGGTGCCGGACAGGGAAATAAGTTTAGTTGTCTCCTCCTTTTTATTGTAGGAACTACTACCGAATCGTTTTATGAAAGAAACAATGAGGTTTCTTTAGTAAAGGCGTAGGAAAAGCCCTTGAAGATGAGTTGAGGCCCGTCACCATTACTTATTCCAGCCATTCCAGCTAGATCTTTCTAGTCTTTGTGCAGGTGGGTTCCTTTTTCTACCAATCCTCGGACAATAAAAAGAAGTTTCCCTTAAACAAAAGCCTGACTAAGCCATAAAAGCTGATCAGTTGCTTTTTCCTTATCGTTGCAACCGCCACAGAAGTCTCTAAGCGTAATGAACTAAATGGGGTTTCTTAGTTGAAGGTTTAAAAGATTTGCTTCTTCTTCTTTTCTCATCCATGCCAAGCTTTTGGCCTCTACCGTGTGTGTTGCCTTTTTATAGCCTCCACCGAAGAGTGGATGATATACTAAATTTTTCATACCGTTTGCAACAGCACAAAATATTGATCGGAGAGCATATAAAGTATATATGTTATCAGACGATCTAGCCATTTTTGTCCGTCCGCCCGCGAGTCTCGATAGCGGTCAAACGAATCAGCCTATGATTCTGAAATTTTGCGAGATGATGACTTATAGTAATAAGCTGTGCGGGACTGTAAATTGGCCTAACCGGTTAAGGAGCAAAAAAGCTTCCCTTACCAAAGGGACCAAATTGAACCTCGGTAAAAATTACACTTTTTGAGTATTTTCTTTACAAATCATCAATGTTTTGGGGACTGGCAGTAAGTAAAATGGGTGATTTTAGAATGGACGCACAAAACAGCCCAAGAGGGCATAGTTGCTGGCTCATGTGACCCAAAAAAACTCCCGCGTGATCATTACGGGCGATTTATAGTCAATTGAGTGCCCAAATTGAAGCAATTTTTGCTTTCAATGAAAATAAAGAATAGAATATAAATATAGACGGACGCATGGGGCCAAAGGACCTGGCGCTTTAGTAGCGTCGGGACTTAACGACGTTTTTACCTTTATCTAGTTTCCCCTTCAGGCCGAATAGACAGTCTCTTCATAACGCTCATTTGAGTCCAGGATTAGTGCCAGCCTTAGCCAGTTCGTTAGCCGCTCAATGCACATAAAGATAAAATCTTGCTATATCCTCCATGGATACTCGGCATTCTTGAGATGGTGTACACATTCATCAGAGATCTAAGGACTTTTTTACTACCAGTGGACATGGAGATTATCCTGTATGATATTCCGTAATCTAGAACATCTTAGGCAGCAATTAATATGACCCTTATTTCGGCCTGTATTACGCTTTAATAGTCCGGCCAATCTCTAATTCATTTGATCCGAATAGGTATCGCATACAAATCCTCTTGGTGGCTGTATACCGTCTGCGCATATTTGAATGGCCTCGAAGGAGAAACCCATATACGCAGTCCGATCCAAATGGTCTATTGGCCACACAACAGGAACGGAAGGTGGGCTCCGGTGTCATATAGTTAACATATTTTGGCCTTGTGTCTCGTCTAAGCTTTTGTGGCTCCAAATGGTATCGCGGTGTACGCCGCCACTTGTTAAAAATGTCCGGCGAAAGCCAATAAGGAACAGTAAACAGTGTCCGCGGTTTCATGGTCAAACTACAGAGCTACTAAAACATTTCCAGATAACAAAAGAGAGAACTGGATCAAGAATGTTCAAATTTCTCTTCATATGCAGCCGTCTGTCTGTCTGTCTGTCTTTCAGTCTATGTACTTATATATTGTACTCGCACACCAGCATAAGTTACCAGCTAATGTTAAATAACGAAATCCAAGTTTCTTGACCTGCTGAAAAGTACGTCATGAAGTTTGTTCACGCAGCAAGTCAATTAATTTTCTCAAGCTTGTGTGCTAATTTTAACAACCCGTCATACAGATAGATACTAAAGCAAAACTAGAGCTCTAAAACAAAACCAAGTAAAAAAGGTGAACGTCAATTTTAAGTTTTTGTACAAAAGGCAAATGCTCCACCAATAGTGTGCTTTTAAGGTATTATTGTTCATATAAAAAGGTAGCATTTGAGATGTAGATGGCGCCAACTGTAAGGGGAAATAACATGGAAAATGACTATTCCCCGTTTTTAAAAAAACATTATCAAATATACTTTTTGCAACGAATGATCTATAAGTACTGTGTGGGTTTTTATATATATATATATTCCTTATATACGAGGGTGGTTCGGAAACTTCTTAGCCTAGCACAAAAAGCGCGGTATAAACAGAAAAAAGTTAAGTGAAAAGTTAAGAAAAAAAGTCAGGTGTTCACAAAAGACGCATCCGCAATTTTTTACAATGGAAAAATTAGAAATGCGTGGTGTCATTAAATATTTACATAAAAAAGGTTTATCGGGACAAGAAATGATGACTTATAGTAATAAGCTGTGCGGCACTGTAAATTGGCCAAACCGGTTAAGCAGCAAAAAATTCATAATGATATGGTGAATGTGTTAGGTAAAAGTGCTCCTTCATATGCAACAGTAAAAAATTGAGTTGCTGAATTTAAACGTGGTCGTACAAGCATTGAAGATGAACCCCGTAGTGGACGTCCAAAAACATCAACAACAACAGAAATTGTAGCCAAAGTGCATGATATGGTATTAAGTGATCGACGAATAAAAGTGCGTGAAATAGCTAATATCATGGGCATCTCAAATGATCGAGTCCATTTAATTTTGCATGAAGAACTACAGATGAAAAAACTTTCTGCAAGAGGGGTGCCGCACTTGTTAACAGTCGACCAAAAACGCATAAGAATGAACAATTCTCAAGCTTGTTTGGATCGTTTTCAGCGAAATAAAATGGATTTTAAGCGTCGTTTCATAACTGTTGATGAGACATGGATCCACCACTATACTCCAGAGACAAAAGAACAATCCAAACAATGGACTGAAGCTGGAGGAAGTGCCCCAAAGAAGGCAAAAACAATTCAATCGGCTGGTAAGGTTATGGCAACGGTTTTTTGGAACTTCAAAGGTATTTTATTGATTGACTATCTGCAAAAGGGTAAAACAATAAATTCAGAGTACTATTGCAACCTGTTAGATCAATTAAATGTACAAATTCGAGAAAAACGTCCTGGCTTACAACACAAAAAAATAATTTTTCATCAAGACAACGCACAAGAGTGTTTTAACAATGGCAAAACCCACCTTATTCTCCTGATTTAGCTCCCAGTGACTTTTACCTGTTCCCAAATCTAAAAAAATTCCTTGCTGGCAAGCGTTTTACCTCAAATGAAGATACAATTACAGTTGTAAACCACTATTTTGAAGTCCCTGAGGAAAGCTAGTTTAATCAAGGGATAGAATTGCTAGATAAGCGTTGGACTAAGTGTATTGAAGTTTCAGAAGATTATATTGAAAAATAAAAATATTTTTGAAAAACTAACTATTCTCTTTCATTGATAGGCTAAGAACTTTCCGAACCGCCCTCGTAGAAATTAATTTTTTAAATTTAGATATAGATGGTGATCACACCCAAGTGAAAGCGAAGGCTTAGTGTTACTCGCTCTTTTGTTACTCGCTTTATTCTCACGATGATGAGATTAGAGAAAATTATTAGATTAGAAAAATTAGAAATTGAATTTATTTGTGCATATTGTGGACTGCTTTGGTGTGGTGGTAGAAATAAATCTCTTAGCCGCGTATTTTTTTTTTAAAAAATAAGTAATAAGTTTATATAAGTAAAAAGAAACAAACAACAAGAGGCCTTATCGGCGAATTTGTATCAGGATTGTATAAATCAACTCAAACTGATAGTACAGACATTTTGCAGATTTTAACAATGCAGAAGTGTAGCAATTAGTTGATTTAATACATTTCATTGATTATTTAAAACAATTTGCAATAACTACTAGCCTTTCGGAGAAATTTTGAAAATTTCGTTGTATACAAGAACTGATTATCTTACCGCATCCTAAACCGTTTGATTAACAAATTCGTATGCGTATGAACAAAAGTAAAAGTTCTGTCTGTTAATACGGTAGAAATTATTTCAGTGAGTCGCTTCTGTCCTCACTCTTCGATTTAATAAATAATTCGCATAGGCAAAATCAAGCAATGTTTCGTATGTATAGATGGTTAAATTAGTAAAGACCTTGTCGGCAGCACACATAATGGCATTGAGAAGCCGTCCCACACCAACGGCGAAACGTGCGTCTACCAAACGGTAGACTTTGACTTACTTTTTCTTCCCCATATGACAAACAACAACAAACCTGATGTTATTAGCTTGTGAAGTAATTCACTCTTTCAAAAATAAAAATTTATTTAGCTTGTTTGTTTTATTTCGGTCTGTTGCTTTTACACATTGAATAAGGATTAACCGGCTCAAGACCTCTTGCATCTACATATATTTAAATAGAAGACAAGTTTTTAAAAATGGCAAAGTGACATTGATTTTCGTGGCTGCACACGGCTTTTATCATGACTTCGGGCTGGGTAAAAATTTGTAATTTGTAAAAAAAGCTATTGAAAGCTATTGCTTACGCGAGTAATAACCGAGCTCGCTAAAACTCCCTAAAGGTTATTATTGATTAACTTTCTTAACAAAAGTTTAAATTTTTTAAAACAAACAGGCAATTTGCTTTTAAATTGCCTATAGTTTTCTGTAAGCCAAATTATTTTTATATTCTTGAACAATGGTGTAAAGTTATCGCGTTAGGATCCTCCTAAGCCAGTTACCAATAAAACACGGCTATTGTCTTTTGACGAACTCGGTGATAAAACCTCTTGTTGTGTATTTCTATTTAATGAATGTTGACAATTATGTTGAATTATTATTCTGAACGTGCAAAATAACAAGGTAACTACGCTACACGCAGAGAAAAATATGGTTACTATATGGTCACGGCAATAATAATATGTTGTCTGCAATAAAAGTATGTTCGTCGCGACCATATAACTGTTTTTTGACAACAGTGCAATAGTAACAATATTACGATTGCGGCAATATTAATATTGTCGAAAAGTAACAATAGTATTATTGCCAAATTTAAAAACCAAATATAATTGTAACCTCAAAAAAAATGGTTGGTGCGGCAAAATAAGGTTTTTTGTTAACAGCAATCATACTGTATGATTGTATTTTTTAAATAGTTTTTTGAATTTAAAGTATTTTTCTGAAATTTACTTTATTCGCATTGCTATTGTTGACAACATAACCCAATCCTATCAAATAATTTTGTGGATCATGGTATTGTTGAGTGGGATCATAACATGGTTGCGTGTGAATCATTTTATAGTTGTGAGGATCATACTATGGTTGTATGTGAAATATAGTATCGTTGTAATGATCATAATATGGTTGTGGTGATCAAAGTATGTTGCGCGTGAATAATAATATGGTTGTGAGAATCATACTATGGTTGTATGTAAAACATAGTATGTTTGTGAGGATCATAATCTGCTTGTAGGGATCATATTATAGTTGTATGTTAATCATACTATTGTTGTAAGGATCATAATATGTGCCACAACCATATACCTAACAATAGAACAATAGAAGTATGATGCTCTTAAAGTATTGTTATCTCAACCATATTTTTTTGTCTTTGTGTAGTAACTCAAAATGAACAAGTCTAATGTGTAAACCGTTTTAACACATTTGTCAAAGCACAATGCCGCCTCTAACGCAAAATTAGGAAGTAAAACCTGCTTAAGTTTTCAAAACGGTCTGTTTGTTTGTAAACACACAAACGATCACATGCTTCAAAGAGATAACAGCCCGGTAGCACCGAGTAAAACAGATCGTGAGTATTTCGTTAAACAGAGAAAAAGGTCGGTCGACAAACAAATGGTGGATAACAAAAAATGAAGAAGGTAATAAAGAAGCCTTAGCTAAAAAAACATAAAAGCCGGGAATGAAAGATGTCTTGGTACCGTCAGCAAGCACCTTAGATGGACACTAAACCAACTTAAATGGTAGGAAGCAGCCTACTGCTCGCTACTCTTCGCTGATCCCAGTTATTATATACAAAATCATTCGATTTTGGGCCAATAAACCAAACAGAGAGTGGCGTCATAATATAAACGTACGTCTAACTGACAACGCAACTTGACTACCAACGCTGCCAGCTTCTTCGTATGGTTCACTGAACTAACACTCTCCCCCACTGGTGTTTATGTTAGCTTGACCTTGTCTCGTGTCTTTACTCTCTACAGAAATGTAAGACAAAACTATCTCATTTGGTTTACAAGATTGTCATGTTAATTTAAAGCAGCTCTCCCGTTTGAGTAATGATCACATGTACCAAAGCCCGTAGATAATGGACGGACAGATCTCTTAAGCGTTAAAAACTACAGTTGCAATTTAGTCATTGCTCCAGATAATGGATTCATTTCACTTGCAGTAAAATCTTTAGGTTAAGCAAAAATCATCACTTCATCACTTTGTTATGAATATTTTTTTATTTAATGGCCTACGCAAATAAACTCTAAAAAAAATAAAACATTATCAAATAATTGCATTATCAAAACTCGTTTTTATTGCCGAATTATATGTGAAAATATTAAAAAAAAAAACTAAATTGTATTCGGTCATGGTCGAATTGGAGGCACTGTACACGTACCGTACATATTTATAAATTTCCTGTAATGTGACTGAAAAAGATAAAGCCAAACAATAAAAATTGAGTAGCAAAACTAAAACGTTTTTTTTTAATTCAAATTTACCAAACCGTATCCGCCCAAAACGTCTAGTTCTCCAGATATCAACAAAATAATCAAAACAAATTTGGAAATTTGTTTTATAACCAAGACCTAAACTTTATAGATTTATATACGATTCAATAAGAACGGGCATTTTTTATGGACAAGAAATGCGTTTTTTAAACAAGACAAATTTTTTAAAGTTCAAATAAATTTGTTCAAGTTATAGACACAATGTTTTTAATTTAATCTGTGAATGTATTGTAAGGAGAGATCTAAAAATAAGCCTTTAATTAACCTTGTCAAGACGGTTATATGAAAATTTATTGTTTACACAGTTGCTACTCATTCTAATGTAAAATCATTTCCTAAATTTATATATGTCCGTTTTCGAGATATCAATTGTGGACCTATTCCGCTTTTATACCTTTTTCCTTTTCAAAAACTTGACAAGTGGACAATTTATAAGTTCGGCCCCTAGATCTGAACGGTTGCTGTTGATTCTAATGTAAAATCATTTTCTTAATTCAGTACAGTTTTCGAAATCTCAAATGTAGAACAATTACGCTTTTGCATTTCTTTCCATTACAACAATCCAACAAGTAAACAATTTGTAAGTTCGACCGGTCCTAAGGTTGTATACTCTTCACCATGGATTGCTTTTCAGTATGGATGACATTAACTATATAGGGGTTTGTGGTTGTTGGTAATGGGTCCATGTTTGGCAGAACTTATTTTTCGGAGCCCTTCACGCAGTGAAGAAATATGGTTACTATATGGTCACTGCGACATTAAAATACTTTCCGCAATAAAAGTATGTTCGTCGCAACCATAGTAGGGTTTTGGGAATTTCATTTTGACAAAAGTATGATTGCGTCAATAATAATATTGTTAAAACGTAACAATAGTATTATTGCCAAATTTAAAAATAACAAGTAAGTAAGTGCTATAGTCGGGCGTGGCCGACTCTATGATACCCGCACCACTATAAATGTGATTAAGTCTCCTGTTAATCGAAAGCACTCGTCGCTATTTCTATCTGTATCTATCACGCAAGCACTAAGCCTTTATACCCCATACCACTATGTGGTGAGGGTATAACAATTATAGTTGGTCCACATTTCCATACCTTGTTTTCGGACCCTGTGCCCTCCCACGGACGAGATAAATCATTTGGCTTGACATATTTAAAGTCCTGAGGCAATTCCCTGTCATTTGAGGGGTCACACTAAAATCCGGGTAAACCGAAACTTTTGGACCCTCCTAATGGACCCTGGGGCCCAAACAGGTCGAATTTTTTTCTGTATTTAAAATTGTAAGATAATTCCCTTTCATTTAAGGGGTCACACTTATATTTAAAATCATGGGTCCATTTTTTGGGTTCTGAAGGCCCCGTAGGTCCGAGAGGCGGGTCCAACTATTTTTTTTACATTTTGTGGTCAGTTCTACATCGAATGTCATATTTTTTTAATTTGTTGACCAATACACGCGACATCAACTGGATTTGGACCAAATCCGGGAGTTCCTTTGTATGGGGGGTCTATCAGAAAGTGCTCCGATTTAAACCAAATTCAATAGCGTCCGTCCTTGTCCCAATATATTACCACTTGCCTAGTTTCATCAAGATCGGTGCATAAATGCGACCTGTACTTTGATTACAAGAATAGATGGACATCTTTACATCCAGCCAGCCGGCCAGCCAGCCAGCCAGCCGGCCAGCCAGCCAGCCGCCCAGCCAGCCAGACAGACATGGCTAGATCGACTCAAAATGTAATTCTGAGCAACTTTCTCTCTGGTCCCGGTATTCTAACTCGATTCCTTCGATGTGTTACAAACGCAAGCACTAAGCCATTATACCCCATACCACTATGTGGTGCGGGTATAAAAATATGGTTGTAGCAACAATAAAAGTATTGCTGTTTTTGTGTTGTTGTTTTTCGGTGCCCTAAGGACCTTAGACCAAAGTGCCAAGGCTTCAAATTCAGTTAAATTATAAAATCATTATTTTATTCTTATTCTTTTATCGAGGACACCAATGTATGATATAAAAACATGGACCGGTGTGGATTAATTTTAATAGCATTGGTCCTTGGTCCAAACTTAAAGAATGCGCCAAGTTTCATCGAAATCGTCTCATAATTGAGACTTGCACATAGATTACAAGAAAAGGTGGATTAGAAGGATAGATAGACAGACGGTCGGACGAACAGCGTTCAATGGAATCTGGTATTGATTCCAACTCTTTCGTTGTGAGGTGTATCTCCATTCCGTTAAGGTATTACAAACATCAGGAATCGGCCTTAATAACCCGTATTACTGTGTGGTGTAGGGTAAGAAACATTAGATTTAATCCACATTAAAAATAGCAAAAAAATATAAATTTAATTCGAAATGCTAAAATTTCGTTTTCTAACAACAATAGTTGCAAAAATCAGGAAACCTTAGAAGCACCTCGGTAAAATCAAGAAAACGCAGCTTCGGCTGCCAATTTAGAGATTATGGGCATTAAGTATTTTTTGCGTGCTGGTACTTTAGCAATCTATAATGAAAATCGCGGGGAACTTCTCTTAATTTGGACTTGTTTCGCCATAAAACTTCTATAATTACAGACGGGTACCTATTCGGAAAAATGGTCCTTCGAGATGGTTTAAAAACACAAATGTTAAACAATCTATAAAGGGAATCTCGAGGAACTTCTTGTAATTTAGAAAACTGTCTGCCATTTAATTTGTATACTTACAGAGCGGTACCGGTACTGAGAAAATGGTCCTTCGAGATAGTCACAAAACACAACCGTTTTACATTTTTGTATGCCATTTGGATAGCGAAACCTTCGGTAATTCTTAGTCTTTCATAATTCTGCTTAAAAGGTGTAGACTTGGTCCATATATGTTTACTAAATGGCATTTGTACAGAAAATGGTCCTTTGAGACAAACAAAACTCGCACTCGCTCTCAGAAACTACAGCATGTTCATTTGCTGTCGTTTCTGAGAGCGAGCGCGATTTTTGTTTGTCTCGAAGGACCATTTTCTGTACAAATGCCATTTAGTAAATATTATACGCCATATTATACTCGTATGTAAAAAAAACTTTTGCAATAAAGCATTTTCGGAAATCAAAATGGTCCTTTGAAAGGTCAGATGACTACATACGCCTTCAAATGGTCCTTCGAGATGGTTAAAACCCACAAACATTCCCTCTTTTTTTTAGCCTTATGTATAAAGACAACCTTTGGTAGTTCTTAGGCATATCATATTTTTCCTCAAAGGTAAAGACTTGGTCCGGTGATGAATGATGATGAATGGCATGTCCGAAAAAATGGTCCTTTGAGGCAACGCTATTTGCAGCCATCGCGAGAAGTTCTGCGGAACTTCCGCATATTGCTGAAATGAAAAATGGTTCCTAAAAAGGTCAAAAAAATTAAACGCCTTTAAATGGTCCTTCGAGAGGGTCAAAAAACACAAACGTCCCCGATTTTGCATAGTCATATGTATAACGATAACCTTTGGTAGTTCTTAGACATATCCTGTAATTTTCTTCAATGGTAGACTTGATCCCGTAATATGTAATATAAGGTATGTCCGAAAAAATGGTCCTTTGAGGCAGCGCTATTTGCAGCCATCGCGAGAAGTTTTGCAGAACTTTCGCATATTGCTGAAATGGAAAATGGTTCCTCGAAAGGTCAAAAAAATCAAATGCTTTTAAATGGTCCTTCGAGACGGTCAAAAAACACAAACATTCCCCCTTTTCCATAGGCATATATATGTATAACGATAACATTTGATAGTTTTTGGTCATATTAGGATAATTTTTCTTCGAAGGTAAAGACTTGATCCCGTAATATGTAATATAAGGTATGTCCGAAAAAAATGGTCCTTCGAGATAGCCAGCATTTGCAGCCATCGCGAGAAGTTTCACAAATTTTTTTCATATGAACCGACAATGAATTATATGTAACCAATCTTCTGTAATCGTGTTTTTTTTTTTAAGATTTGCAGAAATCCAAAATGGCCCTTTGAAAGGTCAAAAAACCTTAAACGCCCTTAAATGGTCCTTCGAGACGGCCACAAACATCTATGGTTGTAAAGGCAACCTTCGGATAGACTGGGACATATCAGTTATTTCTTCACAAAAGTTGTAGATTTGTTCCGACGACAATTATAGTTGACATGACTGAAGTAGTGGCCCTTGGCGACAGCCAAACAATGGTAGCCGTCTCGAAAACGTTGCTGAACTATATTATGGTCGTCGCTGAACTATATTATGGTAATAAACCGTGCCAAAAAGCAAAAACTTGTCCTTTGAGGGCTTAAAAAACCCTAAAAGCTTCGAATGGTCCTTCGTTATAAGTGTAAACCGCATATTTCAACGGTTGCTGTCCGCCAACTATATAACGACAACATTCGGATAGACTTGGACCCATCATACCATTTTTTCACAAAACGGTTAGGCTTGCTCCGGTGATATGTAAAAAGATTGCCAACAATTACAGCCGCCTAGAAAAGTATTGAAGAACTACTCCAAACGAACCGTCAACGAAAAATATGAAACTTAGCTTCTGTAAACAGGGACATAAGGCTAGCTAAAAAAATGGTCCTTCGAGAGGTCAAAACCCCCAAACGTCTTCAAGTGGTTCTGCGGGATGGGCACACAATCGTCTCCCGATGTTTTCTGCCAAAGAAAAATCTTCGGAAAGACTTGTATAGATGACTTTTTTCACAAACGGTTTAGGCTTGACCAGGTAAAGTTTAATATTCAGCATGACTAAAACTAGTTCTTCGAGACGGCTAACAATTGCTGCTTTCATGGAAAGTTCTGCAGAACTTTTGCAAATAAACCATCGCTAAATTGTATGTAAAAAAAAAGTGGTCGTTTGAACGTCAGAAAAACGCAAACGCCTCAAAATAGTCTTTCGAGACTGTCACAAAACATTAACGTCTACGGTTGTTGTCAAACAACATTTTAACGATAACCTTGCATTTTTACAGAGAGTTTAAGCTTTTCCGATGTTACTCATATTTGGCACGTCTAAATATGGTCCTTCGCGACAGCAAAACATATGCAGAAATCCTGAAAATATCAAATGAACAAATGTACCGTCACCAAATTATAGGCAAATAAATTTCTGTTATCATGGCCTTAAGGCTTTCTTAAATCAAATATGGTCCTTAAAGCGGACAAAAACCTTAAAGCCTTTAAATGATCCTTCGAGACGGTGACAAACCACATACTACTCCGGTTGTTGCCAGCCAACTATGAAACGACATCCTTCGGTAGAAAAAATATTCACATTTCCCAAAATGTGTAGCCTTGATCAAATAAAATTTAACATTTGACTTCTCAAAAAATGGTCCTTCGAGACAGCCAAAAATTGAGAACTCGATTTTAAGGTCTGTAAATATTAAGCGGTCAAAAAAACCCGAAAGCCGTAAAATAATATTCCGATGATCTCGATTTTAAGATCTATAAATATTAAGCGGTCAAAAAAAACCCGAAAGCAGTAAAATAATATTCCAATGATAATCAGAGGACTTCAGAGGTTCTGAGAACATGATTTTATAGTGTGCTAATATTAAAAATGGGTCTTATAGCGGTGAAAACCCCCAAAAGCTTTCATAAGAAAGCCGTAAAATAATATTCCGATTATCTTCAGAGAACTTGGAAAGGTTCTGAGAACGTGATTTTATGGTGTGCTAATATTAAAAGTGGGCCTTCAAGCGGTGAAAACCCTCAAAAGCCTTCTTAAGAATTTGACAAATTGTGCAGAAACATATTCTAAATTGCAACTGTCCTGCGAGACTGCCAAAAATTGCAACCGTATCGAAAAGTTCGATGAACTTGATTTTTAGGTGTGTTAATATCAAAAATGGTCCTTTGAGCGGTAAAACAAAACCCAAAAGCCTTAAAATATTATTCCGATAATCATCAGAGGACTTGGACAAATTCTCCAGTAACATATTCAAATTCAAAAGTTTAATAACTAAATAACTCACAAGCCATTTGAAGCTCACATTTTATGACAAGCTTATGATACCGTCAAACCAACGTAGAGTGTCATGAGCACAGTTATGAAGTACTTAAAGCACAAACATGCCACTGCCTTAAATTCATAACGAAGTCTGGCTTCAAGCCGCATACACATCTTTTGATTTTCTATATAAAAGAAGCCCCACTAAATGCATCTTAAACGTCTGCTTGCACTGCTGTTCATCACAGAGTTGGTTACTGGTAGCCCACCTTTCCAGAGTCTACACTCACAGATCGGTCTAATCAATGTGGCCAAACAAATTCTAAGGCCCCAAAGTAAGTTAGCATGCACTTTATTTTATACACTTTATCCATTTTATCCGCTTTACAGTTCCGCGCAACAATGATGTCTTCGATTTTATTGTGGTGGGCGGTGGCACCGCCGGTTGTGTCCTCGCCAATCGCCTGTCTGAAAATCCGAAATGGCGCGTCGCCCTGCTAGAGGCTGGCGGCACAGAAAATGTCATCAATCTTTTGCCATCAATGGCTGGCTATCTGCAAGTGACCAGTGCAACATGGAATTTCCCAGCCGTACCGCAGAATAACTCCTGTCGGGGCATGTACAACAACGTTTGCTTTCATCCGCGCGGCAAAATTCTAGGCGGCACGAGTTCCATTAATTTTATGATTTTCATACGCGGCAACCGCAGAGATTTTGATGGCTGGGCCGCAGCTGGCAACAAAGGCTGGTCCTACAAAGAAGTGCTGCCCTACTTTCTGAAAATGGAAACTGCCATGCTGCAGGGTGATGAATACTCACTGTTCCACAATAATTCCGGGCCACTTAATGTGGAGTATTTGACATATCGCACCGACATGGTGCATGCCTTTGTGAGGGGCTCTCAACAAGCTGGCCATCCCGGAGTCGACTACAATGGCCAGTCGCAGGTGGGTGTTTCGTATGTCCAAGCCACCACCCAATATGGCCGACGACACAGTGCCTATCGCGCTTTTATACAGCCGATTTTAGCCCAAAGAAAGAATTTGGAAATTTTCACCTACTCGCGGGTTACCAAAGTTTTAATAGATCCCACCACAAAGGCGGCCTACGGTGTAGAGTTCAATTATCGCAAGACTCGCTATACGTTCAAAGTTCGCAAAGAAGTCATACTGTCGGCGGGCTCGTTTATGTCACCTCAACTGTTAATGCTCTCGGGCATAGGACCGGCAGGTCATCTTCGCAAACTAGGCCTCGATATTGTTCAGGATCTGCCTGTGGGTGTAAGGATGTATGAGCATGTGTCCCACTTTGGTCCCACATTCACCACCAATACTACGCTGCAAACTTTGACTACGGCCATAGCCACTATTCCGAATATTGCGAAATTTTTAGTAGGCAGACCGGATACGGCTTTATCGTCGCTGGCTGGTGTTGAGGCTCTGGCCTTCTTAAAGGCTCCATTTTCCAAGCTACCCGCCGATTGGCCAGATGTCGAACTGATATTTGCCAGCGGCAGTTTGGCTTCTGACGATGGCACTGCTCTGAAACAGGGAGCCAATATTAAAAATGAAATATACGACCGTGTCTACCGACCTCTGCAGGAAAGCCGCCAAGATCATTTCACCGTTCTCGTAATGCAATACCATCCCAAATCGGTAGGACGCATATTGCTTAAGAACAAAAATCCCCTACAGCAGCCCATAATTGATCCCAATTATTTTCAAGATCCCGAGGATGTGGAGTACCTACTGTATGGCATTAAAGAAACCATACGTATTGCCCAGACGCCAGCCATGCAGAAGATCGGTACAAAATTGCTCGAGACTCCAGTGCCCGGCTGTGAAAAGTATTCTTTTGGTTCGGATGATTATTGGCGCTGTTCGATAAGAACTTTGACCTATACTCTGCATCATCAAGTGGCCACCTGCCGCATGGGACCGGCATCGGATCGCACAACTGTGGTTAGCCCGAAACTCAAGGTGCATGGCGTGCGTAAGTTGCGCGTGGTTGATGGCGGTGTGATTCCATTTCCGCCCACAGCCCATACTAATGCGGTGATATATATGATAGCCGAGAAGGCAGCCGATATGATACGGTGGGAGTGGAATAAATAAAGCTATTATAAGAAAAGTTTGTTACAGTTTTTGGTTTAAATAGTAGCAGTGGCATAAAAACTTCTTGGGGTCTCAGCTTGATGATTGATTCCCATCGTCGTGACTGGGAAGTAAAAAACATAATAGAAATAATGACCCTTATGGATTATCGTACTTCTATCTATATCCTAATGTCAGGAAAGACTTGATGATGTACTTAATCCTATTATGCACTTCTCGAAGGTTGGCGAGAGCAGTAAACTCAGGTGACTCGTGCCTTCAATGGACTTCTTAAGAATTCTCAATTTTACATGTGAGCGATAAGGCTTAAACTCGTATAATATGTAAGGAGTCTCTAATTAACAAATATCTGTTTTGCCAGAGATGGGAACATGTCAATTGTGGTCGATTTGGAGAGAACGAAAATCCATATTTCAGTTGTCACTAGCTGTACCAACTCCTTGCAAAATAGCCGGATATACGAATAGTGCAAAAGTTTAGAGTATACACAGCGCCATCTATATGTGAGCGGTGTTTCTGAGCAGGTATGTTAGGATTCTACAATTAATAAATAGCTGTTTTGCCAGACACGGGAACGTTTCAATAGTGCTCGGTATTGAGAACGAATCTCAATACGTTGATTATCCCTGGGTTGTAACAATTCCTTGCAAAATAGCCACAATAGAAGCAAAAGTTAAGAGTATACAAAGCGACATCTACATGCGATATTTATGTGTTCAAGATTGGGTCATCCTTATTCATGAACGACTTGATCATATACTTAAGCCAGTTTTTCCGCCTGTCGTACTCTTTGTGAAGATTGGGGAAGCAGTCGGTGACTCGTAACCATGAACTTCGAAAGGGTTCTTCACCTGATTGCTCCGAGAAATTTAAATTAAAGAAATTAATAAACAAATATTGTGCCATAGACTGGTAAATTTTAATTTTGGTCGATTTGTGGAATGAATCTCAATATATTTGTTATCTTAAAGTCGTACCAATAACTGGCAAAATAACCAGTTATACGAAAGGACCAAAAGTTTAAAGTCTGGTTGGCGCCATCTATATGTGAATGATATCTCTTAGCAAGTATAAGTGCAAGGAGATTCTATTTATCTTGATATGATGAACAGCCTCGCATCGCATCGTGGAAAAGGTAATGGCTAACGAAATTAAATGTGGGAACAAACACCGGACAAGATGGTATAAAGGAAGAAATACGAGAGAAATAAGTATGATCAGCACAAACTGGCCAGATCATCTGCTGTAACGTTTGCGGGAGCATTTCTTTGGCCTGGCGCTACAGATAGACTATTGCTTTAGAAGATGCGCAACAGTTATTGCCAGCAATTTAAAGCAAGAATAAAGATATTTAAGAAATTGTTGCAGCCTGGCTGTATAGATGTTGTTGTCGATGTTGTTTACATTTCATTTGAGTCGCCAACAAAATTAACTGGTAGCCTGAGCGAAAGGGATAGCCCTAGCTCTACGGTGTGAATTCTAAGGCCGACAAGAACATTATACAGTAGCCTGAGCTATGAAGGTAGCTCTAGCTCTCTAGTATGAATTCCAAGACCCACTGCGATTAAGGTAGCCCTAGCTCTATAGTGTGAATTTCAAGACGCACTGCGATAAGGGTAGCCCAAGCTTCAAGACCCACTGCGATTAGGGTAGGCCAAGCTCTCTAGTGTTAATACCAATAATTCTAGGTAAGAAAATAATTTAAGGAAAAAATACTTTCTTTTCTTCCAGTCCCCTTTATCTTGCAACTTTCAGTTTACCGGTAAGCAAAATATCGAGCCATGCATTCGTGCGATAAGGATGAGGAATAAATTGTCAAAACTCTCAAGTCGTTCCTATAAAGTCTACTTCCAACGAGAGTTGTTATAGATTTCCTTATATCATTCCACGAACCCCAATTATGCAGTGTAAGGTTTGCCTAAGATGGATTTCAGAAGTTATGGTATTTTTGCAGTCTAATATTTGAATGGTATTAGGTGGAGAATGGTCTAAAAGCTTTCAGTCTCAGGAGTTTTTTTTTTGGATTTTTCCGATAAATTGATTTTTCCAATACCGGTCTACAGATGACCATGACATAGAGCACTATTGGACGAGCAATACCGCGATGATGTAAATTCCATACATTACATTCAGGTATAAGCTTCAGCGCTTGCTAATGGCCTTTTTGTACAAATAAAGGGTCACGGTGGTGGCTGTACATATTTAATCTAAAATTTTTAATTTGAAGGTAAGATTTTCCATTAAGTAAGTATACTGTCTACATACTTTCTTTGGGAGAATTTCCATACCCATTAACACAGCAATGGATCAATTTCTGCTATCCTATAATTTCTTGTGAAAAGTTTGAACTCAGTTGTTCTTTGGACTAAGATACATCTCTGTAAACTGATGATTTAAAAACTAGATTCCAGAGGAGCGACGAGAACACGCCCACCAGTTGTTGACCCCAGAACATAGGGATATTTTGTGTAGGTCAAAATGGTGCAGGTAATAAAAACGTTTGAATAAATAATGTATTAGCATGTGGTAACATTTTTGATAAATATGTTATTTAAAATTTTTAATTGGTTGATATTTCTATACCTCGCAGAATTCCTGCATATCTCATTTGTGGGGAGAAAGTGGTTGTGTATTTTTGTTTCCATTTCCATCTAAATAACGATGAAGCAAAAAGCTTGAGGATTGTTTAAATGTGTAGACTATATTCAGTGAAAAACACTTCGGCGTGCAATTCTCGTTAAATATATGTGCCTACCATCTTTTACATAATGAATTTAATTATAACATATATTGCAAACTATTACCGTTTGCAATTTATGTTGTAAATACCATTACGTGTGTGAACCAAGGCATCCGTGTTTGAAAATAAAGCTGTAGAGTCTACAGCGTCATATACGAGGACGACCGCAAAACTAACTGGCCTGGCACATTTTCTGTTTTACTAGCAACTTTTTTTTTGTTTTTTAAAAGCAATCTTTTATAAGCCATCTGTCAAAATTTCCGAAATATTTAATGATTATTTTCTTTGTTACAGGGGATTGAAGTAAACAAGTTTTATAATTTTTAAAAAATGGAAAATAAAGAGTTTCGTGCGGTAATTAAACACTTTTATATACGCCACAATTAATCAAAGATGAATCGGATTCTGTTCATGGTGTTAATCCACCATCATACTCCACCGTGAAATCCTGGGTACAACAATTTAAAATGGGTCGTTCAAGTACGGAAGATGAACAACGCTCTGGAAGACCGAAAACTGCTACTACTATTGAAAACATTAGAAAAATATTTAATGAAGTGACTAAAGATAGACGAATAAAGCTCAGAGAACTTGCTGATATTGTTGAAACACACGAAAAACAAGTTTGGAGTATTTTACATGATGAACTCCACATGAAGAAGCTATCCGCAAGATATGTGCCGCGTTTGTTGACTTTGCCCCAAAAAATCGTCCAATTCCGAGGAACTTTTAGCGATTTATCAGCGTAATCCAATAGAGTTCTTGCGCCGATTCATAACTGTTGATGAAACATGGATCCATCACTACATCCCAGAATGCAAAGAACAGTCAAAACAATTGATAAAAGCTGGTAAAAGTGGTCCCAAGAAGGCGAAAACTGTTAAGTCAGCAGGAAAGTAATGGCCACAGTATTTTGGGATGCAGGGGGTATAATATTTACTGATTATCTTGAGAAAGGAAAAACTATAAATAGTGAATATTGTTGTGCATTTTTGGATCGGTTGAATGAAGAATTTAAGATAAAACGACCGCATTTAGAAAAGAAGTTCTTTTTCATCAAGATAATGCTGAAGGAACACTGCATTTTTTACTCAACAAAAACTGCCCGAATTACGATTTGAAAGTGCTCCGCATCCACCATATAGTCCAGATTTAGCTCCTTCTGATTATTTCTTGTTTCCAAATTTAAAAAAAAAATTCTCGGTGGCAAAAAATTTTCGTCCAATAGCGAGGTTATTGCTGAAACTGAGGCATATTCTGAAGGTCTTGAAAAATCTTATTTTTCGGATGGAATTAAAAAACTTGAAAAACGTTAGATGAAGTGTATTGAGTTGGAAGGAGATTATGTTGAAAAATAAATAATAATAATTCCAAAACAGTTCTTTTTATGTTAGGCCAGTTACTTTTGCGGTCGCCCTCGTATTGAACGACGCAGTTACTAGCTTGAAAAAAGGCAAACATCTCGAATGGCCATTCAAATAGTCTTGCGCAGCTCCATAGTTTGGACTTTTTTTTCTAAACTCCATTGCCCAACGGTTCGATCAAGGCTTGAGGGAAATTTTCTCGACATCCTCGAACAGCGTGGCATGGTTGACCCACTTTAATTGATCCATTGCCACTAAGACGGTTCTAATAAACGCCTGTTTTGGTTCCAACTCCTGAAAAGGGAGTTGCAAGGCAGTTTGAATTGAATGCGAGTTGGTAGGCGGAATTTTGTGGCTAGCTTGTACAAAGTAAGGCCGGACGGATAGAGCGTAAGGTGGAGTAGAACGAGTAAAAAAATCCTCATAAGTTTGGAGTCAAAATATTTCTTCTTACGACCATATGCCACACTTTCCATTGATAATAGACGATTGAAACCCACAACAAACAAATAACAGTTAAGGAGATATCGCCCTTTCCATTGGGAACTATTTCTCCCCTGCCTTCACCCTGTTAAACTCTACGAGGTTGTTGTTTCTGAACTCCATTACCCAACGTTTCAAACTTGACTTCAGGAAATTTTTCTCGACATCCTTAAACAGCGTGGCGTGGCTGACCCACTTTAATAGATCCATTGCCACTAAGACGGTCCTAATAAACGCCTGTTTTGGTTCCAACTCCTGAAAATGGAGTTGCAAGGCAGTTTGAATTGAATGCGAGTTGGTAGGCGTAATTTTGTGGTTAGCTTGTACAAAGTAAGGTCGGACGGATGGAGCGTAGGATGGAGTAGAACGAGTAAAAAATCCTCATAAGTTTGGAGTCAAAATATTTCTTCTTACGACCATTTCTTCTTACACTTTTCATAAGCATTACGTCTATTGGATAATAGACGATTGTAACCCCAATAAACAAACAACAGTTAAGGAGATATCGCGCTTGCCATTAGGAATTATTTCCCCCTGTCTTCGCCCTGTTTAACTCAATGGGGTGCTTGTTTCTAAATTCCATTATTTAACATTCCAAACTTGGTTTGAGGAAAGTTTTCTCGACATCTTTAGACAGCGTGGTTGGCTGCTCCTTTGATAGATCAATTTTCACTAAGACGGTTCTATTGTATGCCCTGTTCAGATTAAGTCCTCGACTGATATGTGTGGAGATGACGTGGACAGCTGTGAATATGCTAAGTTGCTTTCAGAATACGAGGGCGGTTCGGAAACTTCTTAGCCTAGCACAAAAAGCGCGGTATAAACAGAAAAAAGTTAAGTGTTTTGGAAACTTCCAAACTGCTATGAACACATGTTAAATTTTGTTTCGATCTGTCAACTCCTTCATATAGAAACAGGTGTTCACAAAAGACGCATCCGCGATTTTTTTACAATGGAAAAATTAGAAATGCGTGGTGTCATTAAATATTTACATAAAAAAGGTTTATCGGGCCAAGAAATTCATAATGATATGGTGAATGTGTTAGGTGAAAGTGCTCCTTCATATGCAACAGTAAAAAATTGGGTTGCTGAATTTAAACGTGGTCGTACAAGCATTGAAGATGAACCACGTAGTGGACGTCCAAAAACAGCAGCAACAACAGAAATTGTAGCCAAAGTGCATGATATGGTATTAAATGATCGACGAATAAAAGTGCGTGAAATAGCTAATATCATGGGCATCTCAAATGATCGAGTCCATTTAATTTTGCATGAAGAACTACAGATGAAAAAGTTTTCTGCAAGATGGGTGCCGCACTTTTAACAGTCGACCAAAAACGCATAAGAATGAACATTTCTCAAGCTTGTTTGGATCGTTTTCAGCGAAATAAAATGGATTTTAAGCGTCGTCTCATAACTGTTGATGAGACATGGATCCACCACTATACTCCAGGGACAAAAGAACAATCCAAACAGCTGGAGGAAGTGCCCCAAAGAAGGCAAAAACAATTCAATCGGCTGGTAAGGTTATGGCAACGGTTTTTTGGGATTTCAAAGGTATTTTATTGATGGACTATCTGCAAAAGGGTAAAACAATAAATTCAGAGTACTATTGCAACCTTTTAGATCAATTAAATGTACAAATTCGAGAAAAACGTCCTGGCTTACAACACAAAAAAATAATTTTTCATCAAGACAACGAACCAGCGCACAAGAGTGTTTTAACAATGGCTAAAATCAACGAATTAAAGTACGAGTTGCTTGACCACCCACCTTATTCTAATGATTTTGTTCCCAGTGACTTTTACCTGTTCCCAAATCTAAAAAAAATCCTTGCTGGCAAGCGTTTTACCTCAAATGAAGATGCAGTTGTAAACCACTATTTTGAAGACCTTGAGGAAAACTATTTTAATCAAGGGATAGAATTGCTAGATAAGCGTTGGACTAAGTGTATTGAAGTTTCAGGAGATTATATTGGAAAATAAAAATATTTTTGAAAAACTAACTATTCTCTTGCATTGATAGGCTAAGAACTTTCCGAACCGCCCTCGTACATGCTAATGGTCGGCAACTGGATACTTTTCTTTTATACTGGGAAGGAGTTAGACCTAAGGATTCTTTACTACTGGCGACAACAGTGAGATTGGGCTGTATGAATATTTCTAGCTCGTACCTTAAAAGGATTCAGTATTGGGACCTATTTGCCTATTTTCCAGAGTGTTCAACCATTCCATGGCTGACAGCAGAGAGAGCAAGGAGTGAATGATAGTTGTTCACTCGAACGGGAGTTGGAAGCCAGTGAATGAGAGTTGTTAGGATTAATGTTGTAGTTGGCTTGTACAAAGTTAGGCCGTACAGACACAGAGTAGGGTGAAGTAGAATAAAGAAAGAATCTGCTAGAGCTTAGAGTAAAAATGTGTTTTCCTACGACCTTTGTCCACACTTCCCATAACCATGGCGACTTGGCTTTATTTGATAAAAATAATTGTAATCCCAAAATTTGAATAACCACCCTTTTTGGGAGTTAATCGTATAAAGCTCACCACAAGCCAGAACATACAAGCCAATACATCAGTGCTGATAGTTTTGATTAATTTCGTATTTATTACGTACATACATTGTTCTTTAATTAGACATGAGTATAAAATTATTTACATTTCAACATTTTCGATTAGTATCGAGCCGCCTTCATAACGCATTCAATCTTCGAGCCATTACAACAGGCTAAAAATTGCCGCACGCAATTCCATTCGCACTCGATTAATGTGAGCAGAATTTTTAATTATTCACATTATGCGCTGTAAAGAATTATGTTCAATTCCGCTCGTATTGGCGGTGGTTACCATTGCCCAGGTGAATAATTTGCAAAACTTGCTCAAGCAAATAGCACAAATCGGTCTGACAAATGTGGCCGAGCAAATCCTTAGACCGCAGGGTAAGTGCCGGAAAATTCTGCCAGAGTCTAGCGAATCACTTTCTCATCCCTTTACTTCCAGTTCCCCAGGATAACGAAGTCTACGATTTCATAGTAGTGGGTGGCGGCACCGCCGGTTGTGTTCTGGCCAATCGTCTGTCGGAAAATCCCCATTGGCGTGTGGCCCTACTAGAGGCCGGTGGCTCTGAGAACATCATCAATCTTATACCAGCAATGGCCGGCTATTTGCAAGTAACCAGCGGTATTTGGAACCATCGAGCCGTACCTCAACAGAAGTCCTGCCGGGGCTTAAATAATAATGTACCATTTCATCCTCGTGGCAAAATTCTGGGCGGCACAAGTTCCATTAACTTTATGATCTTTATACGCGGCAATCCACGAGATTATGATCGTTGGTCAGAGGCCGGCAACAAAGGCTGGTCCTACAAAGAAGTCTTGCCCTACTTTCTGAAATTGGAAAACGCTCTCCTCGAGGGCGAAGAGAATGCACCATATCACAATCGTAGTGGTCCCCTTAATGTGGAATATGTCAAATATCGCTCGCACATTGCTCAAGCCTTTGTGAGGGGATCTATAGAGGCAGGCCATCCTGAAATCGACTACAACGGCCAATCACAAGTGGGAGTTTCCTATGTGCAAGCCTCCACGCGAAATGGCCGCCGTCATAGTGCCTACAGTGCCTATATACAACCTCTGAAGCCCGGGAGAAGGAATTTGAAAATCTTCACCTTTAGCCGGGTTACCAAAATTTTAATAGATCCCACTACTAAATCAGCTTACGGTGTAGAGTTCCAGTATGGCAGTAAACGCTATACACTTAAAGCTCGCAAAGAGGTCATACTCTCGGCGGGCTCGTTTATGTCGCCTCAATTGCTTATGCTCTCAGGCATTGGACCGGCAGATAATCTCCAGAAAATGGACATAGATATTGTTCAAGATCTGCCGGTGGGTGTAAGGATGTATGACCACATATCTCACCTGGGTCCCACATTTACCACCAACACCACTCAGCAAACCTTAACACCCTTACTAGCGAATTTGCCCAATTTCTCAAGATTTCTAAAAGGTCAACCAAACACGGCCTTATCTTCGCTTACCGGTGTGGAGGCTTTGGTTTTCTTAAAAGCTCCTTTTTCTAAACTACCCGCCGATTGGCCCGACGTGGAGTTGATTTTCGCCAGTGGTAGTTTGGCTTCCGATGATGGCACTGCCCTGAAGCAGGGAGCCAACATTAAAGATGAAATCTATGAGCGTATGTACGCCCCCCTAGAGGATACGCGCCAAGACCATTTTACTGTTCTGGTAATGCCCTACCATCCAAAGTCCGTGGGACGTTTATGGCTGAAGAATAAAAATCCTTTGCAGTGGCCTTTGTTTGATCCGAATTATTTCGATGATCCCAACGATGTGGAGTACCTACTGTATGGCATTAAAGAATCTATACGTATTGCCCAGACGCCAGCCATGCAGAAGATCGGCGCCAGACTACTAGAAACTCCTGTGCCCGGCTGTGAAGAGTATGCCTTTGGCTCGGATGATTATTGGCGCTGTTCGATAAGAACATTGACCTATACTCTGCATCATCAGGTGGCCACCTGCAGCATGGGGCCGTCTGGGGATTCCGGCGCTGTGGTTAGCCCGCAACTCAAGGTCCATGGAGTGCGTAAGTTGCGTGTGGTCGATGGCGGTGTGATACCGTTTCCGCCCACGGCCCATACCAATGCGGTGATATTTATGATTGCCGAAAAGGCGGCCGATATGATACGAGGGGAATGGGAAGAATGAAGGGGAGTATAAAAATAGCTATTGGGTAAGAAGTGGTTATAAATAAAAGTGAGCAGTTTTTATATTAAGAGAAGAGTTGAAATTATTGATATTTGACAAGAATCATCCTAGGACACTGTGTGTTGGAAAGGTGGGAGATGGTGAGGGTATAACTCCCCAGATTCTGAAAGTACATATTTATATAACTTCTGTAGAAGTTATGTTCATGTTAAAGAAATCACTGAATCGTCTTATGTGCTTCTGACCAAGTCTATCTATTTTGAGAGTAGGATCTCTGGCAATCTCAACAAACTGCTCGCTTGTCGCAGACATCTTTAAAGAGACTTATCAACAGTGCCAAATAGTTCATAAACCCAATAGATCAGTAACATATCTATCACATAATTCGACAGCGACGATGACTCACGTATCTTGGGAGCAGGATCCACGATGGTCTCAAACAGGCTGCTATAATGTCGCTAAAATGTTAAGCAAAATTTATCGACAGTGTCCATAGTTTCTAAAGCCCAATGAATCCTCTCTCACCAAACTGTAAAAAAATCTGCTGTGCGACCGCCCAAGTCTACAGGAGCGACGACTCACATATCCTGGGGAGCAGGTTTTCCTAAGACCTCAGACTTCCTCCTTTAGTGAGATTCATCGACAATACAAAAAAATTAATCCTAATTCATTCTTCACTTTTCATTCTCTTTGATTTTTCTGCCATTGATTTTCCCCCCATTAGTGTTAGAAGGCTCTGGTCGTGGTTGCGGCAACCCAGTTTATCTATTCCATTGATATTTAAAAATATGAGCTAAGGTTCAGGATTTAATACCGTCTACGGAATGTGAAAATAAAACCGAGTTGGATGCACTTTTTTCTATAAGCAGTTAATGCTCTGATCAACAGCAAATACCACATAATGTATAAGGTAAGGTGTTGTCATTACCTTGCAATACAAATACCACATAATGTATAAGGTAAGGTGTTCTGATTACCTTGCAATGCAAATGGTAAGTAGGTGACTCTGTGGTAAGAAACTGATAAAAGTTATAGAGCCACACAAAGTTCCTTGTGCAGTTACTGCTCTGATATACGGCAAGCACCACATAATAATGAAACTGATAGAGGCCCTGATCCACAACGTGTACCAAATCAGGCGTCATATAAGGTGTTGTCCTTACTTTTCAATGCAAATGGAAAGTTAGTGAATCTGTGGTATGAAACTGATAGAGGCATAGCCACGCAAAGTGTCCCAGTGCAGTAACTGCCCTGATCCACAACTTAGTACACGTTGTGAGGCGTCAGATAAGGTCTTGTCATTACTTTGCAATGCAAAGGGTAAGATGGTGACTCAATGTTGCGAAACTGACAGACGTATAAAGTCCAACAAAATAACAGGAATTTAAAAAAAAAAATCTTGCGCAGTTACTGCTTTGAACGGCGGCGTATACCAAATAATTACTTTGTAATGCAAATGGTAAGTAGGTGATTCTATGTTGAGAAACTGATAAAGGCAAAGAGCCCCACTAATAATAGCAGCAGGATTCACTGATTTTTTTCCATGCACAGTTACTGCTACGACCAACGGCGTTACCAAAAAAGGCTTAAGGTAAGGTGTTGTCATAACTTTGCAATGCAAATGGTAAGTAGGTTATTCTGCGCTGCGTAACTGATAGAGGTATAGAGATATACTAATAATAGCAGCCGGATTTACTGATATTTCACTTGCTTTGTTACTGCTTCGATCAGCGGCGTTTATAAAAAAAGGCGTTGGGTAAGGTGTTGTCATAACTTTGCAAGGCAAACGGTAAGTGGGTGTTTCTGTGTTGCGAAACTGGCAGAGGTACAGAGTCACACCAAATAGCAGCAGTGTTCACTGATTTTTTCCTTGCTCAGTTAATGCTTCGGTCATAATAAATAATAAAAAAGACGTTAGCTAAGGTGTTGTCATAACTTTACAATGTAAATAGATGCATCTGTAATGCGAAACTGAAAGAGGTATAAGTCACACAAAATTTCAACAGGATTAACCGAATTTTTCCATTACTACACTGATTTATAGTTACAGCAGGAGTTCTTCAATTTTCGGCCCTAGGAACCTTAGATCGTAAAGCTAAGAGTAGGCAGAAATGAAAAAGTCTGATCAAAAGCTATAAGGAACCTGAAACTTATCATTGACGTCCGCCTAAGTTTTAAAAGGCATATAGAGTTTTCAGGCAAGAAGGCAGCTGGTGCTGCCAAAACTCTGACAGGGATTCACGACAAAGGAGTACTGTGACCTTATGAGTAACTAAGTCAAAGATAATCTATGGATCACCAGAGCAGAGAGAGAGCATGTGGGAAAACATACACGAATGGCATGTGGTCCATTTTATACACGAAAGTGTCTTGGAGTATTCAATGACTATCGCACCAAGTCTGTTGAGTAGATAAACGCAGTTGCAGGAATCTCTGCCAGAGTATTCTCGGAAAAAAAGGATAAAGAAACAGAAAACCAGAGGATTCAAAAATTCCCAGTAAGTATTGTTGTAATAGTTGTTCGCCAAACGGACAGATAAGCCCATGCAAAGATCGAAAATGGTATGGAAAAACCCATCTAGGGAACATTGGTCCTGTAAACTTATACCAAACATCAAAAGGAGAGTTAAACGAAGTCAAGGCGAAGTACTCGTAAACTATCACCTAATACAATTGTTAACAGAGTTTGGGGAATAACGAAGCTTCTGGTACCTACGTATATCGGTTCAGCTACGACGACGCTTTCCTAGGTGCAAAAAGTGCCCTGATATAGAGAAAAAGTCAGAGCAAGTTGTGTGCAGATTGCCTCGAATTGGGGAAGCCCGTATAGGACTATTCTTAGGTAAAAAGAGAGCATTGTGATAGATACGCCCAAAAAGGTTGTTAACCAGACATTGCTTGACGCAGAGAAAATCTGAAAATCCGTAACACTGAAAAGGTACCAGCAATAAATACTGAACCCACCACAAAGTAATACCTTACGGTAGGCGTCATTTTGATGAATCGCATGGTTTCAATGCGGTCTATAGGCATCTTTTAAAGATTCCACACCTCCAGCGCAGTAAAAACGACAATAAGGGGCTCCAACAGGAGGAGATGACAGACAAAATCCTGTTTTCTCCTTACCTTGTAAAGACAGAGATTTACCCAAAGCACTATTTGCAAGAATTAAATAAGGACATGTTTGTAAAGATTCAATGGTTAGCGATTATTACATTACAAACAACCACTTAAGGCAAGAATCATCTCCTTACCATAAGTAATACCTTATAAAGGCAGCCGCTTACTCAAAGCGTTATTTGTAAGCATTGAATAAAGACTTGCTTGTAAAGCTGAAATGGTTTTATCAAGATCTTGTCGGGAGCGTTGGCAAAATCCACATTACAAGCTTCCTTGTCAGGAGCGTTGGCAATATCCACATTACAAGCTACCACTTGATAAACCTTCCTCCTTGCCCATTTCTATACCTAGTAGGGGCAGCTCCTTACTCACAGCATTATCCGTAAGCATTAAATAAGGTTTTTCTTGTACTAATATATTTTCAAAAGCATGCGATGACCACTTTACAAGCATCCACCTTTTAATGTTATCTCCTTACCATTTGAACTACTTTACAAAGACATCTCCTTACCCCAAGCCTTATTCGTAAGCATGAAGTAAGGACTTGGTCGTCAAGTTAAAATGGTTTAACTAAGAGTTTGTTGGGATTGTTAGCAATGATAGCTTTACAAGCAACTTTCCTTACCCCAAGCATTATTCGTAAGCATGAAGTAAGGACTTGGTCGTCAAGTTAAAATGATTTTACTAAGAGTTTGTTGGGATTGTTAGCAATGATAACTTTACAAGCAACCACTTTAGTCATGAATCATCTCCTTACCATAAGTAAGTCAGATCCTTTCCCAAAGCATTATTAGTAAGCATTGAATAAGGACTTGCTTATTTAGGTGCCATAAATTTACCAAGATTTAATAGGGATCATACCATTCACCATTTGACAAAGTCTTGTCAAATGGTGAATGGTATGTCTTGTCTTTTAAAGCCAGCACCTTATACAAAGCATTATTTGTAAGCATTAGAGAAGGACTTGTTCATAATTGTGTGATTTACCTGCGGTTATCAGGTGATGTTAGCAATATCGAATTGCTGAAATTTACTAAGGGATCATTGGCGATGACCACAATACAATCCACCATTTAGCAAAGTGACCCCCTTACCACTTGATTTGCGTTTTAAAGGCAGCTCCTTACACAAAGCATTATTTGTAAGCATTAGAGCTGGACTTGTTCATAATTGTGTGTTTCACCAGCGGTTTTCAGGTGATGTTATCGAATTATCGTGTTGAAATACCGGAACCGGTGTTGAAGAACCGGAACCGGTGTCGTAGGTAGGGTAAACTAATATCCAACAAGAAAGCCAAGTTCAAACCCCGATTGTAACTAATACGATTATAATCAAAAGCTTTTCAACTTGTAATGTTAGCGATATTCGGATTGATTTATCAGTATAAAAGTAGTTAGCAGCCCGTAACCGGTATTAAACTAAATATCCAGACCAGAGTATAAAAAAACTATAGCGAAGATAGCTTACTGATTAAGGAGAAGTTCTCCGTCTGTTTCTCAATGGGTAGTTAAGGCAAACAAGTTCCTTAAAAACCAAAATCAGTGTAGAACACTTACTTTACCAGGCTACCATACCCTGTGATTAATTCTTTTCTGTATCGTCACGTTTTAGAACTTTCAATTTTGCGCTTTTTATTTCATCGCAAATGGCATCCTACCGCGTGGCTGACCCTTTTTGTTCTATGTCGTCACTTAATATAACTTTCCATTTTGCACTTTTCATTTCATGCACCTGAACATACACCGTAATTTAACCACACTCGGCCTCCATGCCCACCATTCTCATGCCAGCCAGCCAGCCTGCCTGCCCGTCTGTCCGACTGGCTTTATTGTAATTAAAGGAACCACAGGACAATACTGTGCATGTCAGTGCCGTAATGCAAATAAAGTTACGCCCTCGATTTAGCGACGACAATTTGCAAATAAATTGAAATCTCGATTCTGTTCTCTCTTTCTTTTTGCAATTGCGAGTCAGACAAAAACCGAAAACAACTCTCGAAACAATAAACGAGACGAGTAGCACATCAAAGGACCCTTTTGCAATATGAGACGAGTTTGAGGCTGTTTGGGTTTCTGGTTTTTCCTATTTTATTTTTGTGCGATGACCAACCGGGATAAAAAATCAACCCCACTTTAAAGGGCACAGTGGGATGAGAACAAATAAAAAAGTATAAAAACAACCCAGTGTACATTTATGACTCATAGAAATGCCTTCAAATATTCTAAAGTTACTTTAATGATCCTTTTTTTTGGAATGCCAATATGTGCTGGGAAATAATTGAAGTTCAGGACATGCTAACTCAACATTAGATAAATTTGATTGCGGAAAAAATATTGATTTTCCAGAGTTAATGAAATCATTTTATAGGGAAGTGTACAATGACTGGCATTAAAAAACTTATCAAGTTAATTTGAGTTGGACAGTTTCTGGAAACCCATATGTCCTCGACCATTAGAAACGGTTTTTGAGGCCCAAGGCCCAATTATCATGCCTAACCAGGACAGGGAACGATTAATGTGTCTATAGCTTCCCCTACCAAGCAAAGCTACATTTTAAATTAAATAGTGGAACAGTAAAAATATATCAATTTGGTCAGCCAATTTTTTAGTCCCTCAAAGGAAAACTTTTTTCCCTTTTGTCCGATTAAGTCCATTTTTAATACCGATTGATCTACATTTTTGGTAAGTAATAAGACTCTTGCTCTTTTTGTTCGGACTGAACCGTGCTTTCAACAGACATACGGACGGTCAGACGGGCATGGCTAAACGTTTTTTTCCCTTTTGTCGGATTTAGTCCATTTTCAATACCTACCGATCTATAACTCTAAGACATTCACCTGGTAAGTAATATGACTCTTACTCCCTTTGTTTAGACTAAACGGTGCTTTCAACCGACAGACAGGCATGCCTAGGTCTTCTAAGAATTTTACGAGATCAATAACTTATGTATAGAAGTACTTCGAGGTGCTATGAAGGGACTGACAAACTTTTATAAACATTCCATACTCTTGAAGAGAGTATATAAAACCTTTTTTTATAAGTATTTCAAAAGGTTCTTTCAAATTGATATCGCGCTTTAAAATCTCGCCACTGAGTCCAAAGCTTTGAAATTTCAGGTACCCGTACTATCATTTAAGTGGATAAGACAACTGTGGGAAAATCTATCCGAGTAAATAATAGAAACGTATAAATTTATCTCCTGAAGAGAGTATAAAAAGCCGTAATTTATAAGAATTTCAAAAGGTTTTTTCAAATATAAAATCTCGCCACTGTGTCCAAAGCTTTGAAATTTTAGTTACCCGAACTATCCGAGTAAATGATAGAAACGTTTAAATTTATCTCCTGAGTAACACATAAGCAAGTTCAACGTTTTTTTAAGGTTCAGGCCGATTACATTACAAAATTGCAAAAAAAGAGGACTTTTTTTGGACCCTTTTGGCCATGGGCCCATGTCCCTAATCTCAGCCTAAACTTTTTAATAAAGTTTTTTTAAATTCATAGCCTTATTATAAGCAATACCTTAAAGACTCAACTTATTACCCAAAGCATTATATGAAAGCGTGAAGTAATGACTTGGTCTTTACTCATGATTACCAAGAGTGATGTAAAGTTTTACTAAGAGTTTGTCGGGATCGTTGGCAATGACCACATAACGAGCAAAATCTTTTTAAAGCAACCTCCTTACCATTTGGCTTACCTTATACAGGCAACTCCTTACCCAAAGCATTATTTGTAAGCTTTAAACAAAAACTTACTAATAATGGAGTCATTCACGTGGGCATTGAAGTTGGTATTATCAATGTCACGAAAACTTCAAATTTAAACAAAATAAAGGCAGCGCCTAACTCAAAGTATTTTTTGTATGCATTGAATAAGGACTTGGACCTTTACAGATAAAATGGTTTTATCAAGATCTTGTCGGGACATGCACATTACAATTAACCACTTGATAAATCTTCCTGCTTATCATTTTCCATACCTAATAAGGGCAGCTCCTTTCTCACAGCATTATTCGCATTAAATAAGGTATTTCTTGCACTAATATCTTTTCAAAAGCATGCGATGACCAGCAACGTCTTTTTAAAGCAACCTCCTTACCATTTGGCTTACCTTATACATGCAACTCCTTACCCAAAGCATTATTTGTAAGCTTTAAACCAAAACTTACTTATAATGGAGTCATTCACGTGGGTATTGACGGTGGTATTATCAATGTCCCGAAAACTTCAATTTTAAACAAAATTTTCTTAGATTTAAGTACCAATAAAGTATGTCCATGTATTGACTTTTAATCGACCGTTTTTGCGTTTTTTTGGGCCACATGAGCCAAAAAGTTCAGCTACTTTGCTCTTTTCTGAGGTATTAATTGCATCCTTACAAACATAACTCATTTTTACCATTGTCCGTATACAAAAAATTATGTTTTGTTTCCTTATTAAGATTTGAATTGTTCAAAAAAAAAAGTTGACTTTTTTGTGATACCTGTAGTCCCCTAAAGGAAATTTTTTTTCTCCTGGGCCGAATTCGACCATTTACAGTCCCAAACAGCTTATGACCGTAGTCGCTTATGGTCATAAGCTGTTTGGGATTGTCAAATTTCAGGATCCTAGTTAAATTCGTTCGACTGCTACCGTGCTTTCAACAGACGGACGAAAAGAAGGACATGGCTGGATCGTCTTAGAATTTCACGACGATTTAGAATGGAGCTACAATCAATATTTTGTGCTGTTACACACGGAAAGGCCAATTTAATATACCATTCACGCTTCGGTAAAGGGTATAAAAATAATAGCTGCAATTTATACGATTACAAAGAAGTTACTAACTCGTATAAACTTTACGATTTTAAAGAAGCTACTTACTCGAATAAACTTTTCGAGCAAAAAGGTACCTAATAAACAAGTATCTGTCCCATCAATGAAATCAATTGTAAAGCGTTAAATGAAAATATATCGTTTTATATTTAATACAAAAACAAATAAAATACCCTACAACAATCTGTTGTTAAGAAGATTCTGGGTCTCTGTCTGGAGTTTGAGCCAAAATGGACACAATCGAATTAAGTTTGAGTTAAGGTTCAGCCGCTTTATAAGGCTGAACCTTAACTCGAGACCTCTGTGTGGAGGCTTTTCGGAAAGAAAGACCAAAATAGTATCCTAACAGATTATTATTGGTCGCTTAAAATATGCCATGCGCCATTTGAGCATGATCGGGGTATAGTATACCATCCATTCTTCGGCTAAAGGTATAAAACGTTTTTTTTAAAAGATGCTCACTTACCACATCTTGTGGCGATTGGCCACTACGTAGTTCCCAAAATATATTTGTCCATAATAGAAAATCGTCTTACCTGTAAAGAAAAAATTAAAGAAAACATTTAGAACTTGGATTTCATAATACGCAAAGAGAAAGTGAAAGTGCGGACATGTCGAAACTTTTATAGCCTCCAACGGGAATAAGTCAATTTTTCTGGATTTTATAATAAAGAATGAATAGGTAAATGTCTTTAAGTTCGGCCTTGCCGAAACTTTTTTAGCCTCCAACGTAAATGAGCCCATTTATCTGGGTCCATGAGTACGACATCAATTGAAACAAAATCTTCCTTCTGTGTTTTTCCAGATGGTTTACATGTGCAATTCGTAGGAGGAATAACAAGTTTAAAAACTAGTTTAAAAACTATGCCTATGGCAAAAATATTTGGCATGTTGATGGTGCTCGTTATGCCTACACTGAGAAAAAATGTTTACGAATTTAATGTATTCATATATATTAACATAAGTTTTAACAATTTGTACATCAAATTTAGTAAAAAATATTTGGCATGTTGATGGTGCTCGTTATGCCTACACTGAGAAAAAAGGTTTATGAATTTAATGTATTCATATATATTGACATAAGTTTTAAGAATTTGGACATCATTTTCCAACCTACAACAATTTCCTTCAATTTAATGTAAAACGTTTTATTAATATATTTTCAATTTTATTAATAAATGTAATGAAAATTGTACATCAATTTAATGAAAATATACATTAATGTAAATTGTTGATTAATTTATTGTAAACTTTACATCAATTTAACGATAATGATTTTTGTAAATCAATTTCATGATTATGATAATTGAACATTAATTCAATGATAATTGTACATCAATTTGAAGAAAATGTTAATTGCACATCAATTTGATGAGAATATCCATTATATGCTAAACGTTGGTGATACATTTAATATAAATTGTACATCAATTAATTGATAATGATAATTGAACATCAATTTAATGATAATAAATGATGTACCGTTATTATTATCATTTAATTGATGTTAATGTATCATAATTGTACATCAATTTGATGAAAATGTTAATTGTACATCAATTTGAGTAAAATGTTAATTGTACATCAATTTGATGAAAATGTTAATTGTACATCAATTTGATGAAAATGTTAATTGTACATCAATTTGATGAAAATATACAGTAATATGCTAAACGTTAATGATTAATTTAATGAAAATTGTACATCCATTAATTGATAATGTTAATTGAACATCAATTTAATGATAATTATAACGGTACATCAATTTGATAAAACTGTTAATTGTACATCAATTTGATGAAAATTTTAATTGTACATCAATTTGGTGAAAATAATAGTTTATTTGATGAACATTGTACATAAATTTAATGAAAATTGATGTAACTGATTAGTTTATGGTCAGATTTGAGAATATGTTTCTTTTATTTTTAACCTTTTTTAACAGAAACCAAACATTTATACAAACGGCAGTCAAAACCCAGCAAACCAAATCTTCAGAATTCGGTCAGAATTCTGCACGACAATCGGCAAAATGTTCCGATTTCGTATTTCGTAAAATCAACCCCACTTTAAAGGACACAGTGGGATGAGAACAAATAAAAAAAGTACAAAAACAACCCAGTGTACATTTATGACTCATAGAAATGCCTTCAAATATTCTAAAGTTACTTTAATGATCCTTTTTTGGAATGCCAATATGTGCTGGGAAATAATTGAAGTTCTGGACATGCTAACTCAACATTAGATAAATTTGATTGCGGGAAGCATATTGATTTTCTAAAATTAAAGAAATCATTTTATACGAGTAGGGAAGTGTACAATGTTTGGCATTTAAAAACTTATCAAGTTAATTTTAGTTGGACAGTTTCTGGAAACCCATATGTCCTCGAACATTAGGAACGGTTTTTGGAGCCCAGGGCCCAATTATCATGCCCAACCAGGACAGGGAACGATTAATGTGTCTATGGGTTCCCCTACCAAGCAAAGCTACATTTTAAATTAAATAGTGGAACAGTAAAAATATATCAATTTGGTCAGGCAATTTTTTAGTCCCTCAAAGGAAAAGTTTTTTCCCTTTTGTCCGATTAAGTCTTCAGAATTCGGTCAGAATTCTGTACGACAATCGGCAAAATGTTCCGATTTCAGATCAAAGTTCTTAGCGAGTTCGTAACGAAAAACATATGAGAGAGTTGACACGAATTCTGAACTACTTCTCTGAGGGAATTCTGATGTTTTTGCCGACATTTCGAACCGATTTCTGACCGAATTCTGAACTGTAGTCTTGAGAGATTCGAAAGGAAATTTCGATTTGTCGTATCGAATTGTGAACTAATTCTGAACGACTTCGGTCAGAATTCTGGCATTCTGTCTTATTAAATTCTGATGTTTTTACCGACATTTCGAACCGAATTTTGAACGAATTCTGAGCTTATGTCATGGTAAATTCTAAATATAAACAATCAAAAGAAGAAAATATTTTTGTTCTACAAAAAAAAAGTTGTAAACAATTTTCAAAAAAATGTACGGAAAAACTTTTAGCTGGGGTGTCTGCAGTTTCGGAGAGCGCCAACTTACTATAATAATACCGCAAGCAATAATTGTGCTGTAACTATGTTATGTGGCTATACACTTAAGGGTAACCAGTTTTGCATTTAACGAGAACTGCCGGCAGTAGTTTTTCTCCGAACACAATAAAAATCTCTAGAACCAAACGTTCAGAATTCGGTCAGAATTCTGTACGAAAATAGGAAAAATTTCCCGAAAAAATATAAAGCAAATAACAAAAATTTTAAACAAACGAAAATCGTTTAGAATTCGTTGCGAGTTCATTAAGAGAAGTCTGATCAAAGAATTAATAAAAATCCCACAGACAAGTCTAACAGAATTCGGGCCGAATTCGTGCAGATATTTCGGAACATAATAAATAAAAAATCCTCAGACAAATCGAAAAGAATTCCTAACGATTTTGGTAAGAATTCTCGATAGAGTTTAGATATTGTTCAGAATTGTCTGATATTAGACATTGTCGGGAAATTTTGGTTCACTGGGAAAGAAGAAATGACAAGATAAATTGGAATTTAACTAGAGAAGACACTAACCACCTGTACTTACAGAGTTATGCTAAGTCCGTAACAGATTTCTGATAAAAGGATACCAAATCACACTTCAATAGTGAAAAATACATTTCTTGACGTCTTTTAATAAAAAAAAGAAATTAAAATAAGAAATATACATGTATGTAGTTTAAGACGGCAAAATATAATTTACCAAAATAACTTCTTAGATATTCAATCTTTTGCATTTTCTTTCCTAAATTCATAGGGGAGGCAGTAGTGCGTCCGACTGATGCCACGTGGCCTGGCCGCCGCATAATATGCATATCACATGAAAACACTTGGCGAGTGCTTTTTGTTTCCATTATAATACGAATATTTATGAAAAATAATGCCAAAATATGGAATTTTCGTGATTTTCTAATCGAATTATTTCAACATCCTTTGACCCCAAGCAACGGATGTGATTTAACCATGATCAACGGCTATGAAGCAGAAACATTTCACTTCTTCGGATGATCTTTTCAACATCTATACAACCTATAACAGGCCTAAGATGGAGTACAACTCCTATATATAGCCATTTAAATCGGCTGTTAAAAATATTAGTGATAATTTTTTAAAATTTCTGGTTTTATTGAAACGGTTGAACTTTGCCATTTAATAATGGATCACCATCCGATGCGTTTTCGCCAAATGGACTTAAGATTGTTTGGCAGGAAATGAAGAATTTTAACGAAAAACTTCGTTTTAAGATAAAGCTCATTTTCATCTCGGTGGCTATGTCAATAAGCAAAGTTGCTGCATATGGGGTTCAGAGAACCCACACGTGTCTTTTGTAAAGCCAATGCATCCACATCCAGTCGCTGTTTGGTGTAGATTTTGGATTAAGGCCACCATTGGTCTACTTATATTTTTCTTCGAAAATAAGCAAGGAGCCCCCGTTAACCTCAACGGTGAGCATTTTCTCGCCATGCTCAACGAATTTTGTTTCCAAAAATTCAAGAGAATGTCATGGACGACATTTGGATTCAACAAGACGGGGCCACATGTCACACAGCCAACGCAAGTATAGAAATGTTACGCACTGTTTTTGAAAATCGAATAATCAGCCGAAATTGTGATGTCAATTGGCCGCCTCGGAGCTGTGATTTGAGCCCTTTGGATTATTTTCTTTTGAGAGCCATTAAGGATAAATGTTACGCAAAGCGTCTAGAGACAATCGAAGCGTTGAAATATGAAATCAAAGTTTGCTAATGAAGAGATTCGACCCAAAACAATCGAAAATGTACTGAAAAATTGGGTTGATCGGATAAGGTACTGCCGAGCCATTTATGGTAGTCATATGAATGATATTGTGTTCCATTATTAAAGGTCAAAGTTCAGCCTTTCCAAAAAAAAAGAGATTTGAAAAAATCTCTTTTTTTTTCAAATTTCAAATTTAAAAAGTTAAATCGACCACCCTGTACGAAAAACTTGCATTGTCATGCATATTATGAAACGTTCGTAAAATATATGAAATGTTGCACATATCTAATGCTAATATTTGTTTAAAAGATAAATTAATAAAACATTTAATATACAGGGTAATATGCAGGGTGGTAATTTGCTATTTTGCACTGCAGGCTGTGGCGGCACTGTTGATCGAAGAGAGTGGAGAGTGTGCGTGGCTGACGGGAGACATCATGCATTGGGCACGTAAGGAGAGATCATTTTGTGTTGAACGTATTTTTCAAATGCGCATTGCGTATTTCTCAAATGCGCATTGCAGTGCAGCATGCATTTCGTTTACGATTCGCTGTTCCCCCGCACGGACGTGTTCCTGGACGGCAATCAATAGTAAATAGGTTAACTTCATTGAGAACAGCAGGGAGTGTGTCATGTTTACGAAGGGGACCTGAGAGAAGGATTACAACACCACAAAACATCGAAAAAGTTAGAGCAGCAGTACTGCAATCTCCGAAAAGCTCTGCTCGGAAGCAGTCACTTGCTCTTGGCATTTCCAGACGCTCTCTCCACCGGATTCTTCGTGATAAACTGAATTTTCACCTGTTTAAAATGTGCGTGGTCCAACAATTGTCCGCACGGGACTATTTGACACTGCGGACCTCTTGTGCAGACATTCTTGCAACTATACTCCGCGACACAATTTTGAGTCACATTTTCACCTCAGTAGGTGTGTAAAAAAACAAAATATGCAGTACTGGAGTAAAACAAACCCCAGAGAACTTCCGAACGACCGAGTCACTGTGTGCACCAGTAGGCATTATTGGCTCTTACTTTTTCCAGAATAACCGTCTTGCCGTAAATTTAAACTACGAACGGTACTTGACTATGATACAGGATTTTTTCAGCCGACTCTGGAGGCAATGTATGTAGAGGATACATGGTTCCAACAGGATGGTGCAACTGTACACACAGCAAGGGTTGCCATTAATTGTTTGAAGCAAATGTTTCCTGGACGGCTTATCTCTTTGAGGGGTGATGTGAACTGGCCGGCACGCTCACCAGACTTAGCCCCATGCGATTTTTTCCTTTGGGGTTACCTGAAGTCGAAGGTGTATGTCAACCGCCCCAACACCTTGGAAGACCTAATTAACAATATTGAGGCTGAAATTGGCAGCATACCAGTCGACATGCTTGTAAGAGTTCATGAAAACGTTTTGCAGCAGTGTGTGGATAGCGAAGGTCGACATTTTCCAGATACGAGGGCGACCGCAAAACTAACTGGCCTGGCACATTTTCTATTTTACTAGCAACTCTTTTTTGGTTTTTTAAAAGCAATCTTTTATAAGCCATGCGTCAAAATTTCCGAAATATTTAATGATTATTTTCTTTGTTACAGGTGATTGAAGTAAACAAGTTTTATAATTTTTGAAAAATAGAAAATAAATAGTTTTGTGCGGTAATTAAACACTTTTATATGAAAGATTATACGCCACAATTAATCAAAGATGAATTGGATTCTGTTCATGGTGATAATGCACCATCATACTCCACCGTGAAATCCTGGGTTCAACAAGTTAAAATGGGTCGTTCAAGTACGGAAGATGAACAACGCTCTGGAAGACCGAAAACTGCTACTACTATTGAAAACATTAGAAAAATATTTAATGAAGTGACTAAAGATAGACGAATAAAGCTCAGAGAACTTGCTGATATTGTTAAAATACACGAAAAACATGTTTGGAGTATTTTACATGATGAACTCCACATGAAAAAGCTATCCGCAAGATGGGTGCCGCGTTTGTTGACTTTGCCCCAAAAAAATGTCCGTTGGACCAATTCCGAGGAGCTTTTAGCGATTTATCAGCATAATCCAATAGAGTTCTTGCACCGATTCATAACTGTTGATGAAACATGGATCCATCACTACATCCCAGAATGCAAAGAACGGTCAAAACAATGGATAGAAGCTGCTAAAAGTGGTCCCAAGAAAACTGTTAAGTCAGCAGGAAAAGTAATGGCCACAGTATTTTGGGACGCAAGGGGTATAATATTTATTGATTATCTTGAGAAAGGAAAAACTATAAACAGTGAATATTATTGTGCATTATTGGATCGGTTGAGTGAAGAAATCAAGATAAAACGACCGCATTTAGAAAAAAAGTTCTTTTTCATCAAGATAATGCTCCTTCACGCACTGCATTTTTAACTCAACAAAAACTGGCCGAATTACAATTTGAAATTGCTCCGCATCCACCATATAGTCCAGATTTAGCTCCTTCTGATTATTTCTTGTTTCCAAATTTAAAAAAAATTCTCGGTGGCAAAAAATGTTCGTCCAATAGCGAGGTTATTGCTGAAACTGAGGCATATTTTGAAGGTCTTGAAAAATCTTATTTTTCGGATGGAATTACAAAATTTGAAAAACGTTTGATGAAGTGTATTGAGTTGGAAGATTATGTTGAAAAATAAATAATAATTCCAAAAAAAAACGGTTATATTAATGTTAGGCCAGTTACTTTTGCGGTCGCCCTCGTACACTATTTAAACCCATGTATTTTAAATATTCCCTTACTGTTCATAAAATTAAAATATAAAATAAATTTTTCTAAGGTTAATAATTTTTTTTATTTTATTCCCAAATAAGCTAATTCCCGCGCTTCACCATATATTACACAGAAATTGTTTTCAGTGTAGGACAACAATCCTGTTATACTGCATAAAGAAAATCCAATCTCGTCTTGAATTTATGTAGCCTCCCATAAATATTAGTCTAGCTTTACTAAGTTTAAATGTTTAAAACTTCCTACGATCACAATAAAGACAGTTGTTTACTAAACTTCAAACTGGCATCATCAGAGCAAAGTAGGGTATCACAAGTTTCCTTACTTGTTTTCTTTCCCTTTGCTGTCATCCCATCCCAGCCTCTTCGCGTATCATTCACTTCCGTTCTTTCCATAAGCCACAACAGTCTCAACATAGCCCATCCGCCAGATGCAGGGTGCAAAATGCGTTGATAATGATATTTTATATTTTGTTTACAAACAAACTTTCCATAATAATGTCAGTAACATACGCAAGTCCTCGGGGAAGACTTGATGATGCCTCAACTCCCCTGTGTTGCCCGAGGCCAAAACAACCCCCGCCGGTGGATTGAGTCAACAGCAGTACGTCCATTCATTCATTCCACCATTCGTGTATCATTCTCCTGTGGGTTAATGCACTTTTCCCAAACTATGCCGAGAGCACTTTACACGGGGTGGGGGCAAAAGATGAGTAACCAGGAACCTTCCGTGTGCTGTTTAATTCATTCACCCCAACCCCCTAGGGCTGACGTTCGGACGGACGGACGAACGCTGGCATGATGCAAAGAATATGCAACATTTTCTAGATAACATTCGGGTACGTACAGGCACAGACGTAGGAAGAGAGTTTGCCGCCTAACCATAACCACCACCACTAACGAAACGCATGGGGTGGGCTCCTGTGGTGGTTTGTGCGGAGAAGCGCCACCATACGCAGTCAACCCCTAAGCAAGAATGCTGCGCTGGCTATGGTTTCCGCAAGGGCTACTCTATGCCACATGCCCAGCATTCTGCTTACATCCCTCTCGATGCTGTTGTGGTTGTTCGTAATTTTCTCTGTTGATTTTGATTACCTGGGTTTCTAGGTTTAACGTTGAGCTTGTGCTTGCCTTTGCTATGCCAGAAGTAGTTTATGTGGAAAATAAGTCAGGTAGTTATTTTTCACTTTTGATTTTCAATTACAGCCGTAGCAACCCGCTTAGTCGGGCGTGTATGTACCTTTAAAAGGTAAACTTGGAAAATGCATTTCGTTAATTAATTCCGTAAACGATACTTTAAAACTCTATTAGCTAACATCAGCAAGGGCAAATCGTGTATCAGCTGATTTGAAAATGCTTACCGAAAACTGTACCATGGCCGATGTTTGGAAGAGGAGAAAGGGAATATCCTTCTTGCAATACAAACAAAAGTCAGCTGTTTGGTTTACGCTTCATGGTGTTGCCACAGGGTTATACAACTGAAGGTCTTGTGATTAAATAACAAATGGTCCTTCGAGATGATTAAAAGAAGAGCACTCACATCAAAGCTAACAGCGCTCGATGTCCACATCATTTATTGCCAGATGATTATCGGCTATGGTGATCACACAATACGAACCTTAACCAAATGTAAGGTATGGAATAGTTGTAGTTTTTTTTAAGCTGAGCTCAATGGCAGGAAAAAAAAAACTTCATAACGGCTATTGGCGTTAATATACGAGGCCGGTTTATTAAGAAAGCCTCTGAAGACAGGTGGCGATGCGGAGGAAAGTTGGCACTATCGCCGTGTACTGTCATGTGTTAGACGACACCACACTAAATTTCAGACCGATTCAGATGTTACTTTTTATTTGGCAGCCGGTTGGATCTAACTTTGTTCGTGTGAAGCGATAAAATGGTAAATGAACAATAAAGTCCTGTGTTTCGCTTTTTATTTTTGAATGGAAACACAGGCGAATAAATAAAAGCTAAGCTGGGGACCCTTCACCTTCTATGGCAACCGTAAGGTATTGGTTCAACGAATTTAAACGTATTCGTACATTTGTTTTTTCAAAAGAAGCGCCCAGACCGCCCGACAGACATGGTGACGAGGAACTCTTTCAAAAGGTCCTGATCGCAGAACAAAAATGCGCGAAGTTGCAGAGCCCGTACGCCATGGTAATTAATATGTATTTTACATGATAAGTACGAAGGCGACCGCAAAACTAACTGGCCTGGCACATTTTCTGTTTTACTAGCAACTTTTTTGTTTTTGTTTTTTAAAAGCAATCTTTTATAAGCCATCTGTCAAAGTTTCCGAAATATTTAATGATTATTTTCTTTGTTACAGGTGATTGAAGTAAACAAGTTTTAAAATTTTTGAAAAATGGGAAATAAAGAGTTTCGTGCGGTAATTAAACACTTTTATATGAAAGGTTATACGCCATAATTAATCAAAGATGAATTGGATTGTGTTCATGGTGATAATGCACCATCATACCCCACCGTGAAATCCTGGGTTACACAATTTAAAATGGGTCGTTCAAGTACGGAAGATGAACAACGCTCTGGAAGACCGAAAACTGCTACTACTATTGAAAACATTAGAAAAATATTTAATCAAGTGACTAAAGATAGACGAATAAAGCTCAGAGAACTTGCTGATATTGTTAAAATACACGAAAAACAAGTTTGGAGTATTTTACATGATGAACTCCACATGAAAAAGCTATCCGCAAGATGGGTGCCGCGTTTGTTGACTTTGCCCCAAAAAATCGTCCAATTCCGAGGAACTTTTAGCGATTTATCAGCGTAATCCAATAGAGTTCTTGCGCCGATTCATAACTGTTGATGAAACATGGATCCATCACTACATCCCAGAATGCAAAGAACAGTCAAAACAATGGATAGAAGCTGCTAAAAGTGGTCCCAAGAAGGCGAAAACTGTTAAGTCAGCAGGAAAAGTAATGGCCACAGTATTTTGGGATGCAAGGGATATAATATTTATTGATTATCTTGAGAAAGAAAAAACTATAAATAGTGAATATTATTGTGCATTATTGGATCGGTTGAGTGAATAAATCAAGATAAAACGACCGCATTTAGAAAAAAAAAGTTCTTTTTCATTAAGATAATGCTCCTTCACACACTCCATTTCTAACTCAACAAAAACTGGCCGAATTACGATTTGAAATTGCTCCGCATCCACCATATAGTCCAGATTTAGCTCCTTCTGATTATTTCTTGTTTCCAAATTTAAAAAAATTTCTCGGTGGCAAAAAATTTTCGTCCAATAGCGAGGTTATTGCTGAAACTGAGGCATATTTTGAAGGTCTTGAAAAATCCTATTTTTCGGATGGAATTAAAAAACTTGAAAAACGTTTGATGAAGTGTATTGAGTTGGAAGGAGATTATGTTGAAAAATAAATAATAATAATTCCAAAAAAATGTTAGGCCAGTTACGTTTGCGGTCGCCCTCGTAAGGCATGAAAAAGTGTCGGTCAGATGGGTGCCGCATTTGCTTACGGTAAAAACATGCGGATACGAGGCTTGCTGTATATATTTCTGGCCTAGGCAACACTAAGTTTTGCCTGGCGCCATCTAACATTTCCATTGGAATGTTTGACATTTTTTAGCATAAACGTAGTCAGAACGTTTTGACGTACGACCATCATTTGTGAATTTGGCAAAAAAAATGAAATTAACTCGTGAACATTTTTGTGCGATAATTTTTCACAACTTTCGACGTGGATTATCACGATATAAGTACATCGATGAACTTAAATCTTTGTATGGCGATGAAGCACCATCCTATAGCAATGTGAAAAACTGGTTTAATGAATTCAATCGTGGCCGACACTCGCTCAAAGACGAAGCCCGTCCAAAAACGGCCGTTGTGCCAGAGAACATTGATGCCGTGAGTGAACTGATAATGCAAGATCGTCATGTGACATACCGTGAGATAGAAAAATCCTTTGGCATTTCTTACATCAGCATACATTCGATATTGCATAAACACCTGGCCGTGAAAAAGGTTTGTTCTCGTTGGAGCCCGCAGAATTTGACAATCGCTCCAAAAAAGGCTCGTGTCGATTGGTGCAAAGAATTTTTGAAAAAATACGATCTCCGTGCACAGGTGACGAATCATGTATCTATGCGTATGAGCCCGAAACAAAACAGCAATCGACCGTGTGTGTCTTCGAAAACGAGCCGAATCCAACGAAAGTTATTCGTGGAAGAAGCGCTTCGAAGCAAATGGTCGCCTGTTTCTTCGGCAAAACTGGTCATGTGGCTACTGTTCCGCTTGAGCAACGTAGGCCGGTCAATTCTGAGTGGTACACCACGATTTGTTTGCCTGAAGTCTTCGGAGAAATACGAAAAACGAACAAGAGAAGAAGAATCATTGTGCACCATGACAATGCGAGCTCTCACACATCAGCTCAAACCAGTGCCTTTTTGATCGGCCAAAACGTAGAATTGATGGGTCATCCGCCTTACAGCCCTGACTTGGTTTAATTCCCGCACATCAAGAAAAAAATGCGTGGTCAACGATTTTCGTCGCCATAAGATGCTGTTGAAGCGTTCAACAACCATGTTTTGGAGGTGTCTCAATCGGAGTGGAAAAAGTGCTTCGACAATTGTTTTGAGCGCCTGCAAAAGTACATAAATCATGCTGGAGAATACTTTCAAAAACAATAAAACCATTTTTGATGATAAATATTCGCATTTTCATTATTAGGCCAGAAATATATATATATATATATATATATATATATATATATATATATATATATATATATATATATATATATATATATATATATATATATATATATATATATATATATATATATATATATATATATATATATATATATATATATATATATATATATATATATATATATATATATATATATATATATATATATATATATAAATATATATATATATATATATATATAGCAACCCTCGTACAGCAACCCTCGTCAATGCATTGTTGGGAACTCGTTAAGCAAAATTTGCAGGAGTTTTTGTGTCTAGACGCCACAGATGCTGAAGCAAGGATCCATTATTTTATGCCAGCGATAGGCAGGGTAAAACTTTTTCGAAGATGGCAAAGACGGTGCTATCGTCCTCAAAGGTCATGGCTACGATTGTTTTGGAAATCCTAGGGAATAATTAACATGGACTTTTTAAAGAAAAGAAGTACGATCACGGGGCAATACTATAGTGAACCGATTTTGGACCAATTCGATAACAAATTGAAGAAGCCACGATCCAATTAGCTAGGAAAAAAGTGCTAAACCCAACAGCACATTCAGAATTGTGGCGGCCAAATTGCATTAACTGCACTACGAATTGCTGTGGTACCCACCGTACTCGCCCATCTTGACTCCCAGCGACTGTTCCCCAAGATGAGAACGTGACTGGGGGAAAAATTCAGCTCTAACGAGGAGGTTGTCGTCCATACCGAAGCGTATTTGAAGAGTTTGGAAGATTTTTTTGAGAGGTTGAATAATTGACAGAAACGTTGGAAGAAGTGCATTGTGCTTAAAGGAGATTAAGGTAAAAAATAAAAAACAAATTGTCTCTTCATTCCCAAAACGGGTGCCTATTGATCCACCTTTGTACATGTACTCTGATAGCTACATACAAGCTCAATTACAGATAAGAATCTCTAGGGAAAGCGAGGGAAAAATAGGCTAGATCCCGGAGAAGCCATGATTTAAATCACAATTTAAGAAACTTTAAATCCTTAATATGAACTGATATCTCCATCTTCTAGAAACACAGTCATGCCGCCGAACTGGGAGTATCCGCTTAGCTAATGAATACACGCAGAAAAATAGTATGGTTGTGGTGACAATATTCGAAGAGGATAATACTATTGTTGGGTATATGGTTGTGGTATATTATGATTCAAATACAACCAAACTATGATCCTCACAACAATAGTATGATTCATACATAACCATACTATGATCCCCACAACCATAGTATGATTCACACTCAACCATAATATGATCTCCACAACCATTTTATGATTCTCACAACCATAGTATGTTTCACATTCAACCATAATATGATCCTCACAACCATAGTATGATTCCCTACAACCATAGTATGGTCACACACAATAATACTATGATTCCCAACACAATTTATTAGAATTTGTTTAAGTTGTCGACAATAGATTTGAATTATGATAATTATTCAAAAATACATTAAACTCATAATAATAGGAGTGATTTATTTCACAGTAGAAAAACTAAGTTTAAATAAACGTCAGCGTTTTTATTAAAAATATTTCAGTTAAACAAAACCAAAGCCGCTCGTTTAAAAAATTTTAATTTCGATAAAAAAAAGTACTATTATTGCATTAGATCCGTACCAATAACATTTGTTCTTAAAAGCATATTTAAATGAAGAAAAATTACAATCATACGGTATGATTGCCGTAATCATATTATTGTTAACATAGAACGCACCAACCATATTAATATTGTTGCTTTAACCATATTTTCATTTTTAAATTTGGCAATAATACTATTGTTAAATTTCAACAATATTAATATTGCAGCAATTATACTATTTTCAAAACTAAATTCAGTTAACAATGCTATGGTTGCGACGAGCATACTTTTATTGCGTAGAACATATTATTATTGCCGTGACCATGTAGTAACCATGTTTTTTTCTCTGCGTGTACTTTAGAAGCTATTTACTCGTATATGCACTCACCGTTTCTATGTCTGTGAAGGTCTTTAGTTTTTAGGCTCTAACTTCTTATAGGACTTTTCAGATTATCATTACGGGCTAGATTTACAGGGGCCAGGCAAATAAAATGCACAAATTTGTACATTTCGAAACACTTAGGCCGTTAGCTAGCAGGGAAATAAAACAAAGAAGCGTATTGGCAAATATACGCTGTTTTTGGGCTCGGAAAACAGCTTTAAAACACAATCCTCTTGAGAGAGGCCAAGATCACAACGATTTCACTGATACTACACGTTGTTGTAGTGGCACATAGTGCTGGGGTGATAGCCCTTGGCCGAAGCATTCCTCCTTGGGTTCGATCCGGTGCATAGAACCAGCGCTTTTCTATAGTACTATAGCATAGGTGCTAAAAAAAAGGGGATGAAGGTGCGGTGGCAGTTTTCGAGCGAAAAATCATTCGTAATGTCTACGGTCCAATGAAAGTAAAGTCGGACGAGCCGTGAGCAGTAAAAACGATGCCGACCTTATGAAAACAAACGGTTCGAGCAGAAAAGCTCTAGAGAATAACTACCACGGAAAATGCAGACAGGGAAGATCGCTAATCCAATGGAAAAATTAAAGGCTAATGCTAGACTTCATGGTATTGGAAACTGAAGAGAGCCCAGATCGAAGTGTTATTAAATCATTAATTTAGCAGGCTAAGTTAGAAAATAAGTAGGCCCTAAAAAATCAATCAAGGTGACGCAATAGGCTTAACTTTCGTAGTTGGTTCGCAATGTAAAGGTTCTACAGTGGGGTTGCACTACAACATTTCGCGGTATCACAACGTAAGTGCTGTACGTACGAGTAAATGACAGCCACTTCACTTACCTAAGATGCCCATAGAACCAGGCGGCTACCAATATGCGGTACAACACACTCTTCTTCCAACTCGAAAACAGTTTGAGAATGGCCAAATTTAATTTTTTTCCAGCGTCTTTCAGTAGAAATCACAGCTACTACAAAGATCTCCAAAGGTCTGCTTCCAAATGATGAGGCTAACAAAATAAACCTGTTTTGTCTAAGAATATTCCTCCCTCTTGATACGTGACTAAGAATTATCTTGCATCGTAAAACCAATTCAAAACGTTACTTACTTTCGTGGGGTTCAATAAAGATCAGGCTAGTAGTTTTAGGATCTTTAAATTAACCATTAAACCGGAGTATACGAATAGATTTCGTTCAGCATTGCTATTTCTAGTTTCATTCAAAATATCAGAAGAAAAATAGTAAGTAGAACCTAAACCTGCCAGAAAGTCATTAACCCTGTCGTTCGAAGTTGTTTTGAAAAGTTAAAGCCGCCTGAGTAGGCTTCGCTGAGATACCATGAACTCATAGCAGAAAAAACATCCTGAGCTTCACGGTCATTGCACCTACAAGTGTAAATGCTGCCCACATTACCACTAGACCGCAGATCTTGTTAGTCCGTCATTAAGTATTTGTAGACCAAACTGTATCCGTCTAAAGCCCACTAAATCCTGAAGTATTGATCCTAGCTTCAGCTGGTCGAATTCTTCTTTTCGATAGACATGCTTAAAGACTGCGACTTGCATATATCATCTTCCGCAGAAATTACCACGACGAGGCGGTTTAGCCGGAGGACTTGCTTCTAGTTCAAGTTATTAAAAAATTACCTAAATTCCTTTATTAATTATCAAAAATTCCTTCGGCTACGCCTCCTATATGGAAGTCGTAGTATCTGAGCATGTCTACCCAAAATCCAGTGGCGAGTAATGACCGTAATTAGTTTTCTAAGATGGTGCCTTGAAAGATTTGTAGTCAGCTCAAAACGGCAAGCTATTTGAAGAGAAGCTGGTCTTAGAGATAAATCTGATACATGTAGATCTGTCTGGAGTTGTGAGGTGAAAAGGCTGCAGAAAAGTACGGAATGTCTTTTATCGGGATTGAACTTAGGTCAAACGGTATCTAGACGATTATAGCTGCCTGTAGATTTTTCTTAGGGAAATCAGATAGAGATATTTCCCTCGAATGTGGCATTCATTTTGTTTCTGGTTTAAAATAGCGTCATTCAGAGTTTACAAAAAACACTGATACTCCAAACAGGCAGAGATGATGTGCCTTTGCTCGATATTCGACCCACAATCTGTGTTAATCAGACATGCTGTACGAGTATACTGTACTACAGAATTCGAATCTGGTCGCCAGGCACGACGGTATTTCATTTGATGTTTATTACATTAAAAATGTAAACACCTTACACTAGAAGACATGCAGTAAGGTATATTGGATCTTTTTATTTGATTATAATAAGGCCTAGAATGTATTCAGGAAAAAGTAAGGGATTTGTAAAACTTATATTAGTAAAAAAGCCCTACGGAAGGAGCGACATGAGCATGAGTGCCGAATCCTCTTTATATACGACGAAGGGATTCTAGAAGGCCTTCTGAAAGTCTTTTGTTTGGAAGATATTAACAAATGCTATTGGATTTGTTAATAAGGCTTTGTAGAAGGTATTCCAAGAGAAGACGTTGCATTTTTCATTTGTAAGTACAGATTACATTGAGTAAGTACAGATTACCGAGTTTATTATCAACAAGTCATTATTTTTTGATTCAAAATAATGCAAAGGGTAATGTGTCATCAATACAATGTAATGTGCCTCATAGGTAGATGTTATGAACAAGACTTTGCTGGGACATTATTAGAGGACCTTATTAAAACCATAGGTCGATGTTCTTACCAACATTTTGCCAGGACAGTCTTTGTGGAGGACCAAATTCGCTCGATGTTCGACCCACAATCTGTGTTAATCAGACATGCTGTACGAGTATACTGTACTACAGAATTCGAATCTGGTCGCCAGACACGACGGTATTTCATTTGATGTTTAGTACATTACAAATATAAACACCTTACACTAGAAGGCATGCAGTAAGGTATATTGGATCTTTTTATTTGATTATAATAAGGCCTACTCGAAGAATGTATTCAGGAATAAGTAAGGGATTTGTAAAACTTATATTAGTAAAAAAAGCCCTACGGGAGGAGCGACATGAGATTAAGTGCAGAAACCTTTTTATATGCGACGAAGGATTTCTAGAAGGCCTTCTGAAAGTCTTTTATTTGGAAGGTATTAATGAATTTGAGAAGAAGTCTTTCTAGAAGGTATTCCGTGAGGAGTATCATTGTTTTCTCGTGTATGATATCGATACAGAGTACCGAGTTTATTATCAACAAGTCATTATTTTTTGATTCAAAAAAATGCAAAGGGTAATGTGACATCAATACAATGTAATGTGCCTCATAGGTAGATGTTATTACCAAGACTTTGCTGGGACATTATTAGCGGACCTTATTAAAACCATAGGTCGATGTTCTTACCAACATTTTGCCAGGACAGTCTTTGTGGAGGACCAAATTCGCCAACGTCCACATAAAAATCCTCTCCTGCTTCAATTGTAGTAGTGTATGTACGTCGTCTAAAATTAAGAAAACTAAGTGAGACCACAGGAATGTCGATGTCTGACTTTCCGTGCTAGCTGCCTTAGCTTCCGAATAAATGTAAAACACGAAATGTTGATTTTTGTATTGCGAGTTTTGCACTGTAAACTTGTTTTTCACGCGTAGAACCTTTCGTTTAGTGTAAACATACCTATTTTCAAACTAAACCACAAACCCCCACGTATTGTGTTCTCGTTATGTGTGGTTTTTAATGTGAGATTAAGATTATCAAAATTTAAAAATAACACATTGAGGTGAAAGTGAGACTGTAGTAATCGTGAATTCAGAAACCACAAATACTATGGCAAGTTAAAGATTTGAAACCCGAGTATAAGAATTTTGGGTTAGGTTACAATTAAAACTACATCAGATTGAAATAGAGAGTCAAAGAATTGTATTTCTATTCCATGACATTTTATTTATATTTAACAAACAACATTTACATATGCCTTAGTCAATATTAAATTCTAGGTAGCTCGTTCACATTCCCCCCTCATTGACTTCCTTCCTTTCTACAAACGTATATTAGCCTTTTCCGTTTCCACTTGTAGTTTGAATTGTATGAGTATGACCACATATGTCGTTATGGATAAAGCCAACTAGAAAAATAGAAGACCTTTTAAGATGTAGGTGTCTTTTTGTTTGTAAGTCTTTATCGGATTATCTTACCAAACCAAAATATTTCAAGTTGATGTCAAAGAAGCCCGAACAGGTGAACACCATTTTCTGATGCATCAAGAGTAATGAATATTCCCGCAAACGTTGTTTCAGGGCCAAGTCGTAGGCGCTGATTTTTAAACTGTGTAAAATCGATCCAAGTTTTTTGTACTGCAAGCGAAAAAGGCGAGTGACAATCAGCAGTAAGTCACAAGGGTATCCACAAAAGGCTGTTAGTGTGGTGACCTTCGGTTTAATTAATTTAGGGAAGGTTTAGAACCTACTCAAATTTTATAGATTAGTTGATGATGAGATCCCTGATGTAGGGATAACTGATGCAAATAAGGCTGATAACGAAACAGCTGATGATCATATGACAGCGCATGATAAAACATATGATGAATGACATCATATGTTATATCATTGGAATAGCCAATAAAAGAACGAAGATCCTATGAAAGGCAATGATATCACATATGTTGATAGGATAGCTAATCAAGGAACAGCTGATGCGGACACAGCTGATGCGGACACAGCTGATGCGGACACAGATGATGTGGACACAGCTGAAGCGGACACAGCTGATTTGGACACAACTGAAGAAGTAAAAAATTATAATACAGCAGAAGGGATATCTGATATTAGAAGCAGTGAACAGCTTATGATGAGCAATTGATGAGAAAGCTGATGATGGGTCAGCTGATGATGGTTCACCTGATGATGGTTCACCTGATGATGGTTCACCTGATGATGGGTCAGCTGATGATAGGACTGCTGATAATGCAACAACGTATAATAGGACAGGTTAACAATAGGTCAGCTAATGAAAGGCCAGCTGATGACGGAACTACTGATAATGGGACAGTTTGTGATGAAACAGCTAATTGTGTGACAGCTCATTCTGAGATATCTGATACTGCGACAAGTGATGATAGATAATATAAAAATGAGAGAACTGATGATAGGACAGCAGATGATGGGGCAGATAATTGGACATTGGATAATTGGATATTGTTTTCTCATCCGACAGTGATAGAACCAGCAATTAAAGATCATCGGATCCATGCACATCTGATAATGTTTCAGCTAGTGACGGGACATCACAGTCTCAATCAGCTATCGAGGAGGCAGTTAATGGTAGGTATTGGATGATGAAATAGAACACATGTTGTTTTGCCATGAGCCAGTGATAGAACCAGTAATTAATAAAGATCATATCTAGGAACATCTGATAATGAATCAGCAGGTGGTGGGGCAGCACATTCTAAATCAGCTATCGGGGACAGTTAAAGATGGGTATCGGATGAAACAGCTGAAGATGGGTCAGCTGATCACAGAACTGAGGATGGACAGCTGATGATGGGTCAGCGATAACTAATCAATCGACAATATCTGATTGGGCAGCTGGGTATGGGTAAGCTAATGATAGCCAGCTGATGAAGGAACAACTGATAATGCTGCAGTTTGTGATGGAGCAGCTGATGGTGGCAGAGCTGATCGTGAGACGACTGATGATAGGACAGATGATAATAGAGCTCCTGACGCTAGGACACAAATCTTGGAGAAGTGATGAGAAGACATCCAGTGAAAAAACTACTGATTATGCGACGTCGATTAAAATGAGTCAGCTAGTGCTATGACCGATAATGATGGAACAGCTGATGGCGGGTCAGCTTATTATAGACCAGCTAATTAAAAAACAACTGATTATAAAACAGCTGGTGAAAGTATAGCTTATAATGCCAGACAATATGATGGGACAGCTGAGTATGAGTCAGCTATTGATATCCCAGCGCCTGGTGGCAAATGTGATAATGCGACTGTTTATAACGGTGGCACAGCTGATTCTTAGTCAGATGATGGGGCAGTTGGTGAAACAAATGTTGAGAGAAAAATGTGATGAAAAGACACAAAGTAATGGAATCACTGATTGTGGGATATCGGATAAAGGCTCATCTGATAATGGGCCAGCTAGTGACAAGACAGATGATGGTTTACCACATTCTGGGGCAGCTGATGAAGAGACACCTGATAGTGGAAAATAAAAGCCGATGAAGGAACATCGGACAATAGTAGCTGACAATAAGGACCTCTTATTATATATAGATTATAAAGGGTGTTTTTTATTGAGGTATAGAACTTCGAATTGAAATAAAACACAAGAAAATCGTTTTAATGTCCATCAATTTGGCTTTATTGGAAGGATAATTTTATGCCATTAATGTTTAAATATGATTTCGGGCATGTGGCCGCCGCGGCTGGCTCGAATAAAGCCAATTCTACAGGTCCAATTTTCAACCACTTTTTCGAGCATATGGGGCCGTATGTTGGCAATAACGCCACGAATGTTGGCTTCCAAGTCCCCTAACATTTCTGGTTTGTTGGCGTAGACGAGCGACTTCACATATCCCCAAAGAAAATAATCCAATGGTGTCAAATCACACGATCTTGGTGGCCAATTGACAGGTCCATTCCGCGAAATTATGCGCTCATCGAATGTTTCCTTCAATAATTCGATTGTGACGTGCGCTGTGTGGCATGTAGCGCCGTCTTGTTGGAACCACAACTCACCCACATTCATGCCATCCAATTCGGGAACAAAATAGTCGGTTATCATGGCTCTATACCGGTCTCCATTAACGGTAACTGACTCTCCAGCATTATTTCGGAAGAAGTATGGCCCAATGACTCCACCAGCCCATAGAGCACACCAAACAGTCAGTTTTTGTGGATGTAATGGCGTCTCAAGGGTCTCATGTGGATTCTCTTCACTCCAAATGCGGCAATTTTGCTTGTTGACGTAGCCATTCAACCAAAAATGAGCCTCATCACTGAACAAAATTTTGTGATGAAAATCAGCATCGAGATGAATCTCATTTTCGGCCCATTTTGCAAGCGTTGTTCTTTTGTCAACCTGTTCATGATGAAATGGCAAACCAAACTAAATATTAATCACTTAACAGCTGACAAAATGGCCGCCAGTTAAAAAAGTGATGCCAACTTAAAGTTCTATACCCCAATAAAAAACACCCTTTAGAATAGCGGATTATGAAACAATAATTATAAAACAGCTGATTTTAGCACAGCTGATTTTAGCACAGCTGATTATAGAACAGCTGATTATATTTATAGAACTGTTGATTATAGAACTGCTGATTATAGAACAGCTGATTAAAGAACAGTTGATTATAAAACAGCTGACTATATAACAGCTGGTTAGAGCACAGCTCATAGTAAGAAAGGTGATAAAGGATCAGCTGATGATAGAGTATCTTATAAAGCGAAAACAAAGAGCTAATAGTAGGAAAGCTAGATGTTTAAACAGATGATAAGGCAGTTAATAGGATAAATCTTGAAAGGAAAGGCGACAAGAAGACACCAAGTAATAGAACCACTAATGAAGGCACATCGGATAACGGAATAGCCCATCACGAAAGAACGGAGGATGGATAACCCAATCACGGCACATCCGATTATAATAATCTGTTGATAAGAAAGCTAATGACAGGACAGCTGATGGGACAACACATTTTGGGACAGCTGATGAAGAGAAACCTGTTGATGATACATTTAAAGATGAAGAAGCCTAACATGGGACAGCTGATTAAAAAAGCTAACGCATTTTATGGAGAAGCCTTAACATGGCTTTTATATTTAACTCTTACTCGTAGGTTGGCTGCATTTACGAATTGAAAAAGGTTACATGTGTCTCCCGGGATTTGAATAAATGCTAACACTGTACCACGGTGGACTACAGCCAGTACGAAATTTAGTGCTTACCAACTAAGGATTGTAAACGATGCCTTAATGTCTCATAATGGCAGCAAAAATAAAAATACTTTGGATCAATCCGTATTGAAGTCTAGCTTCTGCCAGATATTCCTTCATTTTTAACTACAGTAGGCCTGGATAGTGTTTGTTTTCTAAAACTGATCTTAAATTGTGGACTGTAGCCAACATCAGTGTCTTAATGGGTTCTAGTGGCCATAAAAATTATGAACCCGTGTTGAAAGAGATTTAGGCGATCTCTCTGAGTTGTTCAAAAATTTGTATGCCCCTTTTTCATAAAGCCTTCCAAATGAATACCCCGAAGAGGCCACACTCGAACGTTCCTACCTTATCGATACACATCTGACTTAGCCAGCAGGTCCATAACATATTGATGAAAACCAAGCCGATAAAACACAGTCGAACTAAAAAGAGAACATCACAATATTATTTTAATTTTTTCCCACGCATAACTTTCTTTTCCAACTCACAGCTTTCATTGTTGTCATTGTCATTATAAAGAAATGATCGTACATACTGCCAGTTGATCGTATGGGTTATGGCCACCCCATTGTACAGGAACAGAATCAGCATGGGTATGGAGAAATAGTCTTCGATTTGCTGCACCAAACACCAGATGCGACCCAGGAGAAATTGATTGGCCATTAATTTGCCATAGCAAGGGCAGGGGCCGGCAACTCTTGTCTCTCGTTGAAGGACAATAATTTCATATTTCAAATGCAACAAGGACTGTTCCAGAGTGCTAATGAACTCGTCCACCACCTGCATCGCGACACAGTACTCCGAGCATTTCGTTTGTATCAATTGAAAACAGAAAAGGGTTAAAAAGCGATCCCTCTTCGGCATAAAATCCGATACCAAGGGATAATTGACATAGGACAAAACCAGGCTAAGGACCACAAAAAACAGCCCCGATTTCAGGACAAGACGCCGGCGAAAAGTAGAGCATCTTTGCGAAAATGTCATCGAGGTGTCCATGTTGTGGCCACTTTTAAAATCACGTAAATACCACAAGATATCCTGTTCCAGTTGGGCGATATTCAAGTGGATCTTTATCAGGCCAGAGCGCCCTCTGAAGGCCGCTACATGCATTACCATCTGCACAAAAGCCACGGCACTATTTTGTATGATGCTCAGGACACTGGTGATGCCGTCCAAATCATAACTGTCCACCACCAAGTCAACTATGAGATTATTTATGTACACCATCCAAATGACCAGGAATAAAAGAAGTATCGTGTAGAGGACATAACAGAACCAGAAGAAATGCACTGTGGGGGAACTTCGGCCATTGGCCTGGCACAAAGTCGGTGGCAGGGTAAGGCCAAAGATGGCATAAACCCATTGAAAGCTTAGAGTAGCTCCGACCAGCTGAGACTTTTCGACAACGCGTGGCTCGAAGTTGTTGTCCATGCTGCCGTTGGGGTAGAACTAAGCAAGCAACGTTTGTGGCGATGTACTCGGCGCTAATGATGATGTAGTTAGATAAGGGAATTATGACAAATGAGGAATGGGGTTTGTCTGTGTGAAGGAAACCAAAAGCCACGTTTACACGATACATATTGCAAATTTTATCATTTCGAGGATTTTATTGAAATTGAAGCCACACTGCAAAGGCAGTTGAAATTTTTAATTATTTTTTCCGCTGCATTACTTGTGATTTCTTCTCACATTTTGTTCAATTTACGCTTTATCTTCACTTCCCTCTGGCAACACCAAGCAAAACTTGACAGAAAAAAATGAACGCCCAGACTGTACCGCTGAAGCTAGGTTCAGAAAACAAGGTGAGTAGGTTGTGACTGCGGCGGAATGCTCACTAGGGAGATTTTTAAATGTGTACTTCTAAAAAAGAGATTCAAATTGTACCACCATGCACAACTAACGACTGAATCAATAATTTTGGCCTGAAAGTGTCTCATGTAGCTGGAGATAAAACGAGGGTTGGGGATTGTCCCCAGTAAAAGGCAATAAATCGTAAAAAAACGATGTTTTAATTTTATGTTTTGTGAAACGCATTTTTTGTTTTACGGGTTGGTTCAAAGACGAAACAAGTAGTCAAAAAAATAATAATAACCCACCATTATGGATTCCGGTCCACTATGAACATTTTGTCAAGGGGGCGTGGCACCTGTCTTTTTATCAGGGTGTGTTTCTTTCCATACCAACAACATATATACCAACTACATACCAACTTCTATTGCCATATCGGTATTACTTAGTAGGGACATACATACTGTTACAGCATTGAACACACCCATTTCAATAGTAGAACTGAACATATCCCGTTAATGTCACACGGGTTTTGAAAGCTTAAAATTGGTCGGATAATGAGAGCCGTATCGCTATAATAGCGATTTTCAAGTGTGAAAAAAAAACGATATTTGAAAAAAAACGATATTTTCAAAACGCTCCGGCCACTAAGGATTAGCCGCATGTTCGTCTACCGATGCTTAAAACTGTTTGAGGAGACTGGTGATGTAAAAGACCGCCACCGGTCGAGCCGCCCACGCTATGTTCGAACACAGCATGTCACCAAAGCCGTTAAATCAAGAATTCAAAGAAATCCGCTCCGAAAACAGAAAATCATGGCTAGTGAGATCACTATCACGCAAAAGTCCATGAGTCGAATCATTAAGAAAGACTTGGGACTTGGGGCTTTCAAACGACGTACCGGACATTTGTTGACTGCAGCTTTAAAAAAAATAGGATTGAAAAATGCAAACGTCTTTTGGTGAAGCACGCTGATAACTTGCAAAGAAAAATTTTGTTCACCGATGAAAAAAATTTTACCATTCAGGAAAAATTTAACAAGCAAAATGATAAAGTGTAAGCGCGGTCATCTAAGGAAGCATCTGAACTGATCCCAAGGGTGGAAAAGGGTCATCACCCAGTTTTATCCATGGTTTGGTGGGCCGTCTCTTACGACGGGTTCACTGACCTGCATTTCTGCGAACAAGGAGTTAAAACATCGGCCAAAGTTTACCAAGAAACCGTTTTAGAAACTGTTGTGAAGCCTCTTAACAATTCCCTGTTCCAAAACCAGCCATGGACTTTCCAGCAGGATCCTGCGCCGGCCCATAAGGCTAAAACGTCCCAGGCCTGACTTCAAAACAATTTGCCAGCGTTCATTTCCTCTGAAGAATGGGCCTCAGGCAGTCCAGATTTGAACCCATTGGCTTACAAATTGTGGACGATTTTAGAGGACAAGGTTTGTACAAAGGATACCCAACATTGGATCTCTTAAGACTGCTTTGGTTCGAGCTGTGGCCAATTTTCCAATGGACGAGGTTCGTACAGCTATTGACGAGTGGCCAGTGCGACTCTAAAGGCGTGTGAAAGGCAAAAGTCGGACATTTCGAATAAGTAGATTCTTTTTGGATACAATATACGAGGGCGGTTCGGAAACTTCTTAGGCTAGCACAAAAAGCGCGGTATAAACAGAAAAAAGTTAAGTCTTTTGAAAACTTCCATCTCTGCTATGAACACATGTTAAATTATGTTTCGATCTGGCAACTCCTTCATATAGAAACAGGTGTTCCCAAAAGACGCATCCGCGTTTTTTTTACAATGGAAAAATTAGAAATGCGTGGTGTCATTAAATATTTACATAAAAAAGGTTTATCGGGACAAGAATGGTGAATGTGTTAGGTGAAAGTGCAAAAGTAAAAAATTGGGTTGCTGAATTAAAACGTGGTCGTACAAGCATTGAAGATGAACCACGTAGTGGACGTTTAAAAACAGCAACAACAACAGAAATTGTAGCCAAAGTGCATGATATGGTATTAAATGATCGACGAATAAAAGTGCGCGAAATAGCTAATATCATGGGCATCTCAAATGATCGAGTCCATTTAATTTTGCATGAAGAACTACAGATGAAAAAGCCTTCTGCAAGATGGGTGCCGCACTTGTTAACAATCGACCAAAAACGCATAAGAATGAACATTTCTCAAGCTTGTTTGGATCGTTTTCAGCGAAATAAAATGGATTTTAAGCGTCGTTTCATAACTGTTGATGAGACATGGATCCACCAATATAGAGACCAAAAAACAATCCAAACAGTGGACGGGGAAGCTGGAGGAAGTGCCCCAAAAAAGGCAAAAACAATTCAATCGGCTGGTAAGGTTATGGCAACGGTTTGTTGGGACTTCAAAGGTATAAAACAATAAATTCAGAGTACTATTGCAACCTTTTAGATCAATTAAATGTACAAATTCGAGAAAAACGTCCTGGCTTACAACACAAAAAAATAATTTTTCATCAAGACAACGCACCAGCGCACAAGAGTGTTTTAACAATGGCTAAAATCAACGAATTAAAGTACGAGTTGCTTGACCACCCACCTTATTCTCCTGATTTAGCTCCCAGTGACTTTTACCTGTTCCCAAATCTAAAAAAATTCCTTGCTGGCAAGCGTTTTACCTCAAATGAAGATGCAATTACAGTTGTAAACCACTATTTTGAAGACCTTGAGGAAAACTATTGTAATCAAGGGATAGAATTGCTAGATAAGCGTTGGACTAAGTTTATTGAAGTTTCAGGAGATTATATTGAAAAATAAAAATATTTTTGAAAAACTAACTATTCTCTTTTATTGATAAGCTAAGAACTTTCCGAACCGCCCTCGTACATCAATAAATATATTAAAAAATATTTGGTCCAAAAACATTCAGTACTGTTTATTTTACAGCATAAAACGTGTGTAACAGTTTTTATGTCCCTACCCAGTAAACCAAATTTGCCGACAATGTCTGATATCAGACAATTCTGAACAATATCTGAACTCTATCGAGAATTCTTACCGAAATCGTTACAAATTCTGTTCGATTTGTCTGAGGATTTTTTATTTATTACGTTAAGAAATATCTGAACGAATTCGGCCCGAATTCTGTTAGACTCGTCTGTGGGATTTTTATTAATTTTTTGTTCAGACTTCTCTTATCGAACTCGCAACGAACTCTGAGGGCGGTTCGGAAAGTTCTTAGCCTATCAATGAAAGAGAATAGTTAGTTTTTCAAAAATATTTTTATTTTTCAATATAATCTTCTGAAACTTCAATACACTTAGTCCAACGCTTATCTAGCAATTCTATCCCTTGATTAAAATAGTTTTCCTCAAGGTCTTCAAAATAGTGGTTTACAACTGCATCTTCATTTGAGGTAAAACGCTTGCCAGCAAGGATTTTTTTAGATTTGGGAACATGTAAAAGTCACTGGGAGCTAAATCAGGAGAATAAGGTGGGTGGTCAAGCAACTCGTACTTTAATTCGTTGATTTTAGCCATTGTTAAAACACTCTTGTGCGCTGGTGCGTTGTCTTGATGAAAAATTATTTTTTTGTGTTGTAAGCCAGGACGTTTTTCTCGAATTTGTAGTCAATCAATAAAACACCTTTGAAGTCCCAAAAAACCGTTGCCATAACCTTACCAGCCGATTGAATTGTTTTTGCCTTCTGTGGGGCACTTCCTCCAGCTTCAGTCCATTCTTTGGATTGTTCTTTTGTCTCTGGAGTATAGTGGTGGATCCATGTCTCATCAACAGTTATGAAACGACGCTTAAAATCCATTTTATTTCGCTGAAAACGATCCAAACATTCTTATGCGTTTTTGGTCGACTGTTAACAAGTGCGGCATCCATCTTGCAGAAAGTTTTTTCATCTGTAGTTCTTCATGCAAAATTAAATGGACTCGATCAGTTGAGATGCCCATGATATTAGCTATTTCACGCACTTTTATTCGTCGCTCATTTAATACCATATCATGCACTTTGGCTACAATTTCTGTTGTTGTTGCTGTTTTTGGACGTCCACTACGTGGTTCATCTTCAATGCTTGTACGACCACGTTTAAATTCAGCAACCCAATTTTTTACTGTTGCATATGAAGGAGCACTTTCACCTAACACATTCACCATATCATTTTGAATTTCTTGGCCCGATAAACCTTTTTTATGTAAATATTTAATGACACCAGGCATTTCTAATTTTTCCATTGAAAAAAAAATCGCGGATGCGTCTTTTGTGAACACCTGTTTCTATATGAAGGAGTTGCCAGATCGAAACAAAATTTAACATGTGTTCATAGCAGAGATGGAAGTTTCCAAAACACTAAACTTTTTTCTGTTTATACCGCGCTTTTTGTGCTGGGCTAAGAAGTTTCCGAAACGCCCTCGTATCTGAGGTAGTCTATTCGTTTAAAATCTTTGTTATTTGCTTCATATTTTACAGTTGTTGTTCTTGTGTTCAGACATGTCGGAACAAATTCTGAACGAATTCTTAACTGTATTTTATATTTCAAATTCTGAACGTTTGGTTTATTGTGTTCGGAGGAAAACTCTACTGCCGGCAGTTCTCGTTAAATGCAAATTTGGTTGCCCTTAAGTGTATAGCCACTTAACATAGTTACAGCACAATTATTGCTTGCGAAACTGCAGACACCCCTGCTTGTAACTAAAAGTCTTTCCGAACGCTTTTTGAAAATGTTTTACAATTTTTTTTTTTTGTAGAACAAAAATATTTTCTTCTTTTTGATTGTTTACATTTAGAATTTACCATGACATAAGGTCAGGATTCGTTCAGAGTTCGGTTCGTAATGTCGGTAAAAACATCAGAATTTAATAAGACATAATGCCAGAATTCTGACCGAAGTCGTTCAGAATTAGTTCAGAATTCGATACGACAAATCGAAATTTCCTTTCGAATTTCACAAGACTACATCTCAGAATTCGGTCAGAAATCGGTTCGAAATTTCGGCAAAAACATCAGAATTCCCTCAGAGAAGTAGTTCAGAATTCGTTCCAATCCTCTCATATGTTTTTCGTTACGAACTCGCTAAGAACTTTGATACGAAATCGGGACATTTTGCCGATTGTCGTACAGAATTCTGACCGAATTCTGAAGGTTTGGTTTGCTGGGTACTAAGTAATATAAAAAATGTACAAAGAATATTCTTATAATAATGTGTCGTTAATTGTAAGAACATAATTCTTTCAGTGTAGTTTTTGAAACTGCTCAAGAATAAGAGCACCGTTTAGGCGGTACAATGCTTCTTTTTCTTGGATTAAAAATCAGAATTGTTTGAATTTCCACATGTATAGGTACTTGAGCCCAGGAATTACAAGCATTCAAAGCCCATAAGTTGTTATTTGCCTAAAGCAAGCTCTGCTTCTTCGAAACAGAAGAAAAGTTATACTCTGGCAAAATGAAATGTGAGCAAAAATTATATTTCTTTAAGATGAACTTTGGCTTTATTTCGTTTAGAGTTCGTTTCACAATGTGTCCACTTAAGGCAAATTGTCGTTTCAAAGGACTCAGAAAGTACCTTGCAAACGACTGCTTGTGTCAGACCCTAGTCAAAGTCGTATCCAACACTCATCTGCTACGATGCCTACGAGGCTTACAATTTCAATGAAGCAAACAATCTGATGGCTTGCGAAAAGATTGTTGATCAGACTCCGCTTTAAAAGTGTTCCCGGCACTCATAAACCTACTACAAAGTAATATCATGAGCCTTCTAGAACAGCATTCACGTTATCCTCTTTTTTCAGATTTGCAGTAAAAATTAAATAATCTCTCGTCTTTAATACCAAAACTGGAGAATCAGCTGATGCAAGTGTTAGAGATGAGCTTTACGAGTATGCTTTCTTTCACTTTCGATAAATATACGTCGTCGATGCGTTAGCCTTATGGAATACGAAATTGGTGTTGTAGCGACGTCGATTTGATTGATTTATCTTTGGTATGAGGAATAAAAGGCTGTCGACATACATTTGAGTTGATTGGCATAAAACCTGTGAAGACAGAAAATCACTTTAAAGTGCCTTGAAGTACACAACGACTCAGAGACCGGTTATTACAAATATTCAAAGTAAATCGAAGTTAAAAGTATAACACAACAAATCTTGCCGTCATTATCTTTATTACAAGTCATTCAAAATTCTTCAATTGTTTCAAAACGTTATTGAACTTGATTTTTTTTTTTTTTGGAAAAAAAAGCACAGAAATCATAAACAATTTGATTAATTGAACCAGGGTTTGCGTTAAAGTATTCGGCAAGTTCCAAAAAAGTGTTAATGTTGCCAAATTAAAATTTATCGACATTTTGCGAGAACTGTTTTATCGACGGGGAATCAGCAACAATGAGGCCAATTTTTGGAGGCACAAAAACAACGTAAGCTTTTTACAAAAAACATCGTGCAAATCCGCCGTGAGTGTAAAGTTTGCTCTAAACTTATAAAGCACATGTTTAACAAAAGAGCACTAACTTAAAATTTATAATTATTTGGGTTTCGTTTGAGAGCGACAAACAATGGCCATCTCCACCTACTGTAAGAATCTCTCATTGTTTTCTCCATTTTTTAGTTGAAAATAAATCCATGACCCTCCATATGTTGTAGAGAGCTTCAAGTGTCTAAGCACACAATGTTTTTTGCCTACATCGAATATTTAAATATTGTGGGTTAATACCCTTTTGTTGAACAAGTGCGGCATATGAATAACAGAAATGTGCGAACGTGGCCCTCCATATACACATGCGATGGGTGTTTCTTTTTTTGAAGTGTGGTACTTTCAATTAATTTCAATTCACTTAGATTACATAATTTTAAAATGGAAATTTATTTATAAATTTTTGTGGCATAAGTGCTTTATTGTAATGTCGGACATGTGGGTGCCTCCGCTGGCTCACATGCGGCACATTCTAGAATTCAACTCCTGTTCGCTATACAACTTTTAATTGACTCGCGCGATGGCATAACGACTACACTATGGGACTCATAAAAAGTTTAGATTCTTTTTATTTTATACTGATACTTTTTTCACTCGGCACTTAATTATTGCACACTTTTTAGTATCGATTACCACAATCGCAGTAATGATAATTAAAAATTCAAGGAATATATTATTTGCCTCAACACTTTTGTGAATTTTTAAAAGGTGAAATTTCTTAAAAATTGCCCTCGCTTAAAATTGATTTTTTCATAAAGGGTGGTTACATTTTAAGGGCCGATGTTGAATGTGAACCACACCTAAAAGTCAAGTTTTTTTCAGCTTTTAATTTCATATTTCTCAATTTTAGACTAACTCAATTTGAACCATGGAAAGATACACAAGCGAGCAGCGCGTTAAAGTAATTCAGGCTTTTTATAAAGTGGATGATCAATTTTCGAAGAAAATCATCTTCAGTTATGAGGCACATTTTCACCTCAGTGGATTCGTCAATAAGCAAAATAGCCGCACTTAGGCGAATTATCACCCAAATGCGGGTGATCATTCGCCCAAATGCGGGTGATTTTTCGACACTCTTGATTGTCGAAAAAACAATGCACCCACAAAGAGTGACTGTTTGGTGCGGTTTATGGACTGGCGGCATCATCGGGCCGTATTTTTTCCAAAATTAGGCCGGTCAGGCAGTAACTGTGAATGGTGTTCGCTATCGTGAGATCATAACGAACTTTTTATGGCCCGAATTGGAAGATATGGATGTGGACGATATGTGGTTTCAACAGGTCAGTGAAACTTGCCACACAGCTAACGAAACAATGGCTCTTTTGCGCGAAAAATTCAATCGGCCCTTAAAATTGTACCACCCTTTATATGTCATACGAATGATGTCAAACTGTGTGCTTCAAACAATTTCATAATATCGCGCTACATATCACTGCATTTGATCGCTCGAATCAAGTCAAAGTGGGAGCAAGGCGAAAAGCGAGCTGAAGCGATAAAACACATCGTAAAAGAGTTTGTAGCACGAATTGTTTTTTTTTAAATGTGTAATACGAACTGATCCTAAGGCTGATGTCAAAGTGTGCGCTACAAGCAATACTGTATTATAGCGCTATAACGCGCTAAAAAGCACGGTATTTGATTTTTAATGTAATCGCTCGAGCGAGTTGAAGCGATAAAACAGATCGTGAAAGAGTTTGTAGCACGAATTGTTCTTTTTAAATGTGTCATACGAACTGATCCTAAGGCTGATGTCAAAGTGTGCGCTACAAGCAATACTGTATTATAGCGCTATAACGCGCTAAAAAGCACGGCATTTGATTTTTAATGTAATCGCTCAAGCGCGTTGAAGCGATAAAAAAACATCGTGAAATAGTTTATAGCACGAATTGTTTTTTTTTAAATGTGCCATACGAACTGATCCTAAGGCTGATGTCAAAATGTGCGCTACAAGCAATACGGCATTTGATTTTTAATGTAATCGCTCGAGCGAGTTGAAGCGATAAAAGAAATGGCGAAATTGAAATTGGTATCTAATTTTGTTTAAGAAAAGAGTTTACAAAAAATTGCCTTCGCTCACAATGGATTTCTGTTAAATCTGCCATACAAACCAATCCGAGGGCTGAGGTCAAAGTATGTGCTTCAAGCAATAGTAGAATATCGCACTTTAACGCGCTGCAAAGCACTGCATTTGATTTCTAATGTAATAGTTCGAAATATGTCTGAGTGGGAGCCAAGCGAAAAGCGAGTTGAAGCGATAAAAAAATATCGTGAAATAATTTGTAGCAGAAAATAGCGTCACCTCGTTTACGTTTGTTTTCTCTAGATTTTTTTCTATTATTAAAGTATGTGTATGAATTATTTTCGTACAGTTTCTTTATTTAAAAATATTTTGTTTTACATGATTAATACTTGCTAGTTTATAAAAAAAGATAAGTGAAAATACTCGTAAAATGGGAATAGGTATCTAATTTTTTTAACAAAAGAGTTTACAAAAAATTGTCCTCGCTCACAAGTGATTTCTGTTAAATCTGCCATACGAACAGATCCTAAGGCTTGTGTCAAGGTGTGTTCTACAAGCATTAGTTTAATATCGCGCTATAACGCGCTACAAAGCACAGCATTTGATTTCTAAGCGAACATCGAGTTGAAGCAATAAACCAGATCGTCAAATAGTTTATAGCACGGAACAGCGTCATTTCACAGTCCGCTTTGTTATATACACTCGCTAATCTCTGTCTGCTTTCACTCTGACAGCATGTAGCATTGCTATAGCAACAACTTTTATCGCTTCACGCATCGCTGCATTTATAGAGCTGACTCTGAAATCAGCCTAAGTGTGTCCAGCAATTTACAGTCACCTTAAACTTACTAAACCTTTGGTCAGAGAAATTAATCGACTAATGTCAAGTCGCGTGATCGCAACGACCAATTGCGAAACGCTGGCGTTTTATAGCTTATATGACGTTTAGTCGGCTAACATAGATCTACGAGGACAATGGTGTTATTACGGTCATTACGTTTTCCATGGTTGCCCTCTTCCATTTGCCCGAAAACAGAAATTTAGAAGGATATATGTCCAGATTCAATTGCAGAAAATGACTGGCGACTTTATGTTTTAAATTATTTCATCGACCTTTGTGAGATTTCATATATAATTAAGACACGCTTTTAAGGTCATCAGTGAATAAAATAAAAGATTCAATTGTTTCATTTTTACATACGATGTTTCGCTGGGATTTTTCAGCACCTTCTGATATAATATATTTTTTAAATCTGTCCTCACTTTCTTGCGATAACCATTACTACATTTCTCAGCTATATTTTATATTGGCCTAACGTATGTTTTTTTCTTTACATCGCACCATTTCTGTCTTATTAGTGGATTAGGGTCCAGAAGAGTTCACTCATAGTCAAATTTTGCCAAACTGTAATAAAATACCAGCTTATTTAATAATGAAATTTACGTTGCGCATTTATAGATGAGGCGGAATTTCTAATATTTGTTAATAATTTTCAGTCTTCGTGACGTTTTATAGAATTCCCTCTTTCCACACAATTGCTATGCTATATTACCTTATCCTGATGTCAAAGTGCGCGCTACAAGCGAAGCTATAAAATTGCGCTACAACGTGCTACGAAGAGCTGCATTTGTTTTTTCATTTGTTCGCACGGAACATGTCAGTAAGGGAGCGAAGCGCAAAGCGTATTGAAGCGACAAAACGGGTCATGGAATCGTTTGTAGCATGAAAACGCTTTATTTTGTTTACGTATGTTTGTCTATCTATTGAACTATTATTGTGTAGGATTTGTCAAATGATGATTCTTTAAAAAGATTATCGGGACGTTTTCCCAGTTATGTATACAAATTCTGGAATTCCCCCCTTTCATACAATTTTAATGCTATATTTCTTAGGCTAATGTCAAAGTGCGTGCTACAGGCAGTGCTATAATATTGCGCTACAACGCTCTGCATTTGTTTTCATATGTAATTGCTCAAAACATGTCAGAGAGGAAGCGAAGTGTAAAGCGTATTGAAGCGACAAAGCGATGCTATTGCGCTACAAAGCAATGCTTTTATATTCTTATGTGATTATTCGAAATATGTGAGGGAGGGAGCGAAGCGTATTGAAGCGACAAAGCAGGTTTGGTAATTATTTTTCGCGCTACAAGCGATGCTATAGTATTGCGCTACAACGCGCTACAATGCCGTGCATTTCTTTTCTTATTTTTTGATAATTTTCAAGCTTCGAAAAGATTTTTAGGACGTTTCCTCCCTCTACAGTTTCTAAGCTATATTGCCTTAGGCTGAAGTCAGAGTGCACGCTACAACCGATGCTATAATATTGCCCTACAACGCGCTACTAAGCTCTGCATTTATTTTCATATGTGATCGCTTAAAACCTGATATCCCACCCTATTGCAGCGACAAAGTAGGTTGTGTAATTTTTTTTCGCGCTACAAGCGAAGCTATTATATTGCGCTACAAAGCGATGCATTTATTTTCTTTTGTGATTATTTGAAATATGTGAGGGAGGGAGCGAATCGTAAAGCGTATTGAAGCGACAGAGCAGGTTGTGTAATTGTTTTTCGCGCTACAAACGATGCTATAGTATTGCGCTACAAAGCGGTGCATTTATTTTCTTATTTTTTGATGATTTCAAGCTTCGAAAAGATTTTTAGGACGTTTCCTCAGTTCTATGTACAAATTGTTAAATTTCCTCTAAAATTTCTATGCTATATTACCTTAGCCTTAGGCTGATGTCAGAGTGCACGCTACAACCGATGCTATAATATTGCCCTACAACGCACTACAAACCTTAGCCTTAGGCTGAGTAGGACGTTTCCTCAGTTCTATGTACAAATTGTTAAATTCCCTCTACAATTTCTTTGCTAAATTACCTTAGCCTTAGGCTTATGTCAGAGTGCTCCCTACAATCGTTGCTATAATATTGCCCTACAACGCGCTACAAAGCTCTGCATTTATTTTCATATGTGATCGCTTAAAACCTGATATCCCACTCTATTGCAGCGAAAAAGTAGGTTGTGTAATTGTTTTTCGCGCTACAAGCGATGCTATAATATTGCGCTACGAAGCTTTGCGTTTATTTTCTTATGATATTATTCGAAATATGTGAGGGAGGGAGCGAAGCGAAAAGCGTATTGAAGCGACAAAGCAGGTCGTGCAATGCTTTTCTCGATACAAGCGATGCTATATAAGCGCATTGAAACGACAAAATAGGTCGCGCAATCGTTTGTAGCATGAAATCGCTTCATAATTTTTACGTTTGTTTGTGTTTCTTTTTTATTATTATAGCGTAGGTGTGTGACAAATGACATTCTTAAATAGTCGAAAGATTTTCTAGGATCTTTTCTCAGTTCCATGCGATTTTTGTTCAATATTACAAACACAACTCAACTCAAAAGCACAATCTAAAACAAGTACGAAGGGCGTTAACATGAAATAAACTACTCTAAAGCCTGATTTGTTGTTTACACTCGCTACTCGCTTCGCTCTCACTCTCACTCTGACACCTTGTAGCACTGCTAAAGCCCTTTAGCTTTTTTCCTTAGAGTTGTTGCACTGTTTAACCCTACCAAATGATATATGCCCTTCTGCCTCATAGAGAGTTTAAAAAAATAACCCAAGTAATCCCACAAAACTAAAGCATCGCTTAAGTAATATTTATTCCCAAAGCATACGCATGCTGCTAAATTACTTATTTGGGAATTGGTAAATTATTTTAATATAAATGTCCCAAAAGGCAATGCCAAAGCGGAAGCCATGAAGCTGACGACAACAATTTGCCTCTAAGTATATTTTTTATGGTAAAAAAAATAAAAAAAAATCCAAAGCGATTACTTGCCACTGACAGACAAGTCAAGTGAAGCAATTCAACGAAAAAAATACTAATTCTGAACTTTAAACCTACGTTTACTAACCCCCACGCATTTGCTTGGCGTTTTACGTCCATTCTTTTATTCCTTCATTCGCCTATATTCTAATTCTTCTGCGCCATCCTTCATTACTTTCCTATTCGACATTTAAAACCTTATGTATGTGCCACACCATAATTATCGTTATGAAATTTCTAAAGAAAATAAAATTTGTATGATTCATGTCATAGCTGGCAGACATCTTTTTGGCTAACCTCCCACTTAGCTTTTGAAGGATTCTTAATTAAAGTTCCCCCACTCTATATGGCATGACATTATCCACAAATAATGCCTTCTGCTTAAGGAGGCCCTAGAGAATTTGCCAGCAGCAAATAACAAAAAAACACAACTCGAAATGAAAAAGGAGAATGAAATAAAAATTAGAATAATATGGGTTTCAATATGTACGAGTATGGGCTGAATTAAGTATGGGCATGACAAATAAAATGAATGCCGGTAATATTCGGCATAGGAAGTCATTATTCAACACGTAATGTTGGCTGGAGGGGGGAGGGGGGTACAACCACAAAAACAACAACACAAATGTCTATTGAAAGTTCGTCATACCAACCAACGTAATGAGGTTTTTAGGAATGCCGATGCGCAATGACTTCTTTATAGCCTACGGTAAAATGAGTAGCATTACAGAGTCAGCTATTTAATCTATGGCAAATCGTTTGAATATCTTAAGTCAATTTGAGTGGTTGTCTATTTATGGATTCTTACTTTTACAACTTGGTTAAAAGAGCCTCTACCTTTAAGTCGGTCTTCCATATTCCTTTCCTTTAAAGCAAAAACTAAAATTGTATTAAAAATTGTAAATCGACAAATATTTTTTATCTTCTGAAACGATTTTAAAATGCCATCGTTGTGACTGCACGCAGAAAAAAAGTATGGTTGTGGTGACAATATTCGACGAGGATAATACTATTTTTGTGTATATGGTTGTGGTACAAGAATATTAAGATCCTCACAACAATAGTATGATTCAAATACAACCATACTATGATCCTCACAACAATAGTATGATTCACACATAACCATACTATGATCCCCACAACCATAGTATGATTCAAACTCAACCATACTATGATCTCCACAATCATATTATGACCCTGGCAACCATAGTATGTTTCACATACAACCATAGTATGATTCACACGCAACCATGTTATGATCCCTACAACCATAGTATGATCACACACTATTACACTATGATCACCAATAAATTGATTAGAATTGAGTTAAGTTGTCAACAATAGATTTGAGTTATGAAAATTATTTAAAAATACATTAAATTCAAAATTATGGGAGTGATTTATTTAACAGTAGAAAAAATAAGTTTAACAAAATGTAAGCGCTTTTATTGAAAATATTGCAGTTAAACAAAGCCAAAGCAGCTTGTTTAAAACATTTTAATTTCCATATAAAAAATATTATTATTGCATTAGATCCGTAACAATAACATTGTTGTAAACAAAATATTCGAAAGAAGAAGAATAATACTTACAATCATGCAGTATGATTGTCGTAATATTAACATTAACCGCAAATAATAATACTTTTGTCGCAAGGACCATATTTATATTGTTGTTATAACCATATTTTCATTTTTGAATTTGGCAATAATACTATTGTTACATTTCAACCACATTAATATTGCGGCAATCATAGTAATGTCAAACTAAATTCAGTAAACAATGCTATGGTTGCGAGGAACATACTTTTGTTGCGGAGAGCATACTATTATTGCCGTGACCATGTTTTTTCTCTGCGTGTGGAAAGTAACAAACGTAGTAGGGAATAGGTTTTACATTAGAGCGCAAAGCACTGTCTGAAAGCGGGTATAATATACAGAAAGACCAGGTAGTTATGGTTAGTTTTTCCAATTGTAAAGGGTGTTTTTTATTGAGGTATAGAAATAAAACACAAGAAAATCGTTTCAATGTCCATCAATTTGGCTTTATTGGAAGGATAATTTTATGCCATTAATGTTTAAATATGATTTCGGGCATGTGGCCGCCGCGGCTGGCTCAAATAAAGCCAATTCTACAGGTCCAATTTTCAAGCACTTTTTCGAGCATATGGGACCGTATGTTGGCAATAACGCCACGAATGTTGGCTTCCAAGTCCCCTAACGTGTTTCTGGTTTGTTGGCGTAGACGAGCGACTTCACATATCCCCAAAGAAAATAATCCAATGGTCCATGTTAACCGATCCATGGTTAACCGAATTAATTGCTCTGATGGACGATTATGTCGACCATAAAATGGACGGAGCTTGCGGTGAACTTCGCGAACTGAACCATTACTTTCGAAATAAATTTGCACGATTTGCAAGCGTTGTTCTTTTGTCAACCTGTTCATGATGAAATGGCAAACCAAACTAAATATTAATCACTTGACAGCTGACAAAATGGCCGCCAGTTAAAAAAGTGATGCCAACTTAAAGTTCTATACCCCAATAAAAAACACCCCTTATTATTTCAAAAGCCATCAATGTTACCAATGCCATCTAGCTGCTAAAATGTTCAGTGAGGGGTGCAATTTTTTACGCCTGCTAATTATTATTACAAAAAATTATCCAAAAAATACAAGTAAATTTTACCATGACATACATCGCCGTGCAAGCAATTCGTCGAATCATAAAAAGTTTCAGCGCGAGAACTGAAACTTTTTTTTTGATCCTAAGCCACGAACCAGAGATTGGTGCTAGATAATAAGGTACAGGTCTTACGTTCTATAGAGCGAGAAGCACAAATCACTGTTTACAAGCGAGCATTATGATAGACAGTTACGGGGGTGGCTATACACTCCCCGTCACATGAATAGGACCCCTACGATGGGTTTTTTAAAACTTAATATTTTCAGCAGAAAAACGGTATAAATTAAATCTATATTTATTTGCATGAAAGGTGCATTACTTCTGAAAGGAATGGGGAATAAATGGATTTGATATGTAACTGGTAAATTTTATAAAATCATTTTATTAAAACAACTGGAAAACAGAGCTTCGGTTTTTGCGCCACTTGAATAGGACCCCTCATCAAATAATAGCTTTTCTAAAGTTTGAAAGCAAAATTATACATTTTATTAAGTTTTAAATAAGTAATTATGATTTTATGCATTTTAAAGAAAGTTCAGTAGTGTGTAGAGCCTCCTTTGTTAAGGATAGCTTCGAAAAGTCTACTGTTTAAATGTAGTCAAGTGAAATCGTAGACCAGGCTTCCTTAATTGCTTCAATTAGTTCGTCTTTGTTGCTGTATTGCTTACCAGAAGCATAAACTTTGCGGACGAACATTTTCCATAATGTTCAAATCTGGCCAGTCAAGAACTTTGACATTTTGATCCCGAATCCATGCCTTCACCACTCGAGCAGTGTGAACAGGTGCATTATCGTGCTGAATTGTCCATTGTAGGTATCCGAATAGATTGTTGAAGTAAGGAAAAGCTTGCTGCAGTACGCCACTGTAGCAACTTGCTTTCATTAAGGTGGACAAAAATTGTAATTCGCAGGTACCATGACACCACCCACTCGGCTATGTAAGCGATCCAGATGGTGCATCTCTTTGCGAAGATCATGGAAATAATAGTTAAATCCAACTGGGCCCTCGAAATTATTTTTTTTTTTTCGTCTGAGAAAACGACGCGATGCCACTCGTTATTCCATGTCATGTGACTGCGGCAAAACCCCAAGCGTATCTTTTTGCGGTCATCGTTAAGGGGTGGTTTTTTCTTTAGTTTAAGGCGCTTTAAATGCTTAGCTTTAGAAATAATCAGTAGCTTTAACGCTAGTTTTAGCCTTAATTTGTGATGATGAATCGTGCGAATTTGATACTGATCTTAGTATAGCTCGCTTATCAGTAGCAGAAAGCACACGTTTTGTTCGTCCTTTCATATTCTTGCCATAGCTTGACTCATTTCGCAAAAACGTAGACACAACATTTCGGCTTCTTTCGATTTTATCAGCGATTTTATGGATTGAGTGCCCGGATTTTTTATAAATTTTAATTTTCAACTTTTCCTCGTTAGATAAAGATTTTCCTCGACCCATTTGAATTTAATTTTGATTGAAATCGATTAAATTGCAACAGAAAATATTTTAATTTACTACACGCAGCCACTTCCATAAGAAAACTAAAGATCCTATTCACTAAGGGTCCTATTCATATGTCGTAAGAAATTTCACAAATTTAGGTTATGGTAAAGCAAATTAGAGGAAAAAAAACCTATAACGGTACATTTCCAGTACACAATTTTTTTCTCATAGAGAGTGAATATGAAGATCTCAAAAACAAACAAAAATATCCCGCTCAATGATCTCAAATATTTAAGAGAATCACAAATAAGGTAAATCGTAAAGGGGGTCCTATTCATGTGGCGGGGAGTGTATATATATTTATATCAAGCAACACAAAGGACAATCTTGGAACTCTGGTTCAAAAGTGAGGGTTGTGTTTCATCTTCGGTCGAACGTAGAGCGAATAGTTATTACAAGGATATGATAGAGTGAATTCTTTTGTACACCGCATCAAGAAGCCACTCAGATATATTTAGATAGACTCACCAAGGTCTTGGGAAATTGATGGTTTAAAAGGGTGTTCTTTAGGTGTTTTTTTCAATCTGGCTCCACTTATTTCGGGGTTGGTCTTTTTGATAGCTGACACTTGCTTTATGCTCTGTTTGGTTTGCCATTTCATAATGAATAGACTCACTCCGGAAAAACGTTTGCAAATTGTGGTGAATGGGCCCAAACGAGATGGCCATTGGTCTTGATTTTTACAATAACTTCTTGTTTAGCATTGGAGCTCACTTTTGGTTGAATGGCTACGTTAATAGCCAAAACTGTCGCATTTGGAGTAATGAAATTCCACAAGCCATTGTTTACACGCCGTTGCATCCTCAAAAAGTCACTGTTTGGTGTGATTCATGAGCAGAGGGAATCATTGGTCTATATTGCTTACAGTCAGTGGGAAACGCTATAGAGCCATGATTAATGCATTTTTCGTGCCTGAATTAGAGGATGTTGGTGTGAACGACCTTTGGCAAGACGGCGCTACACGTCAAACAGCCATCGAAACAAGCAATTTATTGAAGGAAACTTTTGGTGAGCGCATTATCTCACGTCTTTGGCCTGTAGCCTGGCCTCAAAGATCTATTAGGATTTTTTGCATAAGAAGTGAAAATCAATCAATTAATCCAATACGAGGCGGTTCGGAAACGTCTTAGCCTAGCACAAAAAGCGCGGTATAAACAGAAAAGTTAAGTGTCTTGGAAACTTCCATCTCTGCTATGAACACATGTTAAATTTTGTTTCGATCTGGCAACTCCTTCATATAGAAACAGGACGCATCCGCGATTTTTTTACAATGGAAAAATTAGAAATGCGTGGTGTCATTAAATATTTACATAAAAAAGGTTTATGGGGACAAGAAATTCATAATGATATGGTGAATGTGTTAGGTGAAAGTGCTCCTTCATATGCAACAGTAAAAAATTGGGTTGCTGAATTTAAACGTGGTCGTACAAGCATTGAAGATGAACCACGTAGTGGACGTCCAAAAACAGCAACAACAACAGAAATTGTAGCCAAAGTGCATGATATGGTATTAAATGATCGACGAATAAAAGTGCGTGAAATAGCTAATATCATGGGCATCTCAAATGATCGAGTCCGTTTAATTTTGCATGAAGAACTACAGATGAAAAAGCTTTCTGCAAGATGGGTGCCGCACTTGTTAATCGACCAAAAACGCATAAGATAAACATTTCTTAAGCTTGTTTGGATCGTTTTCAGCGAAATAAAATGGATTTTAAGCGTCGTTTCATAACTGTTGATGAGACATGGATCCACCACTATACTCCAGAGACAAAATAACAATCCAAACAATGGACTGAAGCTGGAGAAGTGCCCCAAAGAAGGCAAAAACAATTCAATCGGCTGGTAAGGTTATGGCAACGGTTTTTTGGGACTTCAAAGGTATTTTATTGATTGACTATCTGCAAAAGGGTAAAACAATAAATTCAGAGTACTATTGCAAACTTTTAGATCAATTAAATGTACAAATTCGAGAAAAACGTCCTGGCTTACAACACAAAAAAATAATTTTTCGTCAAGACAACGCACCAGCGCACAAGAGTGTTTTAACAATGGCTAAAATCAACGAATTAAAGTACGAGTTGCTTGACCACCCACCTTATTCTCCTGATTTAGCTCCCTTTTGACTTTAACCTGTTCCCAAATCTAAAAAAAATCCTTGCTGGCAAGCGTTTTACCTCAAATGAAGATGCAATTACCACTATATTGAAGACCTTGAGTAAAACTATTTTAATCAAGGGATAGAATTGCTAGATAAGCGTTGGACTAAGTGTATTGAAGTTTCAGAAGATTATATTGAAGAATAAAAATATTTTTGAAAAACTAACTATTCTCTTTCATTGATAGGCTAAGAACTTTCCGAACCGCCTCGCCTCGTACATCACATTTTATTTTAAATTTTGAGTACCAAATCGATAATGATTTAAATCAATCGGTTTCCATCACATACCGGATAGTTCTAATTGTTATGTTGTTTCAACTTTATATATATTTTCTATCACAATCAATCTTATATGTATTAGTTGACTTTATTAATAAAATTTCTAAGCTGAGCAGAAACACAAAAGTGAGAAAGTAGAGGAAACTCTTGTCAGTTGATTCTAAATTTGGCTGAAGCAACAAACTGGTTTTCCATGTCTACCTGGGCAAGAGGTGATTGACCTACGACAACTCGTTAATGTTTGATGATGTCATGACACTGTGCGGCGGTCCGCAACGTAGAAAATGCGTAAGTATTGATAAAAAATGTATGTTCTAATTTTGAAACTATGACTGAAAACGTGTTCATTTTTTTCCAAACCCACGTTTTAAGGTAGCCGACTGTTGGGTTTTTTATATGAGAAAACTCCGAATTAGCCGATCTTCCGGTATTAGCCTTTTACTTAAGAATTGAAAATATATTTGCAATCAGAAAAGAAATGATTAACTCTATTTATAGAATCAAAGATTGCATAAAATCATTTTCTACGAATAGAGGTTTGTTCTCTAAAGGTTGGTCCAACCATAATGCACGATGTGAATTGTGAGTCACACCTTAACGTAAAGATTTTAACCCAAATTAATTTGACATTATTTTGTTTTAGTATTTGACAAATGGAAACCATGGAAAGGTACGAGTACATAATTGAGCAGCGTGTTCAGTTTTTTAAAGCCTTTTGTGGAAATGGACCTTCAAATGCTTTTCGTGCTCTTCGCATTTTTTTTTTGTTCAGCTTAATCGACCAAAAATGTGCCAAATTTTAGCAAAACCGCACGCAGAGAAAAAATATGGTTACTACGAGGGCGACCGCAAATCTAACTGGCCTGGCACATTTTCTGTTTTACTAGCAACTTTTTTTGTTTTTGATATTTAAAAGCAATCTTTTATAAGCCAGCTGTCAAAATTTCCGAAATATTTAATGATTATTTTCTTTGTTACGGGTGATTGAAGTAAACAAGTTTTATAATTTTTGAAAAATGGAAAATAAAGAGTTTCGTGCGGTAATTAAACACTTTTATATGAAAGGTTATACGCCACAATTAATCAAAGATGAATTGGATTCTGTTGATGGTGATAATGCCCCATCATACACCACCGTGAAATCCTGGGTTCAACAATTTAAAATGGGTCGTTCAAGTAGACGAATAAAGCTCAGAGAACTTGCTGATATTGTTAAAATGCAAGAAAAACAAGTTTGGAGTATTTTACATGATGAACTCCACATGAAAAAGCTATCCGTAAGATGGGTGCCGCGTTTGTTGACTTTGCCCCAAAAAATCGTCCGTTGGACCAATTCCGAGGAGCTTTTAGCGATTTATCAGCGTAATCCAATAGAGTGTTTGCGTCGATTCATAACTGTTTATGAAACATGGATCCATCACTACATCCCAGAATGCAAAGAACAGTCAAAACAATGGATAGAAGCTGCTAAAAGTGGTCCCAAGAAGGCGAAAACTGTAAAGTCAGCAGGAAAAGTAATGGCCACAGTATTTTGGGATGCAAGGAGTATAATATTTATTGATTATCTTGAGAAAGGAAAAACTATAAATAGTGAATATTATTGTGCATTATTGGATCGGTTGAGTGAAGAAATCAAGATAAAACGACCGCATTTAGAAAAAAAAAGTTCTTTTTCATCAAGACAATGCTCCTTCACACACTGCATTTTTAACTCAACAAAAACTGGCCGAATTACGATTTGAAATTGCTCCGCATCCACCATATAGTCCAGATTTAGCTCCTTCTGATTATTTCTTGTATCCAAATTTAAAAAAATTCTCGGTGGCAAAAAATTGTCGTCCAATAGAGAGGTTATTGCTGAAACTGAGGCATATTTTGAAGGTCTTGAAAAATCTTATTTTTCGGATGGAATTAAAAAACTTGAAAAACGTTTGATGAAGTGTATTGAGTTGGAAGGAGATTATGTTGAAAAATAAATAATAATAATTTCAAAAAAACGGTTCTTTTTATGTTAGGCCAGTTACTTTTGCGGTCGCCCTCGTATATGGTCACGGCAGTAATAATGTGTTCTTCGCTATAAAAGTATGTTTGTCGCAACCATAGTATTGTTTTTTGAATTTAATTTTGACAATAGTATGATTGCCGCAATATTATTATTGTTGAAATGTAACAATAGTACTTACTGTTGCCAAATTAAAAAAATGAATATATTGTTGTAGCAACAATATAAGTTATTTTTTTTTAACAATAACATAATTACGGCAATCATACTGTATGATTGTTATTTTTTTCTTTTGAATATGCTTTTTAGAACAATGTTATTGTTATATTTTTATATGGAAATTAAAATTTTTTAAACAAACTTCTTTGGCTTTGTTAACTGAAATATTTTTTATAAAAACGCTAACGCTTTTTAAACTGATTTTTTTTCTTCTGTTAAATAAATCACTCCTATTATTTTGAATTTAATGTATTTTTAAATAATTTTCATAATTCGAATCTACTGTTGACAACTTAACCAAATTCTAATAAATAATTTTGGGGATCATTGTATATTTGTGTGCGATTATACTATAACATGGTTGCGTGTGAATCATACTATGGTTTTGAAGATCATACTATGGTTGTATCTGTACCTACTATGGTTGTGAGGATCATCATATGGTTGTGGAGATCATAGTATTGTCTTTGAGGATCATAATATTGTTGTACCATACCAACCATATACCGAACAATAGTATGACGCTCTTCGAATATTGTTATACCAATAATACTTTTTTCTACGTGCGGGTCTTTAGGAAAAGTTAAAACCCCGGGCATACTCGTTCTAACATCATTCTGTCATCGGGCCCTACTTCTTTGAAATTGAGGTCGGCTAAGCAATTACCGTGAACGGTGTTCGCTATTGCGAGATGATAACGGACTTCTTGTGTCCTGAATTGAGGATATGGACCTAAACGAAATGTGGTTCCAACAGGATAGTGCCACTTGCCACACTGCCAACGAAACAATGGCGAGCAATTTAATGGCCGCCACGATCATGTGAAGTGACGCCGTTTTTTTTTTCATTGGGAATATTTAAAAAAAAGAGTACGTCAGTAAGCCAAGAAGAATTCAAGAGCAAAAGGATGAGATAATTCGGCACATTAACGACATTGAAGCTCCATTATGTCTTAGAGTCATTGAATATAAGGACCATCGAATAGAGGGATGCCACCAAAGCCGTGGCGAGCATTTGGCCAATATTTTGTTGCACACATAATTGCCATATTTCCTTTTGTTATAATAAAAAATATTAAGTCAATTTTCTGAAAACATATTTTCAATAAACATCGTGCGTTTTTGTTGGATCAACTTTTACAACAACCAAAAATCCGAAACCCCAACAGGTAAAAAAAACCGTATAAACCGACATATCCGGGTTTAGTAATTTTTAAGAAACTCACTGTCGGGTTTGGACATAAAAAGTAGAATGTCGGTTTTCGAGTTTAGACACTCTAGATAGCTCTTTTAAAACTAGTTTACAAATTTTTTTTCCTGGTCCAGAGATTTTAAATATTTTTTTCCTATAGATTTTGGCCTCTTAAACACGAAAATGAATTGAAAAAAAATTTTCTATGATTGATTTTCAAGATAGAATTTTTGGAATTTTTTTACGATTTTTTTATGAGCTGCCTCAACTTGTTGGACTATAACTCCAAAACGCTCAAATGAAAAGAGATTAGCTTTTCTTTTTTTACAAGGTATTAAAATTAGTTCAATAGATTTGACGTTAGAGGCATTTAAAATTTAAAAAAAAATAATCTTTTGAGCAAAAATCACGATTTTAAATTGTATAAAAATATATAAACAATAACATAAAAATATATAAATAAATTGACCATAAAGTTAGGACTTTATTTCAGAAAAACTAATAATGATAAAATTTTTGTGCAGCCACGAAAAATGTCACTTTGCCTTTTTGTTAAAAACTTGTCTTCTATTTAAATATAGAAGCAAAAGGTCCTGAGCCGGTTAATCCCTGTTCAATGTGTAAAAGCAACAGATCGAGAAACAAACGAGCTAAACTAATTTTCTTTTATTTGAGACAATTCTTGATCAAATCGGTAATATCATTTGTGAGTTATGGTCCAAAAAGCTGAGACATCTCATAAAAAAATCGTAAAAAAAATTCCAAAAATTATATTTTGAAAAATAATCAGAGAAAAAAATTTTAAAATTCATTTTCGTGTTTAGGGGGTGAAAATCTATAGGAAAAAATATTCAGAACTCTTGACCAAACTGGCTGTAAACTAGTGTGTTTTAAAAACAAGTAAAAAATGTTAAGTTTGGCTGTGCCGAACTTTGGATAACCTCCACCAGATTCCCAAATAAAACCAAATTTGGTGCGAAAGTGTGGTCTATATAGAAATCTTTATGTGCAAAATTTCATTTCAATAGGTCAAGCTTGTGGTGAGTTATCGTCATATTATTTCTCAAAGCCCATGAGACCGTTAGTGTGGGAGGTACCAGTCTATATAGAAATCTTTATGAGCAAAATTTCATTTCAATAGGTCAAGCTTGTGGTGAGCTATCGTCATATTATTTCTCAAAGCCCATGAGACCGTTTGTGTGGGAGGTACCAGTAGGACTTTTCCGATCACAAACGAATTCAGCGTAGAAGTGTGTTGTATATAGAAATATTGATGTGTAAAATTTCATTTCGATAGGTCAAGTTTGTGGTGAGTTATAGTCATATTATTTCTCAAGGCCCATAAGGCCGTTTGTATGGGAGGTACAAGAAATGGTGGTCCAATCTAAACCATTTTTACATAGATGATTGCACCTAGGTGTGTTCTATATAAAAATCTTTATGCCGAAAATATCGTCTCGATAAGTCAAGTGTGTGGTGAGTTATTGTCATATTATTTTTCAAGGCCCATGAGACCGTTGGTGTGGGAGGTACCAGTAGGACTTTTCCGATCTCAAACGAATTCAGCGTAGAAGTGTGTTGTATATAGAAATCCTGATGTGTAAAATTTCATTTCGATAGGTCAAGTTTGTGGTGAGTTATAGTCATATTATTTCTCAAGGCCCATAAGGCCGTTTGTATGGGAGGTACAAGAAATGGTGGTCCAATCTAAACCTTTTTTTCACAAAGATGATTGCGCCTATATATAGAGATTATTATTTGCAAAATTTCAGTGATTTTGTTCAAGAAACTGGACGGATATTTTCAAATAAAAAACTAATTATTATGAGGTAGTGTCGGTTGAGGGTGTTCCAACACCAACTTCCCGTAGATCTATATAGCCCATTTTCAATACCAACCATGCTAGGTTAACTACACATGTTTGTGCCAAATTTCAGCTCCCTAGCTGTTTTCGTGCAGGCTCTTTCTTCTTTTCAACAGACGGGACAGCCGGATGGCTAGATCGTCTTAGAATTTTACGAGGATCAGGAATATATATACTTTGTTGGGTCTCCGATGCTTATTTCAAGGTGTTACAGACAGAATGACAAAACTAATATACCCTCCATTGTATGGTGGAGGGTATAACAAAGAAACTTAGCTCTGATTTAGTTAGAAAATGCAATTTCTCTAGACAAAAATAAGCGCCCAAAATTTGATATTTTTGTCAAGGAAATAAAAAAAGTTTAGTGGAGGCAATTTGAAAAATTAAACCAAGTAAAAGAGTCGTTAAGTTTGGCTGGGCCGAATTTTATATACCTCTCGGCATTAAGCTTATATTAAAAAAGGGTACTTTATTCTCAAGTTAATTTTAGTTTCTTAAAGTGAAACCTTTTTCCTTTAGTTCGCCTAACAAACAGCCGAAAATTTTGTGTAGCAAAATAGGTTTGTAGCTCTTGAATCAACATCATTTGCGATAATATAGGACACTTTAATGAAAAGCCACCCCAGTCGCCACTACGTTGTTGTTGTTGTTTTTTTTGTCGCAGCGTGTTAAATAATGACAAATAATGTAACGTCATCGTCCCTATCCCAAAACATCCATACAACTTATAATGACTAGAAGTAACATTATCATTACGAAAGGACACTGACATTCAATTTTCGACGATAAAAAAAATCCAACCGACGCCGACTGGAACGACGTAACAAGGACAATGTCTTCTCCACTTCAACTTGCCACGGAACAGCTTAATTTTGTTTTTGTGTTATGACTCGTTCCTCTAGTTTGCCAAAAGGATTATTGATTTTTGTTTCTCGCATAAAGCCCATAAAGCGAAGCATAGACCCAGACTCACACTCAGAACAAGGAGACACTGGAGTAGGCAGTATGGCAAAGGACATACAACAAAAGGAAGGAATAAAACGACGTAGGACTTTAACAAGAAATAACATCAACAGCATAATAATAATAACGTTAGCGAGGGTGTTGAATATCCTTCCTTTCTGGTATTTGTTCATAGTTCTATAATGTACAAACAGGGTGGCCAAAAACAAAGACAACAAACAATATTGTTTCGACTAAAAACTAAAACGATAAAGTTTCTCAATATTTTATACCCTCTGTATGCTGCATCTGTTTACTTCACAAGCAAAGATAACATCTTTCGATAGGGTGTTCCATTTGACGTCACCCTGTAGAAGAAGGTCCTCTCTTTTTTGCATCCCTTCTGGCCGTTCTTGGTCTCCTTTCTTTCTGTTATTTCCTGCAAGGCAACATTGTTCAACAGAAATGGCGCCGGCCGTTATTCGTTGTATATTTTAACCGGCGCTTTGGTTCTTTTATAACAGTGCAACACTCTCACGCACACACACACACACATACATGTGGGGAGAATAAAAGTCTAGGGGTGAGAAATGGTAGAGTACTTGTAGTACTATTACATTATGTGCAGACGTGTGTTCACCACAGCAACAACAACAAGAAACAAACTTATGTAAATAAACAAAAGCGCGAAAGGAAGTGGAAGAAACAGAACAGAATCATAGGAGAGATATGAAGACCAGGACGAACCATACGAGAGAGCATAAGAGAAAGTATGCAAAAGTTGAACAACAAAATCCTATGTTGTTGAGAGAGTTGCAGTGTGCAAGTCACAGACAGAGAGGGAGAGCGTAAGTAAGAGAGGTACTCCAGCACCAACAGCTGGGAACTTCAACAGGATATACAAATTTGTAGAGTATAAAAGGATAAAGAGAAATTTGCAGATTACAACATTTTAGACACTTTTTTTTTGGTTAGTTTGTGTTTTTATGGCATTATCTAAATAAAGAGTGTTCTTTTTAGGGGCAATAGAATTTGAAGTTGGCAGCACTTTTTCCAGTGTCAACAATTTTTATAGTCCTTTTTCGCTAATAACACCAGGCCACTACCAATTACAATTGGAAAATTTTCAATTTAAATTGAGAAATTTTCATCTTAATTTTCAATTTAAATTGAGAAATTTTCATCTTAAATAAGGAACTTCTATTTCAAAAAGAGTTTTTACATGAAATTCCGAATTTCCATTTCAATTTGAGAATTTCTATAAACATAAGCAAAAAACAGATGTTGGTGTTTTTATAATTTATTTAATTTTAAAAACCCCAATATTTCGAACTGACTTCGTCGTTCATCATTAGGGGTAATCACTAAAACAAAACCGAGAACATAAAATTACAACAATACACAATTTTCCATCATGTGATAGGAAATTGTGTATTGTTGTGATTGAAATATTGGGTTATATAAAATTAAATAAATTATAAAAACTCCAACATCTTTTTTTTGCTTATGACCTCAAACCTAACAATAACTGAAAAATAAACAACAAAAGGTCAACTATACACATTCAAAAATATTTTTATAAACTTGAAAATTTGTATATTAAATTAACAAAATTGCAATATAAATTTAGGTTTTTTTAAATTCAATTTGATATACACAATTTTTCATATAAATTCCAATCAAAATTGAAAATTTCTTTAAAAAAACTGAATTTCTTTTTTAAAGTGAGAAAATTCTCATTAAATGCGAGAATTTCTAGGGATAACTACAAGACACAGTGCCGTTTTGAGTTTGTTATTTCTAATTTGGATAAGTCATTATAGTTCTTAGTAGTTTCTTGTTTATAGATTTAGTAAATATCTAAAAAAAATTAGGCTCAATAAATTTAAATTAAAAAACTAAGAATTTGTATTCGAGAATTTTCATTTAGAATTGAGAGTTTCTTCAGAAATTGAAAAATTTTCGATTTCAAATTGAAAAAGCCAACCAAACGAATTTGTTTGAAAATGTATGTTTAATGTTGAGGAATTTCATTTTATGATGAGAAAACTGCAACTAAAATTGAGAATTTTAAAAACGCGCATATCTCTGGGAGGGAACACTTTTGGAGCATGGGATCGGTCTCATTCGATGCTCAGATGTTGTGCACATCAAAAAAAAGTGAAAATTGATTTTTTTTACCCTTAGGTCCCTTTCTCTATGCGCTGTCACATATGCATTTCATATCGAGAGTTTCCATTCGAAGTCGAGGTTAAGATAAATGAAGCTGAGAATTCGATTTTTATATAAGAATTTCAAAATTAAAATGCCCTTTTTATATTGGGAATTGTTTTTAGAAATGAAGAATTTCTTGTTTTTAATTGAGAAATTTTCAACTAAAATTAAGAGATTCTATTTAAAGTTAATAATACGAGTATACATTGCAAACGGCATATATATCAAGTGATGTACTCGTAATATACTCGTAAATTATCTGAAATTAATGATTTTCAGTTTCAAATTAGACAAATTTCTAATTAAAACTAACAAATACTTTTCTATTTTCAATTTGAAATATAAATTTTAGTTTCAAAAATAAATGTTATTTTTCTATTTGAAATAGAAATTTTCTATTTTTATCGGAGTTTTTTAATTTAAAATCAAAATTCTCAATTTCAAATGGAAATCATCAAATGTAAACGAAAATGCTCAAATTAGGTTTCCAATTCCATTCGGAAGTAACTATGGCATGAAAGCAAAGGGTCACCTTGACAGGCTGTTGACATAGACAATGCCATTCACTTTGATGTAATCAGAGCTGAAATCAAATCATGGGCCCAGGTCGCTCAAAAACGCTATGGAACGTTACAGGGGCGGCAAAATCACCAAAACACTTTATGGAGAACCGGATAAACGAAGAAGAATACAAAACTGAACTAAGGTCGATTTCACAATTCCTTCAAAATATTTGAGGACACTGGACCCCAAAAAATAATGACTTTAGAAAATGAAATGGACGTTCTTACCAGGCGCTTACCATTTAAGGCCTACTTTTTCTATGTTGAAAGAGTGGGATCAAACATGTGCGAGGTGGTCGTCGAAACGATAGAGAACTTCCACTGTCAATGCCCACCTTTCGCAAGATCGAGACTACAGGGGTGTGTTAAAGGAGGATCAAAAGTTTCGTGGACAACACACAAAGTCTCTTACCATAGAATATAAACAAAGCAGCAAGCCGTGTACTGGCTAAGGTATGTACCCTCAGGGTATGGCTCCTCCCTTTGACCCCTTAACTTTGAACCAACCAACCAGCCATAACATGATGAACTGTCAGACGCCTAAAAATAAAAATGTAGCAAGTTTATGTTAAATTGGCCCGCTAGATGATTTTTGCTGACCCGGGTCTCATTTCAAACAAATTTATTTAATTCTGACCTGCAACCGATTGTCAATTAGCCGTTTTTTTATCTAAAACTACAGCATTTGAAGCTTAGAAGACATTCAACTATTTTTAAATCCTTTAAATTATTGGCAACTGTATTATTTAAAGGGTGGTCCAACCACAACGCACGATCTACTCGTATATTGTGAGTCACACCTTAACGTCAAGCTTCTTGCAAAACTTAATATGGCAGTACCTTTTATCTGTGTTTGACATTTCAACCATGGAGAGGTACGCAATTGAGAAGCGTGTTAAGGTCGTTGAAGCTTTTTACAAAAATGGGAATCAACTCAAATTGCACTTCGTGAATTTTTTTTATTTTCATGGACCATGTGTGTCCACAATCGGGAGAATTGTGCGCAAATATCAGCAAACCGGGTCTCTAGGAAATGTAAAAGCACCTTGGCATGCTCGCCCTACACGCAGAAAAAAAGTATGGTTGTGGTGACAATATTCGAAGAGGATAATACTATTGTTGGGTATAAGGTTGTGGTACAACAATATTATGATCCTCACAACAATAGTATGATTCAAATACAGCCATACTATGATCCTCACAACAATAGTATGATTCACACATAACCATACTATGATTCCCACAACCATACTATGATTCACACTCAACCATACTATGATCTCCACAACCATAGTATGATCCTCACAACCATAGTATGTTTCATATACAACCATAGTATGATCCTCACAGCCATAATATGTTTCATATACAACCATAGTATGATCCTCACAACCATAGTATGTTGCATATACAACCATTTTATGATCCCTGCAACCATAGTATGATCACACACAATTATACTATGATCCCCAATATTATTTATTAGAATTGGTTTAAGTTCTCAACAATTGATTTGAATTATGAAAATTATTCAAAAATACATTAAATTCAAAATAATAGGAGTGATTTAACAGTAGAAAAAATAAAAATAATTATAAAAACTCCAACATCTTTTTTTTGCTTATGACCTCAAACCTAACAATAACTGAAAAATAAACAACAAAAGGTCAACTATACACATTCAAAAATATTTTTATAAACTTGAAAATTTGTATATTAAATTAACAAAATTGCAATATAAATTTAGGTTTTTTTAAATTCAATTTGATATACACAATTTTTCATATAAATTCCAATCAAAATTGAAAATTTCTTTAAAAAAACTGAATTTCTTTTTTAAAGTGAGAAAATTCTCATTAAATGCGAGAATTTCTAGGGATAACTACAAGACACAGTGCCGTTTTGAGTTTGTTATTTCTAATTTGGATAAGTCATTATAGTTCTTAGTAGTTTCTTGTTTATAGATTTAGTAAATATCTAAAAAAAATTAGGCTCAATAAATTTAAATTAAAAAACTAAGAATTTGTATTCGAGAATTTTCATTTAGAATTGAGAGTTTCTTCAGAAATTGAAAAATTTTCGATTTCAAATTGAAAAAGCCAACCAAACGAATTTGTTTGAAAATGTATGTTTAATGTTGAGGAATTTCATTTTATGATGAGAAAACTGCAACTAAAATTGAGAATTTTAAAAACGCGCATATCTCTGGGAGGGAACACTTTTGGAGCATGGGATCGGTCTCATTCGATGCTCAGATGTTGTGCACATCAAAAAAAAGTGAAAATTGATTTTTTTTACCCTTAGGTCCCTTTCTCTATGCGCTGTCACATATGCATTTCATATCGAGAGTTTCCATTCGAAGTCGAGGTTAAGATAAATGAAGCTGAGAATTCGATTTTTATATAAGAATTTCAAAATTAAAATGCCCTTTTTATATTGGGAATTGTTTTTAGAAATGAAGAATTTCTTGTTTTTAATTGAGAAATTTTCAACTAAAATTAAGAGATTCTATTTAAAGTTAATAATACGAGTATACATTGCAAACGGCATATATATCAAGTGATGTACTCGTAATATACTCGTAAATTATCTGAAATTAATGATTTTCAGTTTCAAATTAGACAAATTTCTAATTAAAACTAACAAATACTTTTCTATTTTCAATTTGAAATATAAATTTTAGTTTCAAAAATAAATGTTATTTTTCTATTTGAAATAGAAATTTTCTATTTTTATCGGAGTTTTTTAATTTAAAATCAAAATTCTCAATTTCAAATGGAAATCATCAAATGTAAACGAAAATGCTCAAATTAGGTTTCCAATTCCATTCGGAAGTAACTATGGCATGAAAGCAAAGGGTCACCTTGACAGGCTGTTGACATAGACAATGCCATTCACTTTGATGTAATCAGAGCTGAAATCAAATCATGGGCCCAGGTCGCTCAAAAACGCTATGGAACGTTACAGGGGCGGCAAAATCACCAAAACACTTTATGGAGAACCGGATAAACGAAGAAGAATACAAAACTGAACTAAGGTCGATTTCACAATTCCTTCAAAATATTTGAGGACACTGGACCCCAAAAAATAATGACTTTAGAAAATGAAATGGACGTTCTTACCAGGCGCTTACCATTTAAGGCCTACTTTTTCTATGTTGAAAGAGTGGGATCAAACATGTGCGAGGTGGTCGTCGAAACGATAGAGAACTTCCACTGTCAATGCCCACCTTTCGCAAGATCGAGACTACAGGGGTGTGTTAAAGGAGGATCAAAAGTTTCGTGGACAACACACAAAGTCTCTTACCATAGAATATAAACAAAGCAGCAAGCCGTGTACTGGCTAAGGTATGTACCCTCAGGGTATGGCTCCTCCCTTTGACCCCTTAACTTTGAACCAACCAACCAGCCATAACATGATGAACTGTCAGACGCCTAAAAATAAAAATGTAGCAAGTTTATGTTAAATTGGCCCGCTAGATGATTTTTGCTGACCCGGGTCTCATTTCAAACAAATTTATTTAATTCTGACCTGCAACCGATTGTCAATTAGCCGTTTTTTTATCTAAAACTACAGCATTTGAAGCTTAGAAGACATTCAACTATTTTTAAATCCTTTAAATTATTGGCAACTGTATTATTTAAAGGGTGGTCCAACCACAACGCACGATCTACTCGTATATTGTGAGTCACACCTTAACGTCAAGCTTCTTGCAAAACTTAATATGGCAGTACCTTTTATCTGTGTTTGACATTTCAACCATGGAGAGGTACGCAATTGAGAAGCGTGTTAAGGTCGTTGAAGCTTTTTACAAAAATGGGAATCAACTCAAATTGCACTTCGTGAATTTTTTTTATTTTCATGGACCATGTGTGTCCACAATCGGGAGAATTGTGCGCAAATATCAGCAAACCGGGTCTCTAGGAAATGTAAAAGCACCTTGGCATGCTCGCCCTACACGCAGAAAAAAAGTATGGTTGTGGTGACAATATTCGAAGAGGATAATACTATTGTTGGGTATAAGGTTGTGGTACAACAATATTATGATCCTCACAACAATAGTATGATTCAAATACAGCCATACTATGATCCTCACAACAATAGTATGATTCACACATAACCATACTATGATTCCCACAACCATACTATGATTCACACTCAACCATACTATGATCTCCACAACCATAGTATGATCCTCACAACCATAGTATGTTTCATATACAACCATAGTATGATCCTCACAGCCATAATATGTTTCATATACAACCATAGTATGATCCTCACAACCATAGTATGTTGCATATACAACCATTTTATGATCCCTGCAACCATAGTATGATCACACACAATTATACTATGATCCCCAATATTATTTATTAGAATTGGTTTAAGTTCTCAACAATTGATTTGAATTATGAAAATTATTCAAAAATACATTAAATTCAAAATAATAGGAGTGATTTAACAGTAGAAAAAATAAGTTTAAATAAACGTTAACTTTTTTATTAAAAATATTTCTGGTAAACAAAGCCAAAGCAGCTTGTATAAAAAAAATTCATTTCGATAAAAAGTACTATTATTGCATTAGATCTGTACCAATAATCTTTGTACTTAAAAGCATATTTAAATGAAGAAAAATTACAATCATACTGTATGATTGCCGTTATCATATTATTGTTAACATAAAAAAAAAAGCAAAACACAATACTTTTGTCGCACCAACCATATTTTTATTGTTGCTTTAACTATATTTTTATTTCTAAATTTGGCAATAATACTATTGTTACATTTCAACAATATTAATATTGCAGCAATTATACTATTGTCAAAACTAAATTCAGTTAACCATGCTACGGTTGCGACGAACATACTTTTATTGCGGAGAACATATTATTATTGCCGTGACAATGAATGTAGTAACCATATTTTTTCTCTGCGTGTATGAAGCTGGACGATATGTGGTTACAACAGGATGGTGTCACTTGCTGCACAGCCAACGTATCAATGGCACTTTTGCGCGAGAAATCCAATGGCCGTGCTATCTCACGTCAGGGCGATGTTAATTGGCCGCCACGTTAATGTGATTTGAAACCATTGGACTTCTTTCTTTGGGAAAATTTAACAGAAAAAGTGTACGTTAATTAGCCAAGAAAAATTCAAGAGCTAAATGATGAGATAATTCGGCACATTAACGACATTTCCATTATGTCTCATAGGCTGTTTATCGTAAATTTTTAATGGTGTTTCCATTGTGTTTTGCGTCCACGTTTGCGTTCAAACAGCTGTTCGTGTTTCTTTGTTTTTTTTTGCGGTGCGAAAAATTTTAATATTTTTGTGTTGTGACATTATCATGGAGTTAAATGATATTATTTTGCTAATCGCAGAAAGAAAATAAGGATCAAATGGTATTGCGATTAATGGAAATGCGCAGTAGCAGCAGCGCTTTAGGTTTATGCTGATAAACAGCTGTTTTAATAGGGATGCGCAATTTGCGGTGTTGTCATTAATAGGTATGGGTGGGTTTCGATTGCAAAAATAATCGAATTTATAGTAAACGCGACTTATCGAAAAACGCGTCCAATATGAACGCGACTTTTTCCCATACCTAACTGCCTATGTTTTTTGTATAGGCTTTAACGCGCGTTCATTGATTTTTGGACGCGGACGCGACCTTAGTGGAAACAGCCTATCAGTCATTAAAAATATAGATCATAGGATAGAAGTATGAAGGTGAAGCCGGGGTGAGCATTTGGCCGATAATTTGTTTCAAACATAATTGTCATAGATCCTTCTATCGTAATTAAAAATATTAAGAAAAGAAATTTAAAAAAAAAGTGTTTTTTATTAACCATTAACATCGTGCGTTTTCGTTGGACAACCCTTTTTATGCAAACAACGAGGGCGAAAACTACTCAACGAGAAAAACTACCTAACGAATAATAGTTTTTCTATTCGTATCAGGCAATCGGTTTTAAACCAAAACTACAGCATTTGTAGCGAAGATAAGTTTCAACAAATCTAAGGTATTTTTGCATATATCTAAATTTCATCTTCAGAAATAAAAGTCGCATATAAAATATTTTAGTCGGGTACACTAACGTGCACGTACTCTCACCAAAGTGCGTTCAATTCAGTAAGGTTTTAAGAATATAACTAGATAGAAGTACAAACGAGCAAAGTTGATTACGAGTACTTGTGTGGGAGTTTCTTCGATATCCACTCCAATTACTTCCAACACAATTACCAGTTGCGTTATATTGATAATATCTATCAATGCGGCCAAAAATGCCAGTAGTTTGAACGAGTGCTGCTGTTATCGATTAAACCTACAGATACTAGAACAACTAACAATTTATCACATTAGGGGTACTCATAACCGATAGCAAATGAGTTTAAAGCAGTTTACTAAAGTTAAAAAATTTAGTTTTTGGTGAGCAACTAAGTTTCCAGCACTGTTGGGAATAAAAAATCCCCTCTGGTTTAAAAGCGACATCTATTTAATTTGTTTTCATACGTTCTCTTACGTCGATTATATTTACATTATTCATTGCAAAATATAATAAAACCATTATGGTCAATTAGTATTTATCACATGGCATAGAAACTTCATAACACTACGAAATTAATTTAATTAAAAAAAAACGTTGTCAAGCAGAATGTGAAAATTATTTTACGGTATTGTTGGCGATGACTGTACAGACTACAAAGTTATGGGTTCGTTAAGTTCTTTAAATGTTTCATACACATGTATATGGAATTTGCTGTGACCTACTTTGGGTAGTTGAATATTCCTGCAGTGACTAATAGCAATCCATTAGACCGTTCCGTTGTGTCAAATGTCACCCCAATTCGCCCTAATTTCATCCACCCGTTAGGGCGCAATGGTTATTTCTGCTAAATTGACAGACTTACGCAAGAAAATATTTTGTTCTAGTCAAATTTTTCTTATTTACGAGTAATAAACCAATAAACATTCCAGTACAAGGTATTGGAGTGCCCATTTTTCAGAGGATGTCTGGAATGTCTATTTTTGATAATAACTCCAGAATAAAATGTGGTCTAGCAAACTCTGTAGTACCAAAAAGCCTTAATCATCAAGCCAATCATTCCACAGAGCTTCATTGAGAACTATCCCAACAAACCAAAACGCTTTAGAAATAGTTTGTAACAAACTTACTAAAAGCGTTGTGACAACTATTGTAAAAGGCTTGTTGTACATTGCATAATCAACAAAAACGATCCCTTGTGATAAGTTTTCTAGTCTGTAGTTACAACTAGCTTAGAAATGAAATTGTAGAACAGCTTTTTCTAATCATGCTTGTAATAAGCTTATTTTTGTAAGTGTTTTTCAAGCTTAGGAATACAATTAAGCAATAATAGCCTTGTTCATAACGGATGGCTAAAGCTAGCATTCGCTAGTTGTTATGAATTATGTTGTTCTAATTTTCAACTATTTTTTAAATATTTAGGTTTTATTTCTTATTTTATTAATGCTTACAGGTTAAGAAATAATTACTTTTTTTTGCTCTTTCCTAGCTTTTGGCTAATTGGTAAAATGGTTTTGTTCTGTGGACAAAATTATCCTCGTTCGATCCAATCGAAATAGCAGCATCTATACAATTTAAAAAGAAATTGAACTTTAAATACATTCAGTATTTGAAATAACCTATGTGCATACTTCGTATGGCTTTTGCTGCATTTTACGAGGGCGGTTCGGAAACTTCTTAGCCTAGCACAAAAAGCGCGCTATAAACAGAAAAAAAAGTTAAGTGTTTTGGAAACTTCCACCTCTGCTATGAACACATGTTAAATTTTGTTTCGATCTGACAACTGCTTCATATAGAAACAGGTGTTCACAAAAGACGCACCCGCGATTTTTTTTACAATGGAAAAATTAGAAATGCGTGGTGTCATTAAATATTTACATAAAAAAGGTTTATCGGGTCAAGAAATTCATAATGATATGGTGAATGTGTTAGGTAAAAGTGCTCCTTCATATGCAACAGTAAAAAATTGGGTTGCTGAATTTAAACGTGGTCGTACAAGCATTGAAGATGAACCACGTAGTGGACGTCCAAAAACAGCAACAACAACAGAAATTGTAGCCAAAGTGCATGATATGGTATTAAATGATCAACGAATAAAAGTGCGTGAAATAGCTAATATCATGGGCATCTCAAATGATCGAGTCCATTTAGTTTTGCATGAAGAACTTCAGATGAAAAAGCTTTCTGCAAGATGGATGCCGCACTTGTTAACAGTCGACCAAAAACGCATAAGAATGAACATTTTCAAGCTTGTTTGGATCGTTTTCAGCGAAATAAAATGGATTTCAAGTGTCGTCTCATAACTGTTGATTAGACATGGATCCACCACTATACTCCAGAGACAAAAGAACAATCCAAACAATGGACTGAAGCTGGAGGAAGTGCCCCACAGAAGGCAAAAACAATTCAATCGGCTGGTAAGGTTATGGCGACGGTTTTTTGGGACTTCAAAGGTATTTTATTGATTGACTATCTGCAAAAGGGTAAAACAATAAATTCAGAGTACTATTGCAACCTTTTAGATCAATTAAATGTACAAATTCGAGAAAAACGTCCTGGCTTACAACACAAAAAAATAATTTTTCATCAAGACAACGCACCAGCGCACAAGAGTGTTTTAACAATGGCTAAAATCAACGAATTAAAGTACGAGTTGCTTGACCACCACCCTTATTCTCCTGATTTAGCTCCCAGTGACTTTAACCTGTTCCCAAATCTAAAAAAAATCCTTGCTGGCAAGCGTTTTACCTCAAATGAAGATGCAATTACAGTTGTAAACCACTGTTTTGAAGAAAACTATTTAAATCAAGGGATAGAATTGCTAGATAAGCGTTGGACTATGTGTATTGAAGTTTCAGGAGATTATATTGAAAAATAAAAATATTTTTGAAAAACTAACTATTCTCTTTCATTGATAGGCTAATATCTTTCCGAACCGCCCTCGTATGCTTGTGTTATATATTTTTATTTACTTTTATGGATTTCACATTTTTCTTTTTTTTACATTACTCACTTCCAATGTCACCTATCAACATAAACAAGAGACTGAGAACTTTAACAAATAAAGCATAATTGATGCTTTCGAATAAAGAGACATTATATGCAAAAACACTTACAAAACTATTGAGAGCATAAGTCTTTTGCAATCATATTTGCTTTACTATTATCTCGAAGAAATCTATAGCAAATGTTATTGCAAATACTGTTGCGCTGGGAAGCGCTTTTAAAACACTTTTTAAAAAGACTTTATATTTTGCACACTAGTAAACTTTTTATAAGTATGTTTAAGAAAAGTTGCAGCAATTTGTTAATAGTAAGCTTATTCATCAATTCAATTGCATTATGCTTAGGGATTGGTTTGTTAGGATTGCAGAAAAACTTATAATTATCAGAAAAAACACACAGCCAAAATCGTTTGTTTGACCAGTGTGTTTAATTAATGTCGCTAATGAATCTAGTATGACTCACCACACTTAATTTCCCACAAGCAGATTTTAATGGCACACCCTGCTACACAAAAAACCTGATTTTCGATATCTGCACTAAAAAAAGGATCATATCTTCCAAATCGTGCCTTGTTCATGCACACGAGATAAGTGAATATATCCAACTCAAACTAATAGTTAAAAGAAGTTTCACACTTTAGTTGAATTGATTGATTGTGGTCTGCTTTTGACGAAATCGCCAAGTGAACCTCTTCTTGCTTGACTCTCTTTGAACTATACAAAGAGAAACAAAGTTACCACATTGATCTTAATTTTACTCGACGCTGCCAGATTACTATATTACAAATTATCTAGAGTTAACTAAGCTACGAGTAGTAAGGCCAAATGCATATAACATTGCGGAAAGTCACTGAAAGGTCCATTGGTATTATGAGACTTTTAAAATAGACACGATAACTATAGAGATCGCAGTGCCATGGAAGTGTACATAAATGTCATAATGCAAGTGAAGATAAATTAGAATTTAACTTTCAAAATATTAAAAAAATCCGCGGTACCCAGTGGGTTAATAAAGATGTATTTGTATTTAAAAATATTTGACGAGATAGCAGCGTGAGCATAGCGAAGGTAATTTCGAAATATAATTAACCTGGAATGACAGAATTGCCAAATTTGCTCTAGAGTGGATCTAAGTGCAAGTGAAAGTACTTTCATTTATTTAACTGCTTCCAGAGTATTGCTACCAGTATAGGCTAATAAAGCCAGAAGGCCGTTTGTGTGAAATAATTTTCAGAATATTGAATTCTTCACCAAGAGTAAAAGAATTGCCAAATTTGCTCTAGAGTGGATCTAAGTGCATCCATGGAGGACAAATGGAAATACTTTCATCTATTAAACTGCTTCCAGAGTATTGCTACCAGTATAGGCTAATAACGCCAGAAAGCCGTTTGTCTGCAATAATATTTAGAATATTGAATTCCTCACCTGAAATGTCAAATTTGGCGAAAAATGCACTACAACGGATCTAAGTGCATCCGTGGAGGACAACTGAAAATACTTTCATCTATTAAATTGCTTCCAGATTAATGCTACTAGTATAGGCTAATAACGCCAGAAAGCCGTTTGTCTGAAATAATATTCAGAATATTGAATTCCTCACCTGTAATGTCAAATTTGGCGAAAGCTGCACTAGAGCGGATCTAAGTGCATCCATGGAGGGCAACTGGAAATACTTCCCTCAATCAGACTACTGCCAGATTATTGCTACTTGTATACTCTAATAGCGCTAGAATGTCGTTGGTCTGAAATAATTTCAGAATATTGAGTTCTGCGCCTGGAGTAAGAGAATGGAAAAATTTGCTCTAGAGCGGATCTATGGCGTCTATGTACGTGTATGAAAACAAAGGGAAATACTTTCGCCTTTAACACAATTGATGGATTAGTGCTATTGTTCGCTTAAACCGCTAGAAGGTTGTTTGTCTCAAAAAATGTTCAGAATATTTAATTACTCGTATTCACTTGGAAAATCAAATGTGAGGGTAATTGCTCTTTAGCGGAAGTAGAGTCCAGAGGACATATGAAAATACTTTCGTCTATCAGGCTACTGCTAATATATACGCTAATTGCGCTAGAAGGCCATTGTTCTGAAATTATTTTCAAAATATTGAATTCTTCACCTGGAGTAACAAAATTGTAAAATTCGCTCTAGAGCGGATCTAAGTGCGCCCATGGAGGATAAGTGAAAATACTTTCATTTATCAGACTACTGTCAGATTATTGCTACTACGAGTAGTATAGGCTAATAACGTCAGAAGACAGTCTGTCTGAAATAAATTTCAGAATATTGAATTTATCTCCTGGAATATAAAATTTGGGAGAATTGGGAGGACAAATGGGAATACTTTCGTCAATCAGACTACTGCTAGAATACTGTTACTGGTATACTGGAACTCCTTAGAAAGAAAGTCGCATCTCCATTTTAGTAGTTTTGAGATATTAAGCTTTTTTGAATATGAAACACGCTTTTATAATAACTCAAGAATAAAATGTGATCTAGCAAACTCTGAAGTACCAAAAAGCCTTCATCACAGACAGTCGTTTTTATTGAAAGTCCGCCTAGCTTCATTGAGAACTATCCCAACAAACCAAAACGCTTTTTTGAATATGAAACACGCTGGAAGTTTTCATTCCATTTACAGTTAAAATGGGTTTTTTATGTTTAACACAAAAATTAGAAACTCATTCACGGTTCTGAATCTGCCCTTAAATCAATTTTGAAATTTTAGCGCTTGTGACTTTTTTTCTTGAGACGGCCAGTGTACGCCAGAAATCTAAATTTCAAATAAAACCTTTTGATCCTACTCCTACACATACCTCTTATGTGCTCAAGGTTTGTAACGCTGGCCAAAACATATTGTAGCCTCGATCTCGCAAAAGCTGGTCATTCTCAGAGAAAGTGATCAATGGTTTCGATGTCCTCCTCGCAAGCCTCGCACATGTTTGATCCCGCTCTTCCAATACGGAAAAGATTTATCTTAACCCATTTTGTTCCAGACTACAAAATGATCTTTATGAAGTTTTTATTGTTGTATTTTCGTGGGCAATTGTGTGAAGAAAAGTAAGGTTTACAACAGTAGTTCTCATTCGTTTGGGGAGAGCCTGGCCTTATAGAGTTCGGTTTTACTTTCAACAATTGCAGCAAAGCTTTCTGAAGAGGGTTGTCACGGACCCGAAATCATGATAAAAGCAGTGTGCAGCCACGAAAATCAATGTCACTTTGCCATTTTGTTAAAAACTTGTCTTCTATTTAAATATAGAAGCAAGAGGTCTTGAGCCGGTTAATCCCTGTTCAACGTTTTTTTATTGTTTGTTAGAAATAGGCCAAAAATATGTTTTTGGTTTTGTAAACCCTGCAACACTCGGTGAAATAGGGTATTATATGTTAGTTTCCTAAATTATAAACAAATATTCAATTATCAAAAATTTCTTATTATTTAATAAAAAATAGCAAAATTGTTCGGTCGAGCGACAGCTGGTACAAAATGGGTTAAGTGGTGAGTGCCCGCTAAAAACGCCCATCATCTTGATTAATTCGATTTTCTTTAGACTTAATAGCTGCTTTGTTCTTCTTTCATTAGGGACTGCCCAAAGTCTTTTGCGGCCAGCTGTAACGTTTTATAGCGTTTTGTAAGCGATCTGGGCCCATGATTAACGCTTGAAAGGGAATGGCATTGTCTATGTCAACAGCATGTCCAGCTGGCCCTTTACTTGCATGTCATACTCGTAGCCTACCTAATCATACTGAAAAAACTGCGTTACTTCCAAGTGGAATTGAGAAATTGAAAATATAATTGGAAAATTTGATGATTTTCATTTGAAATTGAGAATTTTGAATTAAAATGAAAAACTCAAATAAATAAAAGAATAGAGATTTTCTTTTTCAAATAAAAACAAATAAATATTATTTTTAAACTAGAATTTCTATTCTAATGAAAAAAGAATTATACTCGTATTATATGGATTTTCTTAGTTTTAATTAGAAATTGGCCTTATTTAAAACTGAGAATTCTTAATTTCACATAAAAACTCTTTATTTCACTTGGAATATTTGCACTCTTTATAAGAAATTATTAATTCACATTGAACAGGGATTAAACCGGCTCAAGACCTCTTGCTTCTATATTTAAATAGAAGACAAGTTTTTAACAAAAATGGCAAAGTGACATTGATTTTCGTGGCTGCACACTACTTTTATCATGATTTCGGGTCCGTGACAACCCTCTTCAGAAAGCCTTGCTGCAATTGTTGAAAGTAAAACCGAACTCTATAAGGCCAGGCTCTCCCCAAACGAATGAGAACTACTGTTGTAAACCTTACTTTTCAAGTTTTCCTCACACAGAATTCTTTATTTCCTTTATTTACTTAATATTAATTAGAATTTTAGGATTTAATTTCATTTAAAATTGAATTTTAATGTATACAATCATCTAATCAGGTTATTTGTAATAAATGTATATTATTAATGGCAAATAAATTGAATTAAATTCTAAAATTAAATTCCAGTTATTTGCATATTTACGTGGTTTGAGATTTTATACATAAATATTACTACAAATAATATCTGTATTTATATCTTTATTTATTTAAAATTAAAATGTTCTCAACTGGAAAGCGAAATTGTCGATATCAAATGGAAATTCTCAATTACTCGTATGACGGGTGATTTGTTTAATTGAAAACAAATAGAAATTCTTAATTTCAAATAGATACGAGTACAATAAAAATATTAATGTTGTTGTAGCGGCAACTGTGTGCCGGGATGACAGCCCTTGGCCGAAGAATTGTTCTTCGGGTCAATCCGGTCCACAGAACCGGCTGTCGTGGGATTGCTCAATATACTTATATTAAAAGTGTGGGCCGCCGTGGTGTGATGGAACGACTATCATGCCAGTAAACCCAGGTTCAATCCCGGTCGAGTTTTCACTTCCTAAATAACAGCGACTTTTCAAGTAAGAGATTTATCTCTAAGCCATGTAAAAATATCTATATAAAATGCATTAGCCGTTCGGGGCCAGCTTTAAAGAGTAGGTTCCGGTCAGTGAGTATAAGAATTAAATCGTGCACAGTTCACTGATTTGGGAAAGTTTCCCCTTGTTTGTTAATGGGATATTGTGGGAATTTAGTTTAGAATCTAAGTATTCTTAATTTAGAAGAGAATAATAGAAATTCCTTATTTAAAAAAATCTTTATTTCAATGAGGATTTTCGCTCTTTGAGATTTCTATTTCAACTTGAAATAAAAATTGCCAATATCAAATAGAAATTCTCAACTTCAATTCAAGTTTTTCCAGTTCTAAAGAGAAATTGTCAATTTCAGAAATAAATGAATAGAATTGAAACTCTCAACGACAATTAAAAGTTTTGATTTTACTTTACATCTGTAAGTGGGAATACGCAATATTTAATGAAAATAGAAATTCCCGCTATCAAATAGAAATTCTCAACTTCAATTCAAGTTTTTCCAGTACTAAAGAGAAATTGTCAACTTCAAAAAGAAATATTCAGTCATAAATGAATAGAATTGAAACTCTCAGCTACAATTAAAAGTTTTGATTTTGATTCTCATCTGTAAGTGGGAATTCGCAATATTTAATGAAAATAGAAATTCCCGCTATCAAATAGAAATTCTTAACTTCAATTCAAGTTTTTGCAATTCGAAATAGAAATTGTCAATTTCAAAAAAAATCTCAATCATTAATAAATGATATTGAAATTACAATTAAAATTTTTGTTTCATATCTGTAAATTGGAGTTCCCAATATTAAATAAAAACAGATATTCCCGTTATCAAATAGAAATTCTCAATTTAAATTGAATTTTTTCCAATTGTAAATAGAAATAGCCAGAATGTTTTTAGTCTTAAATAAAAAAAAAATTGGAATTCTCAATTACAAAAAAAAATTTATGATTTTGATTCACATTTTGAAGAGAAAATTCGCAATACTAAATAAAAATTCTTAAATTCTGTTTGTGTTTTTTTAATTTGAAATAAAATTCCTTAATATTAATTATATCTAATTGAAATTAAGAATTTTTATATGAAATTGTGATTTCCTTTTTAATTAAACAAATTTCCGTCATAATTGAGAATTTCCATTAAATATTAAGAAGTTCGCTTTCCAATGTAGAAAATTCTTATTAAAATTAAGTAATTCTACTAGAAATTAAAAATTTATATTTGAAATTGACATAATCTATTTAAAATTCATTATTTTCATGCAATATTGAGAAAATTCCAAATTAAATTCATATTTCCAACTTCGAATCGTCATTGAGAATTTCCATTTGATACATATAATTTCAAATGAAAATTCTTAATTTCTTAAACAAATTCTTAATTTAAAATAAATAGCAAATATTTATATTTTCCGAGCAATGAAAGATGCAACAAAAAAGGTTTTTTGTGCCAAAATAAAAAGCTTTTCTTTACTGAAAAAAAGTTTTATAAATTTGAGAAGAAATTTATTTAATTTCTCAAGATATATATTTATTAGAAACTAAGCGTTTGCCGTAAAAAACTATGTAATTTAATAAACCTTTTAATGTACTGCAAAGATAATTGAAAAATACAATATTTCGTAAGTTTTACAATTTAAAGAAAACAACGAAGAATTGAATAATGTTTCATTGAAATTTGTTAAAAAAAAGAGCACTAAATACTAAGAGCAGATGGTTTCTTTTACCAGTTCGAAAGTTCGATAATGCTTTTGCTAGGTCTTGAAATAATAAATGTAATTTGTCCAAATAATAAATATCTCTGTTCAATTTTTGTTTGTAGTTTTTTTTCATCATTTGAAAAAAAAACATTTTTAATTCAATCAGATGAAATCATTCTTTCGTCTTTTTGATAAATATGTATTTGGTACTTGTATTTATAAATAGTTTTTTGTAGTTAGACTAAAAGTTCTTTTAATACATTATTTTGATAATTTCAAAAATATCTTTCCATTATATGTTTTTATAATGAATATTTTGTTGTTTGAACTTTTTGTTTAAATTCTAGAAAAGGTAAATTAATTATCGAGCTCGAGGTTGCAATTTTAAGAATTGCGAAATATTGGAAACCAATAAATTCAAATAATTAATTACACAGTGTGACAGAGAAAAAATACCTGGGAAATGATATTATTTTTCTTGTAGATCTTGCCGAGTACAACAAGAAACCGGTTTTGAAATTTCCCAAACAACTCCAAAATCTGGAGTTACGGGTAAAAACCCGTTTTTTCGGATCTTACGCACTTATATGCCAGTAACTTGGTTGAATATCAACCGATTTTAAGTTTTTCGACTGATTTGGAAAGAAGAAACTGCCAATAAATGTATTTTTCAAAAAATGATGTTTTAATAAAAATTGTATAACTCAATCAGTTTCTAACGGATTTTTAAAAATGACATTTATTACTCAGTTCAAAAATTGCTCAGTCTCTTTTAAAAAATTCTGTGTAAAAACGCATCCAAAGTTAAAAAATTACAAAAAAAAATTAAAAAAAAATGAGTTTACAGGAAAAATACACAGATTTTTTTCAGTGTGATTCGAAGAATGTTGTATACACCATTCTTCTTTCCAAATCAGCCGAAAAACTCGATTGATGATCAACCGAGTTACTGGCATATAAGTGCGTAAGATCAGAAAAACCGGTATTTTCCTTAACTCCAGATTTTGGAGGTGTTTGGGAAATTTCAAAACCGATTTATTGTTGTTCTCAGGTGTCGGTAATACGTTTGCTCGAGATCGCACTATTAGAGTTGTTGTAGATGGGTTCTCATCCAACACACATAGGCTGACCGCAGGTGTGCCACAGGGCTCTGTCCTTTCTCCCTCTTTATGTCTTATTTTCATTGACGATCTTTTGTGTCAGACCATGAATCCAAATGCGAAAGAGCGCAGATAATAAAGGGTGTCCCAAGAAGAACGCAATTTTTAAATCTGGCAACATTCGAAGTGTCATTGTTTGACATTTGAACAATTGTTATTGTTTGTTAGTAGAAGGTACGAGGTTAGTAAAAATGAAGCGCTACACGAATGAACAACGCATTAATTGGGTATTGGAGAGACAACATGAAAATGCTGATTTTGCCGATAAATCATCTTCAGTGACGAGGCCCATTTTCATCTTGATGGCTTCGTCAATAGGCAGAGTTGTCGCATTTGGGGTGCGGAAAATCCTCGAGTGATTCACGAGAAGCAAATGCATCCTCAACGTGTCACTGTGTGGTGTGGTTTTTGGGCTGGAGGAATCATTGGACCTTTTTTTTATGAAAATGAGGCAGGTCAAGCGCAAACAGTCAATGGTGTTTGGTATCGTGAAATGATAACCAGTTTTTTCTTGCCTAGAATTGAAGAAATGAATGTGGAGGGCATGTGGTTCCAACAAGACGGCGCCACATGTCATACAGCCAGAGAAACAATTCAATTGCTGCATCAGTCATTTCCCGGTCGTGTTATTTCGCGTTTTGGAGATCAGAATTGGCCGTCTAGATCGTGCGATTTAACACCATTAGATTTTTTGCTTTGGGGTTTTTTGAAGTCGATGGTTTACGCGAATAAGCCGACGACGACTCAAGCCTTAAAAGACGAAATTGGACGCTGCATTAATGAAATACCGCAGCAATCATGCAAAACGGTCATTGAAAATTTCATTAAAAGATCGCGTGCATGCCAGCAAAGCCGCGGCGGCCATCTGCACGATATATTGTTCCATACATAACCTCATTCTGTCTACTTTACGATATAATAAAGTTTCACGATTTTTTCTTAAATATCTGTGTTTTATTTAAAATTTAAAAATTGCGCTCTTCTTAGGACACCCTTTAGTAACCTCTGTCTTTCATATTCATTCGACCGTAGGCCGAGTCTTCAAGATATTGAAGACAAAAGGCGAATTATGGATGAGACACTTGGCCGGGATCTACTGGCCATTTCCGAATGGGGTCGAGTGAATAGAGTAGATTTTAATGCACGTAAGACACAGTGCTGCTTGTTGTCTCACAAGCGTTTCGCTGACCCAACAATATCGTCAGTTCCTATCGATGGTACGGATATTGAACAATCAGAAGCTCTCGATGTTCTGGGCATGAAAATACAAAGTGACGCTCGTTGGGCGAGACATGTATTCGAAGTGTCGAAAGAAGCACTCGAGTGCATAGGCTTCTTAAAGCGTTGCAAGAAATATTTCACTCCTTCTGATCTTTTCAATATCTATACAACTTACATCAGGCCAAAGATGGAATACAACTGCCATACATGGGCAGGTGCTCCAAAATCATCCTTGGAGCTACTTGACCGTGTTCAAAAGAGGACGATTTTGCTGATAGGTGAGAGTAGGGTATCCAACTCTATTGCTGCCCTTGAGCATCGTCGGAATGTGGGTTGCGTGACGCTGTTCTATCGTTACTTTCATGGTGTGAGTTCATCAGACATTCGTCGCCTTATTCCTGACGTGAGGATGTTCGGCAGGAATACGCGACTTTCTAGGAATTCACAACCAGTTGTTATCGATTGGCCAGTTGACCGCACTATACACTACAGATCAAATTCGTTTTTCGCTCGTTCAGTCCGTATGTGGCATCGACTTCCGGCAAATGTATTTCCCACTGATTGCGACAAGCAGAAGATCAAGGCAAGTGTAAATAATCATTACTCCCTCTTTCCCCCTTCCGATCCTTCACTTTCCACTCGCCAACGCAATGCACCGCATGTATAGGGGGCATCCCCTGAGTGTTGGTTATTTAAAAAAAAAAAAAGATCTACAAGAAAAATTATATCACTTTCCAGATATTTTGACTTCATTTTTTTTTGTTACACTGCGTTATTAAAACTGACCTCGAGCTCGATAGTTAATTTACCATTACAAGAATTATGTTTTTATTTACAACAATTGTTTAGTATTTGTTGTTGAAACGAAATGAAAAATCGTGTTCACGTATTAAAATCGGTCCTTATTTAAAAGTAAAAAGTTTCATATTTTATTGAATTCGATCGAACATGGATAAAAACTCTTTCAATCTACACTCACCTGATACAATTAAGGCCTCATTTGGTCCTGTGGTATATATGTTGCCCATGGTTGATGCTGGTGTTGACAATTAATATCCTTTAATCCTTAGGAATTTGTTTGGTTTGTTTCTCTGTTTTTAAACGAGCGGACGAATGTTTCTGTTTTCACTTTTGGTTAAACACCCTCGGGGAGTATTGAAAATGTTTCAATATTTTTTTCTTTTTTTAATTGATTTACAATTATTTGTTATACACACAATTTGAGTTAAATAGTTTTCACAATTTCACACTTTACACCGAATACCTAAAACGATTATTTAAATTAAAATATTTGAATTTGAATTTTACATTTCTTTGAGGATTAAACACCGCCTTAACGTAGACTTTGAATTAAGAATTTTCTCTCGTTTCTCTGGGTCTGGAATAAAACGCAATATTCGAACTCGTTTTTGTTGTATTGAAATTTCAAAACTCAACCTTCAAATATTGAATTGGTTTCTCTTTTAATTAACACTTTTCTTATGAAATTTTTATTTAGGGTTGCCGTTGTGCGTTTTTTTTTTCTGGCGGGGAATAAAAACATAAGTGGAAATTTTATAAATCGCAGGATTTTAAACTGGAATTACAGAAAACTAATTTCGTGTTGATTCTATTTTTAAGATATTTAAAGGACAAATCCAAAATGGCGTATAATTGGAAGTCGGAAAGAACTCTCGAAATATTAGAAAATAAAATTGGACAGGAGAAACTAGAAGCTCGACACTAGCCAAATTTGTATCTATTTTTTAATATAAGCGACTACAATGTTTTTTCAAGAATTTCACAAGTTAAATTTGCAATGGATCCAGAGGTTCCACCTGTTAAGCATCCGTTGTTTTTTTTAAAGGAGAACGGGAAAATGAGGCCCTGTGTGGATATTCAGCAGGCCAATGAGGCAGTTCGGCGCGGAAACTACACGCTGTCTAAATTCGTTCCTTTTATGATCAAATTGACGAATTATTTCCCCGCTGAGTCTTTAAACGGGTTAGCCATCAAGTAATGATCGACGTGGCCGGTCGGGATATCACGGCATTTATAGACCACGAACGACAATATCGGTAAAGGATAGTGGTGTTCGGGATCCGTTTGGCTCCTGAGATTTATCAACAAATTTTGAAGGTTATTACCTTTATGTGTAGATTCTCTTAATGAAATAGATATCATTATTATTTTAAGAGCACGGGGGAGAAACTCAGCGCTGCGACGAAAAGGGCATAAGGAAGATAAGGCTCGGCGTAAGGAACTTTTAAGAAATGTTCTGTCCGATGCAGGCATATCACGGCGGCAGTAAAAAAACGCGTTGCAAGCATTTAGGAATAAAGGGTTATTGCTCAATAAAGGCAAATGGCGTATCGAACTTCTGGGTCATGTTTTGTCCGATGCTGTCATATTCATAGATCCAGCAAAATTGGCACAATAAGAGTATGTCATGCACCTATGCAAAAGGGAAAAATAAGTTTTCTTAGGCTTGTACCATACGTAGCATTGTTTCTGGATCTGGCGAGATCACGGAACTATCAAAAAGGCTTTTTGATAAACGTCTGAAAAGCTACATGGAACAGGAGCAGCTAGAGGCATTCAATAGCCTAAAAGGATTTTTGTAAAATATTCCAGAACTTTTGTATTTCGAAATTCAGAATAGAACGAATAGAATAGAAATACCAAAAGCCGGTCCCGTGGGCTTAGGTGCAGTTTTATAACAATTTAAATAAGCCTCGTCTAGTACAGATTGCAAGCAGAAGTCTATTAGTGATGAAAAGAAGAAAAGTTCGGCGCAAGTGTGGACCGTTGAAAAGTTCTATTCTAGTTGATTTATTTGGAATTTGAGCCAGATCACAAACAACTGAAAACAATTTCATAGTAAACATGAACCCTCTGCTAAAATTGATAAAAGGATTTTAAGACTACAATCGTACATTTCATTTTCCTTAAGCCTCTGCGAAATTACAACCGAGAGTCATGGAAGGTTAGATACAAGAGGCTATGGAGTATATAAAAACTGACCATTGGATGCGTCTCATGTTTCTTATCCCCTTCTTTACGAGTTGTTAGTACCAGATTATTTTTGACAAAAACTTGAACAGTTTTTATTTTAGTTCGAGACCTTTGTTGTTTCTTTATCAGAATCAACGTTAAAATTGGTGAAATGTACCCGTATTGACTAGGATGACAGGTAGATTGTTCAGCTGTTTCTTTTCAGCAGTCAAGGTTTCTTTTCAGCAGTCTTTGGCAACGTTTACTTGGCTTCATATCAAATGACTTATACGAGAGTCTTATTTAAATTACTGAGAATTGCAGGTTGCGTGTAATCTTCGAACTGAGAGCAATCTTATAGCGCAATATCATTTCCACCAATTCTGTTTCGCATGGGCTTTCGTTGAAAGACACAGATGCAAAAGCACAGTGTTAGATACAGGCTACTTGGTCGGACGAAAGGACAAAGGCCATCCTGGAGGATCAACAATAATGCGAAGGATCAGAGCCAAAGTCTAGTGGCATTTAGTCGGCAGAGGAACGGTGAAGCATACGGAGCTCATGCTCAACCCGGCAGAGAGGAAAGGGAATAAGAAAAGATTAACAAGCAGAGAGGAAAGGGGATAAAAAAGAAGAGCAAGGGAGTCGGTTATGGAAGCCAAGAGTACGATATCGACAAAAGGATGGGTAAATTAATGTCACCAGAATCACCGGTCATTTAAAAATAGTATTTTGGTGGTATTTTTCTGAAAACTGTAGGTTGTAACAACCCCGATAGTCGGGTTTTGTCTATTTTTAAGAAACGGTCATAAAAACCGGAATGTTGGTCTCGGTTTTGGGCATTCTAGTCCCGTAAATCGGGAAATAAGTTTCGCAGCCATCTTTTTCTTCTTATTTAAAAATTATGTGCTTTTCATTTTATTCATTTTTGAAGTATTTTTTTATTGATTTTGTGTCTAAACTAAATTTGTTCCAAATTCTGAAATTGTGTGCCTGTATAGAGCGGGATACGCCCATTTTTGCATTTTTGGAATACTCGAGCAATTTTCTTTTATTTGAATACACACACTAATATATAAGTGCCCGGGATCATTTGTGATGCTCTGCGGCTCCCCTGGGCCCGAGGTTCCTTATTTATTATTTTGAATAGGCACTATGGAGACGATGGCATATTTTATTTTAAATTTCGTCACGACCAAAAAAACTTTACTTTAGCCGCAATTTGGTTCGGATGCCCGAAACATGACCGACATGCCGTTATTTTTTAGGCTTTTTGTAGCGAATGACATTTGCCAAACGAAAATTTGGATGTTTTCGTGAGTGAGAAATGAAGAAGGATTAATAAGTACCTACAGGTTGATGAGGCCAGCAGCTGTTTTTGTAATCCTTCTTAATTCAAAATTTCCAGTTTTGTTCTGCCCCGTTTTTATACACTTACGCTACAATGGCAACACTACCACACACTATTTGGACGATTTTCCCCTTAAAGTATGCTTTAATCATTTGAAAGTTATGGACAACACATGGCTGCTAGAGTACTGGAAACAGGAGAGCGCCAGAGGAGAGAGAGGAAGATTCAATATTGTTTCGTAGTCTTAATTACTTCCAAAAATATTTTGCAGAACAATTGTTAACACACAAAAAAAGATCAATTGATATGACACACAGCAAAAACACAAAAATTTGGAATTGAATGGAATTTGTTGATGGTGCCACAGATGCCTCAGCGTAGAAAAGTCCGTAATTTTTCAGCACTTTCGATTTCAATTGACGGCGGCGCTTCCTACTATCTTCTTTTCTTATCAGAAAAATGCGCGTTGGGCGATTCTTACTTCTGACGTAAACACTTCACTTTTTGTTTGTAAATTCCGAGATTTTTTTTATGAGCTTTTTCAATTTTGAATCAAATTTCAATGATTGAATTATTTTTGTATTTATTTATTCTTGCTCAGTATTTTCAGCATACAAGCATGCTAGCAGGTACATATGTACCCACATATGTAAATGCTTATATACATACAGATGAATATTTATGTATATTTATGTATTCATAGGCACACACACTCTTTTTTTATTTTGGATTGAGTTTTATTGACACGCTACGCGCTATTGTTGTTGTTTTTAACTTACTCACTATTCGACGTTAGACACAGGCGAGATTCCACGCGGAGACTGTAAACACAACAAAAATAAACGACCTCACGAGACGAACGGAAAAATCATTCTAACGCAAAACATCCACTAAATAGAATTTTATCTTCAGTTAGCTAGCCGGTTGTTGTTCTACTCGTAGCACAGGAGGGTTGGTTAAGGAGCGGCCGGCTACGGACTGACATGACGTCATCGTTCGTAATACTCTCTAATGGTGTAGCCAGTGATGGAAATCATGGTACAATTGGGGATATTTTTGTGTTATATTGGTACCGTTTTTTATTGAGAACCCTTCACATATTAGCAGTGTTGGTTCACTCCTTCATTCCATTTGCAGCATTTTGGAATATGTATTGGAGACCCTGTAAGATATAAAGGGTGGGCGATTTAACATTTTAAATTTGAATGGGCTGTAAAAAATACTGATCATTTTTTAAAATTCCTGGTTTTATTGAAAAGGTTGAACTTTGTCATTAATGAACAGGACATCATCCATTGCCTTTTTAGCTTTGCCCAATGGCCTGAAGATTGTTTGGCAGGAGATGAAGAATTCTACCGAAAAATCGTGTTTTCAGATGAAGCTCATATTCATCTCGGTGGCTTTGTCAATAAGCAAATTCCCACAGATGGGGTTCGGAGAGCCCACACGTGACTATTGGGAAGCCAACACATGCACAGCTAGTCACTGTTTGTTGTGGTTTTTGGCGGTTTCTGGCGGCATCATTGGGCCATTTTTCTTCGAAAATGAGTAAGAAGCCGCGGTTACCGTCAACGGTAAGCGTTACCGCGCCAATTTTAACGAGTTAATGTTTAACAAAAATTTCAAGAGAATGACACGGGGCCACATGTCACACAGCCAACGCATCCACCGATATTTTACGCAGTGTTTTTGAAATCGAATAATCGGCCGAAATTGTGATGTCAATTGGCCGCCTCGGAGCGGTGATTTAGCCCTTTGGATTATTTTCTGTGGGGAGCCATTAAGGATAAATGTTACGCAAAGCATCTGGAGACAATTGAAGCGTTGAAACATGAAATCAAAGTTGCCATTGAAGAGATTCGAGCCGAAACAATCGAAGATGTACTGAAAAATTGGATTGATCGAGGAGCTGCTATCCATTATTAAATGACAAAGTTCAACCTTTCCAATAAAACCAGAAATTTGAACAAATTATCATTTATCATATGTATTTTTACAGTCAATTCAAATCAGAAATCTATCGCCACCTGTAGCTCGTTTCTGTAACTAGTACCGATCACAGTTGCCGATTGAAATTACCGATTTACCGACACTCTGACGTCATTCTCACCTTCAATGTTTCAGTAAAAAAATTGCCGATTCTTATTCCATTCACTCGTTCCGAATCGGTAATATGACATTGTTCCGATTCTACTTCAATAGGAATTGCTTAAAAAAGTGTTTCTGTAAGAAAATCGACTCAACTTAAAATCGGTAACTTTCTCACTGACTTTAAGCCAAGTGAAACTCTGCCGATTGCTATAGTGTTGTTGCAATTATGAAAAAGCAAGTAACTAAATATAACTTTTTACACCAAATACAATTTAATTAATGTTATTTTACAAATAAATATTTAATTAAAAAAATGTATGTATAAGTATAAATATAAACATTTAAGATTTCAGTGTGTTGAAATTTACTACAATTTATGAACCGGTTTCAACGAAATCGGTATGGTAATGCAAAATAACCAAGTGCAAATGTTTGTTTACTTGCAATGTACACGACCAACTGCCAGCTTATTTAATTTCTCGTTTTTTATTTGTTTGCATTTTTTTAACAATATAAGTGAGAGACTTGCCTAGTTATGTCGTCTAAATATATAAATTTTATTAAAATAGCAGTGTTTTAATACAAAATATTTGAACATAAAAACAAATGCAAATAAAAACTGATGACAAGCAGTCTGTTTCAATTCTTACCGTTTCTTTTCGATTTGTATTTCTTTCCATCACAGATGGAATTTTTACCGATTTCAACATACAGAAACAGCAGTTTTCACGAAATCGGTAACTTTCAATCTAGTCGGTGTGACGTCACATAAATCGGTAACTTACCGAGCTACTGAAATGAAAAACAGCAAAACGATCGTGACACAATAATGAAGGTAGTGCAGTGCAATGCAATCAGTTGATTTCCAATTTTTCTCACAGTTTGTCCGGATTCACACTTGGCAATTTTAAATGCCGTAATTCTCAGTTTATAGGAGAGAGTGGTAATGGTAATGGAAAAGGGAAAAACTTGTTCGTACTGGCAATTCCCTTTGAATTTTTCGTAGTGTGAAGTTGGCGGCTGGCCACAACACTTAAAAAATTATTTAAATAAGTAACTTTTTTATATTCTCATGTATTTTTTCACTCAAAAATCAGAACGATTAAATCACAGATTGTCAGAAAAAGCAATCATAAAAACAAAAATTGACGAATCCGAATTGCCTTGTTTAAACACAAGGGGTCAGTTTAAAAAGAAACCATAAAATTGCCGCAAGTAAAATTGCATGAATCGGGAATAAATATTCATATGGAAATTTCCAGGAAATCGTACGTGACAATCCTACTCCTTCGTTTCAAAAAAAAAACAAAGTAAAGGGTGGACCAACCATAATGAACGATCTTAATTGTAAGTCACACCTTAACGTCAAGTTTTTGGCCCAACTTAATTTAACTTTTTTTTGTTTCAGTGTTTGGCAAATTCAGTCATGGAGAGGCACACAATAAAGCAGTGCGTTCAAATTGTTTGAAGCCTTTTACAAAAATGGGCGGTCAAACCAAAATGCATTTCGTGCACTTTGTGTTTTTTTTGTCAGCATAATCGACTAAATTTTTTTACAATCAGCAGAGTTTCAGCAAACCAATTCTGTAGGAAATGTGGATGCCTGTGCATACTCGCCCAGTTCGTTCTGCGGAAAACTTTTATGTTGTTCGCGATAGTGTGGCAGAAGAGCCGTCAACCTCGACTCATCTTCGTGTCCGTCAATTGAAAAAAAATTGAGTTTGAATTTATACGCTTACAATGTTCAATTGAATTAAGAGCTAAAGCCTTCTGACCATTTCAAGCGTCGTCAATACTAGACAGGAGTGAATGGTGACTTTACAAAGAAAATCGGCTTCAGCGTCGAGGCATACTTTTCACCTCAGTGGATTCGATAACAAGCAGAATTTCCGCATTTCAGCAAATGAGAAACCACGAGTGATGCGGTATATGGGCAGGCAATACTTCTTCGAAAATGTGGTCGGTCAAGCGGTAACCTTAAATCTTGTTCGCAATCGCAAGATGATAACGGACTTCTTGTGGCCAGAAATTGAAGAAATGGACCTGGACAATGGAAACGAATTTTTTTATCCATTTTTCAATTTTTAAATAGTGTTTTTGTAGCTCCATATTCAATGTAAAAGTTGAGAGTCATGGAAATCTTAGTCGTAAGATTTCAACTTATAAAACAACGTTCGATACGTGACAAAAAATAGTAGTGGATTCAGCCTTCATCTATAAAATTGGAAAAGTCGGCGAAAAAACTTAATTAAATATAAAGTGGAATTGTGTATTCAATATTTGCTGCCACGAACGTAATGTTTTTACAGGCCCTAACTCAAAACTTTACGTGAAAAAAGCCCCTGTGAAAATACTACAGAGTACACAATTTCAGAGAACTGCGTTCATTAGGTGACATGTTATTTAGGTTGTGTTGTTGCTGTAGTGGCATATGGTGCCGGGGTTAAGCCCCTGGCCAAAGAATTCGGATTGCTGGACAATTTTTTTCGGACCAACATTTTCCCAAAAACGGTCTAATCTATGTGTATGGGACAGAGCTATTTCCGTGGTTGGAATTAGAGGGGACGTGGTTCCAAATTCCTTTCATATTGTTTATATAATAATTGTTTTCTTAAGTACTAAGTTTTAGCAAGACCGTGCAACCCGCTCTAAAAATAGTACCATAAGTGGGCAAAATGTTACATTTATGAAGAAGGTTCCAAAAGGGGTGTGGCAATATGATCCTTTTTCATTCTCATTGCAGTTTTGGAAAATTGTTATGACTTGATAAATTTAAAAACCATTTGTTACTTATTTTGTAGTTTAACGTGCGAACCAGCCGCGTCTAAAAGTCCTTGAAAAAATTCGATAAATAGAGCCTAAACGCCCTTTTTATCATTGCCGAATGTTTTATGTCCTCATATCTAGTAGGTTGGGGTTATAAAAAATATTTTGAGACAATCATATCACTTTTGGTACAGTTTTTAGTTCTTTTTTCTACAGTCTTAATTGCCATCACTGACTTCGATGGAGTAGAGAGCATGTTAATATTACGGAGAGAGAGAGAGAACACAAATGCGTGAGAAGTGATGCTAATGCTGTGCAATCTTTATAAACATTTTTTTTTACTTCGGACTTGATAATGCGTAGTAAGATTTGCTTGTTCCACCGTACAATGTGCTACTTTGAAAAGCAATTTTAGCGCTTTTTTGATTTAATCCAAAACCGAGATGTCAATCGTGGTCAGATTATGCAGTTGTGATGGACAAAGACTTTACAATTATTTTTCGTTAGATTTACGAAGTAAGGCTAATTAAGATCGCAAGTAGTGTAATTTAAAGCCTTTTAGTGATATCGCCTTTTCATCTGAAAATGTGTACAACTCAATTAAAAAAATAAAGTCATACTTTGATTACAACGATTGGTTGAAAGGCGGACGGAAGAACATTGCTCAATGGAATTACCTATAGATAGTGATTGTGAATGGATCGGTATACTTAACTTTGGGTCTATCTCCATTCCTTTAAGGTGTTGCAAACATCAGCACTAAGTAATAATACCCTGTACTACAGTGTGGTGTAGAAAACAAGAAATTGGTGATATGGATGTTGGAGTAAAATGGTTTTTGATCAATTACTGATTTTTTACTTATTATTTACTATTTACTTATTGATTTTTTTTAATATATATCACAAATAATTTTATCAAAGCTGGGTTTATGAGTCATTTTGAGGACGTTGGACGTGTTTAAGTAAACGAACTTATACCACGATTATGTTTTTTTAAATGCCCAAAAATACTGGAAACGAAGTAATGGGTAACTGTTTCGAAGTTGAACTCAATTTTTAAAGAGTTGTATCCATATTTAAAAAAAAATTGGAGCAATTGGTTTTAAAGATTAAATGGTTGCCCTTAAAAATGGCTGCACATCAGCGACTTCCTTATAATTATAAAGATCCACCTTTAACGCGATTTCTTTGTCTGCAAAAATAATGATTTAAAAGTTTAAACAATGTGTTGTTTTTAAACAACTTACCACTAAGGTTTTTCTTTCATTATCACGATGAGCCGCCTCTTCAGGTGAGGTGCAAAGGGAGGACCAACGATAACATTAAAAAGAGTTGCCAAGGTAATAAGACTAATACCTGAACGAACCATAGGACGAATATAGCCCCCCACAAAGGTCCTGACGCAACGGAAGCCATATATTAAATCCGATCTGATATTAATGATGCACAGTGCGTTGTAGGAGTTCTTAACCTAACAGATAAAATTGGACCATATCGCTCCATGTTTATATACGAGGGCGACCGCAAAAGTAACTGGCCTAACATAAAAAGAACCGTTTTTTTTGGAATTATTATTATTTATTTTTCAACATAATCTCCTTCCAACTCAATACACTTCATCAAACGTTTTTCAAGTTTTTGAATTCCATCCGAAAAATAAGATTTTTCAAGACCTTCAAAATATGCCTCAGTTTCAGCAATAACCTCGCTATTGGACGAACATTTTTTGCCACCGAGAATTTTTTTTAAATTTGGAAACAAGAAATAATCAGAAGGAGCTAAATCTGGACTATATGGTAGATGCAAGGCAATTTCAAATCGTAATTCGGCCAGTTTTTGTTGAGCTAAAAATGCAGTGTGTGAAGAAGGAGCATTATCTTGATGAAAAAGAACTTTTTTCTAAATGCGGTCGTTTTATCTTGATTTCTTCACTCAACCGATCCAATAATGCACAATAATATTTACTATTTATAGTTTTTCCTTTCTCAAGATAATCAATAAATATTATACCCCTTGCATCCCAAAATACTGTGGCCATTACTTTTCCTGCTGACTTAACAGTTTTCGCCTTCTTGGGACCACTTTTACCAGCTTCTATCCATTGTTTTGACTGTTCTTTGCATTCTGGGATGTAGTGATGGATCCATGTTTCATCAACAGTTATGAATCGGCGCAAGAACTCTGTTGGATTACGCTGATAAATCGCTAACAGCTCCTCGGAATTGGTCCAACGGACGATTTTTTGGGGCAAAGTCAACAAACGCGGCACATATCATGCGGATAGCTTTTTCATGTGGAGTTCATCATGTAAAATACTCCAAACTTGTTTTTCGTGTATTTTAACAATATCAGCAAGTTCTCTGAGCTTTATTCGTCTATCTTTAGTCACTTCATTAAATATTTTTCTAATGTTTTCAATAGTAGTAGCAGTTTTCGGTCTTCCAGAGCGTTGTTCGTCTTCCGTACTTGAACGACTCATTTTAAATTGTTGAACCCAGGATTTCACGGTGGAGTATGATGGTGCATTATCACCATGAATAGAATCCAATTCATCTTTGATTAATTGTGGCGTATAACCTTTCATATAAAAGTGTTTAAATACCGCACGAAACTCTTTATTTTCCATTTTTCAAAAATTATAAAACTTGTTTACTTCAATCACCTGTAACAAAGAAAATAATCATTAAATATTTCGGAAATTTTGACAGATGGCTTATAAAAGATTGCTTTTGAAAAACCAAAAAAAAATTTCTAGTAAAACAGAAAATGTGCCAGGCCAGTTAGTTTTGCTGTCGCCCTCGTATAGCCCCCACACAAAGGAACTTTAATGTTTTTATATAATGCACAGACAAAGGTCTCACCCGAGGCCCTGGTGCTCTAAACGTCACATATGCCTAATATCCGGCCATATTGGTCCATCTTTTCATATAGCCTCGAACAAATGTTCATTCGACTTGAGTTCCTACCGCTCAACAGACCACCTTTCAAATTCGACCTAGCTTAAATAAAGCAATATGTGTGTGCGACCTGTAACAAACCCTTCCTATGTTTTCATATAACTTCCACAAAACATGCCCGCCCCGCTCTAGAAATCAAATATTAAGACAAACCTTGCTCCGAAAGGTGCGGCGTCTTTTAAATAACAGAATGATGTAGGATATAAAATAGTCTGAACCGGCTGATTTTATCCTATTTACTTGTTAAATGCTTTTTATACTCTCCACCATAGAAGGGGGGGGGGGCATAAATACTGTTACAACATTGAACAAACCCATTTCAATAGTAGAACTGAACATACCCCGTTAATGTCATATGGGTTTTGAAAGCTAGCCTTAATAGCGTTAGTATGTAACGGGATTTTAAAATTGTTTCAACTTTCATCATGGAGTGGTCCAATACGTAGTACCGTATCGCTCTAATAGCGCTTTTCAAGTGTGAAATGAAAAAAAACGATATTTTCAAAACGCTCCGGCCACTAGGGATTAGCCGCATGTTCGTCCACCGATGCATAAAACTGTTTGAGGAGACTGGAGATGTAAAAGGTCGGGCCGCCCATGCTCTGTACGAACACCACATGTCATCAAATCCGTTAAATCAAGAATTCACAGAAATCCGCTCCGAAAACAGAAAATCATGGCCCGTGAGATGAATATCTCGCAAAAGTCCATGAGTCGAATCATTAAAAAATACTTGGGGCTTTCAAACGACGTACCGGACTGCAGCTTTAAAAAAAATAGGTTTCAAAAATGCAACCGTCTTTTGGTGAAGCACGCTTATAACTTGCACAGAATAATTTTGTTCACCGATGAAAAAAATTTTACCGTTCAGGAAAAATTCAACAAGCAAAATGATAGAGTGTATGCGCGGTCATCTAAGGAAGCATCTGAACTGATCCCAAGGGTGGAAAAGGGTCATCACCCAGCTTCAGTCATGGTTTGGGGGGTGTCTTACGATGGGGTCACTGACCTGCATTTCTGCGAACAAGGAGTCAACACATCGGCCAAAGTTTACCAATAAACCGTTTTGGAAGCTGTTGTGAAGCCTCTTAACAATTCGCTCTTTCAAAACCAGCCATGGACTTTCCAGCAGAATTCTGCGCCGGCCCATAAGGCTAAAACGTCCCTGGCCTGGCTTCGAACCAATTTGCCAGCGTTCATTTCCTCTGAAGAATGGCCCTCAGGCAGTCCAGATTTGAAACCATTGGATTAAAAATTGTGGACGGTTTTAGAGGACAAGGTTTGTCACAAAAGATACCCCAACATTGGATCTCTTAAGAGTGCTTTGCTTCGAGCTGTGGTCAATTTTCCAACGGACGAGGTTCGTGCAGCTATTGACGATTGGCCAGTGCGACTAAAGGCGTGTGTAAAGGCAAAAGGCGGACATTTCGAATAAGTAGATACTTTTTGGATACAATTTACATCAATAAATATATTAAAAAATATTTGGTCCATAAACATTCAGTACTTTTTATTTTACAGCATAAAACGTGTGTAACAGTATTTATGTCCCTCCTAAGCATAAAGCCAATCAGTTAATGTATACGAAGAATATTCAAAGGTTCTCGTAAAGTTTTTTTAAATAAAAAATTTTGGATGCCATTAGATGTCAAAACATTGAACTCAAATTGTTTAATGTTGTAGGTGAGTTCATTAGGACAGGAGATTCAAATGAAAAATATTCCTAGACGATTGAAAAATAAGAAATCTTCTTAAAAGAATCTTCTTAAAAGGCTTTTCAATGTAGCAGTAATGATAATCTTGGACGCAAGTCTAAAGTTTCAGTACTTTTCAAAACTTTGGCGAAGTGCAAAAATTATTCCGATTATAAAAACGGATAAGCCATTAATTAGCCTTCTTACTTATTTGAGCAAACAACTATAGATTATTATAAAACTAAAGCTACTGAACTACGTTGGTGTATTAAATATTTGGTTTAAGGTTCCAGTATACTACGGCACATTATGTAAAAAGACTAAAATAATTATTAATCTGCAATTTATTCAGCAAAACTCCACTGCTATGGTTCTGTTAGAAGTTCAAAAGCCTTTAACACAGTCTGGTGGTTGATTTTGAAATTGATTAAATACTCGTACAATTTCCAAATCACTTAATAAAAATTGTCAAATCCTTTTTAAGGGAACGCTCCTTCTGTGTAGAAATAAACAAATTTTCATTTGTTTTTATTAATATACCCTCGAATGTACCCTAAGGCTCCGTCTTGGGTCCCCTATTCTATGTTAAATTTATACAATTCAGACTGTCCTAAATCTAAATGTTGACAGTATGCTTTCTATGCTGATAATACCGCTATTTTATGCTCTGGATTAAAAGCAAAGAACCTCTTATCATCGGCTCAAGCGTCATTAGAAAGGTTATTGAGTTTCCAAAAGAAAATGGAAAATCAAAATTAATGCGGAAAAATCTCAAGCTATCTTTTTCACGAAAAAGGGGTTTTAATTTTTTTTGGTTTGTTATGATCATTTGTTGTGACTTTTTTTGAAAGAGTAAATTACTCCACAAGCTTATTAGACCAGGTTGCTTGTTGCTGGGAAGGAAAAGTTAGTCAGCGAAGTCACAGCAAACACACCACCGTCTAGTGAACGGTTTGCCGTTATTGTGGGACGGCTCATCAGTATCATACAGGGTGGCTGATAATATTGCTACATTAAGAAACTTAAATAACTTTTTTCAGCGTATGGAATTCATTTTTCTTTTATTTATGTTGAAGCTCGTTAATTTTTTTTAAATAAAGCTTTATTAGTTTTAAAAATAATGAAATTTTAATGTACCCTCCCTGCTCGTTGATGCATGTGCGGCATCTTACCAAAAAGTTGTCTATTACTGCTTGGAGAGTTGAGACAGGAAAAGACGCAATTGTTTCTCGATTGGGTTGCTTTAGTTCATTCAAATTTGTTGGTTTTGCTTTGTATACTTCCTGTTTGCAATAACCCCACAAGAAAAAATCGGGTGCAGTACGGCCAGGCGACCTGGGGGGCTAACGGAATGTGGAGTTTGTGGATATCAGCTTATTGGGAAACTTTCGTCGCAATTCTGTCATGACAGGACGGGCTATGTAAGGAGTTGCACCATCTTGCTTAAACCACACTGAGTTGAAAGAAATTTGCATTCGGCGTAATTCTAGATATAAAAATCCTCTCAACATACCCAATTAACGGTCCCTAGTAATCGTAACGTTGTGACCGCTTTTTCGAAGATGTAGGGCCCGACAATGCTGTGTGATGAAACTGCACACCACACCGTGACACGGAGTGGATGCAATTCCGTCGCATGGAGTGTCTGTGGGTTAGAAGCACTTTATATTCGACAATTTTGTTTGTTTTTGTTTCCGTTTAAATCGAAATGGGTCTCGTCAGACATGAAAAGACCACTCAACATGTTTTCGTCCTCTTCCACCATTTGAAGCATCTTCTGGCAAATTTCCAAGCGAATCGGGAAGTCTCCAAAACTACAGACTCCAGTGCGTCATAGCGGCGGGCAATCCAATTTCTTGCTTCAAAGTCCCAGCTATCAATTTTTGTTAAATTTCAATAGCAACAAGCAAAATAAAAATTAACTAGATTCATTAAATAGAAAAAAAGTTATTAATTTGTTTTTAGTAGCGGCTTTCATCAGCCACCCTGTATATGTTTGCTGCCGACAAAGTCTCTACTCATTTAACGATGCGAAGTATTATGGTTCAATTAGTCTTGACGGTTGACGGTAGGCAATCAGCTGTTTGAGTTGGGGTTGCATTTTGCATGTGTTAGAGGGAGATAACTACAATTCGACGGTTGACGACGGTAGACTTCTGCAGGTTACAGAATCAACCGTCAGCCGTCAAGACTAATTGGACCTTTAAGCCGAAGAGTGATGTCGCAGGCGACTCACTGAAACAATTCATCTTATATTGACTGACTGTTCTATTGACGATTTTACAGTACGAGTAAATTCATGGAAATTTGAAAGTTAATATTTCTCGTTTTATTCCTCAGGTTAATCTAACTATGAATAATAGAGAAATATCCTGGTTTAATTCGTGTTTTTTTTAATAAAAAGATAAACATCGCGATATTAGCTTGTCAAATAAAACACGCCTATTGTCTTTGAGCAAAAAATCCTATCGTTTGCTTGGCCACTTGAGCTCATTACGAAATACAACCCTGCCGCTGGTGTTCAACCAAATACAACCGTGCGCAGTTCAGGCCTCTTTTTTTCAGGACTGTACTCTGCGACACATTTTTACAACCGTGGCAAGCGACTAATTTTCTTTTGTTGTTTTTTCTTTCCAACATACATTACAATTTGAGCTGCGATTTTATGTTAATGTTAATTTTAATTGAAAACGAATGCGTTGAAAACAAGACAAAATATGAAAAACCCTGCGACAGCAAGCACTAATTAAACAGATCGGCGAAATAAACAAAAATCTAGATCAAATTGGAAGCGAGTGCAAACGATAAGAGGTGAGTGTTTTTTTTTATTTGTATGGTGTATGGCTTTTGAAGGGGGCATCGCAGTAGTAACCATGAAGAGTGTGAATGTGACTGACGACGTCGAGGACACAAAAATGGCTCCAAATTTCTCGAAAAGTGCGTAAATACGTAGAAAGCAGGTGATTTCCAGCATAGGAGCGACGTTTATGGCAGGTTTTTCATTTGTGCTACCATAGTTCCCTTAGAGTAGGCTTGTTTTAAATTTCTTGAAGATTTCACATTTCATCATATTTTGTTTGTTTCTCTTTTGCAGAGTGTGTTCATATCGCCCGCCTGCCCCCTTGTGCGCCCAGTTTTAACGTTTCATCAGCATCTTCAACCATAGAAGTGAACAAGTGTCGTCTCTTGTGTCATCTGTGTAACACCTGCCCGTGCTCCCATTAACTTTTATTTTTGCTTAATTTCCCTTTTGGTTGGCATTTTCTTCAGCCTGCGTACGACATAACAACACTCATACACACCCGTACGTTCGCCCACAGAGACACTAGAGTGCTGCCAAACAACATCATGACCGACTACAGTGACTTGGATCGCCAGATAGAACAGCTGAAACGCTGTGAAATTATCAAGGAAAACGAAGTCAAAGCCTTGTGCGCCAAGGCCCGTGAAATTCTCGTGGAGGAGGGCAACGTGCAGCGTGTCGATTCACCCGTCACAGTGTGCGGCGACATACACGGTCAGTTTTATGACCTCAAGGAACTGTTCAAAGTCGGCGGCGATGTGCCCGAAAAGAACTATCTCTTTATGGGCGATTTTGTGGATCGTGGCTACTACAGTGTGGAAACGTTCCTGTTGCTGTTGGCCCTCAAGGTACGCTATCCAGATCGCATTACTCTGATACGTGGCAATCATGAATCTCGCCAAATTACCCAAGTCTATGGTTTCTACGATGAATGTCTGCGCAAATATGGCTCGACGGCGGTGTGGCGCTATTGTACCGAAATCTTCGATTATCTGTCCTTGTCGGCCATTATTGATGGGAAAATCTTTTGTGTCCACGGTGGTCTCTCGCCATCCATACAGTATTTAGATCAGATTCGTACCATAGATCGCAAACAGGAGGTGCCACACGATGGTCCCATGTGCGATCTGTTGTGGTCGGATCCGGAGGATCAGACCGGTTGGGGTGTATCACCCCGTGGTGCGGGCTATTTGTTTGGAGCCGACGTTGTTATGCAGTTTACACGTACCAACGATATCGATATGATTTGTCGTGCTCATCAGTTGGTGATGGAAGGTTTCAAATGGCATTTTGGCGAAGCCGTACTGACGGTGTGGTCAGCCCCGAACTATTGTTATAGGTGAGTGAATTTTTTATTTAAAGTTGTTTTTTATATTGTAGGATGCTGACAGCTCGGCAAAAGTTGCCTTAATGTGCTACTTGGATGCGTACCAATGTTAACCTGCACAGATTAGGACCGGCAAATACGATTTTGCTAGGACTGCAAGGCCTAAACTAGACAGGAACAGAACTAAACCTGAAAAAAAACAAAAGCGATATCAGAGTGCTCGTGGGTATTCCGAAGGGACTTTGTAATGTAAGGGAGATGATTAGAAAGGATGTGAAGGAGATTGAGGCTGTGAAGCATATTTTGTGTAGATGGAAGAGTTATGCTAAGATGGAAGTTCTGCTGTGTTTGTTTGTCGTAGCTCAAGGCAGCTCTGCAAAAGCCGCTATCTGTGCTCTTAGCGTGCTAGTAGCATCTTGGATTTAAACCAAGGTGAACCTAGCGTGGATTAGGATCAGCAAATGAAAGGTTGCTAGGGCTGTAAGGCCTTAACAGGGAAAAAAACAGAACGAACAGAACCGTAGCTTGAAAATGACAAAAGGGATGTAAAAGTGCTTGTTGGCATTCGGACGGGACATTGTAATGCAAGGGAGATGACTAGAAATGAGATTGAGGCAGTGAAGCACCTTTTGTGTAGAGCTCAGCTCTAGAAAAACCCTCGGATTTAACTGCAGAAGTAGATCTGGAAGAGTTTTGCTCCTAAAAGATGGAATATCTGCTGAGTTTTTTAAACGGTTTGTTGTAGCTTAAAGACAGCTTTCTACAGAACTTATAACGTGATTATTTTAGTAATAATTTTGTTTTTTTTTATAGTAGATAATGAGACAAGCACAATGGACCCTCTTTGGGTCACCGATGGGATGTACTGCGTGTCATTTTTCAAGCTTAGGATTAGCTACTCCTAAATATTTTATAAAGGAAATAGAGATTTCGCAATATACTCTGCCTATGGGATAACGTACATTATTGTATTTAGCTCATTTATTTCGGTATTTTGCCTTAACACATTGAACATGGTTCGAGACTTCTTGCATCTACATTTTAATAGAAGACATTATTGTATTAAAAATAGGAAACATTTGCAGCTTAATTCTATAGGATTGACATTTGCTGTAGTTTCAAAATTGTACTTTGATCGTAAGTAAAATGCAGCACAAAAAGCCAAAAACTAGGAACATAGTTTCTTTACAATTTCACAAATTTCAATCTGTTGCTACTGCGGAGAAACTCTGGATTTATATTTTGGTCCAAGGCCATCCGCCCGATTCCATGTGGCATTCAATTGGGAAATTTGCTAAATCTTCTGAATTTCTGTTCGTTAAGAAGTAATGATGTGTATATGCATTTACTACGCATCATCTTTTTAAAACTGATGAAACACATTTGGTTGGGTAAATTTCCAGGGCATTGGGTTTTTCCACATGTAACCTTCAATGTGTGTAACTGTCTACCTGGCAAAGAGCCATTTTCATTTACAAGAAACGCAATTTATTACAGTCTTAAAGAGAAAAGTTTACAATAACTGAAAAATAAACAACAAAAGGTCAACTATACAAATACTGATATAGATAAAATATTTTTAATTTTAAATGTTTCAGCAGAGATTTTAAAGTTTCTCGTCCTGATAAAGGGTCTCACTTTTTTTTTTTTCCAAAACTTAGTCTTTCGATTCATACAGAAATGTATGCTCTATTTTAGAGTGGTATCTACTATTAAGTCACAATAAGCGGACATTTAAATAACATTAAAATGGACTACGTTAGAAAGACTGTCAAGCTTGACATTTAATTTAATCGTTGGCCCTTTTTCCATTGTGATTGTGTGTGAGTTATGCTTCAAGTTCTGCAGTAAGCTGCCCTCAAGCCTCTTGAAACTCAAACGACTACGAGCTAGAAGATAACTCTTCTAGGTATCAAGAGAGTACCTCCTGTCTCAATCTCCTCCTCACAACAGTTTTCGTCTATTCCCAATTGTCATTGGCTTGTTCCATCAGGACACATACGAGCAACCACATCACTCGTATTATTTACCAGCAAGGTTTGGTTATGCTAATGTCCAGTGTAGGCTACAAATCCCTAGTTTGTCGGTCCTAAAAAATGCATGGCCTTCAGTATGTTCCAAGATTATGTTGTGGATTTTGTGGAGTTGTCAGCATCTGAAGCATCCTAAGAAGAGCCAGCAAGTGTCCTTTCAACTGGTACTTTGTTTCATTTATTTTTCTGTGTCTGCTATAACGATCAAGTTTGTAAAGGGGCTTAATGAATTTTGGAAACTCTACCAGTTTGAATTCAAATTTATTTATGCATGAATTTCCCATAAAAGTTTATATATTTGTTACTCGGTTGTTGTTTTTGTAGCGGCAACTGCTTCGGGTCAATCCGGTCCATAGAATCGGCTGTCGTGGGATTGCTATTTATTATTACTTATTTATTGTTACTCGGTAGGTTAAGCTGTCGCTGTAAAGGGCTGCTTTATCTGTAGCTACGTACCCTGATCACAATTTTCCATGTCGAAATACGACTAGTGTATTTTTTGTTGTCAAATATCGTCGAAATGAACACTAGACGTATGACGACAACGACAACCGTAATCAGGGCCTTATATTATCCTAACGTACATCTACATATCTTATCGATATGACTTGCGTATTTGAAATTCCTTTAAACAAAAACCAGCTCATGCACTGCCATTTTTGAACCATCGTTATATACTGAGATACCTTACAATGTTTCTTTCATACTGCCCTGTCAGAGAAATTAATATTTCGGATTTTTGTGACTTCAAGCACACACAAATGCCCGCGCAAGCTTTACCTAACGCTCTCTTCTAAAGCTAATAGAGGTTTCTAAAATACTGTCCAAACATGAATTGCTACCTCCTACACATGGAGGTTGTGGTCAAACCGCGAGGTATGACAAATGTCCATGTACGAGGGCGACCGATGGATGCGGAGCAATTTCAAATCGTAATTCGGCCAGTTTTTGTTGAGTTTAAAATGCAGTGTGTGAAGGAGCATTATCTTGAATGCGGTTCTAAATGCGGTCGTTTCATCTTGATTTCTTCACTCAACCGATCCAATAATGCACAATAATATTCACTATTTATAGTTTTTCCTTTCTCAAGATAATCAATAAATAGTATACCTCTTGCATCCTAAAATACTGTGGCCATTACTTTTCCTGCTGACTTAACAGTTTTCGGCTTCTTGGGACCACTTTTACCAGCTTCTATCCATTGTTTTGACTGTTTTTCATTCTGGGATGTAGTGATGGATCCATGTTTCATCAACACGCTGATAAATCGCTAAAAGCTCCTCGGAATTGGTCCAACGGCCGATTTTTGGGGCAAAGTCAACAAACGCGGCACCCATCTTGCGGATAGCTTTTTCATGTGGAGTTCATCATGTAAAATACTCCAAACTTGTTTTTCGTGTATTTTAACAATATCAGCAAGTTCTCTGAGCTTTATTCGTCTATCTTTAAATATTTTTCTAATGTTTTCAATAGTAGTAGCAGCTTTCGGTCTTCCAGAGCGTTGTTCATCTTCCGTACTTGAACGACCCATTTTAAATTGTTGAACCCACGGTGGAGTATGATGCACCATCATCACCATGAACAGAATCCAATTCATCTTTGATTAATTGTGGCGAATAACCTTTCATATAAAAGTGTTTAATTACCGCACGAAACTCTTTATTTTCCATTTTTCAAAAATTATAAAACTTGTTTACTTCAATCACCTGTAACAAAGAAAATAATCATTAAATATTTCGGAAATTTTGACAGATGGCTTATAAAAGATTGCTTTTAAAAAACAAAAAAAAAGTTGCTGGTAAAACAGAAAATGTGCCAGGCCGGTTAGTTTTGCGGTCGCCCTCGTATATTATTATATCTTTTGGTTATATTCGTGTTTATGTTGCTATTGTTTGTCAGGATTTCTCCAATGCTTGTCAGGACAAAGGACAGCTTAGTGGATCCTGATACTCCTTCTTCAACTAAGCAAGAGCGTAGGCTTCTTGAAGCTACCGTTGACTTGAGATATACCTCTTACTTTTAAGGGTTCATCCTCTGCCATCCCTATTGCACAATCTTGCCATAATTTTGCATTTACCTATCTGATCCTATTCCACCAATATGTCGAGTTGGCCAAGTTACAGATGAGACGAATGTAGGCTAGATGATTAGTTTCGAGGGCGTTATCAACTGGCCCCATCGGCGATATTTTTACAGAACTATGGGATTTATTTTCAGTTCCTGCAGAGCCTACACATAACCTTCCCACGACAGCCGGTTCTATGCACCGGTTTGAACCGAAGCTGTGATTCTTTGACCAATGGAAGTCATCCCGGCACTATGCGTGCCGCTACAACTACTTCAGAACTTTCCACACAACTTTTATAACTTTCCAGGTTGACAATTTCCACGGCATTCGGTTCTGTGCACCGGATTGACCTAACTACAACAACATAACTTTCCATATCTATGACCCGCTGCTTGTTCGGAGCTGCTTATTCAGTATATTCTGAGCTGAACCCAACTTGGGGTTGTGCACTATCCTCCACCTGTGACCCGTCCATTATCTCGCAGCTCAGCTTCCGCAGGTGTCTCACTTCCGTGACCGCTAACGCTCTAAATAACCAATCGTGTCCTGGAACTGACTGAATAGGAGACCAGCCTCTCTAAGTCTTAATGCCTCTTGTGCGATATCTGAAATTCGCTCCAAATTATGCCTTCGGTTGTCTGCGGCACGAAGGCTTAGAACTTTGACTTGTTATTTCCTTGAGTTACCTTACCTTACTTATTAAATCCCACACCATAAAACGTGTATACGTTAGGCATCATACGACAGGAGGTTGTGCACTATCCTCAACCTGTGACCCGTCCAGTATCTCGCAGCTCAGCTCCCTTAGGTGTCTTACTCCCGCTTCCACCGACCGCTAACGCTCTAAATAACCAATAGTGTCCAGTTAGTGTCTGCAATAGGAGACCAGCCTCTCTAAGTCTTAATGCCTCTTGTGTGATATTCAAAATTCGCTCCAAATTATGCCTTCGGCTGTCTGCGGCACGAAGGCTTAGAACTTTGACTTGTTATTTCCTTGAGTTACCTTACCTTACTTATTGAATCCCAATCGATTCAACATGCATACGGTAAGCATGCCATGACAGACAGGTTCTATACACCAATCGACCTAAAACAGCCATTCTTCGGCCAAAGGCTGTCGCTCCGGTACTATGTGTGCTACAACAATAACTTATGTTAGGTTCGGTAAAACTACAGCTGTGAAAATACAATTCAATATTATTGGTTTGATACCCAAATTCTTGTCCACTTTTCTCTATGTTTCTTTTTAAGTTCAACTTGTGAACCAGCACAGCACCAAGGTATTTAGCCACTGATGAGAGACCCAATTCTACACCGGCCAGTGACAGTTTTCTAAAGTTCTCTAACTTATACTCGTATCTGCTTGTGAACAAACCTAATTTAGTTTTCCTTGTATTGACCAACAGTCCACAACTCTTGGCTGACTTAGATAGATTATTAAGAGCACGTTGCATGGTTTTATTGAATCTTTATATGTCATTCTTTCTATACACCCATTCGATAGAATAGATCTAGTTGAATACTTTTCGACTGAGACCCCAACTACTCCCTACTGAATAAGGCATAATTATATCGGGTGATCAATCTAAAGGTGTTTTTTCAAAAAAAATAAAAATTCAAAAAATCAGAAAAAATGTGTAATATTTGTGGTTAACCAGCCCTTAAGTAAAGACTACTTTTATTTCACTACAGCTCTTAGGAATATAAATCCGCTAAATATTTTTAGGAGGAGTACTTAGGCATATTCCCGAATTATTAAATATACAGCAGGACCAATTGGGTTCAGACGTCAAGCATGCTTGCCATATGTCTCTCTCTCTTGTGGGTAATGATATAACATTTATTCGTGTAGAAATTCCAGTGCTCAGGTATCCAGACCCTTGATATCTCTGGCGAGAATCAGTCACCCCAAAATCTTACATTCCTTCACTATGGCAGAGGAGGTCATACAAGATTTTAGAGATAGCACGGTCGCTTGGCTGTCAACGCAAATACGGGTGCGCCCAGTTTAATAAAGTGGTAACGTCATTGCGAGTTCGTCCGAACATTTATTCCCGTAGAAATTCCTGTGCTCAGGTATCCAGACCCGAGATACCTCTGGCGAGAATCAGTCACGCCAAAATCTTACATTCTTTCACTAAAGCAGAGGAGGTCATACAAGATTTTAGAGATAGCACGGTCGCTTGGCTGTCAACGCAAATACGGGTGCGCCCAGTTAAATAAAGTAGTAACGAGATAGCTCCCTTCCAATGGCAAAATTTCTTTCAAGAATCGGCCGAAGCTGCTATAATCAACCTGATTGACTGTAGATATCTCTCTCCAGACTGCAGTTGAGTAATCCGCCATTACCTCAATATACTAGTTGATTGGCACAAGTGCGTATTGCCCTAGATACACCAATGCGTGCTAGCTAATTAATCATTGAGTCTTTATCCGGAGCTTTGCGGTGGTAGTTGGTGTTGCAATACTGCTACTGGGACGTCAGCAGCATGAATGTCGTTCAGATCTGTCTGATAGTTTTGATGATCTAAGGACTGTTGCTGTTGTAACAACAATATATTTTTTTTGTCTTCTGAGGACCATACACATAAGACGAAGGTCTTTACCGTGCGCAGACACAATTTCCGGTTGTCCAAGCAATACATGCTAGGGTTTTTTCGCAGTATTCATCCTAATCACCATCTCTTGGACATGATGCCTCCGCCCAGGCAGATCAGGTACGATCTTTTTGATCTAGAAAGAGAGGTCCAGCGGTAACAGAGAGAGCCTTTCGTTCATCGAAACTATCAGGCAGGTCTGAACAAAATTCACGCTGAAGAAATCGCAGCAGCAGTATCCAGCTACGAGGGTTCAATAAGGGTCAACAATTTATCATTGGAAATGGTTTTATTGTTTTTTAAAATATTCTTCTTTAAGATCAATACACTTTGCATGCGCACAAACCAATTTTCGAAGCATTTTTTCCACTCCGATTGAGACACCTCCGAAACATGATTTTTAAACGCTTCAACACCTGCTTCAGGCGATGAAAAACGTTGACCACGCATTTTTTTCTTGATGCTAGGGAATAAGCAGAAGTCATTGCTCGCATTGTCGTGATGCAAAATGATCTGTCTTCTCTTATTACCTTTCCTCATTTCTTCGAACACAACATTTTTTGTCGCTTTATAATCGTATAGTGGAGGGTACATGAGGATCATAAATTGAATTGTTTTTTAGTTTGAATGTGTACTTAGTAGGGACATAAATACTGTTACCAATCGTCAATAGCTGCACGAACCTCGTCCATTGGAAAATTGGCCACAGCTCGAACCAAAACAGTCTTAAGAGATCCAATGTTGGGGTATCTTTTGTGACAAACCTTGTCCTCTTAAACCGTCCACAATTTGTAATCCAATGGGTTCAAATCTGGACTGCCTGAGGGCCACTCTTCAGAGGAACTAAACGCTGGCAAATTGTTTCGAAGCCAGGCCAAGGACGTTTTGGCCTTATGGGACGGCGCAGAATCCTGCTGGAAAGTCCATGGCAGGTTTTGGAACAGGGATTTGTTAAGAGGCTTCACAACAGCTTTCAAAAAGGTTTCTTGGTAAACTTTGGCCGATGTTTTGACTCCTTGTTCGCAGAAATGCAGGTCAGTGACCCCATCGTAAGAGACACACCATCAAACCATGACTGAAGCGGGGTGATGACCCTTTTCCAACCTTGGGATCAGTTCAGATGCTTCCTTAGATGACCGCGCATACACTGTATCATTTTGATTGTTAAATTTTTTCCTGAACGGTAAAATTTTTTTTCATCGGTGAACAAAATTTTTCTGTGCAAGTTATCAGCGTGCTTCACCAAAAGACGTTTGCATTTTCAATCCTATTTTTTTAAAGCTGTAGTCAATAAATGCCCGGTACGTCGTTTGAAAGTCCCAAGTCTTTTTTGATGATTCGACTCATGGACTTTTGCGTGGTATTCATCTCACGAGCCATGATTTTTTTATTTTCGGAGCGAATTTCTGTGAATTATTGATTTAAACGCTTTAATGACATGCGGTCTTCGAACAGAGCGTGGGCGGCCCGACCGGTGGCGGTCCAGTCTCCTCAAACAGTTTTATGCATCGGTAGACGAACATGCGGCTAATCCCTAGTGGCCGGAGCGTTTTGAAAATACCGCAGTTTTTCATTTCACACTTGAAAAGCGCTATTACAGCGATACGGCTCTCATTATCTGACCACTCCATGATGAAAGTTGAAACAATTTTAATATCCCGATACAGGCTAACGACATTTAAGGGGTATGTTCAGTTCTACTATTGAAATGGGTGTGTTCAATGTTGTAACAGTATTCATGTCCGTACTAAGTATTTTACCTCTCATTTCATGGAACTTAGTTTCTACGGTGATGTCTGTTACTTTTCTTATTAAATTTAAATGCATTGTTTTACTGAAAATAACTTCGAAACGTTTGTGCCTTTTTTTTTAAAAAATACCATTTTTGTGTCACTTTTTTAAAAATAATCCCCTTTTTGTGCGACTTTTTGAAATTTTTCAACGGTAAGCTGGGTGTAGATGGGGTGCGTTCTTTAATTCTTGAATAAAACGGAATTTTAATATATACACCAATTTATCCTCGGGACGGTATTTAATATATTTGTATAATCTATGCTGAGTTTTAGGCGTTCCATATTAAATATTTTATCAAATTATTTTATTTAGTGTAACTTTTTAATTTTTTTTCTTTGCTTTCTGTTCTCCCTTTCAGATGCGGTAATGTGGCAGCTATATTGGAATTAAACGAGTACCTGCATCGTGATTTTGTTATATTCGAAGCAGCGCCTCAAGAAAGTCGAGGCATTCCATCGAAAAAGCCGCAAGCCGATTATTTCCTTTAAATATGACATCCTCCACTTCATTCGCCAGAGCTAACTCACAAATAACAAATCAAAGGACATCAACCAGGCCCCCCGCATACAGCCTCCTGCCTCCAAACTACCACAGCGTCATTGACGACAAAACTAAACTTTAAAAGAACAACATAAAAATCACACACACACACTCATAAAGATACACAACCGTTTCGTTTCCTTCATGTTTCTTTTTGTGAAGTTGCAAAAAAAACTAATTTTTTTTTAAAATAAAAATTTATAAGCTAAAAAAATAAAAAAAAACTTCACAAAAACTACATAAATTTGACTTGGACAAGAAAAAGCTATGAAATAGTAGAGGGGGACGGACAAACAAGAAGAGAAAACCTAAACAAATTTAAAATTTATAAAACAAAAAATATATATAAATACTTAAACAAAAAGCGATTCTTTTAATAAATGTTAGTTATAGTTACCTAAGTATTAAGTTAGAACAACAAATAAAACAAAACCAACCGCAACAACAACAACAACAAGAACATCCCTTAAACAAAACAAAAAACATTTATAAAATACCATACATTTAATTAATTATACTGAGAAGGAGAGAAACAAAAACAACAATGCAGTTTTTAATTTAATTTATGTAAAGCGAAAGCCCCTATTTTGAACATAGACTTTTTTTCTTTTATTTTATTCTTTTTTCTCATACAATTTTGATTTTAATACTGATTTTTGTAAAAAAGCAAAAAAAAAAAAACAAAGGATAACAGCAATAAAAATAATTATTAAAATTATTAAAAATTCATATTGGGAAAAACACAGAATTTTGAATAAAAAAGAACATAGGGAGTAGGAAATCATACAAAGGAGAATAAACAAAGTAGCGCTTTTTTAACTTGTTATTGTTGGCCATGTTTATGAAGGCTTTTCTATCAAATGCATTTTAAGCCGTTTGAAGCTGCCTTTAAGCAGTTTGTAGTTCCAGGCCAGGGAGTATTCGAGCGTGTTCCTTGGCTCATTTCATGAAGGTATGTTAATCTACGGCCATGCCCGAAAATGCAAGGGTGCGAAATGGCAGCGGTTGAAAATTTTTGAATGAATGGTTGTCGGAGGGTACTAGGGTAAACAAAAGAAAATTCTTAACCAAAGGTCGAAGCCCAGTGGTCCTACCGTTCCAAATTTATGACTATTTGACTAAAATGCAATTAGTCAAATAGTCTTGGCATGTTCGTAGATGGACATATTTTCATGAAATGAGCCAAGGAATACGCTGGTGAAATTCGTAAATGAATCACCCTTTTATAGGGCACTGCTAACAAAATGGGAAGTGGTGGAGGGTTATATGTAAGTTTAATAGGACAAACCCCGGTTTAAGTGAGTGATTTACTTTTTAAATGTTATTTTAAACCCTCCACCTCCACCCTACCTCCCTCCACCCAAAGATAAAAGTGTATAACTCATCAAACATACTTCTACAGGAAAAGGAAAAAAACTTATTATAATGAGAAATAATATAGCTACACAAACATTGTCGAAAAATTCAGATTTAAATACATATATAGTGTGATCCATCTAGAGGTATTTTTTCAGAACAAAAAAAAATATAAAAATTCATATCAAGTGTGGAATCTTTATTGGTAATTTGAAAGGACATTTTATGGCATTTATTATACCCTCCACCTTACAATGGAGAGTATATTAGTTTTGTCATTCTGTCTGTAACACTTTGAAATAATCATCGGAGACCACAAAACAAAGTATATATATTCTTGATCCTCGTAAAATTCTAAGACGATCGAACCATGTTGTCCGGCTGTCCGTCTGTTGAAAACAAGATAGAGCCTGAATGAAAACAGCTAGGGGAGCTGAAATTTGGCACAAACATGTTGGTATTGAAAATGGTCTATATAGCTCTACAGGAAGTTGGTGTTGGAGACCCTCAACCGACACTACCTCATAAAAATTAGTTTTTTATTTGGATATATCCGTCCAGTTTCTTGAGCAAAATCACTGAAATTTTGCAAATAATAATCTCTATATATAGGAGCAATCATCTATGTAAAAATGGTTTAGATTGGACCACCATTTCTTGTAACTCCCATACAAACGGCCTTATGGGCCTTGAGAAATAATATGACTATAACTCACCACAAACTTGACCTATCGAGATGAAATTTTACACATCAAGATTTCTATATACAACACACTTCTACGCTGAATTCGGCTGAGATCGGAAAAGTCCTACTGATACCTCCCACACAGACGGTCTCATGGGCCTTGAAAAATAATATGACAATAACTCTCCACACACTTGACCTCTCAAGACGAAATTTTCTAATAAAGATTTTTATATAGAACACACCTCTGCGCCAAATTCTGTTGAGATCGGAAAAGTCCTACTGGTATCTCCCACACAAACGGTCTCATGGGCTTTGAGAAATAATATGACGATAACTCACCACATCGAAATAAAATTTTGCACATAAAGATTTCTATATAGAACACACTTCCGCACCAAATTTGGTTTTATTTGGGAATCTGGTGGAGGGTATCCAAAGTTCCTCACAGCCAAACATAAAATTTTTTACTTGTTTTTTGAATATAACTTCCTTCAAATGTTTGACGCCTCGAGTGTCCATTCTAAGAGACCAATTTTAAATGACTCGTTCGAGCATTGCGACTGGTATGGCTTTAATGACACGCGTAATGTTGGCTTCCAAAACCGGAATCGTAGCTGGCTTGTCAGCATAGACTTTGGACTTTACGTAACCCCAAAGAAAAATGTCAAAAGGTGTGATATCACTCGATCTCGGCGGCCAACTTACCTGTCCAAAACTTGAAATTAGCTGCTTTTCGAAATGACCTCTCAATAGATCCATTGTTTGAGCAGCTGTATGACAAGTGGCACCCTCCTGTTGAAACCAGGTGTCGTCAAGATTACGGGCTTCAATTTCCGGTAGCAAAAAGTCCGATATCGAGCACCATTCACGGTTACGTTCCGGCCATCATCATTTTTGAAAAAATATGCACCGATGATTCCACCAGCTTATAAGCAGCACCAAACCGTGGTTTTTTCTGGGTGTAATGGCACCTCTTGAACCTCTTCTTGTTGCTCTTCAGCCCAAATGCGGCAATTTTATTTATTGACTTTGCCGTTGAGCCAGAAATGGGCCTCATCACTGAACACAATTTTGGTCGAAAAACGTTGCTTACCAAACGTTCATTTCCATAATACAGTTGCACAAAGTGGACACGTTGTTGCGGTGTAAGTCTTTCCATGATGAAATGGCAAACAAAACTGAAAAGAAACAAAAATAAAGTATAGCACAACTCACGCGTAATAGGTAAAAAAAACCTATTGAAAAAAAATATCTCTAGATTGATCACCCGTTATATATTTATTTATTGAAACGATAGTTTACAAATAAAATTTGAAAAATACAAAATAAGAACGCAGGGTAACGAGACCATAATGCGTATATTTTTGTTGTTGTAATTTTTTATGGATTTTATATGAGTTAGGGCTTTTTGTATTCGTATTTAATGAATGAAATAGTGAGATAGGGATTTTTGAAAAGAATAATTCAACTCAAAATTGTATTGAAATTAATGGGTTTGATGCAAATTAAAAAGGAAAAATACATTAAATTGTAAAAATAAGATAATTGTAGATAGTATTTAGATTTGATATGGTAAATTATAATAAAAGTAATGACAGTCTTTGGGCAGAAACTGCTTAAGATCTTGATAGTGATCCAAGTTCTTTTTGGATGCATTTTTTCCATTGCGGTAGATGCTCATATACGGCATTTATATCGGTTTTCCAATAAATATAGCCCAAGTCATCGTATATTAGGGCTCGGATTATGATCACAGTAGGGTCTCTATTGCTTGTTCCTGTAATGCATTTTAATATTAACAACAATTCATATTTACCTTACCGAATTAACCAGAAAAGCATAGTTACCTGGCCAAAAGGACGCGTATCGTTTTGAAATACATTCAAAGTCCAAGAAGTAATCAGAGAGCAGTTGGTACACTTGTCAAGGAGTTGGAGATTTTCGTGCTTCTCTTATAATATCCAATTGAGATGGAATGTATATTTGTTTTTTTTTTTGCTAGTTTTCTCTCAATGAGTAAATGGGTAGCATCACACTCCATTTGTGAAGGCCCACTTATTAAATACTTTTGTTCTATTGTCACATGGGTTTCCTCACAAAAAGAGGGTAAAGCTTGGCTAAAGTACGATCTGACATTTCCATTGGAAAGTTTGACATGTTTTAGCATAAACGTACTCAGAACGTTTTGACGTACGACCATCAATTGGGCAAAAAAATGGAATTAACTCGGAACATTTTCGTGCGATCATTTTTTATAACCTGGATTATCACAACAAGAGTGCATCGATGAACTTAAATCTTTGAATGGCGATGAAGCACCATCCTATAGCACTGTGAAAATATGGTTTAATGAATTCAATCGTGTCTGACGCTCGCTTAAAGACGAAGGTCGTCTAAAAACGGCCGTTGTGCCATAGAACATTTATGCCGCGCATAAACTGATAAGGGAAGATCGTCATGTGACATACCGTGAGATAGAGGCATCCTTGGGAATTTCTTCCACCAGCGGATTACATATTGCATGAACACCTGGCCGTAAAAAAGGTTTGTTCTCGTTGGATCCCGCACAATTTGACAATCGCCAAAAAAGGCTCGTGTCGATGGTGCAAAGAAATTTTGAAAAAATACGATCGCGGTGCTTCGAAAGACGTCTATAAGATCGTCGGAGGTGACGAATCATGGATCTATGCGTATGAGCCCGAAACAATATAGTGTGGGCCTTCGAAGACGAGCCAAATCCAACGAAAGTTGTTCGTGAAAGAAGCACTTCAAAGCAAATGGTCTCCTGTTTCTTCGGCAAAACTGGTCATGTGGCGACTACGTAAGAGGTCAATTCTGAGTGGTACACCACAATTTGTTTGCCTGAAGTCTTCGGTAAAATTCTAAAAACGAACAAGAACAGACGAAAAATTGTGCACCACGATAATGCGAGCTCTCACACATCGGCTCAAACCAGCGCCTTTTTTTTTGACTGCCAAAACGTCGAACTGATGGGCCATCCGCCCTACAGCCCTGACTTGGCCCCCAATGACTTCTTTTTATTCCCGCACATCAAGAAAAAAATGCGTGGTCAACGATTTTCGTCGCCAGAAGATGCGTTCGAAAACCATATTTTGGAGGTGTCTAAAAAGTGTATAAATCATGCTGGAGAATACTTTGAAAATCAATAAAACCATTTTTTGTGATAAATATTCGCATTTTCATTGTTAGGCCATATATATATATATATATATATTTACCACAACGGTCCACATATAATAATATACAGTGTGGCTGATGAAAGCCGCTACCAAAAATATGTAATAACTTTTATTCTATTTAATGAATCTGTTTAATTTTGTTCTATTTTGCAGATTGATTTTTAGATTTAATAAAAATGGATAAGTGGGACACTGAAACAAGAATTTGGATTGTTCGACGCTATCACGAACTAGAGTCCGGGCCCTTCTTCTTCGAAGCAAACGGTCACACCGTTACGTTTACTGGAGACCATTACTTGAGCATGTTAGGAGAGTTTTTCTATCCAGAATTACGCCGAATGAGAATTTCTTTCAACTCTGTGTGGTTTCAGCAAGATGGTGCCACTCCTCGCATAGCCCGGCCTGTTATGACAGAATTGCGAGGAAAATTTCCCAATAAGCTGATATCCAGAAACTCCACATTTCGTTGCCCCCCAGGTTGGCTGACTTTTTCTTGTGGGGTTATTACAAACGGGAAGTCCACAATGCAAAACCAACATATTTGAAGAAACTAAAGCAATCCATTTGAGAAACAATTGAGGCTATTCCTGCCTCCACTCTCCAAGCAACAACAACTATTTGGACAGATGTCGCACATGTTTAATCGAGTAGGGGAAGGGCATTTAAATTCCATTATTTTGAAAACTATTAAAGTTTTTTTTTAATAATTAAATGAGCTTCAAGATGAATAAAAGAGAAATGAATGCCATACACTGAAAAAAAAGTTATTTGAGTTTCTTAATGTAGCAACAGACAAAATTTATCACGCGTTACTTATACAGGGTGGCTGATGACTGTTGCTACATTAAGTTATCTACTTTTTTAAAAAAAAAACAGAAAATTCAAATTGAATGGGGAATGTTTATTATCATTTGAAAGAACATTCTTTGGCATTAATTTTTTGAAGATTATGTCTATTAAATGTGGGCCCCCGATACGTTTTAGATGGTCCATCCGTTGAGTCCAATTTTCGATTACTCGTTCGAGCATTTCGGCTGGTAACTGGCGAATGACACGCGTTATGTTTTGCTCCAAGCCCTGAATCGAAGCGGGTTTGTCCCCATAAACTTTAGACTTTTCATATCCCCACAGGAAGAAGTCTAGGGGTGTGATATCACACGATCTTGGTGGCCAATCGACCGACCCAAAACGTGAAATTATCTCCTCACCCAAGTGTTCTCTCAATAATTCCATTGATTGATGCGATGTGTGGGAAGTGGCGCCGTCTTGTTGAAACCAAATGTCACCGAGATCACGAGCTTCAATTTCAGGCCTCAAATAGTCGGTTATCATGGCACGATAACGATCGCCATTGACGGTTACGTTCTCACCGGCATCATTTTTGAAGAAATATGGACCGATGATACCACCGGCCCACAAACCACACCAAACCGTTGTTTTTTCTGGATGAAGTGGCAGCTCATGAACCTCTTCTAGTTGCTCTTTGTCCCAAATAAGGCAATTTTGCTTGTTTACATAGCCATTGAGCCAGAAGTGGGCCTCATCGCTGAACAAAATTTGGCCCGAAAACGTCGGATCTTCTTGGAACTTTTCAAGAGCCCATAGAGCGAAGCGATGTCGTTTAGGATCGTCGCGCGGCTTCGGTTCTTGCACAAGCTGTATTTTGTACGCTTTCAATTTAAGATCTCGACGTAAAATGCGCCAAGTCTTTGCATACGTCAGTCCGAGTTGCCGCAAACGGCTCCGAATCGACTCTCCACGGTCTTGGTGTACACTCTCAGCTACGGCCGCTACATTTTCTTCACTGCGTGCTGGACGTGGTCTATTCGCTCGAATATTATCTAATAATGAATGCTGGGTCTCAAGATGGGTGATGGTGTTGCGAATAGTACTTTACGCTCAATAGGCCGATTATGTTGACCATAAGTTGAGCGAAGTGCACGAAACACATTTCTCACAGAACGTGAATTTTCGTTCCAAAGTTGAACGATTTGTAAACGTTGTTCGGGCGTAAGTCTTTCCATGATGAAATGCCAAGCAATACTAAACACAAATAACATGACAGCATGACACGACTCATACGTGATCTGTCAAAAAAGGCTATTGAAAAAAGTATCTCTACTTGGATCACCCATTATAAGTCGACGGTGTTAATATATTTTTTTTAAACGTCGGTGGAGTTAGTAGCTGCGAACAATGGTGGGCACGGGGCTGTCAAATTCTCAAAGTCAAACGGCAACGACCTCAAAATATAAACAGACAACGACAACGAGACTTGTCTTATTAAGACCAGACGGCGACCGCAACTGACGACACCAAGGAATCTAGTGAATGGTGCCGTAAAAAAGACGCTAGTAGACCCGCAACATCGAAGGTTCCACTTCCTTCGATGTAATTGGAGATCGAAGGGCCAAAGTGCTCACTCATCGATCAGGTCAGGACCCGCAAGAGGTAACTAAGTATTATACTCGTACATTGGGGAGTCAGTCACGATCCCTGCTAGTCTCCACGATCCCTGCTAGTCTCCAGTCAAGATCCCTCCTAGTCTCCATTTTGTTGACTTCCATTCTGACTGCAGTCGACAATTTCAAACTATTGAATCCGGAACTTGTCGATACCCTCTCAGTTTTGATTTAGAAGTTATCAGTCAGGTAGATTAACATAAATATAATCTAGAGTCATCTGATATTTCACGAAAACGATGCGTAGTTAACAATTCATCGAAAAATTCCGTTCTAATATTCGCTACTGAATTTTTGGTATGCCTTAACAATTTAGATAGCTGATATTATTTCATGATGTCAGTGAAGTTAGTTGGCCTATTTAAGTGGAATATATTTTTGGATTAATCTCAACTGGTTTGGAATATTAGATGCGGAAATATTTATTAGTTAAAATATCTCAATCAAAACCAGTGGCGTTGACACTGCAACAGCATATAAAAGTCAAATCTTGATGTTAACAGATCAAATATCTCTGCGAGTTCAGGGATTTCATAATCGTAGCTTAATTGTTGTTTGGCGGCGCTTAAATGAATGCAAACTATTCGTGATATTTTGCAAATTATTAGAGTTTAAAATATGTGCTTTAATTCTGATTTAAATTGTTTTCCAGAAGGTAAACTTTCGACACATATCTCATTAAAGCAGTTTACCATTGGATGAAATTAAGATATTTATTCCAGATCATGCATCCAAACTCACAGAATTGGATATTACATCGAACATTGAAGAACACTTGGTTCCGCAAAGATTCTAAGAACAATGATTTCAAGCTACAGCCTATTTTCTATCACATGGTAATCAAAAGTTCAATTAAGCGCAAAAATTATATCGGAAACTTGTAAGATATTTGTCCTATACGCCAGTCGTGTCTTTACCTCTGTTGTCGATAGAGCGTCAAGTTTCCTCCTAAGCAAAGGCTTGAAAACAGCCGATGGTAAAAACATCAAGGTCTTTGTGAAGTTAAATCAGATTGATAGCTCCAAGCTGCCAATGCCTCCAAATTAAGGCTCGGACTCTGATGAATCTGATTCCTCACATGAGACCAATAACTCGGTCGTGGAGTCCTAGCTCAACACTCTAGACGTTAAAAAACTGGTCAGTAAAGTAAGCAACAGCATTTCGAAGCTGACAAAAGAAGGTCCGCGGCGACCTAGAACAGCGAGAAATCGCACTAAAGACCCAACCCGCCAATAAATAAGAAATAGCAAACCCCGCCAACCTCTACGGAGGCTGGAAAGAGAGTGCTAACTCCGGATGAAATGGACAAGACCAAGCCAGCGAAAAAGTTAAAAAAAAACTCCTCGCTTGCTAGTGTCGTACAGCTTGTTGTCGTTCAGTTGGGGATCCTATCAGTATCGGTAACCCAAATCCGATCCTTAATGAAGGCCGGAGGAAGTCACACGCTAAACAGAAGCGCACAGCTAGTAAATCTTCTACAAAGACAAAAATGGCTATAAGTCATCCATCGAGGAAGAGGAAGCTGGACGTGAAAAAAGGGAATTGGCTTCCCTCAAACGCCAATGTTGCCAAGAAAGAAATTACTGACGCTTTGTGCTTTGTAGTAACTAACACCAACTGCTCTCCTGGCAAAATAAAGGAAGACCAGAAAAAGACTGTAGATAGCCTGGTCAAAAACAAGATCGCGAAGTACAGAATGCCAGCGATCGGTCTGGTTATTATCTAATGCTATAACTAGCCTCAGATAACTGCGTCAGCGCCCTGAAGGACCGATTGGAAGGCAGAAGCTAAGCTCGCCCTAGAGAAGAAAAACGACATTTCATCCCTGACCAAAGCGTCGTTCTTCATGAGGCTGTTGGACAGCACAAACACGACAAGCAGTATAAACATCTGGCAGTAGGAAAATTAGGAAGTCTTCCATAGAGAGGACGGTACTCTTATTGTGGTTGGTCTCAACCGAGTTTTAATCGCCAGTCTTGCTTAGACCGATATATAGATGTTTTTTTTTATCACAATCACCGTACATAAAAATCGGCAAGGGATCTATCAGCAGCCACACATTCCAACTCAAAGGAAACCAGCGACAAGGCAAACACGGATAAGAAATCCGAGTCAAACAAGGAGGGGTGGCCGAACTGGCAAACTTCCAAGAAGACCATCTGCTCAAAGACAAATGATTTCCGTCGTTCAAATCAATCTCCATCAGAGCAGAACGGCAACATAAGCAGTGAAGGAGTTTATTAAAACATGTTGCTCTCTTTCAGGAACCCTGGACTATAAAGAAAAGGATCCATGTAGCTGTCTTCGGTCTATTTGCCATCTCATGCCAGACACTTCCACCCACGTCAACTACAACGATTGGTAAGGGAAGGACAACAAAAAGGTAAGGAATTACTTATATGTTGTGATGCTAACTCTCACCATGAAGCTTGGAGTAACAGTAATTGCAACAACAATGCCAATGATATACTCGCGATCTACTAACGCACAGCAAGCCGTGTACTGGCTTAGATGTATACCCTCAGGGTATGTGTCCTCCCTTGGACCACTCTATTTCACACTAGTCAACCAAATCATCAGCCACACGGCTCACTGCATGGACCAAAGAGGTAGAGAAACCCCCCGATTTCTTTGACGCATCCAGTTCAAATGGCGCTTTTCCTTCGCCAGGATGTCTTTATTCCTTTAAGGCATTATAAACCCCGCACTTGTTATGTGTAGTAGAAAAAAATTCGAATAGCACATTTAGAAAATTTTGAATACGTTTTGCTTTAAAACATTTAACGGGAATTTACCAGCTCGGAATCACTTGCATCTATAAGTACTTTTTAATATAAGACAAGTTTTTTTTTTAAAAAGGGCAAGGTGGACTTTGTTTGATCGTCGTTGCACACAGCTTTTATCGCAATTTCGGGTTCGGACCTTCATCAGAGAGCTTCGCAGCAATTGTTGAAAGGTAACCTGAACTTATTAAGACCAGGTTCTCACCAAACTTATGAGAACTACTGTGGTAAATCTCACCTTTTAAGTATTCTTCAAACAATTGTCCACGAATATGCAATTCACCTTTACCACCTTTACATACAGGGTGATTCACTCACGACTGGATGAATTTCACCAGCTTATTCCTAGGCTCATTTCATGAAAATATGTCCATCTACGACCATGACCGAAAATGCAAGGAGGCGAAACGGTAGCTGTTTGAAACTATTCGGATTGGTGGTGGTAAAATTGCTAAGTTTTGAACCAGAGGGTTTTTTTTCTCTTAAAAGATAGGCCTTCTTCTTACCTATCCAAAGTTACCTAAACGAAGCCCAGAGGCTTCGTTTTTTGACTGAAATGCAACATTTTTTGAACTGCATTTTCGTGGGCAATTGTTTGAAGAAAACTTGAAAAGTGAGATTAACCACAGTAGTTCTCATTAGTTTGGTGAGAACCTGGTGTTTAAGAGTTCAATTTTCAAGCAAAACAGTTGGCAGCGCCAACTAAACTCTTTTCACAACACACGTTGTAAAAGAAACTCCATAAACGGCTCTGGATGTGGTAAAGGTGAATTGCATTTTCGTTGGCAGCTGTTTGAAGAAAACTTGAAAAGTGAGATTTACCACAGTAGTTCTCATTAGTTTGGTGAGAGCCTGGTGTTTAAGGATTCAATTTTCACGTCAAAGCAAAACAGTTGGCAACGTCAACTTAACTCTTTTCACAACACACGTTGTAAAAGAAAATCCATAGATGGCTCTGGATGTGGTTAAGGTGAATTGCATTTTCGTGGGCAATTGTTTGAAGAAAACTTGAAAAGTGAGATTTACCACAGTAGTTCTCATTAGTTTGGTGAAAACCTGGTGTTTATGAGTTCAATTTTCACGGTAAAGCAAAATAGTTGGCAACACCAACTTAACTCTTTTCACAACACACGTTGCAAAAGAAAATCCATAGATGGCTCTGGATGTGGTAAAGGTGAATTGCATTTTCGTGGGCAATTGTTTGAAGAAAACTTGAAAAGTGAGATTTACCATAGTAGTTCCCATAAGTTTGATGAGAACCGGGTCGTAAAGAGTTCAGTTATCCACACGTAAGTCCTGTGCATTTCGACATAAGAGGTTTTTATATATTCGCACACATTTTATGGAGGCATTTAAAATTATTGAAATTATCCCAGAACGTGAAGTTTCATGAAAATTTATGGTTTATTTCTAAATCTCGAAATAGCAACTGGTATTTCAACATTATTAGCACTGCAGTGAACTCGAAATTTGTTCATTATTTGAAAATGAAAGCAGAACAATTTTTTTCTTATATAAAAGCGATCAAATCAGTTGGTAGAATTTATTTAGTCAAAATTATTCGAGCTGTCGCAAAATGAAGTCAGTCGCTGTTCTGTTAATATTCGTTGCTGTTAGTTACGCTTATGTGAGTTCGAACGTTTCAAAAAAAAAAATCGCAATTACAGCAATTGTTAAGTTGACATATTTATTGCAATTCCTTTAGGAGGGTGAATGCCGGGATAATTATCTGAAGAAGACTTTCGAAAAGTGTTTAGCCGCTAATGGAGGAGACAAAGGTAAGTGACATTGGCTTTGAAGTTGAAGTGTGGAGAAGATTCGTATTAAGTCTGTTGAATTTGGAGTTACCGCTGGGATGCTTTGTAGTATCAAAGTAGTTTTTGCAAAAAGACTAGCGAGAGAAAGTCCAAGTAAAATTTCCAACAGAGGGCAGCTATAGTACGTGGTTAACTGATATTCATTTTCAATGCAAGATACAGTGAGATCTTGAGTTTGTCATCGAACTAATATTTCTGTAAACAGACTTAGGTCGTTTGCTCCGTAAAAGGTCTGTGCTATTACCCAAGTCAAGTTAATTAATTACACTCTGCGACAAATGGTAAGGGTCAGTGATCGGTTTGGAATGAAACCACCGGAGAAAGTTATATTGGTAAAAAAAAAGTCATACGTGTTCCAGCGTTTCGCTGGGTCTCATCTAGGCATCGAGATATATCGATTTGAAGTTAGTAAGTATCGTATAGGGGAATTTGTCACGTTTTAGGCTCTTTTGTTTGACATAACTCGAGAACCACTCGTCCGATTTAGCTGAAACAAATTTAGAAAAATTAAGAATTACAATTCCTCTAATCTGTTCTTAAACCGTTTTCCTACTTAAGCAACAGTTTCGCAATTATAAATAAATGTATGAAAAAAAAAAATTATTTTTGCCTAAAAATTAAATTTTTTTTTTTTTTAATTCATAAAAAATCCAAAACGGTAAAAAGTGTCAAGTCCTATTACTTTCACGTAAAGTCACATAACCTATGACCAAAACGAAAATAAATGTATTTAAAAAAAAATAAAAAAAAAAAAATTTTTTTTCTTCATGCGCTTATTTTTAACTTGGAAACTATTACTTGTAAAGGAAAATAATATATGAACAGATTAAGGGAATTGTAATTCTTGGTTTTTTAAAATTTATTTCAGCTAAATCGGACGAGTGGTTCTCAAGTTATGTCAAACAAAAGAGCCAAAAACGTGACAAATTCCCCTATACGATACTTACTAACTTCAAATCGATATATCTCGATTCCTAGATGAGACCCAACGAAACGCTGGGACACGTATGACCTTTTTTTGACCGATATAACTTTCCCCGGTGGTTTCATCCCAAACCGATTGTGGCTGTCGCACAGTGTTATAGAACCCACTATCAGTTAAATTATCATAGGCAGCCTGGGACATTTTAAGTCCTTGACGAAGTAGGAAAACAAATGTATGGGGACTATAAAGAGTTATCTAACTTAATTATCAATTAAACAGTTCCTTGAGGAGAAGTACTCACGGCATCTGCTGTAAATGCTGCTGGCAACTTTAAGTTTCAAGGTTTCAGTTCAGTTTGTGTGGTGGAAGACACAATCAAAGAGTTACCGGTTTATGATAGCAACAGATGTGTCCGAAAATATTTCATATTCAGTTGGGGCCAACCTACCTAGATTCAATAAACTGTTAGTTTCCATAAGACCTTCTTACTTATCGGTGGGTTCAAATCAATTGCGACGGATAGATGCTTTTTTATTTCAAAATCAAACTAGGTTTCTGATGATAAAAATAATGGTGATGTCTCCTATTATGCAGTGCATTGCGTTGGTAATTGGAACGTGAGGGACCAGAGAGAGAGAGGAAAGAGGGAGTAATGTTTGTTGACATTTGTCTTGAATTCTGGATGTCATAGTTGGTGGGAAATACATTTGCCGAAAGGCGATTCCACTTACGGACAGTAAGGGAAAATACCGAATTCGATCTGTATTCTATAGTGCAGTCAACCGGTCAATCAATAACAAAGCGATGTGAATTCCTGGAAAGTCGCGTATTCCTGCCGGACATCCTAAAGTCAGGAAGAAGTCGACGGAGGTCCGTGGAGAACAGACCATGAATGTTACGATAGAAGCGTGCACACATCCCACATTCCAACGATGCTCGAGGGAGAAATTGAGTTGGATACCCCACCGCCACCTATTAGCACCATCGCTTTCCTTTCAATGCGGCCGAGTAGCTCCAGAGGTGATTTTGGAGCACCTGCCCATACATGGGAGTTGTATTCCATCTTAGGTCTGATATAGGTTGTATAGATGTTGAAAAGATCAGAAGGAGTGAAATATTTCTTACACCGCTTTAGAAAGCCTATACACTTAAGAGCTTCTTTCGACACTTTGAATGCATGTCTCGCCCAACGAGCGTCACATTGTATATTCATGCCCAGTATATCAAGAGCATCGGAGCATACCATCGGTAGATAATGACGACCCTGATGAGCCAGTGAATCGCTTGTAAAACAACAAACAGCACTGCATCTTGCGCGCATTACAACCCACTCTATACATTCGACCCCAATCGGAAATGGCCTGTAAATCCCGTCCAAATGACTTATCCATAAATCACCTACTGTCTTTAATATCTTGAAGACTGAATGAATAAGAATGGTAGAAGTTTTTGTCATCCGCAAAGGAGTAGATTGGATTCACGGTCTGACCCAAAAGATTGTCAATGAAAGTAAGAAATAGAGAGGAAGAACGGATAGAGCCTCGTGGTACACCTGCGGTAAGCCTATATTTGTTGGATGAGAACTCATCTACTTTACAACAACTCTCAAGTATAGTGCGATCTCTAAGAAAGCCCGATATAAAACGAGCGAAAGTATTACCGACACCAAATGCAATCAGCTTTGGCAAGAGTGCCCCGTGCCAGACTCTATCAAACCTTGGAGATATCCAGAGACACAACCTTACCTTAACCAAACTGGTGGATAGACCGAATTCAGCGCTCCGACAAGAAAGCCATCAGGTCGCCCGTAGAGTGATTTCTAAGGAAGTCATACTGTCGATCACTAAGCAGGTCGTTGGACTATAGATACCTCAAAAGATGGTTGTTAACCGTCGAGAACGCAGAGCAAATCGCGAGTGGCCGATAATTCGTAGGGTTATTGGCTTTACCATTTTTAGGGATTGGCTGGACGTTCGCAACCTTCCAACAAGCTGGGACGACTCCCGCACTATAAGCAGGGTTGAAAAGATTGCGTAATGGACGGGCTAGCGTCGAAGAGCACTTTCATAGGACAAGTGCGAAATACCAACCGCGCCCGGTGACTTATCTACAGCGAGATTCGCAAGAACCTATTTAACTTGGTGTGTTCGAAAAATATCTGAGGCATGGAACTAGATACGTTTTCGATCACGGGAATTCGTTGATTGTTTTCCGGCAAGGAAGAATTTCCTGCAAACATGTCAGCCAATAGGTTAGCTTTATCAACCGGGTTAGCCATATGCTGACCCGGTTGATAAAGATAATGAACTATCCTTTACTCTTCTGACTTCCTCTGAAGGAAACAAGAACCTTTGTATGAAGACGTTGTTCGTGCAGAAACTTTTCACGCCTAGGAACTCTGGCATACGAAGTTCTTGCCTGTTTCCGCAGCAGTTCAGTACTGGCGTTTTTGTTCAGACTCCAATTTTTGAATGCCTCCTCTTTAGATCTGACAGCATCCCTGCATGTCTGGTTAAGCCAACTGTTTATGGCTGGTTTAGCTGACATAACTTTATTTAGAATAAATGAATTTATAAGAAAATGTCATTGTTTTTTGGAACACAAATGCCCATGTTTAAATGGGATGTATTTTCGGCATTATATTTGGCATTGTTAATTGATATCTATATACTTATATCTATGTAGTAGCCTAGATCATGGAGACTATATCAAAAAAATGTGCCTATATTGTTAAAGATTAGTTGTTTGTCCACAATAAGATGAATGGTTCTGAAAGTAAAAGCTCGACTTCAACGTCACCCATGTCGCAGTGCTAATCAAATGGCCAATGAACTTAAAATATCCCAGCGAAGCGTCCGACGTATTTTTAAAAATAAACTCAAGGTTAAGCCTTACGAGTTCCAAAAGGCTAATGATCTAACACCAAAGCAAAAAAGGTTGGACTCAAAAGAGCAAATTAGTTGTTACGCTTTATTTTCCTATTGAGCAGTTCAAAAACTCTCAGAATGATCCTGTTTCCTGTACTTAAGCCATTTGAGCTGGTTACTGATCGATCGTTATAAACTGTATCAAATTTTAATAACATTAGATGAAATATGTGGCTTCTAGAGCTAAGAACAGAAAATCAATTAATCTTCAATTTTGATAGACTTCGTCCTCGGTCCCAAAAAATAGCTTGTGCCAAATTTCATCAAGATTGTGTCTTTTATTGCTAAAAACTTAAAATCGGTTGAACATATATGTAAGAGCTATATCTGAACCCAAGAAAAACTTACTTTAATCAAATTTAATGAATAACGTACAAGAATTGCAACCAGTAGTTTGACAACAAGCTTTAAATAGACAGAAGACGGACACAGAAATCATTTAATCGTATCATCTGGTGTTTTTAAGTCTCTCGGTACACTTATTGATGGGTCCATCTCAAATGTTTTTGTTAGTTACAAACATTAGCTATCAAACTTACTTAAAATACCCTATTACACAGAGCGGTGCAGGATACAACAAATGCCTGACGTACTTGCAAAATTATTATTTTTTTCTTTTTACATACAATAGCTGTGTTTTTTTCAGGTTACTTAACTAGAATTAGAATGAAAGTTACTTAGTTAGCAAGTAATTTGGCCTCAAGTCTCTAAACAAACGAGTACAAGCCACACGCAGAGAAAAAATATGATTACTATATGGTCACGGCAACAATAGTATGTTCTCTGCAATAAAAGTATGGTCGTCGCAACCATAGTATTGTTTTTTTAGTTTAATTTTGACAATAGTATGATTGCGGCAATATTAATATTGTTGAAATGTAACAATAGTATTATTGCCAAATTTAGAATTGAAAACTTGGTTGTAGCAACAATATAAATATGGTTGGTGGGACAAAACTATTGTTTTCATGGGTTTTATCTTAACAATAATATAATTACGGCAATCATACCGGCAAATGGTATTTTTTTATTTGATAATGTTATTTTTACGAATCTTACGCAATAATAGTAATTTTTATATGTACATTAATTTTTTCAAAACAAACTGCGGATTAGTATAACTGGGGATTATAGTATGATTAAGTGTAAGTCATACTATGGTTATGAGAATCATACTATGGTTGAGTGTGAATAATAATATGGATGTGGGGATCATAGTACGGTTGTGTGTGAATAATAATATGGTTGTGGGGATCATTGTATGGTTGTGTATGAATAATCCTATTGTTGCGAGAACCATAATATTATTGTGGGGATCATAGTATGGTTATGTGTGAACCATACTATTGTTGTGATGATCATAATATTGTTGTGCTTCAACCCTATAACCAACAATAGTATGATGCTCTTCGAATATTGTTCCACAACCATACTTTTTTTCTGCGTGCACTCTATTTATTAATTTCTGAACAAAAAATTAAACTTAAAAAACATTTGCTTTTTGTTATGTATCCTAAAAGATAATTAATCAAGAAGATATTTTATAGGCAAATTCGTATTGGGTACAACTGCACGAAATGCGATAAGTGAACTCAAAAACAACTAAAACCAACATTTCAAAAATAAATTTTAACATATTTTAGAAAGCAAAAGTGTAACAATTATTACCTGTTTCTTAATGACGAAAAAAATTCTTTCGCCTCGTACACGAAAGAAATATTATTTGGGTTTTTCTCTTCACATTCTATGCGAACGATGACTCTAACGACAAGTTTCGTTGTTGAGTACCGCAAATTGAGTCGAATTCGAGTGACTGCCTTTTTGTTCGACATAGAGAAACAGGTTGTTAATTTTTTTATTATATTTCATTGTTTGTTTTATTATAATTTTAACGTTTTTCTTGCCTGCTTTTGACAAATTGGCCGATGTACCCTATTGTTGTTCAATTCTGTTTGTTGTATACAAAGAGAAACAATGTTGTCATGTTACTCTCAATTTAATTCAATGTTGCCAGATTATCATACTGCAAACGAATTAGATAACTAAGCTAGTTACCCCAAAAGAACACGGCTAATGACAGAAAAAATGAAACCCGCAAAACCCGACAGTAAAATACCGGATCAACCGGGTATTTTTTCCAATATTTTTATTTTTTTTTCCAATATTTCAAAAATAAATTTTAACATATTTTAGAAAGCAAAAGTGTAATAATTACCTGTTTCTTAATGACGAAAAACTCATTCCTTCGTCTCTTACACGAAAGAAATATGATTTGGATTTCTTTCATCACATTCTATGCGAACGATGACTCTAACGACAAGTCGATAGCAGACGAACGAAAAGTTTCCTTGGTTAGTAACGCAAATTGAGTCAAATTCGAGTGACTGACTTTTTGTTCGACATAGAGAATCAGGGTATTATTTTTTTATTATATTTCAATGTCTGTTTTATTATAATTTAAACGTTTTTCTTGCCTGTTTTTGACAAATCGGACGATGTACCCTATTGTTGTTCAATTCTCTTTGTTGTATACAAAGAGAAACATGTATACAAAGAGAAACACACTTATTGTTTCTCTTTGTATACATGTTTCTCTTTCGTTCGTTTACTTTTCCAGTAAAAATTTGCAAGTTTCTACTTTTGAGAGCGTAAGGCCAATTTTACTCTCTTTATTAAAATTTGCAAGAAAAATAAACGAACAGCTTCCAGTAAAAACAACAGCTGATTTTGTTTACTGTTTGCATTACATTTCATTATATTTTAAATTTTAAAGTATTAAGATTTGTAATAAAAAATGAGCAAAAGAAAATGTTTTTTTCTAATTTCAGTGATTAATATATATATTCAATAAAATAAAATAACATTCCAATTTTTACTTACATATTCTGTTGTAAATTTATTTATGCATTTTATTTGTTTACATAAAACAGCTGATTTCAAACATCTGTTCTAGCTTGCAAATTTTGGTTGCCTAAAATTTCTTCAACCAAAATTTGCAAGCTCTTTAACATCAAACTGTCAAAAATTTCTCTCACTGGCTCTCATTTACTGGACTTTTTGTGTAAACGAACACGATCCAGTAAAAATTTGCATAAATTTGTACAAAGTAAATGTTACTCTCAATTTGGTTTAATGTTGCCAGATTATCATACTGCAAACTAACTAGGTAACTAAGCTAGTTACCCCAAAAGAACGCGGCTAATGACAGAAAACCCGAAAACCGCAAAACCCGACAGTAAAATTCCGGATCAACAGGGTATTTTGAAAAACCGACTGTCGGAATTGCCACTAAACCCAAATTGCGGGGAGAGCTTCGGCTTGGTGTGGAGTTGCATTGCAACCGGGTGCTGTGACCCATAGAACAGCAGAGGTTTAGATAGTCCTCGACCCCTTACCAAGAGGAAAGTTATGACCCATACCTATCATGCTTTGAATTGGTACCGGCGGAATCTATCCAATGGGGCGCTGGCGCATCGTAACGGCCTAGTGCGATGTCGCACCGTGGTTCAGGCCAGAATGGCGATAATCACATAAAACTTGGCGACTCTGGAGAACACTCAAATAGGGACTGCGATCGTAATTGTACAGCTGACCTACTTGCACATACTGGCGCTATCCAGAACACAATTGCGAGTAGTGGCGACATTCTCATAGCACGGATAATCTTTCTCATTGCCAAGAATAGGTGGGTAAAAGAACCCACTCGCATAGAGGTCAGAAAGATCGACCCTAAGATGGATGAGCAGAGAACGCGAAGCGCAATTAATCTGGCAAATATCCATCCAAGAAACCGCATTGAACTCATCACCAGCTACTGGCCTTTGGGTGTATACGCTAGGAGATTGCGTCCGCCATACAACGACTTCTATGGGAGTTGCAATCATGAAGGGGAGGAGAAGGAGCCAACTAAATAACTGGAACATTATCTGCCACTGCCCGACATTTGTGGACTTAAGACGTAAACTGTTTGGTCTACTTATACTTACAGAAATAACCTGCCTTTTCGATGGTGATATCGGCAGGAGCAACAGGCTAGCTTAAGGATCAAACAGGATGTGACCAGGTAGCTTAGGCCGAAATATTCGCGACGAGTACGAGTATCATAATTCCTTAATGTTGGCCTTAATTCTTGCATCAACACATTTTATATGGACCCAAATCAAAACGCGAAATAAGCCGTGTTGGCTCTCCGGGGATGTCCGCCCAATTGAGCTGATGAAGCTGATATGTTGCATTTAATTCGTTGGTGGTGTAAGATCTAAGCTCCGAACTTCCGTCCAACTTAGCCGAAATTTTGATAACAAATTTTACAAATTTCCACACGCTAGGCACATGTGAAACGATGCATGATGAAATGGCAAACCTTACTGAATATTTTGATAGCTGAATAGCAGCTTCTGAAATATAACAATTGGAATAACTTTAATTATTATCTGGTCTCTCTTTGCTACGTTTTATTCGGCACCAAAAGATCAAGAGTGAAACGAACTAATGGAGTTATCGTCTTTGTTGTCCTTTACTTTCAGTTCATGTATTTGACGTGTTAAATCTGAAGAACGCTCGTAATGAAGATGGAGAATGTTTCCGTGCATGTCTTATGAAGAAATGTAGTTATGTAAGTATCAGTTTGTCAAGAGGGGGAACGAGTACCCTTCGGGCAACCTACCTTTATATCCTTCTCCTTAGATTAGGCCATTGATTTTTCTATAGATTTATTTTTCGTCCATCTTTCACTTTTTGTGTTTCCCTTTCAGTTCAGTGATGGTCACAAACTAAACGATGATGCCCCCCAAAGGATGGCCTATCTCTTGCATGATGGCGATGCCAACAAATTTAGGGCCATTGAACAAGCCGCCACTGTATGTGTGAGTCAACAGATATACGAGGGAAATGAGTAAGTAACAATTGTAGAGTTTAACAGAAAATAATAAAATCGGCCAGGGCCGGCTATGTGATACCCGAAAAATCACCGATTCTGTCTAAAAATTAAATCTAGAGCGTGGGGGCTATATTAAACAAGTGGACAATTCGTTAGTCCGGCCGGGCAGAATCATATTTACTCCACTACGGATTGCGTTATAGTATGACATTGAGAGTATTGGGGGGATATGGTTGTTGGTGGTGGGTCCATATTAGACCGAACTTCTTATATATATTTTGGGACCCTTTAAACCGTTGTCCTGTTTTGATTCGGGAATTTTATTGTGTTGAATAACCCATATGTCCATTGTTAGGGGGATCCTAAGAAGCCTGTACATTCGGACCTTTAATAAAGAAAAATCTTAAAAATGAAAGAATATTGCGATTAGTGAGGAACTTTCACTTCGATGTAGGTTACTTCGAACATCGGCGCTCTTGGGACCTTTGACTGATGGGACTTAAAATCCATCGCTTCTTTCAATTAATATAATATTTAGATCCGTGACGAAATGTATAGTTCAAAGAAGCCTATTTTTGGGCCACTAGAACCCATTTAAGTGACAGCCCATAGAGAAAGGGACCTAAGGGTAAAAAAAATCAATTTTCACTTTTTCTTTTTTTGATGTGGACAACATCTGAGCATCGAATGAGACCGATCCCATGCCCCAAAAGTGTTCCCTCCCAGAGATATGCGCGTTTTATGAAAGGTATGGTACACCAAAGACACACGTATTTAAATCTTTAAAATGGCTCTCCTGAACAAAACTGGTTTTTACCCTTAGGCCCCTTTCTATTTTGCGCATCACATATGCCTGTCCGAGTTCCAATTAAGCACAAATCTGAAATCTAGGTACAAACTTAAATTAGTTAGAAAATTTCACTGTTTTTTGATACCCTGAACATTAGGGGAGGTTTTTGGAGGGCCCTTTGCCAAGGTCTTTGCCTCGAATTTAGCCACATGGTAAAATTAATGTCATATCTTATCATAAAATCTCAATGTCATATCTTATTTTCTGAGTACCCAGAAGCATTGGGCGAAGTGACCAATTTTTCGGCGCTTTTGCCCCCTTGAGTCTATGCTTCAAACTTTTTCGAATCGTATAATTAAAGTGATATCCTGCTTCGTGACGAAATGTAGGTGTCGTTTAATAGCCTTATGTCCATAGTTCAAGTAGGTCGATTTTCGGGTCCCTTGGGTCTATATGGGCCTAGAGACCTTACAGCCATGGGTCAAGGCATCAAATTTCATCGAAAAGTAAAATTGATGTGATATATTTATTAGTTGTTAATACCCATATGTCCGTAGCCCAAGGAGGACGATTTTTGGGCCTCTATGTGTCTATATTGGGTCGCCAATTGATCCAAATCCAAAATATACTTAGTAGGGACATAAAAACTGTTACACACGTTTTATGCTGTAAAATAAAAAGCACTGAATGTTTTTGGACCAAATATTTTTGAATATATTTATTTATGTTTATTGTATCCAAAAATAATCTACTTATTCGAAATGTCCGCCTTTGCCTTCACACACGCCTTAAGTCGCACTGGCCAATCGTCAATAGCTGCACGAACTTCGTCCATTGGAAAATTGGTTACAGCTCGAACCAAAACAGTCTTAAGAGATCCAATGGTGAGGTATCTTTTGTGACAAACCTTGTCCTCTAAAACCGTCTACAATTTGTAATCCAATGATTTCAAATCTGGACTGCCTGAGGGTCATTCTTCAGAGAAAATAAACGCTGGCAAATTGTTTCGAAGCCAGGCCTGGGACGTTTTAGCCTTATGGGCCGGCGCAGAATTCTGCTGGAAAGTCCATGGCTGGTTTTGGAACAGGGAATTGTTAAGAGGCTTCACAACAGCTTCCAAAATGGTTTCTTGGTAAACTTTGGCCGATGTTTTGACTCCTTGTTTGCAAAAATGCAGGTCAGTGACGCCATCGTAAGAGACACCCCACCAAACCATGACTGAAGCTGGGTGATGAAGTATTTTTTCGGAACAAAAAAAAATAAAAATTCAAATCAAGTGTGGAATCTTTATTGGTAACACAGTGTAGCACTAAAATCTTGAACCAAATGAGACCTCCAAAATCTGAAAGCTTATCATGGTAGAAGAAAAACCCTATCTGGGTTTTGAATTATTAGCTAAGGTTTTTTTGTAATTCATTATTGAAGTTTTCGACTGGGGGTAGATTTTAGTACAATTTTGAAAAAACATGTACTGATTCTTAAGTCTATATCTCGTAAACTATTCGAAATATTGCTTGATTCTCTTCGGCAAATTTTTAGCTCTTAATTAGATCTAAAAATTTTGCCTTAATACAAAATCAGAAAAACAACAACATCTTACTTAAAACAATAAAACTGTCGAAAAATCGTAAAATTTCGTCATAGATTTTTATTGTTAATGATGGAAATTATAAGGCCACTTCAAATATTTTAAAATACTTAGAAAAATTGATGTTTTTGAACATAAGGAATGAAAAATAAGGACACTTCAAATCTTATTAAATATATATTGAACTTAATAGTCGCTTTCGGAGCTAGTCTCATCATCTGAAAACATGTTTCCGACCGTTCCCTAGCTTGATTTTCGTATGAAAATACTTTATGGCTAGACCAGCATACTTCCCCAAGCATCGCATCTATTTTTTCCCTTTGAACCGCTTTTCCATCGGAATGGTTACTTGGTGGAAGCGCTCTCCTTGCTCATCAGATTCTGTTGGCAATTGTTTTTCGAACTCTGCCAAATGATTATTTAAAAAGTGAAGTTTTAATGTCATGGTCACACCGATTGCTTGGAATGACTTAAGCATATTTTTTACTAAAACTTTCCATTCGTCGTCTCGATTTTTTCCTAAGACTCTTTCAATAACTGCCTTAAGTGCTTCCCAAGCAATTAAGTCGTTTCCGTGCAAAACCATATTGAAATCTTCCCTTTTTAGCAACTTTCGAATGTCTGGTCCATTAAGTACACCTGTTTTAAGCAAAAAAATGCACAAATATTAAATAAAAATTTGAAGAGATTAGTTAAGTAGTACATTACCGGCTTTGATTTTTTGATCACTGAGTCTTGGAAAAATTTTCTCAAGGCAGTGAAATACGTTGTCCTCATTTTTCGTTACCGTCTCTATAAACTTCTTCGTTATGCCCAACTTAATATGCAGCGGTGGCAACAAAATGTCACTTACATTTTTTATTAGTGGCTCTGCTGTCATGTCTAAAGTAGCATCTTTCACTCCCGACTTTCGTTTTTCCCAAGTGTGCGAGTAGTGATCGACTCTTTCTCGTGTGTCCCAACGGCACAGAAAGCAATAATACTTTGGCCATCCACCCTTTATGCCTTGCAAAATATTGACAACTTTAAGGTCGCAACAGATTTTCCATAAATGATCTGCGTATTTAAGGTCTCTTAGCAAAATTTCCATTGTTGCATAGCATTCCTTTAAGTCCGTGCTAAATGCTGAAGGTATTGAGGGCTTCAGGTTCGTTTTATGCAATAACACTGGTTTTAAGCTAGTGACTGAGCTATCGATGAACAGTCGCCAGTCTTCAGCGATATATTCTAATCCAATTTCGTTGGCTAATCCTTTAATGTTGTTGCAGTAGGTGTAAGAGTTTTCGTCGTTAACGCTGTAAAACTTTTGAAATTCTGCTTGACGGTTACGGTGTATCGAGGTCTTAACATCAATGTCCGTTAGTTTTTTTCGTTTAAGAAATGCTGACAAAAATTCTGATTTGCGCTTTGACAAGCCTAACTTGGCGACAACATAGTTCATTTCGCATTGTGTTACGAGCTCAGACTTGTTGATTGTTTCTTTGGGATCGAACGGTGGATCAGCTAGCACATTGTCAAACGTTTCCGCAGTCCATACAGTTGCTCTATCTGGACTCGGTGGTCAGAATAATATAAGAGGTACCCATTTCTAAATTCAGCAGTAAAATTAGTTTTTTGCGTTTTCATTGAACGTTTGGGCACATAAATACCACAAACGTAACAAAACAAGTTCAGCTTCCAACACTTTTCTTTCTGCAATGTATGCCCTTAATATGAACGTGCCATCAAAACAATTCAAATTTTTTAACATTTGAAATATGTCGTTATTTGTCATTAAACAATCATTCAAATGGTCGGTAATTTCGATAAACATACAATTGAAAGTGATTTCTTGGTCCTTTATTGAATTTTTGATGACTTTGTGGGGCTATAACTATGTGAAGGAGTCATCAAATGAAATCGGCTTGTTAAGAAGAGTTGTTTGATTTGTTTTTGGCTATCTTTCTGTCATATATTGGCTGGTCAAGTTCGTAGCAATTTCTGAAATAACTGTGAAAACCCATAGAAATATATGACAAAATTTTACGATTTTTTGAGAGTTTTGTTGTTTTGAGTAAGATGTTGTTGTTTTTCTGATTTTGTCTCAAGGCAAAATTTGTAGATATAATTAAGAGACAAAAATTTGCCGAAGAGAGAGGCTTTCTATTCTGAGGGTCCAATTTTGTATGACTCGTTCTAGCATTTCGACCGGTATGGCTTTAATGACACGCGTAATGTTGGCTTCCAAAACCTGAATCGTAGCTGCTTTGTCAGCATAGACTTTGGACTTTACGTAACCCCAAAGAAAAATGTCTAAAGGTGTGAAATCCCTCGATCTAGGCGGCCAACTCACCTGTCCAAAACGTGAAATTAGCTGCTTTTCGAAAAGACCTCTCAATATATCCATTGTTTGAGCAGCTGTGGCAAGTGGCACCGTCCTGTTGAAATCAAGTTTCATTAAGATTCCGGGCTTTAATTTCAGGTTGCAAAAAGTCCGATGCCATGGCGCGATAGTGAGCACCATTCACGTTTACTTTCATCGACCATCATCATTTTTGAAAAAAAAATATGCACCGATGATTCCACCAGCTTATATACCGCACCAAACCGTGGTTTTCTTTAAGTATAATGGCACCTCTTGAACCTCTTCTTGTTGCTCTTCAGCCCAAATGCGGCAATTTTGTTTATTGACTTTGCCGTTGAGCCAGAAATGGGCCTCATCGCTCAACAAAAATTTTGGTCGAAAACAGCGGATCTTCCCGTTACTCACCGAACGCTCATTTCCAAAATACAGTTGCCAACATTTCCGGTAATTATTTTCAAAAAATAAATGCCATAAAATACCTTTCAAATTACCAATAAAGATTCCACACTTGAATTGAATTTTTATATATTTTTTGTTCTGAAAAGTTGAAAGTTAGTTGCAAGCAGTGATTAATAGTTTCTGTGAACGCTGATCCAGCATCACCCGACCCCACGCAAAGAAAGTGTTTAACCCTGATCAGCGGCTATACACTACAAAAGCAGACATATACTTATACACATTTAACGAGAAGTGGTAACAGAAGAGTTTTAAACCAAACAAAGTAAACACACTAAAAATCCATCGTGTGTGTTTTGTTATGTGTCGTAGGTAAATGCATTTTAGTCTGGCAACCTCTTATGAAATGTTGATATATAACGGGCTAGATTTTTGTAAAATAATACTTTAATTAATAAACGCTGAAAATGGCATAGAAAATAAATACTTCAAATTAAAGAATTTGTTCTTCAAATCAATGAATTTTTCATCAATTTTATGTAGAAGTATTTACGAATATTTTTTTGTTTTTTGATGTACATATTTCTTTTAGGTATAAGGGCCAAAAAATCGGATATACTTGAACTAATATTTGAGATTTTCCTAAATTTGGCCTACTCAAAATAAAGGGAATTTCTGGAGGATAGATGTTTATTATTATATTATTATTATATTGACAGCCAAGATCAAAGATATATAAATGTATATCTTGTAATCAAAAACAATATTTTTTTTGAATTCTCAAATTTGGCCCACATTAGTTCACTATTTTTATTTAAGTTGGTTTTTTAATATCGTCGGCCCGACCCGTGCTCTCTTTCTTCTATACGTTTTCAAAAGCTTTTAAATACGATTATTTTTATAAACCTTAACACTATTTTTCTAGATGCCGAGATATTGAAAACTTTACCAGATGTTTTATTAAGCAATGCACAACCTGTGGCCTGGATCTTCGCAGCCTTATCGAAGGATGGAATGACGAAGAATATCTTTACGAATAACAATTGAATAAAATAGTATTAATTAAAATAGTACCAATTAAAAAACAAATTGATTCTATCACTTGAAATAAATACCTGCACGGATAAGCTAAGCTTTCGGGGAAAATAGTATGACCAGCCTATTTAAGCATACTATAAGCAACCAAGTGGCTAAGGCTAGGTGAAACTTTTTTCTCAAAACTTTCAACCTTTACAAATGTGGACCCGGATAAAGTTTAATTCTAACGATTATAAAAAATACCTTCTGGCTTTAGAAATAGATATGTATAAGTATGTACTTTACAAGTATGCGTGTTTTGAATTCCAATAAATATTTTTGGACAAAAAAAATTTTAATCAAATGTCTTTTAATTATTTGAAATCTTTAGGAAGCTACAAACTAGATATTTGAATGGCTGGCGTAAGATGACTAGCGAAGTATTGGTAACCCTAACCAATTAAGATATTTTTAAACAAAATTTGTAAATGTATTGGTTGCTATTATAGACTGTTAATTAGACTACTTTTTGAGTTCGGTTGTCACTGCCACGAACATTTGCTAACTGGACCAACTGATAGTTAACACATAGATAATGATTCAATACGTACTTCTAGTCATTTTATTTTTTTTTTGGTATCTTTAGTCTTTAACCAATATTTTGTAGTAACTAGAACCGATAAGTTACTATCGGGATTGTATGCTCTATGCTGTAAACTAAATGGGCTTTGGTTACAACAAAGAACTTGTCTCTTGGCACCATCAATTATTGGTACCGAAGTAATATGTACTTCATAATTGGTTGGTTGCCATAACCATTAGTTGTGGTAAGCAATAGTTTTACTAAATTCAGTTGGAAATTGGCTGTGATTATCATAATATTATTAGAGCTATCATCGCATGATATGTCGATCCATGTAACCAGTACCATGGAATGTTGGTGATTGCAACAAATCTGTAAATCGAACTAAATTTTCGTAGTTTAGACCGATTTTCAACTGTTTTTTCTCTGGGTGCACTAATTATACCCTCACTCTACTGGGAAAAGTGTAACGCATCGAAAAAAACATTTTAGGCCCTACACTTGTTTTGACCAAATCCGTTTCATGACTTTTTAAGTCATTTGAGCCATGTCGGTCGTAGCTCGGCCGGCTAAATCTCGAAAGGAGCTACCCGTGGGTTTTAAATTTTGAATGTCAATATATTGTTCTAAAACTTCCTAAGGAATTAAAAATTTACCATATTGCCACACCCCTTCTGGTACCGTTCACACAAATGCACCAGTACGCCCACTTTTGGTATTCTTGTAAAAGCTTTAATGCTGTTGATATATTTTATTTACAATCACTACTTAAGAGCAAAGTTATAAGGTAGACTTGGTGCCAAAAAATTGAATTCGTAGCCACGCCCCTTCTATTACCTCCCACACAAAGGAACCAGTTTCAGTTCACACAGGATGGCGCACGAATCGTGCTACAAAAACAAATCGTAATAACTTTTTTCTGTGTGAGCAATCCGTTCATTACTTATTTTATTTGGAATATGTGTATTTAGATTTATTAAAACGAATGCTAAGGATACCAAAAAGAGGATTTGGATAGTGCAGCGGTATAATGCTTTGCAGTCATGCATTTCGCCCAAAAGGGAATTTAGGCGGGAGTTTGGCGGAACTCCCCCCAGTAGTTGGACCATTATGAGACTGATAAACATATTTGCCGAATCTGCAAAGCATCGCACGAAGACCGTACCATCGAGATCCCAATGTTCGGGTTCAAGACACCATCCGAGCGTTTAGACTCTAAAATTATCGGCGCAAATTGCAGTTAGCAGACTGTCATTATTGCGGATAATTTATGATGACTTAAACTTGCTTCGTACAAAGTTCAAATAATTAATCCCTCTGGATTTGCCTATTCGAATGGAATTTTTGCAAAAAAAAAAAATATTAAAGTGTCCGAAGAAAACAACAGCTTGATAAATTGCTTGTTTTTGTCTGATCAGGCCCATTTTGATCAAAACGGCAATGTAAATAAGAAAAAATGCTGTATATGGAGTGAATCTTAATCAAAAATACTCCGTGAGACGGAACTGCACTAAGAACGAGTTAATGTGTGGAGAGCAGTTTCGTCAAGCTGCATAGTGGGGCCATACTTCTTAGGAGAAAACGTTGTAACAGTGACTGCCAATGGGAATCGTAGAAGAAGTTTTTTTCCCAGAAATGCATCGAAGACTTTCCGATTCAACAGCAGTTGGTTCCAGCAAGATGGAACAACTGCACATATATCCAGACCGGTTATGGCAGAGCTTCAACGAAAATTCCAAGCCAGATTAATATTCAGAAATTTCACTTTCCGCAAGGACCTGACTGCCCAGACTTTTTTTTAATGTCAAGCAAGAGGTGTGCAAAAGAAATCAAGGAATTTGACTGAATAGAAGCAGTCCATTAAAACAATAATTGAAGCGATACCATCCTCAAGCCCTCAGGCCGCAATGAATAATTCTCTGATTAGGTGTCGCATATGCGTGGATGAGCATGGAGGTCATTTACGTGCTGTCGTCTTTATACACACTTTGTTATATAAAATTAAATTCAATTCTCTAAACAATAAAAAATGAAATATATTGATAAAAACAAAAGTTATTGGAATTTCTTATTGTACCACAATTGGTGTTCTACCCTTAATTTGTTAAGCACTGCTATTCTGTTAAAATATATAACGATCGGCCTATACTTGGCTATAATTGCGAGTTTTAAAGGGGGCACGGCGCTGTCCACTTTTCCTCCAGGTTGTGTTTTGATCCACGCCATCATCACATGTTTCGAATATTATCGTCATATCTCTAATAGTTAAAGATTTATTGTCTTTTTAAGTTAAGTGTTGTTGATTTTTCCAGAGGTTCCAGTGTGAAAAATGCCAAATTAAAAAAACGTATCTGTTAACACAACCAATTATTGGTTGTGTCAACAAATACTTCTAGAGCTGCAGCATTACAGTGACCAATAAAACGGGGTTTTTTAGAAAACTGACATTTCGGTTTTTTTCAAAACCGTGTTTTGAAAAATCCAACTGTCGGGTTTTTTAAAAGTAAAACCCGGCTTTGTCCTTTTCTCAAGAATGGAAAACATTTTCCTAATCAGAAGTAAAGTAATGGTGGCCTGGAACAGCTCTTAAATTGCCCAGATTTTTAAATGAGATAATACTCGTATTTAAATTCATGTTTTTGGTACCTATAAGTCCATGTTTAAGTTGGTCAGATTTTCGGATATGGGGACCGTCACACAAATTTAGCCAAACTGCCAAAATAATTTTGTTTTTATATATTAATTTATATACTTACGAGTATTTTGAAGCCATATGTCCATGTACTATATGGGAGGCCATTTTTGGCCATTTTCACACACAGATCAAAAATCTGTTGGAAATCGGTTCGAACTACAAATATTTGGTTGAAAAACCGATTTTCATCTGCAATCACCAAAATTCCATGGTAGTGATGGTTACATGGTTCTCATAACAAAAATATGGTTTCTGCAATAATATTACGGTAGTCAGAGCCAAAAAATTGGTAATAGCAATTTAGTTAAACTGTTGTTTGCCGCAACTGGCGGTTATGGCAACCAACCAATTTTAGAGTTTATGTTACTTTGGACCAATAATTGGTTGTGTCAAACAGATACGTTTTTTTCACTGTTATAACATATTATCCGTTATCCCAACATCAGAATATAATCTCTATTAACATTTAGCGGTAATTATTTTCACCAAATCTACTTATATTTATTTAAAACAAAAACACTTTTACGGTTCGGGCTCACTGAAGCTTCTTTTCTTACGCTGCGCATTTTTCTACTTCCGGTAGTCCAAAAACTTTTGAAACACGCAGACACTACAATGCGCAGGCAATTTTTAAGGGGACTACATCAAAAGATAAGCCTGTATGCCTCACATCGGTCCAAAATTAGTTGTTTGTCAATCGAAATATACCATACCAAATTTAATTAAAATCAAAATTAAAATAAATGTTCAAGAGCGATTGTATGTTTTATCGGGAGAGATCTTTGGGGTGGAGCTATATCAAAACGTGGAAATATTCAAAAGCGATTTTATGTTTTATCGGGAGAGATCTTTGGGCTGGAGCTATATCAAAACGTCGACCGGTAAGATTCATTTTTACCTGAGCCTATAACGGATCGAACGTGATGAACTGCAATCAGTTTCATCATTATTGGATGAAGTATGTGGCTTCTAGAGTTAAAAACATAAAATCGGTTGAACAGCATAATCTACATTTCAACCGATTTTAATTAAAGTCAACGGGCTTTATCTTAAAACTTGACAACAATTGCGACTTGTAGTTTCAAAACATACTTTAGAAATACAGCAGATGGACGGACAGACAGATATCGTAAAATCGAATCTTACTTAAATATTTTTGATATTTTATTTATATTAGGAATTTTCTAACCAAAACCGGAAAACCCGACAGCAAGAAACCGGGTAAACCGACATATAGGGTTTGGTCATAAAAATAAATCGGGAGCGACCTTTAAGTGAACTGTATGAAATGAGACGATATGGTCAAATGGTTATAGACCTTTGTATGGCGTTCCAATATGGTATAAGTCCAAAGGGCTAGTTGGGAATTTCTAAGAACTCACTTTACTTAGTAGGGACATTAATACTGTTACAATATTGAACACACCCATTTAAATAGTATAACTGAACATACCCCGTTAATGTCATATGGGTTTTGAAAGCTAAGCTCAATAGCGTTAGTCTGTAACGGGATTTTAAAATTGTTTTAACTTTCATCATGGAGTGGTCAGCTAATGAGAACCGTATCGCTGTAATAGCGCTTTTCAAGTGTGAAATGAAAAAAACGATATTTTTAAAACGCTCCGGACACTAGGGATTAGCCGCATGTTCGTCTACCGATGTTTGAGGAGACTGGAGATGTAAAAGACCGCCGCCGATCGGGCCGCCCACGCTCTAATCCGTCCGCATGTCATCAAGGCCGTTAAATCAAGAATTCACAGAAATCCGGCCCGAAAACAGAAAATCATGGTCCGTGAGATGAATATCACGCAAAAGTCCATGAGTCGAATCATTAAAAAAGACTTGGGACTTGAGGCTTTCAAACGACGAACGGGACATTTATTGACTGCAGCTTTAAAAAAATAGGATTGAAAAATGCAAACGTCTTTTGGTGAAGCACGCTGATAACTTGCACAGAAAAATTTTGTTTACCGAAGAAAAAATTTGTAGCGTTTAGGAAAAACTTAACAATCAAAATGATAGAGTGTATGTGCGGTCATCTAAGGAAGCATCTGAACTGATCCCAAGGGTGGAAAAGGGTCATCACCCAGCTTCAGTCATGGTTTGGTGGGGTGTCTCTTACGATGGGGTCACTGACCTGCATTTCTGCGAACAAGGAGTCAAAACATCGGCCAAAGTTTACCAAGAAACCGTTTTGGAAGCTGTTGTGAAGCCTTTTAACAATTCCCTGTTCCAAAACAGCCATGGACTTTCCAGCAGGATTCTGCGCCGGCCCATAAGACTAAAACGTCCCAGGCCGGGCTTCGAAACAATTTGGCAGCGTTCATTTTCTCTGAAGAATGGCCCTCAGGCAGTCCAGATTTGAACCCATTGGATTACAAATTGTGGACGGTTTTAGAGGACAAGGTTTGTCACAAAAGATACCCCAACCATGGCCAATTTTCCAATGGACGAGGTTCGTGCAGCTATTGTCGATTGGCCAGTGCGGCGTAAGGCGTGTGTAAAGGCAAAAGGCGGACATTTCGAATAAGTAGATCTTTTTTGGATACAACATACATCAATAAATATATTAAAAATAGTTGGTCCAAAAACATTCAGTACTTTTTATTTTATAGCATAGAACGTGTGTAAGAGAATTTATGTCCCTACTAAGTATATTTAATTTATGCAAGATCGGATTAAGTCTGGGGCTTGTGGCATGACAAGGTCTCAGACATAACCCCCTGTGTATGGGGGTTATATAAAAACATGAATGAATATATGGTCCAGTTTTAGAAGAATTTATACATCAACCGTTAAGCACGATGCTAACTTTGAATGAGATCGGAAGTTACCTTTGGCTTGTGGAGGGAAAGGACCACAAATCGGGAAAGACTATAAATCGATATGGTCCATTTTTACTTAAGATAATTAAAAGAACTAATTTTTGAGCGCTTCTTTAGAGAAAACGTAGCCAGGCGTTGAAAGGATGGAGGCCTTCCACAGAGAGTAACTATGCCCAGTTGTCTTTGGGCGCATTCAGTTTAAATAATCCCCCATAGACAAACAGGACTAACAATTCTAAATATATTGTTTTTACAACAGTCACGAGATGGACACTTCTTATAGGTCTGTAATTAATAACAACAGATTAAAGGATTTTCCTCAAGAGAATGAGAGGTTAGAGGATCAAGAGGTTTTAGTAGTTCAGAAAAGCAGTTCTTGACTATTTGTGTTCTTCGGCACCGAAGCTCATTTCCTCTCCCCTACTAGCACAATGACCAGCAAAATTTGAGAATTTTTGCATATAAAAACAAAAATAGACACTCGATAATAATTAGAGATTAACAAAAATGTGCTTTTTGACATAAGACGTTTTAATATATGCACACGGTTTTAATGGATGCATTCCAAATTGCCAAAATACAACATATTATGAAATTTTATTGTTTATATTTCTTAATCGCCGAATATTAACAGGTCTTTCAACATGATTAGCACAAGTGTGAACTCGAAATTTGCTAATTATTTGAAACTGAAACCAAAACATTTTTGCTTTTCATATAAAAGCATTCAGAGCATTTGATCCGATTTATTTCGTTAGAATTAATTGAGCTGTTGCAAAATGAAGGCAATCGCCGCTGTCCTATTGATTTTCGTGGCTTTCGGCTACGCTGAAGTGAGTTTGAAAATTAATATCGAAAAATTGTCTAGAGTAACTATGAAGTGGATATATTTTTTATTGCCACCGCACATTTAGGATAACGAATGCCGCGGTGAGTTTTTGAAGACGGTCTTCAAAAGATGTTTGGCTGAGCATGGTGGGGATAAAGGTAGGTACAAGTGGTTGGTGGAATTAATAAAAAATAAGGTGGAATTATTTATACAAATAACACAAAACTAATGGTTTGTTTTTCGTCCCCCGCTTTTAGTTCATGTTTTCGATATTTTGAACTTGAAGAAAGCCCGTGATGAAGAGGCCAAATGTTTCCGTTCTTGTATTATGGCGCAATGCAATTATGTAAGTCTCTGATTTTTCGACGACATTTCCATTGTAGATTTTGGGTATCATTCATTTTCTAATGAATTTATGTTTGTATTCTCCTTTCAGTTTAATGCCGAACTCAAAATCAACAATAATGTACCCAGAAGGGTGGCCAATCTCCTCTCTGAGGGTGATGAAGACAAGTTTAGGGCCATTGAAGATGCCGGTGTCAAATGTTTAAGGCAAATGAAATACGAGCAAAATTTGTAAGTAGCAGTCTCATAGACTTAGAAGGAAAACAATTGCCCATGTGCAGCAAATAAAACAAAGTTAAAATCGTTCTCTAATATTAAGAAGATTCCGTGCTTTATATATGAGCTATAGGCATCTACTGACTTCGAGAGTTACATACCTAGTTGGGGCTGCAATAAAGCATAGACCGAAATGGTCCAGGTATGGATGTATGTCGCACTAAGCGTTTCATGCTTCATTTAAGCCTCGAACTGAAAATGTATAATGACCAGGTTTCAAATCCAAAAGGTCATTTGTATGGGGATATATAAAAAGTTGCACCAATATGGTCGAGCTTCAGTGGGAATTGCTAAAAATCGGAAAGGTCATTTAATATATAAAAAGTTGCACCAACATGGCTGAGCTTCAGTGGAAATCGATTAAAGTCATTCATAAGCCATAATGAAAAATTTGATCAAAATCTGATAAAATTTGAGACTTAGAGTGGCTGAACCTCAACATGTGAATGACCTTTGTGTAGTGGCTATTCGTAAACTTAAACCGATAAAATCCAATTATAACAGGGTTAGATATTGGCCTTTACCGATTTATATGAAATTTGGTAAGAATTGTATATAATTTGTAATTTGTTTGCTACCTCAATCATTTCGTTGGCAAAAAAATCGGTTGTCTGTACACAGAGAACAGATTCGCTGCCACAGCCGATTTTTTGTTTTTGCCAACCGAATGATTGAGGTAGCATGCACCTCGAGTATGCCATCGGTACAACCGAATGTTAATTAATGCTCTGTAACGTTCAGTAATTGGAACTAAAGTATCGATAGAAATTACGAAGAGTCCGAAATTCTAGAAAACAGTTTTTGGATCTAAACATCCACTTGCCTCACTTGTTTAACGAGAATATTTTTTTAACTTTCAGTAGAGGCAACTGTTGCCTTAAATGATTGAAGTACTTAAGCATAGGCAGATTAATGTCGAGGAAAAACAGGAACAAATGGAAGATTTTTACTGAATAAATTAGATTAAACAATTTACATTAAGCAGTTATAATAGGATTAGTTTCGCTTTTGGTTCTGAAGAATCACCAATATTCGGTTACACCACCAAATTATGGGCGAAACTAGTGGTTGGCACAACCATCAGTTATGGCACCTGAAAACATGTTATGTGTTTCATTGGTATGGCCAATCAGTTAGTTATTTGCTCAATACGCTCTTTATTTTATCATCTTGTGGTATGTCGAACCGAATATCCATTACCATTTCTAACATTTAGTGATTGCAAACGAAATTTTTTTTTTCGCAACGGAACTGAAGTAGTTCCAACCGATTTCCAACCAAATTTTCCTTTGTCTAGAGCAACAGGACTACAATCCGGGAGGTTTATTTGTGTGTATACTATTCAAAAAGTTGTAACAATGTCATCCCAGTAAATATCACCAGAGTAAAATATTGGCCGCTGATAACATTTCAATTAAAAGTTAATATGTGAAATCTAGACCTCATAAGCTGACATGATACAGTTTCCCAAGAGTTTATTATTAGTCACTCATAACGTATTATGCTAAATTTTAACACTTTCGAAGATTATATCTGACTTTTGCAGCGGTTGGTATTTAAATCGGGTGGAAACTTTGTGTGGGGACAGTTTGAAAACATTAACCGATAAGAGGCTAATTTTAGTAGAGTCTAACATCGGAAGGGGCTGTTCCGTAAATCGAAAGGGACCTTTGTGTAGAGGACTGTTAGAAAGCATTAACCAATTTTAGTTGAATCTCTGGACAAATTCGGAACTGTATTATATACTCGACCCTGATCGGTCGTTGTCCTTTAACAAGTTTTACAACATCGATGTTTTAAATCAAAGGCATCGATGTCGATAAAACATCGGTAAAAGAACATCGATGTTCGAAAACATCGATGTGTTTACGGAAATTTTGTTTTTGCTTATATTCTTTTTTATAATATATTTTTATATATTTTTTATAATGTGTTATCAACAAATAAATCACCCTATTTGATGATATTAAGGCCAAAAAATATAAAACTTGATTAATACTAGAGTTATTTTTTTATGTACTTATATTGCTAAAACAAAATTATATAAAAGATTATTGTTCAAGGATTCTAAACTTTGAGTTGTCGGTTTGTAAAAATAGAATTTTTGGAGCTTCTCTCCTGAGATAGAGCTTCTTCTGCTTGAAGCAATATTTCCAGCAGCCGAGAACACTCTCTCAGAGGGGACAGAATTGATAAATATTTTATAGCCGTCTTCATCAACGCTAAGTTTCTTGGCACATATTCTTGTTGCCATACCTCCAGGGGGTTTTCATGTAGTCTAGACACAGGACTTTTCAAATATGCAGCCAATTCTGTCGGCATTTGAGCAGTATCCATTTGATCAATAACCCTGGATCTCTTTTTGGCCTTCCAATTCCCTTGCACCAGTTTGTGATGCTCATCCCAAAAGTTGAAGACTGAAATAATGTACACATTCTTTATATTCATTTGTCTCCTTAGGAGCAAACCAAGAGAGACAAAAATACAAGATAGTACAAATTTTACAGCACTGGTCACAATCACAGTCAGGCAGAAAAACATCGATACAATACATCGATGTCGGTAAAACATCGGCACTAAAACATCGATGTTAATCGATGTTTTTGAAAAACATCGATGTTTGTAACACATCGATGTCGATTTCGAAGCCCTAGCTTCCATCCCTATTTTACGAGGTTAAAATCAAACCTGGTTTTAAATTCTCAATCATGGCAATACCTAGTGGCCAGCAACAAGCAAATCGCAATTGTAGTGCGCTCAAAAGAAGGAGTAGAATTCTTTATTTTACGTCACGAGGTTTAAACCAAACGTGGTTTTAATGCTTTAACACGTGATCCTTAAAAAAATCAACACAAAATATCTACCACACCAAAACATCGGAACAGTATAATACCACGCCTACGAACAAAAATGATTCAACCATTTTAAACAGGTCCACCAACTAGAGTTTTTTACTCTACAAAAAAAAATATAGCGAACACGTCCGTAAATGCCTGTAAAGGTCCTTTGGCCCTTCATCACAAGATTTAAGCCAAATAAGGTTTAAAAATCACAAACATGTGGTCTATAGCACTTAATATAAGTATACTCTTTAAAAAACTTAATTCAAATCAGACCAGCAATTCCACATAATCCAAAAGTCCATTCAAGGATTTATTCTTAAAATATACTTTAGGATTTATTTACATACTAACTGTTACGGTTCTATAGAGCAGATTGAATAATTTTAATAAAGCATATCTAAAAAAACAAGTAAAAACGCCTTATATACTAACCACAGTCCATACGCGACTAAAGTGCAAAAAATCTTAAGTTTTTTTGCTTTCTTTCTGCTAATGCATCAGACCCTAAGCTCACTTAAAACTTGAAAATTATTTTATATTTAAATTATTAGCAAAATGTGCCCTTATTTGAGTACCCATTTGTCTATATTGACTAACAATCGCCCGTTTTGACCATGAGGGACTGTTTTTTGGGCCACATGAGCCAAAAAGTCAAGCAACTTTTTCCTATTGCGGTATTTATATTACCCGATTACAAACAAACATTATTTTTCAAGCAAATACTCAAAAAGTGAACTTTTCCACCTGTACCGATTTTTCATATTAAAAATTCCAAACAGCTTATGACTAAAGCCATAATCATGCACAATTTCAGCGCACGCACGCACGCTCTCTCTCTCTCTCTCTCTCTCTCTTCATTCCACCCGCTTAGTGTTGCCACTGACAAAATTATTTTTCTTCTAAATTAAGCCAAAATCTTTTAAAACTTTATAAATGGTTATACCCTGCACCGTAGAACAGGGTTTTAGGTGTTAATGTGAAATATTTGTATTCCATATATATTTGATCTAGATCCCCTTTAGAGTTTACCGATCAACTCAATATAAAGATCTAAATAAATTTTACGATTTGCGCCTGTCTGTCCGTCCATCAGATTCTATCTTAAGTTTGTAAAAGTAATAGAAGTAAAATTCGAAATGATGGTCAAATCTTTATGAAAAAGGACAGAAAATATTTTTGAAACAAGGGCGGACGCTATTGGCATTGAATAAACGATATAACGGATATGTATGTTCAACCGATTTTATGAGAAGTCACAAATTACTTTCAATATCGATTAATTTTGAAACAGTTCATAATGATCGATAAGTAACGAGCTTAGATAAATTAAAATGCAATTATCTTGTGAAGAAATTAAATCCTCAAAAATAATAACAACAAATGATCAAACTAAAATGTATATGATTTATATTGATTTTATTTTTGATGTAGCCCCAGGTGGGCAAATGTACCACTCGATTTAAGATAAAACCAAGTGCCCAAAATATCGGTTCGCACACACCTGTACATATGAGTAGCAAAAACAAATTCTAACTATTAAAAAGACTTGGAGGGTCAAAACATGGGCTTATGGGAAGCAAAATCCCAAAGTAATTTCTTAAGGTATTAGAATATATCATCGTTTATAGTAGGACTTGGCTAAATTTGATGCCATCTGCAAATATGGGGAAAGGCATACGCAATATCACAGACATTTCCTTATCTATACAATACATATGTACTAATTTTTAAGATTTTCCTAAATTTGGTCTGAACTCCTAAGTTCTATGGCCTAACCACCATCGATAAAAAAGTGAAAACGATAATACTGACGAGTTAGCTGAGTACTTTTTATATAAATATGTTATATAAACCTACTAAAATATGACTTAGCCTACGATCGTACCATACGAAATTGAACCTAGGAAAACTCTAAAAAGATAACTCTGCTGCCGCTCTATGGCACCCTCCCTCTGTTTCTCCCTCACTCTTTCCCTCCCTCTCCCTATATATGTTACTCAATCTCTGTTTATCTCTCCCTCTCTCTATAAGTATATATGTTACTCAATCTCTCTTCCTCTTTCTGTCGCTTATCCTTCTCTCTTTTTGCTGCCTCCAGCTATCTCCCATCCTCTCTCTCCCTTTGTGACTCTTATTTCTCTCCTTTCTATATTCTCTCTCTTTCCCTTTCGATTTCTATCTTCATCCCTAACTCACTCTCTCTCCCTCACTCTCTTCCTAACTCTGTCTATCTATTTTCCTAACTCACTCTTTCTCTCTCCCTCCCTCTTCTCTTTCTCCCTTAACTTCTCTCTAACTCTCGCTGTGTTCCTTTTCATTTCTTTCCTTCCCTTTCTCTTTTCTTTGTATCTCTCTCTTTCACTCTCTATCTTTTTCCCTGCCTCTCCGCCTCCCTCTCTCTCACTCCCTCTCTATTCGTCCATCCTTCTCTCTTTGTCTCTCTTCCTTACTCTCTCGATTACTCAATCTTAATCAATCTCTTTATCTGCGGTACTCCCTCTCCCTTTCTCTCCACCTTGCTTTCTCTCTTTCTCCATCCCGCTCTTTTTCTCACTCTCCTTTTTTACTCTCCCTCTTTGCTCCCTTTCCCTAACTATATTCTCTCTCTCTCGTTTATACCCTCTATCTTTATTCCTTACTCTTTCTGCCTTTGTCTATCATTCCATTCCTCTCGATCGATCTCCTTTAAATACTCTATCTCTTTCTCTCTCCCTCTATCTCACTCTCCCTATGTCTCTCTCCTTTCTCTCCCTATCTATATTCTCTCTAACTCTCCCTTTTTGCTTTTAATTTGTATTACTTACTCTCACTCTCTCCCTCTTTCTCAATCCCTTCTTCTTACTCTATCTCTCTCTCTCTCTCTTTCTTTCTCACCGTCTTTCTATATCTCTCCCTTACTCTTGATCCAGCGCAATCGCACTCTCTCTTCCTCTCGTTAAGTATTTTACTAATCATACCCATAAAACGTCAAAACTACGTACTCAAACTAAAGAAAATATTTAGTAATTTTAAAGTTTTGTCTAATGCGCCGAAAGGGCCCAAAAAACTAAACATTGTTTTTTTTGCGCGCGTAATTTGCGTAGAGATATTTGAGAGTATATATAAGATTCGAACTGGCAGAACTTTAGGTTTTTTTTACTTTCTTTCTATTATTATTTTTAAAAAATCTAACAAAATATTAATTCTTTATACCTAAACATATATTTTTCCAGATGCAGCGATACGGAAACTTTTGCCAGATGTTATATAAAGCAATGCTCAAACTGTGGCCTGAATCTTCGCAGCCTTTTTGATGGATGGAGCGATGATGCATATCTTAACGAATAACGATTTCAATAAAATAGTATTTTCTTTAGAACCAATTATTTCTATAGCTTGGGTTAAATGTCCATAGGCAGGAGATAGGCTTTAAAGAAAATCAAAGTTATGGCCTTCCTCTTTTACGATTACGGTAAGTTGCGACGCGCCAACGTTGACTAAGTTGGGTCCAAATTTTTTTTTCGTCATTGAATAATAACTATAAACGAGCCAGAAATGCGGCTCATCACAGAACCAAATTTCGCGCGTAAATGTTATGGTTTATTGAGTTATTGCAGAACCTATTGAGTTGAATTATAGCATAAATTCAGGACTGGAGGCTTCAATCTTTGAACGAGTTGAAGCTTATAAGCATCGAAAGTTTTGAGCCAAACGTTCCTCCACAACAGCAGTGTTTTCCTCACTATGGACTGAATACGATTGTTTTGATCGCATATTATACAACAGCATATACCTAAGGAGTCTTAAATTTGCCGATGGTAGAGACAATAGTGGGCTGGAAAGGTGGACTATGCATTATGCTATTTTTAAGTAAGCTTTGGTAATACGGTGATCTACGACAAAAACAATAATAAGTTCGTGCGGCAGTCAACACCCTTTACTAATGAATTACAGATCTACTTATTGATAACAGGCCTTAGATTCTGGAAGCATCCAGAGAGCATATGCGTTTGAGGGAACTAATTGGCCCAGAGTTCTTAATGGCTGTCACCTGATTAAAAGACGAAGGCTTAAAACGAGAACGTTGTGGCCGGTGATCTCACGAGCACCCAAAGCTTAGTTGAGTCCCGAAACATTCCATTAAGGAACAAGGGGGGGGGGGAACTTCTTGAAAACCAGTGAGCTGTGTACGATTTAATTCTAACACTCACTTACCGGAACCTACTATTTAGCGGCTTCGAACGGCTTAAGAATTTTAAAAGAGATTTTTTGACATGGCTTAGAGATAAATCTTTTACTCGTTAAGTCGCCGGCATTTACGAGGTGAAAATCCCGCTGCTGAAAATATTGTTAGATGTTCTTACTTTTAATAATCTTTTATTTTATGTTATTGGATCTGACCCTTAAGAATTGACCCTGGGTGTACTCGACGGCGATTCTGTATCTTGTACACAGGAAAAAATATATATTATTTTTTAATTAATGAAATATTTTCATTAAATATACGAAAAACTTACATAATACGAGTATACGAGTATATGAAAAATTGCACTTATCTTATTAAAATATTTTATTGATTAAAAATCAGTCCAACATTGTATTGATATTACGCAGAAATTATTTTCAGTGTAGCAGCAAAGGTTTGTAATAGTTTGGGATTCGAAAATCTAGTACGTCCCGCCAAGAAAGGAAAGGCAGATGCTGAGAAGCTGTGTAGAAGCTATGTAAACTTTCGCTATAAAAAAATCCTGCTGCTGAAGACTTCAGCTCTCAGTGGCTGCCGAAGTAGAATTTGGTTATCGACATTGGCCAGAAAGAGATAGCTCCATCGCTCTTACAACCCAAGCTTCTTACTATCGCCTTCTATTATAGCTGATCTCAGTGGCCGTTAAAGTAGAATGTGGTTATCAACATTAGCAGGAAAGGCATAGCTCTGTCGCTCAACTCAATCCTTGTTTCTTAATAGCGCCTACTATTATAGCTGATCTATACTCAACCTAAACAGCATCATTATCTGCGATCGAATCAAAGTTTTCGATTAAAGTCATGGTATCCAATTAAAAGGACACAACATAAACTGTTGACTTAAGTGACTTTACTATGTGAACAGCCCCAATCTAAAGCGGTCTGACTGCTGTCGGCAGTAGCTAAATATGAAAACATAAAATAGCTAAAATTATTTCATAAATTTTCAATATTTCTAAATGTTATTGACTGTTATTGTCAATTTTTGCTGTCTAGATAACAACTGGTTTTTCAACATTTTAATATTTTCTCATACCACTTGTATTCGAACTGCTTAATTATTTGAAAACGAAACTGAAAACGTTTAGCATTCTGACTGAGTTAATCGAGTTATGACAAAATTAAGTCATTTGCAAATTTATTGATTTCTGACGCCGGCAGCTAGCTGCGCGTTTAAAAATCTAATTAATTCAGAAAACAAAAATTAAAAATATCTCAGACAGTGGTTAAGTCTTTGTTATGGTCTTCTAAGAAGAAGATGAGTGTAACGGGTGCATTTCTGAAGACGAGTTTTGAAAAAAATATGTGCCCGTAAATGGAGGCGATAACATAAAGGTGTGCTATACTTTTACTTATATATGGAGTCAGAGCAGATTTTTATTCCGTTTTCAATATGGACTGACATTCTCCAGACGATACTGAAATAATCGATCAAATGATTCTATGCCATGGTGCTGATTTAAGGTTGAGACCCAAAACTAGTAATCAGCACTGGACCGTCATAAACCTTGAATGAATAATTAACACTGGGCCGTAATATGATACAGGGTGTTATGGCTTTGTTCTGTTGTTTTCAGTACCTAAGATAAATGTAGATAAATCCCGTGTTTATTATAACGCTCCATTAAGACTCACTGTGATTTCGTTGAGCGATCGATGTTTGTCCGTCAATCCGTCTACAGTTGTTGTCAAAGTAAGGGGTGCTTTTTAGACTTGGGGTTTTTAATCTGGTCACCTTTTTTCGGAGTTGGTCTTTTTGACAGCTGTCATTTGATTTATGCTCAGTTTGTTTTGCCATTTCATAACAAATAGACCTACTCCGGCACAGCGTTTGCAAATCGTGGTGAATGGTCCCAAACGAGATGGCCACCGATCCTGATTTTTACAAAAAAAAAAAAAATTTTCAGCTATGAAGCTCACCTTTTGGTACGTTATTAACCAAAATTGTCCCATTTGGAGTAATGAAAATCCACAAGCCATTGTTGAGACGCCGTTACATCCTTAAAAAGCCACTGTTTGGTCTGCTCTATGGACAGAGGCAATCATTGGTCCGTATTTCTTAAAAAATGAAGCCGGCCTTAATGTAGAACCATGATTAATGTCTTTTTCGTGCCTGAATTGGAGGATGTTGATGTGAACGATCTGTGGTTCCAACAAGACGGCGCACAGTGGGGTATTGTACCCCCAAAATGGAGATTAATTAAAGGACGCTTTTCGGAGATGTAATGTTTATATATATTAACTATTTCTGAGATTATTAGCTCATTTCAGTTGATTTTATCTAATCGGCTTTAAAATGTTTTAAATATGGCCGAAACATCGGAAAAGATATACCAAAAATTTAATTTTTTAACGTATATTGGGAAACTTTCCATGTATGCATTCCACGTGCCACCTTCAAATACTAAAAGTATAGCCTGCGTTCTTTGCACTTTATTTAATCAAAATCGCAAATTAAATGGCCTAACTATTTGCGATATTACATCATAAAACACATTTACGGCAGATATTGGGCTATAGCTCCCGATATGTATATCCCACGTGGAACCTTTAGAGTTTAATTTGATAGCCCTAATTGAGATCTGTCTATTGCTGTTCATTAAATTCGATAATCAACTGGCGACAATATGGATTATAGTATTTAAGAAATATATATTTACATCCGATATTGTGCTATAACTTCCGATGTGTATATCCCACGCGGAACCTTAGAAAATCAATATGTTAGCCCTCAAGAGGACCATCTTTTAACGTTAATTGCCATTAAATCGGCCGAGAAATGAGCAAAAAAAATAAAAACCGACAGCAGAAAAAATCTTTTCAACCGACTTAAGGCTTTATCAATATAACTCTGTGAATGCAAACCCCCCAAATATCAAAATAATGCCTCGACCATGATATATAATATAGGAGCTGTAACATATATACTATATAAGTACAATCCCAAACATTTGAACTGCGTCTTAAAGCCTTACAGATGTTTCAACAAAAAATTATTATATGTTGGCCGTAAATTAATTTTAAATTTGAACTAACATCAAAAAATAGTTGCTAACATTGTGGTATGTAATACTTTTCTATGAACAAATGTAATAAAAGCTATATTTTTATAACAAAAATATTTTGATATTTTTATTAAAGAACTACGAGGGCGGTTCGAAAACTTCTTAGCCTAGCACAAAAAGCGCTGTATAAACAGAAAAAAGTTAAGTGTTTTGGAAACTTCCATCTCTGCTATGAACACATGTTAAATTTTGTTTCGATCTGGCAACTCCTTCATATAGAAACAGGTGTTCACAAAAGACGCATCTGCGATTTTTTTACAATGGAACAATTAGAAATGCGTGATGTCATTAAATATTTACATAAAAAGGTTTATCGGGACAAGAAATTCATAATGATATGGTGAATGTGTTAGGTGAAAGTGCTCCTTCATATGCAACAGTAAAAAATTGGGTTGCTGAATTTACACGTGGTCGTACAAGCATTGAAGATGAACCACGTAGTGGACGTCCAAAAACAGCAACAACAACAGAAATTGTAGCCAACGTGCATGATATGGTATTAAATGATCGACGAATAAAAGTGCGTGAAATAACTAATATCATGGGCATCTCAAATGATCGAGTCCATTTAATTTTGCATGAAAAACTACAGATGAAAAAGCTTTCTGCAAGATGGGTGCCGCACTTGTTAACAGTCGACCAAAAACGCATAAGAATGAACATTTCTCATGCTTGTTTGGATCGTTTTCAGCGAAATAAAATGGATTTAAGCGTCGTTTCATAACTGTTGATGAGACATGGATCCACCACTATACTCCAGAGACAAAAGAACAATCCAAACAATGGACTGAAGCTGGAGAAAGTGCCCCAAAGAAGGCAAAATCAATTCAATCGGCTGGTAAGGTTATGGCAACGGTTTTTTGGCACTTCAAAGGTATTTTATTGATTGACTATCTGCAAAAGGGTAAAACAATAAATTCAGAGTACTATTGCAACCTTTTAGATCAATTAAATGTACAAATTCGAGAAAAACGTCCTGGCTTACAACACAAAAAAATAATTTTTCATCAAGACAACGCACCAGCGCACTAGAGTGTTTTAACAATGGCTAAAATCAACGAATTAAAGTAGGAGTTGCTTGACCACCCACCTTATTCTCCTGATTTAGCTCCCAGTGACTTCTGCCTGTTCCCAAATCTAAAAAAAATTCTTGCTGGCAAGCGTTTTACCTCAAATGAAGATGCAATTACAGTTGTAAACCACTATTTTGAAGACCTTGAGGAAAACTATTTTAATCAAGGGATAGAATTGCTAGATAAGCGTTGGACTAAGTGTATTGAAGTTACAGAAGTTACATTGAAAAATAAAAATATTTTCGAAAAACTAACTATTCTCTTTCATTGATAGGCTAAGAACTTTCCGAACCGCCCTCGTACTAAGTAAATAATTTTGTAATTTTGAAAAATTATTAATGCTGCTGTGAAAATATATTCCTTTTGGAACATCACGTTTTAATTGTCGCTTTTGCTTTGTACTTAAAAATAATAATACAACACCAGGCACACCGAAGTATTAACACCCTATACATCACGAAATTATATTTAACAAAAAATCTTTAAAATAGTTATCGTGATCATTTTATTGTTAATATGAAATAAAAAAATAATTGCTTTAAGGTGCATGATAATGCACCGTTAGTTACAATTATAGATAACAATATACTTATATACAACAACGATTTAAATGTAAACACAATAAATAGAGTCACTGTTAATTTTCTATATTTTGACTACATGTAAATATTTTTAGAAAATCTGTAAATACATGAATTGGCGCAAAAACGTGCAAGATGTTTTTCTTAATTATATAAGTACACACATTCTATTAAATATATCTACAAATTTTTTGGGGAGTTTTGCCCGGTACCCTTTTAAAAATCAACAAATATACTAAAAATGCCTTAAATTAAGACAATTTTTTCCAAAAATTATTAAAAATACTTATACTACATATTCACTGACAATCGATATGTATATTTGTTCTTAAATACCTGAATTTGAAGGTTCCATAGCAATAATATTGTTTTCGAATGGTTGAATAGAAAAAATTGTCACTCGAAACAACTCAAATGTCACTTTCAAATCGAAAAAAATTTCCACTTTTGACGGAATACAGAAGAAGAAGCAAACAACATATCTTATCCATTCTATCAATTAGTTATGTAGAATTTTGTATACAATTATGGAGTACCAATATATAATCGAAAATATCATTTTTCATTTTTCAATTAAGCGCCGTTATGGTAGTCATATACCCCACTGTGCGGCGCAACATGCCATACAGCCAACGAAACAATCAATTTATTGAAGGAAACTTTTGGTGAGCGGATTATCTCGCGTCGTGGGCCTGTGGCGTGGCCTCCAAGAGCGTGATTGACAACCGCTGGACGATATTTTGTCGGGTTATGTGAAGTCGTTTGTCTACGAAGACAAGTCCGACAAGATTGACGTCTTGGAAATGAATTGCGTTATTACTGACATACGGCCCCAAATGCTGTAAAAAGTGGTCGGAAATTAGGCCTATCGACTGGAATTTATTCAAGCCAGCCGCGGCGGTCACTTGCTCGAAGTCATTTTCAAAACATAATGGCAAACTCATTTTTATCTCGGTGGCTATGTCAATAAGCAAAACTGCAGCATATGGGGCTCAGAGAACCCACACGTGGCTGTTGAGAAGCCAAAGCATCCACAACGAGTCACAGTTTGGTGTGGATTTTAAGCTGGTGGCATGATTGGGCCATTTTTCTTCGAAAATGAACAAGGAGCTGCCGTCAGCGGAGAGCGTTACCGCGCTATGCTCAACGAATTTTTGTTTCCAAAAATCCAAAATCCAAGAGAACGACATGGACGACATTTTGTTGTAACAAGACAGACCCCATGTCACATACCTAACGCAACCATCGATATTTTACGCACGAATAATTAACCGAAATTGTAATGTCAATAGGCCGCCTCGAAGCTGTGATTTGAGCTCTTTGGATTATTTTCTGTGGGGAGACATTAAGGATACATGTTACACTAGAAATCCAGAGACAAGTGAAGCGTTGAAACATGAAATCAAAGTTCTCATTGAAGAGATTCGACCCGAAATAATCAAAAATTTACTGAAATATTGTGGCGGTCATATATTGTGTTTCATTATTAAACGACAAAGTACAGCCTTTCCAATAAAACCAGAAATTTAAGAAAATTGTAGTACTTTTTTTACAGCCGATTCAAATTTAAAATGTTAATTCGCCCACCCTGTATGTGAACTTAGGCTGTGATTTGAATATGAGTTGCGACAATGAAAATGTCAGTGACTTAGTTTTCCTGTTTTTTATGCTCTTGCTTAAAATCATAGAAAAGAAAATTTATATAAACCCGGTGCCGGAAAATTAATTCCTTACCACGCCCTTCCGGTGCCTTTTAAGAAAATAACTCACTTTGAAATTTTCTTGAGCAACGAGAGAAAAAAGCTTAGAAATGAATGGTCTTAGATATACTCGTATGTAAGGGGTCCCTTTCTTACATATAGACACATGTAGGGGGTATCATCCGACTGGAACTTGCTTTTATAATCAAGATAACCGGTTATGAAAAAATACAAGGAATTTTATATATATTTCTAGCCTAGGCAACACTAACACTTGCGCCATCCGACATTTCCATTGGAAAGTTTGACATTTTTTAGCATAAACGTCCTTAGAACGTTTTGACGTACGACCATCATTTGTGTTGGTTACAGTGACTTAAAAAATCAATTTGGCAAAAAAAATGGAATTAACTCGTGAACATTTTCTTGCGATCATTTTCACAACATTCGATTATCACGACAAGAGTGCATCGATGAACTTAAATCTTTGTATGGCGATGAAGCACTATCCTATAGCAACGTGAAAAAACTGGTTTAATGAATTCAATCGTGGCCGACGTTCGCTCAAAGACGAAGGTCGTCCAAAAACGTCCGTTGTGCCAGAGAACATTGATGCCGTGCGTGAACTGATAATGCAAGATCGTCATGTGACATACCGTGAGATAGAGGCATCCTTGGTCATTTCTTCCACCAGCATACATTCGATATTGCATGAATAAATGGCAGTAAAAAAGATTTGTTCTCGTTGGATCCTGCACAATTCGAAAATCGCTCAAAAAAAGGCTCGTGTCGATTAGTGCAAAGAAATTTAAAAAAAACTACGATCGCGGTGTTTCAAAAGACATTTATAAGATCGTCACAGGTGACGAATCATGCATCTATGCTTATGAGCCCGAAACAAAACAGCAATCGACCGTGTGGGTCTTCGAAGACGAGCCAAATCCAACGAAACTTGTTCGTGGAAGAAGCACTTCGAAGCAAATGGTCGTCTGGTTCTTCGGCAAAACTGGTCATGTGGCGATTATTCTGCTTGAGCAACGTAGGAGGCCAATTCTGAGTGGTACACCACAATTTGTTTGCCTGAAGTCTTCGGCGAAATTCGAAAAACGAACAAGAGAAGACGAATCAGTGTGACAATGCGAGCTCACACATCGGCTCAAACCAGCGCCTTTTTGACAGGCCAAAACGTCGAATTAAGGGGTCATTCGCCGTACAGCCCGGACTTGGCACCCAATGACTTATTTTTATTACTGCACATCAATAAAAGACTGCGTGGTCAACGATTTTCATCGCCAGAAGATTTTGTTGAAGCGTTCAAAAACCATGTTTTGAAGGTGTCTCAATCGGAGTGGAAAAAGTGCTTCGACAATTGGTTGGAGCGCATGCAAAAGTGTATAAATCATGCTGGAGAATACTTTGAAAAACAATAAAACCATTTTTGATGATAAATATTCGCATTTTCATTATTAGGCCGGAAATATATGTATAGCAACCCTCGTACGCATATGTATTTAGTAGGGACATAAATACTGTTACAACATTGAACATACCCATTTCAATAGTAGAACTGAACATACCCCGTTAATGTCAAATGGGTGTTGAGTAGCTCCCGTATAATAACCGAAAACCAGTAGTCCGAAAAGGGCTTTTTCGATTAAACTGATTCTAAAATAGCAGGTTTTGGGACACTTTAACGGGACACTTGTTTTTCAGAATCTGTGGCTCCAACAGCAGCATCGTTAATTCGACTCTACACAAATGAGGGATCACTAAGCATCTCAGGTAAAATTCGTCGATATGTGTCTATGTTTTAAATAGCTATCATGCAAAAGTTTCTCCCGATTTGGTATACAGACGCTCTAAAGGGGACAAGTTTAATTCAATCTTGGTAAGTTACGAGCGACCCACTCTAAACCCTTACGAAGATTGGCCAAATCAGTTAACCTTTTGGTATAGCCCCCACACATAGGTCCTTCTCGTTTTGAGAGCCAGTCGCTCTAGGAGATTCAATTGAAAATTAGTTTCCTCTCAGGAACCTAGGACCTAGCTCAAACTAAGACTAGTTCATTGTAAGCTATCATTGATTAACAGTAAAAGGTCAATATCGGTCCATGTTTTCATATTGCCATATACAAAGTTTCCTCCAGACTTGAGGTCCTGTCGCTCCAAAAGTCACAAATTTAATCCGATTGTGTTTAAATTTCGCTTGAACCAATTTGTGTGATCACTTGTCGACCACGATGAAATTGAGCTGTATTGGTTCATGTTTTCCTTTAGCCCTTTTGCAAAGGATACAAACGAATTATTTCCAAACCTGCTGAAATTAGACTATATTGGTTGACATTTTCATATAGTTTGAGTCCTGCCACTCAACTAACCACATTTTAAATCCGATCTTGCTAAAGTAAGTAAAGTGAGTGATGTGCGACCTATAACCATGTATGGTGGTATTGGATCATATCTATCGCTCCATGTTTTCCATAGCTGGCATTAGAAACGTTCCCCTAGTCGCATTTAAAATAAGTTCTTTTTTAAATTTCATACGCCAAGTCTGTATACTATGGTAGAGTAGGGTATCATATGGTCGACATAGCCTCATTGTTTTCAGCTCGAAGTAGACAGCGATTTGTAAAGACTCTATTAAGAGACTCCTTGAGTATTTCGACCTCAATGCCAATCTTGTCTAGTCTTTAGAGAGATTTCCAGGGGCGTTTAGATGATAAAACTCTACGATGTCCATCTGTCTGTGGAAAGCAAACTACAAGCCTCACTCATAAGTATACTGCGTGATGTGCTACCTATAAACAAGCCTGATGATATTGGACCATATATTTATCGCTCCATGTTTTTTAATAGCTGGCATTTAAAACTTTCCTCTAAAAGTCACATTCAAAACTTTAGCCTTATTTGCCTTTTTTTAGCTCGAAGTGGAAAGCTATCCGCGAAGACTCCATTAAGAGACTCTGCAAGTTTTTCGACCCCAATGTCAATCTTTTCTGGTCTTTGGAGAGATTCCTAGGGGCGTCTAGATGATAAAATTCTAAGATGATCCAGTTATGTTCGTCTGTCTGTGGAAAGCAAATTACATGTCGCACTATTGATGCTAGGTGGTTGACATTTTGCAGAAACATCTGTTCATGGACTGAAAAGGTATTCGAAATGGACCAGATCGGTCAAGAGGTTAAAATTTCCCCTCACAAGGACTAGGTCATCCTCTAAAAAAATCAATAATCCTGAACATAAAAACACAATATCTCATGAACTATTAGAGATTTGACGATGATACTTGGAACAGGTGATGTTGCTATGGATCAAAAACATCCGGGAGGAAATGTAGCAAGTGCCACTCCACCTTTAAAAAATCGTATTTATGGCCAAATTAATACACCGATTGTTTTATAACCAACGACACGGCAGTTATTACAGACTATATATAAGTATAGGGTGATCCATCTAGAGTTATTTTTCTAGAAAAAAAATAAAATATCAAATCAAGTGTGGAATCTTTATTGGCAATTTGAAAGGACATTTTATGGCATTTATTTTTTGAATATAATTTCCTTCAAATGTTGGCCGCAACTAAGCCTCAGGGTTTCCATTCTGAGGGTCTATTTTTGGCGGACTTGTTCTAGCATTTCGATCGGTATGGCTTTGATGACACGCGTAATGCTGGCTTCCAAAACCTGAATCGTAGCTAGTTTGTCAGCATAGACTTTGGACTTTACGTAGTCCCAAAGAATAATATCTTAATGTCGAGTGACATCACTCGATCTAGGCGGCCAACTCACCTGTCCAAAACGTGAAATTAGCTGCTTTTCGAAATTACCTCTCAAAAGATCCATTGTTTGAGCAAGTGTATGACAAGTGGCACCGTTCTGTTGAAAGAACGTGTCCTCAAGATTACGTGCTTCAATTTTAGGTAGCAAAAAGATCGATATCATGGCACCATTCACGGTTAAGTTCCGGCCATCACCATTTTTGAAAAAATATGCACCGATGATTCCACCAGTTTAAGAACCGCACCAAACCGTGGTTTTCTCTGGGTATAATGACCCCTCTTGAAACTCTTCTTGTTGCTCTTCAGCTCAAATGCAGAAATTTTATTCATTGACGTTGAGCGGAAAATACGCCTTATCCCTGAAGAACATTTTGATAGAAAACAGCGGATCTTCCCGTTTCTCACCGAACGGTCATTTCCATAATACAGTTGCCAACAAATTTCACACTTGATTTGAATTTTTATATTTTTTTTGTTCTGAAAAAATACCTCTAGATGGATCACCCTATATTATGATAAAATTTGACAAGGAGGCGTGGCGCCGCCCACACAACCATGAACAAAAAAAGAATATGTATTATGTACTACTAGAGATTAGGAACATAGAGACTAGGAACATATGATGATGCCATGGATCAAAACACATCCTGAAGGAGGCGGTGACACGCCCACATTAAAACATCGCATTTGTGGCCAAATAAAAAGACCCGTCGTTATTAAATTTAACAAAATCAAATCACTGACAAGGAAATTATTACAAACAATGTCATGGAAAACTGTTAAAGGGGGCGTGGCACTGCCCACACAACGATGAACATGACAAAGAAAATACCTTTTAAACTATTAGAGATATGACAGATATTTAGAAAGCGAACAATATGTGGCACTATTGATGTTGGCAAGGATTGAAATACATCCGAAAGAACGAGTGGACGGTGTCACGCCTCCTTCAAAAAGTCGCATTTAAGGTCAACGTAAAGAACCCGTCTTTATTAAACATTAACAAAAATCTAATCACTGAGTAGGAAATTATTAGAAACTATGTTATGGAAAATTGGAAAAGGGGCGTGACACCACCCACAATATCTCATTAACTATTAGAAATATGACTATGATATTTAGAACATATGATTTTGATATGGAGTGCAATACATTCTGGAGGGCAAGCGGACGGTGCCACGCCCACTACACAGAATCTCATTTATAGCCAAAGTACGAGTAATTGACCCGTTGTTTTGAAATCTTAACCAAATGAAAGCAATGACTAGGAACTTATTAAAAACTATATTATGGTAAAATGGTCAAATGGGTCGTGGCACCGCCCACACAACAATGAACTCGAAAAGACAATATCTCATGAACTATTAGAGCTATGACTTTAATATTTAGAAGACATTATATTGTCATGGATTAAAACACATCCTAAAGGGAAAGTGGACGGTGCCACATCTCTTTAGCAAAATAGCAGTTACGGCCAAAGTTATAGACCGATCGTTTTAAAAGTTTAACAGAATAAAATCAATATTTACCATGTTATTATAGAATTTTGAGGACAAAAGTAAGTGGCCCCACGCCTGAACTTTGAAATGCTAGTTTTTGTGAACTGATACCGCTATGACGATAGTAGCTGGTTTATATATGATATTGGTATAGAAAGAAGCACACCCTGGTAAAGGAAGATGATGGTGCTACGTTCCACAATAAGCTTCGGCAAGGTCAAATTTAATTTGTATACTTGTTTGACACAGAATACGTGAGAAAGACATTTTTTTTTTTTAAAAAAACCAATTTATTTAAAATGGCTTGTGTCTTTGCTAGTTGAACAATTATTAAGAATTTAATTTCACACAGCTGTATATACCGTAGAGTTAATCGAATTGGCTAGTAAACCGACCAAATAAAATACATATTTATTGGCGACATAAAAATTACTTTTATTATTTCACAAAGTCAATTTTGATGGCTTATGATAATTACTTACCAAATTCTACACGGAGAAAAAAATATGTTAAAAATATGTTTGCATGCAATCATATATATGTTTGGGGACGGGCACAATCATATATATGTTTGTGTGTTAACATTTTATGTTTGCCCACAATCATAATATGTTAGGGGCACAATTCTAACATATCAAAAAAAGATATGATTGTGTCCTAACATATTTTTGTCAAAAAAATATGTTAGAACATATTTTTTTTAGAGTTTTAGAGAGTATTACTCTCAGAGAGCGTTATTGTATGACTCATCGTTTTGTGCAAAGAAAGGGTAATATATGGTAACCGTGTGTATGAGGAGGAGGAATGGGAGCGACACCAAAGGGTATTATTATTTGATGCTGTTTACTCGTCTGGCTAAGCTTAAGGTCGTTTTTTTATTGAATATGTATTTGGTGAACGGTGAAAGAAATTTGTTGTTGTTTTACAACGTACAACAAATTCAAAATAAAAGAAGAAGATTATTAATTAAATATAAATTAAATATATCAAATCATTTTATTAACAAAACGTTCTGTAATACTGACGCCGTTTATTGCCCCACACAAATTATTTTGTCAACATACATATGTACATACTATGTGCGCTTATCATGTTCTTTGAACAAACACACTCACGCACTAACATTTTTTATCATCTGGAATGACTCCAGGTACAGTAGTAAAGAGTGCAATATACTATTGAAGCTTTGACTTGCTCTGCATATCGCAAAAATTTTATTAAATGGGCACAACTCAAAATTTTGCAATTTTCAGAAAACTCAAAAAACTATTCTGCAGCTCGTAAACTACTTTTCAGAAAAAGGTGTGATTTATTTAGAAGAAATTGGTAACAGAATATGACTATAAATTGATCTCTTTTGAGCTGATAAATATGTGTATGTTGAACCGCTATAACAAGTAATCTCGAAAATTAATAATTTCGAGTTGTGTGACTTTAGTAGAATGTATGCGATATATTCTCATGGCTGGAATTCATTTGGGTTGATGTTTCTTTCTTGCAGAAGTTGCTGCCTAAAAATCAAAATGTTTGTTGTTATTGTATTTTTTTATTTGACGTAGAGAGTGGCGATGTACATGATACAATCATGTATATACAATCATGTATGTATATGTTTGCACACAATCATAGATATGTTTGCACACAATCATATATATGGTTGCACACAATCATATATATGTTTGTACACAATCATATATATGTTTGTACACAATCATATATATGTTTGCACACAATCATATATATGTTTGCACACAATCGTATATATGTTTGCACACAATCATATATATGTTTGCATACAATCATATACATGTTTACACACAATCATATATATGTTTGCATACAATCATATGTATGTTTGGGAAAATTGCTGCTAGCCCAAACATAATATGTTTGGGAGCTGCTCCAAACATATATATGTTGCCTGCAAAATATGTTTGGGACAATATGTTACAGAGGCCGTTTTTTTCCTCCGTGTAGATACGACTAGTAACTGGAATCTCCATAACTCAAGTCGAAACATTTTTGGATATATAAGAGCGATCTGTTCAGTTGGTGGTAATTATTTAAACAGAATTAATTGAGATCTGGCAAAATGAAGTCTGCTGTCGTTTTTTTGATATTCGCTGCTGTTAGCTACGCTTTTGTAAGTTCCAAAAACTTAAAAAAACTTTAATAAATGTACAGGACTTTTTTTTATTTAATACTTCTTTAGGAAGGTGAATGTCGAGGGGATTTTCTGAAGACGGCGTTGGAAGAATGTGTAACAGAACATGGAGGAGATAAAGGTAGGGGGAAATTACTAGGTCGAAATGCGCAATGGATTTGAATTCTACCTCCAATAGAAGTCAACTCAATTTTGGATTCTGAGTACGGTTGCTTCGTAATTATCCACGGCTCCTGATTCAATTGTGAGACCCAGAAAAACAGGCTAAGTATTTATCAACTTTTTATCGCATACTTGCAGGCCATATTGACGATTTACTGGATCTAAAGAAAGCCCGCGATGAAAATGGCAAATGTTTACGTGCCTGCCTAATGAAGAAATGTAAATTTGTAAGTTATAGACTTTTAAAAGAATTTAATATAATCGGCGAAACGAGTGTAAGAAGCAGTACGAGTGAGCCCAGTTAAAGACTTTTTAGTTAACTTCTATCCCCCCTTTTCTTCCTTGCTCAAATCTTCTGATTCCCTGATGGAAGCTGTCCTTTACTTTTTTCTAACTTCTTTTAGTTAAATGACGATCACAAAATAAATGAGGATGTACCTAAAAGGATGGCCCATCTCTTATATGAAGGCGATGACAATAAGTTCAAGGCTATTGAAGATGCCGGCGTTAAATGTTTGGGTCTGCAGAACTACGAGGAAAATATGTAAGTAACAATAAACTTGAACTTTCTCCGAAGACAAATTTAAATAAAAGTAGGACGGGACCGATAATGGTGCCGTGCATAATGGGAAATCTCAAATCAAGCCTGACATAATTAATTTAAACGGATTCATGTTTTTATATCGGTCAGTCCGGAAGCCACATTTTTAATACGATTGTGCTCACATGTAGCAAAGTAAACTGTTGAGTTTCTATCCAACTCTAATAAAATTAATCCATATCGGTTCATGTTTTCATTAAGCCCTTAACACCTACATCATTCTCGATTGGTGGGACTATCGATCAAGACGCTACAAGTGAAATCCGATCTTGCCTAAATTTTGCATCTTTAGATCAACCCGTAATCAACCATGATGAAATTGGTCTATGTCAATCTTTCTTTTTCTTTAGCCCACATGCAAAGAACCGCCCAGATTCGAAGTCCTGACGCCCTGCAATATTAAGTTTGCTCAAGAGAAATATACGTAGCACAGTGGCCCAGGATCGATTTTTATCGGCCAAATTTTTGTAACATTTAATCTAGTAAACGTTTTTGAATCTTAAAAACGAGCAATTGTAGCCAAGGCGTCAAGGTTTATTTTGAGCTATTAACATTTAAAATCGGGCTATTGGGTATTTTTAGAAATTAGACTGAAGTTGACATTTTGTATTTTCCGATTTTAAAGAAAGGTACATTATATTTTTCGTTTTTAGTTTTTGTTTATATATTTGCAAGTAATTGTTCATGAAACCAGCAAAATAAAATTTTATCTCTATTGCCGATTTTCACTTTTCTCTGGTTTGGAAAGTTTAAAAAGTGAGATTTACGAGGGCGACCGTAAAAGTAACTGGCCTAACATAAAAGAACCGTTTTTTTTTGGAATTATTATTATTTATTTTTCAACATAATCTCCTTCCAGCTCAATACACTTCATCAAACGTTTTTCAAGTTTTTTAATTCCATCCGAAAAATAAGATTTTTCAAGACCTTCAAAATACGCCTCAGTTTCAGCAATAACCTCGCTATTGGACGAAATTTTTTTGCCACCGAGAATTTTTTTTAAATTTGGAAACAAGAAATAATCAGAAGGAGATAAATCTAGACTATTTGGTGGATGCGGAGCAATTTCAAATCGTAATTCGGCCATTGTCTTGATGAAAAAGAACTGTTTTTTTCTAAATGCTGTCGTTTTATCTTGATTTCTTCACTCAACCGATCCAATAATGCACAATAATATTCACTGTTTATAGTTTTTCCTCAATCAATAAATATTATACCCCTTGCATCCCAAAATACTGTGGCCATTACTTTTCCTGCTGACTAAACAGTTTTCGCCTTCTTGGGACCACTTTTACCAGCTTCTATCCATTGTTTTGACTGTTCTTTGCATTCTGAGATGTAGTGATGGATCCATGTTTCATCAACAGTAGTGAATCGGCGCAAGAACTCTATTGGATTACGCTCATAAATCGCTAAAAGCTCCTCGAAATTGGTCCAACGGACGATTTTTTGGGGCTAAGTCAACAAACGCGGCACCCATCCTGCGGATAGCTTTTTCATGTGGAGTTCATCATGTAAAATACTCCAAACTTGTTTTACGTGCATTTTAACAATATCAGCAAGTTCTCTGAGCTTTATTCGTCTATCTTTAGTCACTTCATTAAATATTTTTCTAATGTTTTCAATAGTAGTAGCAGTTTTCGGTCTTCCAGAGCGTTGTTCATCTTCCGTACTTGAACGACCCATTTTAAATTGTTGAACCCCGGATTTCACGGTGGAGTATGATGGTGCATTATCACCATGAACAGAATCCAATTCATCTTTGATTAATTGTGGCGTATAACCTTTCATATAAAAGTGTTTAATTACCGCACGAAACTCTTTATTTCCATTTTTCAAAAATTATAAAACTTGTTTACTTCAATCACCTGTAACAAAGAAAATAATCATTGAATATTTCGGAAATTTTGGCAGATGGCTTATAAAAGATTGCTTTAAAAACAAAACAAAAAAGTTGCTAGTAAAACAGAAAATGTGCCAGGCCAGTTAGTTTTGCGGTCGCCCTCGTATTTTTTCGACTTTGTCAAACTATTTCCCATATATTTTAAGAGTGATTGCACTAATTTTTCTTTTAAATATCAAGTGCGTTTTCTTATCTTGTTTTTACCAAATATTCTTTGGTTGTCGTAACTATTTGAAATATCGATTTTGACAAAAAAATGACTTTAGATCAACATAACTTTTTTTCTTTAAAAACCTTTAAAGATTCAGTACCATTTTGGAGAGGTGTAAAGTTTCTCCATTTATTGGAGGTAACTTTTGCTCGCCCGAAATTGTTCCTTTGAAAAATATCGTACAATTAGTGAAAAATATCAACTTTTTTAGTACAGAAACGCTCATTACATACTTTTTTAATAACCTTAAAACACTTAGTACGCAACTAGAAAGGTGAGAAAATTTTCTTTCTCCTAATGCTAAATTTTACTTATATCCCAATCGGAGTTTATTTGCCCGTGCTATGCCTTAAATACCTCTAATTAATGTAGCAAATCGAATATCCGCCGGATAACATCCCACAGTTAGTAGTGCAATTCATTCTCAAGTATATGTGACAGCGCATAGAGAAAGGGACCTAAGGGTAAAAAATTCAATTCTCACTTTTTCTTTTTTTGATGTGGACAACATCTGAGCATCGAATGAGATCCCATGCCCCAAAAGTGTTCCCTCCCAGAGATATGCGCGTTTTATGAAAGTGATGGTACACCAAAGATACACGTATTTAAATCTTTAAACTGGCTCTCCCGAACAAAACTGTTTTTTACCCTTAGGTCCCTTTCTATTTTGCGCGTCACATATATAATCTTTGACTACTTGGCTACAATTGCCCTTTTTACAAAACCTAAAAGTATTTCATAGATCAAAAGTTATAGAATTTTGGCCTATGGAAATCGATCCTGGACCACTGTGCGTGCGTCGCAAAATACACAGACCGCTTGAATAAAAAAATATTTTAAGGCCTTTATTATCTCTTATTTTATATAATCTTACTTAACCATTTTTTTTCTAGGTGCAACAATGCTGAGACCTTCAACAGATGTTATGTTAAACATTGTTCAACCTGTAATTTGGATCTACGCAGTCTTGTCAATTAATTAATGAAGCTATTAAACTAAAATATGAAAAAATTGTTGGAGCTAGAAACTCTAGACAAATAGTTTTTTTTTTTTTTAAATAAATAAGCATCTAAATGGCTAACCATGGGTATCTATAAGCTAACCATGGCTATCTAAGGGGTGTTTTTTATTGGGGTATAGAACTTTAAGTTGGCCTCACTTTTTTAACTGGCGGCCATTTTGTCAGCTGTCAAGTGATTAATATTTAGTTTGGTTTGCCATTTCATCATGAACAGGTTGACAAAAGAACAACGCTTGCAAATCGTGCAAATTTATTTCGAAAGTAATGGTTCAGTTCGCGAAGTTCACCGCAAGCTCCGTCCATTTTATGGTCGACATAATCGTCCATCAGAGCAATTAATTCGGTTAACCATGGATCGGTTAACATGGACCATTGGATTATTTTCTTTGGGGATATGTGAAGTCGCTCGTCTACGCCAACAAACCAGAAACGTTAGGGGACTTGGAAGCCAACATTCGTGGCGTTATTGCCAACATACAGCCCCATATGCTCGAAAAAGTGCTTGAAAATTGGACCTGTAGAATTGGCTTTATTCGAGCCAGCCGCGGCGGCCACATGCCCGAAATCATATTTAAACATTAATGGCATAAAATTATCCTTCCAATAAAGCCAAATTGATGGACATTAAAACGATTTTCTTGTGTTTTATTTCAATTCGAAGTTCTATACCTCAATAAAAAACACCCTTTATAAAGACACTTGAACAAAAACTTTGTCAAAAAAGTTTCTAATTAGAATGGACAAAAGACTTTGTCAAGAACATATTAATTAAATAATAATGAAAGTCAGATTATTAAAATAATTATAATTAAATAAAAGCCCCATATACCAAAATACAATAGTCAACATACAATTGAAATTGTAAAGCGTTTTACAATTAATAAGGTGTCCTGATTCCTATCAAGGGTAACGAGTGAGCTGCGAAACATACCTTCAGGACCATATGGAGTTGTTTTTTTAATATTCGTTTAATCAGTCCGATAAGACACAATCTATGTGGATTATCCCGCGTGCATCCCAAAAACTGTTGCTATCATCTTATTGGCCGACAAAGTCACCTAGGCCTTCTTTTGCGGAGAAACCCATTGTTTAGACTGCTGCTTGATCTCCGGAGTGTTGTAATGGATCCATGTTTCATCCACAGTTACAAAACGCCGCAAAGACTCATTCAAATTGAGATTAAACTACTCCAAGCAATCCTTTGAAGTTGGCACGCGATTACGTTTGTGGTCAATGGAGAGCAAACGCGGCAGACATCTTGCAGACGGTTTTATTTAACCCAACTGATCATGTCAAATCGAAAACACACTGCCATATGAAATGTGTATGGCATCAACAATCTCACGCACTTTCGATCGGCCAACACCATATCGTGGATTTTTTCGTCACAACGAAAGTCAGTTAACCAATTTTTTACCATTGAAATCGATGGTGCAGAGTCCCTATAGTATTTATTAAGCTTTCCTGGGTTTGATTGACAGTTTTTTTTTCGCAAAAAATAATGTTTAATGAGCACTCGAAATTCACTTTTTTTCCATCAATCCACAAGGTTGGGTGGAGCGCGTAGTTTGCTTTTTTGCACCGCATGTTTTGGGCGACTCTGTTGGCCGAAGAGACTCGAGAGTATGCATGGCTTATAGTGGCTGACGGGAGATTTGTTTTCCTCTACCCTTAAGTTGCCTTCAAGCATTGGGCACGTGAGGAGAGCTCATTTTGTGTTGAAGGTATTTTTCATATGCGCACTCGAACATTGTAGTGCAGCGTGCATTTCGTTTACGATTCGCTGTTCTCGTACGCGGACGTGTTCCTGGACCGCAATCAATTATAAATTGCGTAACTTCATTGAAAACAGCAGGGAATGTGTCATGTGTACGAAGGGGACCTGAGAAAAGGATTACAACAACACATCGAGAGAGTTAGAGCAGCAGTACTGCAATCTCCGCAACGATCTGCCCGGAAGCAATCACTTGCTCTTGGCATTTCCAAGCGTTCTATCCATCGGATTCTTCATGATGAACTGAATTTTCATTCGTATCAAATGTGCGTAGGCCAACAATTGTCAGCTCGGACTATTTGACACAGCAGACCTCGGCAACTGTTTCCTGGGCGGCTTATCGCTTTGAGGGCTAATGTGAGCTGGCCGGCACACTCACCAGACTTTGCCCCATGCGATTTTTTCCTTTGCGGTTACCTGAAGTCGATGTCGATAGCGACATATATGTACGAGGGCGACCGCAAAACTAACTGGCCTGGCACATTTTCTGTTTTACTAGCAACTTTTTTGTATTTGTTTTTTAAAAGCCATCTGTCAAAATTTCCGAAATATTTAATGATTATTTTCTTTGTTACAGGTGATTGAAGTAAATAAATTTTATAATTTTTGAAAAATGGAAAATAAAGAGTTTCGTGAGGTAATTAAACACTTTATATGAAAGGTTATACGCCACAATTAATCAAAGATGAATTGGATTCTGTTCATGGTGATAATGCACCATCATACTCCACCGTGAAATCCTGGGTTCAGCAATTTAAAATGGGTCGTTCAAGTACGGAAGATAAACAACGCTCTGGAAGACCGAAAACTGCTACTACTATTGAAAACATTAGAAAAATATTTAATGAAGTGACTAAAGATAGATGAATAAAGCTCAGAGAACTTGCTGATATTGTTAAAATACGTACACGAAAAACAAGTTTGGAGTATTTTACATGATGAACTCCACATGAAAAAGCTATCCGCAAGATGGGGGCCGCGTTTGTTGACTTTGCCCCAAAAATCGTCCGTTGGACCAATTCCGAGGAGCTTTTAGCGATTTACCAGCGTAATCCAATAGAGTTCTTGTGCCGATTCATAGCTGTTGATGAAACATGGATCCGTCAGTACATCCCAGAATGCAAAGAACAGTCAAAACAATGGATAGAAGCTGGTAAAAGTGGTCCCAAGAAGGCGAAAACCGTTAAGTCAGCAGGAAAAGTAATGGCCACAGTATTTTGGGATGCAAGGGGTATAATATTTATTGATTATCTTCAGAAAGGAAAAACTATAAATAGTGAATATTATTGTGCATTATTGGATCGGTTGAGTGAAGAAATCAAGATAAAACGACCGCATTTAGAAAAAAAAAGTTCTTTTTTATCAAGATAATGCTCCTACACACACTGCATTTTTAACTCAAAAAAACTGGCCGAATTACGATTTGAAATTGCTCCGTATCCACCATATAGTCCAGATTTAGCTCCTTCTAATTATTTCTTGTTTCCAAATTAAAAAAAAATTCTCGGTGGCAAAAAATTCTCGTCCAATAGCGAGGTTATTGCTGAAACTGAGGCATATTTTGAAGGTCTTGAAAAATCGTATTTTTCGGATGGAATTAAAAAACTTGAAAAACGTTTGATGAAGTGTATTGAGTTGGAAGGAGATTATGTTGAAAAATAAATAATAATAATTCCAAAAAAACGGTTCTTTTTATGTTAGGCCAGTTACTTTTGCGGTCGCCCTCGTATATCAATCGTCCCAACACCTTGGAAGATCTACAAGTAATTAACCATACTCGTATTGAGGCTGAAATTGGCAGAGTACCAGTCGACAGGCTTGTTAGAGTTCATGAAAACTTCAGAAAACGTATGAAGCAGTGTGTGGATAGCGTAGGTCGATATATGCCGGGTACACTATTTGAAACCATGTAATTTACAAATTCTCTTACTGGTCAATACACATAATGTTTAAAATTATTTTTTCTAAGGTTCATAACTTTTCTATTTCATTCCCAAATAAGCAAGAGCCGCGCTCCATCCTGTATGTTTTAAACAGGTGTACTTGATGGGAGCAGTATTATGCCATGCTCTAAACTTGAAACGTTCACAATTTTTAAGACTTCTACGATTGAGACACACATAATTTATTTTTCATATTTATTTTCTACAATAAACAGTGATGAACGATTCTAGCACTATTATAAACCAATCCAATTCTGACTAAACATCCATTTCTATCCAAACATCGGCTATATAAGGATCTATTCCGTCATATGAAAAATACTGTTTCAAACTAATTTATTTGTATAAGTACGAGTATATATACTACAAATGTTGTCTTTCTATTTTGAATGAGCTGAACTCCTTTTTTACTCGATGGCCTACTCTTCAAGACATAATACATTTTTCAGATAAGTTTTTACATGACTTTAAAGATCTCTTAAGTTATAATAAAACTTAGTTGAGTGATTAATTCTAACACATTTTATCCCAATACGGCGGGTTATGTGCACTGCTTCCGATATTATATTATAAAGTAAATAAAAAGAAATGGACTTAAGCAATTTGTCATACGAAGGGCCCAAACAACTAACGTGGGCATGTAGCTCTGAAATTGATGCAAAGAAATTAGTTATGAGTAAATAAATTTAATATTTTTTTTAGACATTATTGGCCGTGTTTATGTTTTGTTTCTATTTAAAACAGAAAACCAACTGGTATTTCAACATTGTATTAAACAGTACAAGTCTTAGTATTGAAATTGGATAATTAGTGGCAAATAAGACCAAGTCTATGTGTTTATATAAAAACGTTTCGTCTATGGATACAATTGATTTAGTCTGCGTCAATTGGGCAGGGACAAAATGAAGTCGGTTTTAATTTTATTAATAGTCGTTGCTGGTAGCTACGCCTTTGTAAGTTGAATTTTTTTTTAAAAAACATTTTTCTTAATAAAGAATTGAGTTTGAATTTCTAGGAGGACGAGTGTCAGGGTGCTCTTTTGAAGACGGTTTTCGAAAAGTGCTTAGCCACCAATGGCGGAGATCAAGGTATGTAAAGAGAGCTTTAGTTTTTGACCTAGAGGTTGGTCAAAAAGGTTTCGAGCCCCACTGAATAGTTTTCTCATAAAAGGAAAGCTTTGATTTTAGGTAGAGAATTTTAACAGTTTTTATTATCAGCATGGCTTTCGTTTACTTTAAGCTACTATTGACGACCTACTGACCCTGAAGAAGTCCCGCGATGAACATGGCAAATGTTTCCGTGCCTGTCTTATGACGGAATGCAATTATGTATGATTTTCGGTTACAAAGGATATCAAGGGAGGAAGACAATATAAGGGCCTTAAACATGAGACCAAAGCAGCTCTCACACTTTTTGACGAATCTGCTGCGAAAATTATGCCGTACCACGGGCTTCTATACCAGACTTTATGCGAGCCTTTGACTACAGCGAAATCCCTGCTTTATAAAGAAAGGTCTATTGTAAGCTTTAGAAACTATTACAGCGGTTGCCAAAAATTATTCCGATCGTGTGAGCTCTGCTTAATGGCTCAAAGGATTTGTTTAAACCTAATATTTTGTTAACCTCCCGCACCTATTCTTATTTAAGTTGAGACTTTTCTTATTAATTTTTTCTCCGTTTCTTAGCTGAACGACGACCATAAAATAAACGATGATGTACCAACAAGACTGGCTCATATCTTACATGGCGGCGATGAAACTAAGGTGGAGCTTATAATAGAGGGCGTTACAAAATGCCTAAGTCTAATAAAATACGAGGAAAATGAGTAAGTAAATGAGTGAGTAAGGAAAAAGTTTTAAAGACGTGCGGTTTTCAAGAAGAAATAAAACGCATGTGTGACGCGCAAAATAGAAAGGGATCTAAGGCTAAAAACCAGTTTTGTTCAGGAGAGCCATTTTAAAGATTAGGTCCCTTTCTAGTTGCGCTTAGAATCGTCGACTTCACTTTCATAAAACGCGCATATCTCTGGGAGGGAACACTTTTGGGGCATGGGATCGGTCTCATTCGATGTTCAGATGTTGTCCACATTAAAAACAAAAAATGTGAAAAGTTGATGAAAAGTTTTGTTCAGGAGAACCATTTTAAAGATTAGGTCCCTTTCTATTTGCGCTTAGAATCGTCGACTTCACTTTCATAAAACGCGCATATCTCTGGTAGGGAACACTTTTGGGGCATGGGATCGGTCTCACTCGATGCTTTGGCTTTGGCCAAAAATTTAGCTTCATTTATAAAAATAAGGTTTTGCCAGCACAGATTGTGGATTTTAATTACTCCAAATGCGACAATTTTGGTTATTAACGAACCCATTCGACCAAAAGTAAACTTCATCGCAGAACAAAATTTTCTTGTAAAAATCTGGAGCGGTGGCCATCTCGTTTTGGGCCCATTCACCACTATTTGCAAACTTCTTGCGCGGAAAGTCTTTTTATTATGAAATGGCAAACTAAACTGAGCACAAATCAAGTGACAGCTGTCAAAAAGACCAACTTTGAGAAAAGGGTGGCCAGGTTTAACACCACACGTCTAGAAAAACACGCTTTAGTATTTTAAGTTGAAGTTATATGTACGTATGGCGGAATGGCGTTTTTCGGTTTTGGACACTCTAATGGAATACCAAATGTGTCACTCTGTTCGCAACACTTCGGAATAATGATCGTCGTAAAATTCGAAGAAGTCCATCCATACGATTTTCACTTAAAAGATCTACCGCATACAAAGGATTTTAGCTAGGACCCTACAATTTTCCATGATACTGGCATATGGTCAAAAGCTCTTTTTGATTGTGAATGGGGGAATGGGCCTAGCGGCAGAAAGTTACGTTTAAGGGACTAAGTCTCACCTCGGAAGAAATTACACTTTTTTGAGTTTTGCTCAACAAATTTAAGTTCCCTTCCAATTTGAGGTTTTGCTGCTCTTGAATCCACAAGTTATACCTTATCAAGTTCAAATTTTGAATAGTACCTCATGAGCGATCAATTACACTGGGCAACAAACTTTGAAAAAACTCTGCGGCAGAAGGTTTAATGAGCGACCAATTACACTGGGCAACAAACTTTGAAATAAATCTGCGGCAGAAGGTTTAATTGGCAACTTTAGTTGATTTGGAGCTGCTGATCTTGAATCTGGCCCCCGATTTGCAACCGGTATTTTCTGTTTTTTTTTTAATAAAAGAACCCCTAACAGCTTTATTTGTGAATCGAAAATTGAAAATTTTTGTAGAATTTTGCCTATGTCTTCAACAATTCCTAGCAGAAATAAAAGCACTTCATATCGTTGAAAAGGCCAATTTTTCCTCCAAACACACTCAATTTTTTGAAAATCCGTTAACTAATAAAGCTGTTATGGGTCCTTTTATTAAAAAAAGAAGAAAATACTGGTTGCAAATCGGAGGCCAGATTCGTGATCAGCAGCCCAAAATCATCAATCACCTTCTGTTAACCAGTGTTATTAACTCTGGTGAAACTGCACCATCTAGTTCCATTTTTCTCTACGATTTTAGAATCTGCTCATGGATCGTTACAAACAATCTGCTCACATGAAATTGGATCATATCGGTACATGTTAAGAATTCCCCCACACAAATTTCCCTCCAAAAGTGTGATTTCAATGGGTTAAGCCTTGGGAACCTGGTACCAGATTACCTCCGGTTTATTTTCGTAACCAAAGTTACTCCCAGTTTCAGCTGGCGAAGCTTAAATGGGAACTAGCCGTCGCTTACAGCGAAGGTCCCAAATTAGTTGGTTGTCAATCGAAATTTAGCATACCAACTTTCGTTGATTTTAAATCAAAACTAGTACCAGTATGACCCATTTTTCTAATAAGCAGATTGATCGTAATTAACTGTGCCAAATGCCATCAATGTCAGTTATATCACGTGGCTTTTAGACCTAAGGTGTATACTTAGAATCGGCTGAATATACGTGCGAGGGCTATATCTAAATTTTAACCGATTTTTATAAACCGATTTAAAAAAAAACTTACTTAGTCACTTGCCAAGTTCATCAAGATCCACCGGCTTTACTTTACATAGCGCCATCGGCCCAACAGCAGAGAAAGTTGTGAAACCTATGATAACTCGAAAAGCTTTAAGTGTCCCAGTATGGGATACATTTTTATAAAGTGGCCGAGTTTAGTTGTCAGTTAGTTTAAGGAAATTCAATATTTGAACCAGCTTAGATCGAGATATACTTATACTTTAAAGAATTTTATTTATGTTTAGCTCGTTTGTTTATTTCGGTCATTTGCTTTAACACAGTGTGCAGACACAAAAATCAATGTCCCTTTCCCCTTTTTTTTTTAAACTTGTCTTCTTGTACATGCGAGAGGTCTCGAGCCTTTTAATAACAGAAACGGCTCGAGACCTCGAGAAAGGGACATTGATTTTTGTGTCTGCACACTGCTTTTATCGCGATTTCGGGTCCGTGACAAAATTTATCAGAAAGCTTTGATAGTGAGATTGCTAGCAAAGTTGGTGCTTTGAAATCAAAAAAAAAATCAAAATACTGTGTGAAGAAAGTAATATTTACAAGAGTAATTCATATTATTTTTTTTTACAAAATGGCAAAGTGACACTGATTTTCGTGAATGCACACTGTTTTATCGCTTTTGCGGGTCTGTGACGATCTTTCTCAATAAGCAGCATTTATTGAATCATAAAATGTAGATGCAAGAGGTCTCGATCCGGTTAATCCCTGTTCAACGAATTTTATATCTCTATTTAAAATATATTTTTCAAAACTTTTCTTCTAGATTGCAATTGTATCATTTGGATTAAATAACTTTGTATTTCTTTGTTGCAGGTGCAATAATGCTGAAACATTTACCAGATGTGTAGTAAAACAGTGTCCAAACTGTGGCTTGAGACTGTACAATGTCTTTGACTGATTTTCTCATCACTCAGGACTGCAATGTGGAATTACATTAGCCCTATTTTTTTTTTAATAAAAACTTTATCAAAAAGTAATAATTCGTTTTTATCATTTCGCCTAACGAATGTGAATTTTGTAACATTTGTATAGGAGATATTTTTTCAGAGCAAAAAAAAAATATAAAAATTCAAATCAAGTGTGGAATCTTTATTGGTAATTTGAAAGGAAATTTTATGGCATTTACTTTTTGAATATAATTTCCTTGAAATGTTGGAGAAGTCATATCGAAACCAAGAAAACTCAACTGAAACTTAAGGTCCATCAACTTCATTGGCTCCTAAACGCGAACTCAAAACTAAGCCTTGAATATAAGGTCCTGCTATACAACAGTGCAATCAAACCTATCTGGTTATACGGTGCCCAATTATGGGGCAAAGCAAGCTCGAGCAATTTCGACAAAATCCAAAGAGTCCAATCGAAGACATTGCGGCTCATTACCGGTGCCCCTCGGTATATGAGGAATGAAAACATCCACCGAGACTTAAAAATACCTCTCGTTAAAGAGGCAATTCAAAAATCAATATAAAGCACAAAGAGAAGCTCGAACGTCATGATAACAAACTTGCTAGACAATTATTGTGCAGTCCAAGCTCTTTAAGACTTCGGAGAAACGAACGCCGAGTTTTCTAATCTACACTTGTGCTTCAGCCGTAACAGTAATCGCGAACACACGCGCCCGAAAGACTGTGTAGAATTCTTTTTTCTACGTCACGTGGCTTAAATGCTCTCATACGTGATCCTTAAAACAGTCAACACGAAAAACCTACAAAACCTAAATTACGTCGTCCACTCTGCTATTCTAGAGTTATCCGTTATACATACATAACTACTCGTAGAGTTCTTCACTCTACATAATATCGCGAACCCTCTGTAAATGACTGTAAGGGTCCTCTGGCCCTTTATCACGAGGTTAAAGCCAAACCAGGTTTAAAATTCTCAGACATGTGATCCATACCAGTTATACACTATTTTGACCAAATTAATTCAAATTCCTGCCAATTAGCAGAGATCCACATAACAAGAAATCCATACTGGGATTCATTATTGAATTATACTAAAGATTCGTATAATTATTGTTAGGCTCCTTTGGAGTAGATTCAATAATTCAAATAAAGCATGTATAAAAAAATGTTGGCCGCAACTACGCCTCAGGGCTTCCATTCTGAGGGTCCAATTTTGCATGCTTCGTTTAGACTTTGAACTTTACGTAACTCCAAAGAAAAATGTCTAAAGGTGCGATATCACTCGATTTAGGCGGCCAACTCACCTGTCCAAAACGAGAAATTAGCTGCTTTTCGAAAAGACCTCTCAATAGATCCATGGTTTGAGCAGCTGTCTGGCAAGTGACACCGTCCTGTTGAATCCAAGTGTCGTCAAGATTACGGGCTTCAATTTCAGGTAGCATAATGATCGATATCATGGCGCGATAGCGAGTACTATTCACGGTTACGTTCCGGCCATCACCATTTTTGAAAAAATATGCACCGATGATTCCACCAGTTTATAAACCGCACTAAACTGTGGGTTTCTCTTGAACCTCTTCTCGTTGCTCTTCAGCCCAAATGCGGCAATTTTGTTTATTGATATTGCCGTTGAGCCAGAAATGGGCCTCATCACTGAACAAAATTTTGGTCGAAAACAGCGGATCTTCCCGTTTTTCACCGAACGCTCATTTCTATAATACAGTTGGCAACATTTGAAGTTAATTATTTTTAAAAAATAAATGTCATAAAATGTCCTTTTAAATTGCCAATAAAGATTCCACACTTGATTTGATTTTTTATATTTTTTTTGTTCTAAAAAAATACCTCTAATAGATCACGCCATAAGAACTCCATTAATTTTATTGGAGCCCGAACATGGATAGCTGTTGTAGGAAATGTCCACGAGACAGGGAGGACAAAATCCTAATATCTGGGTTCATCGCTTCAGTAGTAGAACTTACTTAAAGAGGCATATTATGAGCTATTGAAACGGGAAATCGGGTTATAACTTCTTTTCTGTTCACATTTTAAAGTAAAGTAAAATTGTTTTTTTATGTTTAAAGTTTGGTTTTACACATATGCATTTAATTATTCAAAGAACACAAAAAATATACTGAAATTTTGCAGGATGATGGCTTATGGTCAAAAGCTATTTAGATTGTAAATGAGCGCAACCGGTCGCGGGGAAAAAGCTTTCCTAAAGGGAACTAAAGGTACCTGGGTAAAAAGTACTCTTTTATAAGAATTTGCTTAACAAATCATAATGTATTGTAGACAGACCATGGTGAAGATTTGTACTGTTTGTTGTTAAGCTCTAAAGAGCTCAAAAAAGGATATAGTTGCTGGACTTTTTGGCCCAAAAAACGTCCCACCTGGCCAAAATGGCCGATTGGTAGTCAATATGGACATATGGGTACTCAAATTAAACCAAATTTCGCTAGTATCCCAATTTTATAGCAAGTTTAAAGTTTTTAGGGTTGGACGCTAGGTCCGAGAGGACCAAAAAAGTACAACTTTTTTCGCTTTAGTGGCGTTAGGGTGGTGGAGGGTATATAAGGCTCGTCCTGGCCAAACTTAATGACTCTTTCCTTGTTTAGTCCTAAAACGCGGACGTCTCATATTTTTTAACATTTTTTTTTTAATTTGAATACGCAGCTGAAAAGGTTATCAAAGATCCATTTTTAAAGTGGTTAAATCTATTCAATCGGTGTTTATTTGGCGGTTCTATTCCCCAAAAAACCCTAATACATGTGTTTTATTATACAAATATCGGCTTTGAAGAATTATATGTCCTTGGACCAATGTATCTTTTTTTCTCCCAAAGCTTGAAATGAAAACATTGACAATTAGTAATGGTGAAAGTGTTTTCCATTATTGGGGGTAGCATGTGCCCGCACGAATTAGGCTCCTCATTTTGGAGCACAAAATCTCGTTTTTGAGACCTTAAACGCGAACTCAGCTGAAAATTTAAATTTCCTTTCTCTTGATGCTAAATTGCATACCAAGCGGATTTCAGTTTTCGGTTATATGCCCCTAAAACCCCATACAAATATATTAAATCGAATAGATGCTAAGTAGATCAAAAGTTATAGGCTTTTCACCGACGGAAATTGATTCTGGTCTACTGTGCGTCGGTCTTTTCGATTTGGAGCAGTATAAAGATTTGTTCGATTCTTGTCATATTCGGATTAAAGCCACACCGATACTGTAAGATCAGGTTGGCTAGTTTGGGCTTCAATCCCTTAGATAGTATAGCCTATAACTCGATGGATAATAGACTTATACGGCTGTAGTTTGCAAAAAACTGTCTTGTCCATTGTCAAGTCACTAAAAGGGATTTTAGTGAATAGGAAGTATAAGTAGTATGCTGTGGATCCAATAAACTGACTTGCGCCTGGTCTTCCAAATAGTCATACTCGTAACTAGTTGATACATCAACTCGTCATTAGCGATTTTATACAGGTACCCTGTTATTTCGTCGGCTCCAGAGGCTTTATTATACCTGATTTGGGGTGGACATTGAACCCTACCGCCAGTGAATGGTATCGTGTGGTTGTCCAAGTTCTTCCAGATCCCAATATTTATTCCAGATTCTTAGCACACTTAACGTATCTGTTACCAGATTTCCATCTCTACACGAAATTATGCCAGTAGTCGAGTCTTTCGTCAGGCATTCGAATCGTTGCTAAAACTTTCTGGTTTCGTTTCTGTTGCCGTACAGCTCGATCTTCTCACATTGTCGTCGTTCCATTTGTCTTTTTCTTTCCTCGGTATAGACGAATTTCCTCCCTTCTCCACTTCCGATATCGCTCAAAAAATGCTCGTATAGCCATAGGCGCTAGTGTTGCCTTGTAAGCCATGTTCATTGCTTTTGTCGCGGCCCTACACTCCCGATCATACCATTGGCTTCCTATTGTCCGCTTTTGGTAAGCATTTTCATTTTTGTTATGAAGGCTAGTATGTGTTGCCACTGAGGGCTGATGTAATCGGGAGGAGGGGTTTTTTGGAAGGAACCGCTTCGTGGGTAAGGCTACCGCTGTCTATTGTACTTAGTAGGGACATAAATACTGTTACAACATTGAAAACACCCATTTCAATAGTAGACCTGAACATTCCCTGTTAATGTCATATGGGTTTTGAAAGCTAAACTCAATAGCGTTAGTCTGCAACGGGATTTTAAAATTGTTTCAACTTCCATCATGGAGTGGTCAGATAATGAGAACCGTATCGCTGTAATAGCGCTTTCCAAGTGTGGAATGAAAAAAAGCGATATTTTCAAAACGCTCCGGCCACTAGGGATTAGCCGCATATTCGTTTACCGATGTATAAAACTTTTTGAGGAGACTGGAGATGTAAAAGACCGCCACCGGTCGGGCCGCCCACGCTCTGTTCAAAGCCGTTAAATCAAGAATTCGCAGAAATCCGCTCCGAAAACAGAAAATCATGGACCGTGAGATGAATATCACGCAAAAGTCCATGAGTCGAATCATTACAAAAGACTTGGGACATGGGTCTTTCAAACGACGTACAGGACATTTTTTGACTGCAGCTTTAAAAAAAAATATTATTGAAAAATGCAAACGTCTTTTGGTGAAGCACGCTGATAACTTGCACAGAAAAATTTTGTTCACCGATGAAAAAAATTTTACCCTTCATGAAAATTTAAGAAGAAAAATGATAGAGTGTATGCGCGGTCATCTAAGGAAGCATCTGAACTGATCCCAAGGGTGGAAAAGGGTCATCACCCAGCTTCAGTCATGGTTTGGTGGGGTGTCTCTTACGATAGGGCCACTGCACAGTGGGAAAATTACGAAAAAATTGGAAATAATTCGGCCATTTCGTTTGTAATGGTCCGATTTAAATGAAAATTTACATTGACCTTCTTGAAGTGTTACTGAGCTTAAGTTTTGAATTTCATGCATCTGTGTTTAACAGGTGCTGCACAGTGGGCCCTCAAAGTTGGTCACCTCGAGTTAAAATTTTCTTTTTCAAGCCGCCAAAAGCGTATTTGTGGTCCGATCGTAATAATTTTTTCTTTAGTGAAATCTGCTGGACAAACCCAACCAAAAATGTTATTACAAATTTTTTCATATCTCGTACAATAAAAAAGATATCGGGACTTAAAGTTTTTTTTTCGAAAAATTTGCTTTGGATTTTCTGGGATTATTTTATTTTTGGGAATCAGTTTTAGGTGAATCGGGGAAAATTTAATCGTGGTTTAAAGAAAACACTTTGGTTAATGTTTTAAAAAAAGAATTGTAGCAAAATCACCAATAATATGAAAATGCCAGCTGTTCAAAGTCAACTATTGCGAAAAAAGTGGGATTTTGAGTGTTTTACGGCGAAAAGGTACCTTTACTCTTATGTCAATAACTTTAATGTTTCTTAAGTAACATACAAAAAATTTGCATTTATTTCAAAGAAAACTTTATGCTTAATACAAATAATAAGCAATTGTGACCCTAGTCGGTACTTTTCTTGCTCCAGGCGTCTCCAAATATGGGCATTTTTTTCAAAAAAAATTGAGTTTGAGCTCAAATAAAAAAAATCGCCACACTGCTGGCCCAATTTGGTGCTATAAGTCAGTTAACTACATATGTTTTCTAAAATCCCAAGCAAAGAAATTTTGCGGGAGGCCATTTCTAGGACAAAAAAAATGAGTTTTTGTTAAAAAATCCCATTTCTGGGATTTTGTTTTCCCCTGTGTCAAATTTTAGAAAAGTGGCAACTCCAATTTTTTTTTTGAATAAGTTTTTCATTTTGTCACAAAAATATTGATACTACGTAAAAAAATCAGGTTTATATCTCCAACCAGCAAAATTTTACAGTGGTCTGAAATATTGACTTTTTTTGCTACCTTCACAAAAAAAAATTTTTTTCTCGTTTTTATCAATTATTATTCAACATATTGAGTTAATTGCATTCTTTTTTATAATCTGTTAAAACTAGAGGTAATTACCTTTCCATTGGTATATAAAAAGTATATCCTTTTACCTACACTTATAACAGCACGTGCGCTGGAATAAGACCCCTTTGAGTAAAGTATGAATTTTATAGGTAAGAATACCAATTTTAAAAATTCTCGTACCTATCCATAAATAGCAAAAATATATATTTTTACCATTATTGTTTACCTATTGTGTAAAAACGGAAAATGGGTTGTATTGTATAGTATGGATCTAGGTACCTAAACATTCATTCTTATATGTTTTGGGGGAATACCTGTCCCCTATGTCCGGAATATTGTGCAACATTTTAGGCGAATGTACCTGGGTACATAAAAATTCATTGTTATAAATGTATTTTTGGGGAATACCTGGTATTTTAGTCAAGTATTAATTGCGGATATTATTGTGATTACCTGTAAGTATTACTCATTGATATAAGAACCGCCGATTTTGTATGGGTTTATCATAACAAATTAATCCGCCATGACGATAACACTCCTTGTTCAAGAACTTGTTGAATTTTTAAAAAACACCAAACTTCGGAAAATGGAGAACAGAGTAGCAAATTTAATAGAGTGCATAGAGTCAACATATAGCGAGATAACACAATCTAACGAAAGCAGCAAAGTATTAAATTTTTTGAAAAAATTTGACCGGCTCATGGAGAAGTATCACAGGAATTATTCAAGATTACCAACTGAGTGGCTCGACAGTATAATTGAATTTAAAACTGTCCCTGCTTTAGTGGGTGCTCCTACTAAGGAATACGACGATCTATGTCCAAAGGCAAAGAAACAACGGTTGTCGGCTGAGATGGCAAATCATTCACCTTCAAAGATTTGTGATACATTCAAGGAATTACTGACGGTGGAAAATCGGCCATCTAGCGCAAAAAGAATTGCAGACGTGTTAACGGAAGCATCACCAAGGCGGCTCCAACGCATTGAAAGAAGTATTGCAACACCATGTCCTGGTTTTAGCGAGGAAGAAGCATTAGCTTTAATCATCGAATTGGGATTGAGTAAGAACAAGTACACTCATTTAAGAAGAATGCTGCTTGATAAAGGATGTGACATGTTTCCCGCATACAACCGAATAAAGGAACGAAAAATGGAAATTTTGCCAAACCCAGTGATAATTACAGAAAAGGCCGGCAGCGTTAGTTTGGAACTACTTCTCCAAAATACTGCCAGTAGGATAATAACAACATTGAATGAGGAACAACTAAAAAAAATCAACAACAGCCATCTTCAATTAATATGCAAGTGGGGATGTGATGGTTTGTCAGCACTTTCGGAATACAAACAATGCTCTGATAGCCAATCTACCCAGATCGAATTCAAGAGCGTATTCATGGCATCTTTGGTTCCTCTGAGGTTAAATTTAGACTCTACCTTACCTTCAACTTCGCGCAGAAAATCAAACCCTACTGAAGCAATATGGCGTAATCCAACACCTGGCTCCAAAATTTATTGCAGACCAATCTCCTTCGTATATCATAAAGAAACGAGTGTTTTAACTAAAGCCATCACAGACAAATTAAAAGATGATATTTCGAGATCAGAAGATTTTGCATTTAAATTCGACAGGTATTCTATTACAATATCTTTTAAAATGTTCCTGACAATGGTAGATGGAAAAGCCGCAAACGATATTACAGGAAACAAATCTAGCTGGAAGTGTTTCATTTGCAATAAAAGCAAAGTTAATTTTTTAAACGCTTCGAATAATTCAGTAGTCAATGAAGATACCCTTGAGTTTGGAATAGCACCGTTACATGCTCGAATCAGGTTTCTAGAACACTTTCTAAACCTTGCTTATGACATTAAGTATAAATCTATACCAGGAAATGAAAGGAAAAACATTCGAGCTAACAAAGAAATGCATGAAATGAGAGCAAGTGAAAAAAAAAAGAATTCAAGATGCATTTAAACAACAAACTGGCCTAAATATTTCTAAACCACGCTCGAACTTTGGGAATACAAATGATGGAAACACTGCCAGAAGATTCTTCGCAGACTATAATACAGCTGCAGAAATAACTGGAATCAATAAGGAGTTGATTCGAATGGTTAATATATTGCTTTTAGCTCTGAATTCCAAACAAAAGATTAATTCCGATAAATTTGGAGTTTACGCCGAACGAATTTTAAAAATGCTTGCTGATCTCTATCCCTGGAAAGAAACAAATAATCGAGTCTCACCTTCTCCCTATAGGCGAGTTAACTGAAGAACCACAAGAAGCTAGAAATCGAGACTTCAGATATGTTCAACAATTTTCCACAAGAAAATGCTCAAGAATAGCACAAAACGAAGACTTACTTAATAGTTTATTATTATCTTCAGATCCTTTTTTATCCTCCATGAGAAGTAAGTTGACTTCGTACCACGAAATGACGCATGGAGACGAAGAAGAATTTTCTGATTTATTAGATATGCTGGACGTGGAATAAAATCATTTAAGTTTAATGTTTTTTAATTATAAGATTTATTTAAATGTTAATTTATTTAAAAAAAAGTTTTTCACAAAAAATGAAGTCAATAGCATCTTTTTATTCAAATTTTCTATCTGCAACAATTAAATTACTTTTTTGCGATTGGAAATGTGTAAATTTGATTTTTTTAAATGCAACAACATTGATCTCTCACAAAATGAAATTGCTATTTACCAAAAAAATTAATATTTTACTCAAAGGGGTCTTATTCCAGCGCACGTGTTGTTATAAGTGTAGGTAAAAGGATATACTTTTTATATACCAATGGAAAGGTAATTACCTCTAGTTTTAACAGATTATAAAAAAGAATGCAATTAACTCAATATGTTGAATAATAATTGATAAAAACGAGAAAAAATTTTTTTTTTGTGAAGGTAGCAAAAAAAGTCAATATTTCAGACCACTGTAAAATTTTGCTGGTTGGAGATATAAACCTGATTTTTTTACGTAGTATCAATATTTTTGTGACAAAATGAAAAACTTATTCAAAAAAAAAATTGGAGTTGCCACTTTTCTAAAATTTGACACAGGGGAAAACAAAATCACAGAAATGGGATTTTTTAACAAAAACTCATTTTTTTTGTCCTAGAAATGGCCTCCCGCAAAATTTCTTTGCTTGGGATTTTAGAAAACATATGTAGTTAACTGACTTATAGCACCAAATTGGGCCAGCAGTGTGGCGATTTTTTTTATTTGAGCTCAAACTCAATTTTTTTTGAAAAAAATGCCCATATTTGGAGACGCCTGGAGCAAGAAAAGTACCGACTAGGGTCACAATTGCTTATTATTTGTATTAAGCATAAAGTTTTCTTTGAAATAAATGCAAATTTTTTGTATGTTACTTAAGAAACATTAAAGTTATTGACATAAGAGTAAAGGTACCTTTTCGCCGTAAAACACTCAAAATCCCACTTTTTTCGCAATAGTTGACTTTGAACAGCTGGCATTTTCATATTATTGGTGATTTTGCTACAATTCTTTTTTTAAAACATTAACCAAAGTGTTTTCTTTAAACCAGGATTAAATTTTCCCCGATTCACCTAAAACTGATTCCCAAAAATAAAATAATCCCAGAAAATCCAAAGCAAATTTTTCGAAAAAAAATTTAAGTCCCGATATCTTTTTTATTGTACGAGATATGAAAAAATTTGTAATAACATTTTTGGTTGGGTTTGTCCAGCAGATTTCACTAAAGAAAAAATTATTACGATCGGACCACAAATACGCTTTTGGCGGCTTGAAAAAGAAAATTTTAACTCGAGGTGACCAACTTTGAGGGCCCACTGTGCAGCACCTGTTAAACACAGATGCATGAAATTCAAAACTTAAGCTCAGTAACACTTCAAGAAGGTCAATGTAAATTTTCATTTAAATCGGACCATTACAAACGAAATGGCCGAATTATTTCCAATTTTTTTCGTAATTTTCCCACTGTGCACTGACCTGCATTTCTGCGAACAAGGAGTCAAAACATCGGCCAAAGTTTACCAAGAAACCGTTTTGGAAGCTGTTGTGAAGCCTCTTAACAATTCCCTGTTCCAAAACCAACCATGGACTTTCCAGCAGGATTCTGCGCAGGCCCATAAGGCTAAAACGCCCCAAGCCTGGCTTCGAAGCAATTTGCCAGCGTTCATTTCCTCTGAAGAATGGCCCTCAGGCAGTCCAGATTTGAACCCATTGGACTACAAATTGTGGACGGTTTTAGAGGATACCCCAACATTGGATCTCTTAAGACTGCTTTGGTTCGAGCTGTAGCCAATTTTCCAATAGCCAGTGCAACTTAAGGCGTGTGTAAGTGCAAAAGGCAGACATTTCGAATAAGTAGATTCTTTTTGGATACAATAAACATCAATAAATATATTAAAAAAATATTTGGTCCAAAAACATTCAGTACTTTTTATTTTACAGCATAAAACATGTGTAACTGTATTTATGTCCCTACTATGTAGAAAGCAATGAAAATTCATCACGAATCCGAATAAAGGGTCCACATCTACTGGTAGTAGGTACCCAAAGATTGGACAAGAAATTACCTAAAAACAACGAGTCGGGCACGAATATAAATAGTGGGGTTTCCAATAGGGGCATAACAATTTCATATCTTTATGTCAACGCACCCTAATGATCGTTTCAGTGTCAAAACGTTAGTCGAAGTCAACATTTTCATCATGGTAAAGATCACTTACGAGCAACGTTCTGAGTCGGTAGTCGCAACATGAGTGATTACTACAATTTTCTTATCTTCGGCGATGATACTCATTTCTGGCTAAGTGGTTCTGTCAATAAACAAAATATGCATTATTGGACAGCAACAACTCCACATGTGCCTTAAGAGACACAATTGCGTCCGTAAAAAATTACTGCGGGGTGTGGTTTTACCTCCGTATTTTGTCGTCGCTGAAAACAATCGTCATGTTACCGTCAATGGAGAGAGCTATCTTTCCATGTTAAAAAATTATTTTTGGCCAGAATTGGATGAGCTTCTTTATGGTCGATATGTAGCTTCAACGAGACGGTGCCACTAGCCACACAGCGCGCGTTACAATCGATTTACTGAAGGGCAAATTTGGTGAATGAGTTATCGCGAGAAATGGTCCGATCGAATGGCGATTTAACGCCATTAGATTCATTTGTATGGGCCCACGTAAAGTCATTGGTCTATGGCAACAAGTCAACAACTTTAGACGAGCTCAGAGACAACATCCAACGCGAAATTGCCAATGTTCCGGTCGAAATGTGTGCATGTGTGGTGGAAAATTGGGTCCAAACAATAGATCGCAGTACATGGGCTCGTGGTGGTCACATGGCCACAGTCGAATTTCATTCTTAAAATGTAACATTTGCACTACACCTGAAATAAATTTGAACTATATATCTTTAATATTCTGTGTTTTATAAATATATAATATTGTTATGTCCTTAATGGAAAACCTTTTATGTACGGTTCATCTTATATGAAGGTCATCATAGGAAGTCACAAATTCGGCGGCTTTTCTTATGGAGTCCAGCATGTGTTGTCACTGAACGCTGATTTCATCAGAAGAAGGGGGTTTTGCAAGGAGCAGTTTAATGTAACTTATCGATTTATAGCTTTCCCTTGTTCTTCTCTTAAAAGAACCGGCAGGAACCCATTTCTACCTTCAAATGCTCAATAAACGGCAACAGTTCATTTCTAAGCCCAAAAGTATGCCAACAAATGTTCGCATTAAAGAAATGCCGGGAAAATTTTCTCAAAAAACCAAAATACTAAGCGATCTTAAGATATTTACTTTGTTAAGTTATAGATAGAATGAATTGCATGTTCTGCATGCAATTCAAATTGTAATCGATTCAAGTGGGTTCCAAGCATTTTATAATTACGGACCCCTAAAGAATATTCCACAGATTATATAAAATAAAAAATAATAAAATATTTATCACATTTAGATATATCACACATTCATGTGAGAAGAAATTATTATGAGCTATTGTTGTGGGCTTTTGTCTGTGAAATTTATACAAAATGACTTTAAGCTTAATTACCAATAATTTTTATTGGCCTTACGTGCAATTATCATCAACATCATCATCGCCGACCACGCTACCGCCACCGCCGCCACCACCATAAACTGACAGACAGGCTAATACGTATGGACGGACAGTTCAATGGGTCGCCACTTCATACTCCACCGGCACTGTATGGAAGCCTGCCTGTTCCATGGCATTGTCATTAAGCGTCACTCATCAAATCACCGCTGATAGATCGATGTTTTGATTTCATTTTTCCGATTTTTTTCTGTCTGCCAGTCGTCGTTGTGGAAATTTTAATTGTCCCTATCAAGCTAAGCGATGTATATTCTAATAAACAAATTCTCAAAGTAATTAAAGTGTGTGATTGAAAATTTGAAAACTATGCACGAAAATAATTCGAAAATTATTGCCTGTTTGTCGTCGTTAGTGGTGCAATGCCAATAAAAACCTCAGAACTCACGGCAGTTCTGCTCAGTTGGCAGTTCGAAGTTGGTGGCAAAACAGTTGCGATTTCTAGTGTTGTTGTGCAATTATGAAGTTCTTCGGTATATTTGTGTTGTTGGCCGTGGCGGTGTGTTATATGCGGGTAATGAGCTTGAAAAAGGGATTACAATTTAAAAAACTTAACGATAAAATTAATATAAAATTAAAGTGAAGGATTCATGAGTGAGTGCTTGTGGCGCTTGTGTCTCAAGTCTTTTGTTTTTAGAGCATAAATGAACTCGTGGGTAAAAATTGTAAAATTAAGTGCATTTAATGTAAATTAAGGAAATATTAGCCTCAATTCGAATATTGAATATTTTGAATTAAATTTATTAACTATTTCTAAGGGTGGCACGGGACACTCTAAACAAAGCTAATTGCCTTTGGTGTCGGTACAGATGCCTCTAGATTTATATTGAGGTTTCTCATAAATCGTTCTATACATATTTTTATAGATGGGGTCTTATCTGATGAGTATGCTACAGCGTGGGCGATTTAACTTTTTTAATTTTTATCGGCTATGAAAAAAAGTACTGATAATTTTTTCGTATTTCTGGTTTTATTGTAAAGGCTGAACTTTGCCATTTAAAAATGGATCGCATTATCATGTATATTACTTCACAACTGGCTCGGCAGTACTTGATCTGATCAACCCAATTTTTCACTGCATTTTCAATTTAGGGTCGAGTCTCTTCAACGTCGACTTCGATTTCGTTTACTTCGTTCACTTCGTTCCCACAGAAACTAATCAAAAAGGCTGAAATCACAGCTCCGAAGAGGCCAATTCATGTCATAATTTCGGCTGATTATTCGATTTTCAAAATCCGTGCGTAAAATATCGCTGGTTGCGTTGGCTGTGTGACATGAGGTCACCGTCTTGTTGAAATTGTCATTCTCTTGCATTTTTGATAAACTGAAATTCGTTGAGCATGGCGCAGTATCACTTAACTTTGACGGTAACGGAGGTTCCTTGCTCATTTTCGATGAAAAATGGCCCGATAATGCCGCCAGTACAAAATCCATACCAAACAGTGACTCGTTGTGGATGTATTGGCTTCTCAATAGTCACGTGTTTTCCCTGACCCCATATGAGACAATTTTTTTCTCACAGATACAAAGGCATTGCGGCAAAATATGACGGAATGCCTTAAAGAGGGCGATGCCGGTTTTTGCGAATTGTTTGAGTTTAACGCTTGCTTGTTGGGCCATAAACAATCCATGGGCTTAACATCGCCGCAGCTAACGATAAAGCAAGTTTGAGGAGCCCGACGTTCTTGAGGTTCCAAGGACATTTTTTAAAGTTAAGAATGAAGCATTTAATTGTTTGGACTTTTATAACTGGTCCTAGAAATACTTTAATTCCTCTAACGTACTCAGCTTCTATGTCACCTACATTCAGCCAAAAATTAAGTAAATCTCCCATATCTGAACGAGTTTCAAATTATTCGGAGAAGTTACTCTACCGGGTATAAGAAAGGGCGCTGAAGCTAGTCAAGGACAGCTGGTAAAACAACTCTGTTGTTGCCGGTTCTATGGGCCGGATTGTCCCGAAGAGCAATTCTTCGACCAAGGGCTGTCACCCCGGGACACACTTGCCGCTACAACAACAACAACTCTGTTGTTGCTCCCGAGCACAAGCGCAATGTTAGATAAGTATTCACTATTTGGAAGGTACTGCAATGGGATGTGCTCTTTTGTGATAAGTGACCTTATCCCGGCGTCTAAAGTTCGAATCCATTCGTTATTGATTGACGTTGAGCTGGCACGACGCAGAGGGAATTCGTTCATTAGCCGTGTTATCTGTATGTGGAACATACCGCAGATGTATTTCCTGCCGCGTATGATATAAACAGCTCCTAGTCTAATATCCATAAGCATTACTTCAACTTTTTTTCTCTTCATGATTAATCCTCCCGTAACCGACACAATGCACTGCAGGAAAAAGGATCATCCACTCAATGTTGGCCTTAAATTAAAGGAAGAAAAAACAAGTAAAGAAGGTAGGCAGGCCAACTAAAGCATACGCTACTCTATTCAGTTGTTTAAAATAGCCCGCGCCTCTGCCTGAAAGACCTTTGTTTGGAAGGTATTCCCGATAACGAATGGATGTGCCCAAATTTTACCAGAGATAAATGCTGGCCGCTACTAACACTCCATGCGAACTTTGGTCGGATTCAGATGTAATATGTGGCTTTTAGAGCTGTAGGCTCTGGACCTTTGCATGGTTATATACGAAAGTATGATCTATAGTATGTACGTGGTCCATTTTCACCACAGTTTAAACCTGTGAGTGATCGGGTGCAATTTGTGGCATCACTACGGGAGTGACCTTTGTGTGGGAGCTATTCGAAAACATGGTCCGATATAGCTAAATTTCACCAGAGATGGGTGCTGGTTGCTCTTAATGCGAAATGTGCGAAATTATTTCCAAATCAGATATAATATGTGGCTTTAAGCAGTAGTTTATGAAATCGAGAAAAACCCTATGTATGATTTTAAAATATCGAGCAATGTGGACCAATTTCAATAGGGTCTTTAATGGCCCAAACTTAATGAATGTACCAAATTTGACCGAAATCGGTTTATAGCTAGGACCTGCACTTTTATTAGAACGAAGATGGACAGACAGACGGACGCACATCATTCAATGGAATCAGGTAGTGATCCTGAATCGATCGGTACTTAACATGGTATCTATCCACATTTCTTAAAGTTGTTGCAGACATTGGTAATGGGTTCGACATTTGTAATGGGTCATGATACCCGACATCAGTAATGGGTCATGATGCCCTGTACCACGGTGTGGGGTAAGCTATAACTAACGATGTTGGTAATTTTAGAGAGAAAGATTCTTCGTTGAATGTAAGGATCATTTTTCCGTGGCAGTGAATTTCGAAAGTATTTCAGCAATGAGCTGCATGCCGACATCGATTTTGCTGACTTGCACAATTTATGCGAACTGACGAAAACGCTCTAATGTTCAAAGCCTTCAATGGCGAGTTCATGGGAGCACCTAAAGAGGACGACCGAGGCTCCCGCGAAGGAGTCAATTACATTGAGGTACCTTTGTTCCTCATATCTAACTTAAGATCTTATTAAGAAGCAAAAAAGGCCCTTCTGTCAAATCAATAAGCTGGGCATGATAAAATTGTTAACTCACAGACTGGGAGCTACTGTTTAAAATCGGTTCCGAAAGACTTAAACGTTTTAAAGGTGTAAAATTATGAGGACTAAGACCAAGCCAACATTTTGTATGTAGTCAATATGGGTCCCAAGATCCCTGGATAATTGTTCAAAAATTGCGAAAGTTTCTGGAGGAGATAGTGAGACATTCGTCGGTAACCCTTATATGTATTCCTGGGAATAGTTGGTAATTGTACAGCTGACATACATGCGAATACTGGCGCCACTTATAACTCAGATGAGTGAAGTTGTCATATTGACATTCCTCTTGCCAGGGGTAAGCAGCTTATATCACAGAAACTCTATATCATTACCAAGGACAAACGGGAAAAGGAACCTACCTAAATGAAGACCACACAGATCTGGTCTAATATGGATAAGAATGCGGACCGCGATCAATCTAATCCTAGTGAAAAACTACATTGCGATTAACGCCGGTCACTGGCCTTTAGGCGCACTTCCAGAAGACTGCGTCCGACATACAACGACTTCTGTGAAAGTTGAAAACTTAAAGAGGAGGAGGAAAAAATGGAAGGAAGAAATAAAAATGATTTGTTCAAGAGCGATACCTAAAATATTTCTGCTCCAGCCAGCAGCAGTTGTCAGCTGGACCAGTTTCAAAACACCATTTAAAACAAATCGATTTTAAACTTTTGGTTGGTTGGTTGGTATTTTGACTCTGGTACTTGGACTCTAATTCATAATAATTCCGAAACTTGTTTGTTTGTATGCCCGAGATACATAGTAGGGACATAAATACTGTTACATACGTTTTATGTTGTAAAATAAAAAGTACTGAATGTTTTTGGACCAAATATTTTTATACCCGCACCACATAGTGGTATGGGGTATAATGGCTTAGTGCTTGCGTTTGTAACACATCGAAGAAATCGAGTTAGAATACCGGGATCAGAGAGAAAGTTGCTCAGAATTACATTTTGAGTCGATCTAGCCATGTCTGTCTGGCTGGCTGGCTGGGCGGCTGGCTGGCTGGCTGGCCGGCTGGCTGGCTGGCTGGATGTAAAGATGTCCATCTATTCTTGTAATCAAAGTACAGGTCGCATTTATGCACCGATCTTGATGAAACTTGGCAAGTGGTAATATATTGGGACAAGGACGGACGCTATTGAATTTGGTCCAAATCGGAGCACTTTCTGATAGACCCCCCATACAAAGGAACTCCCGGATTTGGTCCAAATCCAGTTGATGTCGCGTGTATTGGTCAACAAATTAAAAAAATATGACATTCGATGTAGAACTGACCACAAAATGTAAAAAAAATAGTTGGACCTACGGGGCCTTCAGAACCCAAAAAATGGACCCATGATTTTAAATATAAGTGTGACCCCTTAAATGAAAGGAAATTATCTTACAATTTTAAATACAGAAATCAAATGACAGGGAATTGCCTCAGGACTTTAAATATGTTAAGCCAAATGATTTATCTCGTCCGTGGGAGGGCACAGGGTCCGAAAACAAGGTATGAAAATGTGGACCAACTATAATTGTTATACCCTCACCACATAGTGGTATGGGGTATAAAGGCTTAGTGCTTGCGTGATAGATACAGATAGAAATAGCGACGAGTGCTTTCGATTAACAGGAGACTTAATCACATTTATAGTGGTGCGGGTATCATAGAGTCGGCCACGTCCGACTATAGCACTTACTTACTTGTTTAATAATCTGGAATCAACTTATTCGAAATGTCCTCATTTTTCCTTTACATAAGCCTAAAGTCGCACTGTCAATCATCAATAGCTGCACGAACCTCGTCCATTGGAAAATTGGCCATAGCTCAAACCAAAGCAGTCTTAAGAGATCCAATGTTGGGCTATCTTTTCTGACAAACTTTGTCTTCTAAAACCGCCCACAATTTGTAATCCAATGGGTTCAAATCTGAACAGCCTGAGGGCCATTCTTCAGAGGAAGTGAACGCTGGAAAATTGTTTCAAAGCCTGGCCTGGGATTTTTTTAGCCTTATAGGCCGGCGCAGAATCCTGCTGGTAAAGTCCATGGCTGGTTTTGAAACCGGGACTTGTTCACAATGGCTTCCAAAACGGTTTCTTGGTAAACTTTGGTCGATGTTTGACTCCTTGTTCGCAGAAATGCAGGTCAGTGGCCCCATCGTAAGAGACACCCCACCAAACTATGACTGAAGCTGGGTGATGACCCTTATCCACCCTTGGGATCAGTTCAGATGCTTCCTTAGATGACCGCGCATACATTCTTTCATTTTGCTTGTTAAATTTTTCCTGAACGGTAAAAATTTTTTCATCGGTGAACAAAATTTTTCTGTGCCAGTTATCAGCGTGCTTCGCCAAAAGACGTTTGCATTTTTCAATCCTATTTTTTCTTAAAGCTGCAGTCAATAAATGTTCGGTACGTCGTTTGAAAGCCCCAAGTCCCAAGTCTTTTTTAATGATTCGACTCATGGACTTTTGCGTGATATTTATATCACGGGCCATGATTTTCTGTTTTCGGAGCGGATTTCTGTGAATTCTCGTTATAACGGCTTTGATGACATGCGGTGTTGGAACAGAGCGTGGGCGGCCCGACCGTTGGCGGTCTTTTACATCTCCAGTCTCCTCAAACAGTTTTATGCATCGGTAGAGGAACATGCGGCTAATCCCTAGTGGCCGGAGCGTTTTGAAAATATCGCTTTTTTCATTTCACACTTGACTCCATGATGAAAGTTGAAACAATTTTAAAATCCCGTTTAAGGCTAACGTTATTGAGGTTAGCATTCGAAACCCACATGACATTAACGGGGTGTGTTCAGTTCTACTATTGAAATGGGTGTGTTCAATGTTGTAACAGTATTTATGTCCCTACTAAGTGTAAGAAGTTTTCTGTCATTTTATCTTATATTTTTACAGTCACCAACTTACTTTATTTCCAGTGTATGGAGTTCAATTTTCTTTTATTCATGTTAAAGCTAATTCAATTTAAGTTAACAATGCTTAATTAGGTTTAAAAATAATGGAACTAAAATCCCCCCCCCCCCCGCTCGTTGGTGCAGTGCGGCATCTTACCAAAAAGTAGTTCACTCCTGCTTGGAGAGTTGAGACAGGAATTGCCGCAATTGTTTCTCGATTGGATTGCTTAAGTTTATTCAAATTTGTTGGTTTTGCTTTGTGGACTTGCAATAATCCCACAAGAAAAAGTCAGGTGCAGTAAGGTCAGGGACCTGGGGGCCAACGAAATGTAGAGTTTCTGGATATCAGCTCATTTGGAAATTTTCGTCGCAATTCTGTTATAAGAGGTCGGGCTATGTGATGAGTTGAACCATCTTGCTGAAACCACACCGAGTTGAAAGAAATTCGCATTCAGCGTAATTCTGGATAGAAAAACACTCTCACATGCTCAAGTAATGGTCTCCAGTAACCGTTGTGACCATTTTCTTCGAAGAAGTAGGGCCCAACAATGCAGCGTGATGAAACTGCACACCACACTGTGACACGAAGTGGATGCAATTCCATCTCATGAAGTACCTGTGGGTTGAAAGCACTCCATATTCGACAATTTTGTTTGTTTATGTTGCCGTTTAAATCGAAATGGGCCTCGTCAGACAAGACATTTTTCCGTCCTATTCTGCCATTTCAAGCATCTTCTGGCAAAATTCCAGAGAATCGGGAACTCTGCTGCGCTAAGTTTATTGGTCATTTGAATTTTATATGTGAATAAGTCCAAATCTTTGTGCATAATTGACTGCAATGACTGTCTGTTTATACCCATTTGAGCAGATAAGCTTCTTGTCAAAACTCTTGGATTGTTTTGTATGGCAGTAGCAATTGTTTCCTCCATCCGAAGTGAAGGGTTTCGATGGTAAGGTCTTCTGTTGACTGTTCCATGCTCGGCAAAATTGTTCACGAGTCTCATTATGGTCTATCTGCTTGGAGGGTTGCCGCCAAACGTGCGCCTATACCATCTATGAACCGAAACTACGAACTCCAGTGCGTGATAGCGGCGGACAATCCAAATTCTTGTTTCAGTGTCCCCGTTAAAACTGAAAATCAATCAACAAAATAAGATAAAAATTATCCAGTTTCATTAAATAGAAGACAAGTTATTTTTTGGTGGCACCTTTCATCAGCCAACCTGTACAACATTTTAAATATTGTTTTTTATTTTCGATTTCAGCGTATTACCAAAAAAATTGTGCTCTTTAATTTTTACGATTGACTTCAGATTATTATTAATGGTTTAAAAAAATGTCGAGATAATATTATTAGAGTACAACTTTCCAACGGTACCCTTAAATCGAAAATAAAAATTTAAATGTGTGACAACGCATAGAGAAAGGGAACTAAGGCAAACAAAATAAATTTTCATTTTTTTTTTTTTCTTTTTTTGATGTGGACAACATCTGAGCATCCCATGGCCCAGAAGTGTTCCCTCCCAGAGATATGCGCGTTTTATGAAAGTGAAGTCGACGATTCTAAGCACAAATAGAAAGGGACCTAATCCTTAAATGGCTCTCCTGAACAAAACTGATTTTTAACTTTAGGTCCCTTTCTATTTTGCGCGTCACATATGCATTTTTTTGAGAATCATAAAAATCTTAAAAAAAATCCAAAAAATGGGGAACACTAGTAATAACTCGAGCTTAAAAACACTTTTAAAATTTATTTTAACACAGAGTCTACCTACTGTGTCTGTTTTATTATATTTGGCATTTTTATTTACAAATATTAAAAATTTGCCAAATGTTATTAAGGGAAAACTTAATTTTTTTACGGTGTTTGAAACTAAAGTAGCTCTGAACTTGATCCAAAATTTTTTGCGATTCGCTTTAAAACATAAATGTTTGTATATGATTATTATATTTAACTTCACTTCAAGAGGGGTGCAGTAGCATTTTTTTTAGCTCCATTCAACTCGAGTCACAATTGTGTTCATTTATCTATTACAACTTTTAAATTGATATACCATTTCTTTATCATTCACAACTCTAGGCCGAAGAATTGACCAAGGAAAATGCACTGGCGGTTGCAGTGGCCTGCAAGGAGGAAACCGGAGCCTCAGATGGTAAATATTAGTTGCTTATTTTATCTTTTTTCCATAGATTTTGAGAGTTTCCAACCAATTAAAATAAGGATAACTCTAAGCAAATGAGGCACGATGTGGATTATAAAAATCAGGTCTGCCCAGATTCTGCTTAAGCATAGACTTCGCAATTAGACAAATCTTTCTACAGAAAATTGTTATCAATTCGTCAAAGACTTTATAGAATTTATCATATACACACAGAAAAAAAAATCGGTTGGAGGTCGGTACGAACTACACACATTCGGTAGGATAACTACTTTCAGATGCAATCACCAACATTCTATGGCATTTCATGGTTAGACTTCAAAAAGATAATAGCTACAATAATATTTCATTTTTTTTTAATAACCAACACTCAAGGGATGCCCCCTATACATGCGGTGCATTGGGTTGACGAGTGGCAAGTAAAGGATCGGAGGGGGAAAAGAGTGAGTAATGTTTATTGGCACTTGCCTAGAACTTCAGGATGTCGCAATTAGGGGGAAATACATTTGCCGGAAGTCGAATCCACGTACGGACTGTACGAGCGAAAAACGAATTTGATCTGTAGTGTATAGTGCGGTCAACTGGCCAATCGATAACAAACTAGTGTGAATTCCTATAAAGTCGCGTATCCCTGTCGAACATCCTTACGTCAGGAATAAGACGACGGATGTCTAATGAACACACATCATGAAAGTAACGATAGATCAGCGTCACACAATCTCTCCTTTAAAAACAGTCAAGTAGCTCCAAGGATGATTTGGAGCACCTGTCCCTATATGTGACATCGCATAGAGCAAGGGACCTAAGGGTAAAAAAAATCAATTTTCACTTTTTTTTTGATGTGGACAACATCTGAGCATCGAATGAGACCGATCCCATGCCCCAAAAGTGTTCCCTCCCAGAGATATGCGCGTTTTATGAAAGTGATGGTACACCAAAGATACACATGTTTAAATTTTTAAAATGGCTCTCCTGAACAAAACTGCTTTTTACCCTTAGGTCCCTTTCTATTTTGCGCGTCACATATGGGGTTTGTATTCCATCTTCGTCCGGATGTAAGTTGTAAAGATGTTGAAAAGATCAGAGCGAGTGAAATATTTCTTGCAACGCTTTTAAAAGCCTATGCACTTGAGTGCTTCTTTCGACACTTCGAACACAGGTCTCGCCCAACGAGTATCACATTGTATTTCTATGCCCAGAACATCGAGAGCTTTTTCAATGTCTATACCATCAGTGGAAATTGAGGACACTTTTGGGTCAGTGCATCACTTGTGAGGCGATACCCAGAACATCAAGAGCATCTGATTGTTTAATGTCCTTGCCATCAGTGGATGGCAAGGCTGTAGCGCTGTTTGTGAGGCAACAAACAGTGCTGCATTTAAATCTACTCTATTTACTCGACCCCATTCGGAAATGGCCAGTAAATCCTGGCCAAGTGTCTCATCCATAGTTCGACTTTTATCTTCAATTTTTTGAAGACTCGGCCTACGGTCAATTGAATATGAATGACAGAGATTATTGTCATCTGCAAATGAGTAGATTGGATTCATGGTCTGACCCAAAAGATCGTCAGTGACAATAAGGAAAAGTTAGGGAGAAAGGACATAACCCTGTGGGACGCCTGCGGTCAGTCTATGTTCTCTGGATGCGAACAACTCGTACAGAGCGATCTCTAAGAAAGCTTGAAAAAATCGAGCAAAATTATTACCGACGCCAAAAGCCATCATCTTTGGTGTGAGTGCACCGTATCAGACTCTATCAAAGGCTTGGAGATATCCAGAGCCACGACCAGACTCTCACCAAACTGGTGAATGGAACGACTCTAACGTTCCGCAAAAACGCCATAAGGTCTCCCATTGAGCGATTTCTACGGAAGCCATATTGTCGATCACTAAGCAGGCGATTGGACTCTAGATGCCTCACAAGATGGTGGTTAACCATGCTTGCTGAGATAGCGCTGAGCAAATAGCAATTGGACGATAATTCGCAGGATTATTGGTTTCACCCTTTTTGGGGATTACAACACGCTGGGAAGACTTCCGTACTGTAAGCAAGGTTGAAAAGGTTGCGTAATGGATGGGCTAGCATCGAAGAGCACTTACATAGGACAAGTATCGAAATACCAACCGGGCACGTGGACTTACAGCCAATGAGTTAGTTATATCAACCAAATTCAGTTTAACTATTGGTTGTCATGACATTGGTTGTTATGACAACCAATCAATTAATAAGTACATGTTACTTTGGTACCAATAATTGGGGGATGACAACAAATACATTTCATGTAGTAACCAAACTCCGTTTAGTTCGCTGTTGTAACATGTTATACTGTACAACTAGGGGGTCAATGATTTCCTCTAGAAATAAAAGACTTAGACGATTATATTATATTCCCAATAGGACTGGTCCGCGTTATTTTTTAAGGGTCAAGAAAATTTTATTTGCAACGCAATACCATTTCCGTTATAAGATGTTTTTGAATGGAGTTTATTTTTGTAAAAAATTTTAACATAACGTCCTTTTTCCGAAAAAGTGAAGAAAAGTAGAAAAATGTTGTCCAATTAATTCAGTTTGTTTTTAAAAATGGTCGTTTTTCGGTTAAAATATTCTACTAAATTACTACTACTCGTATTATTATTTTGGTGTAGATTGTCTGTAATAAAATCAGAATTTTTTCATCATAACTGGATATTTTTTATTTTTTTATAATATTAAACGATTAGGTTATGTTTAGAATGGAAACGTAAACCAAGACAAAAAAGCCGATTTATTAAAATAATTTATTTCCATCCATTTTTAAAATAACCTACAAAATATGACTGGTATGAAGTAAATATTTTTTATCGCAAACAGATAAGACTTCAAGAATTCATTTGTGGTATTTTTCTGTCACATTACGCTGTAAGTAGCCGGAAATATTTAAAATTAAACTTTACAGGGATTAACCGGCTCAAGCCACGAAAATCAATGGGGAGAGCCTGGCCTTATAAAGTTCGGTTTTACTTTCAATAATTGCAGCACAGCTTTCTGAAGAGGGTTGTCACGGACCCGAAATCATGATAAAAGCTGTGTGCAGCCACGAAAATCAATGTCACTTTGCCATTTTGTTAAAAACTTGTCTTCTATTTAAATATAGAAGAAAGAGGTCTTGAGCCGGTTAATCTCTTTTCAATGTGTAAAAGCAACAGACCGAAACAAAACAAAAGAGCTAAACAATTTAACTTAACTTTACATAAAAAAATGTATAATCAAGTTAAATTTCTTTGACGCTTTTAAACCAAAACTGATTTTTTTTGACCCACTTTTTCAATTTGATGCATAAAATCGTTCCTTTTGTTCATACAAACTTTATTAGATTCAAAAGTAGAAAACAAGCTTTAAAAAACCCAGGTCATAATTTAAACAGAAAAAAGAATTAAGTTAACAATCGGTTCTATTGCATATCAAGAATTTGATTTGAAAAAAATTCAAAGTGGTTTCTTTCAAAGTCAATAGCAAAACAATAAATTCAGCGACATGTCTGAAAATTTCGTTCACGGAGATTTTTTTTCTAAGAGTACTGAAAGTAGCGATTCGTACCCATCGATAGATTCGAGCTTATTAGAGCAGAAGTCGCAAACTAAAACCGATCTCTACGAAACTTTGCACATTGTATAGGTTTGGGAAAAGAACTTAACTCCATTAGTTCATATCAGCCCATGTTTTGATATAATACAAAGGTGCCTCCTGATTTCAGATCCTGGATTTCTAAAAGCCACATATTTCTTCCAATGGAGATCAAACATTGCATAGAACTTTATGAGCGGTTAACAATCGCAATTAAATCTTATTCCAGTGAGACTGGAACATATCGGACCATGTTTTACCATAGCTTCTATGCAAATACACTCATGCCTCGCTATACGGCCTTTTGTTATACGTTTTTTCGCTTAAACGGCTTTTTTAAATTATGGCTTCATTCCGTTATACGGCCAAATTTTTTTAATTATACTGCCAAAAAAGCAGCATTTTCTCTTCAGTGTAATTTAACTTGCGCAAGATGTGGCATTATGGAAAAAATGGAAAAACTATTAGCCTTGTGGATAGAGGATAATAATTAAAGGTGCCTATAAGTCTAATGACTATCCAAGAAAAGGCAAAATCTATTTTCTATAAACTAAAAACAGAGTAACCAGTTTCGCATACAACATTTACAGCAAGCCAAGGTTGGTTTAAAAGATTCAAAAAACGACGTAACTTGAGAAGGCAAAGCAGCAAGTGTTGATGATGATGATGCAACAAGAAAGTACCCTGCCGTATTAAAATCAATTATTGAAACAGGACTCTATTGGAAACAAATACCGGACAAAACCTACATTGCAAAAGAAGGAAAAATGGTAGCTGGGCATAGGGCTTTAAAAGAAATATTGAAGTGACTTCTTGGAGCTAATGCTTCGGGTGACTTAAAATTGAAACCGTTGCTTGTCTACTTATTAGAAAACCCCAAAGCTTTTAAAGGAGTCGATAAGTCAAAACTGCCGGCCATTTGGAAATCCAATAAAAAGCTTGGATGAAAAAAGCTATGTTTGATGAATTGGTTTAAAAATTATTTTTGTCCTGAAATATTTAAACAAAAAAAAACAACATATTATTTCTATTGGATTATGCTCCTGGACACCCTGTAAATTTGTCTGAATTAGTGGAAGGAGTAGAAGTGAAGTTCTTCCCAAAAAAACACCACAGCTCTAATTAAACCCATGGATTATGGTGCAATCGCCACATATAAGGCGCTTTATTTGCGCAAAAATTCCAGGAGTCGAGGAGATGTTAAAGAGAAAAAACTTTTTGAAAAGGTTTTGATATAATAAAAAAATCCGTAGTGAGCATCGGCGAAGCTTGTAACGAGCTCAAACCGGAGCTCGTTACAAGCCGGATGTGTTCTAGCATCTAAGTCATTAATTTTCGATGCTGATTCCGTGGCTGTCGTTTGCCAAAGTATTTTGGGAATGGCCAATAATGTCGGCTTTGACAATTTAGAAGAAAATGATTTAATTGATTTGCTGTGATCTCAAGGAAGTCCTCTTTTCACTGAAGAGGTAATGTAGCTTCATTCTTTCAAACCATCAGACAGTGAGGAGGAGCCAGAGTCTATTAAAACATTAACTACAAAAAAGATTAAAGAAGCTCTTGATTTATTCGAACATGACAGTAGTGTTCATATTGAAAATGATCCGCAAGAAGAACACAATCAATGCGACCCGGACTATAAAAAGGCTTATGACTCAAAAAAAAAAAAATTGTCCACTTTTTTTTTGGTTTCGATAGTTTTAGTGACGCTCTTTCACGTAGTGAAAACTAGAAAGTCCCTATTCACATGCGACACACGTCTTACTCGTTCAGCATTGCTTTTAAATCTGAGCACTCACACGATTTTTTTCGGTCAGAAACTGGTTTGTGCTTTGCATTGAAAAAAACATCGCTCTTATATACACACACGAACTTATCTCATTTATGCTCTTTTGCTTTTTTTGGTTGTCTTTTGGGCATGACTGTTCATAATGCAAAAGAAAAACTACTAAGAAACTAAAGAAATGCATTGTTTATCCTAAACAGCTGTTTCTCGCAATTTCTTTTTTGAATCATAAGCCAACTTTTCATAGGCCGGTCACATATAACAATTTAGAAATAACTCTCTTGGCTGATACAAATAGCTTGAGAAGAACCTAAAACACACATCAAAGCAACAACGATTAAGTTAATTTTTTAAGCCCAAAGATCAAGATTATTGTTAACTTCTTTATACACATTTAGTTAACCATGTTTTCTTAACACTTATATAAAATATTTGAAATGTTCCTTTTTATAAATAAATATATAAGTATATAATTAATATTTGTTATATATTAAATTACATATTAATTGATAATTTGTTTTAATGAATTAATATCTTCAAATACATAAATAAATGTGTATTAAATTAGTTAAACTTGCTATTTTGACTGAAACTATTTTTTGTGTTTGTAAATAGAACCGATACCCTGTGTTTTGTTTTTATGAAATTAAGCAATTCGTTATACGGCTTTTCTGTTTACGGCTATTTTTTGGAACGCATCTAGGCCGTATAACGAGGTATGTGTGTATACCTATCGATTTAAGAACCTGCAGTTCTGGAAGTCACCTGTTTAATTAGATTCTCAACTTCGAATTGGCCTCTATTGGACCATATGTTCGGAAAGTCTCTATGCTTCTCCCTACTTGAGTTCATTCGCTTTAGAAGGCCCATTTCGAAAAAGATCCTTGTTAGATTCCGTATAGAAGCGCTGAGTCTTCTCAATACTACAGTGTAAGTCGGTGGCATTGACGCAATTAATGTCCCATAAATGGGGTTGGTTATTGGGCACTGTGACCTAAAAACCGCCCGCTGATGTTCAGGGACGTTAAATATACAGAAACAGTGAGATTTTCTCACAAATCCATTTAGACTTGTACCGGCCCGTATAGAAATTTGGGGTTACAAAAATCTCTCCTTGGCTTGCTTTGAAACTTTCCTTGAAAAGGACACCAGAGCGTATAAGCTATAATTGGAATCAAATATAACTTATACGCCTCAGGGGATGATGGTGATCAACGAACTCTGTTTGCTGGCAGCGGATCTTCGAATTGATCTTTTTAAGCATGAAGACGTTGATCTATATACTGTAATACTATATACTGCTTCGATAGGCGGTGTATCGATGTTGCTAGAAAATGTTGCTCAAATGGCGGCAAGTACAAATCGTACGTAAATGTCGGCACATCATTTCAAAAGGGTGTTTAACATAAATTTACCATTATTATTGAGGGAGATATTTTCAATATTAGTATATGACTAGCTTTGATTTGCAGTTTCTATGTCAAATAATAAGTGCTCATTACCATTTGGAGTTTTGACGGGCTCAGATGGAATGATTTCCAAGCTACGACCTTAATAACTGATTCAAAGCAATTATTTCACTTGTTTCTTGGACTTTATTAATAGCTGGCAAACTTCTTTACCAATAACAAAAGTTTTTTATTAGCAGATAAATATAAATTTAAAATATTCTTATTACTTTTATGATTAATAATTATTTTTTGTTTCTCTTTTCAGACGATGTTGAAGCCTTCAAGGAACGTAAACCACCAGCAAGTACCGAGGCCAAATGTATGATTTCCTGTTTTATGAAGAAATTCGGCGTGGTAAGTTGAACACAAATAAAGCAGGATCCTCAAATCAGATTTCAATAGAAAATTCTAAAAATTCAAAGCTAATTTATTTTTCCAAACTACCCTACAGATGAACGATGAGGGTAAACTGGTCAAAGATGTTGCCATCGAAGTAGCCGAGGTCATGATCCGTGATGAAGATAAAAAACATTTGGCCACAGATCTGGTAGAGGGTTGTGAAGCCTTGGAGGTTGATGATGATCAGTAAGTCCATTGAACTATTTGGCCGGTCGAACTATTGTTAATTGTTCACTATCACTTTTTAGTTGCGAGGCTGCTGCGGAGTATGGCGGATGTATGAAGCGCCATGCCAAGGAACTTGGCCTACATTCAGATGGAGCATAGAAGTGAATTGGTGGTCTGTGATCGAAATACCCCTGGTCGTTTGTTAAGAAATTGTCAGGCTTTAACGCACACACACACACACTTGTTTGATTTTTTCTTTTATACTGGACTTATTTTTCGAATGTGAGCTTTCCTTCTACTGTTGAGGAATCTTAAATTTATCGTGTCAACATAAGTATTTGTTTAATCCTTCTTGGTTAAGTAAATTTAATAAAAATAATATCAATTTAATGAAGCATTTAAAAAAATGTATATTTAATCAATCGACTTTTAACGTCGGAATGAATATCCGATTTTTTTAGAAGTGGTTGCTGATAAACAGGATCAAAGGTACTCTTTACTTCAAAGAAAACTGTAAACAGTAAACCAAGTAAGGTGAGGATTCCGGCTTGTGCTGGGTTCTTTTGAGGAAATTATTGGCCCTACAGAGTTTATATTGTTGGGAATGGTTTCCCCCTCGTTAGTGCCAGCAAATTTGTAAATTAAAAAAAATGATTCTTATCGTAATAATGGCTAGTTGCTTACAGACCCACTTGACAAGACCAGTTCTTTTTTTTGCAAAGAAGTCGTCTTTGATGGATAGTAAAGAATCAATCCCAGTGGGTAATACTTAGTAGGGACATAAAAAACTGTTACACACGTTTTATGCTGTAAAATAAAAAAGTACTGATAAAAGTACTATATATTTATTGATGTATATTGTATACAAAAATAATATACTTATTCGAAATGTCCGCCTTTTGCTTTTACACACGCTTTAAGTCGCACTGGCCAGTCGTCAATGGCTGCACGAACCTCCATTGAAAAATTGGCCACAGCTCGAAACAAAGTAGTCTTAAGAGATCCAATGTTGGGGTATCTTTTGTGACAAACCTTGTCCACAATTTGTAATCCAATGGGTTCAAATCTGGACTGCCTGCGCGCCATTCTTCAGAGGAAATGAACGCTGGCAAAATGTTTCGAAGCCAGGCCTGGGACGTTTTAGCCTTATGGGCCGGCGCAGAATCCTGCTGGAGAGTCCATGGCTGGTTTTGGAACAGGGAATTGTTAAGAGGCTTAACAACAGCTTCCAAAGCGGTTTCTTGGTAAACTTTGGCCGATGTTTTGACTCCTTGTTTGCAAAAATGCAGGTCAGTGACCCCATCGTTAGAGACACCCCACCAAACCATGGCTGAAGCTGGGTGATGACCCTTTTCCACCCTTGGGATCAGTTCAGATGCTTCCTTAGATGACCGCGCATACACTCTATCAGTTTGCTTGTTAAATTTTTCCTGAACGGTTAAAATTGGTTTATCGGTGAACAAAATTTTTCTGTGCAAGTTATTAGCGTGCTTCACCAAAAGAGTTTGCATTTTTCCATCCTATTTCTTTTTTAAAGCTGCAGTCAATAAATGTCCGGTACGTCATTTGAAAGCCCCAACTCCCAAGTCTTTTTTAATAATTCGACTCATGGACTTTACGTGATCTTCATCTCACGGGTCATGATTTTCTGTTTTCGGAGCGGATTTTTGTGAATTCTTGATTTAACGGCTTTGATGACATGCGGTGTTCGAACAGAGCGTGGGCGGCACTACCGGTGGCGGTCTTTTACATCTTCAGTCTCCTCAAATAGTTTTATGCATCGGTAGACGAACATGCGGCTAATCCCTAGTGTCCGGAGCGTTTTGAAAATATCGCTTTTTTTCATTTCACACTGGAAAAGCGCTATTGCAGCGATACGGTTCTCATTATCTGACCAGTTCCTGATGAAAGTTGAAACAATTTTAAAATCCCGTTACAGACTAACGCTATTGAGGTTAGCTTTCAAAACCCATATGTCATTAACGGGGTATGTTCAGTTCTGCTATTGAAATGGGTGTGTTCACTGTTGTAACAGTATTAATGTCCCTACTAAGTAATGAATCTGGTTCTATGCTTCGGATGCTTTTGAATCTTACATATTTATTCCCACAACATTCCATTAAGGAACAACAGTAACTTTTCTCAAATCAGTGAGCTGTACATGATACAATTTTATAATCTTTGATCGGAATCCACTGTTTACGCCGAGCCGGAACGGCTAATGCATTTGGATAGAGAAGTTTTTAAATGGCTTAGAGATAAATCTCTTACCCGTAAAGTTGCCGGCTTTTGCGAGGTAGCTTAAAAACTGTTAGATGATCTTACCCGCATTTGAACCTTGCTTTACTGGTATTTTTTTATATAGGCTTTATTTGAATTATTGAATCTGTTGCAAAGGAGCCTAACAATAGGTATACGAATCTTAAGTATAATTCAATAATGAATCCTAGTTTGGATTTCTTGTTATGTGGATCTCTGTTAATTGGCAGGAATTTAAATTAAGTTGGTCAAAATAGTATATAACTGGTATGGATCACATGTCTGAGAATTTTAAACCTGGTTTGGCTTAAACCTTGTGCTAAAGGGCCAGAGGACCCTTACAGTCATTTACAGAGTGTTCGCGATATTATGTAGAGTGAAGAACTCTACGAGTAGTTATGTATGTATAACGGATAACTCTAGAATAGCAGAGTGGACGACGTAATTTAGGTTTTGAGGTTTTTCGGGTTGACTGTTTTAAGGATCACGTATGAGAGCATTTAAGCCACGTGACGTAGAAAAAAGGATTCTACACAGTCTTTTTTTGAGTGTTCGTCCGCGCTTGATATTGACTGTTTTAAAGATCACGTACTCATATAAGAACATTTAAGCCACGTGACGTAGAAAAAAGAATTCTACACAGTCTTTCGGGCGCGTGTGTTCGCGATTACTGTTACGGATGAAGCTCAAGTGTAGATTAGAAAACACGGCTTTCTTTTCTTCGAAGTCTTAAAGAGCTTGGACTGCACAAAAATTGTCTGGCAAGTATGTTATCATGACGTTCGAGCTTCTCTTTGTGCTTTATATTGATTTTTTGAATTGCCTCTTTAACGAGAGGAATTTTTAAGTCTCGTGGATGTTTTCATTCCTCATATACCAAGGGGCACCGGTAATGAGCCGCAATGTCTTCGATTGGACTCTTTGCATTTTGTCGAGATTGCTCGAGCTTGCTTTGCCCCATAGCTGGGCACCGTATAACCAGATAGGTTTGATTGCACTGTTGTATAGCAGGACTTTATATTCAAGGCTTAGATTTGAGTTCGCGTTAAGGAGCCAGTGAAGTTGATGGACCTTAATTTTCAATTGAGTTTTCTTGGTTTCGATATGACTTCTCCAGGTGAGTCGGCGATCCAGGTGGATTCCAAGGTATGAAACATGATCAGATTGAGAAAAAAGGGATATTGTGTTGTTTCAATGTCGGACAAGTGCTAAAATTCAGTGTGAAAGTTACCTGTGTGCATTTAGCCTCATTGACTTTTATTCTCCAGTCAGAGAGCCAAGATTCTACTCGTCTGAGATGTACACCTAGATTCATAGATGCAATATCCTGCTTTTTATGTGCGGCCATTATAGCGGTTTTGTCGGCAAAAGTGGATGTTAGCACGTTTGGGCTGTTAGGGATATCTGCGGTAAACAGAAGGTAAAGGAAAGGTCCAAGGACGCTTCCCTGGGGCACACCTGCTAGTACGAGGGCGACCGCAAAACTAACTGGCCTGGGACATTTTCTGTTTTACTAGCAACTTTTTTTTTTGTTTTTTAAAAGCAGTCTTTTATAAGCCATCTTTCAAAATTTCCGAAATATTTAATGATTATTTTCTTTGTTACAGTTGATTGAAGTAAACAAGTTTTATAATTTTTGAAAAATGGAAAATAAAGAGTTTCGTGCGGTAATTAAACACTTTTATATGAAAGGTTATACGCCACAATTAATCAAAGATGAATTGGATTCTGTTCATGGTGATAATGCACCATCATACAACACCGTGAAATCCTGGGTTCAATAATTTAAAATGGGTCGTTCAAGTACGGAAGATGAACAACGCTCGGGAAGACCGAAAACTGCTACTACTATTGAAAACATTAGAAAAATATTTAATGAAGTGACTAAAGATAGACGAATAAAGCTCAGAGAACTTGCTGATATTGTTGAAATACACGAAAAACAAGTTTGGAGTATTTTACATGATGAACTCCACATGAAAAAGCTATCCGCAAGATGTTTGTTGACTTTGCCCAAAAAATCGTCCGTTGGACCAATTCCGAGGAGCTTTTAGCGATTTATCAGCGTAATCCAATAGAGTTCTTGCGCCGATTCATAACTGTTGATGAAACATGGATCCATCACTACATCCCAGAATGCAAAGAACAGTCAAAACAATGGATAGAAGCTGGTAAAAGTGGTTCCAAGAAGGCGAAATTTGTTAAGTCAGCAGGAAAAGTAATGGCCACAGTATTTTGGGATGCAAGGGGTATAATATTTATTGATTATCTTGAGAAAGGAAAAACTATAAATAGTGAATATTATTGTGCATTATTGCATCCGTTGAGTGAAGAAATCAAGATAAAACGACCGCATTTAGAAAAAAAGTTCTTTTTCATCAAGATAATGCTGCTTCACACACTGCATTTTTAACTCAACAGAAACTGGCCGAATTACGATTTGAAATTGCTCCGCATCCACCATATAGTCCAGATTTAGCTCCTTCTGATAATTTCTTGTTTCCAAATTTAAAAAAAAATTCTCGGTGGCAAAAAAATTTCGTCCTATAGCGAGGTTATTGCTGAAACTGAAGCATATTTTGAAGGTCTTGAAAAATCTTATTTTTCGGATGGAATTAAAAAACTTGAAAAAGTTTTGATGAAGTGTATTGAGTTGGAAGGAGATTATGTTGAAAAATAAATAATAATAATTCCAAAGAAACGGTTCTTTTTATGTTAGGCTAGTTACTTTTGCGGTCGCCCTCGTATTTCGCGGTAATCGGCGACGTGTTGCCCACATTTGACTCTGAATCTGCGGTTTTCTAAGTAAGACAATCCAAACTGATGGTCTGGTATTATGTTATTTGACACGAGGAACGGTTTTATTTTCGATAAAATAACTTTTTCAAATAGTTTGGATAAGCAGGGAAGCAAACTGATCGGCCTGTATGAGGAAGGTATTGGTTTGTCCTTTCCCGACTTTAAAATCATTTGAATCAGAGAAATTTTCCACACTTTAGGAAAGTAACCAAGTCTCAAAATATAGTTAAATAATTTCGCCAGGATTTTCACAGCAATATAGGAAAGTTCCAAGATCATTTCAGGTGTGATAAGATCATATCCAGGTGCTTTACCTGGTTTTTTTTAAGACAGTCAGAACTTCATTTGCGTTAGTAAACAACGATAGTCGTGCACACTTCCTTCACATTATTAGGATCGTTAATTGAATCGCTTTATTTAAAGAATTCCCGTGTGTTGATGGAATACTAGCACTTGCTTCAAATCAAAAAGTAATAATGATAGCAAATAAGTAAAAAAAAACTTAAGGACAGGCAGTACCTATGATAAGATCGCCAACACCACGTTGTTATTCAGAAGACAACGCGTCACTGCAAGAAGTTTTAGCAAGGTAGGACTTAATATTTGACCACTAGATGAGAGATATAGTTTCGATGGATACTAAAAACGCAATCATGTACTTCGTTGTGTTCTTCCACGAACAACTTTTTTTGGTATTGGCTTGTTGTCCTGAAAGACCCATACGGTCAATTTCTGCTTTATTTCGGGCTCATATGCATAGATCCATGATTCGTCACCTGTGACGATGTTGTACACTACATTTAAGCTTGCCATAATAGTGCCCAAGGATGCCTCAATATCATGGTATGGCACATGTAGGTCTTACTTTATCAGGTCAAGCGCATCTATGGGCAAAACGACCGAAGTGGGACGACCCTTACGAAGCTCATCCTGGAAAGAACGCCAGCCAAGACTGAACTTTTGGTACCAGCGATTTACAGTACGAAAATTCTCGCTGTTTCGTTCCATGTTTTGACCTAAAAGAATTTTCACTACACAGTAAACAAAACAATTTGTGCTCAAATGACAAAACGTTTTAAGTGAAGTTATGCCAAAAAAAAGATAAACTTCCCAATGGAAGTTTCAGTTTACATCTGGCAACAATAGGACTCGAAATATAAATAGAAACCCTCGTATAAATGGTTTTTTGGGCGGAGTTGTAGTTTTTTAGCCGGAGTTCGGTGACAGTTTCTCAGATTGGAGCCCGGAGTCTTGAATTGGAGTTCAAAGCCAAAATTCTAATGCCTAGTTCTAACAAAGAGCAAGTAATGGATCTAGATCTCCTGTAGTCCTTGTGGTTGTGGTTTGTATTCATCGCGCATGTTGAGGGATCCGTTTTTCTCAGACCCCATATAAAGTGTGACCTTTATGAACATTCGCCAAATGCTTACTTAAAGCAGTTGCAATATTCCCAGCTTAGTTGGACTGTGGTGGTCTGCGGGTCTGTGGGTTAATATGCATAACTCCCATAAAAAAATCTTTCTTATTGTTAAGCTCATGTCATGTAGTCACGATAACACTTGCTTCGTTACCATTTTGTAAAAAAACGTGTCGTTTACGAGCTTTAGATTCAAGTGTTCTCGTGCCAATTTAACACCTGATCAATTTATTCTTTCTTAATCTGAGCCCCAGTCGAGGTATAAGCCATTTTCGGATCTGGTTTTGGTTAAGTTCGGTGCTCAATTTTTTTTCAAGGACCAGTAAACTATTTACTTATTAAGGTCCACAACATCACATTAGTCAGCTATATAATTTTATATTTATGGCTTAGAGATTAATCTCTTTCTCGTAAAGTCTCCGGCATTTGCCCGTCTGACCTTAGAAGGGTGAACTATGTAAACTTTAATTTTTATTTGATTTTTCTGAGTGCATGTATTCTTCGAATGTCCGCTTTATGAGCACGGGATGTATACGTCATGGGCGTGGTTATTTTTATTACAACAATATATTTTGTAAGTTCTGTTTGACTTTAGGAGATCTACTACGATATCCAGGTGAAGAAACCCCGCCATTTGAACAGAATCTGTTCAAAGAGATCTCGGCGTCAGCTGAGTAGGCTTGGCCAGACAATTGAATGGCTGCAGCACTTTAGGTGGTCCCTGATGGCAGGCGGGACAAACGTCCGGAACCATGGCATCAAGTCGCAGCCTATACGAGTTGAGGTGGCTGCACCATTCAGATCTCAGCTGAGCCAAAACCACACGCATCTGTCGAGGTAGCGTCATCTCCTCTAGTTTAATCTGTGGGGGATGTTCCCCTAGCATTTCGTCCACACTATAGCTGGATACAGCTGCTGCGATTTCATAAGCCTGAATGTCATTTAGAAATGCCTTACAGTTTCGATGATCTAAAGGGGCTCTCTTGTGCCGCTGGACCTCTCTCTCTCTAGATCATGAAGGTCGTACCTGATCTGCCTAGGCGAATGCATCCTGTTCATCAGATGGCTGAGAGATGACTACTGCAAAGACACCAAAGCAGATACTGCTTAGACAACAAGGAATTTGGTCCAAGCCCGGAAAGCACCTTCGTCTTTTTATGTAGCTGGTCCTCAGAAAACATAAGAAAACAGCCTGTTAATGTTTTTAGAACAGCATTCCGGTAGGTCTAAATGTTCTTCCACTGCGTCGCACTCATGTTCGTCGACCACACCGGTGCTGCGTAATTCGCCACAGACCGACCTATCGCTTTGTAAGAGGTCTACAAGATTTTTTTGTCTGCTCCTTTAGTAACGGGTGATCAATCTAAAGGTATTTTTTCAAAATAAAAAAGTACAAAAATTCAAATCAAGGTGAAATATTTATCATTTATTCGAAAGGACATTTTATGCCATTTATTTTTTAATATAATTTCCTTCAAATGTGAACGCAACTATGCCTCGGGGTGTCCACACTGAGGGTCCAATTTTGTTGGCTTCCAAACCTAGAATCGTAGCTGGTTTTTCAGCATAGACTTTGGACTTTACGTAGCCCCAAAGACAAAAGTCTAAAGGTGTGATATCACACCTCAGTAGATCCATCGTTTGAGCAGTTGTCTGGCAAGTGGTAACGTCCTGTTGAAACGGGCTTCAATTTCAGGCAGCATAAAGTCTGATATCATGACGCAATATCGAGCACAATTTACGGTTACGTTCCGGCCATCATCGTTTTTGAAAAAGGAGAACCGATGATTCCACCAGCTCATAAAACGCTCCAAAGAGTGGTTTTCGCCGTGTTAGTCTTTCTATAATGAAATGGCAAACAATACCGAGAAGAAAAAAATAAAATGTAACACAACTCACACGTAATCTGTGAAAAAAACCCTATTTAAAAAAATTACCTCTAGATTGATCACCCGTTACTGTCGGCTAGTGACTTGAGGACCTTGTCGCAGATAGTAGTAGGATGTGCAGAGGATCGTAAAAGGCTGTCCAATGTTACCCCAAGGATTTTGGGGTAGTTGGTAGGCGGGATGGTGACGTCATGGAGTTTCACATTTGGTGACTATCACACCTCTGGTGACTATCGCACCTCTGCGGTCCATGCAGTGAACAGTGTGGCTGATGATTTGGAGGCGGATATGTTCTTATTCCTCGCAGTGAAGAAGCGTGCTAAGTCAGTGACGTAACAGTTTCTTCTTATATGTCATCCAGTTTTGTTCCTGACGTCAGAGTTGTGCAATCATCAGCCTTATGGTGGTGCAGGAATTTTAGAGAGATAAAGGTTTAATCCTTTTTCAACTTTACGGCGCTTCGACTTCCTGTCTCTTAATTCTAAATGTGACTAAGTTTACGATCCAATAATTCACACTAGGCGGAAGGAACGTTTCTGCAATATCCTTGAACAAATTGGCATGATTGACCATTTAGAAGGCCTTGTTAAGGTCAAAGGCCACGAGATATGTCATCTCGTTGGGCTTGTTCTGGTTAAGGTCGCGACTTATACGATTGATGTGCTGCTTGCGGAACCCATGCTGATAATCAGCACAAGGAAAGTGTTCGATCAGGCTGGAGCAGTGCTTGAAGTTTCTTTGCTAGTGGCGAAAGCAAGGAGATCGGTCTGTAAGATTCTTCTTTGCTTGCTTATTTGCCTGGCTTCAGTAGCGCTACCCCTCGGCCCACTTTCCATGTATCCCGAACAAAGTGAGTGGCTAACGACAAATTGATCACTTTGGTCATGTACTCTACTCCCGGGATATCCAAAATCGGCGTTGAGATTCCGTCCGAATCCAGCGCCTGAGATGATTTTGCGCTATAAATGACTTTGGCAACTTCGTCATCGGTACATTTTGGTGGTGACTCTTCGACTCGGAGAGAGCGGATACGACGCAAAACTTTCCTTTTCGCCTTATCACTCTATGGGTGTTCAATTAAAAAGGAGGTTAAAATAACTCGCGCACAGTCTTGAGTCTGTCATTGTTAGGCCACTGAACGTGACGGCTGTCCTATCCTCCTTCATTCCAGGGTTAGAGAGTGATTTGACCGTTGTCCACAACTTACCAATTCCGAAACTTAAGTCGCACTGCTTTAAGTGATCTAGCCATTTATTCTGCTTATATTCGTTGACCAACCTACTGATCTCAGAATTGAGATCCCTAATTGTAGGGTCAGCAGGTTTGGAGCGATGACTGTTATCACGCTTCTTTGCGAGTCCCACTGCCTCTGCTGGTAAATTTGGTCTATCTCGAACAGCTGGATTATGGCGAACGCCTGTTGCGTTGATGCTGGCCCTGCCCTTCTTCTCGGCTACCCGAACATCTGACGGAATGGTTAGATTACTAAAACTGCGGTTGGTGGCTTCTTTGAAGGCATCGCAATCAGACTTTTTTGTTTAAGATACGTACCGCGTTTAGAGATTATGAAGTCCGATGGTCTGCTGATGGAGAGTATTATGGAAAGGTGACCCTAGCGTGATGACGGGTTGCCAGAAGACGTTGTGGATCAGGCCTGGCGATGCCATATTTATGTCTGACAAGCTATGGCAATCGCCCATGATCCGCGTGGGGGAGTTCTCATTCACTGTGCAGAACGTAGAGCCAGCAAGTTGCTCTGCCAAAGCTTTACTTTTCTGCTCATTATCTAGGAGAGAGTCCCTAAGTTCATGGGGGACAGTAAAGTCTCCTATGACCGGACGGGTATTGCCTTGTAGCAGCTACCAATCGGCGGGAAGTATACGTTATACGAGTAAAGCTCTAACTCGGCATTCCCAGACTGGTCTGCTACTCTCATACATTCCATGTATGGGTTTTAAGAGTCAAGCCTAGGCGAAATAGTTCTGTACTGCACAGAATGGTGTAACAGGTAGCCCCCGTCTCCATTTCTCGTGCGATCCTAACGTAGCACGTTGTAACCGTCATTTATCATAGTTTACAGGATCTCAGCGACTCCGACTCATAAATTCTAGTACATCCCAAGATTTGGTTGAGTAGGCCATTGCATTGATTTGCAAAATTGTTGCATTGTCTGGGGTGGCAACAGCAATCTGCGGTTTTAGGTGCTGTATTTGAAGATGCTGTTGCCAGGGAGACTGCGAGTCTTGGATAATGATGAAGACGAAAGTGTACACGGCGCTGTTGATACCAAATCCAAAGACCCGCTGCGAACTACGTTGATACGGCACGAGTCAACAAAGCCACGAGTCATGCGCTCTAATCCCTGATGTGGTTCAGACCTAAACAGCTCCCGAGGTGCACCCAATCCATACACACGCAGAGAAAAAACATGGTTACTACAATATGCCACGGCAAGAATAATATGTTCGTCGGAACCATAATATTGTTTACTGAATTTTATTTTGACAATAGTATGATTGCCGCAATATTAATATTGTTGAATATTAACAATAGTATTATGGCCAAATTTAAAAATGAAAGTATGGTTGTAGCAACAATATAAATATGGTTGGAGCGACAAAAGTTTTGTTTTTTTTGGGCTTTATGTTAACAATAATATGTTTACGGCAATCATACTGTATGATTGTAATTTTTTTTCATTTGAACATGCTTTTTAAGAACAATGTTATTGTTACGGATCTAATGCAATCATGGTACTTTTTATATGGAAATTAAAGTTTTTCAAACAAACTGCTTTGGCCTTGTTTAACGGAAATATTTTTAATAAAAACGCTTACGTTTTTTTTAAACAGAATTTTCTAATGCTTATTAAATCACTTCTATTATTTTGAATTTAATATATTTTTGCATACTTCCAATTTATTGTTGACAACTTAACTCACTTCTAATAAATAATATTAGGGATCAAATTCTAATTGTGTGATAACTCTATGGTTGTAGGGATCATAACATTGTTGCGTAGGAATCAGGCAATAGTTGTGAGGATCATACTATGGCTGTATGTGAAACATACTAGTATAATATGGTTGTGGAGATCATAGTATGGTTGTGTGTGAATCATACTATGGTTGTGGGAATCAAAGTATGGTTATGTGTGAATAATACTATTGTTGTGAGGATCGTAGAATGGTTGTGACGATCATAGTATGGTTGTAAGTGAATCAAACTAGTGTTGTGGGGATCATAATATTGTGGGACCACAACCATATAGCCATCAATAGTATAATGCTCTTCGAATATTGTTATCCCAACCATACTTTTTTTCTACGTGCACCTTACCGACGTTGCAAAATGGAATATACGCTTCTGATAATCCGAGTAGATTCAAGGTCCGGGTTTTTGTTCGATCTCAGCTTGGACCAGTAATATTCGGAGCAGACAGTCCCGAAAATGCAGCTCCCACGACGAAAAAATAAACAAACAGAAACCAGACATTGTTGAGGTGGCCGAAAAGTGTTTGTTTCGGGTCAATCCGGTATAGTAGTGGAAACCGGCATGGGTAATATTGGGTGACTAATCCTCGTGTTTGTGGTTTTAGCCCATATCGCAGAGAGAGTTACACTGCGTCTGGGAGGTGACCCCCAAATTCAACACTGGCGTTAGGTAGGAATCGACTCCTGACCAAGGGGGAAGTTCTTTCCATATAATACTGTGGTTTGAATTGGTACCGGAAGAAATTGGCCCTGAGTTGTTCTAAAGGGAAGGTAGCGGTCGCATGGTAACGGCACCAGTGGGATGTTTTACCAGGGTTGAGGTTTTCACGCTGTCCACCCTGTTATCTTACATAATTGCAATGGTTTTCACAAGAAATGATGTCAAGCTTTTAGATGTTGGGCTTACGGTGTTTTTGGGAAATAATTTGTATTCTCTTTGAAGAGATCACAAATTGCAAAAGGAAATCCAGTTCATTAAAAGTTTATTATTTAAGCATTTCGTTATTTTTTGTAATTGACTGCTTTTGCATTTTAAAATGCAAATTTCAGCGTTAAATTACATCTAGACAATCGAAACCGTCTGTGTAAATTCCCAAAACCATTCCGGTCATACACCAAAATAATGGCTTGAGAAAATTACACCCATTCATTCAATGGAAATTTCTAAGTATAAAATGAAGAGCAAATATTCACAAAATTTTTAGTATTTTTCACATCACTGCTGACAACAGAATCAGATTAGTTAAAAAACGAGTCTCTAACAAAATGAAGAAATTGGCTTTAATCTTTTTAATGTATTTTGTCAAAAGTTCACTTTCGGTATTATTAATAATTTTCCAAAAATTTTATCGATAATACAATTAATTTGTTTTCCATTTTTCCAAATATTTCAGCAAAGCGATTCGTCTTCGGACACTTTGCTAGAAATGGCCAAAAGCTCAGTGGTCGACTGTTATGAGGATGAGGGCAACACGAAGAAAATCGAAATAACTGATGGTAAGTATAAAATAATATTTCACTGAAAATATATTAGCGAAAATATATTATAGAGAAGATATACACCAGGGTGGAGTGAAATTCAAAAAAAAAGTTAACCTCGGAAAGAGATGTAGCCTGGGGTCCTAAAGAGGGGAAAAATAAAGAAAAAAATTTAAAAAAAATTTTAGGGGTCGCGCCACTCCCTTGAAATTTGGAAATTATCGCTATTTTGGCGTTGATTTTAGAAAAATCCTAAAAGTTAACGACTTAACTTATTCAAAATTTAAAAGTTTGAGCTTGTTCAGTGCCCAAACAAAAGTATTTGAGGCAAATATGAGGATAATCGACTAATATTTGTAGCTTTGGTGGCGATTTCATTGTTCAGTCAATTTTCTGAAGAAGGGACGATTTGACTTATTTTACTTTTTGAAATTTTTGAACAATGAGAAAATTTTTTTTTAAATTTTTTCATGCCCTTATTTCATTGTTTACGCTATTGCAAACATTTATTGACATAAAACTTTAAAATCGGTTCAGGGGTTAGGAAAATTCACGCCTTCAAACATGTGTATTTGTTTATTTTGGCGCGACCCCTAAATTTTTTTTTAATTTTTTTTCTTTATTTTTCCCCTCTTTAGGACCCCAGACTACATCTCTTTCCGAGGTTAACTTTTTCAAATTAAAAAAAAGCATGTTTCACTCCACCCTAATATACACCCAGCGAACCAAACGTTCAGAATTCGGTCAGAATTCTGTACGACAATCGGCAAAATGTTTTGATTTCAGATCAGAATTCTAATCGTGTTCGTAACGAAAAACATAAAAGAGGGTTGACACGAATTCTGAACAAAAAAGTTCTCAGAAAAACCGAACAGAATTCGTAACGATTTCGGTAAGAATTCTCGATTCAGTTCAGATATTGTTCAGAATTGTCTGATATCAGACAGAGACGGCAAATTTGGTTTACTGGGCAGTCACTCGAAGCCAAACTCGGAGACACTACCGTACATTTATTTTTTTGTCAAATAATTCGAAAACATAAAAATACTAACAAATTATGACTTGAACCGTTTTTATTTTGGTTCGAGACCTTTTTGTTGTTTCTTTTTCAGAATCAACTAAAAATTGGTGAAATGTATTATTGCCAGGCAGACTGTACGCCAAGGTTTTTCTTCAGCAGTCTTTGGCAACGATTACTTCGGCTACAAATCAAATGACTTATACAGGAGTCTCATTATGATTAATGAGAATTACCCTTTGTGCATAGTCTTCGAACTGTGCGAAGAACAATCTTCATAGTAATTCGTCAATTGAGAACGGCTGGGTCGATTTGGTTCAAAATTTTCAATTGTTACTAATTGCCAGGAGTAGGTTTTTACGAAAGAAAATTTTGGGAAAACTCTCCGGAAACGTCGGGAAATTGAAATAATCGAAAATTTATTTTTAGTATGGAATTTTTTGTGAAATTGTTCCGGAATGGCTTTTCGAGTGGCAACATAGAAAACTCTCAGTGAAAAACTCGGAAAATTCCGCAAAAACGAGAAAATGTTTAGAAGCTGGAAAATTCGTTGTGAGGCTTGGAAAATTTCGTATAATTGTGAAACCCGTTGTGATAAAATACGTTTTGAGTTAATTTTGGGTGAATAAGTTAACGAGATAAATAACAGATGGCGCTGCGCTGAGATCATACATTAACTTAGGCTGAGCGTAAATTGACAAGTGCACTTTTCGCATGTCATCACAGAAGAACTCGGAGTATTACACATGGAACGCTGCATTGAAGAGGTTTTAACGCTGGAAGAAAGGTGATGCGATTGCTGGCTTCGCTGATGTCGTTCGACCGATGCTCTCAGTAGAATACGAGTATATACAGTTTATCGCATGCTTTTGATGCACATTAGAGGCCCTACTTAGTAGGGACATAAATACTGTTACAACATTGAACACACCCATTTCAATAGTAGAACTGAACATACCCCGTTAATGTCATATGGGCTTTGAAAGCTAACCTCAATAGCGTTAGTCTGTAAAGGGATTTTAAAATTGTTTCAACTTTCCATCATGGAGTGGTCAGATCATGAGAAGCGTATCGCTTTTCAAGTGTGAAATGAAAAAAAGCGACATTTTCAAAACGCTCCGGCCACTAGGGATTAGCCGCATGTTCGTCTACCGATGCATAAAACTGTTTGAGTAGACGATATGTAAAAGACCGCTACTGGTCGGGCCGCCCACGCTCTGTTCGAACACCGCATGTCATCAAAGCCGTTAAATCAAGAATTCACAGAAATCCCCTCCGAAAACAGAAAATCATGGCCCGTGAGATGAATATCACGCAAAAGTCCATGAGTCGAATCATTAAAAAAGACTTGGGACTTGAGGCTTTCAAACGACTTACTGGACATTTATTGTCTGCAGCTTTAAAAAAATAGGATTGAAGAATGCAAAGGTCTTTTGGTGAAGCACGCTGATAACTTGCAAAGAAAAATTTTGTTTAGCGATGAAAACATTTTTACCGTTCAGGGAAAATTTAACAAGTAAAAGGATAGAGTGTATGCGCGGTCATCTAAGGAAGCATCTGAACTGATCCCAAAGGTGAAAAAGGGTCATCACCCAGCTTCAGTCATGGTTTGGTAGGGTGTCTCTTACGATAGGGGTCACTGACCTCCATTTCTGCGAACAAGGAGTCAAAACATCGGCTAAAGTTTACCAAGAAACCGTTTTGGAAGCTGTTGTGAAGCCTCTTTACAATTCCCTGTTCCAAAACCAGCCATGGACTTCCCAGCAGGACTCTGTGCCGGCTCATATAGCTAAAACGTCCCAGGCCTGGCTTCGAAACAATTTGCCAGCGTTCATTTCCTCTGAAGAATGGCCCTCAGGCAGTCCAGATTTGAACCCATTGAATTACAAATTGTGGACGGTTTTAGAGGACAAGGTTTGTCACAAAAGATACCCCAACATCGGACCTCTTAAGACTGCTTTGGTTCGAGCTGTGGCCAATTTTCCAATGGACGAGGTTCGTGCAGCTATTGACGATTGGCCAGTGCGACTTAAGGCGTGTGTAAAGGCCAAAAGCGGACATTTCGAATAAGTAGATTCGTATACATCAATAAATATATTAAAAAATATTTGGTCCAAAAACACACAGTACTTTTTGTTTTACAACATAAAACGTGTGTAACAGTATTTATGTCCCAACAAAGTATGCTTGAAGTACTCTTAAGCACAGGGAAAAAAGGAAAAGATGATGGAGTATTTTTACTGAATAAATTAAATTGAACGATTTGCTTAAAGCAGTAATACATTAAACAACGTTTTTGCTATTGAGTATGATGAAAGTTTAGATAAAATCAGCAGTATTCGGTTTCAACAACAAAATATTAGCTTTACTATCGGTTGCGACAACCACCGGTAGTTATGTCAACTAAATATATTTTATGCAATTCATTGATATGACCGATAAATTAGTTGCGTCTACAATTCCATGATCATAATAATCATCTTGGGGTATATCCAACCAAATTTCTATAACAACATTTGTGTCGCGCAAATTAGAAAGGGACCTAAGGGTAAGAACCAGTTTGTTCAGGAGCCATTTTAAAGATTTAAATACGTGTATCTTTGGTGTACCATCACTTTCATAAAACGCGCATATCACTGGGAGGAACACTTTTGGGGCATCGGATCGGTCTCATTCGATGCTCAGATGTTGTCCACATCAAAAAAAAAAAAGCGAAAATTGATTTTTTTTACCCTTATTTCCTTTTCTCTTTGTGTATGGCTTGGTTATGCTTACTTATATGTAGCTTCATTCTTGCCTTTCTTTTTGGCGCTGATCCAGTTGATGTTTCACATTGCCCATGAAGTAAATTTGTAGGAATTTATGTTGTGCGTCTTCAAGTGGTAGCAATGATCCAATTCGATGGTGAATTTGGCCTTGGATCTGTAGAGTCAATGACGAAATAAGATTCAATATTTTTTTGTGCATCAAAAGAAAATAATCGGTTAATTTATTACCTTGAATGTCGGATTGAATCCGCGTTCATGAATAATAGCTGCTCCAAATGAAGTCATTTGAAAGCATCCGTTGTATTTCTGAGCGTTCGATAGAAAATGACGTGATTCTGGTGTTGCACCAGTAAGCAAAGAACGCAATGGCTCTGTTGGCAAGGACAATGGTGGTAATATAACCTTTCCATTGAGACAGCACAATCCAGGTGTTTCTCCAGCGAACTTCAATGCACCGCAATAGTTGCGCACAACATCTATTGGGTTTATTTGAACGGAAGGATGCGAGCTGTAGTCAATTCTGCAATCGTAGTGAAACGCTACTCGATCCAAATCAACACTTGAAGCACTTCTTCTTATGCGTTGATTTAGATTATAACGTTGTTGAGTTGATTCGTTTGCCCGACGATTTCTTATTGTTAACTGAGCCGTTTGTTTCATTTGCCACCTGCCTTTCTTCTTGTGCTTGTGATGCTCGAAGTTGGGCCATACTAACACGGCGCTGTTCTCGTGCGATTTCTTGTTCATCCGTCGTCAATTGATAGGCAATATTCCGAAGTCTATTTGCATTTCGCGTTCGACGCGAAAGATTAGATCTTCTGGCTCGTGGCATTGTCAATTACACTGAGAAATGAACACACAAAACATGTGCTATTCTCACAAAATAAATATCTCTATTGGCAACTTACCGTTTGAAAATAAAATTCCACACCAAAATTATCAATCAGAATGTAATAAAAAGCGAACTTGAATTGATTTTCAAAGAATTCCAACTAAAAATTAATTGCACAATCCAAAATTAATGTTCGGGTTGATTACACCGTTCAACACGCTTTTGCACACATGAAGAAGACCTATATATTCGGAATCTACGTCGAAAAATAAACTACCCGTGTGTCCCAGTTTTTCTAGATCAATTCGTATTTTCGCGAAAAATGTGAATATGTATATATTTGGTTAAAAACCACTTATATAGACATATTTTGTATTAACATACAAGTCCATATCCATAAATTTTTTGCAAATATACGAATTGATGCAGAAAAAGTGGGATACACGGTGGGATACACGTGTATTTTATTTTTTCCTCCTCTTTCAGAATATACTATTTTTTTTCATGTGTGAAACCAAAAGCTTAAATTTGTCATACAGTGTTATCGATGAGCACGCAATAACAAAGAATGTGCATTTTATCAAACTGAACTCACCTCTATGAAATCACTTTTCACAATCACAATCAATATTCACAATAATTTGTTTCAAAATAATGTTTTAAATCAAATTGAATTTCAATAACTAACAAAAGCTGAAACAAGCTTAAGTCACATATGTATGTCAAGAATAAACCAACGTACAGAAATATTGAATTTTTAATTTTTGATTTGTATGGGAGGTACCACGCCCCTTTGTGTAATACCTACCATATTTGCGGTAGAACTTAAGATACTTAAAATAAATAAACATACAAAATTCTGTGGAAATACCTTTAACAGGAGCAAAAATATTGAATTTTTTAAACTTGAATTGTATGGGAGGTGCCACGCCCGTTTTTCCAATGTCTTCCATATTTACAGTCGATTTAAGGATACGTATATTAAAGCAACATAAAAAATTTTGTTTAAATACCTTTGACAGGGGCAGAAATATTGAATTTAATTATTAGTTGTATGGGAGGTGCCACGCCCCTTTGTCTAATGTCAACCACATTTGCAGTAGATTTAAGGACACGTAAAATAAACCAACTTACAAAATAATGTTGAAATACCTTCTACAGGAGCAGAAATGTCGATCTTTTTAATTTTGAATTGTATGGGAGGTGCCACGCCCCTTTGTCTAATGCAGATCATATTTGCAGTAAATTTTAGAGCACGTAGAATAAAGCAACATACAAAATTTTATTGAAATACCTTTGACAGGAGCAGAAATATTGAATTTTATAATTTCTAATTGTATGGGAAGTGCCACGCCCCTTTGTATTATGCGATTCATATTTACTGCAGATTTTAGAATACGCTCAATAAACTGATATACAAAATTTTGTTGACTTGCCATTGACATGAGAAAGAATATTGGATATTTAAGTAAAAATTTGTATGGGAGGTACCACGCCCACTCGATATATCAAAGTTTTTCTTAGGTATTATCCTATTCTGGGCGGAGACCTGTCCGAATTGGTGCTCATCATCGAAATCGGTCCAGGCGTTCTCAAGTTATAAGCGTTGTAACTAGCATCACTATCTTTTATATACAATATAGATTATTAATATTTTATCATAATAGAAGGATCTATGACAATTATGTGTAAAACAAAATATCGGCCAAATGCTCGCCACGGCTTCGGTGACTTACCTCTATTCGAGTCCATATTTCCAATGACTCTGAGTCGTAATGGAAGTTCAATGTCGTTGATGAGCCGAGTTATCTCATCATTTAGCTCTTAACTTCTCCTTGGCTTATTGACATACGCTTTTTCTTTTAAATATCCCCAAAGAAAGATGTCCAACGATGCCAAATCACATGACAATTGATGTGACAATTAACATCGCCACAACGTGAGAAATCACGGCCATTGAATTTCTCTCGCAAAAGAGCCATTGTTTCGTTGGCTGTGTGGCAAGTGGCTGTGTGGCAAGTGGAACCACATATTGTCCAGGTCCATATTCTCAATTTCTGGCCACAATTATTCCATTATCATCTCACGATACCCAACACCATTCACGGTAACTGCTTGGCCGACCTCATTTTTGAAGAAGTACGGCCCGTTGACAGAACGATGGCAGAACGAACTGGGCGAGTATGCACTGGTGTTTTCACATTTCCACAGACCTGGTTTGCTTAGATGTACTCACAATTCTCCCGACTGTGGGCTCAATAAGTCGATTATGCTGACAAAAAAATCACGAAGTATACGAAATGCGTTTTGATTTAAACACCTATTTTCGTTAAATGCCTCAACGATGCTCAATTGTGTCCCCTTCCCTATTCAAATTTGCAAACATTGAAACAAAGAAATGTTAAATTAAGTTGGCCTAAAAGCTTGACGTTAATGTGTAACTCACAAATAACATCGTGCATTATGGTTGGACCACCCATTGCAATCAGTAAATCCTGGGCCAACCATTTTCGTATATGGATTTTATCATTTTTAGTTTGGCCGGGCGAGAACATATATATACTTATAAAGTATACCCTCCTATATGAATTCAGATCCAATATTAAAATTTTCGTCAAATCGGCAAAAAATCACGAGAAATGGCCTAAATTAAGGCTTGTATGAGTGGTGCCTAGCTTTTGTCATTTTTTCAGACAACGTAGTCTAAATAAATAATGCTAATCATTGATTTAATTCTGTTAAAATTAAAATTTTAAGGGGGCGTGGCACCGTCCACACTTTAGTCCGTTTGTGTTTGATTCCAAGACAATATAAATAACGCTAATCATTGATTTAATTCTGTTAAAATTTAAATTTTAAGGGGGCGTGGCACCGTCCACATTTTAGTCCGTTTGTGTTTGATTCCAAGACAATACAAATAATGCTAATCATTGATTTAATTCAGTTAAAATTTAAAGTTTAAGGGGGCGTGGCACCGTCCACATTTTGTCCGTTTGTGTTTGATTCCAAGACAATATCATATGTTCAAAATATCATCGTCATATCTCCAACAGTAGATTATATATGATCTTTCCAGGTTCAGGGTTTGTTTGGGAGCTGCCACGCCCCTTTTTCCAATCACATTGTAATGTACCTTACAAATATTATCAGGCCGTAATACATATAACGTAATATATTGTGAAAAGTTTATAACGATCCGCGGTATATAAGTACAGGGTGGAGCGCGAAAATTTGCTCTTTTGCACTGCAGGCTGCTGCGGCACTGTTGGTCAAAGAACGTGGAGAGAAAGCGTAGCTTATAGTGCCTGACGGGAGATTTGTATTCGTTTACCTTTGAATTGCCATCATTCAGTGGACACGTGAGGAGAGGTCATTTTGTGTTAAAGCTTATTTTTTAAATGCCCATTAGATCATTGCAGTGCAGCGTGCTTTTTGTTTACGATTCGCTGCTCCCCCACGCGGACGTGTTTCTGGACGGCAATCAATTGTAAATTGGGTAACTTCATGGAGAACAGCAGGGAATGTGTCATGTGTACGAAGGGACCTGAGTAAAGGATTACAACACCACAAAACATCAAGCGAGCTAGAGCAGCAGTACTGCAATCTTCGAAACGCTCTGCTCGGAAGCAATCACTTGCTCTTGGCTCTTCCAGACGTTCTCTCCACCGGATTCATTATAATGAACTGAATTTTCACCCACATAAAATGTGTGTGGTCCAACAATTGTCGGCGCGGGGCTATTTGACACTGCCGCCCTCTTGTGAAGACATTCTTGCAACTATACCCCGTGACCCAATTTTGTTCTTTTCTGATGAGGCACATTTTTTCCTCAGTGGGTGTGTAAAACAAATCTCGGGACTTTATCAGAGACCTTTACATTTGGACCGTGTCACTGTGTAGGGTCACTGTGTGCACCAGTAGCCATCATTGGCCCTTACTTTTTCCAGGATAAACGTCTTGCCGTAACTGTGACCTACAGTACTTGACTATGATACAGGATTTTTTCAGCCGGCTCTTTAGGCAATGCAAGTAGAGGATACATGGTTTCAACAGGATGGTGTTACTGTACACAGAGCGAGGGTTACCATGAATTGTTTAGGGCAAATGTTTCCTGGACGGCTTATCTCTTTAAGGGGTGATGCGAACTGCCTCACCAGTCTTAGCACCATGCAATTTTTTCCTTTGGGGTTACCTGAAGTCGAAGGTTTACTTATATATCAACCGTCCCAACACCTTGGAACGGCCTAAATAACAGTATTGAGGCTGAAATTGGCAGAATACCAGTCGACATGCTTGTTAGAATTCATGAAAACTTCAGAAACCGTTTGCAGCAGTGTGTGGATAGCGAAGGTCGACATTTTCCAGATACACTATTCAAAACCGTGTAATTTAAAAATTCCCTAACTTGTCAATAAAATTAAAATATAAAATAATTTTTTTTTAAGGTTCATCACTTTTTTATTTCATTCCCAAATAAGCTAATAACCGCGTTCGCCCTGTATAAGCAAAAAACACTCAAAAATAATGCAAATATTTGATAGAGCATAGAAAAAGGGGCCCAAGGGTAAAAAAAATAAATTTTCACTTTTTTTTTTTTTTTTTGATGTGGACAACATCTGAGCATCGTATGAGACCGATCCCATGCCCCAAAAGTGTTCCCTTCCAGAGATATGCGCGTTTTATGAAAGTGAAGTCGACGATTCTAAGCGCAAATAGAAAGGAACCTAATCTTTAAAATGGCTCTCCTAAACAAAACTTTTCATCCACTTTTCACTTTCTTTTTTTGACGTGGACAACATCTGAGCATCGAATAAGACCGATCCCATGCCTCAACAGTGTTCCCTCCCAGAGATATGCGCGTTTTATGAAAGTAAAATCGACGATTCTAAGCGCAAATAGAAAGGGACCCAATCTTTAAAATGGCTCTCCTAAACAAAACTGGGTTTTAACCTTAGGTCCCTTTCTATTTTGCGCGTCACATATAGTGATTTTTACAAAGATTGACTTAGTCCTTGAGTGGGGAAACTTTTTAACTCCTGACCGATCTGGCCCATTTTTAATACCACTGTTTCATTCCATCAACTCATGTTACCCGAAATTTCGGTCACTTGACGTCAAAAGTGCGAGCTCTAGGTTGCTTTCCTTGGTCTAACCGCCGGACATGGCTAGATCATTTAGAATTTTACGACAATTCATGAAGTCTCCGGCTAGTACTTCGAAGTGTTGCCAACGGAATGACCCTTTATCCTATGACGCAGGGTATTAAATCAATAAACTTTACTTTGACAGCACCACTGCTGCTGAAGTAATTTTGGGTTAATAACGTCTGTCGTCAGATTTAATATGGAGTTTCCAAAATTTGGTGTCCCCTCTGGATGTGATTCGGTTCTACTCAGAAAATCCATATTCAAACAAACTCTAATACGTTTTTCTTCTTCTTCTCTAGATGGCTTTCAGGATATTTTAAAAGGATCGCGCAATGCTGTGCGTAATGCGAAGTGCATACGTTATTGTATAATGAAAAAACATGAATTGGTAGTAATTGAAAACTCCCCAATTTATTAACACCTGCAGTTTATCTGAAAATATTTTCGTGCTTCTTTTTCCAGTTTTCGGCCGACAATTCCTTGGACGAGACAGCGGTTATACCTTTTTTCGTTTACCTTTTAAATGATGCCATCGACATTAAGCATCTCAAAGGGATCGTGGCCAGTTGCAATGATGGCATTGCCGAGGAAACGGATCGATGTGAACGTTCGCACAAGGCAACCATGTGTATTTTGCAAAATCTTCACGATGGTGGCTTAAAGGATGTCTAAACAAATTCATATTTGAAAATTGTAGTTCTAGTAATAAAGAATATAAATAAAAAAGTTTGAAAATTAGTTTAACATATTCGAATAGATTTCAATGTACATAATTTGGTTTTGTAAAGATTTCTTTCGAAATTACGCTTTAATTGAGGGTAGACTTTGTACACACAGGGAAAATATTTGTAACTTTTTGCCAATCGAAAGCTGGTGGTTGCACGTACTATCCATGAAACGCTACAGCTGAATGTTAACTGTGTACACTTCAATTTTCTGTGAGTGAATCTTTCGACACTTCGAATACACGCCTCGCCCAACGAGCGTTACATTGTATTTTCATACCCAGAACATCAAGAGCATCCGATTGTTCGATATCCATACCATCGATAGATAATGACGACACTATTAAGTCATCGAAGCGCTAGTGAGACAACAATCAGCACTGATTTATGCGCACATTAAATTCGCCCGACCCCATTCGAAAATTGCTCCTTAATCCTTTCCAGGTATCTCATCCATAAATCGCCTTTTGACCGTTTTATTGAATAATCTACTGTTGGAGTTTTTTTTTCAGACGTATGCTTTTCTAGAAGATATAAAACGCATATAATTTAATGTTATGACCAAGGATTAAGCTTTATTATAAGGATAAGGAATTGTCATTATGATTTAAAAATTATTTCAGGCAAGTGATTGCCGCGGCTGGCTCGAATAAATTCCAGCCGAGAGGACCAATTTCCAACCACATTTTGCAGCATTTCGGGCCGTATTTTCTCTGCCAATGCGTCAATAGTGTCGCACTTATCTGCGTAGACAAGCGGGTTCAAATAATCCCACAAAAAATAGTACAGCGTTGTTAAATCGCACGATCTTGGAGGCCACGCCACAGGCCCACGACGCGAGATAATGCGCTTACCAAAAGGTTCCTTGAATAAATTGATTGTTTCGTTGGCTGTAAGGCATGTAGCGCCATCTTGTTGGAACCAAAGGTCGTCTACACCAACATTTTCCAATTCAGGCACGAAGAAGTCATTAATCATGGCTCTATAGTGTTCCCCATTGGCTGTCACATTATGGCCGTATTCATTTTTGAAGAAATATGAACCAATGATTCCCTCTGCCCATAGAGCACACCAAACAGTGACTTTTTTAGGATGTAACGGCGTCTCAACAATCGCTTGTGTATTTAAATTGCTCCAAATGCGACAATTTTGGTTATTAACGTACGTATTCAACCAAAAGTGTGCTTCATCGCTGAACAAAATTTTCTGTTAAAAATCATGATCGGTGGCCATCTCGTTTTGGGCCCATTCACCACGATTTACAAACGTTGTTCCGGAGTAAGTCTATTCATTATGAAATGGCAAAGTGACAGCTGTCAAAAAAAACCAACTCGGCAAAAAGTGTGGCCAGATTTAAAACCACACGTCTAGAAAAACACCCTTTACTTGTAAAGTCCATGGCATTTTCGGAGAGGTAATACCCGCTAGTAAAACATTTTTGATGTTTCTAGCTTACTTTGAACTTGTGGTACTAGCAAGGTATTCGTGCACACTAACTGCTTATACATACTACATTGGTTCTACAGCATTCCAAATACGCTGTAATATTTATTCACTACTTTTTTCAAACTTTCTGATTGTCTCCTTTACACATTTTCTTTTGTGAACACTACCACAATAGGCCTATTCATGCACTTTAAGTGGTACACGGTCTTCAGGGCTGGCAAGACATTCCACAGAACTTAACCTGCAAAGACCGCACAGTACTTTTAGCATTACAATTTAGCAACGAAACTGCAGGATACGTTCCATTAAGCAATTGGACCTTATCGTTTTTATATTATCTGCCTTATAACCTACATACTAGATGTATAGCCTTTTCATAGCCTTTTCAACAGATTTAAAGTAGCTTTATAATTTAATCTGTTCTACCATTGATACAGTTCCAAGTCTCTCTTAGTACGAGTACACGTACATAGTGCTGGTATTATTCAATAATCAATAATGTGAGATTTCAGTTGAGCACTACAAATAGGTAACTGATGGAAGTCAACAATTTAATATTAAGCAAGCACAGCCGATAATATTTTCAAAATATCAATAGCCATATATGAACATGTAATTACCCACTTGTTTCTAAACTGCCAATAGTTTAAGTAAATGAATGAAGGTTTGCTAATAGCAAAAAAAGAATAATCACTACGAATAGAGTATTGAATCGCCTCATTTACGCAGACGCGGCTGAACATTGATTTGAAGGCAAGTATTTCAATCCAATTAAAACTATGTCCTAATTTGGTTTGCTGGCAAGTGATTATGGCCAGCTTGGTTGCGCTTGTACAGAAGGTGAAGGCAGTAATTAGTGATGACGGCTGTCCCCGATCGAAGGAGAAAGCGATGGTGATTGTCCTGTTGATAAGAAGGGGTTATTTTATGTAAATTTGTTTCTTACCCGTCCCTGCACATCGAATCATCTTTACAATATAGGGTGGGGTAAATATTTATAATAAAATGCACTTAATTAAACCGCGAAACCTGAAGTAACAAGATGCCTTTACAAGCATCATTCAGTTAATTTTCTCAGAATATTACTCACTACCCATTATTTAAAATAAAATTGATTTTGTTGTAAATCAAACAAATGGAATATGATTTTAAATGTTTATAAATCAGAAATTAATAAAATGCATTTACACATGTAAGCATATACAGGGTGGAGCGCAGTAGTATGCATATTTGGGAATGAACCTTCGCAAAATTTATTTTATATTTTAATTATATTGAACAGTAAGGGAATTACATGATTTTAAACAGTGTATCTGGCAAATTTTGACCTTCACTATCCACACTCTGCTGCATACGTTTTCTGAAGTTTTCATGAACTCTAACAAGCATGTCGACATGTATTCTGCCAATTTCAGACTCAGTATTGTTAATTAGGTCTTCCAAGGTGTTGGGACGATTGATATACACCTTCGACTTAAGGTAACCCCAAAGGAAAAAAATAGCATGGGGCTAAGTCTGGCTAGCGTGCCAGCCAGTTCGCATCACCTCTCAAAGATATAAGCCATTCAGGAAACATTTGCCTCAAACAATTCATGGTAACCCTCGCTGTGTGTGCAGTGGCTGACAATTGTTGGACTACGCACATTTTATAGGGGTGAAAATTCAGTTCATGAAGAATCCGGTGGAGAGAACGTCTGGAAATGCCAAGAGCAAGTGATTGCTTCCAAGCAGAGCATTTCGGAGATTGCAGTACTGCTGCCCTAACTCTCTCGATGTTTTGTGGTGTTGTAATCCTTCTCTCAGACCCCCTTCGTAAACATGACACATTACCTGCTGTTCTCAATAAAGTTATCCAATTTGCAATTGATTGCCGTTCAGGAACACGTTCACGTGGGGAAACAGCGAATCGTTAACGAAAAGCACGCTACACTGCAATCATCGAGTGCGCATTTGAAAAATACGCTTCAACACAAAATGACCTCTCCTCACGTGCCTAATGCATGATGGCAACTGAAAGGCAGACGAATGCAAATCTTCCGTCAGCCACTATAAGCCACGCATACTCTCCACTCTCTTCGACCAACAGTGCAGCCACAGCCTGCAGTGCAAAAAAGCAAAATCTCGCACTTCACCCGTATATAAAATTAAATTCATTTTTATTTGTTTGTTGTATTGGGTGTCCATCGGGAAGGTATACTACTTTGTTTGCTTATAACTTTTGATTAAATGAAAGAGAATGGATCTTATATTGATAAATGTTTTATTAAGTGTCGGCAATTATTTTTAGAATACAATATCGGATAAATGTCCGCCTTTGTTAGCCTGCCCTTAAGCACATTTTTCATAACATTCTCACACGCTGCATTTCATTAATTTCATTACGAAGATTTTGTTTGAGTTGCTCAAGCGTTTCTGATTTGTTTGCATAAACCTTGCTTTTCAGATATCCTCACAAAAAGAAGTCCGGAGCAGTCAAATCAGGCGACCGTGGAGGCCAATCAACATCGCCAATTCTTGAAATAACTTGTTGTGGAAAAAGGTCTCGTAGTAATTCGATTATAATCCTGGCTTATGCGATGTGGCACCGTCTTGATGATACCACATGTTAATCAAGCCCAAAGCATGCAGTTCTGGCGTTAAAAAGTTTTTAATCATATCACGATATCGCTCCCCATTGACATTTACCGTTTTCATTTTCATAGAAGTAAGGTCCAGTGGTTCCGCCTGACCAAACTGCACACCAGACTGTCACTTTTAATGGATGCAAAGGTGACTGATGAATAATTTGAGGGTTATCCATTGCCCAGAACCTACCATTCTGTTTATCCACGTATCCATTCCAATGTGCCTCGTCATTCATTTCATGAAAATCGGGTTCGTCATGGGCAAGCTGTGACATTCTATTGGCATAAGTACGGCGGCGTAGATGGCCTTGTGGAAGAAGCTCTTGCGTCAACTGAATCTTAAAGGGAAACAAATGCAAATCCTTGTGCAAAATTGTGGCCAAAGTTGTTCTTTGAAGACCAAGCTCATGAGCACGGCATCGAATTGAGGTTGATGGATTGTTGTGATCACTTTCTTGAGCAGCAGTAACGTTGTGGTCCATGCTTGGGCCTATCAGCTACAGACCCTCTTTCTTCGAAATCATTCACTACACGATAGATAGTGCGTTTTGTTGGCAAGTTGTTTCTCCCAAACAACGTTTCTCATCGTCACAGTAATCGATGATTGATTTTGATAAAATGTTTTATCGACTGGAACACGTAAGTTTATCGAATAAATTTGCCACGTCTCTACTTCACGACTGCTAAATATGAAGTGTCAAGGCTAAGGTTTACAAAAAGGGCGGCAAAACAAAGTAGTATACCTTTCCGGTGGACACCCTGTTCTTATTTATAGGAGACTAAACTATCGAACCTTTCTTCTTAAAACTTGCACAGAATATAGCTGATGGCTGGTTGAAATAGGCTACTTTACTTTATGATATTTCAAGATTGTGGTGCCATGCCCACACCTCATACGTGCATGAGGTTTAGTATAGAAGCTGTAGGTAAGTAACGAAAAAGTTGTGGGAAATGTGGGTGGTGCCACGTCCCTTCGTTCATAACCGGTGTAGCGCCTTAAGTTATAGGATATTATGCTTCTATGGCCAGGAGATAGTGACATACTATAACCGGATACGACGGATACTAAGTATTTAAAAAGGACAACATTTTTAAAAATGTATCACGCCCAAAACTAAAAAGTTATAAGAGTTAGGGATATCAGCTTCAGTTTCCATGCTATGTGTATGCAATAAAAAACGTTCGGGGAAAAAGTAGGCCGATTGTCTTGAAATTTAAATAGTATAATTCTATAAATCATGATCTTGTGACATTCAATAAACGGATACGAGTGTGGCACCACCCTCGAATCCAAAAATTTAACACAACCGAAGCTCATAAACTGTAATAGTAAGGAACATCCAAAGCGGTTTATTTATACTTATAGGCTGTTTCCACTACGGTCGCGTCCACGTCCGCGTCCACGATTTATCGAAAATTTTTAATGATGTTTCCATTGTGTTTTGCGTCCACGTTTGCGTTCAAACAGCTGTTTGTGTTTATTTGTTTTTTTTGCGGTGCGAAAAATTTTAATATTTTTGTGTTGTGGCATTATCATGGAGTTAAATGATATTATTTTGCTAATCGCAGTGGAAAATGAGGATCAAATGGTATTGCGCCTAATGCAAATGTGCAGTAGCAGCAGCGCTTTAGGTTTATGCTGATAAACAGCTGTTTTTATAGGGATGTGCAATTTGCCGTGTTGCCATTAATAGATATGGGTGGTTTTCGATTGCAAAAATAATCGAATTTATAGTAAACGCGACTTATCGAAAAACGCGTCCAATATGAACGCCACTTTTTCCCATACCTAACTGCCTATGTTTTTTGTATAGGCTGCTTCCGTAGTGGAAACAGCCTATTATACATACTACATGTTAGTGTGTAACAAAAAACGTTCGCAGGTAAAAGTGGGAGGTGCCACGCCCCTGTTTTTAAATCGCTTTAGCGCCATCAATATTAGCCCAATCGTCTAAAAATGTTAACGGTATGCTGCTGTAGACCAATAAATTGTCCCATACTATAAAGGGATAAAATATTAAATGTGGCGTGGGACCGCCCACATAGTCAAATTCTTAAAACACCCAACGCTCATAAGCTATACGAGTTTGGAAGATCATATTCGTTATGTGTACTATCAGGGTTAATATAATACGTTCGGGTTAATACATCTCGGGGGGAAAAGTGGGCTGTGCCGCGCCCTATTTTTTTAAAGCCATGTTATGACAACAATTACATGCAGATGCAGTAGAGGAATTGTTTGCCATAGAGTATACGAGGATGAGTTATTAGAGATTGGCGTGGTACTGCCCACATCCAGAAATGCCTAACGGCCAGAATATATATGGGATAGGGTGGGGCGATTTGAACATCTTAATGGGCGCTTCGCGTTTCAGATTCTTGGGATTGTACCGAGCAAAAAAGTCCACTAGACCATACGTCTACGGTGAAAATCGAGCCTCCCGATTTTCACCGTAGTTTTTTCTCAGGCTGTTATAGGCCAAAATATCCAACAAAACGTAACAAAAAGTCGTGAATTTTCTATATTTTCGACTTTTTGACCATGAAACCGAAGTTTTTTCTAAGTAATATTTATAGCCCGAGACAATAGCTACAACTTTACTTTTGAAAATAAGTCAAAATTTGAAATAGTTTACGAAATATGAGCCCAAGAAAATTTGCAATTTTTCCAAAAAAATAAAGTCTGAGAAAAAAACTACGGTGAAAATCGGGAGGCTCGATTTTCACCGTAGACGTATGGTCTAGTGGACTTTTTTGCTCGGTACAATCCCATGAATCTGAAACGCGAAGCGCCCATTAAGATTTTTTTCCTTCCATACTAATCGCCCCACCCTATTATGGGAATATACAATGTACGCCATAAGTTACCTTGGGGTTTAAAAATGTAATAACTCTTTTGTTTATATATTTTTTTCAGATTATGGAGAGATTCACAACTGAATAAAGAACCAGAATAATAGAGTTTCATTATTTAAATCAGCACTCCACTATTTTAACGCAAACGCATAAGTGATAAAGCTCATTTTCATTTGAATGGTTTTGTTAAAAAGCAGAACTGTTGGTTCTGGGGTTCTAAAATTCCAAGAACGATTCATCAACGCCAATTGCACCCCTTTAGGTGTGAAGTATGGTGCTGGATCACATCTGCGAATATCATTGGGCCTTACTTCTTTGAGAATGAAGATGGAAGAGCTGTAAACGTAAATGGAAAGCGGTATCAGTTTATAATAGAACATTTTTTACGCCCTGCTCTTGAAAACAGACCTGAGATGTGGTTTCAGCACAACGGAGCCACTGCTCATACTGGCCGAGACACAATTGCACTCTTAAGTTAAATTTTTGGAGATCGAATAATTTCCAGAAATTCAAAAATTATTTGACCAGCGCGTTCGCCAGATTTGTCAGCATCCGACTATTTTCTTTGGGGTTATTTAAGGGAGCGAGTTTATGTGAATGGCTAGATGTGGCCCATAAACAAATTCCAATGGCTTTAAATCGCATGAACGAGGTGGCCATTTGACCGGACCTTTTCTCGAGATACGAGTAACACGTTTACCGAATTTGCCTTTCACTCAATCGATTCAACGCTGGTTGAAACCACATATTGGCGATGTCAAGCTCATCCAGTTCTGGCCAAAACTAATTTTCTAACATGTCACAAAAGCGTTCTCCATTGACGGTAACACGACGATTGTTTTCATCGGCGTAAAAGTTCGGCCCAATCACACACAGCTCCGACATGAAAACCACACCACACATTAAAATTTTGCGGATGCAATTGTGTCTCTTAAAGCACATGTGAGTTTGTTGCAGTCCAATAACGCACATTTTGTTTATTGACAAAACCACTCAGCCAGAAATGAGCTGCAGATGATTATTATGGCCGAAAATTGGAGTAAGCGCTCGTAAAGTTACGACCACCGACTCAGAAGTTCGGTAGTAATTTTTAATGAACTCCAAACGTTGCTCGTAAGTGAACTTTACCGCGACGAAAATGTTGACTTCGACTAACGTTTTGACACTGAAGCGATCATTAAAAATGTTTGAGGGTGCGTTGACATACTCGTAAAGATACGAAATTATTATGTTCCTATTGGAAAATACGTTGGGGGAAAAGTGGTTGGTACCACGCCCCCTTTTTTAAAAGCAATGTCATAAACAAAATTATAAGCAGATCGTCTTGAAATGTTTACTGTATGCTGCTGTAAGTCAGGAATTTCTATAGTATATGTGTACAATTTTTAAAAAGGGGCGTGGCACCACCCAATTTTCCCCGAAAAGATTTTTATATTTAAAGGGAGTATACATTGTTTAGTCGTTTGTTTTATTTCGGTCTGTTGCTTTTACACATTGAACATGGATTAACCGGCTCAAGACCTCTTGCTTCTATATTTAAATAGAAGGCAAGTTTCAAACAATATGGAAAAGTGACATTGATTTTCATGGCTGCACACGGTTTTTATCATGATTTCGGGTCCGTGACAACCCTCTTCAATATACATCAATAAATATATTAAAAAAGATATTTTTGTTGTTGGAAGACATTCAAAAATGATTGAATGATTTGTCAAATTAAATTAAATAAATAAATGCTAACATTACTTTTCAATTAAATTTGAGGCGTTCCCAAATGGAACAGACGTGGTTTGGCAGTTAATGGAGGTAACCTGTTCTTCCGTTTGCTAATTTTTTTGATTCTAATTTTGTAGACAATAACAACAAATCACCATGACATGTGGCAGGGATTACATGGTAATTCTTTCCGGAGCGTAAACAATCAGCCAGCATCGGTACGTAGATGGAATGGAACAGATAGTCAATATGCGACGCAAACACATAAGGCGTGTTCTATTGCTACGACTACTAGCTTATTAAACGAGTAAGTAATCGCTAAGGCGATATCTTCAAAACTTTACGAACAAATTTTAAAATTTCGTTTGTATACGAGAACTCGTATGATGCATAAAGCCATTCTTATGCATCATACGAGAGCTGCTACACATATTTCTGGCCAAATAATGAAAATGCGAATATTTCTCATCAAAAATGTTTTTATTGTTTTTCAAAGTATTCTCCAGCATGATTTAAACACTTTTGCATGCGCTCAAACCAATTTTCGAAGCACTTTTTCCACTCCGATTGAGACACCTCCAAAACATGGTTTTTGAACGCTTCAACAGCATCTTCTGGCGACGAAAATTGTTGACCACGCGTTTTTTTCTTGATGTGCAGGAATACATATTAGTCATTGGGTGCAAGTCAGGGCTGTACGGCGAATGACCCATCAATTCGACGTTTTGGCCGATCAAAAAGGCGCTGGTTTGAGCCGATGTGTGAGAGCTCGCATTGTCATGGTGCACAATGATTTGTCTTCTTTTGTTCATTTTTCGAACTCTTCCAAAGACTTCCGGCCAACAAATTCACACCCGTTTGTTATTGATTGGTCAGTTGACCGCACTTTACACTACAGATCAAATTCGTTTTTCGCTCGTACAGTCCGTATGTGTTTCCCACTAATTGAGACATCCAGAAGTTCTAGACAGGTGTCAATAAACATTACTCCCCCTTTCCCCCCTCCGATACTTTGCTTTCCACTCGCCAACGCAATGCACCGCATGTATAGGGGGTATCCTCTGAGTGTTGGTTATTAAAAAAAAAAACAAATTGTAGTAACCACTCGGAATTGACCGTCCTACGTTGCTCAAGCGAAACAGTCGCCACATGACCAGTTTTGCCGAAGAAACAGGCGACCATTTGCTTCGAAGTGTTTCTTCCACGAACCACTTTCGTTCGATTTGGCTCGTCTTCGAAGACCCACACGGTCGATTGTTATTTTGTTTCGAGCTCATACGCATAGATCCATGATTCGTCACCTGTGACGATCTTATTAACGTCTTTTGAAGCACCGCGATCGTATTTTTTTAAAATTTCTTTGCACCAATCGACAGGAGCCTTTTTTTGAGCGATTGTCAAATTGTGCGGGATCCAACGAGAACAAACCTTTTTTACGGCCAGGTGTTCATGCAATATCGAATGTGTGCTATTGGAAGAAATGCCCAAGGATGCCTCTATCTCACAGTATGTCACACGATGATGTTGCATATCAGTTCACGCACGGCATCAATGTTCTTTGGCACAATGCCCGTTTTTGGACGACCTTCGTCTTTGAGTGAGCGTCAAACACAATTGAATTCATTAAACCAGTTTTTCACAGTGCTATGTGATAATGCTTCATCGCCAGACAACGATTTAAGTTCATCGATGCACTCTTGTCGTGATAATCCACGTCGAAAGTTGTGAAAAATGATCGCACGAAAATGTTCACGAGCTAATTCCATTTTTTTTTTGCCAAATGATAGTTGTACGTTAAATCGTTTTGAGTACGTTTATGCTAACAATGTCAAACTTTCCAATGGAAATGTCAGATCGCGCCAGGCAACATATAGCAACCCTCCTATTTTTTTTAATTGGTTCAAAAGTTATAAAATTTCCAAATCATAAATTGCTTTGCCATAGAATAGCAGGAGATTTATCCTAGAACTATTGGGTACATAAAAAATACTTTTTAAAGATTGGGCAAAATTAGAACAAAACATTTGTTGACTGTGCTTATCTCTTAAACTTTAGGATATTTTAAATCTTATGTAGACTCGTTTTCCGGTAGGGAGGGTATATACAGTAAAACAAAAAAGTTTACGTACACCCAAGATTTACAAAAAAAACAATGCATCGAAATCATTCTTTATGAAATAGTAAAGTTTTTTAGTGCGTTGATATACAGGGTGGACCAAAATTTACCATGGGATTTTAAAATTTTAATAACTTTTTCGTACATATATTTTTTACACTTGGAGAATAAATAATGGAGAGATTCACAACGGAAAAAAACCAGAATAATAGAATTTAAATATTTAAATCAGCGATCCATTATTTTAACGCAAACGCATGAGTGATAAACGGCTTTGGTAATAAGCAGAACTGTAGGTTCTGGAGTTCTGAAAATCCAAGAGCCATTCATAAATTGTTAATTTGGTTGAAAAATATAATTTGTTTTCCTTCTGAGCACAATTGCACAGCACTTCTAAGTCTAATTGCCTAGTCCATTGCTTATAATTGTTATGTAAAATTGTCAGTTACACATGTTTATGTATTGTACTTTCTATAAACTCAAGCTTTCAAGATCCAGATGTTTCTATACATGCCTAAAACATTCTATTACCGCCATCTTGTCTGAATGTTAAAATTATGGGGTTTTTCTGCATTTTCTTATTTATATTCTTAACTTGCTACGCCTGGTCCAAAATTTAATAGTTTTGACTCATCAGTAAATGCAGTGTTGTCTTAAAATAAATCTGTCCAAATGCTTCTCAACAAAATCTGATCTCTTGGGATGGGATTTTTACGAGGTTATCGGGAAATGTTACTAGATCAGCGCCCATTCAACAGGTTCTTCTCTATCTTATGGGCTGTTTCCACTACGGTCGCGTCCGCGTCCACGTCCACGATTTATCGAAAATTTTTAATGGTGTTTCCATTGTGTTTTTTGCGTCCACGTTTGCGTTTAAACAGCTGTTTGTGTTTATTTGTATTTTTTTTGCGGTGCGAAAAATTTTAATATTTTTGTGTTGTGACATTATCATGGAGTTAAATGATATTATTTTGCTAATCACAGTGGAAAATGAAGATCAAATGGTATTGCGCCTAATGGAAACTGCACATTTCCATTAGGCGCAATAGCGCAGCAGCGCTTTGTGTTTATGCTGATAAACAGCTGTTTTAATAGGGATGTGCAATTTGCGGTGTTGCCATTAATAGGTATGGATGGGTTTCGATTGCAAAAATAATCGAATTTATAGTAAACGCGACTTATCGAAAAACGCGTCCAATATGAACGCGACTTTTTCCCATACCTAACTGCCTATGTTTTTTGTATAGGCTTTAACGCGCGTTCATTGATTTTTGGACGCGGACGTGGACGCGACCGTAGTGGAAACAGCCTATTAGAAACCGATTATTAGGGGCCACCTTTTGAATTGGGCGTTACTCTCCCTGTGAACGTTGTCTCGGCCGACCGTATCGATTATTTTATAAGTATTTGCAGAATTGGGCGTTGCTCTCCCTGTGAATGTTGTCTCGGCCGACCTATCGATTATTTTATAAGTATTTACAAACTACAGTTGTTTCAGCTTGGTTTACATACGGGGTGGCATTTTCCTTTACTTATAATTTTGAAGTTTCGCATATGAATTTTACATTTCAAATACAATTTGAAGTTCCACTTGCGTAAATCTAAATTTCTTAATAAATAGTAGTCGTAAAAAACAATACAATTTCGTCACAAATCAAAATATAACATTGATACTACGTCCTAGGGTCCCTAGGGCGCCAAAATATAGGTCCTTTCGAACATGGACGTGTGTTAACTCAGAAACAGTGCAATTTCCTCACTAATCTAAACTACTGCTGAATAAAGGGTGTTATGTTTAGACGTGTGCTTTTCAATCTGGCCGCAATTTTTCCGGAGTTGGCCCTTTTGACAGTTGTCACTTGATTTTTGCTTAGTTTTGTTTGCCATTTCATAATGAATAGACTTACTGGACCCAAAACGAGATGGTCACCGATCCTGATTTTACAAGAAAATTTGTTCAGCGATGAAGCTCACTTTTGGTTGAATGGTTACGTTAATAACAAAAATTGTCGAAATTGGAGTAGTAAAAATCTACAAGCCTTTGGTTCCAAAAAGACGGCGCTACATGCCATACAGTTAGCGAAACAATCAATTTATTGAAGGAAGCTTTTGGTGACCGCGTTATCTCTTGGGTCGTGGGCCTGTGGCGTGGCCTCCTAGATCGTGCGATTTAACACCGCTGAAATATTTTTTGTGGGGTTATGTGAAGTCGCTTTTCTACGCAGACAAGCTCGACGCGATTGAAGACTAGAAAGAGAATATTCGGCGCGTTATTGCTGACATACGTTCCAAAATGCTGAAAAAAGTAGTCGAAAATTAGTTTATTCGAGCCAGCCGCGGCGGCCACTGCTTGGTAAGTTGCAATGATGATACTACAGTTCCAATAACTAAAAAATTATAGAGATCCAACTAACATTCGGTTGTACTGATAAACTGCTGGAAGTGCATGCAGCCTCTATCATTCGGTTGGCACAAAATTCGGTTGTGACAACGAATCTGTTCTCAGTGTGTGCTTATGCCACATTCGTCATGGAGTTTAACAAGTGCTGGCGTTGAAATCGCGGCGTTAACGACCAGTTTCTTGGCATTAGCTACACTTCTTGCCGAATTCCTTCCTTTTCATGGGTAAAGTCCAATTGTAGTAGGTATGATCTCAGCTACGAGTTGTCTGCTTGTCTACATGGTTTCCTGCGACTCCCAAAACTAAGCTTAAGTGGTGCTGACATAATCTGATAATGTCAGACAAATGTTTTTAATGCAATTGTTAACAATTCGCTGAACACGAGTACATTAAAGCGAATCACTTGATTAGTTGTATTTTTTGTTGTTGTCACCTTTTGACTTTTCGTTGGGGTATATAAAGGCAACGCTTGCTGAATACTCACTCACTGATTAGAGGTGCGACAATGAAAGTGTTATTATTAACAATTGGCATTTTGCTGTGGTGCAGCACACTGTGTCGAACGCAGTACGGCGGTGGTGGAGGTGGTCTATACGGTGGCGGTGGAGGAGGTGGTGGCTACCCTGGCGGCGGTGGAGGAGGTGGTGGTCCATATGGTGGAGCTGGTGGTGATGGTGGATTATATGGTGGTGGTGGCGGCGGAGGAGGCGGAGGTGGTGATGGGCAAGGTGGCTATGGCTTCGGCGGTGTTGGTCCTGACGGCCCATATGGCGGTGCTGGTGGTAATGGCGGTTATGGATTTGCCTCGTCCGATGGTCGTCGCGGAAGTGGTTCGAGTGGCAACGGCTACGGTTACTCCTTTTGAATTTTGTACTTAACATTCAGAGAGTCTTTTAACATTTTTGGTTTAGTTTTTATTAAATACGAAACACCAGTTGGAGAAAACTTTGAACAATAACTAAACACGTCGATTGTGAAACTAATTTGTGTTTACGATGTAAAAGGTATTTTCTCAGGGTTGTAGACCTCTAAATTGGCGTAATATGAGGCTATGTAATTTCAGACTAAAAATGCATTTAAGTAGAAAAATGATTTTACTTCACTAGCGCCATTGCGACTGTTTCTGTCTGATTCTGTTGTAAGACTTTTCACGTTAAAGGGGCAAATCATACTGAGGGCAATTGATAAAAGCGTTGCCAGATCTGTGTTCGTTAAAGGTTATCGGAAAAAGGCCTTTAGTTAGGATTATATGCTCCTTCGGCCAAAAATAAAATAGAACAAAATAAAACAAGAAAAAGTCGGACGGGGCCGACTATAAGATACCCTGCACCACTCTGTTATACAGAAGATTTCGCTCCTCTGCGCAGGTTAGACATAATTTGTGACTTCTAGAGCTGAAGGCATATATTTCTTTAAGGCAACATAAAATCATTGACCGATAAGGCCCAATTTAACATAGTTTCATACTGTATAACGCCAGTTCTGAAAGGCTAATGCATTTTGTAGAGACTATTTTCCGATAAGGCCCAATAACATAGCTTCATACGCCAGTTCTGAAAGGCTAATTAATTTTGTAGAGTTTTTGTTACCTGCCTTAACAGATCAATCTCTTGCTCTAAGTAAAGTCCCGGCATTTGCTAGGTGGAAACTTACCGCTTAGCAAATGTTAGACGTTCTTACTTGGATTTGAACCTGCGTTTGCTCGTATGATCGTCGTGCACACTAAACCACTCGGTGTTTTATATACTGGACTGATAAATGGCGGTGATTTAAACAAACCGCCTTAGAGAAATTTCGCTTTCATATCTTCATAGTGAGCCAAAAACAATCCACACTAGAAGTAGACTATATCGTCGCTATTGTAATTTTAATAATTAAAAAGTTAAAGTTGGGCCTGGCTGACTATGAGTCTGTGAGGTGTAGGGTAACACCACTCTGCTATTCAGATGGTTAAAGACCTATGTCTGGAGCTTGAGCCAGGTCAGAATCAATATGTAAGAATTAATCATTTGTCGCTGATTCAGGTCCTTAAATAAAGAGGTACCTTTGTGTAGGATCCATTCGAAAACATGGACCGATATGCTCTAATCTTACTGGAAATAGCTGGTTGATGCCATATTTCACTACTCCGTGCATTAGACAAAGAATGTGGAGAGTTTTGTACCACGTGAATCCAAAAATTTGTCAGTCTTTCTTGTCCCTCGCACAACCCCGAACGATCTTCTCAGGCTTTTATTTGCCGTTTGAAAAGAGTTAGGATAGATTCATTCTCCCATATAGGAAAAGGAACCCATGCCCTCACATTCTTCAGCAAGGGGTTCAAACAAGCCTGAACTTCTCGGGGCCATTGATGCAGGTAAGAAGAAAGTCAAAAGTCTTCCCATTCACCCTTCCCCCACCTGGTACCATCAAACTCGGTGAAGGAGTCATCTTCATTGTGTTTGAGGGCTTCCTGTATAGCTCGAAGTGTTATTTTCTCGACCAGCATCCAGCGCTTATCCGACATCCTTCCTTCAATTAGATATTTTTGGCTGTATCGACCTCAATTGGTGTTTACTATTCATATGGCAGTGTGGTTTCGATTTTACATGATCAGTTGGCTTTAAGAGAGCTGTCTGCAAGATGCATGCCGTGATTACAATTTCATCAAGATAATGCGCACGTGTGCATAATTGACATAATTGCATGAATTATGTTACGAATTGCTACCTAAACCGCAGTTTTCTCCGGATTTAGCAGCCAGTGACTATTTCCAAACCTAATGAAATGGCTCGTTGGAAAGAGATTCTGCTCCACCGATGAAATAATTGATCAAACAAAAGCCTAGTTTATGGACCTCGAAAAATCCAAATTTTTGGAAGGCATAAAAAAATTGGAAAAACGTTGGACTATGTGTATTGAGCTAAAAGGAGATTATTTAGAAAAATATTTTTTTTTGCAAAAAAAAATTTATTCGAAAAGTCATGGAATTATTGATATGCACTCGTATAATAAATATCTATATACCAATTTAGAGTAGTGTCGCACAGAGTGTAGTAAGCAATTAACACCACACAAATTATACCATATCGGCCCATGCTTTTATATACTTAGTAGGGACATAAATACTGTTACACACGTTTTATGCTGTAAAATAAAAAGTACTGAAGGTTTTTGGACCAAATATCTTTTTTAATATATTTATTGATGTCTATTGTATCCAAAAAGAATCTTCTTATTCGAAATTTCCGCCTTTTGCCTTTACACACGCCTTAAGTCGCACTGGCCAATCGTCAGTAGCTGCACGAACCTCGTCCATTGAAAAATTGGCCACAGCTCGAACCAAAGCAGTCTTAAGAGATCCAATGTTGGGGTATCTTTTGTGACAAACCTTGTCCTCTAAATCTGGACTGCCTGAGGGCCATTCTTCAGAGGAAATGAACGCTGGCAAATTGTTTCGAAGCCAGGCCTGGGACGTTTTAGCCTTATGGGCCGGCGCAGAATCCTGGTGGAAAGTCCAGGGCTGGCTTTGGAAGAGGGAATTGTTAAAAGGCTTCACAACAGCTTCCAAAACGGTTTCTTGGTAAACTTTGGCCGATGTTTTGACTCTATGTTGGCAGAAATGCAGGTCAGTGACCCCATCGTAAGAGACGCCCCACCAAACCATGACTGAAGCTGGGTGATGACCCTTTTCCACCCTTGGCATCAGTTCAGATGCTTCCTTAGATGACCGCGCATACACTCTATCAAAATGATAAATTTTTCCTGAGCGGTAAAATTTTTTTCATCGGTGAACAAAATTTTTCTGTGCAAGTTATCAAAAGACGTTTGCATTTTTCAATCCTATTTTTTTTAAAGCTGCAGTCAATAAATGTCCGGTACGTCGTGCGTGCTATTCATCTCACGGGCCATGATTTTCTGTTTTCGGAGCGGATTTGTGTGAATTCTTGATGTAACGGCTTTGATGACATGCGGTGTTCGAACAGAGCTTAGGCGGCCCGACCGGTGGCGGTCTTTTACATCTTCAGTCTCCTCAAATAGTTTTATGCATCGGTAGACGAACATGCGGCTAATCCCTAGTGGCCGGAGCGTTTTGAAAACATTGTTTTTTTCATTTCACACTTGCAAAGCGCTATTACAGCGATACGGTTCTCATTGTCTGACCACTCCATGATGAAAGTTGAAACAATTTTAAAATCCCGTTACAGACTAACGCTATTGAGGTTAGCTTTCAAACCCCATATGACATTAACGGGGTATGTTCAGTTCTACTATGAAAATGGATGTGTTCAATGCTGTAACAGTATTTATGTCCCTACTAAGTAGACCCACACAAAAGAACCTCTATTATTCATTACGACCTTGCTTAAACTCAAAGTCATGTGCGCATAATCTTCTGAATTCCGAGTAGTAGTTGTAGTAATTGGATTCTGAGTAGTGTAGGATATTTCATAGTCGGCTTGTACGACTTTAGTTTCTTTGCTTGTTTTATTTCCTGCAGCCGTATGTGAAACAGGGTCTTAAAGGTCATAATCATAGCAAATGGGCGTACCTACTAAAATAGGCCTTATAGTGTACCAATCGCTTTTATGATGTCTGTCTCACCATCCCTCCATCTAAAGCTTGTAATCAAACTACTGGTCGCATTTGTGGTCCAATCTTCATTAAAATTGCCAAAAGACAGTTTTTTGTTATAAAAATTGAAGAAAATTGGTTCAGATTTAGATATAGCTCCCACACATATGTGCTCATTCGACTTTCTGATTTAAGCTCTGGAAACCATATATTACATCCAAACATGGTGAAATTTGGCGCACGTCAGTTTTTAGACCAAAAAGGACTTTATTGAAACTGAAGGAAATCGTTTGAACATAAAAGTATATATGACGCGCAAAATAGAAAGGGACCTAAGGGTAAAAACCAGTTTTGTTTAGGAGAGCCATTTTAAAGATTAAAATACGTGTATCTTTGGTGTACCATCACTTTCATAAAACGAGCATATCTCTGGGGGGGGGACACTTTTGGGGGGGGGGGGGGACACTTCGTTGCTCAGATGTTCTCCACATCAAAAAAAAAGTGAAAATTGATTTTTTTACCCTTAGGGCCCTTTCTCTATGCGCTGTCACTTATATGGCTCCCAAAGATATGTTCATTCGATTTTTCCGCTTTAGCTCTAGAAGCCACATTTAACATCCCATCTTGTTAAAATTTAGCACGATAAAAAATCGATTCAGATTAATGTCTAGCTCCCACATAACTATTTATATATTCTTCCGATTTTACCAAAAACAATGAAATTTTATCTATGACATTAGTTGTAAAATCTAATAAAATTGCGAGCCCTCCAAGGGAGTCCAAAAACCAATTTGTTGATGTCTTTTATGAACCTTCAGGAGTGCAGGGGATACTATAGTCGGCCACACCCGACTGTAGTTTTTTTCTACTAGTTGATCATTATTTCATTGCCTTATTAACATTTATTCAAACTTACCTTAACACATGCGCTCATTAAAAGAAAAAATGCTGTTGTAAATTTTGCAGTTTGCTTGAATTTTTTATTATCAAAATTTAAATCTTAAAGCTATTAACTATAATAATTTTTAATTGTATTAAGTCTTTATTATAAAACACACAATACATTAACTCTTATAATTATCAAGTCTTAAATCTGTTAATTAAGGCAGGTAGCTGAATGGCATGATAGAACTTTTATTACAATAATCATAGGGATGCTATAAATAAGAGTGGGTAAAGAATTGAGAACAGTAATTTTATCATGGAATTGTTTATAAATGGATTACAAAATTTTGTGTTACTACACTAATACTCGTGGTCAAAGTCAGATTTAATGTGGCTTGGTTAAAAAATAAGTTTGATGATAAATAAAAGTGTAATGAAAAATTACAAAATTTGGCCGATATTTAAGAAGAAAATGATGTTCAACTGCTTTTAAAATAGTTTCTATTTTGTGCTTTATGTAAGCTGCTTTATAACAATATTTGTCTCTATACTAAAAAAGAATCAAACAACTAGAGGTCTACTCGTCGAATTTGTATCGGGTTGAATTGAATATTTAAATTAAGGGTTGTCATATATGGTTGATTCTGAGATTAAGGGCCACTTTGTTGTCCTCGGTAGTTTCAAGCGGGAAAAATAAAATATATTATACTTTATTTTTTATTATAAAGTGTGTTTTTTATTGGGGTATAGAACTTTAAGTTGGCATCACTTTTTTAACTGGCGGCCATTTTGTCAGCTGTCAAGTGATTAATATTTAGTTTGGTTTGCCATTTCATCATGAACAGGTTGACAAAAGAACAACGCTTGCAAAATGGGCCGAAAATGAGATTCATCTCGATGCTGATTTTCATCACAAAATTTTGTTCAGTGATGAGGCTCATTTTTGGTTGAATGGCTACGTCAACAAGCAATATTGCCGCATTTGGAGTGAAGAGAATCCACATGAGACCCTTGAGACGCCATTACCTCCACAAAAACTGACTGTTTGGTGTGCTCTATGGGCTGGTGGAGTCATTGGGCCATACTTCTTCCGAAATAATGCTGGAGAGTCAGTTACCGTTAATGGAGACCGGTATAGAGCCATGATAACCGACTATTTTGTTCCCGAATTGGATGGCATGAATGTGGATGAGTTGTGGTTCCAACAAGACGGCGCTACATGCCACACAGCGCACGTCACAATCGAATTATTGAAGGAAACATTCGATGAGCGCATAATTTCGCGGAATGGACCTGTCAGTTGGCCACCAAGATCGTGTGATTTGACACCATTGGATTATTTTCTTTGGGGATATGTGAAGTCGCTCGTCTACGCCAACAAACCAGAAACGTTAGGGGACTTGGAAGCCAACATTCGTGGCGTTATTGCCCCATATGCTCGAAAAAGTGGTTGAAAATTGGACCTGTAGAATTCGCTTTATTCGAGCCAGCCGCGGCGGCCACATGCCCGAAATCATATTTAAACATTAATGGCATAAAATTATCCTTCCAATAAAGCCAAATTGATGGACATTAAAACGATTTTCTTGTGTTTTATTTCAATTCGAAGTTCTATACCTCAATAAAAAACACCCTTTACAATAAATCTTTATAGGACCTTTAAAGCCTTTAAAACTGTTTTTTAAAAAAATTATTTGTTCTTCAAAAAATTTCCTTCCAAAGTGTTCAAATATCATTACCCTGGTTGTCCCTAGCACTACTTTCAATTGAAATTTTCTCAATTTTTTACAAAAATATTAGTTATTTATTTAATAAAACCAGTCCATAGTAAAAAATAATATTCAATTAATTTTGTTGCTATTAAGGATTATAATTTTTTATTCAATTTATATTTTTATGCATGTTTATTTTCTGTCCCTGAAAATACACAGTATTCCCCTGTAAAATCTAATATTTGCTAAAACATAAATTCCAAACCAATCCTGATTTCAAGCAACTCATGTATGGTTGAACATTACTTGAAGTGGGTGCACATCTAGTAGTTTTTTTTTCAACAGTCTTATTAAAATTAAGTAAGTCGTGTTTTGTCACTCGTTACGAACGTTCACACTTCAGTGGGTTATTCCCCTGTATAGTTTTTTAAAAAGAAATTTAATATTTTTTATAATTTTGCAAGTGCTTTTTTGTGTTTATTACAGGTATAAACTTGCAGGTCAAGTCAATTTTGTAAGGATACTAAGATACTAAAATAAAAATTTCAGGGGGTTTTGTAAAAATTCATCATTCCCCTGCCAAAATTTTTCACAGGGGAATGACGATTAACAGATTTTTTCTTTTATTATTTTTACAAAAGAACTGAATTAAAATGAATTTGATGATTTTAAAGAAAAAATACTATATATTTTGTTGTCTTCGTCATTTTTCTGTTCAATGAGTCATTACCCTGGAGGTCATGTTTTTAAATTATTGCATGATTCCGTTAAAAATTAAAATTTTGATGTGTACCTTTTAAAAATGACTAGTCTTTCTTAGAACTAAGACATCTAACTGAATTTAATATTAAATTCAGCAAAAAATCGAATGCCAAAAATGATGTCGAAATTAAACCATAATCTCAGAATCACCCATATATTTCTGGCCTAGGCAACCCTAAGTGTTGTCTGGTGCCATCTGACATTTCTATTGGAAAGTTTGTTATTTTTTAGCATAAACGTACTCAGAACGTTTTGACGTACGACCATCATTTGTGTTGTTTACAGTGACTTGAAAAATCAATTTGGAAAAAAATGGAATTAGCTCGTGAACATTTTCGTGCGATCGTTTTTCACAACTTTCGACGTGGATTATTACGACAAAAGTATATCGATGATCTTAAATCTTTGTATGGCGATGAAGCACCATCCTATAGCACTGTGAAAAACTGGTTTAATGAATTCAATCGTGGCCGACGCTCGCTCAAAGGCAAAGGTCGTGAAGGTCGTCCAAAAACGGCCGTGAACTGATAATGCAAAATTGTCGTGTGACATACCGTGAGATAGAGGCATCCTTGGTCATTTCTTCCACCAGCATACATTCGATTTTGCATGAGCACCTGGCCGTAAAAAAAGGTTTATTCTCGTTGGATCCCGCACAATTTGACAATCGCTCAAAAAAAGGCTCGTGTCGATTGGTGCAAAAAATTTTAAAAAAATGTGATCGCAGTGCTTCAAAATACGTTTATTAGATCGCCACAGGTGACGAATCATGGATCTGGGCGTATGAGCCCGAAACAAAATAGAAAACGACCTTGTGGGTCTTCGAAGACGAGCCAAATCCAACGAAAGTTGTTCGTGAAAGAAGCACTTCGCCAGTTTCTTCGGCAAAACTGGTCATCTGGCGACTGTTCTGCTTGAGCAACGTAGGACGGTCAAATCTGAGTGGTATACAACCATCTGTTGCCAACAGTGTTCGAAGAAATGAGGAAAGATAATAAGAGATGACGGATCATTTTGCATCACGACAATGCGAGCTCTCACACATCAGCTGGAACGATGAGCTATTTGACCACACGCAGAGAAAAAAACATGGTTACTATATGGTCACGGCAATAATAATATGTTCTTCGCAATAAAAGTATGTTCGTCGCAACCATACTATTGTTTACTGAATTTAATTTTGACAATAGTATGATTGCTGCTTTATTAATATTGCTGAAATGTAACAATAGTATTATTGCCAAATTTTATAATGAAAATATGGTTGCAGCAACAATATAAATATGGTTGGTGAGACAAAAGTATTGTTTTTGGGTTTTAAGTTAACAATAATATGATGACGGCAATCATACTGTATAATTGTAATTTTTCCTCATTTAAAAATGCTTTTTAGAACAATGTTATTATTACGGATCTAGTGCAATAATAGTACTTTTTATATGGAAATTAAAGTTTTTCAAACAAACTACTTTGGCTTTGTTTAACTGAAATATTTTTAATAAAAACGCTAATGTTTTTTGATTTTTTACTGTTAAATAAATCAATTTCAATTTAATGTATTTTAAAATAACTTATATAATACAAAAAATCTGTTGTTGATAACTTAACCCAATTCTAATAAATAATATTGGGGATCGTATATATATTGTGTGTGCTCATACTATGGTTGTAGGGATCATTACATGGTTACGTGTGAATTATTCTATGGTTGTGAGGATCATACTATTGTTGTATGTTAAACATACTTTGGTTGTGAGGATCATACTATTGTTGTATGTTAAACATACTTTGGTTGTGAGGATAATAATATGGTTGTGAGTTCGAATCATACTATGGTTGTCGGAATCGTAGTATGGTTATGTGTGAATCATACTATTGTTGTGAGGATCAAAGTATGGTTGTGAGGATTAAAGTATGGTTGTATTTGAATCATATTATTATTGTGAGGATCATTATATTGTTGTTTCACAACCATAATCCCAACAATAGTATTGTACTCTTCGAATATTGTCACCACAACCATACTTTTTTTCTGCGTGCACTGATGGGCCATCCACCGTACAGCCCTGATTTGGCGCCCAATGACTTCTTCTTATTCCCTAGCATCAATAAAAAAATGCGTGGTCAACGTTTTTCATCGTCCGAAGCAGCTGTTGAAGCGTTAAAAAATCATGTTTTGGAGGTGTCCAACCGGAGTGGAAAAGTGCTTCAGCAATTGGTTTGAGCGCAAGAAGAAGTGTATAAATCATGCTGCAGAGTACTTTGAAAAACAATAAAACCTTTTTTGATGTTAAATATTGGCATTTTCATTATTAAGCCAGAAATATATAAAGCAACCCTCGTAGCTGAAGCTGATAGATTGAAAGCATTTAACAAATGTTTACATTGCACAAGTGTAGCAGTTGATTTATGTATGTAATATTTTGCTAAGTATTTTATTTGTAGTTTTTTTCATTTTGTGCTTTTTATAAATATAAGTAAAAACAGTTTTGCCACATTTTTCTCAATTTAGTTTAATGTTTCCATATGGGACCTAAGGGAAAAAACCGATCCCATGCCCCAAAAGCGTTCCCTCCCAGAGATATGCGCGTTTTATGAAAGTGAAGTCGACGATCCTAAGCGCAAATAGAAAGGGACCTAATCTTTAAAATGGCTCTCCTGATAAAACTGGTTTTTAACCCTAGGCCCCTTTCTATTTTGCGCGTCACATATAACGATCTTGGAACTAACTACGTAACGAAGCTATTGTAAAACATGTAATAAAGTTTTACTAAGAATCTGGGCGCAGATTTCAAAAATTTGAATAAAATTTAATACGAGCCACAAATATATTGTTGGCTAAGCCGCCAACAATGTATTTGTAAATAAATACATTGTTGGCTGCTTATTAAAGCATTTCGATGTTCGCGGTATCTATCTTTACGACCCCACTGTGCAGTTACTGTTTATTCTGTATATTTCAGACTCAGAACTTGAGCTCTGCAATGTTATTCAGTTATAAACCTTTTTTGGAATTAGAGATTTATTTTCAATAAAGATTTATAAACAAGCTTCTTTCCACTTAGATTTTTTCAATTTGGTACTCAAATAAATTTTCTCACAAGTCGAAATATTGCATTATGGTCTGATACAAATCGTACTAGAGACGTTCTTCGAAAGCAGTTTGGTATGAAGTCAATATACAATTCATTTCTTATGTAACTGAAATCTGTTTTATGGTACATTTCATTACGTGTTATCTAAAATTCTGAAGGCGGTCTTAAAACCCGTAAATACTTCTTTTTTTAAACTGCGGTTTTACTCCAGCAATGAACCCGACACAGTAAAAATTTCCAAAGGGAAGCATATTATTTTTTTTTGGCTTTTTTCGCCTTTATAACTCTGATACTAAGTACAAATAATGCAGAAAAGTTTGCAGAACTTGTAGGATACCCACTACTTACATAATCAGTTCAATACTCCAGAATTCGCGGTAGAATTTACAAACAGTTCCTCAAAACAAAAGATTTTTTACCGCCTTTTTTTAGAGATATCGTTCAATATAGTAAACTAAAATAAACTGTAAACTTTTCTGAGATCATTGTATTCCCTGTATCCTTTTGCCAGCAGCGTGTACACATTTTCTAGGGCTGTGAAATGTATTTTTTTTTATACCCTACACCACACTATGGTCTATTGACTTTTTGCTGATGTTTGCAACACCTTAAAGAAATGTAGATAGAACCCATGTTTATTTTAACTATAGATTCAGAATTTCTATCTGATTCTATAGAGCTAATCCGTCCAAAATAGGTCATGTTTTGATAATCGTCCGTCCAGAATAGGTCATGTTTTGATACCATATAAAGGGTTTTCTCGACTTTACGACCTGCAGCTCTAGAATACACATATCACTTCCGATTTCGCCTAACACTGGGTAAATTGGACAACATAGGCCATGTTTTAAAATAATTCCCGCACCAAGGCCACTTCTGATTTGAGATCCTGAAACTCAAGAGGCCAATAATTACATTAGATTGTGTTCAAAATGTTTATAATGCGTTACGAGCAACCAAGACCCAGCTTCTGTAAAACTGACTCTATCAGTCTTTTTTTATTGAATCGATCTAGAAACCACAAATTCCATCATATTCTGAGCCCACCGCCATAAGGACCGTTCTGATGGTCCTTCGCAAGTTAAGGCTTAAAATGTTAAATCGCCGGCCAGTATAGCTAAGATAGGTAAATAAGTGCTACTTTGGGTTCTGTAAACAGATAAAGAACAGAGCACTTTTTTGGAAGGCAAAGATGAACTTTCTAGTACACTTATACTACCTTAACGCAGAGAAAAGGGCGGTATGATATTAGGCATCACGAAAATACACCCCAAACCAAAAACGAAATAATGTCCCAAAATTGGGGTCTAATTGTATTATGAAAAAAGACCCCACGAAATTATACCCCAAACATCAAATGAAAATAGGCCTAAAAAATTTTATTGGGGCCTAAATTCGTAGTGGTTATATGCAAATACACCCCAAAAAAGGCAAATATACCCCAAAGTATCGAGTAGGGGTCTATTTTCATGTTTGGGGTTGGGGTGTTATTTCCATTTCTGTGTTACAAAATGAATGTAAGAACAAGGAAAATATGCCCCAAAACGTGTAGGAAATCGTTTGCGTACAGTTTCGGTTGTGTGTAAATATTAATATTTGACATATTCTCTTTTTGCACTTACTCATTTGTTATTATGAAAAGTTTCTACGTGAATTTTAAATGCAAAGCCACAAACCAGATTTACTGATTTGCGATACTGTCCTTGCCTTCCTGCTTCCGTGCAAGATATAACACAAGTTTATAATTAAGTTCAGAGGTAATAAACTATATAAGTTTCAATAAAAAACCAATGCTTTCTTTTCTACGCCGAAGGAAATTAGACCCCAAAAATATTTAGTGTCGCCCTAAAGTATATCAAAATGAAATTGGACCACAAAATGCGAACATAGGCCCCAAAATTTTTATGAAATTAGGACCAAAAAATTGTTGGGGTCTATTATCAAACAAACATTTGGGGTCTAACTGCATTATGAAAATATACCCCAATTAAAATATGAAATTAGACCCCAAAAAAACCATGAAATTTCGCGTTGCTGTTTTCATTATATATTTTTTTGGGGCCTAGTTTAATTTTCACTTTGAGATGTATTTTCGTGGGGCCTAATGACATACCGCCAGAGAAAAGATATGGTTACTATATGGTCACGGCAACAATAATATGTCCTCTGCGTGTTGTTTTTTTAATTTAATTTTGACAATAGTATGATTGCGGCTATAACAATATTGTTGAAATGTAAAAACAAGTTTTATGCCAAATTTAAAAATGAAAAAATGGTTGTAGCAACAATATAAATATGGTTGGTCAGCAAAAGTTTTGTTTTTTTTGATTTTTATGTTAAAAGTAATATGATTACGATATTTATACCGTAATACAGAATTTTGCAAAAGAAACTGCTTTGGATTTGTAAACGGATTTTTTTCATTGCTATTATTTTAAATTTAATATATTTTACAATAATTAAATTTTCTATTGTTGAATAACAACATTACCCAATGCTAATAAATATATTTGGGGATCATAGTATGGTTGAGGGCGATCATACTACGGCTATAGGGATCATAACATGGTTGCATGTGAATCATACCATGGTTATGACAATCATAAAATATAACTTACTATGGTTGTGAATATTATAATATGGTTGTAGGTTCAGTGTGAGTCATAATATTGTTGTGGGGATTACAATTTGCTTGAGTTTGAATCATAATATGGTTGTGGGGAACATAGTATAGTTGTTCGTAAATCATAATATTGATCTCAAACTAAAAAAAATCGCCAGGAGGGGTGGGATATTTGCAAATACGGTCAAAGAACTTCCTCATTCAGCTACGAAAACAATATTATTTATCTTGAACAGCATTTTACGCCTCGGTTACTTCCCTTAATCATGGAAGCAATCTGTAATAGTAATGATTCCAAAGCCTGGCAAAGGCCCTACTCGAATTAATTCGTTTCGACCGATAAGCTTGTTATCCATTATATCAAAAATGTTTGAGAGGAGTTTTCGGAAAAAAATAAAACCTTACATTTCGACAAATATCAAAAAGCTACAAAGAAGACAATCCAGTATTCTGCAAATGATCGTCGGTGCTCCATGGTACGTTAGGAATGCGAATATTCAAAGGTATCTTAATATTAAACCCGTCACAGAAGATATTAGAGATTATTCTCGAAGTTACGTAAACAAATTAAGTTCACATCCAAAGCACTCGCCAGTGGTCTACTTTATTTTGAAGGACATGTACTCATAAGCCTCAGAAAAAGAAACACCTTGGACCTGATATAGAAACGCCGACAACTATAATATTAATAATTTTAAGTACAAAATATTGCCTATATTATTTATTTATGATTATTTATTTATTTATTTAATTTTAACGTAAATATCTTTATGACAACAATTTGAATACTGTCTTTTTCCTAAAATCACATGTGCAAATCTAGCAGGATTGTTTGCACTGGTAAGAGTCTATAGAATCAACTAGGTTTAAGATTTGAATACATATTTTTATATTCATTTTCTGAAATAATAATAAATAAATAAAATGTAAAAAAAAATAATATTGTTGTAAGGATAATAATATTGTTGTGACACAACCTTATACTAAATAATAGTGTGATGCTCTTCGAATATTGTTACCACAACCATACTTTTTTTCTTAGTGTATGCTTCTTAATGGGGCCGAAGCTAAGTTCTATCAAAAACGGTTAATGGGTATTGACAATCTTCGGGAGACAAATTCTTCGGAACAGCCACGTAGGTGGTTTAACATGCGTCGGACGAACCGTGTCCTGTATACCGATTTGAATGTAGACATACGGGAAACAAAGGTTACAGCCTGATAGTCGTTGGATAATAATAACCACGGCAGACAGAAGCGAATTCGTCGAAGATAACAGGTGAGGAGGATGCGAGAATTCTTGGAGTTGGAAAGCAAAGGAAGGTCGTACAAGAGACAACATTTTTGGGCATGTGCATCGACATTTATGAAAAGGTTCTTTCAATTATGGTCTGTTGACTTCTGAAAAGATTCGTTGAGGAATGAGGTGATGTAGCAGACTGTAGGATATAACCTTTCAAGGAAGCTTATACAACAGCTTCTTATCTACGTAGGCAGAAAGTACATGCGTCAAACGAACCGTAAGCTGAACGAGCTCAATCGATGGCTTTCATTGGAAATTTCGATTTTGAAACGTAATTTCATTTCGAAAGCATTGATTTTTATTCTCCAGTTGACAGTGTTTCGTTTCTGGCAATAAGTGAATCCGACTATGGGTATAACAACTTTTTTTTGTTTTGATTCCCCCATATATGAAGTGAAATCTATTAACATTTCAGTGACCTTATAAATTCCAACACATTTTTCAGTTTCATCAACGACAATAACAAACAAAATAAGTTCCAGTTGAAGATAAGTGTTTTTGGGCCTTTTATGAAAACATTTAAAAAGGAGGAGGAACCAAATTTAGAATTTTACTCTGGCCACCGGCTAAACTAAAAGATCATAAAATACGAGCAATTGTTTCCGTGTTACCAAAATACAATTTTGTTGAAGCCGATCTGCTACGTCATTTCTTATTGACTTCCCATTTTATTTTGCTGTAAAGTGCTGCAATGTCAATAACACTAACTTGTTAAATGTCATAAAAATCCCCCGTAGTGATGCACCCTGTACAAACAGCTGCTGGCCGACAAGCTGCTGGTTTATAAACAAACAGATGGCAGTAATAGCCATTGTTTGTACTTTAATAAATCTGAGTTAACACACTAAAACATCTTAAGTGTGAAATCATAGATTTGAGAATTTATGGTTTTTGTTAACCACAATTTTTTCGTTGTCTTTTGAAAATGCTATACTTTTTAAACGATAGGTCTAATATTTCTCAAATTTCTCAGACTACTAAAATGCATTCTTAATAACTTATATTGTTTCAGAGCTATAAACAAATTTAACAAGTTTTTTTTGTTTATATTTGTTCGGTCTTTTATCATTACTTATATTATGACTTGAACAGTTTTTATTATGGTTCGAGACCTTTTTGTTGTTTCTTTTTCAGAATCAACAGAATAAAAACTGTTCAAGTCATACGAGTAATAATGATAATAGACCGAAAAAATATAAATTGATACGCCCTAATGTACAACGCATGTATGAATATATGTACGCACCAAACATGCACACTTTGTTTGTGCTTTTTGCATTTGTGGTTTTCAACGAAGAAACGGAATTGATGGATATGATTTGTCGCTACGCACAGTTCGAAGACTATACGCAAAGGGTAATTCTCATTGATGAAAATGAGTCTCCCGTATAAGTCATTTGATTTGTTGCCGAAGTAATCGTTGCCAAAGACTGCTGACGAAAAACCTTGGCGGGTTAAAAAACAGCTGTACAGTCTGCCTGGCAACCGTAGCCAATACATTTCACCAATTTTTTACGTTGGTTCTGAAAAGGAAACAACGAAAACGTCTCGAACCAGAATAAAAAACTGTTCAAGTCAAAATTTAACAAAATTATATTATTTTCAAAAATACGATATATACTTGTATTACAACTGTCATGATAAAAGGCATACCCAGAGAATAAATCCGTTGGACATCGGTCCGAAATACAAATATGCAGTTGGATCGACATACTTATACTTTCAGTTGCAATCCCCAAAATTCTATGGTTTTGTTGGTTACATGGTTCACCATACAATAAGATGGAAGCTACATTAAATTTACGATTGTTCCAGCCAATAAGTCGTAGTACCAACTGAATTCTGTTGAACTATTGGTTGCCTCAAACTATTGGTGCTTATGACAACCAACCAATTACGAATGACATGTTACTTTGATTCTAATAAATGATGGTGACAACAAATAAACTCTTTGTATTAACTGTTTTAACATTGGGTGGATAATTCATTTTGGAAATGAAAGACTCAAGTGGACAAATTAAGTACGGCCGTGACGCAGCTTATATAAGTACACCCCCTCGTGGATTACTGTCCAATTACGTGGCTCGATGCCAGAGTTAAAATAGGTTGTGCGAATCACCCACTAGTTTTAAAGCCTAGAGAGAGTATTTCAGATACAAAAAAAAATCCGCGAAAATTAAATTTGTACAGCCTGTACAATAAACTTGGCTGTACAAATTTAATTTTCGCGGATTTTTTTTGTATCTGAAATACTCTCTCTATGGGCTTCCTTCGTTTGAAGTCGGATCGTAACGTTTAGTATAAGTATATCGTTGATTATGCCTCTCCAAAAGCTGTATTTTCTTCATGCTTTATTCTGGCTCCGAATTTAATTTCGACTACTAGTTACCTCGTGTATCCGACTTTCAACTTTCATATATGGAACATGTTATGCAACAAACTTAAAGATATTAAAAAATCCTGAAAACATGTGCTTTTAAAGTATTCATTTATATTATACTAAATAATTATTATATCGAGCTCGATTTAATAATTATTTAGTAAAATTTAATATAAAGTCCAAATACAAAAATTAAAATTACGTAGTATTCATTTATATTCACAAACAAAAAAGTAACATGATGATCTTTTTTTCACTGCTAAATTGTACATTTTTTCCCATTTATGAAATACTTTCTTTATGGGTTTCAAAACTAAAGGGTGACTCGTACAATTTTGTTATTGTGACCCGCCTTACTGTCCAATATTAACATTTTGTCAAGCGAGCGTGGCAACAGGCTATTTCTATCAGGGTTTGTTTCTTTCCATGCCAACATCGTATATTTCAGCTTCTATTGTCATATCGGAATTAGTTTAAGAGATATAGCTTTTTAAAGTTTATGATTGTGTGGGTGGGACCACGCCCTTTTGTCAATTGTTACCAGAACATAGTCAATAAGTACGTTCTAGTCATTTAATCATTCTGTTAAAAATTTAAAGCGATCGGTCTATAACTTCAGCACCACGTGACATTTTTAATAGGTGGCGTGGCATCGCCCTCTTTTCCTCCAAGATGTCTTTCGATTCAATGCAATATCATATTTTACAAATATCATCGTTATATCTCTAACAGTTCAAGAGATATTGTCCTTTAGGGTTTATGGTTGTGTGGACAGTACCACGCCCCTTTATCTAATTTTTCAGTATATAGTCTAGAATGATTACCTAATCATTGGATTCAGGCTGTTTGCATTTTATTACTATCGATTCATTAGTTTGGCCAAAAAAGTCAAATTTTGAAAAAAAAAAACTTGAAATGTGATAAATTTACTTTTAAATCTTTTATTTTTCGAAGTGGTAGGCATAGATGCTTTACCCATCCCATAAATGTGCGTGGTCCTTGGGCCCAAAACCCAATCTTTAGGCTCGGGGACATATGGGTATACAGCAACGGTGAAATCTTCTCTCAAGTATGTACATGTATGTACCTTTATTGAAGATTTGGATTATATAGGCTCCTGGGGACCAAAAATCCGCCTTACAACTCTATGTACATCTGATTACAAAAAAAACAATAAAATTGCTTCATGAATCTGAGTATCATATTTATTAAACGATTTGAAGAATTTGAGGTCTTGAACTTTGGGGGTTAGGTCTATAGGGCCCAAGGGTCCCAAAAAACGGCATCTTAGAACTATTGCTATATGAGTATTTAAAACTAAAAAATTCCGACAAGAATCAGAATATCTCATTAATTTTACGGCTCAAAGACATTTAAGGCCTTGACCTAGGACCTATACCTAGGGCGCCAAAAAAGGGTTCGTTTGAAAATGGACATATACGTACTTAGAAACAGTGGAATTATATCTAATGACATTAATTTTACGAATTGTCCTATGGGAGTGGTCTACGGGCCTGGAGCCTAAAATTAAAGCTATTTGGGGTTAGGAGGATTCGACCTCCTTTAACTACGGATATATGGGTATTAAATAACAGAACCAAGTGTCTCAAAATGCATTAACTTTTAAGATTTGTCTAAATTAAACTTGTATTCTATTAATAAGTATGTATATGCAAGAAGACTCGAGACGGTTAATCCCTGTTCAATTTTCTTCACGAATCTAAATAGGCTAATGTTTCATCGGGCCAGAAAAATGAGTTCTGTCAAACAAGTACCAACGACCCAATACCCAAATCTTGTAGTTCTACAACGCAATCCACGTAGAGCATAAGAGCTTCGGCCTGATGGAACTTATCGAGTTTTTACTTGTTAATGTTTAGGATTGTTGATTTTTCTAGAGCTTGACCCCATTCTACTGAGGCGAAAATTTTTGCCTCTCGACCGATCTGGAACATTTTCAATACCAACCGTTTCAGTCCATCAATACAGGTTTCTGCGAAATTTCCTATCTTAAATAATACGACCTGTACTTTTCTTTTCACTGACAGACGGACCTGCCTAGATCATCTTAAAATTTTACGCCGATCCAGAATCTCGTATATTCTTTTTGGTTTTCCGACCATTATTTCAATGCGTTGTAAACGGAATGACATAGTGAATATACCCTTTATTCTTTATTTATTCGACGGAGGGTTGCACCCTACTAAGTGGACTTAGTATATTTTAATGTGTTGGCACTGATATAATACATACTCATCTTTTTATATAAACAAACATATGTAAATGTCGATCTTTGCAATTTAAAAACGTTTAATTGCAGATTAACTTTTACTCTCTAGTAAGTGGGAGAGTATTTGTTTTTTTTTATTAAATTGACCCTGTTTAGCGAAAGCATATATTTATTTTAATTGCACAGCTTGCAGATAATAAAATATGTAATTAAAAAAGATGATTGAAATTAAGAAAACGACAAATATTTGCATATCCCTGCAATTTATGAAGTGTGCATGAGTTTCCCCTTTGGGAGATTTTATTTATATCAGGCACACGAAGTAAAATTTGCATTTTACGCTGATGTAGCGGATGTTGGATAACGAGGTATGTTCCATATATTACCATATGCATTACTATGTTATGTCCTCTCATTACCTTTTGATTTAAAAGTAAGTACTTGTACTTATACCTCCACAACTTGCATACAGCTACACTGCTTTAACGATCAAGACTAGCGAACCTGAAAGCCGAATCCTCTATCGAACTGGCGGACGTCCTCGAAAAAAGGGCTGGCATCTAAGTCAGCCAGGAAATATGGTCGACAATATAATTTGTATTCAAGAAGTTATCTTCGATATTCGTACTTCTATTACAACAGATATAGGATCCTTAAGGGAAGGATGGCAAAATGCAGTTTTTATGGTGGTCTATCTTCATCTCAAGTGATTACAGTGCCTATGACCACGAAAATAAAAGGCTGACATAAAATTTAGCCATTTAATATGATGTACAGGACAAGGACTTTTAGAAACACTTGATGGGTGGCACAGGAGATTCTGGTTGTGGAGCAGCGGTCTGGCTAACATACAGTAAATATCTGGGTTATGCTTCATCTAAAGTGGATATAGACCTGCACACAAAGAAAAAATTAGTGGGAAATCGGTCCGAACAGAAAAAATAGGTTGGATAAACCGTAACCGCCTGTTGCAATAACCAACGATGATGATGGTTGCTACAACTATATCACGATATTCCCAGCCAATAATACATATAAACCAACCGAATTAAATTTAACTATTAGTTGCAACAACTGGCGGTTATGGCAATCATCCAATTGTCACGTACATGTTACTTTGATACCAATAATTGGTGGTGACAACAGATAAGTTCTTTGTAGTGACTAAATCCTGTTTAGTTGACTGTTGAACATAATATTGGTCATTCCAATGTCAACATATAAACCCTACTTACGAGTATATAATATTTTATTGGTTCTAGTCACAACAAAATCCTTGGTTACGAAGAAAACATATTTCAAAATCCGCAAAAAATGTATAAAGACGTAAAAAATGGGCAGACAGTTTAAGTTTCTTGGGTTAAACGGTGAATACTTGCAAGCGATATTGACCATAAAAATATAAGTATAGAAACTATAATAAAAAAATGTTCAGAATATAGAAACAGGCTTAATTGTAATTTAGTTACATTACTCAGACTTAATCAGAATAGACTTCCTTATTATTCAAAACAACAACCATTTTCTTTTTTTGGTGCGATCCATTTTTTCGAGTTAGGGCCACCCAATGCTTGACAATAAATCTCGTTATAAACCTTTATTTGTTCTTTTCAGATTGAGGCAGCACTTTAATGCCTTTTAAAACCTTTATCCAAAGACGTATTTATTTTACTGATCAGTTGATCCATTGCAAGGCAATAAAATATTTCATTTTTTCAAAAAGTACTTATAACCAACAATCTATAACAACAACCAACACATGTACAAATTCAGTTCAGTAATCATCTTAGTCTATTAAGATTGCCAATAATTGTTTTCTTCAACCGGAAGTGTCAGTTCCCTCTACGGAAAATTGCTGTCTACCCAACCAACATTCGGTTGTAACAATGGTATACGTGGATAGTACTGGCAACCACCAACATTCGGTTGGCAACAAATCTGTACTCTGTATACACTACTCAGGGCCGAACGATACTACTCAGAGCACTTCTGTTAGACCAAGTATCCAAGGGCTTTTGCCACGTTTTTTTTCATGCACAAAGAAGAAATTATTCGCAAATCAGTAGGAACTACAAAAATTTCGTTGCAAAAAAAGAACTTCCATTCCATTCAAAGTACCACAAGGTGATCAACATGATCGTAGTATTGTGCTCACAACCAATTGCTCGGTCAAATCATTGAAATAAGAAAAAATGTTTATTTTTTACAACTGCTGGTTGTGGTAACCAATAGTTTTGCAGACATTTTAGTGTTATAACTAATAATTGGTGTTGATAATAAAATTTTGATCAAAACTAAAAACTTGTTGTTTACAAATAATTTTTCTTTGTTCAAATATAGGCATAATTAAAATAAAATGCTTGCATACTAGCTCTAAGCGATTCGGCCAATCTACATTTTGTAAAAAATGTAAAAATCATGTCTTCCTTAAATTTTAGAGTACTTCAAGCTTGTAGGCAAACAGTTTTTGGCTCAGACAGAGAAAACATTCATTGCGATTGTGGTTTCATCAACAATAAAGTTTCCCTCACTACCACCGAATGTTGGATGGGTGCAATGCGCTGGTCAGTAAATATAACTAAAGGTCCCGATAGAAGAAACAAAGTATCCGAACCTACACTGTGTAGGTTTTTTTTCTAGATTCTAGCCATATATCACTGGTAATAAATAAGCAAATAATACTATACTCTTACGTACTTTAGGTACACTAAAGCATAAAGACGATTAGGTCGTTTACCCGATGAAAGAGTGGAGAATACCAGGAACGAGTTTAAAGATTAAATTGGACTTTTATTTGCATACACAGAAAAAATTAGTTGGAGATCGGTTGGAACTACAATGATTTAGCTGCAAATGAGGAATTTTTGTTGTAATCAAAAAATATTTATAATCGTTACGGATATTCGGTTCGAAATACCACAAGATAATAAATACACACAGAGAAAAATCCATTTGGAATTCGGTCCAACCTACAGAAATTCGGTAGGAAATACACACTATCTGTTGCAACCACAACCATTACGTTGAACTGATGGTTGCAGTGTTCTGCATATCATAAGATGGTTGCTACGACAATATTAATGAGCTCAAAGCCAATAAATCGTTTTACCAACTGAATTTAATAAAACTATTGGTTGCCATAACTGATGGAACATGTATGAAGTACATGTTACTTTGGTTGCAATAAAGTGGTGACAAAAGGTAAGTTGTTTGTTGTAACCAAACCCGGTTTAGTTCATTTGTGTAACATATTAGCATATAATCCCGATTTCAACTTTAGCACATAATTCCAACCTGCAAAATGTTTGTTTTTAGACGAAAACACAACTGACCAAAATAAATAAGAGAAGTGTTTAATCCCTTTTGCAAATATTTTACAATTTATATGATTTTATTACAAATTAAATTTTAATATTTCTAAAATAAGATGTTTTTTTTTTGAATTTTGGGCTAGAAATCGATTACCAATTGAAATGAGACTTTTATAATATCCAAAATAAAATGGTACAACTATCTTTAGGTCACCGAAATAATATTTTTATAAAAAAAAATTTAAAAAAATAAAACAAACGATCTAAACAAAAACGAATAATTTAATCAATAAGTGGGGAAATATGTAATCAAACGAAGCAATTTTATTGAGTATTTGTAATTTGACTTCCTTTGGCAACGTGTTTGTAATAGGGGACTATTGAATAGAATGTAATATTCATGCACAGAAAATGGTAGTTAAATAAAACGTTTTTATTAAGGTCAGATTATATAGAAAACTCCGAACTTACAGAGAATTTATAAGCAATAATATAAATAAGAACCAAAACATGTATAAATTCAGTTGCAATAATCATCATAATTTGTTAGGGTCATCGATACTTTGTCTTTTCAACCGATTGTGTCTTCTCCTTCAGTGTTCCCCATCCACATTCGGTTGTAGTGATGGAATACATGTAAAGTTAGAGCAACCATTAACATTCGGTAGGCAATAAATTCGGTTGTGGCAACAAATCTTTTCTCTGTATGTATGATCATTGAACTGTACTCACGACGTATCGATCATTCAAATGAAACGCGATAAAGGTATTCAGTTGCCACAACTTGTAGTTTTGACAACAAATAGTTTTGCAAAAAGTTTGTTGCTGTAATCATTTATAAGTGAAGATAACTTTACCACATCCTAACCAAAATTGGCATGTTTAATGGTATTTTTTAAAAATATAATTTATTATTACTGACTTTAAGCCACGAGGAAATGGAGGAAAATCCTTCAACATCTTTTCCACTTTTTGCTCGTCATAACCCTCCCTATGAGGACTTAAAGTACTTTAATTGCGTAAGTAAACAGGTTTTTTGCGTCTGACTTTAATTAAAATTTTTTTCCTTGATACGAGGGTTGCTATATATATTTCTGGCCTAGGCAACACTAAGTGTTGCCTGGCGCCATCTGACAATTTCATTGGAAAGTTTGACATTTTTTAGCATAAACGTACTCAGAACGTTTCGACGTTCGACCATCATTTCTATAGTTTACAAAAAATCAGTTTGGCAAAAAAAATAGAATTAACTCGTGAACATTTTCGTGCGATCATTTTTCACATATTTCGACGTGGATTATCACGACAAGAGTGCATCGATGAAGTTAAATCTTTTTATGGCGATGAAGCACCATCCTATAGCACTGTGAAAAACTGGTTTAATGAATTCAATCGTGGCCGACGATCGCTCAAAGACGAAGGTCGTCCAAAAACGGCCGGTGTGCCAGATAACATTGATGCCGTGCGTGAGCTGATATTGCAAGATCGTCGTGTGACATACCGTGATATAGAGGCATCCTTGGGCATTTCTTCCACCAGCATACATTTGATACCTGACCGTAAAAAAGATTTGTTCTCGTTGGATCCCGCACAATTTGACAATCGCTCAAAAAAAGGCTCGTGTCGATTGGTGCAAAGACATTTTACAAAAATACGATCGCGGTGCTTCAAAAGACGTTTATAAGATCGTCACAGGTGACGAATCATGGATCTATGCAAACAGCAATCGACCGTGTGGATCTTTGAGGACGAGCCAAATCCAACGAAAGTAATTCATGGAAGAAGCACTTCGAAGCAAATGGTAGCCTGTTTCTTCTACAAAACTGGTCATGTGGCGACTGTTACGCTTGAGCAACATTGGAGGTCAATTCTGAGTGTTACACCACAATTTGTTTGCCTGAAGTCTTCGGAGAAATTCGAAAAACGAACAAGAGAAGACGAATTATTCTGAACCATGACAACGCGAGCTCTCACACATCGGCTCAAACCAGTGCCTTTTTGACCGGCCAAAAAGTCGATTTGATGGGTCATCCGCCGTACAAACCTGACTTGGCACCCAATGACTTCTTTTTATTCCCGCAAATCAAGAAAAAAAAGCGTGGTCAACGATTTTCGTCGCCAAAAGATGCTGTTTAAGCGTTCAAAAACCATGTTTTGGAGGTGTCTCAATCGGAGTGAAAATGTGCTTCAAATGGTTTGTGTGCATTCAAAAGTGTACAAATCATGCTGGATAATACTTTGAAAAACAATAAAACTATTTCCAATGATAAATATTCGCATTTTTATTATTAGGCCAGAAATATAAAAAGCAGCCCTCGTATGTGGACTTTAAGACCCAAAAATTCTCTTCTGAAGGTTCTTATACTTGGCATGTTGAACCGATACTCAACATACTCATTTCATTGATCTGCATGTAACCTCAATCATTCGGTTGGCAAAAACTTCGGGTGTGGCAACGAATCTGTTCTCTGTGTGAGGCAAATAACAATTTTACGATTTAGTCATTTCGTTGAACAAGTGGGTTATATATTTAACTTACCACATATCGCCCTATTACGAGGGTTGCTATTTATATTTCGGGTCCTGGCAATACTAGTGTTCCCTGATGCAAACTGGAACTTTCATTGGAAACTTTGACATTTTTTAGCATAACTTTACTCAGATCTTCGGCGTGGGTTCTGGAGACAAGTGTGCTTAAATCAACTTTTACCGGTGAAGTACCATCAAAACCCACTGTTAATCGCTGGTACCCAGATTCAGTCTAGGACGCCGTTCGGTCCAGGATGAATTTCATGAAGGACGTCCAACTTCGGTCACTTCGATAGAAACCATCAATGCTGTGCGTAAACAGATTAAGCAAGACCGACATTTGACATACCGTGAGATTGGGACATCCTTGGACATTAGTATGACAAGCATCAATAAGATACTGCATGTTCATTTGGCGGTGAAAAAACATTGTTCTTGTTGGATCCCACATAATTTGACAAATGCTCAAAAAAAGGTTCGTATTGATTGTTGCAAAGAGATATTGAAAAAGTATAAAGGCGGTAGCTCAAAGGCAGCGTATAACATTGTCACAGGTGACGAATCATGGATCTATGCTTATGAACCCGAAACAAAACCGTAATCGACCGTATGGGTCTTTCAAGACGACCCAAATCCAACAAAAGTTGTTCGTGGAAGAAGTACATCGAAGCAATTGATTGTGTTTTTTTCGGTAAACCCGGCCATGTTGCCACAGTGCCTTTAGTGGAACGTACGACGGCCAATTCTGAGTGGTATACAAACATCTGTTTGCCAACAGTGTTCGAGGAAAGGAGGAAAGATAATAAGAGAGGACGGATCATTTTGCATCACGACAATGCGAGCTCTCACACATCAGCTGAAACGATGAGCTGATGTCGAATTGATGGGCCATCCACCGTACAGCAATGATTACTCCCTAGCATCAAGAAAAAAATGCGTGGGCAACGTTTTTTATCGCCCGAAGCAGCAGTTGAAGCGTTTAAAGGCGTATCAATCGGAGTAGAAAAGGTGCTTCGAAAATTGGTTTGAGCGCATGCAAAAGTGTATTGATCTTAAAGGAGAATATTTTGAAAAACAATAAAATCATTTCCAATGATAAATTATTGGGTTTTTTATTGCCGGACCCGAAATTTAATTAGCAACCCTCGTAAACATTAGGCAACAAAATATACCATCCGCGTTTTTCTTCTATAAGCCTCTATCTAATATGAAAAAAGCAACTTCTTGAAGAAAAATCTGATATTTAATATTGGTTAAGATTGCTGTAATTTGCATCGTCATCATGGGATATATAAATATCATTTTCGACAATATGCACATTATTCCGGTCGGCTTGAAGTTATGAATAATTCAATATTGTATTTTCAAATAAGGGTACATTCGATCCAAAAAAAAGCTTTACCAACAAACAATCCGATATTCCGTTAATATAAATTATTGTTTATCATCACCAATAACTGGTTGCATCCATTAATTTCTGCAAAACTATTAGTTGCCACAATCACCAGTTGCGACAACAAAATATTTTTTCGCATTCTATTGGAATGACCGATCCTATGATTATGTGTGCAATAGTTTTATCGTTTTTATTATCAGGTGGTATGTTGAACCGAATATCCGTTACAATGGAAATCATTCGCTCCGATATTCTTCTTTTGCAACGAAATTTTTGTAATCCCAACCGATATCGAACTGATATTTTCTTTGTGTGCTCTAAAAAGGATTTAAAATTAACACTCTTGCGATATAGATTTCTACAAATATTTTCTAGAGGTTCGAACACTTCCAACGATACTTCACACTAACTGAAAATTGCTGAACACCAACTAAGATTCAGTTGTATGGAATGGTCGAGGTGCATGCAACTTCAAGCATTCGGTTGGAAAAAAATAATCGATTGTGGCAACCAATCAGTTCTGTGTGTGTACAAAAAACATGGTTACTACATGGTCACGGCAACAAAAGTATGTTCTCTGCAATAAAAGTATGTTCGTCGCAACCATAGCATTGTTAACTGAATTTAGTTTTGACTATAGTATATTTGCTGCAACATTAATATTGTAGAAATGTAACAATAGTATCATTGCCAAATTCATATATGAAAATATGGTTATAGCAACAATATAACTATGGTTGGTGCGACAAAGGTATTGTGTTTTGCGTTTTACGTTAACATAATATGAATACGGCAATCATACTGTATGATTGTAAATTTTCTTCATTAAAATATGCTTTTCTTGCAATAATAGTACTTTTTTATCGAAATTAAAATTTTTTAAACAAGCTGCTTTGGCTTCGTTTAACTGAAAATTTTTTTAAGAAAAACGCTTACGTTTGTTTAAACTTATTTTTTCTAGTGTGAAATAAATCACTCCTATTATGTTAAATTTAATGTTCTTTTTTTGAATATTTTTCATAATTCAAATCTAATAAAATATAATTGTGTGAGATCATACTATGGTTGCATGTGAAACATACTATGGTTGTGAGGATCATACTATGGTTGTGGAGATCATAGTATGTTTGAGTGTGAGTCATACTATGGTTGTGGGGATCATAGTATGGTTATGTGCGAATCATGCTATTGTTGTTAGGATCACAGTATGGTTGTATTTGAATCATACTATTGTTGTACCACAACCATATACCCAACAATAGTATTATCCTCTTCGAATATTGTTACCACAACCATACATTTTTTCTGCGTGTATCTATTGGCACACGCCTGCCTTATATGGGCGCTCCGGCATAAAAGAAAGACGATGATGTCAAAAATAACTTTTTAAAGTGCCTAGAGCAGAATTTTAATGGAATGGCTATTCCAGCCAATTGTTTTAGGGGATTTTAATAGCAAAGTTGTCATTCAAAGCCTTTTTGGAACCACTGTCGGAAAATTCAGTTTCAGTATAACGCAGCTTAATTTTTTTATAGTCGAACATACCTAGCATCACACAATGGCGGCCCAGGATTAGGTTAGATAGCTTCCGACATCTCTTGGCCAGAGAAAAAACTAGTTTAGAAAAGTGTGTGGTGTCACAGACCGAAAACAAATCGTCATACAGATAGAATGTAATGAAATGGACCCTATGAAAATTTAAAAGTATGCAATTCTAAGCAAGTATGGACAATTTTATAAGTATAACGCAGCCTAAGTTTTTTGATAGTCGAACATACTCGTACTAAGCATCATACAATGGCGGTCCAGGATTAGGATAGCTTGCGATCTCTCTTGGCCAGAGAAAAAACTTGTTGAGAAAAGAGGGTGGTGTCACAGACCAATAAAAAAATCGTCATACAGATAGAATGTAATGAAATGAACCCTATGAAAATTTAAATATATGCAATTCTGAGCAAGTATGGACAATTTTATGCTTCATTACTATGTGTGATGATTAGGGTACATAATTTTCAGTCCAGTCGAACATAGTCTTCATTTTTCACGGATTTTAGAAGTTATGTTGTTTGTATCTTTTGTTTTACTAATGATTTCCGACGTTCTATGAAATATTTTAGGTATACTATGACATTTTCGCTTCATATCGTAGAATCTAGTAAATAGTCTTTAAGGTCCAATGAAATAAGCCTTTAGATGAAAATCAATTTAATAATTTATAGAATATACTTATATAGAAATTGTTAAGATTCTGTGAAATTTTCTATTTGTAGGTGCCATGAAAAGAATTTTTTAATACTTCCATTGAACCAATGAAATTGTACGCAATTTTTGATTCACAAGGTCTGTGAATAAAATTTTTCATTGATTCGATGAACTGTTTAAATAATACAATGAAATGTTGCATTGTATCAATGGCATGTTTCATTAAATCGATAGCATGTTCCATTGAACCAATGGAATGTTTCATCAAGTCAATGAAATGTTTCATTGACTCAATGAAATGTTTCATTGAATCAATGAAATGTTTCATTGAATCAATGAAATGTTCCATTGAATCAATGGAATGTTTCATCAAATCAATGAAATGTTTCATTGATTAAATGAATTATTTTATTGATCCAATGAAATGTGCCAACGAAATATTTCATTTAATTAAAATATAGTATTTCATGAATTTTATGAACAAATTTCTTTGTTCTTATAAACAATTTCGTTGATCCTATAGTATTTCGAGTCATTTTATCCAAAAAAATGTTTTGGGCTGAATGAATGAATCAACAAAATGAAGATTTTAACCGATGGCATAGGTAATGTTGGCTTTAAGGGTCGCGGTTGGCCATATTCGACAAGAAAAAATGGCACCATCTCGTTGGATGTCTCTTAAAACAGACAAAGCTCTTAAAATGTTGCCCCAACGACACATCTATTATTGTAAAAAAAAACATTTTTATAATTCGCATGGATGATTGACGTACAGGGTGTCCCATAAAAGACTGATATCCAAAAAATATTCACAACTTTTGTATCGTTTGACATTTTTTTCTTTTGCATATTATATAGTTTTTTATGGAGTTATATGATGGAGACATATGATGTCCTGCAACGCATCAAAATTGTTGAATTTTATTATTATTTTGGCAAGTCTTTTATCTCAACTCAACGAAAGTATCGTCGTCATTTTAATGTCAGAAATGCACCCAGTAACAACATGATTAGGAACTCAGTATCCCGTTTTGAGGAACAGGGATCAGTGTCAGACTCCTAGGGTAACATCAGAGTCAAGTACACCCTCCAGATGTACTGTTTGGTGGGGTGTTATGGTTGATAATAATAAGGGTCAACCAGAAACCATTAACGGTGATCTGTATAGAACTATGATTGAAAATTATTTGCGTCCACAGATTGGTAGTAGTCCTAGCATATGGTTCCACTAAAATGGAGCGCAGTGGCAAGAGCCATAATTGAACTTCTTCGTAACATTTTGGTGAACTCTTTTTTTTAGCCCACCCTGTACGAGTACATGGTGATTTGAAAAGTCGGACTGAACCAAATGACAGCCAATTCGACAGATTTGCATTTTGGCCGCTATCAACTGCCAAATAAGGAAGTCCCTTTTGGAAGATCCCTTAGATTCTGTAAATGTTTTGATTTATAATTAGAATCTGCAATGCAACTGTTGATTTACAAAGTCTTTGAATTGGTGTCATTTTTGAAGTGAAACATGTCATTGATTTAATGTCACATATCAAATTTATTGATTTAATGAAATGTTTAAGGATACAGCGAAATGTGGATTTGATCCAAAGAAATGTAACATTGATCGAATAATATATTTTATTGATCCAATGAAAAGTATCATAGATCCAATAACATGTTTCATTAAAAGTAAATAAAAAAATCTGTTGTTTTAGACCTTTACAATATTTTGGAGATTCTTTGAAATTTATGCTTCATTCTATCCATAAAAATAAGCCTGACTAAAATTATAAACAATTCCATATGTGACAGCGCATAGAAAAAGGGACCTAAGGGTAAAAAAAAATCAATTTTCACTTTTTTGGTTTTTGATGTGGACAACATCTGAGCATCGAATGAGACCGATCCCATGCCCCAAAAGTGTTCCCTCCCAGAGATATGCGCGTTTTATGAAAGTGATGGTACATTAAAGATACACGTATTTAAATCTTTAAAATGGCTCTCCTGAACAGAACTGGTTTTTTCCCTTAGGTCCCTTTCTATTTTGCGCGTCACATATAGTTTTTCTCAAAATTGTTTACGTAAAGGTAAGTGAACAGATCTATTATGGAAAGGGTAAATATGTTCCAATAACTACAATAAATCCTATCCCTTCTTTGAAACTGACGTTCAGTTATAATAAACCAAGTTCCATCATACCATAGGCAGCATCCTTTACAAGTCTTTGTTTTAAAATAATTAGCATATCTTAGATCTAGCCTATATCTATACGTAATTCTAAATTTACACCATTTAACAGCAGAATAAATACCGCCAAATATCAAAAATCCGTATCACGGGATGTATATGAATATTGTCGATAAGTTGGGACATGCACATATTGAAATCCGTGATGGCATTTATAAAATCATTGGGAACCTCTGATATGTTATCCATTATAAGAGCCGGTGGTAGTATTTATTGAAGACGTTACAATATTTCCACAAACGATACAAAACGATGGCAATTGCAAAATATTTTTAGCCAAAAAAATATATATGGAAGCCCAAAACAAATTGAAACCGGTTAGAAATTACTACAGCTTCCGTTAGTTGAAGTTTTTGATTAAGTGAGCGTTTTTTTCTCTCTTGCGATATTCAAGTTGCTCAATGTTTTTAGTTTAAACTTTTGTCTTGATTGAAATTAATATTTTTTCCTTTGATATTGAGGTAGGACAAATGTTCTTCGACGCTCCAGTTTGCCGCTTTTTTCTTCGTGGAATTTAAAATTCAAATTTCACATTTCAGTTCCACTCAAAAGCGTTCGTTTATAATTTTTCTTTTTGAAAAATATTTCTTCTTTTGTTTCTTTGTTCACTTTGGCTTCAGAAGTAGTACACACCGTTTTGACTTCCTTTTAAACTTGACTTTCACATTTATGTGCTCATAAAGCTGACTTTAAGTTTAATTGCCTGTTTATTTTTATCAGCTGCATTCAGCCGCTTGGGTTAATGGTGGCTGTACGTTGATGAAACGTGCGCTTGAGCCCAGAATTGCCAACAAACTGCTCAGAATGTTCCAAGATATTGACGATTTGATTCGTTTTTTTTTTTTTTTAGATTTCTTAAGACGGAAGCACCATTGACCGACCGACTTGTCTTCTTGCCTGCTCCGACCACATTGCATTGACTGTTGGCGGCAGTAGGTAGAATCAACGAAGAACGGCAGTAAAATGAAACAACAACAAAAATCAAAATAAATTCTAAAACTCTCAGTCAGAATCTCGGATGAATCGATAAAAGCACAACACAAAACCTGTTGAAACTATGTTACTGTAACAGCAGCACGCCAATGTGAGAGATAGTGAAGTAATAATGACGTAGAACTAGGCTTCACAGAGCGATGCCAGATTGGTTTTTATAAAAGGCGGGATATGAACTTCTACACAGAGAGAACAGATTTGTTGCTTCAGCCGAATTTGTTGCCAACCGAATGTTGGTGGTTGCACGTGCTATTTCATTGTTATAACCGAATATTAAGTGGGTATTAAGTAGAGGGCACTGACACTAACGGCGGAAAAGACAAAGTATCATTAACCTTAAACAAAGATGGTTATGGGAACTGAAATTTAACATGTATTGGGTGCTGTTATAGATTTTTTTCGGTTAGAGCGTTCTTTGAATTCGGTTGTCATTTTCACGAGCAGTAGTCCTGTGATGGTTACATTTTATATACGAGGTCGACCGCAAAAGTAACTGGCCTTACATAAAAAGAACCGTTTTTTTGGAATTATTATTATTTATTTTTCAACATAATCTCCTTCCAACTCAATACACCCCATCAAACGTTTTTCAAGTTTTTTAATTCCATCCGAAAAATAAGATTTTTCAAGACCTTCAAAATATGCCTCAGTTTCAGCAATAACCTCGCTATTGGACGAAAATTTTTTGCCACCTAGAAATTTTTTTAAATTTGGAAAACAAGAAACAATCAGAAGGAGCTAAATCTGGACTTTATGGTGGATGTGGAGCAATTTCAAATCGTAATTCGGCCAGTTTTTGTTGAGTTAAAAATGCAGTGTGTGAAGGAGCATTATCTTGATGAAAAAGAACTTTTTTTTTCTAAATGCGGTCGTTTTATCTTGATTTCTTCACTCAACCGATCCAATAATGCACAATAATATTCACTATTTATAGTTTTTCCTTTCTCAAGATAATCAATAAATATTATGCCCCTTGCATCCCAAAATACTGTGGCCATTACTTTTCCTGCTGGTCCCTTCTTGGGACCACTTTTACCAGCTCCATTGTTGTGACTGTTCTTTGCATTCTGGGATGTAGTGATGGATCCATGTTTCATCAACAGTTATGAATCGGCGCAAGAATTCTATTGGATTACGCTGATAAATCGCTAAAAGCTCCTCGGAATTGGTCCAACGGAAGATTTTTTGGAGGCAAAGTCTACAAACGCGGCAGCGTTCTTGCGGATAGCTTTTTCATGTGGAGTTCATCATGTAAAATACTCCAAACTTGTTTTTCGTGTATTTTAAAAATATCAACAAGTTCTCTGAACTTTATTCGTCTATCTTTAGTCACTTCGTTAAATATTTTTCTAATGTTTTCAATAGTAGTAGCAGTTTTCGGTCTTCCAGAGCGTTGTTCATCTTCCGTACTTGAACGACCCATTTTAAATTGTTGAACCCAGGATTTCACGGTGGAGTATGATGGTGCATTATCACCATCTTTAATAAATTGTGGCCTATAACCTTTCATATAAAAGTGTTTAATTACCGCACGAAACTCTTTATTTTCCATTTTTCAAAAATTATAAAACTTGTTTACTTCAATCACCTGTAACAAAGAAAATAATCATTAAATATTTCGGAAATTTTGTCAGATGGCTTATAAAAGATTGCTTTTAAAAAACAAAACAAAAAGTTGCTAGTAAAACAGAAAATTTGCCAGGCCAGTTAATTTTGCGGTCGCCCTCGTATTCGTTTATCTAACCGAAATAAAAGTGTTTTATTTACATTTTTATTTTTTTTTTAAACTGTTAATTTTGTTTTTTTAAATTTTTTTTTTGAAAACATGGTTTTAATATTCAAATCTAATAAAATTTGTTAGCTGAAATTGGTAAAGTGGTTCATAAAATTTAATTTGAATTTAAAATTGTCAGAAGCTAATTAAGGATAAAGCTTGTTATGATATTTTGCTAAAAAAAAACCTAAGTTGGAATTTTAAACCTTTACATTTCCGGTTTCTTATGGGCTAATGTGACACAAATGATCTCAAAAAAATGTTTAAAGAATAACTGTCATATTTTGGCACAGTGGAATGTTTTAATAAAAATTAATTTAATAAATAAAAAAAATTTGTTAACCACAGTGAAATAATACGGTTTTGCTGAGATGTTCTGATTAGTTTTTTAATAATATTAATCTTGCCCTTATCTAAGAATGAAAAAGGTATAACAATATTGATTAAAGCTTCGGCGAAACGTTACTCGAGAAAAATAAGTCTTTATGAGGCATCGATGGTACAAGTTTTGATGAAGTCATAGTTATGTTGGTAAAATACAGTCAAAACCGGCGCTATATTCTGAAATATATTAATTAACTGTTTTTGGCTGTGTCGTTTGAAAGAATTTACCGTCTGATCTAGGATGCTTAAACTGTCTGACCTCAGAAGAAATTTAAACACTTTGAAGACATTTTTTATTATTATTTATATTTTTATTTAATTGTATCATGTTGTCCAGTTTTATAATAATCTTAAGTAATTAAAACGAAATGTAAACTTATCGTAATTTTTTTGTTATATAAAAAAATGCGAGATAACAATAAATCAATTTGTTGTCAAAAACAGGTACGTATTAATCAAAAATAAATTCTTCTGAGGATGTCGGAAAACCCTACGAAAGGTCGGGAAAAAAATCAATTAGATTTATTTATAATATTGATTATCTTTAGCCTATCAAAAACAAAAAAGTAATTAACAAATTGGTCGTTAACAAATTACACAAAAATATTTTTTTGTTTCTATAAATTTTTTCTAAATGGGTTTTTGTTGTAAACAACGATTTTGCAGTGGGTAGAACCAACCCATACATTTTTATAGGGATTATATGCTTATGTGGGGATATCCAAAAATATGTTACACCAGCGACCTACATAGGGCTTGGTTACCTCAAAGAATGTATCTGTTGTCACAATCAATTATTGCTACCAAAGTAACATGAACTTCAAAAATTTTTGGCTGTCATAACCACCAGTTGTCAACCGTTTTATTGGCTGTGCGTAACGTGAAATTGTTTTAGCTACCATTGCACATAATGCAACCATATAACCATCAATACCATGGGATAATGGTAATCCAACCAAAATTTTGTAGTTCAAACCGATTTACCAAATAATTTTATCTCTGTGTGTAGTTGAGGTATTTTAGTGCGAACGAAATGGTTTTAAATTCTTCACAAAAGTTCTGTAAGACTCAAAATAAAATTTTCTTAGGCCTTCTCTAAAAATTTCTTGCCAAATTGAATACAAAATTTCATATTCAGTTAAAAAATTATTCACATATTTTGTGATAGAATTTTAAAACAATCAACGCTTAAAATTCTAAGTCGTTTATTGAGTTTTCACTTAATAAAAAAATTTTAGTTTTGACGAAAAATTTTTTAGGTCTGTTATCATGAATAAATTAATAACAATTAATTGAAGTAAAACGTCGTTAAGTCCGGCAGGCCGAAAATTCAACCTCCTCCACCGTCCTTACTCAACAAAAACTCAAAAATGCTCCTCTGGCCCATGCGCCCGTCCCATCTCTCAGCCAAAACATTAAAATTTCTCTATTTTTGGTATCATAGCATTTGCTTTTATTAAAGTTCCCATATTGACCATTGATGGCCAATTTTTGGGGTTCATATGAGCCAAACCGTTCAACAACTATGCACTTCTTTGAGGTACTTATGAATGTAGTGTGTCCGTTGAAATCATTGTCCGTCAACAAAAATTTATGCTTAATTAAAGAAACATTTAAAATTGTGTAGTTTTGAGCGAGGATCCTTTAGTCCCTTAAAGGGGAACATATTCCCCCTAGGCCGATTTCGTCCTATTACACTCCCAAACAGCTTATGTCCATACACGCAGAAAAAAAGTATGGTTGTGGTAACAATATTCGAAGAGGACAATACTATTGTTGGGTGTATAGTTGTGGAACAACAATATTATGATTCTCAAAATAATAGTATGGTTCAAATACAACCGTACTATAATCCTCACAACCATACTTTGACCCTTACAACAATAATATTATTCTCACGTAACCATACTATGATCCCCACAACCATAGTATGATTCACACTCAACCATACTATGATCTCCGCAACCATATTATGATCCCCATAACCATAGTATGTTTCACATACCACCATAGTATGATCCTCACAACCATAGTATGATTTACACGTAAACATGTTATGATCCCTATAAACATAGTATGATAACATACAATTATACTATGATCCCCAAATTATTTAATAGAATTAGGTTAAGTTGTCAACAACAGATTTGAATTATGAAAGTATTTAAAAAAAAATTAAGTTCAAAATAATAGAAGTGATTTCTTTAGCAGTAGAAAAAATCAGTTTAAAAAAACGTAAGCGTTTTTATTAAAAAATATTTTAGTTAAACAAACCCAAAGCAGTTTGTTTGAAAAATTTTAGTTTCCATATAAAAACTACTATTTTTGCGTTAGATCCGTAACAAAAACATTGTTCAACAAAGCATTTTTAAATGACAAAAAATTGCAATCATACAGTATGATTGCCGTAATCATACTATTGTTAACATAAAACCAAAAAACTATACTTTTGTCACACCAATCATATTTATATTGTTGCTATAACCATATTTTCATTATAAAATTTGGCAATAATACTAGTGTTACATTTCAACAATATTAATATTGCGGCAATAATACTTTTGTCAAAAATTAAATTCAGTAAACAATACTATGGTTGCGACGAACATACTTTTATTGCGGAGAACATTTTATTATTGCCGTGACCATATAGTAGCCATGTTATTTCTCTGCGTGTAAGCCATCATCTAGGATGATTTGTTTAAATGCTATCGTACTTTCAACAAACACACAGGCGGACATGGCTAGGTCGTCTTAGAATTTTACGACGAGCAATATTTTAAATACTTTGTCCGATCAAACAGAACGGTTGCATACGGAATGATAAATTAATGTGCCCTTCGGTGGAGGGTATAAAAATCAAATGTACACATTAGGGCGGGTCGATTTGTAGGGAGGCAAAAAAACCGCTCAAGTGACAAGGAAAATCGTATTCTAAAATCGTAGGGCCGAGGAACCTTTAAAACGAATTCTGATGTCCCGACTTTTGACCCGTACTTGAAAGCACAATAATTTAAGATAAATTAATTTTTTCATTAACATATGTGACAGCGCATAGAGAAAGGGACCTAAGGGTAAAAAAATCAATTTTCATTTTTTTTTCTTTTTTGATGTGGACAACATCTGAGCATCGAATGAGACCGATCCCATGCCCCAAAAGTGTTCCCTCCCAGAGATATGCGCGTTTTATGAAAGTGAAGTCAACGATTCTAAGCGCAAATAGAAAGGGACCTAATCTTTAAAATGGCTCTACTGAACAAAACTGGTTTTTAAGCTTAGGTCCCTTTCTATTTTGCGCGTCACATATGTTCTGACTAAATTAATTTCTAAAGAGAAAAATAAACTCAAAAAAAGAAAACATAAAGCTTATGGGGAACCCCCAGGGGAATTCCAAGGGGTGTGCCACTGGCATGGGTGGGTCGGGCCTTCAAAGTTAGTTGGGTCGGCCATACATATGCACTCGATTGGGTTACTCTAAATGGGTCAAATTGGGTTTTTCAAAATTTGACCGTACGGGTCAAAAACCGGGCAATGTGTCTTATATTGATCCCTATAATACGATTTTCTTTGTCATTTTTTTTTGACCCGCCGATTTTTAAATTGATCGCCCTAGTTACATGCATCTGAACAGATTGCTTTCAATTTCTATAACATAAGTACTTAGTCCAAAAAAGTGACTTGTGCCAAATTTCACCAAGATTTGATGCAAAATGTTAGTTTCTATAATCGAATGACCATATGTGTGTGGAAATAAATCATTATCTGAACCGATTTGCTTCAATGACAATAATGTCCTTACCTGGTCCAAAACACTTACGTGTGCAAAATTTCATCAAAATTGGATGTAAGATGTGGCTTCTGAGACAAAAAAAAACGTAAAATCGAAAGAACATATATATGTGAGAGCTTCATCTATATCTCGGCCGATTTTCTTTAGTATTAGCAACGTCATTCCTTGGTCCGAAAAACTAACGTCTGCCAAATTTCATCAGAATTGGATGTAATATCTGACATCTAGAGGTGTAGACATACACTCATATGAACATATAGTTATGGAAGCTATATCTTAATCTGAACCGATTTTATGTAATTTCAAAATCGTCCTTCTTTGGTCCAAAAACATACATTTGCCAAATTTCTTAAAAATCGGACAACAATTGCGACAAGTAGATTGATGACAAGCTTCAGATGGACGGATGGACATACAGACATCGTTAAATAAAATCAGAACGAGACTATACGTGGATCGCTATTCTTAAAGTTTGGTACGTCTGAATTATTTTTGGTAAACACAAACATTGGCCATGAAACTAACTTCCTCAGAGTGGTGAAGGGTATAAATATCGAAGTGTACTTTTAACATATCGAACTATTCAAAAAACCATCCTATTAAGATCGGGCATTTGTTTCGTAATCTTTCCTAGGACCCCAGTCCTAAACACTATAATGCTGGCTCTCTGAAGAACCGACTGCAGAAGCGTAGCATACCCAGATGACCTGGGTTATTGAGGTACATTGTTGTACTCCAGAATCTATCCGGTGAATCTACATCCATATAACAGGAACTCTACGAACTACCTACACAGATCTCCTAGAGTAACCCAGGGTCGTACAACCCTGCCAATTTCCCCAATTATTAACTCGTAGTCATTTGAAAATCTGGTTCAACTTTATCGGTTGCTATATATACTTATATTTCTGGCCTAGTCAACCCTTAGTGACATTTCCATTGAAAAGTTTAACATTTTTTAGCATAAACGTACTCAGAACGTTCTGACGATCATCATTTCTGTTGTTTTACAGTGACTTGAAAAAATCAATTTGGCAAAAAAATGGAATTACCTCGTGAACAGTTTCGTGCGATCATATTTCACAACTTTTGAGGTGGATTATCACGACAAGAGTGCATCGATGAACTTAAATCTTTGTATGGCGATGAAGCACCATCCTATAGCACTGTGAAAAACTGGTTTAATGAATTCAATCGTGGCCGACGCTCGCTCAAAGACGAAGGTCGCCAAAAACCGGCCGTTGTGTCAGAGAACATTTATGCCGTGCGTGAACTCATAATGCAAGATCGTCATGTGACATACCGTGAGATAGAGGCATCCTTGACCATTTCTTCCACCAGCATACATTCGCTATTGCATGAACACCTGACCGTAAAAAAGGTTTGTTCTCTTTGGATCCGGCATAATTTGACAATCGCTCAAAAAAAAGCTTGTGAAAAAATACAATCGCGGTGCTTCAAAAGACGTTTATAAGATCGTCACAGATAACGAATCATGGATCTGTGCGCATGAGCCCGAAACAAAACAACAATCGACCGTGTGGGTCTTCGAAGACGAGCCAAATCCAACGAAAGTTGTTCGTGGAAGAAGCACTTCGTCACCTGTTTCATCGGCAAAACTGGTCATGTGGCGACTGTTCCGCTTGAGCAACGTAGGACGCTCAATTCTGAGTGGTACACCACAATTTGTTTGCCTGAAGTCTTCGGAGAAATTCGAAAAACGAACAAGAGAAGACGAATCATTGTGCACCATGCAGATCGGCTCAAACCAGCGCCTTTCTGACCGGCCAAACGTCGAATTGACGGGTCATCAATCAATAACTTCTGTTTATTTCCGCACATCAAGAAAAAAATTCGTGGTCAACGATCTTCGTCGCCAGAAGATAGTTAGTTGAAGCGTTTAAAAACCATTCTTGGTGTCTTAATCGGAGTGAAAAAAGTGCTTCGACACTTGGTTTGAGCGCATGCAAAAGTGTATAAATCATGCTGGAGAATGCGTTGATGTTAAATATTCGCATTTTCATTATTAGCCTAGAAATATATATAGCAGCCCTCGTACAAACTGTATCGGAATATTCCACTCACTCACTGCCTTCTTATACTACAATCCGATTGGCCGTAGTAACTGACGGTTGTTACTCGTTGCGCACCACATACTCGTAATTGCATAAACGTTCATGGGTAACAGAAATTCCAACTTGTATGTAACATTTTTTCTAGGTCAGCATCCATAGACTTCAAAGCAGCGTCGATGTGGCAACACCAGGCAGCTTCGGTTGCTGTGGATGCTTAAAAAAGTTATTTTTAATGAGAGAACAACGAACAAGTTTACCGTATTTCAAAATCAGCCGGTTCGTTTGCCTGTACTTGTATGTGTATGGGTAAGTGTTTTCTGGTCGATTGTTGTTCTTTTATTTACGAGGGTAAAAGCAAAAGTGTTTTTTTAGATATTGTACAATGGAAATGAGGCGAACGATTTAACTTATCAGTTTACCATGTAAGTATTAGGTGTAGGTTCGGAACATGAGTACCTTGACCAGGACTTCATCAATGTAAACATACAACAGGCATAGCATCCCATCTACAGGTTATCTTTCATACTTCGTACGTATACTCTAACTCTTTTTTAACTCTAATGAAAAATTTGAAGATAAGATTGATTGGGAACGCGAATACAACGAGGTTCAATGGTAGAACAAAGTTCATCTGTGACTTGCCATATAAATTGTCGCATCTTCAACAGTAACAGACAAGTTTTCCAATCAACCTAAACACCAGAGGAAAAACATCGGTTAAATGACCCTTCTTATCAGTACAACTCCATAAATTACGCTGTCTTTAAAACTCTAAACCCCTAGGTGCTTACAGAATATTGCCGATGTATTTACCTGGCATGTGCATGAATTCACTAGTCGGCATATGTGACGCGCAAAATAGAAAGGGACCTAAGGGTAAAAACCAGTTTTATTCAGGAGAGCCATTTTAAAGATTTAAATACGTGTAACTTTGGTGTACCATCACTTTCATAAAACGCGCATATCTCTGGGAGGGAACACTTTTGGGGCATTGGATCGGTCTCATTCGATGCTCAGATGTTGTCCACATCAAAAAAAGTGAAAAATGTTATTTTTACCCTTAGGTCCCTTTCTCTATGCGTTGAACTTTAACATACTTAAAGGAAGCTCAGAAAACAAACAGATTTGCTTTAAAATATATAACTATAACAGGTCAGCCTATTACAATTTAATTCGTTTCCTCAATTCCTACACCATTGAACTAACAGGTATAAATAATAGTTAGGGCTTTTCCCGGAAAATCCCGGGACGGAAATTCCCAGTTACTTACATTTGCCGGTTTATCGGCAATTTTATGCCTGTATCTTGGAAATTTTAAAAAATACTACTAAGCAGATTTACTATAAGAGATCATCCCGGGACGGGAATTCCCTATAATATAGCTTTTCTGCATTTCCGGCAATATAATGCCGGCATCTCGTGAATATTCAAAAATAGCACAAAACCGATTTACTTTAAAAAAACATAGTGGAAGATCATAAAATTAAGTGAATTGTATTTTAGATATTGTAGCTCGTTGGAATTGGGCATTGATTGACCATCAGTGGATAATTTTCGGAGTTTTCAGGTCTTTTTTGAATGGTGGAAATAGGAAAATTTGATTTTATGTAATATGCTTTCATGAATGAGCCAACCTTTAAACGTAATTGTAAACGAATCTATTCTTATTGTAAATTTCTGCTGTCGGTTTAAGTCCATAACTTTTCCAAGTATTCCACAATGTTGTAGTCGAAATATATTAAGGAATGCTACACTAAATACAACTAATACATGTAATTATTATACTATTTGATTAACAAAATTTAGAATTCAATGATTTCTTGATTAACCGAAGTTTATGGAATTTTCATTATTAAGATAAAAATGAAACTTAGCAACAAAGTATTCAGCTGCAAGGATCAAATCAACTCAACTTTATTGAGTTCGAATATGTTTTTCAAATTCATTTTTACATATTTCAAAGTATTTGCATTTATTTGAAACTCAACTGTGTGAGATGAGTAGAAGAAATGTCATGATTCTCATACCCTACAAAGGGATCCAACTAAATATAGACAGATAAGGTTCGGCAAAAAAACGTGGTGTTACAAAGTAACATAATTCTCTGTATGTCTGTTTAGCAGATGCAATTTACCAGAAATGTATTTATTGTTTAAATACTGGTAACTTTTTTATATGCAAAATAGGCGTAATGGGTCTACAGAATATTTTCTCATTCAATACTCTTTGAAATTTCGTATAGGAGAAAACGACAAACTGAACGAAAATGTACGCAGTTTATAAGAGTCAATATTTTTGCGATATATTTGGTTTTCAAAGTTAAAAAAGAAGTTAACTTTTCTATCTATAGGAATAATCTTAATTATTAAGCTGGAATTACTCTTGTGTCGCGAACGTCAGCACAAGAGGAAATGGAATCCATTAAATATGTTTATAATTTAATTGCATATAGCCAAATACTGAATTAAGTTTAAGACATACAAATTTCGGGTTTAAAAATTTCCGGAGAAGTTCTTTTTGCTAAACAACTTCAATTTAAGTATCTATTTTAATAAGGAGTCTGTTTACTAGCAATGTACAGATCAATAATTTTGTGACTTTTCGAAAAAAACACGTTTTTTCTGAAAAAAGAAATTTGTTGTCAACTATGCTCCTTTTAGCTCAATACACTTAGTCCAACGTTTCTCCGATATTTGTATCCCTTCCAAAAATAATAGGATCTTTTGCGGCCCGTAAAATAGGCATTTGCTAGATCAATAATTTTATCGTTAGAGCTGTATCTCTCCACCAAGCCATTTCTTTAGGTTAGGAAATAAGAAATAGTCAATGGGGGCCAAATCCGCAGAATATTGCGGATGAGGTACCAATTCGTAACCCAAATGCTCTTTTGCTATCGAGACTGCACATGTGTGCATTATCTTGATAAAATGTGGTAATCGCGGCACGGCTCTTGCAAATACGCATTTAATGTGATCCACTGCCATATGAAATGCGTATTTCACTCTTTGATCGGCTCGTAAAATAGGCATTGTTAGATCTATAATTTTATAGAGAGCTGAATCTCTCTCCACTAAGCAAATTCTTTAGGTTTGGAAATAAGAAATAGTCACTGGGGGCCAAATCCGCAGAATATTGCGGATGAGGTACCAATTCGTAACCCAATTCAAGCAATTTTGCTATTGAGACTGCACACGTGTGCATTATCTTGATGAAATGTGGAAATCGCGGCACGCATCTTGCAAAAACGCATTTCATGTGACACACTGCCATATGAAATGGCAGTAGACTTTTTCGACATTTTCGGGTGTGTTGACCTCAATTGTCCGTCCAGAATGTTCAACATCACTTGCACTTGTGCGGCCACAACGTATCTTTACTTTGTATCCAATATAAATAATTTTTGAAATCGCTGTTTCCAACTTGCCTCAATAAAGTCTTAAAGAGGCTGAGACTCTAATTTTATGGATGAATATAAGAATTTAATACATGTTGTATATATTATTATACTGTTTTAATACATATTGTATTTATTCGGTATCTTGTTAATAACAATAAAAAACATTAGTAAACCACTTTTTTTTACCATCGAAAACGATTTTACTATGGTCGCCATAGTAATTGTCAAGCTATTCCTTGGATCAAAATTTACTTTTTTCTATTTTAAAAAAATCCACAAGGTTGTATGTTTAGAACAGCTGTTAAATCCAAACTTAATGACGGAACTCTCTCAGAATTTGACAGTAGTCTATTAACAGATGGTACTTGACGGTAGCAGTGTTGCATTTCATATAACGACGAGGGAAGTTGGAAAAGTATCGTATCTGTACAAACCCAAATATTGCTCCGACTTTAAAACACTAAACCCATAGGTGCACCCAGAATGTCCTCCAAAGCCCAACTTCTAAGCTTCTTTCTAAGCTATGTTGAGTAAGTAATTGGAGTATTTTTATCTGAAGAATGGAAATTAATACCTGTAGAATATAAGAAAATTTTAAATTATGTTTATGGATAGGCATTTCCCTCTTTTCCTCATATAAAATAAAAAGAGCCGCCCCTCTTGACATCGGGTTTTCACTTTATACATATGTGACGCACAAAATAGAAAGGGACCTAAGGGTAAAAACCAGTTTTGTTCAGGAGAGCCATTTTAAAGATTTAAATACATGTATCTTTGGTGTACCATCACTTTCATAAAACGCGCATATCTCTGGGAGGGAACACTTTGGGGCATGGGATCGGTCTCATTCGATGCTTAGATGTTGTCCACATCAAAAAAAAATGAAAATTGATGTTTTTACCCTTAGGTCCCTTTCTTTATGCGCTGTCACATATGTACATATGTGACGCGCAAAATAGAAAGGGACCTAAGGGTAAAAAAAAGTTTTGTTCAGGAGAGCCATTTTAAAGATTTAAATACGTGTATCTTTGGTGTACTACCATTATAAAACGCGCATATCTCTGGGAGGGAACACTTTAGGGGCATGGGATCGGTCTCATTCGATGCTCAGATGTTGTCCACATCAAAAAAGTGAAAATTGCTGATTTTCTCTGGTGAAAATCTTATCCCGGACAAAATTGGATGTCAAAATCATGACACTCGTTACGAGTACCTATTGAAACACTTTCGGTGCTAGCCTCGTATCAGAACAACAGTGTCTGTGCCGGTGTCGCTATCGTAGGTCGTTACCAGCTAAAATATGTGTGTTTACGAACCGAGACTTCCAACTGGTTTTGAACCAACACCATATGATAAGAGCGTGCCAGGCAAGATACAAGGTAGAGTTCTACTGTTGCTGTTTCATACCGTATTGCAAAAGCGCTTCAAACATAGCAGTCAGCGAATGAAAAAAAACTGTTGCTCAGACGGCAGTCGGTCGATGTATTTAACCGGACGAGTGGCCGTAGCAGTGCTTTTGGAATGGTCAAAGCTGTTGCAACGCCAACATTCGATTGCCATCACTCGTCACTATTCTGTAGTGTTGCATTCTAGACCAGTCGCAAGTTTTATTGCCGCTTGCACAGAGGCGCGCTAACTTGGTGGGACTGGTTATGATGTGCCTGTGATAGTGGCTGTAACCGCGGAAATGAATTTTAGGCAAGACAGGCCTCCGTTCATTTGTCTGTCCATGGTGGCTAATTGAAAGACTATTCTTCTTCATTTTATTTTGTAAGAGGTAATCATTGTCGAAACACAAAAGGAATTTTGTTTCTTTTTATTGATTTTTTTATGGCTGATCATAATATGGCCTCGAAATTCGTCGATTGTGTTTTTGGAAAGCGCAAATGACGGTTTTTAGCTGGTCACTATACCTATAGACCGTTAAAAGCCATCAGTTAGTGTCCAAAATATTAATTAGGTGCTGGCAGGCTTTTTCTCTTATGCGAGGTACTATATTGTTGCCATTTTTTGAATGCCAGAGTACTGCTAGGTAATTTTTGCATAAGCCCTAAATGAAAACAAAACCTCTGTGATCTCATAGAAAATCGTACTGTTGATATTGGATTCGATCACCACCTAGTTCTAGCTGTGGTACAAATGAAAACTTGCGCTCTTCGAAATTTCCGGCGACTGTTCTCTGCATATTAAATTCGATGTTGAACAAGTAAAAATGTCCTTAAGTTCGGCCTGGCCGAAAATTATACGCCTTACACCATCTCTACTGTTATGTTTTTGGGCCAACTCGTCAATTCCTAATCTCACCAGAAACTTTAAAATTACTCTATGTGTTAGATTAGTAGCAATGTCCATACTGACTATTCATCGTCGTTTTGACCACGCGTGATCATTTCTGAGCACATGTGACAAAAATTCCAGCATTTTACCTGTTACGAGGGTTGCTATATATATTTCTGGCCTAGGAAACACGTAGTGCGCCATCTGACATTTCCATTGGAAAGTTTGACATTTTTTAGCATAAACGTACTCAGAACGTTTTGACGAACGACCGTCATTTGCGTTGTTTACAAGATATCAATTTGGCAAAAAAATGAAATTAACTTGTGAACATTTTCGTGCGATCATTTTCGCTACTTTAGACGTGGATTATCACGACAAGAGTGCATCAATGAACTTAAATCTTTGTATGGCGATAAGGCACCATCCTATAGCACTGTTGTTGTTACAACAACAACTAAGAAAAACTGGTTTAATGAATTCAACGCTCGCTCAAAGACGAAGGCCGTCCAAAAACGGCCGTTGTGCTTGAGTTGATTCCGTGCGTGAACAGATAATGCTAGATCATCATGTACCATACCGTGAGATAGAGGCATCCTTGGGCATTTCTTCCACCAGCATTCATTCGATATTGCATGAACACCTGGCCGTAAAAAATTTTTGTTTGTTCTCGTTGGATGCCGCACAATTTAACAATTGCTCAAAAAAAGGCTCGTGTCGATTGGTGCAAAGAAATTTTGAAAAAATACTATCGCGGTGCTTCAAAAGACGTTTATAAGATCGTAACAGGTGACGAATCATGGATCTATGCGTATGATCCCGAAACAAAGCAGCAATCGACCGTGTGGGTCTTCGAAGACGAGTCAAATCTAACGAAAGTTGTTCGTGGAAGAAGCACTTCGAAGCAAATGGTCGCCTGTTTCTTCGGCAAAACTGGTCATGTGGCGACGGTTCCGCTTCGGCAAGTATGACGGTCAATTCTGATGGGTGTACTCATCTTTGAAGAAATTCGAAAAAGGAACCAGAGAAGACGAATCTTTGTGCACCATGGCAATGCTAGCTCTCACACATCGGCTCAAACCAGCGCCTTTTTGACCGGCCAAACCGTCCAATTGATGGGTCATCCGCCGTACAGCCCTGGCACCCAATGACTTCTTTTTATTGCAGCACATCAAGAAAAAAATGCGTGGTCATTGCCAGAAGATGCTGTTGAAGCGTTAAAAAACCATGTTCTAGAGGTGTCTCAATCGGAGTGCAAAAAGTGTTTCGACAATTGGTTTGAGCGCATGCCAAAGTGTATAAATCATGCTGGAGAATACTTTAAAAAACAATAAAACCATTTTTGATGATATTCTCATTTTAATATTTATGCCAGTAATATATATAGCAGCCTTCGAAACTACTCACTAGATAATGGTGCACATTTTACTCATGGTCTGTCCACAAAACATGATGATTTGTTAAGCAAATACTCAATAAAGTGTACTTTTTTATCGGCGTGCCTTTAGTCAGTTTTGACTATGCGGAATGTTTTATGAGCCCCGTGGGACACAAAGTTCAGCAACTCTGCCATTTTTTACGTACTTAGTGGTAATTTTCTTTTAGCTCAATAACCCTATTCCAATGTTTTTCTGAAATGCGTATTGCATCAACAATGTCACGCGCTTTAACTCTTCGATCGGCCAACGCCATATAGTGGATTGTTTCGACATTTTCGGGTGTATTGACCTAAATTGGCCGTCCATAACGTTTAACGTCTTTTTTACTTGTGCGACCCCAACAAAAGTCAGTAAAAAAAAACTTGTTTACTATTTAGATCGATGGTGCAGAGTCACAATAGTTTTTATCAAGCGTTTCCTTGCTTTGATTGACGGTTCTTTCCGAATGATGTTTAGTGAGCACTCGAAATTCACTTTTTTCCATTTTTAACAAAATCCACGAGGTTGTATGTTTTGACCAGTTGTTAAACACAAACTAAGTGACGGAACTGTTTTAAAATTTGACAGTATTCTATTAACAGATGGTTCTTGATTGGGGCACAGTTGCATTTCATATAACTACGGATTTGGAAAGTCACGAAAATATTGATCTCCACTCGTACAACGATTGAGTTGGCTGGGATATGTTGTGCGGATGAATGAAAATGTTCCGGCACTAAAGATTTTCGACGGCGATTTTTAGGGCGCAGACAGTATAAGCATACCAACACTCCGTTGGAAAGACTATGTCTAGAAAGATCTAAAAAACCTTGGGATTACCCACTGGAAGTCAAGTGTGTGGAATTCAATTCTAAAGGCGATTAAAGACCTTTTAAGGCTGAAAACGCCAGCCCAACTATGAAAGCTATGAAATATTATTCCTTAAAATCAACTTTCTCTCGTTAATTGAGGATTTGTTGCAGTTTGAAATCAAATAAATCGGTAAAGGTCATAAGATTTAAAGTCCCTATACGGCTGCACAAACCAACTTATATGGACCCACTGGAGATTAGGATCACTTAAACCGATCACTTAAACGACAATGGAAAAGATATCGTCAGCCAAATGATCATTTTATTTTTAAACTGTACAATAAACTTGTAAACTACGAAATCTGGTATCTTAGAAACGAAGGTTGGAATCGAAAACTTTCAAATTTAAACACACGTTCAAAACCCTTTTGGAAAATCTCTAAAATATTAAGAAAAAAGATTCCCACAATTCCAGTTATAATTGGGCCCCATGGCCCTTTTACAGACCATTTTCTGTTAAATCATCGGATATCTGACAACATTCAATGTCATGGTACTGAGTCGCAAGATGAAGAAGTATTAACTCAGTATAATTCTTCATATTTTTCAACGCCAATGCAAGCAGAAGCTGTGTCTGAAGAAACCATGAAAACTATACTGAGAATTCTGAAGACTAAACATTCGTGTGGCCTGGATAACATCAGGAATAACTCCACAACGCATGAAGTCAAGCGCATAACAAAACATATTAACCATCAACTTCAGCATGGCAATTCAACGGCTATGTTGTTGTTAGATGTTGAGAAGGCTTTCGATACAGTTTGGCATGACGGTTTATTATTTAAATTGCTGAAACTGAATTTTCCAAATTATTTAATTTAAATCGTTCAATCGTTCTTATGTCAGCGTTCATTTTGTGTTGGAATTAATAATTTAATTACTGATTGTCTTCCTGCCGGTGTGCCCCAGGGGTCTGTTCTAGGCCCAGTCCTTTACTTATTATATATGTATGATTTTCCTCAAATGAACCATTGCTCATACTCATTCTAGCAGTGCTATGCTCTGGTTTTGTCCAAAGCATTCAAAACTGATTTCAAGCATCTCTAGACAAGGTTGTTGAATTTTCATTTAAATGGAAAATTAAAATTAACACCGAGAAATCACAAGCCATCTTATTCACAAGGAAAAGAAAAGCTTGATGCATTCCCGGTTCTAATCTTTGTATGTTTGGAAGAGAAATGGCCTGGTCAGACTCTGTCAGATATCTAGGTGTATTTCTGAATAAACGTCTGACTTTTAATGATCATGTCAATCACATTGAAAAAAAATTAATGTAGCTGTTAAATTACTTTATCCTATTATAAATAGGAAGTCTGAGCTAAATTTTTCCAACAAGATCGTCATACTAAAAACAGTTTTCCAGGCTATTGCTCTATATGCATGCCCTGTGTGGGGTAATTGCGCCAAGACTCATATCCGGTAAATTCAAATTTCCCAAAACAAAATATTAAAAATGATGTTGAATTTACCGTGGCACTTTAGCACAAAGAGGATACATGATTTAAGTTGTGTCGAATATATTCACAACCGAATTATTAATATTACCCACAAATTTGAAAACGCTTGTAACTTCAGCGAAAACAATTATATCGTAAACTTATACAACTCCAACCGAATAATCACTAATGCAATTTATGCAAATCACAAATATTAAATATCTTGTTTTTAATATCCCATAAGGATATATTCTAATGAAGGTTTTTAAATTCTTTCCTTTTCCTTACTTTTCAAACTTTTTTTTCTTAATTTCAATAATGTACTATTAATAATATAGTTGCAAGGATTCTCATTTAAACCATCTCTAAAATATGTAAAAAGTAGAATTGTAACAAAACCTAAATAAATAAACATCAATCATTCTAATGTTATTACTTATATACATAGTTTTATCTTTAATACAAGTAGGGCCCACCCCCAACAAACATCTCATTCTATTCCTTTTTATACCGTCTACCGAATTTATGATCATATTGGAGCAATTTATCTACTGAGATTCGGCTATGGACTCGTGGATTCTTGGGGCAAAAAAACGACCGTTGTAGTAATAAAATTGAAGCAAAGTTTTCTGCGAATCCACATATTTGACTAAGACAGGAACGTTTTTACTTGTTAGACATTATACATGCCTAACGGAACCCCCTTTTTCACATATAGATTTTCTTATTGATTGGGATTTTTTGACTCAGTTAACTCAACATTTGTACATATGCGTAGCGTCTACTAAATCCTGTTACTACCGACATGCTACTAACGTTGAACTTGATTCCAGTCCCAAAACTTTTCAATTGCCTTGCTCGAATGTCAAATGTGCAATTTTAAAATATACCAAAATTTATTTATTTATTTTGAAATATTTATTTATTTATTTTGAAATTATACCAGGACGTTGTGTTTTTAACTTAAGCGTTTAAAGTTAAGTCATATTAGAGATTTAATAACTTTTGCTTATTCAAGCAAAACTAATTAATTCTGTTCCCACCAAACTGACACATGGAAATGAGAAAAACCGGTCGTTGCATTCACACACTATATAGAGCGTTATGGTGATTTATCAGGTTGTCGACTTTGTTGGTTATCGATGGATTGTGGATTTAATTCATACTAATTTTGAACAGTTGTTATTGTCATTTACCCGTTGTTGTTTTTTTATTATTGTTGTTTTTACTGAGCATCAGCCTCAAATGATTTCATTTGGTTCTTTAGGGAAGAGACACGTTTTTGATACAAATCGTTGTTTTCGACATTCAATGCGATGGTGTCGTGCAAAGTTTTGTATGCAGAAACAGAAGATGAAAGCATCATCAGCCTTCTTACTGAATGTCCTCCCTCAACATGACATTAAAGAACTGACGGAGAAATTATCTCCAATCAGTAAGCAGTGTACGATATAATTTTATACCGGACTGAAGGTCAGACAATTTAATGTAAACAAGCTTAACATCGACTGATGGCTTAAAAATCTGCTGTAAAGACACTATATAAGTATATTAGGTAAAGTCATTATGTTGGCCTAGTAATCTGACTTGTTGTTCTAAAGGGTGTTTTTTTAGACGTTAGGTTTTCAAGAAGAATAAAAACGTATATAAGTACAATTTAATGTTATAGGCAGGACTTTTGCTTTATTATAAATATAATAAAGCCATAATGTTTTAAATATGATCTCGAGCAAGAGGCTGGCTCGAATAAATTCCAGCCGAGATGCTCAATTTTCGACCACTTTTTGCAGCATTTGGGTCCGTATGTCTGCAATAACACGCCGAATATTCTTTACCAAGGCGTCAAAAGTGTCGGGCTTAAACAAGCGACTTCACATAACCCCACAAAAAATAGTCCAGCGGTGGTTAATCTCACGACTTTGGAGGCCACGACACAGATCCACGACGGGAGATAATGCGCCCACCAAAAGTTTCCTTCAATAAATTGATTGTTTCTTTGGCTGTATGGCATGAAGCACCGTCTGGTTGAAACCAAGTGTCGTCAAGATTACGGGCTTCATTTTCAGGTAGCAAATATCATTATTCATAGAGCGAAAGCGAGCATCATTCATGATAACGTTCCGGCCATCATAATTTTTGAAAAAATATGGATCGATGATACCACCAGCCCATAAACCGCACCAAACCGTGGTTTACTTTGGGTATAATGGCACCTCTTGAACCTCTTCAATCAATTCTGTTTATTGACGTTGCGCCAGAAGCGGATCTTCCTATTTTTCACGAATGCTCATTTCCATAATAATATAGTTGCCAACATTTGAAGAAAATTATATTCAAACAAGTAAAAAATGTTAAGTTTGGCTGTGCCGAACTTTGGATACCCTCCACCAGATTCCCAAATAAAACCAAATTTGGTGCGGAAGTGTGTTTTATATAGAAATTTGTATGTGCAAAATTTCATTTCGATAGGTCAAGCTTGTGGTGAGTTATCGTCATATTATTTCTCAAAGCCCATGAAAATCTTTATGTAGAAAATTTCATCTCGATAGGTCAAGTTTGTAGTGAGTTATTGTCATATTATTATTCAAGGCCCATTAAACCGTCTGTGTGGGAGGTACCAGTAGGGCCTTTCCGATCTTAGCCAGTCTGTTCTATATATTAATCTTTATGCCGAAAATTCCGTCTTGATAGGTCAAGTGTGTGGTGAGTTATTGTCATATTATTTTTCAAGGCCCATGAGATCGTTAGTGTGGGAGGTACCAGAAGGACTTTTCTGATCTCAACCGAATTCAGCATAGAAGTGTGTTGTATATAGAAATCTTGATGTGTAAAATTTCATTTCGATAGGTCAAGTTTGTGGTGAGTTATAGTCATATTATTTCTCAAGGCCCATAAGGCCGTTTGTATGTGAGATACAAGAAATGGTGGCCCAATCTAAACCATTTTTACACAGATGATGGCGCCTATAAAGAGATTATTTTTTGCAAAGTTTTAGTGATTTTGCTCAAGAAACTGGACGGATATTTCCAAATAAAAAAACTAATTTTTTTGAGGTAGTGTCGGTTGAGGGTCTCCAACACCAACTTCCCGTAGAACTATATAGCCCATTTTCAATACCAACCATGCTAGGTAAACTACACATGTTTGTGCCAAATTTCAGCTCCCCTAGCTGTTTTCATGCAGGCTCTATCTTGTTTTCAACAGACGGACAGCCGGACAACAACGTCTTAGAATTTTACGAGGATCAAGAATATATATACTTTGTTGGGTCTCCGATGATTATTTCAAGGTGTTACAGACAGAATGGCATAACTAATATACCCTCCATTGTATGGTGGAGGGTATAAAAATAAATAAAGATTCTGCACTTGATTTAAATTTTTGTATTTTTTTTGAAAAATAATTAATACCTTTTTATTATTCACCCGATATAAAACAAATCAATTTCTTCAAGATTTAAATTACGCGGGCCAGAGGATTATGAGTCCGACCCTGTGCCTATGTTTGCTTAATTGTTGTCTGGGTTAGATTATTTCTACTGCTTTATTTCTGTTTTTAATTTAAATGGTATCTTAATCAAAGGCCTGTTGGACCTGCTTTATAAAAAAGCCGCCGGTGTAATGGCCAATAAAAATTTATTTTCAGTACTTACTTTTATTTGTGTAAACAAAATCCTAATTAATTTTTTTTTGTCATTGTAGATGTCAAATATTTATACGATCATTACATTTGTAAAATTATTGCTTAAAAAAAATCGAAAATCGTCTTTTTGACTATTTACAAATACTAATTGATTTGTTTTCAAGATTAATTCAAATACCTGAAAATTACGTTCGCTAAAATTGCGGACTTATTAATAATACAATCGGTTAAGCTAATTAAAATTCGCTTAAAAAGAGGCAATAACTGGCATACGAATACACCGATACTTAATTTCAGTTACTGATTTTTAGTTCTAAAAAATTGTATTATTGATACAATTTTATAATTTCGGTTGTAATAGAAATTAAAGTAGGTTAAGGTCTTTTCTGAAACGTGAACCGTTATGTTATATTTTGGAACTGGTTTGCAAATCCTTTGTTTCTGACAAGTTTTAACTTATATGAAACTTTTTAAAGTTTCCGCTACCTACATTCAATTTAATTTTTTTTTTTTTTGATTTGAGTGAACACATTTTTTATTGAAATGAAAACAAAATTTGTAAGAGTTTTACTTCATATATATTAATTTTCAATAGATGAGAAAAATATTATATTGATACGATATAAAGATCTCAACAAATGCAATGATATATTCGTAATTGTTTTCCAGTTGGTTTTCACTTCCCATACAAATCCGTTATTATATAAATAATCTTATATAAGATTTCGCATTTGCAAACATATTTATTTTAATACCCTCAAAATTGGATATTTTAATATTCGCTTTCACTAAACCCATTTTCGTTACATCCCTAGTTTGAAGTACTGTGCAGCAGTTGGTAAATCTGGCACGTGTAGTGCATTAACATTCGATTTGAGAATTCATTTTGAAAGGTTTGTAGGCATTTTGAACTGCGGTTTTGTGCTTAACATTTTAATGATTTACTGCCGTAAGAAAACACTGATTTATAAAATTGGCTGTAAGTAATTGACACCTTTTTCGTACTGGACTTGAGCCCGTTTTTGGTATTATACGATTGCCATATTCGCAAACTAATAAAGAAAGTGCACAGCTTGTATCTAGTGTTTCAAAACAATAAAACGACTGTTTACATATATATCTATTGGGGTAATCGATTTGGTTTCCGCTTAATCAGGTTTATTTTCTTAACGCCTATTTTTCAAATTTCCAAGAATTTGTTTTTTATTGATGGAAGCCGTTTTTTTTAAGTTTGCTCACCCACAATTCATTTTCAACAAAACATGTTACGAGTATTGATCTTTTCATCAATTACTTTTTTATTTTCGGCAATCAATTATTTTGCAACATGCGCGCGCGCAATATACACTGTTTATAACTTGTGGATTTTCAACTCGACTTGACGAGTAAAAGATTAAAATCTCCAGTAATAAGATGAATATGAAAATGTGCACCTTTGTCTACAGTACCGGATTAGGTATGTATGATCTTGAATAGGTCTGTATATCTAATGATCCTTATATTCCACAAGTTTACGAGTTAAAACACAATTGATATCGCTGATCCCTAACTACTCGTAAGTATCCTAAGCTAAGCGTCCAATCGACAATAGAGCCTTAATTCATTATCACTTCATTCATGGGCCAAAAACGTGGGAAGACCATAGAAAAACTAAAAATCAACGATATCTCTAAAACGTGGGAAGACCATAGAAAAACATAAATCAACGATATCTCTAACACGTGGAAAGACTATAGAAATTTGTAAAGCAGCGTTATCTCCTTAGCTTACCTCCTAAACGACAAAATAACCTTATTTCGTGATCACTTCTTTCCTTTTCCAAATAGTGGAAAGACCATAGAAAACCTTAAATTAACGATATCTCCTAAAGTGAGCGTCTAATCAACAAAAGGGACTTAATTCGTGATCAATTCTTTCCTCGGCCTTAAACGTGGAAAAACCGTAGAAAAACTTAAATTAAGGATATCTTCTAAAGTGAGCGTCTTATCAACAAAATAGTCTTTTTTTGTGACCACTTCCTTCCTCAGGCAAAAACGTGGAAAGACCATAGACAAATTTTAGTTAATGATATCTCCTTAACTCAGCAACTAATCGACAAAAGATCCTTAATTCGTGATCACTCTTTCCTCGTCCAAAATCGTGCGAAGACTATAGAAAAACTTAAATCAGCGATATCTCCTAAACTGAGCGTCGAATCAACAAAATAGGCTTAATTCGTGATCATTTCCTTCTTCGGCCTAACTCATTTCAGAACCTAACTCTGCGTCAGGTCTTTTCCGTAAGTAATCTTTCGTGACAAATTTTAAAAAAGAAACAAGTTTCGCAGATTTTAAAATAGCACTTGAGTTTAAAGTATCTCCAGTTTCTGAGAAATCACGTAAAGAACATTTTCAAAAATTCTATAACAGCCATAAAATGACACATATCCCTATTGCGTAGAAGACCGCCACAACTCAAATTTGCCTGTTTTGTTCTTAGTTTTAGAAATAATTTCATTAGCCTGTTTTTAAAGACCACACACCGGCACAGGGTACTATGGCTTAATGTAGATGTTTGTAATACTTACCAGAAAATGATATATATATATATATATATATATATATATATATATATATATATATATATATATATATATATATATATATATATATATATATATATATATATATATATATATATATATATATATATATATATATATATATATATATATATATATATATATATATATATATATATATATATATATATATATATATATATATATATATACTACATGTTTGATACCTATCGCTTCTGAATCACTATCCGATCCCAAGTATTTGGACGATAATAGCAGCCATATTAGTGCTTTAAAACAGTTTTAACTTTTAAATTACAGTATTGCGTTTCGACATTCTTTATAAATTTTCTTCATTCTTTATATATAAATATTGTTACAACATTGAACACACCCATTTCAAGTAGAATTGAACATACCCCGTTAATGTCATATGAGTTTTAAAAGCTAACCTCAATAGCGTTAGTCTGTAAAGGGATTTTAAAATTGTTTCAACTTTCATCGTGGAGTGGTCAGTTAATGAGAACCGTATCGCTGTAATAGCGCGGTCATCCCAATGGTGGAAAAGGGTCATCACCCAGATCTGCATTTCTGCGAACAAGGAGTCAAAACATCGGCAAAGTTTACCAAGAACCCGTTTTGGAAGCTGTTGTGAAGCCTCTTAACAATTCCCTGTTCCAAAACCAGCCATGGACTTTCCAGCAGAATTCTTCGTCGGCCCATAAGGCTAAAACGTCCCAAGACTGGCTTCGAAACAATTTTCCAGCGTTCATTACCTCTGAAGAATGGCCCTTAGGCAGTCCAGATTTGACCCATTGGATTACAAATTGTGGACGGTTTTAGAGGATAAAGTTTGTAACAAAAGATACCCCAACATTGGATCTCTTAAGACTGCTTTGGTTCGAGCTGTGGCCAATTTTCCAATGGACGAGGTTCGTGCAGCTATTGACTGGCCAGTGCGACAGCATAAAACGTGTGTACCTACTAAGTATATTTTTTATTCCCGGCACCACTCTGTGGAACAGGGTATTATAAGTTTGTTTCATGCCAAATATTTGTAACTACCACAAATAATCAAATTGCAGGTCACAACTGTTTTCCGATTTTCATGAAATATAGAAGCAAGAGGTCTTGAGCCGGTTTAATCCCTGTTCAATGTGTAAAAGCAATTGATCGAAATAAAACAAACGAGATAAACATTTTCATGAAACTTTAGCAGAAGTAATTTTTTTTTGGATTAAGTACGGACGCTATTGATATTGAAAAAAATCGATGCAGATTAAGATAAAGGCAGCATATTCCTTGGCTCATTTCATGAAAATATGTCCAACTATGCCCGAAAATGCAAGGGAGCGAAATGTCAGCGGTTTAAAAAATTTTCGGATTGATGGTCGAAGGGTACTACACACAGAGAAAAAATAAGTTGGCAATCGGTCCGAACTATAAACATTCGGTTGGAAAAACAGACTTTCGGTTGCAATCACTAACACTCCATGGTAGTGATGATAACATGGTTCTCATAACAAATATATGGTTGCTACAATAATATTAAGGTACTCACAGCCAAAAAAAATCGGTTATAGCAACCGAATTTAGTCAAACTGTTGGTTGCCACAGCTGGTGGTTATGGCAACCAACCACTTCTAAAGATTATGTAACTGCGGACCATAAATTGGTTGTGACAACAGATAAGATTTGTAGTAACCAAATACTGTTTAGTTTACTCTTGTAACATATTATCCGTTATCGCAACATCAGAATATGTGACCCGTTCTTTGAAAAGGTGGCTTATGACTCAAAAAAGAAATTGCGAGAGACAGCTGTTAAAGATAAACGTAAGGCCCACTCTCCAGAAGGGGATTCAAAAAAAAACGAGCACCTTCAAAGGTTTTAACAAGGATAGCGACGAAGAAAACTACATAATACTACTAAATAAATATTTTTTGTGCAAAACTGCTTTTTTTGGTAAAATCGTTTTTGCAGCGTTCAATCCTGTTGTTAAATTTTCCAATTTCATTTATTATCTTGATTCTGGATTTTCAATAAAATTCTGTTTTTCTTTCATTTGTGCTCTTCTGTCTCTACATTTTTAGTGCGCTTCTAAGCAAGTTAGGACTTTCTAGTTTTCTAGTTTCACCGCGAAAGAGCGTCTCAAAAACTATCGAAACCAAAAAAAAGTGGACAATTTTTTTTTTGAGTCATAAGTCACCTTTTCATAGGCCGGGTCACATATGGTCTCTATAATACAATTATCGGTTATAATTTCTACCAAATCTACATTTAAAACAAAAACACATTTAAGGCTCGGGCGCTCTGAAGCTGGTTTTCTTACGCTGCCTATTTTTCTATTTCCGGTTGTCTAAAATCCAGCGTCAAAAACTTACAATCGAGTATATGACAGGGCTTTTCCACGCAGACACTGCAATAACATGAACTATTTGTAAGTTTTTAACATATATTTCAATGGTTTTTAGACAACCGGAAATTAAGAAAACCGTAATTTTAGCTCTGCCGGACCATTTAAATTCGATGTAAACATCTATTTTACTAGCTATGCTATTTTTAACGAAGACCGAAAAAAATTTGGCAATAGCATAATTTTCAAAAAATTCGTTGACATATTAAATATTTTACAGAGAACTGGAATTCCTTGTAATGGAAAAATTATAAAGTTAAAGGGGGTGATTATTTAGAAATGAATTCCATACTTGGTTTTTCAAGTCCTTTAAATCATTCTATTACTGCAGATTTTCTAGAGTTACCTCTAATGAAACAAAGTATTTATGTTCTGAAAATGTAACTTACTTAAGAAACTCGAAAAACTATTTTACCGAATTTTCTAAACTAACTAAAGGAATTAAATAAAACTCGATTTTTAACAGTTGAACGAATGTTGTAATTGAATAGTTGACCTTTGGTGTTATATAACGAATTTTCATGTGGTTGAAAACAACTGCGTCGATTTGTTTCATGATATCTTAAAAGGCGTTTGCCATTACGATTTATAAGTTGTACTAAAAATATTTGTAGCCGAAAGAAAATCATTTTAGAGTTCCTAAACAAGCGCATACATATATTTTATTCCAGATCCAATACTGTAAAGCCTCCGCAATTCGACTCAGATTGCTTAAATAGAACAAAATTAAAATTATCTGTTTCTGAAATGTTTACTCTAATACAGTATTTACGACTATTAATCAGAGATTAAATAATAGATTGTGTAGAGTGGAAATTGACAAAAACACTAAGAGAAATTATAAGCATTTAATATACAAAAATTATTCCGTTAAAACTTCCAACTTAGGTAGATTAATCATAATGAGTTTTTTTCTTCAAATTTCTTCGCACATTTTAAAACCGAAAATTCATTTTATGACTCACTACACCAATTTGTGTAGAAAATCGGTCCACTTGTATAGGGTTATCCATCTAGAGGTATTTTTTCAGAACAAAAAAAATATAAAAATTCAAATCATGTTTGAAATCTTCGTTGGTAATTTGAAAGGACATTTTATGGCATTTATTTTTTGAAAATAATTACTTTCAAATGTTGGCAATTGTATTATGGAAATGAAACGGGAAGATCCGCTGTTTTCGACCAAAATTTTGTTCAGTGATGGGGCCCATTTCTGGCTCAAGGGTAAAGTCATTTGGACTGAAGCGCAACAAGAAGAGGTTCAAGAGGAGCCATTATACCCAGAGAAAACCACGGTTTGCAGCGGTTTATAAGCTGGTGGAATCATCGGTGCATTTTATTTCGGTCATATGAACTAAATTCAAAAAAAAATTTACCATCAGTTGGCGCAGTTAAAAAACGTTTGAGGTTATGACAACCGAATTCACAGAGTACTTCTAACCAAACATTTGTAACAACAACCAATACATGTACAATTTCAGTTCCGATAATTACCTTAACTGGTTAGGGTTACCGATACTTTGCCTACTTAACCGATAGGGTCAGTTGCCTCTACTGAAAACTTTGCCTACCGATACTTTGCCTACTCAACCGATAGGATCAGTTGCCTCTACTGAAAATTGCCGTGAACCCAATCAACATTCGATTGTAGCAATGGAATACATTGATAGTACGTGCAACCACCAACATTCGGTTGGCAAACAATTCGGTTGTGGCAACAAATCTGTTCTCTGTATGTAGGGTAAATTAATATTATTGACAACAGCCCACTAAACAGGGTTTGGTCACTACAAAGAACTAATCTGTTGTCACCATCAATTATAGTTGCCAAACTAACATATACATCACAATTGGTTGTTTGCCATAATTTACAGTTGTCGCAACCAATAGATAAACTGAACTCGGTTTGTATAACTGTGATATTGACTGTAAATACTCGTACCGTGATATGGTTGTAGCAACCATCTTATGATATCTCAAACCATGATACCATCAATACTGTGGAATGTTGGTTATTGTAACAGAAATTCGGTTTATGCAGCTGAATTTTTGTAGATCGGACCGATTTCCAACAGATTTTTCTCCGTGTGTAGAGCTGCCATACATACGTTCATCCGATTTTTTTGTTGTATGCCCCAGACGCCACATCTTAAACCAATCTGGTGAAATTTGGCACAAATTTGCTTCTTCGACCAAGAAAGGACGTTATTGAGAATGAAAAAAATCGGTTCAAATTAAGATATAGCTCCCACATATATGTTTAGCCGACTTTTGCGTTTAAATTCAAGAAGCCTTAAATGAACATCCGATTTTATGTCTTTAGATCGATCCAAAAATATTTTACATCCAACCCAATCTTGATGCAATTTAATACGAGTACGCTTTTTGGGCCAAGGAAGGACGTAATTAAAATTCAAGAATTTGGACCAAACATCGAGGCTATGGAAATTAAAGGTAATCGGTTCAGATTGTGATATAGCTCACACACATATGCTCATCTAATTTTATTGTTTTTAGCTATTAAAGATATAAATTACAACCAATCTTGATCAAAATTTCGTTGAAGCATGTTTCTTGTGTCAAGTATGGACGCGGGGTTAGAGAAAATTGGATCAGATAAAGTTATAGCTCCCACTTCACAAAAAAAAAGAAATGTTCTCACAACTAAACTCTTTTTACAACACACACACACGTTGTAAAAGAAATCTGTTGATGGCTCTCGATGTGGAGTCTCTTTAGATGTGGCAAAAGTGAGTTGTATTTTCGTGGGTAATTGTGTGAAGAAAACTTGAAAAGTAAGGTTTACAAAAGTAGTTCTCATTCGTTTGGGGAGAGCCTGGCCTTATAGAGTTCGGTTTTACTTTCAACAATTGCAGCAAGGCTTTCCGAAGAGGGTTGTCACGGACCCGAAGTCATGATAAAAGTAGTGTGCAGCCACGAAAATCAATGCCACTTTGCCATTTTGTAAAAAACTTGTCTTCTATTTAAATATAGAAGCAAGAGGTCTTGAGCCGGTTAATCCCTGTTCAATTTTCTCACAAATTTAAATATGACGTTAGTTTTAGAATCTGGGTAAATTTCGAGCCCGTTAATAGAGGCCCGAAGACCTATTTTCGGTTGGCTTTTCTGAACAGGGCATAATATAGTAGGCCACGCCTGACTTTTGCTTTTTTACTGTTTTTTTTTTTAAGAAAATTGACTGGTGTGATCGAATAATTGCAGTATTCCAAGAGATGTTTCTTCGTATTCCTCTTTGTTAACTCATTTTTCGAAAGGTATGTATATATTTTGTACGACTAGCCTCACAAGTTTATTTTTTTCCACAAAATATTACCACTACGTTTTTATTAAAAAAAAATTTTAACTATTTTTTTTTTCAAAAGTGAAATTCCACCAATTTCATCTATTGACTGGATTAACATTTGAACCTGTTTTATTTATGAATTCTTCTACAAATTAAGTGTGATTAGCTGTAAAAATATTGGGTGTACTGCTAAGAGATATGAATAATACTAACTTAAAATCAAGGAAAATTGGACCAAACATTGTTTTTTTTTAATTTGGATAGCATTAAACTATAGGAGCTACCAAAGAAATATGTGGGCACATTTTTGGATAATAGGTGTTTGGATAATAGGTGTTTGGATAATAACAAGGTGCCGTGCTTGACCACGCCTATTCTGTCAAGAGTTCTTAAAATAAACCTGAAAATTCTATTGCTTCTCTCCGTTAACAGTGTAAATTTTCATGAGTCTATGACAAAGACAATACAAATTTCCAAAATAAAATTTTTCTCTAAACAGTGTGTACAGTGAATTCACTATTTAAATAGCAGATATAATAATTTCTATAGGGTAAGCCGATTAAAGTGTTATCTATGCAATCGACCTTATTTTTTTGGTTAACATTACTTCTTGTTGTTCATACGAATTTTAACCTCAAGTCAACATCCCATTAAGCAACAAGGGAAAACTTCTTTTAAATCAGTGAACTGTGCGCGATATTATCCTTATAATCACTGGCCGGGATCTACTGTTTAACACCGGCTCCGAACGGCCAATTATAAATATTTACTAATTATGCTGGCCGTATTTTTGGGCCCCTACCACTTCAATTTTAAAAATATTTGCCTATATCGAATTGTAATGAAATTTGATTAAATTTGTTTCTTAGGGTTTCTTCGAGTTCTTCTTCCAAGTTAAGCCAATGGTACGATCCATTTTTGACTGTCGGAAATTAAGCAAAAAAAAATGATTATAACTGCCAGCTACAGTGAATGAGTTTCTGAAACTAAGTAAAGAAAGTCATTTGATTTCACAAACACTTTGAATTAAATTGTTCCGTAAAAATTCTGTCTCGCAAAAAAGTGTTATCTGAAAGTGTGGCAAAATCGATCTACATTTACAGCACGCATGGGAACCAGTTTCGATTCTGTCTAAATTAAATACTCGTATATCAAATATTGTAAACAATCTTGGCCATTATTATATTTTGTTATTTAACTTGCAGAAAATTAGCATGAAACCAGGATTTCAAGTATTTTAAAGAGCAGAATTTTTTGAGTGGCCGAAACGCATTTACCAAAAATCTGTTCCCCAATTGTAAGTTATTGGTATTGAACAAAAAAAAAAGATATATAAATATATAATTAAATATTGACAATGATATTGTTATTGTTATACAAGCACATGTTCAATGAGAACAGTGCATTGCTGCTGATTGCTATTCTGACGAAAGAGTAAATCGAAAAAAACAAATATTCCCCCCTGCGTCTAAAAAAATAAATGTCATTTTCACTAGGAAGATCCAGAATCGGGAGAAAAACTGAAGCTGTCGTTAATTAGCTGTAATGTAAACATTTTAAAATAAATTATATCGCCAAGATTTTGCTATAAATAATGGTTATTTCAATGACCAGAGCATCACTGCACTGTTGAACTTCCCGACATGCAGATCTACGTGTTCTTTGCTTTTCTTCTCTGCCTTTTGGCAATGGCTTTGGGTAAGTTGGACTGGAGATGTTTTGCCTTGGAAATGGTTATTATTGTTTTTTTGTTGTTTTGCTGACTTTAGGTAATCCCAATCCTTATCCCAGACCTGAGCCCGAACCACAAGGTGGCGGAGGCGGTGGAGGTGGTGGCTGGGACGGTGGCGGCGGCGGAGGTGGTGGCGGTGGCAAGTAAATCCGGAAAACCTTTACCAAATTTTGTACACATCTTCGTTATAAAATAAACAATAATTTTAAACTAAAGCAAATCTGTTTTAATTGTATTGACGAGGAAAAAGTTTCGTTTCCATTTATGAAAAAAAATCAAATCTGACAAATTGAAAGTAGCCTTGATTCGTGACGGTCCTCAAATCGTTTTTAAAAAACATCTATAGTATCAACATTATTGTTGGATCTATAAAACCGATTATCCTTTTTGTGTTCTAAAAATTAACTAGTGAAGAATTCTCTAGTAAAACTTCGCTGTGTTTGGCCGGGTCGAATTTTCTGTGCTCTTCAACATGAAATTCTTTTCGAAATTCCAAAGACGTTGCACAGAGGGGCAAAATCCCAAAAAATGGAGATTAATTGAAAAATGAAAATTTTTTTTTTGAAAAATACTTAGTATCCGATTAAAGTATATAAAATTCTACATCACTACTGAAAATTTCAATGTCATATGTTGTTTACTTGTCAAGCTGCATTGTGTTAAAGTTAAGTAATTTTTGAGCTATTCGCGTACAGTAGCGTTAATTGAATTTCGGTACATTTCGACGCTTTATATATATTTTTTGGAAGTTAAAAGTAAAGCTTTTACTATGGAATCGTCAACTTCAGGTATTTTAACGTTCTTCTAAAATAATTGTGCAAACAAAAGTTGTGTAGAACTATGTTTAAATTTTTTTTTAAAATATGTCTAAATTACGGCTATTATCAAAATATACATGGATATTTAAATGTGAATGGTGTAAGTTGGGGTTAAAATATTAATTTTCCAATAAACTACAGTTTCTAAGCTTTCATACTCAGTAATAATATCTTGCACGTTTTTGCCCGAAATTTTTTTATTAAATTTATTGTGAAAATAGTCACTCTAGCAAAAAACACCAGTTCCTACTTAGTTCAGATCCAATCCTATCTGGTAAAACAAAATTGCCAAAAAAAAAAATTCCACCAACTTCCAAAATCAGTAGTAAATCTACTAGTTTCGCCTTCAGTTTTAACGAACGTTGCACCAGAAGGCACAAATCATGATACAGATGACGACGATGATTATATCGAGGGCAATGCATTGGAGTTTGATGACTTTGGGCATATTTTTTAAAATAGCAGGTAAGAAACACATGTCGTATAATAAATAATATACATTAGATACATCCAAAAGTACGTTTAATATGTATAACAATACTTATATTATAATATATATATATATATATATATATATATATATATATATATATATATATATATATATATATATATATATATATATATATATATATATATATATATATATATATATATATATATATATATATATATATATATATATATATATATATATATATATATATATATATATATATATATATATATATATATATATATATATATATATATACTTATACTTATATATATATAATAATATAATACGATATATATAAATACTTATGTATAAACTTTTTTCCTATTTTGTAGATATGAAGGAACAAGCTATTTATATTTTTGAACAAAACGCTCACCGGACACATCCGTACACGATCGAACAATTTTAATATCTGCTTTGAGTCCCGAATTTAGTGACATATATGATACAATATTCCCCCTTTCGTCTACGTAATTATACTAAAAATAAATTGATTACTATGTAAAAATTGTATTACTTTTTTTCCCAAAAAAAAACTGAGCCAGAGCATTTTTTAAAAGGGGGCGTGGTACCGCCCTATTCCACCTTGGATGTAATTCATACTGCACGATCAACATATATACCAAATCTCATCTTCATACCTCTGATAGTTCATGAGATATATCCGTTGTAAGTTTCAGGTTATATGGGCGGTGCCACGCCCCTTTATCCAATCATAACCAAGTATAGCCGAAGACTATTAGCAGGTCAACAGTACAACATTGGGAAAGTTTCATGACAATCGGTCTATTACTATGGCCGCTAGAGCTATTTTTAATAGTGGGGGAGTGGCACCGCCCACTTTTCCAAAAGACGTGTAGCCTATGTCACTCAGTGATAACGTAGCATTATCATAGTGAAAGAATTTTTAAAATCGGATAAATAGTTTAATTAATCTCCATTTTTTGGGATTCTGCCCCTCTGTGCGTTGGTGTAAAGACTACAAAGATGTCTTAAGAGAAAAGCGACAATACACATTCAATTTAGCAACCAATCGGTGCAGAGGAGGGTAGATCTTTACTGACTTAATTTCCCACTTTTTAATTTCCACTACATCACTTTAAGGCACAAACGTGGAATTTATTTCAAATCGGCGAGCAGAGCAAGATATAATTCTAATATTATCTGACTGGAACTTATTAATGCCGGCTCCGAATTGCTTATGCATTTTAGAGAGAAGTTTTTACATGACTTTGCGATTAATCTCTTTCTTAAGAAGTCGCCGGCATTTAAGAGGTGGAAAACTGTGTAGCAGAACATTTTTTAGAAGTCGTATTATAGTCTACTGTCCATATCAAATCATTTAAATGAACGCCTTGGCTTTGCTACTGGTGTTTTAAGTGGTCGGTCAAATTGTTATTCCCGTAATAGCATCTCGGACGTTATGTACAAGCGTAAACTAGGCGTGGTCGAAGCCCCAGTTTGAATTCCCATAACCACGACGCACAGTGGGGTATTGTACCCCCCAAAATGGAGATTAATTAAAGGACGCTTTTCGGAGATGTAATGTTTATATATATATTTATATATTACTTCTTCAGAGATTATTAGCGGATTCCAGTTGATTTTTTCAAAATCGGCCTTAAAATGGCTTAGATATGGCCGAAACATCGGAAAAGATATGCCAAAAATATAATTTTTTAAAATACTCATATATTGGGCTATAACTTCTAATGTAGGCATTCTATGTGGCACCTTCAAATAATAAAATTATAGCTCTCAACAATCTGCGTCCTTTGCATTTAATTAAGTAAAAATCACAACTCAAATGGCCTAACTATCGGCGATATTAATTCGAAAAAACATATTTACGGCTGATATCGGGCTATAACTCCCGATATGTATATCCCACGTGGAGCCTTCAGAGAATAATTTGATAGCCCTAACTGAGATCTGTCTATTTCAGTTAATATCATAAAATTCGGTTATCAACTGGCGACAATACGGATTATAGTATTTCAAAAATATATATTTACATCCGATATTGTGCTATAACTTCCGATGTGTACATCCCACGCGGAATATCTTAAAATATCAATATGATAGCTCTCAAAGTGGTCCATCTTTTAACGTTGCACTAATTGCACTAAAATCGACCGAGAAATAAGTAAAAATTAATTAAAAACCGACAACCGAAAAAATCTTTTCAACCGACATAAGGCTATATCAATATAACTCTGCGAATGCAAACCCCTCAGATAAAAATATAATGCATCGACCATGATATATAATATGGGCGATGTAACATACTATACAATACCCAAACATTTGACCGGCTTCTTGAAGCCTTACAGATATTTTAACAGAAAAGTTATTATATGTTGCCCGTAACTTAATTTTAAATTCGAATCAACATGAAAATAAACTTGCTAACATTGTGTTATGTAATACTGTTATGAACAAATGTAATAATAGCTATATTTTTATAAAATATAATTTTTAAATATTTTTTTAAAGCAGTACTAAGTAAATTATTTTGTAATTTTAAAAATTTTTGCTTCGTAAAATTATAAATGTGGATTTTACAATTTTTTTTTTACTAATTTTGTTACAAATCGAATTGGCGCAAAAACGCGCAAGATGTTTTTGTTTATCATATTAGTACAGTTTGTAAGCTTTAAAAATATATAAATTTCAGAACACGAAGTTGACCGGTACCATTTTAAAACTATACATACTTCTCAAGAATGGCTAAAATTCAGACATATTTTCCATAAATGATTAAAAATAGTTGTACAAGGTAAATGTCGGCCTACAACTGCTTTTTTTGTTCGAAACTACCTGAAATTGAAGGATCCATAATAAAATTTGGCTTTTGAATGGCAAAAATAGAAAAACTTGCACTTGAAAATACAAAAAAATCACTTTTTGCAAATACGCGGAAAATCAATAAAAATTACGAACTTTGAGACAACGCAAAAATTGCTGTAAGCAACATATTTTAACGATTCTTTTGCCTAATGAGTGAGAATTAATCGCATATCTCAATTTTCATTTTTCAATTAATCTCCGTTTTAGTGGTCAAATACCCCAACGTGCGACGGTCCATTAATGAACGTTCGATGGCAGGAGACTCTTTATGGTATGCGGCTCCAATATGGACAGACACGATGTCAAGGAAGGCGGCCAAGAGATAGCTAACCTCAATTTATCGATTGAGCTTCTAATGAAGCCGCTTTCGTAGTGGCCGATCGATATACTTACTAGTCGATCAATAGGCCGTTTAAATGACACGAAACAAGACCCAGCTGAATAAAACGCACCAGTTAATTCCCACGGTCTCCGACTGGACAACAAGATCACAGGTAGAGGCGAACTACCAACTAACAACACTTTGACAGACAATGGTTGCAATAGAAAATACCTGCACAGATTTGGACATGACAGCTCGCCTGTATGCCCAAAATGTGTAGAGGATGGTCACCGCAACAATAATATGTTTTCTACAATAAAAGCATGTTCGTCGCAACCATAGTATTGTTTTTTGAATTTCATTTTGGCAACAGTATGATTGCGGCAATATTGCTATTGTTGAAATGTAACATTAGTATTATTGTCAAATTTAGAAATGAAAATATGGTTGTAGCTACCATATAAACATGGTTAGTGCAACAACAGTATTGTTGTTTAAAATTTACGTTAACAATAATATGATTACGGCAATCATACAGTATGGTTGCGACTATGAACATAACAAAACAGTGTTAATAGATTATCCATGTATGTTTGTGCCTATGAATTTTTTTGAGAAATACCAAAAAAAACACACACGATACAGTGCATGGTTGTTGTCTATTATAAAAAACAACAACAAACGAAAGCTAGTTGAGGGACTTTTATTGTGTTTACTTTGTTCGGTGAAATACTCTACTACCGACTAGTTCTCGTTTATTTAAAATCTGACTGGACTTAAGTATATAGACATTGTTCATGATTCAATCACATTTGGTACTTGGAGTCTACGGATGGTGAAGTAGCGTTCACCCCTGCTGGTAACTAAAGGTATTTTCGACTGCCGTTCGAATATATATTTTTGTTTCTTGAATTAAATGTTCAATCAAAACGTGGCCTCAAATCTGGCTATGAACTAATTGTAATGCAATTTAAAATAATTTGCTTGATAAAAATTACAATTTTTGAATAATATTACCCAATCCTAATAAAAAAATTGTGGGTATCATAGTATGGTTGAGTGAATCATACTATGGTTGTAGGGATAATAGCTTGGTTGCGTGTGAATCATACTATTGTTGTGAGGATCATACTATAGGTGTATGAGAAAAATACTATGCTTGTGAGGATCATAATATAGTTTTTTGGGGATCATAGTATGGTTAAGTGTGTCTCATAATATGGTTGTGGGTATCATGGTTGTGTGTGAATAATACTGTTGTTGTGAGGATCATAGTATGGTTGTGGAGATCATAGTATGGTTGAGTGTGAATCATGTTATTGCTGTGAGGATCATAATATTGTTGTGCCACAACCATATACCCAACAATAGTATGAACCTCTTCGAATATTGTCACACCAACCATACTTTTTTCTGCGTGCATGCTTTAGAATTTATGCTCCAATGTATACAAAACTTAGCTATGACGAAGCACATAGTGCAATAGTGCTAAAGGATACCTGTGGATAGCGAATCGCACTCGAAACCTTGAAGCAATTTCCACTGATACTATAATAGAGTAAATGCTATGTAGCCCTCCCGAGGTAGTTCCTAACGTTGACCCCGTGAGGGAGAGGTGTGGTGTAGTACAACTCAATGACAACTCGTACATGCCAGTGTCGGAATCAATGAAGATGTCACACCGGTTTGCCGAAAAAAAAACTGTCTCATTAAGTTAATTGCCGCCAAATCGCCGCTACGGTGCAATATTTTCCTTACTACACGCAGAGAAAAAATATGTATACTATATTGTTTTTTGAATTTCATTTTGTCAATAGTATGATTCCGGCAATATTAATATTGTTAAAATGTAACAATAGTATTGTTGCCAAATGTCAAAATGAAAACATGGTTACAGCAACAGTATAAATTGGTGGTTTTATATGAATAACAATATGATTACGGCAAACATACTGAATGATTGTAATTTTTCTTAACTTTAATATGGGGTTTAAAACAATGTTATTGTTACGAATCTTATGCGATAATAGAACTTTTTAATAATGAACTACAATGTTTTAAACAAACTGCTTTGAATTTTTTTAATGAAATATTTTTAATAAATGAAGCGGTAATAATTTTTTTAAACGGACTTTTTTTTACTCTTATATAAGTTATTATTATTTTTTTCAACGTATAGCCAGCGCACTGAATCCATGATGCTGTTAAATCCCATGAAAATCAAGTTCCTTTTTTTAATCCGATCTTAGAATTCAAATTTTTTATATGGATCACAAGGTTGTCAGGGTTTTAACAACACTAATGAAATGGCGACCCAAATAAAACATTTTGAAAGCTGGCCGGCAATGATAACTTTCGCAGCTTCTGAACTAGAATACTTGGAAAAAACATTATTAGTATCTGGTCAAACATATATACCGTGCTTTTCGAACATTATAGCCTATAAAAGCATTTGGTCTACTTAATTTAAAACCAAGTAGGGGCTTAAGTTACTTCATATAAAAACCTGCGCAAGGAGTACATACTCCGCTTATCTGTTCCTTATGGCAAAAGTGCCTCTAACAAAAATACTGAGAATCTCCAGAAAATCATTAACAGGTTCAACAGTAAAGATACAACACAGCTTCCCGTGTTATCAAAACAGCTTTTAGCGAACTAAGCAGCGATACGTACTAGCCTAAAAGCGAGCCTCAAAATAATGATTCACTACATATCTAGGGCTATCCCTATCTCTACGGTCGCCTAATCGATGGGGCTGAGACCAATCCGAAACAGGGTCACATTTAGATCTTTAAGTTGAGTACTGAAGTATATTTTGCCAGGGGCACCTGTAACATAAGGTGTCTTAGGGCAGGCCCTGCTGATACATATCAGCCAAATGGCCAAACGACGATGTCTGCAATCAGCCTTAAATAATTTTCGCACTAGTTTTATTGCTACATTAGCCACGGAACGATTTTGGGGAACCTTTAACAGCCAGTACCAGGATTGCATTATGGCGAAGCGTGGCTGAACAAAGTCATATGCATTTTTCCTGTATTTGAACAAGTGCTTTTGGTTCACTGGACGAGAATATTCCCCACCAAACCTCTGCTGGTTTCCATATATATTAAATCCAATCTTCATAAAACATCCAGAAGGTAATTTATTGGGCATAGGAAGAAGGTTGTTGTCTTTCAGGAAAATCCGTTAAAACTAAGATAATGTTCCAACATATATATTCAACCGATGTAATGTCTTTAGCTCTTGAAGCAACATATAATATCCATATTGATAAAATTTGGCACAGTTCTTTACGGTCGATTAGTAATTAGTTAAGATAAAAATGGATCACACCGATCTACTTTTTACATATAGCCCTAGTACAAAGATGCCAAAGATTGTACCGGGTGGCACAAAACTACCGCTGTGGTTTGATGTTTAATAAGTTTTTAAATTAAATTTATAAATTTGTTTTTAAATTTATTTATATTTAATTTTATTTTTATTCCAGAATTTTGTGAAGCAAACTTGGGGAAGTTGAAATGGAATACTACACAAGAGAACAGCGATCAGCAGTTGTTGAATTTTATTTTAAAAATCAAGTCAATTGTTTTGACGCGGCGTACTTATCGTCGCTTTTTAATGTGCGTACCGGACCTTAAGAAGCAACAATAAAACGCTTGGTTGGAAGTTTTCGACAGCATGGTACAGTAAGACACCTTCCATGTACCGGAAGACCACGTAGGTCCACACGAACGAAAATATCCAACGTGTTGTGGTTAGTGTGCGGAGCAGTCCAGAAACATCAACAAGAAGACGTTCGGCGCAACTGGGGCTATCGCGGAGAGAGCACGAATGTATGTAACCGAAAATGGCCACCACTTGCGGGTTAAAATTTGTCATACTTAAGCCAAAAATATTCCCCATTAATATACTATATAACAAAAAATAATAATAATAATTAACCAATAAATATAACAGTTATATTCTAACCACAACGGTAGTTTTGCGCCACCCTGTACAACCGCTCTAAAATAACCATATGTGACAGCGCATAGAGAAAGTGACCTAAGGGTAAAAAAATCAATTTTAATTTTTTTTTCTTTTTTTGATGTGGACAATATCTGAGCATCGAATGAGACCGATCCCATGCATCAAAAGTGTTTCCTCCCGGAGATATGCGCTTTTTATGAAACTGAAGTCGACGATTCTAAGCGCAAATAGAAAGGGACCTAATCTTTAAAATGGCTCTTCTGAACAAAACTTTTCATCAACTTTTCACCTTTTTTTTTTGATGTGGACAACATCTGAGCATCGAATGCGACCGATCCCATGTCCCAAAAGTGTTCCCTCCTAGAGATATGAGCGTTTTACGAAAGTGAAGTTGACGATTCTAAGCGCAAATAGAAATAGACCTCATCTTTAAAATGGCTCTCTTGAACAAAACTTTAGGTGCCTTTCTATTTTGCGCGTCACATATTGATTCTGATATCGATACAATTTGGTATAGTATACAGGGTGACTCACTCGCGACTGGACAAATTCCACCAGCGTATTACTTGGCTCACGTCATGAAAATATGTCCAACTAGGTAGGACCATGTCCGAAAATGCAAGGGGGCGAAATGCCAGCGGTTTAAAAATTTCGGATTGGTGGCCGCAGTTTACTATAGTGTAAAATTGCTAAGTTCTGAACCAAAGAAATTTTCTGACAAATTTAAATAAGAGTTTTTTTTAAATCTATGTAAATTTGGAGCCCGATCAAGGGGTTCAAAAACCTGTTAATTTGTACTGAAAACAATGGAAACATTTAGCATGCATATTACTACATTGCATCAGTTCAGATTGCAGTTCATTATGGGGTTGAAAGAAATCCAATAATCTTCTTCGTGAGTAGAACCAGATCAACTTTGCTTGGTTTGGAAATATCTTGATCATTGATCATTCCTTACTTACTTGCTTAAGTCCCACAACATTCTTTTAAGCCATTGAGCTGTGCACGATTTAATTCTTATACTCACTGGCCGGGACCTACTGTTTAACGCCGGCTCCGAACATCTAATGAATTTTATGGAGAAGTTTTTACATGGCTTAGATATTAAAGTCGCTGGCATTTACAAGGTACGAACCAGCCGCGGAAACATTTTTTAGATGCTTTTAACTGGGGTTGAACCTGAGTTTACTGGCATGATAGTCGTACCACGGCGACTCACGATCATTCATTTACTTACGCGATGTTTTAATTTGAAGAGGAGGTCTGGGGCTGTTATTGACCTTCGGGTCAATAACAGCCCCCTTGGGATTTCTATCGTCCGGTTTCCAGCCTGGTGCAGTTGCCCGAGTTTGTGACGAGCTCACTAGTAACCTTAGCGAGTCATACTTGCATGCAGGTGACTTCTTTTTCGAGATATGTCGATAGTCCTAAATGCTTCCTCTTTCTCTTTCTGATCTCTGTAAACTTTTTTATCTGTTTTCTTTCAAAATAATCTTTTCATCCACCCAAATTATTTTTATGTTGGATCTTAATCTCGTCAACTCTAAGTGAAACTCTCTGTCTTGTCAGGCAACTCATTCGACATAACATTTAAATGGGTGTTTGTTGAGTTATAGGGAGTTTTTCTAAAATGTTTGTAGTTATGAAGGAACTCATCCCAAAAATTAAAGTCTCATGATCATTTGTTTTTTATAGAAAGTAGGAAAATGGCTAAAATATCAGAATTTCTGGAATTGTGTTGTTTGCCTTGGGATCCCAGACGTATCTTTGATCAGGTTTTATAAATATCCGAATATTTCCTGAATACAAGCGGAATGTCAAAATAAATTTAATTCCCTTTAATGGCCGATGATACGAAAGGTTTTTCTCAGATAAACTGCAAAAATGTCAACCGACAACCCATAGACATGCATTATTGCCTACGTGCTCGTCATGACAATAGCTGCTTATTTACATCAAGTGCATAATGAGATGGACTTTATGGTCTATAGGACGGACTATAGACCAGACTGCAGTTGCCACGCCACTCTAGTGTAACTGAACTATGTAAGGTGTCACATAACCGGTGACCTCCAATTAACATCAACAGCACGTCGTAGATATAAATTACGAAATGAACTCACATGTACCGCATCACTTGGAACAAGCGAAATAATTAAATCTGAGAAGATGAAAAACCAACGACATTTTTGTTGTCGACTGCACACTGAGATCGGCGTGTGCAAGTTCAAATCTGTAAAATGGGTTCTGTCCGTAATAATTTACAAATCTTTTAACATACGTGCGATTTGTCGTGCTGTTAGAAAGAAAAAAAAACATTATTGTAAATTATACAATATTAGCAAGTACGAGTAACACTAAGCCTTTTTTGTGTTTTTTTTTAACAGGCATTTTCTGTCCATTTTTAATTAACACAATCTAAGACTGGAAATCAATCACCCATTTTACAGGGTGCTCCAACGACGTACGGTTTTGTGTTTCCTGTTACGTGCCCTAAAGGAACATTCCACAAATATGTGAGCTGTACATGAAACAAACTCTATGCTCATCGATTGGGAGCTACAGCACTAACTTCGAATTTGGCTGTTTATCCATCCTTTCTGACCAGGCTCAATTTTATCCAGCGGTTACCTTAACATACAATATTACCTCATACTGAAGATTAAACAATGCTTTTGCAGAGTGTAACAGCATAGTGTGGATTTTAGAGTGGTTTTCATACACGCAGAGAAAAGATATGGTTCCTATATGGTCACGGCAACAATAGTATGTTCTCTGCAATAAAAGTATGGTCGCCGCAACCATAGTGTTGTTTTTGAATTTTAATTTGACAATAGTATGATTGCGGCAACAATAATATTGTTGAAATGTAGCAATAGTATTGTTGCCAAATATGCCAAACAAAAGTATTGTTTTCATGGCTTTTATGTTAACAATAACATGATTACGGCATTCATACCAGCAAAATTGTACTTTTTTTAATTTGACAATGTTATTTTCACGAATCTTACGCAATAATAGTAAAAATAATAAATTTTTTTCCAAAAACACTACGAATTAGTATAACTGAAATATTTTTAATAAATAATTTTTTTACTGTTCAATAAATCACTCCTATTACTACATAACTTACTTACTAAAATTCTCTATTGTTAAATAACAACTTTACCCAATTTTTACAAAAAATGTTGGGGATCATAGTATGATTGTGTGTAAGTCATACTATGGTTGTGAGGATCATACTATGGTGTTGTACGTTAAACATACTATGGTAATGAGGACCATAAAATGGTTGTGGGGATCTTAGTATGGTTGAATGTGAATAATAATATGGTTGTAGGGATCATAGTATGGTTGTGTGTGAATAATTCTATTGTTATGGGGATCATAGTATGGTTGTGTGTGAACCATACTATTGTTGTGATGATCATAATATTGTTGTGCAACAACCATATAACCAACAATAGTATGATGCTCTTCGAATATTACACGGTGGTATTATTACTTAGTAGGGACATAAATACACGCAGAAAAAAAGTATGGTTGTGGTGACAATATTCGAAAAGGATAATACTATTGTTGGGTATATGGTTGTGGTACAACAATAGTATGATCCTCACAACAATAGTATGATTCACACATAACCAAACTATAATCCCCACAACCATAGTATGATTCACACTCAACCATACTATGATCTCCACAACCATAGTATGATCCTCACAACCATAGTATGTTTCATATACAACCATAGTATGTTTCATATACAACCATAGTATGATCCTCACAGCCATAGTATGATTCACACGCAACCATGTTATGGTCCCTACAACCATAGTTGTAGGGACCATAACATAACAACAATTATACTATGATCCCCAATATAATTTATTAGAATTTGTTTAAGTTGTCAACAATAGATTTGAATTATGAAAATTATTCAAAAATACATTAAATTCAAAATAATACGAGTGATTTATTTTACAGTAGAAAAAATAAGTTAAAGTAAACGTAGGCGTTTTATTAAAAATATTTCAGTTAAATAAAGCCAAAGCAGCTTGTTTAAAAAATTTTAATTTCGCTAAAAAATTACTATTATTGCATTAGATCCGTACCAATAACATTTGTACTTAAAAGTATATTTAAATGAAGAAAAATTACAATCATGCAGTATGATTGCCGTAATCATACTATTGTTAACATGAAACGCAAAACACAATACTTTTGTCGCACCAACCATATTTATATTGTTGCTATAACCATATAATCATTTTTAAATTTGGCAATAATACTATTGTTACATTTTAACAATATTAATATTGCAGCAATTATACTGTTGTCAAAAATAATTTCAGTTAACAATGCTATGGTTGCGACGAACATACTTTTATTGCGGAGAACATATTATTATTGCCGTGACCATGTAGTAACCATGTTTTTTCTCTGCGTGTACTGTTACACACGTTTTATGCTGTAAAACTAAAAGTACTGAATGTTTTTGGACCAAATATTTTTTAATATATTAATTGATGTATATTGTATCCAAAAAGAATCTACTTATTCGAAATGTCCGCCTTTTGCCTTTACACACGCCTTAAGTCGCATAGGCCAATCGTCAATAGTTGCACGAAACTCGTCTATTGGAAAATTGGCCACAGCTCGATTGGCCACAGCTGGACTGCCTGAGGGCCATTCTTCAGAGGAAATGAACGCTGGCAAATTGTTTCGAAGCCAGGCCTGGGACGTTTTAGCCTTATGGGCCGGCGCAGAATCCTGCTGGAAAGTCCATGACTGGCTTTGGAACAGGGAATTATTAAGAGGCTTCACAACAGCTTCCAAAACGGTTTCTTGGTAAAATTTGGCCGTTGTTTTGACTCCTTGTTCGCAGAAATGCAGCTCAGTGACCCCATCGTAAGAGACACCCCACCAAACCATGACTGTAGCTTGGGGATGACCCTTTTCCACCCTTGGGATCAGTTCAGATGCTTTCTTAGATGACGGTCATTTTGCTTGTTAAATTTTTCCTGAACGGTAAAATTGTTTTCATCGGTGAACAAAATTTTGCTGTGCAAGTTATTAGCGTGCTTCACCAAAAGACGTTTGCATTTTTCAATCCTATTTTTTTAAAGCTGCAGTCAATAAATGTCCGTTTGGGAATTTTTTGATGATTCGACTTATGGACTTTTGCGTGATATTCATCTGACGGGCCATGATTTTCTGTTTTCGGAGCAGATTTCTGTGCATTCTTGATTTAACGGCTTTGATGACATGCGGTGTTCGAACAGAGGTGGCGGTCTTTTACATTTCTAGTCTCCTCAAACAGTTTTGTGCATCGGTAGACGAACATGCGGCTAATCCCTATTGACTGGAGCGTTTTGAAAATATCGTTTTTTTCATTTCACACTTGAAAAGCGCTATTACAGTGATACGGTTCTCATTATCTGACCACTCCATGATGAAAGTTGAAACAATTTTAAAATCCCGTTACAGACTAACGCTTTTGAGGTTAGCTTTCAAAACGCGGATGACATCAACGTGTATGTTCAGTTCTACTATTGAAATGGGTGTGTTCAATGTTGTAACGGTATTTGTGGCCCTACTAAGTATATAAGGGGTGTTTTTTATTGGGGTATAGAACTTTAAGTTGACATCACTTTTTTAACTGGCGGCCATTTTGTCAGCTGTCAAGTGATTAATATTTAGTTTGGTTTGCCATTTCATCATGAACAGGTTGACAAAAGAACAACGCTTGCAAATCGTGCAAATTTATTTCGAAAGTAATGGTTCAGTTCGCGAAGTTCACCGCAAGCTCCGTCCATTTTATGGTCGACATAATCGTCCATCAGAGCAATTAATTCGGTTAACCATGGATCGGTTAACATGGACCATTGGATTATTTTCTTTGGGGATATGTGAAGTCGCTCGTCTACGCCAACAAACCAGAAACACGTTAGGGGACTTGGAAGCCAACATTCGTGGCGTTATTGCCAACATACGGCCCCATATGCTCGAAAAAGTGGTTGAAAATTGGACCTGTAGAATTGGCTTTATTCGAGCCAGCCGCGGCGGCCACATGCCCGAAATCATATTTAAACATTAATGGCATAAAATTATCCTTCCAATAAAACCAAATTGATGGACATTAAAACGATTTTCTTGTGTTTTATTTCAATTCGAAGTTCTATACCTCAATAAAAAACACCCTTTACTTATAGTGATGACGCTTGTAACACGTAACACCAAGGCGGCTAGAACCCATGTTTAGAATATGAATCGATTTACATAAACCCCGAAAATGCCCTTCAACAAGTTTCAGGTGTAATGAATCAGTTATACCGTAGTGAGCTTTGAGCAAGATCAGATTTTAAATGTGGATTCAGGAACAACATTCTAAATCTTAAAATGTCGAGGTACGTCTGGGGGATATATCAAGACATAAATATGAATGTGGCCCAGCATCGGCAAGGTTATAAGTCGGTGATAATTTGTGCCGAGCGGAAAACACCCACTAATACTCGTAAGGTAAAATTTCATCAGAGTTGATTAGTGGTCAATTATAGCCTTCTGTGCTAAATTTGTGCCGAGTCGGATTTCAGATCTGCACATTCTTAATGAATATTATTGTGGAATTTTTTCAACTACCCAATTAATTTGTGGGTTCTAGAACAGTGAATTTCTACCCGTAAGTTATACAACCTTTAAATTCCAACAAAAAAGTTTGTAAGTGAATTTTATCACCTCTCAATTAAAAATTTCGTTAATAAGCTAAACTATTTATCAGATATTGCAATGACCTTAACAAATTGAAAAACCAACAAAATTTATTAAAAGCATTCACTGTATCGTGTGTTTGATGGAAAATTCTCCTGTCTTCAGTTCTCATTTCCTTTGTAAATTATGAATACGAGTATTTTTATCGCTGCAAATCGGAGATATTTTCGATAAACAACGTATAAATACTTTAGTTAATATGTGAAATTTGTCATCACAGGGTTCCCAGTTATATTTTTTTTGAATTTTTTAAATGGACCGAAATTTTTCATTTCCGTTTTTAGAATTTCTACTTGATTACATTTAGAAATGTCCGCCCGTGCGGTTATCCATTGTCGACATCAATGTGTCGCATATATGAACCAAACTCGACAAAACTTTGTTTGCACTGTTCTAGAAGACACAAATTAAATACGACTAAAATCAAATTTCGTTTTTTCCACTTATTTGTTTTAGAAGCGTACGAGGGCTGCTCTTTATATTTCTGGCCTAGTAATGAAAATGCGAATATTTATCATTAAAAATGGTTTTATTGGTTTTCAGAGTATTCTCCAGCATTGATTTATAAGCTTTTGCATGCGCTCAAACCAATTGTCGAAGCACATTTTCCACTCCGATTAAGACACATGGTATTTGAACGCTTCAACAGCAGTGTGGTGTAGGTTATCTCAAGGTCGGCCACTCCTGACCTTAACTTTTCATACCCTCCACCGAGAGGTATACCCTCATAAATAAAAGTGAATGATTTATTGTGCGTCACCTTGTACTGGGTGGGCGATTTAACATTTAAAATTTCAATCGGCTGTAAAAAAAAGTGCTGGTAAGTTTTTCAAATTTTTAGATTTATTGGAAAGGTTGAACTTTATGACTACCACAACTGGCTCGGCAGTACCTTATCCGATCAACCCAATTTTAGAATTTTATGCTAGATTTTAAATTTTGCAGCCCTTTTTTGCTTTCCTGCCTGTCTTACAGCCGCAGACACAATGCATAGATTAATTCGCACTCCCGCCTTTTTGAAGATGGTATCAGAAATTAAGAAATTTTCGGGTATCAAAATGAAATAAGTTTCACAGACAAAACACTGTTTTATTTTTCAGTTCACATTTTCATTCCTTACAAATAGCATATATTTTAATCTAAGGACGTTGCAAACAAGGAGCCTCGATAAATAAGGTTCCACAATTTTATAATGATCAAATGGTTTGGTTTTATAGAGCTTGGCTTTAACTGATGGTCCTCAAGTGGCGATTGTGGTGGTCTCCAAACTCGGTTCTGTTGTTATTGGCTGCGTGGTAGTGGAAGGATTTAAACTCGTACCAGGAAATTCACTCGATGGCGAAGAATTCTGCTGGTTTAAAAGAATTTCAAGTATTTCATTATCACAAACCCTTAAATCTCTCCTACCTCAGTAATGGGCTCTGAAGCCACTAGTGCAGCTGTAGCTGGTAGAAGAGGGTTCTGGGACAAAGGTTGTAATCTATTTATCAATTGCGTTAAAATCGGTACATTTAAAGGCGGATTCAATAGTTGCGTATTCAATTGCGGTATACTGGCCACGGCCGCCACCGGTGCCGTAGCAACATTTGATCCCGAGGTTTGATTCTCTGGCAATCGAAATGGCAATGTTACGGCCGACACAAAGGTGCGCAAGAAATTCGTATTTGAATCTAAAATTGTACCAAAACTTCCGAAAAGATCACTTAAAATCCTCTGCTGCGCCAAAGTACCAACGCTGAGTACTGTTGTGAGTAGAAATACGATTTGTAACTTCATTTCAATTGAAAACTTCGGCTAGAACTAAAAGTGAACATTTTCAGTGGCCAGAGTTTATAGTGATTAAGGAGAATGTGTTTTTGCATAAATTGTTTAAAAATTAAACAGAGTAATAGGGCTGATCTTGCAATTGGTTTTAGTTTAATTTCGTTAAGTAACACAACTAATTGACTGAGTCAGATGCGAGTAAGTGACTAAGTTTTTAAAAGTGTTTTCCATTTGCTATTTTGTTTTCGAGTGCCACGAACTGTGATTGAATACTATGCTTTTGTCAATATTAAAACATTTTTAGATAGAATTTTAATTATAGGGCTGTGTTTTTTCAAAAATGACTTCAGCTACAAATGCAGAAGCCTGGTCTTTTTTTCTTTTTACTGAATTATATTCTCCACCTAGACTAGTGGCGTCTGGTTTGGAATCGGATTGGGTTTTAGATAAAAGGTGGTCAAACTTAAACGCACGATGTTAATTGCAAATAAAACAACAGTTTTTAGAGAATTATTTTAAGATTTTTTATTATGATAAAAGGATCTGTGAAAATTATGTATAAAACCAAATATAGGCCAAATGCTCGCCACGGCTCCGATGGCATACCTCTACCCATTGGTTCATATTTTCAATGACTCTACGATATAATGGAGGATCAATGTCGTTAATATCCCCAAAGAAAGAAGTCCAAGGATGTTAAACCACACGATCGTGACGGCCAATTAACATCGCTACGAAGTAAGATATCATGGCCATTAAATTTCTCTAGCAAAAGAACCATCGTTTCGTTGGCTATGTGGCAAGTTTCACCATCATGCTGGAACCACAAATCGTCCAGGTCCTTATCCTCAACTTCTGGCCTCAAGAATTCCGTTACCATTTCGCGATCGCATTCACGGTAATTGCTTGGCCGACCTTATTTTAGAAGAAGTACGGCCTGATGACGCCACCAGCCCATTAACCGCACTAAACAGCTACTCTTTGTGGATACATTGGCTTTTCAACAATCACTCTTGGATTTTCATTTGTCACATAGTTCCATATTTTCGTGTAGCTTCCATACAAAGGTGCTTCCTGATTTCACAACCTACATCTCTTAAATCCACGGATCATCCACGAGCGACGAACAAATATCTCTGGAGAAATTGGACCATATCGGTGCATGTTTTTAAATAGGTGCAACATAAAAGTTCTTCTCGATTTGAGTTGCTATTTCAAAATATTGTATTTTCATTTCCCTAAAGAACAAAGTCGACTTTAATCGAGCGACGAACACATATCTTTGGAGAAATAGGATCATATCGGTTCATGTTTTTGGAGCGATGCAACATAAAATTTCTTCCCAAATTGAGGTCCTGCAGGTCTTAAAGACACAAATTACGCCCAATCACGCCCAAATTTTGTGCTACGAGCGACCATGAATTACCAGTGTTAAAACGGGGCAACATGGGTTCATATTTTCCTATTGCTCCCCCAAAAAGGTCTCTCCAGATTTTACAATTTTCCGCTTTAGAAGCCTCATTTTACATCCGATTGCTTTCAAATTTCAGCCAACATTTATGTCCTGTAACATTGGACCACCTCGATCCATGTTTTCGCATAGCTTCCACACAAAGTTCCCTCCCGATTTGTGGACCAGCAGCTGTAAATTTAACCCCATCGCGCTCAAATTTGGTATCGAAGTTATGAGCGACAAACATTACTTAAGCTGCAGACAGAGATGCTCAATCCTCTAAATAACAAAGTGGTGTAAGGAATCTCTTAGACGGTTATGCCCGACTTTAACTTTTTACACCCTACAACTTTCTGTGAAACCGGTTATTTTTGTTTAGTTTTAAGACGAATGTTTGTTTACTACCAAGCATATTAGTGCTAGACCCACCTTTAAGTGTACCGACCAACTCAGGATCACCATATGTGACGCGCAAAATAGAAAGGGACCCAAGGGTTCAAAAGAGCCATTTTAAAGATTTAAATACGTGTATCTTTGGTGTACCATAACTTTCATAAAACGCGCATATCTCTGGGAGGGAACACTTTTGAAGCATGGGATCGGTCTCATTCGATGCTCAGATGTTGTCTTATAGATTTGTAAATACTTTAAATAAACATTGTAAATCGCAATTAACATATTGTATATGTATATATAAGTAGACTATAAATTAAACTATTACTTATACAACACATTTTTGTTTAGAATATGTTATGCGTTTCAGTGGAAATGCATAACTTCTGTAATTTAAATAATATTTATTTAATACATTTGCTTATTATCCTAGGATAGATTGTAAATAAAGAATGAATTATATAAAAAAAAAAAAAAAAAAAGATGTTGTCCACATCAAAAAAAAGTGAATATTGATTTTTTTACCCTTAGGTCCCTTTCTCTATGCGCTGTCACATATGATTCTGATTGATTTAGGAATGTCTGTCTGTCCGTCCGCCCGTTCATGTAAAGCTTTTAATCAAAGAATATCGATTCAGAATAAGTTATAGCTCCCACATATATCATTATCCGATTTTTTCTGTTTTCAGCTCTACTCATAATGCTCTGCGTGAAATTTGGTCTGAATAGGATTTAATATGTGGCTTCTAGAGCTGTAGGTTCTGAAACCGGGAAACCCTTTGTATTATAGTAAAAAAATGGACCGCTATAGACCAATTGCTATAGGGTTCGTTCTTGGCCTAAACGTGAAGAAAGTAACATGTTTCCTCGAAATATGCTTATAACACTAGATGAACCTACCAATGGTCATGGCTCAAAGGAATCAAATAGTCATTCTGAATTTATGGGTATAATTAACCTTTCTTAGCAGGTTTACAATATCAGCTCTAAGTCATAAAATCCTGTACCAAAGGGTGGTGTAGGTTGACTAGATACCCTAGTGACAGTTGATCAAACTGTTACTTTAGTTTTCAATAAAGCCCTTTAAAACTGTGACATCTGACACTTTCATATTCCTCAATATGTTTAAACAATTTTCAACATATCGGCACCTTTTTGCAAAACGACAATTTTCGTAAACGACAATTTTTGCGAAATTGGCTTTTTAATGCAAAAATGTTGTAAGACCTATAACTTATAACCTGGTGAAATCTTCTAACTGTATTCGCTATAGGTATGTCGAAAACTCAGCTTAAATTTTATCGTATGTGACAGCACATATTTTAGTGACAGAAAATATATCGTATGTGACATACATTTGTAATTTATGTGTGGTGACTTTTTAAACATTTTAAAATGAATGTATGCCGATGAGATCGATGAAGTTTCACATTTTATATATCTTTTTTCGTTTTATTTGTTTTACAGTTGTTTTCATTCATCATACATTTTTTTGCTTATAATTTGCTATGAGAAGAGTTAGTTTTAGCAAGACTTCTAACGAGTGTGGATGACGAAAGTTTAAAAAGAAAAAAAAATGCCAACGTCTCCAAAAAATTTAAGATCCTTGGCGCATAATAAAAAAATTAAGGACATATAAATTTAGTAAAAAAAAATACATTGAAAAACTGATAGCGCATTACTGTCGTAGCAAAAGCGATAAACTATATACCCCAGGACTTTCGAAACGTGGCCAATCTATTCCAATGTTATGCACAGTATCTCAAAGAACAGAACTTAGGAAGCAGTATTGTGTCATTTAATATTTTTAGAAAAGTTTTCAAAAATGATGTTTCCATTGGAGCAGAAGGATAAACGCATCACATGCGAAAATGTGAAAAATAATAATGCGGAAAATAAAGAAAATGTTTTAAATTCAGACGAACTTAAAATTCACTTAAAAATTAAAGACGAAATTAAAGGAATTTTTCTAAAAGAACAAACAAAGAGCAAATCTAACACACAATCTTTATGTGCTAGTTTCGACATGCAAAAAGTATTAAATACGCCATTTTCGAAAAATGTCACACTATTCTACTCCCGGAAAATTGCCTTCTACAACTGAAGCGTGTATGAAAATGGAACACGAAATGTCCTTTGCTTCTTGTGCGGTGAGCGAACTCTTAACTTTGGATAGCAGAAAAACCACAAAGGAACTTAGTCTCTATTGCAGTTCTTTCGATGTTGGCTTATTCTTTAAATTCCTCCAAATGTTTGAACCAAATTAGAATAACTTACTTGCTTCCTGGTCAAACTATGATGCCAGTAGATTTAGTCCACAGCACAATCGAATCCTTTTGTAAGAAATCGAACCATATGGGCACTTAGTGAATGGTCCACCGTTATCAGAAATGCTAAAACAAATCCATCGGGTTATGAATGCATTAAACTGAGCCATAAAGATTTTAAATATTGCAAATTACTTGCCGATTTATTACTTCCCATTAACATTAGGAAAATATAAGCGAATTGCGTATCGCAACCTTAAAGAAAAATATTGTTTCAATAGAGTTAAAGTATAAATATGTTGAAGATTTTAATAAAAAGAATATAAATAATCTCTATTTTAACCATGACATTAAATCACTATACCCTAACGAATTAGGCATATCAATATTGTATGTCAATTTGTTGTATGGTACACATTTTGCGCCCAAGCTGTCGAAACTTGAAGTGTCAAAACTACTCGTATCTATCGTATGTAACAAAAATTTAAATATGTGACGCGCAAAATAGAAATTGACCTAAGGGTAAAAACCAGTTTTGTTCAGGAGAGCCATTTTAAAGATTTAAATACGTGTATCTTTGGTGTAGAATCGTCGACTTCACTTTCATAAAACGCGCATATCTCTGGGAGGGAACACTTTTGGGGCATGGGATCGGTCTCATTCGATGCTCAGATGTGGTCCACATCAAACAAAGTGAAAATTAATTTTTTTTACCCTTAGGTCCCTTTCTCTATTCGCTGTCACATATATCAAAAACTACACGTTTTACAAAAAAAATTATTTTAAACCATTAAAGAAGGCAAGTAAAGGTATGTTTTAAAAATTGGCTGCGACATTACCACCCAAACCGAAGAAAATCAAATAAATCCTTCTCCTGTAAAGTTTCGTTTTTGTAACATACGATACATTTGCAAAAAGGTATCGATATCTTATTATAATTATCAAAGCGATGTCTCCTTTAAATTTCAATAGTCACTCTTGGGTGGGCCGCTGTGGTGTAATGGAAGTATGCATTAAACCCACGCCTAACCTCGTGTAATAGCCTGTTTCCACCACGGTCGCGTCCACGTCCGCGTCCAAAAATCAATGAACGCGCGTTAAAGTCTATACAAAAAACATAGGCAGTTAGGTATGGGAAAACGTCGCGTTCATATTGGACGCGTTTTCCGATAAGTCGCGTTTACTATAAATTCGATTATTTTTGCAGTCGAGACCCACCCATACCTATTAATGGCAACACCGCAAATTGCACATCCCTATAAAAAAGCTGTTTATCAGCATAAACATAAAGCGCTGCTGCTACTGCACATTTCCATTAGGCGCAATACCATTTGATCCTCATTTTCCACTGCGGTTAGCAAAATAATATCATTTAACTCCATGATAATGTCACAACACAAAAATATTTAATTTTTCGCACCGCAAAAAAAACAAATAAACTCAAACAGATGTTTGAACGCAAACGTGGACGCAAAACACAATTGAAAAACCATTACAAATTTTCGATAAATCGTTGACGCGGACGCGACCGTAGTGGAAACAGTCTATAAGACCATCAAACAATTTTTCTGCCGCGAGTTTCCTCCTCTGGAATGCCGGCAACTTTCCGAGTAAGAGATTTATCTCTAAGCCATGTAAAACTTTTCTATAAAAATGCATAAGCCGTTCGGAGCCTGCGTTAAACGGTGGGTCCCGGTCAATGAGAATAAGAATTGTATCGTGTAAAGCTCACTAATTTGAGCTGTGCGCAAACAAACTTAATGGGATGTTGTCGGACTTGAGTTAGTTAGTAAGTCATTCATCTAGTTTTTCTTAAGTTGAAGAAAACACAATAAAAACATTCTTCATTTAGAACTGCCCGAACCTTTTACTCCCTCCACCGTTCCTACGCTAAATTAAAAGAAAGCATACTTAAATATATAAAATAACCCGTTTTTTATGCTCTTCGGCCCGTGCGCCCGTTCTCTATCTCATTTAAAACTTCAAAATTACTGTTTATTTGGAATTGCAGCTAAATTTGTTTTCATTTGATTCCAATATGTTCATACCGACTCCCGTTTTGACCACGCGGAACGCTTTTTTGATCACATGAGCCAAAACCTCCAGCAACTATGTGCCTTTTTTGGGGTATGTAGTGCGTCCTAATTTACAGTGCCCATTTTTACCATTATCCGTCTTCACAAATTTATGGTCTGTTAAGGCAATTCTCAAACATGTGAAAAAAAAACAAAAGGCGCACGTGGTCGACTTTATTATACCCTGCACTCATTTATGTACAGAAATGCCAACTGAAAATTGGCTTTTGGACTCAATTTAAGCAGATTTTAGAACTAATGTCATATTTAAATTAGTGAGAATATAATATTGTTTTTGTGAAATCGGTTGAACATATATGTTGGAGCCCAATCTTAATCAGAAGCGATTATTTTCAATTTCAACAGCGCCCGTCTTGGGCAAGAGGAGCTTACTTGTGCCAAACTTCATCAAGATTAGTTTTTATATATGTCTTTTTGAGCTAAAAACATAAAATCGATGAACATATCGAGCCATAAGCGCTAACCTATCGTAAGTCAAATTTTTGGAAAAAAAATTTTATTGCTGAAAAATAATCGTTAGGACAAGCCTCATCGTTTTGTATTTTTAAAATGACAAAATTGTTAGTAAAACATCAAAAAAAAAGCTTTTGCATTTTATCGTAAATGATTGTTTAAATTTTATTGTGTAGCAATTTTATCGTAAGTCACACATCAAATTGCTGCAGCAATCGCAAATGTGTTCAGATTTTTTTTTTGTTTTTTGATACAGTTATATGAGTAGGTAGAAATCTTAAATTTTTGCATTAAAACATTTGCATTTTTAATAAAATTGTTTGAAATAAATAATAAAAACCGTCTCCTGTAAAATTTGCATTTTTTCACTTACGATAGGTTAGCGCTTATGGCTCGATATGTGTGGGAGCTATATCCAAATCTGAACCGATTTTCTTAAATTTCAATAGAGTTCTCTTGGCCAAAAAATCTAACTTGAGTTAAATTTCATCAAGAGCAGATATTTAAATATTTATGTATATTTTGGAGCTAAAAACTGAAAAATAGGATAAACATATAAGTATATGTGGGAGCTTTATCTAAATCTGTACCGATTTTCTTCAACTTCAATAACGCCCTTTCTTGGCCCATAGAACTTTTTCATGCTAAGTTTCATCAATATTGGATGTAAGATGTGGATGATCCTATGTGTGAAAGATCTCTGATCTCAAAGTCAAATGTGTGCTAAATTTCATCAAAATTGAATGTAAGACGTGGATTCTAAAGCTCAAAATAGAAAAATTGGATGAGCATATAGGCGGGAACTAAATCTTCATCTACCCCGATTTTCTTCAATTTTAATAACGTCCATGGATGTTATATGTGGCTTCAATAGCTGAAGATATAAAATCATATGTGACAGCGCATAGAGAAAGGGACCTAAGGGTAAATCAATTTTTTTCCTCTTTTTTTGATGTGGACAACATCTGAGCATCGAATGAGACCGATCCCATTCCCCGACATGTTCCCTCCCAGAGATATGCGCGTTTTATGAAAGTGAAGTCGTCGATTCTAAGCGCAAATAGAAAGGGACCTTATCTTTATAATGGCTCTCCTGAACAAAACTTTTCATCAACTTTTCACTTTTTTTTAGATGTGGACAACATGTGAGCATCGAATGAGACCGATCCTATGCCCCAAAAATGTTCCCTCTCAGAGATATGCGCGTTTTATGAAAGTGAAGTCGACGATTCTAAGCGCAAATAAAAAGGGACCTAATCTTTAAAATGGCTCTACTGAACAAAACTGGATTTTTAACCTTAGGTCCCTTTCTATTTTGCGAGTCACATATAAGTATAGGAGCTGTATTTAAATCTGAACCAATTTTCTTAAATTTTATTCAATTACCCGATTTTCTTCAATTTGACCCAAAAAACTTACTCGTGCTAAGTTTTTAAGTAAGATGTGGCTTCAAAGATAAAAACATAAAAATCGAATGAACATATAGGTGGCAGGTATATTTAAACCTGAACCATAAGTTTTGTTGGTACAACAAAATGTAACTTCTGCCAAATTTCATGAAAATCGGACAGCAATTTCGACCTGCAGTTTGATAACAAGCTTAAGGTAAATGGAATCAGCTGGCGATTATACGTCGATCGGTATACTTATAAGTGGGTCCATCTCATATTTTTCTAGTACTTACAAACATTTGCCACTACGTTCCACCAAGTGGTGCCCTTTTATACTTTTTTCCGAGTTACCTTGAATCCCTTAAAGGGAAACTTTTTTTCTTTAACCGATTTCGGCCAATTAAAAACCTTAAGCCAAGATCGTGCAAAGTTTCAGGTTCCCAGGTTGATTTTTTTGACCGCTATCGTGCTCTCAACAGACACACGCAAGGGCATCGACTTAGAAATGTTGCTCCGATTTCGTGGTGTTGCAAATGGAATGATAAATTTAGTATACCATCCATCCGCTCTTTAATGGAGGGTATATAAAAAAGTTCTACTTACTAAAGGAAATTAACAACTAAAATGTAACTTAACAACATTGGTCACATTTGACTCCAACTTAGATTGGCAATTATAAATGGACACGTTCGCGTGAGTTAATGAGACGATGTAATTGACCCTGGCAATCCAAAATACAACATTCAGTTAATGCCCATCTTTTAAGTTGTCTAACAATGCAGTTGACAATTGGATTTATTGTGACAAAACTTCTCACGGTTGCCTTGGCACAACACGAAAGGATATTCCAAAATCTATTCGGAAGTTTTGGCACAGTTCTCTATTCTAGTGGGAATTTCTTTCAAACTTTGGTAACGACAGCAACATTACCATTTTGTTTACCAGAAAGTCAGCCTAGACCGTATGGTCGTGAACCATCGCCGATATTTATGGGAAGTTCACCGCAACTGGGTTTACCCCAGTCACCTCATACATCCTTGGATGCAGCCATGTTAGGACAACTGATGGATGCTCTTCAAACATCGTCACTGAATGCTGAAGCTGCGGGGCCTATTCAGTCATCGCCGATAGGCAGCGAAATGATCAATGCCGAAATTACAAATGCCTTAAAAACATAGATCAAACCTTCTTCAAAAACAACTGAAAATTTCAAATTAATATTTCGATCCTGAATTACACTGTGGAACAGATTCTGGTTAGCAACAGTTAGGTCGATTCTGAGAGTGAGGGGTGAAAATATAGGCTAAATTAGAAGACCCGTATCGTGGCGTTTATGTTAGTTCGATTTTTTTTTTTAATCGACCTTCGAAATTTGCAGTCATATGCCGATTTTCAGCATATGTTTATATGTTTTTTTGGCTATAACTCGTCGACTAATTGATATTTTCAATCAGTAAAAGCCAAATTATTGCTAGAGACCTGTCAAACAATTAATTTGTTTTAAAAAATTGATTTAGAAAGTTTTTGTGGTGCTTATGAAGCAAAATGTTGAAAAAATAATTTTTTTCATGCCTTTTGAAAATATTTTCCACGAAACTAAGTATTTTTTGCTTTCTGTTTGATCTATAATATGCTTCTCAGTTTCTTCAATAAATTTCACTTGAAAAGAAAACAATCATAAAACAAAACTTGCGTCTTCCAGCTTAATATTAATGTACTTCCCATTTTTATGTATCAATTTTATTCACTGTTGGTGTTGAAGAAACATTGAAAAAAGAGGTAGAAGTAATTAAAACGGGAAGTTCCAAGAATTAGGAATTAGTAAAACAACTTTTTTTGTTTTCAACCACCGCACTGGTAGCAATTTTTTTTATTTCGTACAAGCGAACTAATTTCTAAAATAAAGATGCAGTTAAGACTCGAAACTCAGCCGAAGCTGCTGTCTTTTCATTTTTGCTCGGTCCTTTCAGGTACAGAGGAAAGAAATCTCCAGATGCAATACTCGCTGAAATTTGTTGGTGGTATAAAACACCTTCGAAGAAAAGGAAGAAAACATAGATGAAATTACAGAATATCTATTAAACGAAAGTATCGACCTTTCTGATGATGATGACCAAGATATTAGAGAGAGCAATGATGTTAATCTACAGCAGCCTGCTTAACGGCAACTGGCCAAATCATTAATTTAATTTTTTTACTTAAATCTTTTCATAACTAACATTTCAAAATCATTATATTTTTAAATATTTTTATAATATCTTTTCAATGTTTCTTTAAAACCAACACTGAACAAAATTATAATAATATTAAGCTGAAAAACGCAAGTTTTGTATTATGATTGTTTTTTTTTCAAAAGAAATTTATTGAAGAAACTGAGAAACATATTATACTTATAGATCAAACAGATAGCAAAATTAATTAATAATAAATTAATTTATTACAGAATGAAAAAATATCAATTAGTCGACGATTTATAGCCAAAAAATCATATCAACAATATGCTGAAAATCGGCATTTGACAGCAGGGTTCGAAGGTCGATAAAAAAAATTCGAGCTAACATAAACAAACGCCGCGATACGGGACTTCTACCTTAGCCTTTATTTTCACCCTCACTCTCAGAATCGACATAACTTTTGCTAACCTGAATTTGTTCCACAGTGTTATGGAGTAGTACAGCAACGGGTTGACTGAGGAGTTAAACTAAAACTGCATGTTCTACTTCAATCCTAACTTATACTGCTCTGATGAAGACAGGCTTTATTTTTATGGTTTCGACCAATAAAGAGTGACTTCCTAAAAATATGCTTTTGTTTTTGACTGTATTAACTTGCAAACGGTGAAGAAACCCAAACCAAATTAAAAAGCGTCAGTTTTTAATAAACTACATACATACCTTTAAACCAAAGGTGGTGGAGTTGGTTAAACAGCCAAAAAATTGTAGTTCAACACAATAGTGGGGTCTTAGGTTAAGCCTCGATCAATAGGACTGAAAGCAAATCCACAACAGCTGAGCGATTTGGCTAGAAAAAGTGCCAATATTTTCGTGTCTAAAAAAAAGTCAAAAACTACTAGACAATTAAAAAAAATTCAGAAAGCAATAAAATTAATTGTTTGTAGCTAATTACTAAGTTCTAAAAAGGCTACAACAAATTATTTTTCTATAAAAAAAATCCACAAACTAGTAGAACAATTCTTTTTCTATGGACATGCTCAAAATTGGCACTTTTTGTTACTATAATTAACTATTGCAGCAGCCTAACCAGTCTTTTTTTATTGAGGCTTAATCTAAACACCACTTATAAAGGGTGGTCCATAACGCACGATATTTATTGTGAGTAACACCTTAACGTCAAGTTTCTTGCACAGCTTAAATTGACATTTCTTTGTTTCAGTATTTGACAAATTCAACCATGGAGAGGTACACAATTGAGTAGCGCGTTAATTTTGTTGAAGCCTTTTACGAAAATAGGCGTTCAGATTGAAATGAACTTCGTGATTTTTTTTGGTTAGCCTTAACGAACAAATTTTCACACAATAGGGTTAAATGCTTTTAAATTTCAGCAAACCGGGTCTGTAAAAAATATGAAAAAACCTTTGCATGCTCTACCAGTTCGTTCTGCGAAAAATATTGATGTTGTTCGCGATAGTGTGGCTCGTCGTCGTCCCCGACAATTGAACATCTCACGAACATCACTGATGCAAATTTGGAATAATGATTTGAATTAACACCCTTACAAGGTTCAATTGATTCAAAAGCGGAAGCCTACCGACCATTTCAAGCGTCGTCGATACGCCGAATGGTTGGTTGAACAGACAGAAGCGAATGGAGAATCATTTTCAGCGACAACGAAAACTTTCACCTCAGTGGACACGTTAACAAGCAGAATTGCCGCACTGGGGCAAATGAGAATCCACGAGTAATTGTTGAAAAGCCAATGCATCCACAAATAGTGACTGCTTGATGCGGTTTACGGGCTGACGGCGGTATCGGGTCGTACTTCTTCGAAAATGAGGTCGACCAAGCAGTTCCCGTGAATGGCGTTAGCTATCGCGAGATGATAACGAACCTCTTGTGGCTTGATGTTGAGGATATGGATCTGGATAATATGTGGTTCCAACAGGATCGTGCCACTTGCCACATTTCCGTGTTATCTCAAGTTGTGGCGATGTTAGTTGGGCGCTACAATCATGTGATTTAACCCTGCACGGATAAACAAATTTAAAACATGGAAAAATAACTTGAATTTTTTTAGTAAACTGTGTACAACATTTTTGTACTTATTCAAATTATAAATATTATTATACATTTTTTTTTAATTTTTATTCTAAATATTTTATTTTTTATGACTTGAGCAGTTTTTTATTCTGGTTCGAGTCCTTTATGTTGTTTCTTTTTTAGAATCAACGTAAAAAGAAGAAATTGGTGAAATGTATTTGCTACGATTGCCAGGCAGACTACACAGCTGTTTCTAAACCCGCCAAGGTTTTTCTTCAGCAGTCTTTGGCAACGATTACTTCGGTCACAAATCAAATGACTTATACGGGAGACTCATTTTTATTAATGAGAATTACCCTTAGCGTATAATCTTCGGACTGTGCGTAGAGCAATCTTTTCTTTTTCAGGATCAACGTAAAATGAAGAAAAGAAAAGGATTGGTACGCCCTAATGTGCAACGCATATATGAGTATATGTACGCACAAAAAACATGCACACTTTGTTCGTGCTTTTTGCATTTGTGGTTTTCAACGAAGACCCATGCGAAGCGAAATTGGTGGAAATGATATTGCGCGTTAAAGATTGCTCTACGCACAGTCCGAAGACTATACGCAAAGGGTAATTCTCATTAACAAAAATGAGTCGCCCGTATAAGCCATTTGATTTGTGGCCGAAGTAATCGTTGCCAAAGACTGCTGAAGAAAAACCTTGGCGGGTTTAGAAACAGCTGTACAGTCTGCCTGGCAACCGTAGCAAATACATTTCACCAATTTCTTCTTTTTACGTTGATTCTGAAAAAGAAACAACATAAAGGACTCGAACCGGAATAAAAAACTGCTCAAGTCATAATAATGATATAATACCGAATAAATAACAAAAAAAGAAAAATCTATTTTATTTTTTATAAAATAATTTTAATTACCATTTTTAAATATTAAATTAATACTAATAAATATATAGTGTGATCCATCTGGAGGTATTTTTTAGAAAAAAAATCAAATCAAGTGTGGAATCTTTATTGGTAATTTGAAAGGACATTTTATGGCATTTATTTTTTAAAAATAAATTTCCTTCTAATGTTGGCAACTGTATTATGGAAATGAGTATTCAGTGAGAAACGGGAAGATCCGCTGTTTTTGACCAAAATTTTGTTCGGCGATGAGGCCCATTTCTGGCTCAACGGCAAAGTCAATAAACAAAATTGCCGCATTTGGGCTGAAGAACAATAAGAAGAGGTTCAAGAGGTGTCATTATACCCAGAGAAAACCACGGTTTGGTGCGGTTTAAAAGCTGGTGGAATCATCGGTGCATATTTTTTTAAAAAATGATGATGGCCGGAACGTAACCTTGAATGGTGCTCGTTATCGCGCCATGATATCGATCTTTGTTACCTGTAATTGAAGCCCGTAATCTTGACGACACTTGGTTTCAACAGGACGGTGCCACTTGCCATACAGCTGCTCAAACAGTGAATCTATTGAGAGGCCATTTCGAAAAGCAGCTAATTTCACGTTTTTGACAGGTGAGTTGGCCGCCTAGATCGAGTGATATCACACCTTTAGACATTTTTCTATGGGGTTACGTAAAGTCAAGAGTCTATGCTGACAAACCAGCTACGATTCAGGTTTCGGAAGCAAACATTACGCGTGTCATTAAAGCCATACGGGTCGAAATGCTCGAACGAGTCATCTTAAATTGCACTCTCAGAACGGAAACCCTGAGGCGTACCAACACTTGAAGGAAATTATATTCAAAAAATAAATGCCATAAAATGTCCTTTCAAATTATCAGTAAAGATTCCACACTTGATTTGAATTTTTAATTTTTTTTTGTTCCGAAAAAATACCTTTAGATGGATCACTCTACATAAACTTTTTTAATTTTTTTTTGACTTCTTTCTTTGGGTATATTTAAAGAAAAAGTGCACGTCAATAAATAAAGAATAATTCAAGTGCCAACGGGTGAGATAATTCGTTTCATTAACGACATTGAACCTCCATTACGTCTCGGAGTCATTGAGAATATGGTCCACCGGATAGGGGTCATCGAAGCCGTGGCAAGCATTTGGCCGATATTTTGTTTCAAAATAATAAAAATGGTTTAATTCTCAAGGGTAAGTTAATCTTACTGATAACGCACTCTATGAGTGCATATCAAGATCATACTAGAAATGTGGCTTACAGAGCAGAGCAACTGTTTTATAATCTTCTCCTTAGAAGGATATATAAAAATTGGAGGCAAGTGGTCCAATTTCGCTTCGTACTATGCAAAATTATAAAGGCAAATTTGGCAATTATAATTGGTCCAAACCTGCACAATGCGCAAAGTTTCAGCGAGATCGGTTCGCATTTGTGTCCTGTACTTGCATTACAATGGAATATCAGGCAATGAACGGACTTTGTTAAAGCAAAACTGATAGTAATACTGAGTCTTTGGCATACTTAACCCATGTGGGGATTGGTTTTCTTTCTACTTACTTAAGTACTACAACATTCCACTAAGAAACAATGTGGAACTGCAGTAAACTGTGCACGTTTCAATTCTTGTACACACTGACCAAATTCTGAATTCATATCAAGTCTGAGTAATGTCGCAAAATAACAATTAAGCCGTTTCTATGTTCTGAAAAATATTTTTATACCCGCACCACATAGTGGTATGGGGTATAATGGCTTAGTGCTTGCGTTTGTAACACATCGAAGGAATCGAGTTAGAATACCGGGACCAGAGAGAAAGTTGCTCAGAATTACATTTTGAGTCGATCTAGCCATGTCTGTCTGGCTGGCTGGGCGGCTGGCTGGCTGGATGTAAAGATGTCCATCTATTCTTGTAATCAAAGTACAGGTCGCATTTATGCACCGATCTTGATGAAACTTGGCATGTGGTAATATATTGGGACAAGGACGAACGCTATTGAATTTGGTCCAAATCGGACCATACAAAGGAACTCCCGGATTTGGTCCAAATCCAGTTGATGTCGCGTGTATTGGTCAACAAATTAAAAAAATATGCCATTCGATGTAGAACTGACCACAAAATGTAAAAAAAATAGTTGGACCCGCCTCTCGGACCTACGGGGCCTTCAGAACCCAAAAAATGGACCCATGATTTTAAATATAAGTGTGACCCCTTAAATGAAAGGAAATTATCTTACAATTTTAAATACAGAAAAAAATTCGACCTGTTTGGGCCCCAGGGTCCATTAGGAGGGTCCAAAAGTTTCGGTTTACCCGGATTTTAGTGTGACCCCTCAAATGACAGGGAATTGCCTCAGGACTTTAAATATGTCAAGCCAAATGATTTATCTCGTCCGTGGGAGGGCACAGGGTCCGAAAACAAGGTATGAAGATGTGGACCAACTATAATTGTTATACCCTCACCACATAGTGGTATAGGGTATAAAGGCTTAGTGCTTGCGTGATAGATACAGATAGAAATAGCGACGAGTGCTTTCAATTAACAGGAGACTTAATCACATTTATAGTGGTGCGGGTATCATAGAGTCGGCCACGCCCGACTATAGCACTTACTTACTTGTTTATTTTAAGTTCGATTATTTTTATGGCAGTATCGTTTGGAAGTATTCACAATCTAACAAACTTGAACTGTCTGACCTTTTTTTGTTTTTATACATTTTTTGTAAATTTTGAAATATGTTTTCGTCGTAAACAAAGGTTTTGTTGTGCTCAGAACTGATATAATGGTATAGGGTTTATTTTTTGATATTGGTATAACCAATAGTAAGTTACAACAGCCAACAAAACTGGGTTTGGTCACTACAAAGTTCTTATATGTTGCCACCGTCAATTATTCGTGCCAATTGTCATAATCGGTTGGTTGCCATAACCGCCAGTTGTCGCAACCAATAGTTAAACTGAATTCAGTTTGTATAAATGTGTTATTGGCTGCAAATACCGTGATATTGTTGTGGCAACCATCATGTGATTTCTCGAACCATGTTACCATTAACAATATGCAATGTTGGTTATAGCAACAAAACTTCGGTTTATTCAGCCGAATTTTTGTAGTTTGGATCGATTTCCAAATGATTTTTCTCTGTGTGTAGGAACACATGGTGCAAAGCTTTTTGAGAAACGTTTCCCCCTTCTTCTTTCATGGTATTTAATAAACAGTTGTAATACCTATGGCCATTTGGGAGACATTAAATGTGACTGCACCAATGATCGTCTACAACAAATGGAGATAAATTGTGTTTTTTTTAGACGTGTGGTTTTTTAGAAGAAATAAAACGCATATAATTTTATGTTTTGGCCAAGATAAAGGTTTGCCACTATGTTTTAAAAATTCCAGCAGAGAGGCTCAATTTTCGACCACTTTTTGCAGCTTTTGGGGCCGTATGTCGGCAGTAACTCGCCGAATATTCTCTTCAAAGGCGTCAATAGTGTCGGGCTTATCTGCGTAGACAAGCGACTTCACATAACCCAAAAAAATAGTCCAGCGGTGTTAAATCGCACTATCATAGAGGCCACTTCACAGTCCAACGATGCGAGATAATGCGCTCACCAAAAGTTTCCTTCAATTCCATGCAAAAAAACGTGAGCTTCATGGCTGAACAAAATTTTATAGTAAAAATCAGGATCGGTGGCATCGCGTTTTGGGCCCGCCCATTCACCACACGTGGAAAAGAGTATGGTTGGGACTCTTTTCCACGTGTGGTGAAAAAACTGACAGACAAAACTCGAAAAGCATCTTACTATTGTTGGGTATATGGTTGTGGTCGAACAATAAGATACTCACAACAATAGTATGACACAAATACATATACACAAATCATACTATGATCCTCACAATCATACTACAGGGAGGAGCGCGAAAAGTTGCTTTTTTGGACTGCAGGCTGTGGTGGCAGTGTTTGTCAAAGAGAGTGCAGAGTGTGCGTGACTTATAGTGGCTGACGGGAGATTTGTATTCGTCTGCCCCTTCAGTTGCCTTCATGCTATGTACACGTAAGGGAATGTCATTTTGTGTTAAAGTGTAGTTTTTAAATGCGCACTCGATTTGCTGGGGGAAGTTAAGCGGTGCCACGCCCCTTTTTAAAATCAAAAACTCATGTTATAGTAATTTCTGTCCCACAGCAGCATGGAGTGTAAATGTTAGGAGATCTGCTTTTAGTAAGTACATTACATTGTTTATAAAAAAGGTGGCGTGGCACCGCCCACTTTTCCCCCCGAACTAATTTTTTTACACTTAACCAGTACGAGTACTTATATATAATCGATATGCGACTTTTTACATGTGGGCGGTGACACGCCCCTCTGTAAAAACGCATCCGTGTATAATCTATGACACATTATTCGCCCACACTAGCATACTGTGTAAATTTTAAAACGGTCTGCTTACAATTAGGATATTAAATTGCTTTCAAAAAGGGGGGAGTAGCACAACTCACTTTTCCCCAAACGTATTTCATTACACTCTGATAGTATTCAAACCGAAAATAATGTTCCAAACTCTTATAGTTTTTCAGCTTTGGGTGTTTTAAATTTTTGAAAAAAGTGGGCGCCCCCCTTTCCTTTTTAAAAACGCATCTGTTTATAGTATGTACAATCTCCTGACCCACAGCACCACACTGCTACAATCTTACAGACGATTGGGGTATAATTGTAGGCGCTGCACCGCCTTTTAAAAAAGGGGCGTGGCTCTGCCCATTCCTTTGCACACTAGTAGTATACATATACCGCATCTTCTGTTCCTAACTTTTATAGTTTATAAGTTTTGTGTGTTGTAAGTAGTTGTGATATGTGAGAAATACCACGCCCTCTTTTAAAATTATGATATGTTAAAATTGTTAAAATTTTCAGACGGTCGTCCTATAATTATAGACGATGCAGCGTTTAAACAAATGTGAGTGGCATCGCCCACTTTTCCCCTAGACTTGTTTCTCCACATACCAGCAGCTTATAGTTCTTGAGTTATGATCATTTTAAATTTTTAGGGGTATGGTCGTGGCACCGCCCGCTTGAGATATCTAAACTCTCAGTAGACTTTTTGATATTTTGTAAAAATTTCAAGAAAAATTGCATTTGGTTAAATTGATCTAAAGAAGAAACAAACAAACAAAATTTTAATTATATAAATAACGGGTGATCAATCTAGAGGTATTTGTTTTAAATAGGAACTTTTTCACAGATTACGCGTGAGTTGTGTTAAACTTTATTTTTTTAGTATGGTTTGCCATTTCATAATGGAAAGACTTACTTACACAGCTTATGTCATTAACGCCATGCCGGTCGAAATGCTCGAACGGGTCATTCGAAATTGGACCCTTAGAATCGACACCCTGAGGCGTAGTTGCGGCCAACATTTGAAGAAAATTATGTTCAAAAAATTAATGGCATAAAAAAGTCCTTTCGAAAGAACATTTAAGATTTCAATTTTTGTTTTTTTACTTTATTTAAAACAATACCTCCAGATTTATCACCCGTTATAGGCGGGCCGATATGGTTTAATTCCACCAAGGTAAGCTTATCTTACTTATAACGCAAGTTTATGTTTGTCTCACTAATAATAATCATATCAAGATTAGACTTTAAAATGTGGCTTACAGAATGTGGCTTTATTCTCCTCTTTTGTAATATGACGCATATGGTCCAATTTCGCTATAGTTGGTTATTGGTCGCTTATAATGTGGTATGCGCAATTTGGGGGGCAAATTTTGGTATTATATTGAAACATGGTCCAATTCGAATATAATTCATCCTTGGTCCAAACCAGCTTAAAGTTTCCCCGAGATCGGTTTCTATTTGCGTCCTGTACTTTGATTACATTAAAAAATGGGGCAATGAGCGGACTTTGCTAAATCGATACTGGTAGTAAAACTGTGGGGATATGCTTTCTTTCTACTTATACTTACTTAAGTCCCACAACATCCTCATTAAGAAACAAAAGGGGAACTTAAGTGAGCTGTGCACGATTCAATTCTTATACACACTGACCGGTACGAGCTCCGAGTAAGAGCTCCGGCTCCGAGCGGCTTATTCGTTTTATAGAGAAGTTTTTCTATCATATCATTATCTAAGACTTCAAGCAATCATTTTAAATCTGTTGTATTACATTAACTTCAAGGTAGCCAGAAAACATTTGATCAAAATTCCAACTTTAGATTTTTTAAACATATCAGAAACAGCCTTAGCTACAAATTGGTTTTGTCACTTCAAAACCAAAATTTAGTTTTATGACCCACTATAACAATTTCATGCGAAAGATCGTTCTTACAAACTTAATTGGATTCAAAAATGAAAACTAAGTTTTCAAAAAAAAATGCTCATAATATAATCAACCCAAATCAATATTCTGTTGTAGGGATGGAATACATGAATAGTACGTGTATCCACCGAAATTCGGTTGGCAAAATATTCGGTTGTGGCAAAAAATCTATTCTCCGTGTGTAGAGAAGTTATAACATGGCAAGGAATAACTCTCCAGCTCGTAAAAACGTTTACGAGGTGGAAACGTGCAGCTGAAAAATTGTGAGATGTTCTTAAATTTTGTGGGGATTTCGAAATATATTTTCGTTGTAAACCAAGATTTTGTTGAGACAAGAACCGGTAAAATATTATAGGGTTTATATGATGATGTTGAAATAAAGAATATTTTGTTACAACTGCCAACTAAACAGGTCGGTTACTACAGAGAACTAGTCTGTTGTCACCACCAATTATTGGTGCCAAAGTAACATGAACATCACAATTGGTTAGTAGCCATAACCGCCAGTTGTCGCAACCAATAAATAAACTAAATTCGGATTGTATTCTACGAGTATTAAAAATTTCTGGTTTGAGAAAATTTTTAATACTCGTAGATCACTGTAAAACCTATGCCAATTTGGGAGATAGTAAATGCGACTGCACTAATGATCGCCTACAATATATGGAGATCTGTTGAATAAATACTTAGAGGAACTTACAGTGGGGAGCAAAACCGAGTGCATGTTTACCACATATACAATATTTATTTAATAAAACCCGTATCGTTACAGCACATATTCTTTAGTTTCTTACAAATAGAACTCCGTAAATAAGATTCTGAAAAGGTAATCAAAATAAATATGAAGAAGTAGCAACATGAAGAGGAACGTATGCACTAGGGTGGAGTGAAATTCAAAAAAAAAAGTTAACCTCGGAAAGAGATGTAGTCTGGGGTCCTAAAGAGGGGAAAAATAAAGAAAAAAATTTAAAAAAATTTTTAGGGGTCGCGCCACTCCCTAGAAATTATCGCTATTTTGGCGTTGATTTTAGAAAAATCCTAAAAATTAACGACTTAACTTATTCGAAATTTAAAAGTTTGAGCTTGTTCAGTGCCCAAACAAAAGTATTTGAGGCAAATATGAGGATAATCGACTAATATTTGTAGCTTTGGTGGCGATTTCATTGTTCAGTCAATTTTCTGAAGAAGGGACGATTTGACTTATTTTACTTTTTGAAATTTTTGAACAATGAGAAAAATTTTTTTAAATTTTTTCATGCCCTTATTTCATTGTTTACGCTATTGCAAACATTTATTGACATAAAACTTTAAAATCGGTTCAGGGGTTAGGAAAATTCACGCCTTCAAACATGTGTATTTGTTTATATTGGCGCGACCCCTAAAAATTTTTTTAAATTTTTTTCTTTATTTTTCCCCTCTTTAGGACCCCAGATTACATCTCTTTCCGAGGTTAACTTTTTCAAATTAAAAAAAAGCATGTTTTCACTCCACCCTAGTATGCACTCAGTTTTGCACTTAATGGAATATTCTCAATACTGCTTTCTCAATCGCGGAGAAATGCTAAACAATTGCCGCTAACCGCTATTTTCAGTGATCTATTATGTGAAATAAGCCTATTGCTCCCATTGCAATTCATATTTGTTGTGAAAAGCACGCGAAATAAGTTATAAAGTAAAAAAGTGCATCAGTAAAAAATATATGAGGAAAATTTCAGACACAATTGATAATAATATTGTAACAATGACTGAAAATAGTCATTCCTGACGAAAAATAGCACAACAGTTAAATATTAGCCAACGAACCGTCATTGCCGCTCAAAAACGACGAAAAGTTGTTCCTGCGCCCAACTTGGAGGACGCTTACGAGTATTAAAGAACTTAAAGAACGTCTTACGATAAGGGAATTAAAAAGAAGACTCTAGAATACCAAAGCAAGCCGCAGCTGCCACTAAAAAACATGTTAGTGCATGGACCGCTCGCAGAGCTTTGCAGAGTATTGGGTTTGTGGCAGCAATTAAGAAAAAAAGCCCGCCTTATTTGACAAAAACATTAAGAAGCGGTTGAAATTTTGTAAGGCATACATCAATAAATTGGAGCTTTGATGACTGGAAACATGTAATATGGTCAGACGAAACAAAAATTAGCCGTTTCCAGTCCGATGGAAAAGAATATTTCTGGCGACGACCACGTGAAAGTCTTCGAAAACACCAAGTCAAGAAAACCGTTAAACATGGAGGAGGAAGCTTAATGGTATGGGAGTGCTTTACATGGTGACAGACATGGCCGCTGGTAAAAATTGAGGGGATCATGAAAAAGGAAGACTACCTTCATATTTTGCAAAAAAAAAATACTGGATTTTGTAGAGGCGATCCAAAGCACACTTCTAAGATAGTGAAACAAGGTTGTCGGAACAAAAATTTCAACTCCTAGAGTGGTCAGCACAAAGCCCCGATCTCAACCCAATTGAAAATTTGTGGGCTGTGATCAATAGGCGTTAAGGGTTACACCAACGAGCACCAAAAAATATCCACGAGCTCTGGAGCCGAGTTCAGCAGGAATGGGCAGATATTCCAAATGAAATAATCGAATACTTTGTAGAAAGTATGCCCAAACGAGTGAAAAGCGTAATTAAAAACAAAGGACTATGGACTAAATACTAAAACATTAGCTTTTAGTGTATTTCGAATAAAGTACAAAACTGAGTGCATCCAGTCATATATCTACTTCACTTTGATGTGTTCACTAGGATAAGTGTATAGTTTTTTAAAATATATATCAGCTGCAAATTTGGTAGCATTTGGTCTAAAGATACGGTTTTTATTAAACAAATATTGCAAAAGTGGTAAACATGCAATCGGTTTTGCTCCCCACTTTTTAGTGAAACTTTTCAATCCTTGTAGGGAAACCTTAAGCGACTTTGACTCATTAGTAATTCCTAACGAAAGTCCTAACGAATTTTTTTAGATCGGTGTCTTGACCGTCTTAGAATGTCTAGACGATCAAGTGGATCAAGGGTTTCCGATCAACATTTCACGGTAGGGTTTTAATCCCGTTCTATTTTTGACTTAATTCAATAATATCACTTCACCGTTTAATTCAAAACACTATCGAACTCTCTCAATGGTTCCAGACTGATTCAACTTATTTGGAGAATCGTCCTTGCGCAAGCAGGTGTACCAAGGAGCACACCAACAATGCCAATAGGAAAAACCTCATAACCTCATCACTATTTTAGTGTAATAATAAGCAACTGTTTTTGTTTTTTTCTTAAAGGTAAATCATTTATTTTATTTTATAACGCAACTGTGGAACAATTCGTGTGGCCATATCCTATTGGATTTAGGATTTACTTGCCGCCGCCACCACCACCACCGCCGCCACCTCCGAATCCACCACCGCCACCTCCGCCGCCACCACCCTGTGGTTTAGGCTCTGGCAAAGGATTTGGGTTGGGGTTACCTAAAATCGCAAAGAAGAAAAATTGAAAATTTTATTAACAATTCCCGATGTCGAGCAGCTCCTGTCAAACTTACCCAAAGCCATTGCCACAAGGCAAAGAAGAAAAGCAAAGAACACGTAGAACTTCATATCTGAGAACTCAAAAGTCCAATGATGGTCTGGATATGGAAATGCTTATTATTTATAGCAAAAACTTGGTGATACAATTTCGGTGATAGCAATCTCATTTGTTAGTTAATAAACGACTGGTTATCGCTTTGCCTCTAAAACTGGTTATTCCGAATGCAAAACAGACAGTTTCTTCGAAAATGACGTTAATACATCTCAGGCGTAAAAACACAATGATTTCTTCTATAAAAGAAAGACTATGGTAGTTGTAGTATACTCCCAACAGAAAGGCACTGGTAGTTCCGAGTTATTTTTACGGGCCAAGGAATTTTTTTTTGTACAAAGCTATACAATATGACATAAGTTAAAAAGGAGTAAATATTCGATCGAATAACCGAATTTTCGTGGTAAGATGTCTTAAGGGAAATCGTACGAAGTTTCGAGCTAAAAAATTGGTGAAATGTATTGGCTATGGTTGCCAGGCAAACTGTACAGATGTTTCTAAACCCGCCAAGGTTTTTTTTCAACAGTCTTTGGCAACGATTGCTTCGGCTTAAATTAAACCTATTATACGGGAGTCTCATTTGAATTATAGCATTTTCTTAAAATTTTTTGACATTGACACATAGAAAGTAAAAAACATGTTTTAAAAAAACTGTCCATAATTCAGAAAAACTATTTTGTATTGCTTAATTTAAAAATTAAATAAAAAATTGTATTATTTCGGTCAGATAATCCTTTACATAAAATTTAACCATCAGTTGGTCGAGGTCATGACTGCCTAATTCAACGAGTTCCACCAATCTGTAACAACAATCAATACAAATGCAGTTCCAATAATCATCCTAATTAGTTACGGAAGCTTTATATCTTCAACCGATACTGTAATTTCTCACTACTGAAAGCTGCTGTGAACACGCAGAAAAAAAAATATGGTTAGGATACCAATATTCGAAAAGCATCATACTATTGTTGGGTATATGGTTGTAGCGCGACAATATTATGATCATTACAACAATAGTATGGTTCACACACAACCATATTATTATTCACACTCAACCATATTATGATCACTACAACAATGTTATTATCCTCACAACCATAGTATGTTTCACATACAACCACAGTTTGATCCTCACAACCATAGTATGACTCACACGTAACCATACGATGGTCCCCAAAATTTTTGTGAGGATTGGGTTAAGTTGTTTTTCAACAATAGAGATTTTTATTAAGTCAATTATTTAAAAATGAATTAAACTCTTATTAACAGGAGAAATTTATTTACCAGTAGAAATAATTCATTTATTAAAAAATTTTCGGTTATACGAGTACTAATCCAAAGTAGTTTATTCTAAAAAAATTTAATTTTCTTATAAAAAGTACTATTTTTGCGTAAGATTCGTAACAATAACATTGTCAAATTAAGGAAAAATTGCGATTTTGTCGGCATGATTGGCATCATCATATTATTGTCAACATAAAAACCAAAACAACAATACTTTTGTCGCACCAATGATAATGAAGCTACAACCATATTTTTATTTTTAAATTTGACAATAATACTATTGTTACATTTTAACTCTATTAATGTTGTCGTAATCACACTATTGTCAAAATGAAATTCAGAAAACAATAATATGGTTGCTATAACCATATATTTTCTCTGCGTGTAGCCAAGCAACATTCGGCTTTTGCGATAGAATACATACTCGTAGATTGTACGTGCAACATCAACACCCGGTTGTGGCAACAAATCTGTTCTCTTGGGTATTATAAATAGTATTGGTAGCTAAAGGAGGACGAATCCTACGTTTTTTGAAAAAGGGGTGAGAACGGGAGGTTAATGTTCAAAAGGACAAGAGGACATTTCCCCCGAAAGAACGACGTATTGCAAAACTGTGCGTACGAGACCATTGTGTATGGGCCTCCGCGGTGTAATGGCTAATGTACTCCAAGAATATGATATATACACAGGTTCAACTCCGGGTAAGAACATCTCACAATTTTTACCGCAGCAGGTTTCCACCTTGTAGACGACTTTAAGAAATTTATCCCTAAGTCATGTAAAAACGTCTCTATCAACTGCCGTTCGGAGCCGGCTTTAAAAAATAGTTGGTCCCGTTCTGTAAGTTAGAGAACACAGCTTTCTGGTTTGAGAAAAGTTTTTCCTTGTTCCTTCTTGGTATTTAATAGACCATCGTAATGCATATGTTTATTTGGAAGGTATAAAGTGCGACTACACTTAGATCGTCCTCAACTAATGAAGATACTTATGTTGAACAAATACTAAAAAAAAGTATATTTTTTTAGTGAGACTTTCAGATCCTTACAGTGAAACCTTATGCAACTTCGACTCACTAGCTTACACTAGCTTATGCTGGATACCGGGTTCTGTTCTGTTCAGTTCTTAGGGTTCTTGATCAATATTTCACGGTAGGGGGTTTGTCCCGTTCTGTTTTTGACCTAATTCAACAATATCACTTCACCGTTAAATTCAAAGCACTATCGATATCGATAGATGACTTTCAAACATCTGAATTCTTTCAAAGGTTGCAGACTAATTTAACTTATTTGGAGAGTCGTCCTTGCGCAAGCAGGTGTACCAAGGAGCACACCAACAATGCCAATAGGAATAACCTCATAACCTCATCACTATTTTAGTGTAATAATAAGCAACTGTTTTTGTTTTTTTCTTAAAGGTAAATCATTTCTTTTATTTTATAACGCAACTGTGGAACAATTCGTGTGGCCATATCCTATTGGATTTAGGTTTTACTTGCCGCCGCCACCACCACCGCCGCCGCCGCCACCGAATCCACCTCCGCCACCACCGCCGCCTCCACCCTGTGGTTTAGGCTCTGGCAAAGGATTTGGATTGGGATTACCTAAAATCACAAATAAGAAATATTGAAAATTTTATAACCCATTCCGGATGTCGAGCAGCTCCTGTCAAACTTACCCAAAGCCATTGCTACAAGGCAAAGAAGAAAAGCAAAGAACACGTAGAACTTCATATCTGAGAACTCAAAAGTCCAATGATGCTCTGGACATGGAAATGCTTATTATTTATAGCAAAAACTTGGTGATACAATTTCGGTCATAGCAATCTCATTTGTTAGTTAATAAACGACTGGTTATCGCTTTGCCTCCTAAACTGGTTATTCCGAATGCAAAACAGACAGTTTCTTCGAAAATGACGTTAATACATTTTAGGCGTAAAAACACAATGATTTCTTCTAGAAATGAAAGACTCTGGTGGTTGAAGTAAATTCCCAATAGAAAGGCTCTCGTAGTTCCGAATTTATTTTATGCCAAGAATTTTTTTTTGTACAAATCTATAACCCAATTTTCGTGGTGAGATGTCTTAACGGAAATCGTATGGAGTTTCGAATATATAACATTTCATTTCTACGATTGGAATTTCCATTTTGTCCTTTTTCGAAAAAGTGAAAGAAGTCGTTTACTTAATTTCAATTGGGGCGTGTCCCATTTTTAATAAAATTGTATTAATGTTTTCTAAAAATGATCCTTTTGGTTTAAAATGTTCTAATAAATTACCCTTTTAGTATAGATTTTCTACAATAAAATCAGAAAATCTTGAAGATAATCTGGCCCATTTTGTCCTTTTCCAACAGAAAATAATATTTTTTTTATAAAATTTAATGAATTAGATTTATTCAGAATGGAAAATAAAATCGACACAGAGAGGACGATATATTAAATTTGTTTGCACTTATAGATTTTAAGTAACCTACAAACGATTCAAAATTATGCTTTATTTTATCACATGTAGCCAAGAAATCATTTGAGGCCTTTTGCGTCACATTACCCTTAAGAAGCCGGATATATTTTGGTATAATATTCCACATTAATTCAATTAAATAATTTATCATAATCAGCTTTATGACTTGAACAGTTTTTATTCTGGTTTGAGACCTTTAGATGTTTCTTTTTCTGAATCAACTAAAAAAATTGGTGAAATGTATTGGCTATGGTTGCCAAGCAAACTGTACAGCTGTTTCTAAAGCCGCCAAGGTTTTTCTTCAGCAGTCTTTGACAACGATTACTTCGGCTCAAATTAAACCTATTATAGGGGAGTTTCATTTGAATTTGACACATAAAAAGTAAAAAACATGTTTTAAAATACTGTCCATATCTCAGAAAAACCATTTTTGTATCGCTAAATTTAAAAATTAAATAAAGAGAATTGTATTATTTCGGGCAGATAACCGTATACATAAAATTTAACCATCAGTTTGTCGAGGTCAACAGAATTCAACGAGTTCCACCAATCTGTAACAACAATCAATACAAATTCAGTTCCAATAATTATCCTAATTAGTTACAGGTGCTTTATCTCTTCAACCGATACTGTAATTTCTCACTACTGAAAATTGCTGTGTACACGCAGAAAAATAGTATGGTTGGGATATCAATATTCGAAGAGCATCATACTATTTTTGGGTATATGGTTGTGGCACGACAATATTAAAGTATGATCATCACAGCAATAGTATGGTTCACTCACAACCATATTATTATTCACACTCAACCATATTATGATCCCCACAACAATGTTATTATCCTCACAACCATAGTATGTTTCACATACAACCACAGTATGATCCTCACAACCATAGTATGACTTACACATAAGCATACGATGATCCCCAAAATTTTTGTGAGGATTGGCTAAAGTTGTTATTCAACAGTAGAGATTTTTATTACGTAAATTACTTAAAAATGCATTAAACTCTTATTAATAGGAGTAATTTATTAAATAGTAGAAAGAGGTTATACTAATCCAAAGTAGTTTGTTTTAAAAAAATTTAATTTTCATATAAAAAGTACTATTTTTGCGTAAAAAACCCAAAACAACAATACTTTTGTCGCACCAAGCATATTGATAATGATGCTGCAACCATATTTTTATTTTTAAATTTGGCAATAATACTATTGTTACATTTCAACAATATTAATATTGTCGTAATCACACTATTGGCAAAATGAAATTCAGAAACCATACTATGGTTGCCCATATAGTAACCATACCTTTTCTCTGCGTGTAGCCAAGCAACATTCGGTTTTTGCGATAGAATACATAGATTGTACGTGCAACATCAACACCCGGTTGTGGCAACAAATCTGTTCTCTTGGGTATTATAAATAGTATTGGTAGCTAAAGGAGGACAAATCCTACGTTTTTGGAAAAAGGAGGGAGAACGGGAGGTTAATGTTCAAAACAAGAGGACATTTCCCCCGAAAGAACGACGTATTGCAAAACTGTGCGTACGAGACCATTGTGTATGGGCCTCCGCGGTGTAATGGCTAGTGTACTTCAAGAATATGATATATACACAGGTTCAACTCCAGGTAAGAACATCTCACAATTTTTACCGCAGCAGGTTTCCATCTTGTAGACGACTTTACGGGTAAGAAATTTATCCCTAAGTCATGTAAAAACGTCTCTATCAACTGCCGTTCGGAGCCGGCTTTAAAAAATAGTTGGTCCCGTTCTGTAAGTTAGAGAACACAGCTTTCTGGTTTGAGAAAAGTTTTCCCTTGTTCCTTCTTGGTATTTAATAGACCATCGTAATGCATATGTTTATTTGGAAGGTATGAAGTGCGACTACACTTAGATCGTCCTCAACTAATGAAGATACTTATGTTGAACAAATACTAAAAAAAGTATATTTTTTTAGTGAGACTTTCAGATCCTTACAGTGAAACCTTATGCAACTTCGACTCACTAGCTTACACTAGCTTATGCTGGATACCGGGTTCTGTTCTGTTCTTAGGGTTCTTGATTAATATTTCACGGTAGGGGTTTTGTCCCGTTCTGTTCTTGACTTAATTCAACAATATCACTTCACCGTTTAATTCAAAGCACTATCGATAATAGATGGCTTTTAAACATCTGAATTATCTCAAAGGTTGCAGACTGATTTAACTTATTTGGAGAATCGTCCTTGCGCAAGTAGGTGTACCTAGGAGCACACCAACAATGCGAATAGGAATAACCTCATAACCTCATCACCATTTTAGTGTAATAATAAGCAACTGTTTTTGTTTTTTTCTTAAAGGTAAATCATTTCTTTTATTTTATAACGCAACTGTGGAACAATTCGTGTGGCCATATCCTATTGGATTTAGGATTTACTTGCCGCCGCCACCACCACCGCCGCCGCCGCCACCGAATCCACCGCCGCCACCACCGCCGCCGCCACCCTGTGGTTTAGGTTCTGGCAAAGGATTTGGATTGGGGTTACCTAAAATCACAAAGAAGAAAAATTGAAAATTGTATTAACCATTCCTGATGTCGAGCAGCTCCTGTCAAACTTACCCAAAGCCATTGCTACAAGGCAAAGAAGAAAAGCAAAGAACACGTAGAACTTCATATCTGAGAACTCAAAAGTCCAATGATGCTCTGGACATGGAAATGCTTATTATTTATAGCAAAAACTTGGTGATACAATTTCGGTCATAGCAATCTCATTTGTTAGTTAATAAACGACTGGTTATCGCTTTGCCTCCTAAACTGGTTATTCCGAATGCAAAACAGACAGTTTCTTCGAAAATGACGTTAATACATCTCAGGCGTAAAAAAATGAATGATTTCTTCTAGAAAAGAAAGACTTTGGTGGTTTCTGTCAACATAAAGGCACTCGTAGTTCCGAGTTATTTTTTATGGCCCAAGAAAGTTTTTATTGTAAAGTACGAATCTTTACCATATGACATAAGTTAAAAATAAGTAAATATTCGATCGAATAACCAAGTTTTCGTGGTGTGATGTCTTAAGGGAAATCGTATGGAGTTTCTAATATATAGCATTTCATTTCTAAGATGGGAATTTCCATTTTGTCCTCTTTCGAAAAAGTGAAAAAAGTTGTTTACTTACTTTTAATAAAATTGTATTAATGTTTTTTAAAAATGATCCTTTTGGTTTAAAATGTCCTGATAAATTACTAACATTATCCTTTTAGTATAGATCTTCTACAATAAAATCAGAATATCTTGATGATAAACTGGCCCATTTTGTCCTTTTCCAACAAAAAATGATATTTTTTTTATAAAATTTAATGAATTAGTTTTGTTCAGAATGGAAACTAAAAAAAAAATATGGATTTTAAGTTACCTACACATTATGACCTATATGCTTTTTTTATCACATGTAGCCATGACTTCAAGAATTCATTTGAGGTCTTTTGCGTCACATTACCCTTAAGAAGCCAGAAATATTCTGGTTTAATATTCCACTTTAATTCAATTAAATAATTTATTACAATCAGCTTTATGACTTGAACAGTTTTTATTCTGGTTCGAGACCTTTGTCGTTTTTTTTAGAATCAACGTAAAAATTTGTGAAATGTATTGACTAGGCTGCCAGGCAGGGTTGGCGGGTTTTCTTTAGCAGTCTTTGGCTACTAATCAAATGAATTTTACGGGAGTCTCATTTGAATTATATATCTTAAAATTTTACACTGACATTTACAACACGAAGGGCTAAATATAAAAATTAAATAGAAAAGGTTATTATTTAGGTCAGATAACCGAATACTTTATGTATTCGGTTGGTCGAGGCAAAGACCGCTGAATTTACCGAGTTCCATTAATCTGTAACAACAATCAATACAAATTCAGTTCCAAAAATCATACTAATTAGTTACGGATGCTTTATCTCTTCAACCGATACTTTAATTTCTCACTACTGAAAATTTCTGTGTACACGCAGAAAAGAGTATGGTTGGGATAACAATATTCGAAAAGCATCATACTTTTGTTGGGTATATGGTTGCGGCGCGACAATATTATGATCATTACAACAATAGCATGGTTCACACACAACCATATTATTCACACTCAACCATATTATGATGCCCACAACTATGTTATTATCCTCACAACCATAGTATGTTTCACATACAACCACAGTATGATCCTCACAACCATAGTATGTTTCACATACAACCACAGTATGATCCATACAACCATAGTATGACTCACACGTAACCATACGACGATCGCCTAAATTTTTGTGACGATTGAGTTAAGTTGTTATTCAACGATAGAGATTTTTATTAAGTAAATTATTTAAAAATGCATTAAACTCTTATTAATAGGAGTACTTTATTAAACAGTAGAAATAATTCATTTATTAAAAATTTTTTCGGTTATACGAGTACTAATCCAAAGTAGTTCGTTTTTAAAAAATTTAATTATCTTATAAAAAGTACTATTATTGCGTAAGATTCGTAACAATAACATTGTCATATTAAGGAAAAATTACGATTTTGTCGGTTTTTTCGGTGATTGCCGTCATCATATTACTTATATTGTTAACATAAAATCCAAAACAACAATACTTTTGTCGCACCAAGCATGTTTATATTGACGCTTTAACCATATATTTATTTTTAAATTTGACAATAATACTATTGTTACATTTCAACAATATTATTATTACCGCAATCGTACTATTGTCAAAATGGATAATTTTTTTGCGCAACCGCGAACACCCGGTTGTGGCAACAAATCTGTTCTCTTTGGGTATTATAAATAATATTTATGGCTAAAGGAGGACCAATCCCACGTTTTTTTAAAAGGAGGGAGAACGGAAGGTTTATGGTTAAAAAAGAGAACATGTCCCCCGAAAGAAGGACGTATTGTAAAACTGGGCATAATAGACCATTGTGTATGGGTCTCCGCGGTAATGGTTAGTGTACACGACTGTCAAATGTGTCAACACAGTTTCAACTCCTGATAAGAACATCTCACAATTTTTCCGCGGCAGGTTTCTACCTCGTAGAAGACTTTACGAGTAGGAGATTTGTTCCTAAGCCATGTAAAAACGTTTCTATAAATTGCATATGTCGTTCGGAGCCGGCGTTAAAAAGCAGTAGGTTCCGGTCTGTAAGTTAGAGACTACAGCTTTCTGGTTTGAGAAAAGTGTCCCCTTGTTCCTTTATGGTATTTAATGGACCATTATAAGGCCTATTCCCATTTGGGAGATATTAAGTGCGACTGCACTTATGATCGCCTACAACTAACGGAGATACATATGTTGGACAAATGCTAAGGAAAGTATATTTTTTTAGTGAGACTTTCAGATTCCTGCAGGGAAACTTTTTGCAACTTCGACTTATTTGTAAGCCCACCAGATACCGCATTTTTTTTAGATCGGAGTCGCGACCGCCTTAGAATGTATAAACGGTCCTTAGGTTCTGGATCAACATTTCAGGGTATGGTTTTAATTCCGTTCTATTGTTAATTTAATCCAATAATATCACTTCACCATTTAATTTTAAACACTGTCGATAATAGATGGCTTTCAAACATCTGAACTCCCTCAATGGGTCGGGACTGATTTAACATATTTGGAGAATCGCCCTAGCTCATACAGGTGTTCCAAGGAACACATTTTGTTCACCAACAATGCCGAAAGGAAAACCTAGTATCCGGCATCACTGTTTTAGTGTAATAATAAGCAACTGTTTTTGTTTTTTTCTTAAAGGTAAATCATTTTTTATTTATAACGCAACTGCGGAACAAATCGTGTGGATACATCACTTAGGATTTTGGATTTACTTGCCGCCGCCACCACCACCGCCGCCGCCACCATATCCACCGCCACCACCGCCGCCGCCACCCTGTGGTTTAGGCTCTGGCAAAGGATTTGGGTTTGGATTACCTAAAATCACGAAGAAGAAAAATTACAATTTTATTAACCATTCCCATGTCGAGCAGCTTCTGTCAAACTTACCCAAAGCCATTGCCACAAGGCAAAGAAGAAAAGCAAAGAACACGTAGAACTTCATATCTGAGAACTCAAAAGCCCAATGATGCTATCGGCATGGAAGCGTTAATTATTTATAGCAAAAACTTTGTGATAAAATTTCGGCCATAGCAATCTGAGTAAATAAACAAACGACTGGTTATCGCTTTGCCTCTAATACTGGTTATTTCAAATTCAATAAAAAAAAACAGTTTCTTCGGAAATGACGTTCGTTAATTCATCTCAGGCGTAAAAACAGCTACAAATGTGAAAAAACATGTGAATGATTTCTTCTAGAAATGGAACACTTAAGTGGTTGCTATAAATTTCCAACAGGAAGGCCCTTTTAGTTTCGAGTTATTATTTATGGCCAAGTAAAAAATTGTTTACAAGCTATATGACGTATGTTTAGAAGAAGTAAACATGCATTCGATTTACCAAATTTTCGTGATGAGATGTCTTAAGGGAAATCGTATGAAGTTACAAACATATAACATCCCATCCCTAAGATTGGAGTGTCCACTTAGTCTTTCATTTCGAAAAAGCTGAAAAATGTTGTCCACTTAATTTCAATTGTGGCGTGTCCTTTTTTTAATAAAATTATGTTAATGTTTTTAAAAATGATCCGTTTTTGGTTAAAATATTTTGCTAAATTGCTAATATTATCTTTTTAGTATATATCATCTACAATAAAAATAGGATATCTTCAAGATAAATTGGCTAATTTCGTCCTTTTTCCAAACAAAAAAGATTTTTTTTAAATAAAATTTAATGAATAAGTTATGTTCGGAATTGATACCAAAATCGACTAGAGGGCGATTTATTAAAATAGATTTTTTTTCCACCCATGGTTTTTAAGTAACCTACAAACTATGACCGACTCGAAAGTATAAATTTTTTATTTATCACAAGTCTTCAAGAATTCGTTTGCGGTCTTTTGTGTCAGATTACCCTTAAGTAGCCGGAAATATTAAGGTTTAATATTCCAATTTACTTTACCTAAATTATTATCATAATCAGCCCTATGACTTAAACAGCTTTTATTCTGGTTCGAGACCTTTTGATGCTTCTTTTTCTGAATCAATTAAAAAAAATTGGTGAAATGTATTGACTATGGTTGCCAGGCAAACTGAACAGCTGTTTCTTAATCCGCCAAGGGTTTTCTTTAGCATTTTTTGACAACGATTACCTCGGCTACAAATCAAATGAATTATACGGGAGTATCATTTGAGTTATAGCGTTTTCTTAAATTTTTTTGCATTGGCACATCGAAAGTAAAAACCATGTTTTAAAAAAACTGTCCATAATTCAGAAAAACTATTTTCTTATCGCTAAATTTAAAAATTAAATAAAAAAAAAATATATTTCGTGCAGATAACCGTATACAAAAAATTTAACTATCAGTTGCTAGAGGTAATGAGAACCGAATTCAAGGGTTCCACTAATCTGTAACAATACTCATTACAAATTCAGTTCCAATAATCATCCGAATTAGTTCCAGCTACATTCTCTTTTCATCCGGTACTGTCATTTCTCACTACTGCAAATAGCCGTGTACCCAAACAACATTCGTTTTTTGCAAAAGATTGTATGTGTAACCACCAACACCCGGTTGTGGCAACAAATCTAGTGTCTTTGGGTATTATAAAGAATATTGGCAGCTAAAGGAGGACACATCCCATGTTTTTTGAAAAATGAGGGAGGTTAATGGTCAAAAGTGATCACTTTCCCCGAAAAAATGACATATTGTAAAACTGTGCTTAAGAGACCATTGTGTATGATCCTCCTCGGTGTAATGGCTAGTGTACTAAAAGACTATGATATATGCACAGGTTCAACAGTGGCTAAGAACATCTCACCATTTTTTCGCGGCAGGTTTCCAGCTGGTAGACGACTTTACGAGTAAGAGATTTATCCCTATGCCATGTAAAAACGTCTCTATAACCTGCATAAGCCATTCGGAGCCACGTTAAACAGTAGTAGGTCCCGGTCTGTAAGTTAGAGAACACAGCTTTCTGGTTTGAGAAAAGTTTCCCCTTGTTCCTTAATGGTATTTAATAGACCATTGTAAGGCCAATGTTTAGTTGGCAGGTATGAAGTGCGACTGCACTTTGATCATCTTTAACTAAAGGAGATACATTTGTTGAACAAATACTGAGAAAAGTATATTTTTTAGGCAGAATTTCAGATCCTTACATTGAAACCTTTTGCAACTTCAACACATTTGTAATCCCACTACTTTATATCTAAAAGCCAATATCGTGTTAAATTTCAGAGTCCAAGCGATTTTCGTTACATCGAGATCATGGCCGTCTTAGAATTTATAGACCATCAAGTGGATCAAGGGTTTCAGATCAACATTTCAAGATAGGATCTGTATTCCGTTCTATTGTTGACAAATAAATTCACCCACTTCAACGTGTAATTCAAAACATTGTCAAACATCTGAACTCCTCCATTGGTTTAAGACTGATTTAACTTGTTTGAAGAATCGTGCTATCGCAAACAGTCATCCAAGGATCACATTGAGTCCACCAACAAACTTTATGTACCTATGCCAATTAAACCAACCAGTACCCCTCATCACTATTTAAGTGTAATAATAAGCAATTGATTTTGTTTTTTTAAAGTTAAATCATTTCTTTTATTTCATAACGCAACTGTGGAACAATTCGTGTGGCCATATCCTATTGGATTTAGGATTTACTTGCCGCCGCCACCACCACCGCCGCCGCCGCCACCGAATCCACCGCCGCCACCTCCGCCGCCGCCACCCTGTGGTTTAGGCTCTGGCAAAGGATTTGGGTTGGGGTTACCTGAAATCACAATGAAGAAAAATCGAAAATTTAATTAACCATTCCCATGTCGAGCAGCTCCTGGCGAACTTACCCAAAGCCATTGCCACAAGGCAAAGAAGAAAAGCAAAGAACACGTAGAACTTCATATCTGAGAACTCAAAAGTCCAATGATGCTCTGGACATGGAAATGCTAATTATTTATAGCAAAAACTTGGTGATACAATTTCGGTCATAGCAATCTCATTTGTTAGTAAATAAACGACTGGTTATCGCTTTGCCTTTAATACTGGTTATTTCGAATGCAGTAAAAGACAGTTTCTTCGAAAATGACGTTAATACATCTCAGGCGCAGGGGATTTTTTTTTGGCTTTTGTTTATTGTCCATTTAGCTAAATATCAGTCAACAGGAACGCAGTGTTTTAAAAGACACGTTTTTGTCTAACAACATCAAGGGCGAATTAAAAATAATGGAAACTCGTTTCAAGATCAACAACTTCCCTGCGATTTAGCGGAGGGGTGGGGTTTTTCGCATATGCAATACGGCCCAACAGTTTTAATTTTTTTAATTATTTTGAATCTTTATTTCATGATAATTTTTAAGGTAGCTTAACAGAAAAAATAATATCTCATTAGCAGAATTAAGTTGTGAAAAAAATACTTGTTTCTTAAATATTTTATAAATTTTAATTTCAATAATACCGATTCAAGTGCAGATGTGCTGTTTGAAACGTAGGCCCATAAATTTGTCTAACGTATTATTATTTTTTTTGATTATGTTCGAGACGGCTGCTAACGATTTCGGAATTGTGTTGTGTTGCGGCTGTGTTACATGGCGCCCCATCCTGCTGGCACCAAGGATTGGGTCAGGGAAAAGAGGGTCATCCAAATTCCATAAATAAAAATAAATAGTGTTCCTACCAAAGTACAAATAAATCTTATAGTCCTATTCATACTCTCTGTGTAATCAGAGAGTGAGGAATTCAAGCTGAAACTAATATAGTTACAACGCTTTGAAATTTATGGAGCTGGCGGCTGAACAAAATGAAACCGTCGGCGAAACGCCAACGTTCAATTTAAATTAGTTGTGACTTATGGCAGAAAACTATAGAACAATTTATAAGTGGACTAGACAATATTTTATTAAAACAAAACAAGTACTTTTAAATAACCAGCAACGATAATAATCTTAATTTATGTTTTACCTGCATGCAAAATAACCCAATTTCGTTAAAATTTGAAAAAAAAATGTATTTTTTTATTTTATACGAACTTAAAACGATTTTACTCAATTTTGATACCAAACTATCATTAGACGAAAAAAAATTATCGTCTAATGATCGGTACATCATTGCGACCTGAAGCTTGATTACAAGAATGGATGGACAGACTGACAAGTCTAAATCGACAAAAAAAAGTTTGTCGAAAACTATAAGTAACTTATACTCGTAGTACCCTCCACTAGTCTTTAGAAGAGGGTACTACGAGTATAAGTTTCTTATAGTTTTATGGCAAATGTTTCTAGCTACTGGAAGTATTTGAGCTAGACCCACCTTTGAGTATACCAATCGACGTATAATTACCTGCTGTTTCCATTTAACGATGTCTGTTTGTCCGCCCCTCTGACCATTTACTGCTTATTAGACAGGATTGTTGATTTTCATGAAATTTGCCATTAGTAAGTGTTTTTGGACCAAGGACGAATGCTATTGAATTTAAAAAAAAATCGGTTTAGATTTTATTATGATCATTCGATTTTATGTCTTTAGCTCTAGAGGCCACACGGTACATCCGATCTTGATGAAATTTGGCATACGTTAGTTTTTCGGGCTAAAAAAAGATTTTATTAAAATCAAAGAAAATCGGTTCAGATTTAAACATAGCTCCCACAAATATATGTTCATTAATATGATGTCTTTAGGTCTAGAATCTACAGACTACACCCAATCTTGATGAAATTTGGCACACGCTAGTGGTTTTAACCACGGAAGAGCGTTATTAAAATTGAAAAAAGTCGGTTGAGATTTAGATACAGATCCATCACATATTCGTTTATCCGATTTTATGTGCACATATATTTTATGTATCATATACTTATCTTGATGCAATTTGGCGAGGAAGTTCCTTAATCGATTTTACCAAAAACAATGAAATATTCTTACAAATTTCAAATATGACACTTTTTTAAGATCTGGTTAAACTTAGAGCCCGTCCAAGGGGTGCAAATACCTATTATCCGTTGACTTTTTTGAACATCCAAAAGTGCAGGGTATAGCATAGTCGGTCTCGTCCGACTTAAGCTATTTTTAATTGTTTTTAAATGGGTCATTTATATTTTTTTGAGTGTCACGAACATCAAACCTTTGCCCAAACTTATAGTAGCCACAGTATGGTAAGGGTATAAAGAAGTCCGACAGAGCCGTCTGTTTGATACTCTACCCTTCATTGGTATTTATAAGTATAATAGTTGCCCCTGTATGGAATTTGACCAAGATTTGACTATTCATTAAAGCTTCTAAAAGAGTAGGTTCTCGAATCTAGAGTGAACTTTGTATTGTGGCTATATGTATCGATTTCGTTGAATTTCACTAAGGTTGGGTATAAGTAGCTCCCATCTTGCCAAAATAAATTACGCATGCAGAGTTTTAAGCGTTGGAATCATTGGATAATTAAACCCTACACCGCAGGTTATTAAAAATTAGTTCTGATGTTTCTAACACATTTAAGTGAGGTAACTTAACCCTTTGTTAAGTATACAAATCGATTCAGAATCTATCCAATTCCATTGAATGATGTCCGTCCGTCATTCTTCAAGTTTTGGCTATGGACGAACCTTTTTGAAATTGGTCGAAATCGGTCCATATTTTAATACCAAACATAGGGTTTTTCCGATTTTATAACCTACAGCTAAAAAATCCACATATTGCACCCGATTCCTACGTAGTTTCGCACAGAGCATAACGAGTTTCCAACACAAATCTCTAGTAAAATAGGAACATATCGGTAATTGTTTTCGTATAGCTCCCACGCAAATTTCCCCCCGATTTGAGGTCCTGCAGGCCAAGAAGTCAGTTATTAATTAGTAGGGACATAAGTACTGTTACAACATTGAACATACCCATTTCACTAGCAGAACTGAACATACCCCGTTAATGTCATAAGGGTTTTGAAAGCTAACCTCAAAAGCGTTAGTCTGTGACGGGATTTTAAAATTGATTCAACTTTCATCATGGAGTGGTCAGATAATGAGAACTGTATCGCTGTAATAGCGCGATATTTTCAAAACGCTTCGGCCACTAGGGATTAGCCGCATGTTCGTCTACCGATGCATAAAACTGTTTGAGGAGACTGGAGATGTAAAAGACCGCCAACGGTCGGGCCGCCCACGCTCTGTTCGATCACCGCATGTCATCAAAGCCGTTAAATCAAAAATTCACAGAAATCCGCCCCGAATACAGAAAGTCATGGCCCGTGAGATGAATATCACGCAAAAGTCCATGAGTCGAATCATTGAAAAAGACTTGGGACTTGGGGCTTTCAAACGACGTACCGGAATTTTATTGACTGCAGCTTTAAAAAAATAGGATTGAAAAATGCAAACGTCTTTTGGTGAAGCACGCTGATAGCTTGCACAGAAGAATGTTGTTCATCGATGAAAAAATTTTTACCGTTCAGGAAAAATTAAACAAGCAAAATGATAGAGTGTATGCTCTGTTATCTAAGGAAGCATCTGAACGGATCCCAAGGGTGGAAAAGGGTCATCACCCAGCTTCAGTCATGGTTTGGTGCGGTGTCTCTTACGATAGGGTCACTGCCCTGCATTTCTGCGAACAAGGAGTCAAAACATCGGCCAAAGTTTACCAAGAAACCGTTTTGGAAGCTGTTGTGAAACCTCTTAACAATTTCCTGTTCCAAAACCAGCCATGGCTAAAACGTCCCAGGCCTAGCTTCGAAACAATTTGCAAGCGTTCATTTCCTCTGAAGGATGGACCTCAGGCAGTCCAGATTTAAACCCATTGGATTACAAACTGTGGACGGTTTTAGAGGACAAGGTTGGTCACAAAAGATACCCTAACATTGGATCTCGTAAGACTGCTTTGGTTCGAGCTGTGGCCAATTTTCCAATGGACGAGGTTCGTGCAGCTATTGACGGTTGGCCAGTGCGACTTAAGGCGTGTGTAAAGGCAAAAGGCGGACATTTCAAATAAGTAGATTCTTTTTGGATACAATATACATCAATAAATTTTTAAAAAATATTTGGTCCAAAAACATTCAGTACTTTTTATTTAACAGCATAAAACGTGTGTAACAGTATTTATGTCCCTACTACGTAAGTATACCCAATCACGATCAAAAAAATAACTAACATAAAAATAATACACTGTAAAAAAATCCTTGATCTTTTTGTTTTTTTCGTTAGTTAAAATTCTTTTTTTTATACAATTTTTTACAGTGTATTTATTTTTTTTTAAACGTGTCATAAAGCCTTTTAAAATATCTTTTTAATGATACCAAGATCATGCAAATCGGTTCAGCCCATTCTGAGTTATTGTAGTTTAAATGGAGCTCTTTTCGACCATTTTCGCGTTTTTTCCAAAACTTTCCCACTGTGCCACGCCCAAAAAATCCCAAAACAGTCATTTCTAAAAATGAGAGTTTGTTTGTATTGATCAAATTTCGCTATGAACAAAATTTCATCGATATCTGAGGGGGTCGGGTTCAAAATTTCAGTTTTATCTCGATTTTTAAATGAAATTCATCATATTAGGTCCGACATTGCACAAGCGCCATACAGAGCTGCAAAATTTCTTAAATATTTTAGTGGTGTACCCAACATCGGCCACACCCGAGTTATCACTTTCCTTACTGGTTTTAAAAGTAGATGACTCGCCCCATTCTGGGACGAAGCTTTGTATTGGTGCTAGACGGAAACTGGGTCTAATATGGGAATAAATTAAAATATGATCTGGATTCTTCAGGATTGGTAGGTAGGACGCTTTATACGGTTTCTAAGGAGGCAGTACCAAAAATGGGATATATATTTGTGACTAGCTATCTCACAAATATATATCCCAATTTAGGTACTGCCTCCATAGAAACCGAATATAGCGTCCTACCAACCAATCCTGAAGAATCCAGATCATATTTTAATTTATCCCCATATTAGTTAGACCCTATTTTCTATTTCAAATCTGATCCGAATTTTTTTAAATTATTTTTTTTTTTGATCTGACAAAAATTGCATTTTGATTACAAGCTTTAGATGAACAGCGGATGAATAAACGGGTGGGTGGTCATAGTTAAATCGACTTAGATAACGCTTTTGAATCGAACAGCTCAGGCTTCAAGTTGTAAGCCATTAAAAACAAATGCCGATGTTTTTAAATCCACGGTTGTTACATTTCTACCAAGTGTCTTTGTTTATACTCGGCTGTAAATAAGTTATGAATATGTCCACTGGTTGAATGCAGTGCTATGGTTTGAATACACCTTGTGACACATTTTACTGCATGTGACTAGAAACCGCCTATTGGCAAGAACCCTCTGAATTCTGGTTGTTTATGTAAATCAAATAAAAATGCATATTTTTGACATGGGATTAAAACCAATTGACGTTTTTGTGCTAACAAAACATTTCAATTTGAATCGGCAGAGATTTTGAATACTCGCTTATGTGCTATGATTTAGCATGAATACGTGTTTTGTGCTAAACATCATTATTAGTTTTGCACGTTTCCTAGTAAAATCAGTGGCATTAAGAACAATAAGAAATAAAAAGCCAGTGAACAAATTAAGTTTAAGCAAACCCAATTTTATGTACGCTTCATCGTCGCCAGGCTGATAAAGCCTAAAAAAATAAAAAAGTGGTCCGTATTTTGGGCCCATAAGTCCGACCCTAAAAAACTCAATAGTTTATGTTTGAAATCGTAGAACAATGTGCTTTAATTTGAGAGCCATATTGACTTTTGATCGTCCCTTCTGACCAGCCGCACTGTGGTTCACTCTTGAATTTTTCCTTACGGAATAATAGAATGGCCCAATAATGAAAATAAGGAAATGTATATTTAACAGCACACGTCAACAAATTTCCTCCACAACATGGTATTTGAACGCTTCAACAGCATCTTCTGGCGACGAAAATCGTTGACCACGCATTTATTTTTTGATGTGCGAGAATAAAAAGAAGTCATTGGGTGCCAAGTCAGTGCTGTACGGCGGATGACCCTTCAATTCGATGTTTTGGCCGGTCAAAAAGGCGCTCGTTTGAGCCGATGTGTGAGAGCTCGCATTGTCATGGCGCACAATGATTCCGTCTTCTCTTGTTTGTTTTTCGAATTTCTCCGAAGACTTCAGGCAAACAAATTGTGGTGTACCACTCAGAATTGACGGTCCTACGTTGCTCAAGCGGAACAGTCGTCACATGACCAGTTTTGCCGAAGGAACTGGCGACCATTTGCTTGGAAGTGCTTCTTCCACGAACAACTATCGTTAGATTTGGCTCTACTTCGAAGACCCACACGGTCGATGGCTGTTTTGTTTCGGGCTCATACGCGAAGATTAATGATTCGTCACCTTTGATGATCCTATAAACGTCTTTTGAAGCACTGCGATCGTATTTTTTCAAAATTTCTTTGAAAAAATACGAGCGATTGTCAAATTGTGCGGGATCCAACGAGAACAAACCTATTTTACGGCCAGGTGTTCATGCAATATCGAATGTATGCTGGTGGAAGAAATGCCCAAGTATGCCTCTATCTCACAGTATGTCACATGACGATCTTGCATTATCAGTTCACGCACGGCATTATTGTTCTCTGGCACAACGGCTGTTTGAGAAGCATCCAAATACTTCGAAATTTACATTTCACTCTAAATATGCGGAACTTTATTTAAAGGAAATAAGCGTTGGAGTTATAGTTTCTATATATATATATGTGTTATTACACATAACAATTGTTGTTAACCTCTTAGCCAATTAAAATTTCACAGAACGGTTTGGTTGAAAGACTCATGGTGCCGTAATACATACTCCTCTTTCCAAAAATCTATAAGACCATAAGAAACACATCAAATTTGTAGGTAATCGAAACGAAAAAGGCTACGAGTAACATTGCGATCTATTTTTGCAGAATGTTCATAAATATTCCATGAAATAGATTCGAATTGGATTTTAATTCAGACCTCTGATCGAGAACTCGAAAACGCTAAACTACAGAGTCGATACCAAGCATCGAATTAAAGAGCTGGCTCGAAAAGTTGCATACTGAGAGATTTTTGTTGTAATTTTTCGACTCGATTTTGGTTCGGCGTCAACTCTACAGATTGGTAATTTTTGAGCCTTCTAACAGAACACTAAATTTAAGTGTAATTCGAATCGATTGTAATAAATACTTTAGATCTTTTTTGTTATTTTTATATTCTTCGAAAAGATATGGAAATGTAAGTAAAATATGACTCGAGCTAAAAGAAAATTAATTTTTGGAGTTTGGAATGTTTTGGGTATAATTGCCCAGCAAACCAAACCTTCATAATTCGGTCAGAATTTTGTACGACAATCGGCAAAATTTTCTGATTTCGGATCAGAATTCGTAGCGAGTTCGTAACGAAAAACATATGAGATGGTTGACACGAATTCTGAACTACTTCTCTGAGGGAATTCTGATGTTTTTGCCGACATTTCGAACCGATTTCTGACCGAATTCTGAACTATAGTCTTGGAAAATTCGAAAGAAAATTTCGATTTCTCGTAACGAATTCTGAACGACTTCGGTCAGCAGGGGTGTCTGCAGTTTCAGAGAATGTCACTTTACTATAATAATACCGGAAGCACTAATTGTGCTGTTATTATGTTTAGTGGCTATACATTTAAGGACAACCAGTTTTGCATTAAACGAGAACTGCCGGCTGTAGAGTTTTTCTCCGAACACAATAAAAATCCCTCGCACAGCCCAGCTAACCATACGAGGGCGACCGCAAAACTAACTGGCCTGGCACATTTTCTGTTTTACTAGCAATTTTTTTTTGTTTTTTAAAGCAATCTTTTATAAGCCATCTGTCAAAATTTCCGAAATATTTAATGATTATTTTCTTTGTTACAGGTTATTGAAGTAAACAAGTTTTATATTTTTCGAAAAATGGAAAATAAAGAGTTTCGTGCGGTAATTAAACACTTTTATATGAAAGATTATACGCCACAATTAATCAGAGATGGATTGGATTCTGTTCATGGTGATAATGCACCATCATACTCCACCGTGAAATCCTGGGTTCAACAATTTAAAATGGGTCGTTCAAGTACGGAAGATGAACAACGCTCTGGAAGACCGAAAACTGCTACTACTATTGAAAACATTAGAAAAATATTTAATGAAGTGACTAAAGATAGACGAATAAAGCTCAGAGAACTTGCTGATATTGTTAAAATACACGAAAAACAAGTTTGGAGTATTTTACATGATGAACTCCACATGAAAAAACTATCCGCAAGATGGGTGCCGCGTTTGTTGATTTTGCCCCAAAAAATCGTCCGTTGGACCAATTCCGTGGAGCTTTTAGCGATTTATTAGCGTAATCCAATAGAGTTCTTGCGCCGATTCATAACTGTTGATGAAACATGGATCCATCACTACATCCCAGAATGCAAAGAACAGTCAAAACAATGGATAGAAGCTGGTAAAAGTGGTCCTAAGAAGGCGAAAACTGTTAAGTCAGCAGGAAAAGTAATGGCCACAGTATTTTGGGATGCAAGGGGTATAATATTTATTGATTATCCTGAGAAAGGAAAAACTATAAATAGTGAATATTATTGTGCATTATTGGATCGGTTGAGTGAAGAAATCAAGATAAAACGACCGCATTTAGAAAAAAAAAGTTCTTTTTCATCAAGATAATGCTCCTTCACACACTGCATTTTTAACTCAACAAAAACTGGCCGAATTACGACTTAAAATTGCTCCGCATCCACCATATAGTCCAGATTTAGCTCCTTCTGATTATTTCTTGTTTCCAAATTAAAAAAAAAAAATCTCGGTGGCAACAAATTTTCGTTCAATAGCGAGGTTATTGCTGAAACTGAGGCATATTTTGATGGTCTTGAAAAATCTTATTTTTCGGATGGAATTAAAAAACTTGAAAAACGTTTGATGAAGTGTATTGAGTTGGAAGGAGATTATGTTGAAAAATAAATAATAATAATTTCAAAAAACGGTTATTTTTATGTTAGGCCAGTTACTTTTGCGGTTGCCCTCGTGCGTTCAGAATTCGGTCAGAATTCTGTAGGACAATCTGAAAAATTTCCGATTTTGGATTAGAATTCTTACCGAGTTCGTTCCGACAAACATATTATAGGGTTGACATGAATTCTGAACTATAAGAACTTCTCTGAGGAAACTCTGTTGTTTTTGCCGACATTTCGAACCGATTTCTGAACGAATTCTGGGCTAATGTCTTGGTAAGTTTTGAATGTAAACAAACAAAAAACAAGAATTTGAAATATAAAAATATCTCAGACAAACAGTTAAGAATTCGTTCAGAATTAGTTCCGAGACATGTCTGAATACACTAACAATAACTGTAAAGCATGAAGCAAATAATAAAAATTTGAACGAATAGACCACCTCAGATAAATAGTTCAGAGTTCGTTGCGAGTTCGATAAGAGAAGTCTAAACAAAAAATTAATAAACATCCCACAGACAAGTCTAACAGAATTAGAGCCGAATTCGTTCACATATTTCGGAACATAATAAATAAAAAATCCTCAGACAAATCGAACAGAATTCGTAACGATTTCGGTAATAGTTCTCGATGGAGTTCAGAATTGTCTGATATCAGACATTGTCGGCAAATTTGGTTTACTTTTTTGAATCATTGCATTAGGGGTACAACCAAAATAAGGGTCTATCACCACGCTACAGCGCGCTGTAGCCGATGTTGTGCTGAAACCGAAAAATGTTTCCTCAGGTCAAAACAAAAACGTTCCGCGTCGAAGCCGATTAAGTTTTTTCTATCAAAATTTTGAATTTTTTTCAAAAATTTTTATTATATAATTATTTAACTATTTACATTTCTTAATGTAATTATATGATTATAATCAAAATCACAATCTAATAACTATCTTTGTTAAGTGAAATTAACTTAAGATTAAGAGTTCGTGTTGATTTGCATTGGAGGAAAATATCTTGTACGACTTTAATGGCGCGTTCCGCACAAATGTTGCTGCGTTGTGTTTTTGGAATTCTTGATTCATCTTTCACCCAATGTCTTAGAAAGCATCTCTGAGCATTAGAGAAGCCCGATAATGATTTGTTTAAGGCTTCGAAGTCATTTTTATTGTAACAATGGTCTGAAAACCAAATGTTGTACCAAGGGCCACATATAAATTCGCATATTGCATATAATTTGCTACGATATTTAGGAATTAGTATGTAAGCTAGAATCGCAAGAATTGCTCTAGAATTCCATCTAGCATTACTAATCGGTGGTGTGGTTTTAAAGTTTATAAATGGAAATTTATTGTGCGCCTGCTTTAATTGAACCCAAACTGAATTGCATTTGACGCGGAACCTTTTTCAACGATATCGAAAATCTAAAGATGAAGTTCTTATTGTTTTTTTTTGCACTACATGGTATGGATAGGTCCATATTGATATTTTCATTGTAAAAAAGTTGTATCCCTAATGTTCATACTAAATGTACTTTTTCTAATTTTGTTTCCTTTCAAATTCTTTTTAATACAATCTGTATGTAATGTGATATTAAAGATACTGTCATACCTCGGTGAAACATTCATTAAAAAAGTTATAGCATGTCACCAGAGCCATGTGGGCCGGATATTGTATTCCATGCTTATTCGCAACTTGTCTTCATCACAATCCAATAAAAAAATCAGATCTACGTATGTATATCTAAAAGGTACGTGTTTTAATTTTAAAATGAAAATGTACATTTTTACTGAGTCACCCTTTATGTGTGTAATTACAATATTAGCATTTATTTCAATAATATTTTTTTAACGATGTAGGTAAAAATATCGCAAAAATTCTAGCCGATTTCTATAATAAATATATCTTAAAAGTAATAAAGGTTCTAATTTGGCTAATTTTTCAAACGATATACACACAAACATAAAAATTCGATTAACTTTTCAACTAAATTTCGATATGAAACAACTTTCATATTTTTGTCAACATTGAATCGAAAATGTACACAATTGCTGAGAGGTGAGTGAACACACCTGATGTCGGTGCAATGTACTAGATTTCGATTTCCATCAGTTTCTACATACTATTGGAAACAAGAAATGTTCTCCTAGAAAAATCGAAAAATCTGCCGTAAATCAGTATTATTTAAATATGTTGCAGATCGCGACTGTTATTTTGGTTTTAGCGGCCATGTGACCGAGCTCTTAATACCCACAGAGAATAATTTAGTTGGAAAATGTTCCGAACTACAAATGAAAAAAAATATTCGGTTGTATAAACATTATTTTCGTTGCAATCACCAATATTCAATGGTATTGATGGTTACGTGGTTCAATTTACCAAGAGATGGTAGCGACAATAATATTAGGATAATATTACGATCGGTAATACCAACCGAATTCAGTGAAACTCTTGGTTACCACAAATGCTTGCACTAAGTGTTGCCTGGCGCCATCTGACATTTCCATTGGAAAGTTTGACATTTTTTAGCATAAACTTACTCAGAACTTTTTGACGTACGGCCATCTTTCGTGTTGTTTACAGTGACTAAAAAAATCAATTTGACAAATAAATGGAATTAACTAGTGAACATTTTCGTGCGATCATTTTTCACATCTTTCGAAGTGGAGTATCCCGACAAGAGTGCATCAATGAACTTAAATCTTTATATGGCGATGAAGCACCATCCTATAGCACTGAAAAAAACTGGTTTAATGAATTCAATCGTGGCCGACGCTCGCTCAAAGACGAAGGCCGGCGTTTGTGCCAGAGAACATTGATGCCGTGCGTGAACTGATAATGCAAGATCGTCATGTAACAAACCGTAAGATAGAGGCATCCTTCTCGTTGGATCTCGCACAATTTGACAATCGCTCAAAAAAAGGCTCGTGTCGATTGGTGCAAAGAAATTTTGAAAAAATACGACCGCGGTTCAAACAAATCAGCAATCGACGGTGTGGGTTTTCGTAGACGAGCCAAATCCAACGAAAGTTGGTCGTGGAAGAAGCACTTCGAAGCGAATGGTCGCCTGTTTCTTCGGCAAAACTGATCATGTGGCGGCTGTTCCGCTTGAGCTACATAGGACGGTCAATTCTTAGTGTTACACCACAATTTTTTTGCCTGAAGTCTTCGGAGAAATTCGAAAAACGAACAAGAGAAGACGAATCATTGTGCACCATGACAATGCAAGCTCTTACACATCGGATCAAACCAGCGCCCTTTTGACCGGCCAGAAAGTCGAATTGATGGGTCATCCGCCGTACAGTCCTGACTTGGCACCCAATGACTTCTTTTTGTTCCCGCACATCAAGAACAAAATGCGTTGTCAACGATTTTCGTCGCCAGAAGCTGCTGTTGAAGCGTTCAAAAACCATGTTTTGGAGGTGTCTCAATCGGAGTGGAAAAGTGCATCGACAATTGGTTTGAGCGCATGCAAAAGTGTATAAATCAAGCTAGAGAATACTTTGAAAAACCATAAAACCATTTTTGATGATAAATATTCACATTTTCGGTATTAGGCCAGAAATATATATACCTCGTATGTAGTACATGTTTCTTTGCTACTAATAATTGGTTATGACAATAAATTAATTCATTGTAGTAACCCCGTTTAGTTCGCTGTTGTTAAATATTACTCAATGCGACAAAAGTTCGGACTTTTGCGGGGGCTGAAGGATTTCTTCTGGAAATGTAAGACTTAGGTGAATATAAAACATTTTCACAGGGACGGTTCCAGTAGGTCTAAGTTATTTTTTATGGGAGGAAATATTCATTTTTAAATTCTTTACCGCACATAGGGAAACTGAAACTTTTTTTGGACGAAAGGACTTTAAGTTTTTATCACCAAACCTTAATAATAATGATGATAATTCGGTTGGAAGTACCATAAGATGATTGATAATATCAACTAATAGATTAGTATAGAGTTGTTCAATGCAACCAACAACTGGTTATGGCACAAACTATTTCACATTAATAACAAACAACAGTTGCATCTTAGATATTTTTTAATAAAATTTAATGAACTAGTTATGTTGTGAATAAAAATCAAAACTAACACTGACAGGCGATTTGTAGTTTAAATTTTTTTCCACCCATTTTTTATAATAACATACACAATATGACCGATATTTTTACCATATCTATAGCCAAGACTTCGAGCATTCATTTAAGGTATTTTGAGTCACATTAACTCTAAAGTTGCCGGGAAAATGTACGAACACAGTGTAACAAAAAATAATAAAGTCAAAATAGCTGGGAAGCGATATCATTTTTCTTGTAGATCTTGCTGAGTACAACAAGCAACCGGGTTTAAAATTTTCCAAACACTCAAAAATCTGGAGTTACGGATAAAAAACCGGTTTTTCGGATCTTACGCACTTATATGCCAGTAACTTGATTGAATATCAAACGATTTGAAAATTTTCCGCAGAAACTGCGGAATGGTGTATACACTTTTAAAATCACACTGAACCAAATCTGTGTGTTTTTCCTGTAAACTCATTTTTTTTAAATTTTTTGTAATTTTTTTACTTTGGATGCGTTTTCACACAGAATTTTTTCAAAGGAACTCAAAAAAAAAGGCTAGTGTCGATTAGTGCAAAGAAATTTTGAAAAAATACGATCGCGGTGCTTCAAAAGACGTTTATAAAATCGTTACAGGTGACGAATCATGGATCTATGCGTATGGGCTTAAAACAAAACAGCAATCAACCGTGTGGGTCTTCGAAGTCGAGCCAAATCCAACGAAAGTGGATTTGGCCAGTAACTTGGTTGAATATAACCCGATTTTAAGTTTTCGGGCTGATTTGGGAAGAAGAAACTGCGGAATGGTGTATACTTTTTTTAAAATCACACTGAAAAAATCTGTGCGATTTTTCCTGTAAACTCATTTTTTTTTAAATTTTTTGTAATTTTTTAACTTTGGATGCGTTTTCAAACAGAATTTTTTAAAAGGAAAGGAACAATTTTTGAATATATTTTGAATAATAAAGAGAGTGTTCTTACAAATACAATTCGGTGTCATTTTTAAAAATCCGTTAGAAACTGATTGAGTTATTCAACTTTTTTAAAATCCGTTAGAAACTGATTGAGTTATTCAACTTTTATTAAAACAACATTTTCTGAAAAAATACAATTATTGGCAATACTACTAAGAAATGTTTGTTTGGCCGTTTCCTTTTTAATTCAACATCATCAGTATCCCGTTTAAGTGACCAGCAATATTCGGAAATCATTTTTATTTTATCTTTTCCTTCAAAACATTTTTCCATTGTAATTATTTCTTGATGAAAGTGTTCGCCTTGTTCAACCATGTTACTGGCATATAAGTGCGTAAGATCCGAAAAACCGTTTTTTACCCGTAACTCCAGATTTTAAAGGTGTTTGGGAAATTTCAAAACCGGTTTCTTGTTGTACTCAGCAAGATCTACAAGAAAAATACTATTATTTCCCAGGTATTTTTTCACTGTCACACTGTGAAATTAAAATAATTAGCTTTATTAAAAAAAAATGTTGACTCTATAAAACCAAAATTGAATTTGGTTGACGCACTTTTTGAAGCAGAAACCAAGTTTTAAAAAAATCTGCTCATAATTCAAATAAAAGAATAAATAACTTCAAATCCTTTAATATAACAATTAAATGAAAAACTGTTTTATTTTGGTCAGATAACCGAATACAAAAAGTTTAACTATCAGTTGGTCCAGTTAACAAATGCTCGTAGTAATGACAACCGAATTCAAAGAGTTCCTATAGCCCATAAACTATAACAATAACCAATATTTGTACAAATTCAGTTCCAATAATCATTGGACAGTATCTTCTACCGCTACTGTCAGTTCCCACTACAGAAAAATGCGGTGTACCCAATCAACATTCGGTGGTAGCGGTGTAATACATACGAGTAAATAGTACGTGCATTTTGCCAACATTCGGTTGGCAAAAAATTCGGTTGTGACAACAAATCTGTTCTCTGTGTCTAGCTTCCGGCTAACCAACGAACTTGTGCCATTTGATGTCAGACAACAAATGCGACGCGTAATTTAATTGTCATTTGCTCACCAAATACAGTTCCTTGGCTCAATGCAGTGCTACGGTGTGAATACACCTTGCGACACATTTGCCTGCATGTGACTAGAAATCGCCAATCGGTGAGATCCCTATGAATTCTGGTTATTTTTGCTAATTTATTTTTTAAAACGGTTTTAGAAATTTATAAATAAAGAAAACACACATTCAAACGAGCACATATGCCGGTTCTTATATAACAGATCGTGTCAACAGAAATCAAATATAAATGCGTATTTTCGGCAGGCGATTAAAACCTATTGACGTTTTTGTGCTAACAAAACATTTCAATTCCTATCGGCTACTGTGAGATTTTGAATACTCGCTTATTTATGTGCTATGCTTTCGCATGAAGACGTGTTTTGTGCTAAACGTCATTGTTTGTTTTTATGTTTTGCACGTCTCCTAGATGAAACAGTGGCATTAAGAACAATAAAAAATCAAAACCAAGTGGAGAAATTAAGTTTGGTCAGGCCGAATTGTATGTACGCTCCAACGTAGCTACGCGTACGACCCAGCTAGTTACGTCGCTAGCTGGACTTTTTCGGACTATGCGTCCGACCCTAATCACAGCCAAAACTTAAAAATTATATTTTGAATCGTAAGCAGCAAAATTTGCTTTAATTTAAGAGCAATACTGACCACTGATCGGCCGTTTTGACCAGCCGACCGTGTTGTTGGTCCAATGAACCAAAACGTCCAGCAACCATGCCCTTTTAGAGGTAGTAAGTGCACACAGAGAACAGATTTGTGGCCACAACTGAATTTTTTCGCCAACGAATGTTAGAGGTTGTTATTACCACGAACATTTGTAAACTGGACCAACTGCTGGTTAAATTTTATGTATTCGGTTATTTGACCGTAAAAACAAAAGTTTTCCTTATTTATTTTTTATAGTTAAAATTTTTAAAATATTGGTTCTGTAATTGGAATTATGAGCAGTTATTTTGAAAACTTAGTTTTTACTTTTGAATCGAATTAAGTTTGTATGCACAAGTGGAATGTTTTGTTCATTAAATTGCTATAGAGGGTACGGGAGACCCGGAGTCGGTCTATCCACCAGTTTGGTGAGAGTAAGGTCGTGGCTCTGGATATATCCAAGGCATTTGATAGAGGCTGGCACGGTGCACTCTTATCAAAGCTGAGCTTTCTTAGAGATCGCACTATACGAGTTGTTGTAGATGGTTTCTCATCCAATAAACATAGGCTGACCGCAGGTGTGCCACAAGGCTCTGTCCTTTCTCCCTCATTATTTCTATTATTTCTCATTTTCATTGATGATCTATTGGGTCAGACCGTGAATCCAATCTACTCTTTCGCGGATGGCAGCAAGCTATGGCATTCATATTCATTCGACCGTAGGCCGAGTCTTCAAGATATTGAAGACAAAAGGCGAAAAATGGAAGAGACACTTGGCCGGGATTTACTGGTCATTTCCGACTGGGGTCTCACAAGCGATTCACTGACCCAACAGTGTCGTCATTATCTATCGATGGTATGGATGTCGAACAATCAGATGCTCTTGATATTCTGGGCATGAAAATACAATGTGACGCTCGCAGGGCGAGACATGTATTCGAAGTGTCAAAAGAAGAACTCAAGGCTTCCTAAAGCGGTGCAAGAAATATTTCACTTCTTCTGATCTGTTCGATATCTATACAACCTACATCAGGCCAAAGATGGAATACAACTCCCATATATGGACAGGTGCTCCAAAATCATCCTTGGAGCTTCTGGACCGTGTTCAAAGGCGAGCGATGGTGCTGATAGGTGACAGTAGGGTATCCAACTCTATTGTTTCCCTGGAGCATCGTTGGAATGCGGGTTGTGTGTCGCTGTTCTATCGCTACTTCCATGGTGTGTGTGTTCTTCAGACATTCGTGCACTTATTCCTGACGTGAGGATGTTCGGCAGGGATACACGACTTTCCAGAAATTCACACCCATTTGTTATCGATTGGCCGGTTGACCGCACTATACACTACAGATCGAATTCGTTTTTCGCCCGTACTGTCCGTATGTGGAATCGACATCCGGCAAATGTATTTCCCACCAATTACGACATCCAGAGATTCAAGACGAATGTCAATAAACATTACTCCCTCTTTCCCCCCTTCGATCCCTTGCTTTCCAACGACCAACGCAATGCATTGCATGTATAGGGGAAAACCCCTGAGTGCTGGCTAATTAAAAAAAAAATATCGGGTGATTCATGATTGGTATTTTTTTTTTAAACTAAAAAAATACTTACATTTAAATCTAGTGTGGAATCTTTACTGTTCATTCGAAACGACATTTTATGCCATTCATTTTTTGAATATAAATTCTTTCAAATGTTGGCCGCAAGGGCCCAATTTTGGATGACTCGTTCGAGCATTTTGACCGGTATGACATTAATGACACGCGTCCAAAACCTGAATCGTAGCTGGTTTGCCAGCATAGAATTTGGACTTTACATAGCTCCAAAAAAGTCTTTAGGTGTGATATAACACGATTTAGGAGGCCAACTCACCGGTCCAATACGGGAAATTAGCGGATCTTCGAAATGACCTCTCAATAGATCCATTGTTTCAGCAGCTGTATAAAAATTGGTACCATCCTGTTGAAGCCCAATGTCGGGCTTCAATTTCAGGTAGCATAAAGACCGATATCATGGCGCGATAGCGAGAACCATTCACGGTTACGTTCCGACCGTGATCGTTTTAGAAAAAATATGAGACGCTGATTTCACCAGCCCATAAAACGCACAAAATATAATAAATAAACGCAAATAATGGCCCCTCTTGAACCTCTTCTGGTTGCTCTTCAGCCCAAATGCAAAAAAATTGGTTTATTGCCGATGAGCCGGAAATAGACTCTCACTGAACATTAATTTGGTCGAAAACAGCGGATCTTTTTCGAACCTTTAAAGAACCCAAACACTGAAACGGCGACGCGCGGGTACATGGTTAAGCTTATATTCCTGGAAATGGAAAAACAATACTGAAAAGAGAAGAAAATAAAGTTCAACACAACTCATGTGTAAGTTGTGAAAAAAAGCTCTATTGACAAAAATACCTCTGGATGGATCAGCCGTTAAAATTAAATTTTGTTTTTATAGTATTGGGAGCAATTTTAAAAGAAAGCTGATACTGATTTATTTTTAAATACCTTCACGCAGTATGGTTGCGGTGACAATATTTGAAGAGGATTATACTATTGTTGGGTGTATGGTTGTGGTACAACAATATTATGATCCTCACAATAATAGTATGATTCAAATACAACCATACTATGATCCTCACAACCATACTTTGATCGAAGATTTCGCTCCACTGCCTGGAGTTTGCGCACGTTAGACTTCTAGAGCAGAAGGCATATATTTCTTTTAGGCAACAAAAAATCATTGACCGATATGGCCCAATTAAATTTAGCCAATACTGTATCACACCGACTCCGAACGGCTTATGAATTTTGAAGGGGTGGTTTAACCTGGCTTAACAGATCAATCTCTTGCTCGTAAAGTCCCGGCATTTGCGAGGTGGAAACTTGCTGCTAAGAAAATGTTAGATGTTCCTACTCGGATTTGAGTCTGGGTTTGCTCGTATGATCGTCGTGCACACTAGCCACTAAACCACTCGCTGTTTTATATACTGGACTGATAAATGGCGATGATTTAAACAAACTTCCTTAGAGAGTTTTCGCTTTCATATCTTCATGGTGAGCCAAAAGCAATCCACCATAAAAGTAGACTACTTATACATTGCAGCAATTGCAGTTTAACAATTAAAAAATTAAAGTCAGGCATGGCTGCCTATGCTACTCAGACTATTATGCACCTCTGTCTGTAGCTTGAGCAAGGTCAGAGTCAATATATTATAGGCTGTTTCCACTACGGTCGCGTCCACGTCCGCATCCAAAAATCAATGAACGCGCGTTAAGGCCCATACAAAAAACATAGGCAGTTAGGTATGGGAAAAAGTCGCGTTCATATTGGACGCGTTTATCGATAAGTCGCGTTTACTATAAAATCGATTATTTTTGCAATAGAAACCCAGCCATACCTATCAATGGCAAAATCGCAAATTGCACATCCCTATGAAAACAGCTGTCAATCAGTATAAATAAAAAAATCCCAAATGCAAAAAACAGGAGGTAAGTTATTATTTTTGCTTTTGTTTAAATAATATTAATTTTTCCAATTATTTTAGAATTTAAAAAGACGGAATGGACAGCAGTAACAACACTACATCTGTTGGACCTCTGGGAGGAAAACATTGATGGCCTGAGGGGTGCTCGGAAAAACACCCACATACACAAAGAGATGGGCGAGAAGTTGGGAGTGACTGGCGCCGAAGTAAAAAATAAACTGGACAATTTAACGAAAAAATACAGGTAAATTTTCAAATCGGGAGAGACCTTGTTCGAAAGCATTGACCGATATGCTCCAATGTTACAGCAAATGAGTGTTGGTTGCTTCTTACGCTCCATGAGAAATTTAGTAGGAATCTGATGTTAAATGAGGCTTTTAAGCTGCAGATTCTAAAATCGGGAAGGTTGAAAGGGTAGCTAGCCAGGAAGAAATGGCGAGTTCACTCGGTGACCTTACAAGAGAGTTTAGTGTAAGATTCAAGTCTCTTCTGGCAACTAACGGGTGATCAATCTAGAGGTGTTTTTTCAAAAGTGTTTTTTTTCACACACTACGCGTAAGTTTAGTTAAACTTTAATTTTCTTTCTTTTCGGTAACCATTTCATCATGAAAAGACTTACACCGCAATAACGTCCCCAAATTGTGCAACTGTATTATGGAGAATGAGAAGATCCGCTGTTTTCAACCAAAATTGTGTTCAGTGACCAACCAAAATAGCCGCATTTGGGCTGGAGAGCTACCAGAAGAGGTTTAAGAGGTGCCATTATACCCAGAGAAACCCACGTTTAGTGCGGTTTATGGGCTGGTGGAATTATCGGTCCATATTTTTTTTCAAAAATTATAATGGCCGCAACGTAACCGTGAATGGTGCTCGCTATCGCGCTATGATATTGGACTGTTTGCTACCTGGAATTGAACCCCGTAATATTGGCGACATTTGTTTTCAACAGGAGAGTGCTACTTGCCATACAGCTGCTCAAACAGTTCATCTATCGAGAGATTATTTCGAAGATCAGCTAATTGCACGTTTTGAAACGGTGATTTGGTTAGATCGTGTGATATCACACCTTAAGACTTTTTTCTTTGGAGCTACGGAAAGTCTTAAGTCTGTGCTGACAAGCCAGCTATGATTCAGGTCTTGGAAGCCAACATTAGGCGTGCCAACATTAGGGCGTTCCGGTCGAAATGGTCGAATGAGTCATCCAAAATTGCACCCTAAGAATGGACACCCTGAGCCGTAGTTGCGGCCAACACTTTAAGGAAATAATATTCAAAAAATAAATGGCATAAAATGTCCTTTCTTATGAACAATAAAGATTCCACAATTGGTTTGAATTTAGCATTTTTAAAAAAAAAAATATCTCTAGATGGATCACTGAATAGGCCAAAAATCATCATGGGTTTTAAAAATTTAATAACTTCTTTGTTTATATATATTTTTTCAGATTATGTAAAAAAACTTAGAGAATAAATAATGGGGAGATTCACAACTAAACATAGATCCAAAATACTACAATTTTATTATTTAAATCAGCGATAAATTGTTTTAACGCATTTTCATTTGAATGGGTTTGCATATAAGCAGAACTGTAGGTTCTGGGGTTCTAAAAATCCAAGAGCCATTCATCAACGCCAATCGCACCCCATTAGGTGGCATCACATCTGCAAATATCATTGGGCCTTACTTCTTCGAGACTGAAGATGAAAGTGCTGTAATCGTAAGCGGTATCGGTTTATGATAGAAAACTTTTTACGTCCTTCTCTTGAAAAGAGACCTGAGATGTGATTTCAGCAGGACGGAGCCACTTCCCACACAACACGAGACACAATGCACATTTAAGTCAAATTTTTGGAGAGCAAATAATTTTCGGAGGGTTTGGGGAAGGAGCGAGTATATGTGAACAATCTCGAGACAATGCTGCAACTCAAGGCCAACATTTTTGCAGAAATTCGAAAGCTACAGCCACAAATTTTGAAAGATGTTATGGAAAATGCTCTAAAACGAGCCCGTTATTGCGAAACTAAAAACTGGGGTCACTTAAGTGAAATTATTTTTCATACTTAGTGTAAAAAAATTTCCATTTTGTATATTATATAATCTGAGAAAAAAAAAGAAGAAAAAAAATTAATAAACGAAAAAGTTATTAATGTTTTAAACCCAATTGTAACTTTTGGCCCACCCTGAATACTTAAAATCCAAGAAGATCTAGCTTAAATTAATCCACAACATTGTTCAATCTTTAATCGATTTGTTTAATGCACTTCTGATATAGTTTTTCTATCCTGATTTCGAGCGGAGAGGAGGTGTCTTTGTAAGAATAACATAAGTTTCAAAAAAGAACTACTAGATCAAGCGACGAAGTGAAAAGCCTTGTCTTTGTTTTTTAGTTATCGGATTATATTAATAGTAAAGTTAAGACATGAAAGAAAATATACATTACAAAATTGGGCATTTGGTAAAGTATTGTAACAGTAAAATATAGGGTGCGCAAGAGGCTAAAATAGTGTCCTGTTCAATATAATAGTGTACGGTTGGTCACCGTAATGATGGATGGCATATAAGCTTCGGCCCGGCCGAACTTAATTTGTCCACTTGGTAGCTATGCAAATGTCTGAGTAAATTAAGACTTTACACCTTTTAAAGTATAAAACAGAATGTGTTAATTGATTGTATTAAATAGTGAAACTCTCATTGTTTTAGAAACTATTTTTGTGTACGCGTGGTCAATGTGCTAATTGAGACATGTATTTATTCGAAACTTCAAGTTTAATGCATCTAATTTGTGGGGACTCTGCAGAATCTGTGCGCCGTTAGTTCGCTATTTGCATCTCGAACGGCAGCCAAAGTGGTTGGTTTAGACTAAGAACTTAACATAGTCTTAGAGAAAAATTGTAACTTTTGCGTCCACCCTATCATATTTGGCCATATACCCAAATCCAAGCTCACAAAAGACTCGGCAATGGCTGAAAACTCCTCAGTCTTCTTCGATAGAAGTACGTCTTGTTGGTAGCTTTAGATTAGAAAAAGTGTAAACACTCCTAAACATTAGCAAATTGCGAGGAATTGCTTGTGAGACCGATTTCAAGATGAAACTCACGTTGAGTATTTACAGCTTAGTTAGTCTAAGCGTTACTTTTTAATAATTTTCAGACGATCGGCTGGCGTAAAGATCGAATTGATGCCCTTTACAGCTTTGAAAAACGATACGAGTACTATCTGTTAACCCTTATCATTTAAAGGAAATAGCTTTAAAAATGGGTTTTGGCAAGCGACGAGGATATTTTTGATTTTGTATAAATTCAAGGTCAAAGTCTATAGAGTCGTGAATCGGTTTAGTCTACTTTAAACCTGATATATTTAGTTGACTAAATATAATCGTTCGGTGAAAAACGGGAAGATCCGCTGTTTTCGGCCAAAATTTGGTTCAGTAATGAGGCCCATTTCTGGCTCAACGGCAAAGTCTATAAACAAAATTGCCGCCTTTGGGCTGAAGAGCAACAAGAAGAAGGTGCCATTATACCCAGAAAAAAACACGGTTTGTTGCGGTTTATAAGCTGATGGAATCATCGGTGCATATTTTTCCAAAAATGATGATGGCCGAAACGTAACTGTGAATGGGTGCTCGCTATCGCGCCATGTTATCGATCATTATGCTACCTGAAATTGAAGCCCTTAATCTTGACGGCAATTGGTTTCAACAAGACAGTGCCACTTGCCATACAGCAGCTAAAACAACGGATCTATTGAGAGGTTATTTCGAAAAGCAGCTAGTCTTACGTTTTGGACAGGTGAGTTGGCCGCCTAGATCGAGTGATATACCTTTAGACATTTTTCTTTGGGTTACGTAAAGTCCAAAGTCTATGCTGAAAAACCAGCTACGACACAGGTTTTCACAGCCAACATTACGCGTGTCATTAAAGCCATACCGTTCGAAATGCTCGAACGAGTCATCCAAAATTGGACCCTCAGAATGGAAAGCCTGAGGTGTAGTTGCGGCCAACATTTGAAGGAATTTAATTTCCAAAAATAAATGCCATTAAATGTCCTTTCAAATTACTAATAAAGATTCCACACTTGATTTTTTATATATTTTTTGTTCTCAAAAAATACCTCTAGATGGATCACTCTATATAATATACAAAATGGAAATTTTTTTACACTAAGTATGAAAAATAATATCAGCAATACGCAATGATGGGCTCGTTTTTGAGCATTTTCCATAACATCTTTCAAAATTTGTGGCTGAAGCGCTCGAATTTCTGCAACAATGTTAGGTGCTGACAAATCTGGCGATCGAAACTAACCAAAATTTGACTTAAAAGTGTCATTGTTTTTCCGGCAGTGTGGGCTCCGTCCTGCAGAAACCACATTTTAGGTCTGTTTTTAAGAGCAGGACGTAAAAAATGTTCTATCATAAACCGATACCGCTCTCCATTTACGGTTACATCAGTTCCATTATCTTCATTGTCGAAGAAGTACACCTAGTGGGGTGCAACTGGCATTGATGAATGGCTCTGGAATTTTCAGAACCCCAGAACCTACAGTTCTGCTTATTAACAAAGTTAGTCAAATGAAAATGAGCTTCATCACTCATGCGTTTGCTTAAAAATAATTGATCGCTGATTTAAATAATAAAATTCTATTATTCATGTTCTTTGTTCAGTTGTGAATCTCTCCATTATTTTTTTATATATAATCTGAAAAGGAAAATAAAAGAATATATAAAAAAATATATAATAAGTATAAAAAAGTTATTAAATTTTTAAACCCCATGGTTACTTATGGCCCACCCGGTATATGAGGACTTTAATACTACTCAAGTACCCGTATTTACGGGTAATCCCTTTTGGTAACCACAAGTACGGATTTATAGGCCCCTTCGGTCCACGAGTCCAACCTTTTTATACAATATGGAGTGTGGGCGGAATAATAAGAAAAAATGTCAGTAGTTAGACCGGGCTGGCTTTATGATGCCCTTCACTACTCTTCTTTATAGAAAAGTCCGCTTATCTGCCAGAATAAAATCAACTTAATATGTGACTTCTAGAGCAAGAAGTGCATACTTTTATGGGCTATTTGAAATCATCTACCGATAAGGTACAATTTAACCAGCCCTCATAATTTACTATGCTCAATTTGAACCAGATTCAATTTAATAGGTGGATTCTATAGCGGTTGGCCTCAAATAGAGAAGTATATAATTTTAACATTCTTGATTGTGAACACTCCATAATGCGCTTTACTAAAGGGTGTGTTTTAGACGTGTGGCTTTCAAGAAAAAATAAAACGCATAAAATACTGTTATGGCCGAGATCTAGCTTTATTATAAAGATAAGGGTTTGTCATTAAGTTTTAAACATGATTTTGGCTGGCTCGAATAAATTCCAGCCGAGAGTCCAAATTTTCGACTACTTTTTGTAGCATTTTGGGCCGTGTGTTACCAATAACGTGCCGAATATTCTCTTTTAAAGCGTCAATCGTGTCGGGCTTATCTGCTTAGACAAGCGACATAGACATAACCCCACAAAAAACGATCTTGGAGGCCACGTCACAGGTCCACGACACAAGATTCTCGCCAAAAGTTTCCTTCAATAAATTGATTGATTCGTTGGCTGTATGGCATGTCGCGCCTCCTGGTTGGTAGTCCACATCAGCATCCTCTAATTCAGGCACGAAAAAGTCATTAATTATGACTCTATAGCGTTCCCCATTGACTGCAACATTATGGCCGGCTTCATTTTTGAAGAAATATGGACCAATGATTCCCTCTGCCCAAAGAGCACACCAATGGACAGTGACTTTTTGAGGATGTAACGGCGTCTCAACATTAGCTTGTGGATTTTCATTATTCCAAATACGACAATTTTAGTTATTAACGTACCCATTCAACCAATAGTAAGCTTTATCGCTGAACAAAATGTTCTTGTAAAAATCAGGATCGGTAGTTATCTCGTTTTGGGTCCATTCGCCGAACGTTCGGCTTCCATTTTTCCACGAGTTGCATTTTGTAAGTCCGCTAACCAAGATCCTACCGCAAATCGTTCATAAAGTGGATGGACACAGCTCCAATTGTTGAGCACGATGGACTTATTCGGGTCTTCTTAGATACTCTGCCCCACAGCAGCAAAACGCCTTCGGTGCGCACTGTACGGCGTCTCTGAGGATGCGCATTATACACTAAAGTAAACTTGGTGTGAAACCTATCTATGGTTGCTCGAATTACCGACTCTGCTGGGCGATTATGTTGACCGAATATTGGACGCAGCGCGCGATGCGTCGCTCGAACCGAGCCATTATTTTGGTAATACATTTTCACGATTTGCAAACGTTGTTCCGAAGTAAGTCTATTTATTATGAAATGGCAAACCAAAGTGAGCCTTAATCAAGTAACAGCTGTCAAAACGAGTAACTACGAAAAAAGTGTGGCCAGATTGAAAACCACACGTTTAAAAAAAAAACACCCGTTATGATCAGAAGTTAAACGTAGCTTGTTGAGTGGCGGTACCTTAAGTCGGGTTAAATCCCTACCAACATGGTTCAAATTTTCCAGAGCGCGATCGGATATAAATTGTGATTTCTAGAGCGGTTGGTCATCAAATCGGGTGATAAATTTCCGTAGGGCCGATAAGGTATAATTCCATATATTTTCTATAGACCGCTTGTAACGGCATATACAAACATTGAACTGAATCAGATGGTGTGTATGGCTCCTAGAACAGCTGGTTTTGAAATCAGAATAGACCCTTGAATGCCATTAAAACATGAACCAATCCGAAAAGTCATTGTCGTGGGTCTAAACCTAAATAATATTCAAATTTTCGTTAAAAACAGTTTGCATCTGCAACAGACAGACATTTCGCAAGAATTGATATTTTTGCTGTATTTTTGGTTTTAACTGTTTAAGAACTTTACTTTTCGAAATCCACTGGTTCTTATTGTTCGCCCTTAAGTCGCTGATATCAGTAAAAGATGTAGCGGATACCTTTAAAATTATTCTAGATTTTATCACGAATATTTTAAGTGTTTTGGGCTAACGTTGAAATTTATAAGAGTCGAAAGTTTTCGGAGAAGTTATGGTGCTGAACAATATATTCCAGGCTCCTATATATTTTTTTTTTAATTATTTATTTATTTATTTGCAATCTATCGAAAGATAATAAGCAAATTATGTAAGCAATATATTTTTAAGAGTAACAGGTAGATTTTACTTCAATAAGTAAAATCACTTATATTTACAGTTCTATTTAGTTCTATGTAATTTAATCCAGCTTTCAAATTCTAAAAGGAAGGTCCAATACGTGAAGTCTTTTTAAACGCCTCGTTTCGTTGCTGTCATCCAATAGACAGATCGCCAGTAAATTTGAATGGTTGCTTAATCTTTTCAGGTATTTCTCGGAGTATCGTTTGATTTTATCTTTTACATATGTCATGTTCAGATCGTTAAGGATTATGTCATTGCTTACGTACCATGTCTGGAGTCTAAAATCAACCTTAGCGATTTTGACTGAAATCTTTCCAATATTTTGACATTGGAGTTGCTTGTTGTACCCCATAGGTGTATGCCACATATCCAAACCGGTTTTAATAACGATTTATAAATTATTAATTTATTTTCAACACTTAGCTGAGATTTTGGTCCAAGTATCCAGAATAGTTTTTTAAACTTTATGTCTAGTTGCTTTCTTTTATTTTTTATATGCGGCTACCAGTTAAGCCTGCGATCCATGTGCATACCGAGATACTTGACACAGTCCGTGTGTGGTATTGGTTCACCATTTATCTTTTTGTAGCATTTTGGCCGTGTGTTACCAATAACGTGCCGAATATTCTCTTTTAAAGCGTCAATCGTGTCGGGCTTATCTGCTTAGACAAGCGACATAGACATAACCCCACAAAAACAGTCCAGCGGTGTTTAAACGCACGATCTTGGAGACCACGTCACAGGTCCACGACACGAGATTCTCGCCAAAAGTTTCCTTCAATAAATTGATTGATTCGTTGGCTGTATGGCACGTCGCGTCACTGGCGGACAATTGTCTTTTCTATTCGTGAATGTTATGCGGCTAGAATTGCTGACAAGAAGTGTTTTAACGTAAAGCAAACTAACAGATCAATTTCATGGCCGGTATTCCGGGAAATTTCAAATGTTTCCCACGTTTCCGGGAAAGGCAAAGCAGCGGGGAAATAACTCTACTTTCAATCTGTATACCTTACCGGCCTTCTTTGATGTAAAGGGTGGGCAATTTAACATTTTAAAATATGAATCGGTTGTTAAAAAAGTACTGATATTTTTTTCAAATTTCTGGTTTTATGGAAAAGGTTGAACTTTGTCATTAAATAATGGAACACCATCCGATGCGTTTTCGCTTCGCCCAATGGACTGAAGATTATTTGGCAGGAATTAAAGAATTTTACCGATCTCAAAAAAGAAAATAGTTGCTGAACAATGTAGCTGATGTCCCGCATGGTCAAAACGGGCGATTAATATTTGATATCAATAGCGTCATATGGGTACTCGAATTAAAGCAAATTACGTGT